>JAQJVK010000002.1:35715495-38115495 GCA_035578135.1 Flexamia atlantica | reverse complement strand
TCGTAGATGCCACCTGCAACACACCACAACTGTTACATCTTGTCCAGCCTCCCCACCCTCGGCAGCTGTGGCACTAATAAAATAGTGGCACTAATTAAAAATAACTTCTTTATCCTCTCTTTCGCAATCCTAGTCTTGAGGTATTAAAGATAAAATCCTTTCTCTAATCCTGTACCATATTTTAGCCTGGTAAAAGCAAAAATGCCACATTGCAGGGATACAAATCTTTAGCATGAAATCACACTCATGGTGCAATCTGTAGTGCCAAACTAATTTCGCAACTGCTTAATTTCTGGCTTGAAAATATCCTTAAGCATGAGCAGCAGTCTCTTTTTAGTTCCAAGTCAAAGCATTCAGTGATGCTGTAATGAATTACAGTGGATTTGGAGAAATACATTAAATTCAGCAGGCTTAGTCACTTCTGATCTTATTAGGCAGATTTATTGCAATACCGATTTATATTTTACAAGATTAAGCAGCTGTAGGGACTGATTCAACTTTGGGATGGATATTTTTTTTCCGAGCTCGATAGAGCATTTAAAGTGGACTCCCTTAATTACAATTGGATGGTTTAGGCTGCTTTTTTTGAGCCAATAGTCACAAAAAATCTGCCTGCGGAAAAAAACAATTTTTTCTTAAAAACAAATTTGACAAGAAACACATTGACTACATCTAGTCTAAAACACCGAATGATAATTAAAAATAACATGTGCTTTTTAATCACATTATTTATTTAAAAATCAACTCAGTTTAGTTGTTTAAAATAGATTAATTTTTTTCTTATGTTTTCAAGAGTTTTTAAGTCTATCCTCAAAAAAAAATTAAGATTATTTACAATGGAAGATGTTCTACCTCAGATGATTTTGAAATACCTTTGGATGATTCGGTCTTTTTTTTAGTCTGAACAAGGATCTGGTCCTGAGGTGTCCGAAGGGAGTCACATGGGTTGTGAAAGGCACTTGAGGATAAATAATTGAATAAAATTACATGAGGTTGTTCACCAATGTCAATCCAAATTCACACTTGAACCAAATCAATTAGCCAAACTATTATTTCGTAAAAAATAAAGTTTATGAAAATTATTTAGGTTTATTTAAATATTTATTGGTTATATTAATTGAATGACTTTTTATTTTATCAGTTAAATGAAGACAGTCAAATATCTTTATCATAGCAAAAGATGGTACCTATGTTACAGATCATGAAAATTAGCGGTGAATTGAATAGTGGAAGTATGGAAAAAATCTTCCTTAAGAGTAAACATATTGTAAACAGAATTTGAATACCTAATATTATCTAAGGGAAGTGAAGACCTGATTAATGAATAAACAAATAAATTTATAGTATTATTCTCTTTAAGGATTTTCTTAAAGGTTGATGAAATTTTTTTATGTTTTTTAAACTTTTAGGAACATATTTTTAAAAAGTGTTGCCCACTTCAGGCTTTTTCTCACTCAAGTAAATTAATCATACCAATCGGTCCACAATACAAGAATCAGAAATAAGATTCTTGAGTCTGGCAGCAATCTCTGCTACTTGACCAAATGAGCCAAGTCCAGCAAAACACTTTACTAAGTGAAGTGTGAAATCTGGTATCCACCGCCTGTCCTTCAATTATGTCAAACAATATGTCACTTGCAAATGCTCACCCACACCAAGTGTCAAGGACATTACTGTCTGCCAGTTATCACTTAAAATACAAGACAAAAGCATTCATCGCACGCCTTTCATGGCTATGAATCTCTTATCTAAATTAAGTCAGCACTTAACTGATTTAAAATCTTGTGCTACTTTCAGTAAATGTTTACAGCTCAAAATTTAATAATGATATGAGCTGCTTTGATAATGCAAAAGTTAACACTGTTGAAATAAAATAGTAGTTAGTGGTAAAGTAGTTTGAAAATACTTTTTGATAGCAACTAAAACAGAAAACTTTTGAAAGCTACATTAATGAGAACCATTTAAATTTTTTTCTCAAGTAAAAATAAATTTTTTGTAAAAATATAATGTTTCTTTCAGTTCTTATTTTTTCTACTAAATTTGCAGGCATTATAAATATATATTTTCCTTCAACAACCGATTATTGCATAGCGAAGAAACTTCACTTCTCACTTATGAATTCATGATTAATTTTTATGATTTGGGCTTTATTTTTATCTCCAAAGTTTTTTCCTAAATGACCAACCTGGTTAAACCTGACGGTTACTTTTAAATTAGGAAAATCAAGCCGTCAAGCTTTTAAAAACGACTAAGCACCAGAAGTATCCTCACTACATACAACAAATTTTGTACTATTGAAATCTGAGGAGTACTGAATGGGTTTCTGTTTATTAATGACAATCATTCTATAAGGTAGTAAGTTATAAGATAGTATAAAAGTAGTACTTAAGAAATTGGTTATTTATTAACTCCTACTCTGAGAAAATCAATAAAATATGGTCCCAAATGCCTTTGGAGAGAGACTTGTTCCTCACCGTCACAGGTGTCCACTGCCAGGACAATGGTGTCCAGCCCCTTGACCCCCGTTGTGTGTTGTTTTTCCAAAAACCTTCTGATAGTCCCTGTAAAAAAAGAAATAAAACACTAAAGAAAACTGTCACCAGGTGTACTGAGTGACTATAACAATATTTTTTATATGGGAGTGAATATGCATGATTTAATAAATTTGTGCCTACAAAAAAAATATATCCTATTTGAACAAATTTTATAATAAGGTAAACTATTAGGTACCCTTACCACCACTCACTTATTAAACCTCTTAAACTTAACTGGCTGACTGACTGACAGGATAAAAGCATTTTAGTAAACTTCCTACAGGGATATTTACAATTATTTCCTTTAAGGAATTTCTTTGCAATATTTTCTTCAGGTAAATTTGGCTGTAATGTATGATTTGCCTATCTCAGCAATTAAGACATTGATAAGTTAGAGCTGTGTTTATTTACCTTCCTGTTACTAATTTCAAAATGGAGAAAATTCTTGCACAAGTTCTAATGGCAAGTCTTATCACTCCTTTAACAAGACTATTGATTATTTATGCAAGTTCCAATTTAATAACTCAGTCATGGATTTATAATTTAGTGGGGAATTGCACTGGGAGGATACATGGAGGAGAGGACATGCTAATGGTAATACACATGCTACAGTGAAGCTAGCCGCTACCCTCCAACCGAGGGAAACGCCGAGCCAACGAGGGGCAAAAGGGCTCTGCGTAACAAGGGTAAGATAGGAAAAAACGCTAAGTATGCTACTTCGATTTGAAATCGCCGCTAAACTTAGACATCCATGATGTTCATCGATGGCATTTTCAATTAAATTTGCTATCGAATGGTGTAATTTATTGATAAATATAATTGTTTATTCCGCTCACCGCGTGGTACGGCCAGCCAGCCAGCCGCTGCGTTGGCTTCAACTCAACCTATGTGTGTCCTCTAGTACTAATATATCCTCCTGAGGATTGCATTTGGCAATTTTAACTCATATTACCTCATTTTGGGGGAGGGTGGTTGAATTTTTTAAGCGCAAAATAGATCGTTCACTGTTCATATAGAAATTCACAAAAGATAATGTTTTTATCCCTAAATGAAAAAAAGAACATGTAGATGGGTCTTTTGTGATACATGGTATTAGAGTAGAGCATATTGTTTTTATAAATCAATCACTGCGCAGAAAAAAAATCTAGAATGTTAGGTTGAAAGAAAAAAAAATTCCCATTTATTTTATACACACTCTTTCGGATTCCACTAAAACATATTTAACAACTGACTTGTGGTTAAACACATATTTGACAACTGACCAGACAACCA
This sequence comes from Flexamia atlantica, assembly GCA_035578135.1. Lineage (NCBI taxonomy): Eukaryota > Metazoa > Arthropoda > Insecta > Hemiptera > Cicadellidae > Flexamia > Flexamia atlantica. The sequence goes on along the minus strand of JAQJVK010000002.1, from coordinate 38,111,689 downwards.
AAACAAGTGAAGTCACTAAGTGACCTACTACTGATGATAACTTAGAGTGTATTGACTTACTCAGTGCTATATGAGCACCCTCATCCGGAGGATAGTTGCGACGGACAGAGTTGATCACGCACAACCCCAGAGTTTTGATTTTTAAGTCGACAGCCTTCAACAGCACATTTCTGAAATCAAGTGCTCAACTACATTTAGTGCTTACACATAGTTATACCGGGATGGGCTCTAAAATAGTATATTATATTACTAGGCTGGGAGAGCACTGTTACACAAAGGAGAGCTGTATTGAAAAGGTTCAAATTTTACAACTGTATTGAAAACATCTTTTTGAAAAATATATAGTTGTAAAATGTGAATTGATGGTATACAAGGGCCTACCAGAAAGTAACAAGTGTTTTGCCGCTACACCTAGCGCTGTTCTCACCCCTGCAGCAAATTGCAAGTCAAAAAGCTTCACTCCTGGCTGAAATATAGGCCAAGCCTCGCTGCCTACCGAACACATATTTCATTTTTACAGCGTTTCAAATGGCAGGCCCATTAAAGATCCCGCCAAGTGTGAATCAACTGATAATGTTAACTTCTTTCCATTAGTTGTCATTTACTGCCACTTTTATCTAAAACTCCATTAACCATGAAAAAAGAAGATATTCACTTGAGACTAGGAAAAGATTATCAGGATTTGCCCAAAAGTTTTCCACAGTTATGTTGAGTTGCTGCAGTCACATAGGGGTAGATGTTGTCATCAATCAAGAACACCTTTGCTGACTACTAGTATATATTTTTTTGTTGATTGTTTTGAATGGCATGTTGACATATTGATGAGCCTCAAAATAGGTTTCAGTTTGTTGTTTTGTTCATTTAGGCATAAAATCATTAAGATGTAAACTTTTATGGCCTCGAAACACCACTATCAAAAGTTGATTGATTTGATCTTTGAAAAACATGAGGGGATTTCCAATTTTTTTTGATAGGCTTTACTCACCTAAGTTGATTGGAGAGCGGGCTTCTGGTCTTGTCAATTTTTATCATACTCAGTTCACACTTTCACACATACACTATGTGTTTGTGTATGTGTGAAAGTGTGAACTGAGTTTGATAAAAATTGACAAGACCAGCATCCCGCTCTCCAATCAACTTAGGTGAGTGAAGCCCAACAACAACAAAAATACAAACAAATTGATTGATTGGAGTTGTAGTGTCACCAATGGGCGCCGCTATTGAGAAACACTGTCAAAATAAAATATGTAATCGGTCAGCAGCAAGCTTGGCTAAAATTGCAACTGGGAGTAAACCTTTCAGCCATGCACTTGATTCGGGGAGGATGGGGAACATTGCTAGACGAAGCAGCAAAACATATGTTACTTTCAAGACGGACCATGTGTTTAAAAAAAGTACCATGAGAAATTTTATTGCAATAAATTCACATTTAATTAATGGAGCTGTCAAGATTGTCAACAACGGTTTTATTTATCACATCTTTTATGTATTTTGTGACTTGTAAAACTGTTGCTAATGATCAAGTGAAGCTACATTTAAAAGAAAAAAAGAATTTAATTTTATCTGATGTTGAAAAGTGGGTATTCTACCAAAATTAACACTCTTCTCTCAATGACAATGCTGGATGAGGGTTTTGACTGAGTCTGGTCAGCAAAATCATCTGTCCCATCATAATACAGCAATAAATCAATTGAAACCCTAATCATGACTCAATCAGTTTTCATAGTAGGCATTTTTTTAGTAAAGCGTAAAAACTCAAAATAAAACTTCTAATGGGCTTCTTATTGAATAAAAAAAAATTCATATCAACCATGAGATAATATGAAAAACAGAAGAGAAAAAGACAAAATAAATGCAAAGGAGAAGCAAAGAGGGGAAAAGCAAAGAGTTAAAGAGGGCAGTGGAATGGGGCTGGGGGTTGATCTTAGAAGTACCAGGGAGTGCTTGAATGCTAAATGCAACACTGCCCATTACGGAAATAACTTTTTAATGACCTAGGTTTTCCTTACTTCGTCCTTGAGAACATGACCACTACATTTTTGATGATGCTATTTTTAGTCTAAAACTATAAAACATAGTCTACTGAAACGTCCAGTAATATAACTTACAGGCCTAGATCAATACATTTAAAACTCAAGTAGATATTTTTTTAAGGAAGATAAATTAAATATTCTGATTTGGATGAAATTACTGGGAGAAGTTGTACTTAACTATTTAAATATATTCAAGGCAGAAAATAGTAGCAGTCACACTTTGTTACTTAAAATGACATATGAAAATTTGAAGGGCTGCAGGTTGAAGTCTGTTGATGGGATTTTTCTCCACAACAACAGAAGAAACATCTAGAGAGTAATATCTTAAATGTTATGCCAAACTCTACAGAAAAAGTAAACTTTTAGGGGTCAGTATGCCGCAAACAAAATCCTAGAAATAAACATATATAACTATGTAACAGAAATTTTTGTGCCGAAATTGAGGCCGTTTGGCTAGTCGCAGGATAATGAAAGAGGGCTCAAAATTAAGGTTACCAGAGAGTTACCGGCAAATGTGAAATAAAATCTGCTTTTTTAAAAGCATTCAGATCTAAAAACGTCTGCTTTGTTTACATTAAAACATGAGATGTTGCTTAATTCAAAACCGTGTGCTGATATTTAACTTATGGTGGATCTGAAAGCCAGCTCACTATGAATGTATTTTGTAGTATGATAAAGAGGGATTTTTTAATTTAAATTATACCCTATTATGAGTTAGGGGCTTTTAGCCCCTTCAAGCCACTAGTGTAATAATAAAATAATAGATTTGTTTATTTATTTACAAGTGTCACATTGGTTTATATTTTTAAGCTATAGGCTAAGTAAACATATGACTTGTCAAAAGTATAATGTCCTAACTACAAGTAATTCAAATAAACAATGATTTACAAAAAATGTAGACAACTTTCTACATATACAAAATTTCATTTCAAGAGTTATATGAATAGAAAGGTACTCTTTTAACAGAGTAGTATGCCTGACTCGTGAGATGGTTCCTCAAGGAGTGCCTAAACCTCTTTGAATCGTGCTCTTGTTTGATTGGTTCAGGGAGCCCATTGAACACAATCAATGCGGAGTAATAGGCTCCCTTTTCATAGGGGGGCATGCGGTGGATCGAGTAGTGAAGGATGTCATGCCTTAGCTGGTATGTATGTGCAATTTGGTTTCTTGAAAAAAGATCTGGATTGGATTCAATGAAACACATTAATTCAAAGATGTACAACGAGGCAAGCGGAAGAATATTTTAAAACTGATGACGTGTGGTCTACAAGATTGCCGGTACTGCAGCTGAAACATGACTCTGATAATCTTCTTTTGGATTTCAAAAACTCTACCTGAATCCACCGAGTCACCCCAGAAGAACACACCATACCTCAGGTGCGAATACACTTGGGCGTAGAAGACAGTCATTAGTGTCCCATGATCAACAATTGGCGCCAATACTTTGATCATGAAACACACCAATTGGAGCTTACTAACAAGAAATGAAACATGATCCTTCCAGTTGATGTTTCTGTCCACCACGACACCAAGAAACCTCGCAGAAGAGACAGTGTCCATGTCCCAAATTTTGAGGTCTTGATGAGTACTTGGCCTGGTAGCAAAACGTATAAGCTGACTTTTGGAGTTGTTCATCATTAGACCATTGGAAATGAACCACTGTCCGGCCTGTTGCAAAGATACATCGACCATCCCTTCCAGCTGAGCTCTATCTGGATGTGACACTGTAATGGTAGGGTCATCAGCAAAGAGTATGGTCGATGCATCTGTGAATGCAAGCGGGAGATCGTTCACATAGAGCAAGAAAAACATGGGTCCAAAAACGGAGCCTTGGGGAACCCCCTTATCATTTACTTCCCATGTTGAATGGTGACTAATTCCATGAGCATCTGAATATACCCATTGTTTTCTGGAATGTAAATAAGACGTAAGCCAATCTTTGGGTTTGCCTCGGATTCCAAGAACTCCAATTTATATAGCAAAACAGTGTGACTCACACAATCAAAAGCTTTTGAGAGATCACATAGTACGGAGACTACATGACCCATATTTTCTTGTGACTCGATGGATTCCATGAATGTGAAAATGGCATGAGTTGTGGAGGATTCTTTACGAAACCCGAATTCACAGTTCGTGAGGATCTTAAAGTTATTAAGAAAAACAAGAAGTCTTGAAAGAAAATTTTTCTCAAAGATTTTTGACCAAACCGGTAAAAAGGGCAATCGGACGATAATTTGTCAAATCTGTTTTATCTGTCTTTTTGAATAGGGGCTTGATATGCGTTTGAATAGGGGCTTGATATGCGTTTATTTAAGTTTCTCTGGAAACTCTCCTAATTCTAAAGATTGATTAGATATGATATCGGCAAGGGGTTTTGCATTGATATAAGATGATGACTTCAAAACTGAGGCAGAGACACCATCCCAGCCAACTGGTCGGGAGTTCCTCAAGGTCATAATCACATTATACACTTCCTTTGAATCTGTAGGATGGAGAAACATTGAGCTGTTATAAGATTTTGATTTTTTGTTGAGAAAGTCAGAAACAAACTTTTCATTCGGTCTAAGATTTACAGCAACATTTATGAAATAAAATACCCCCGTTGCAGCAGACCTGCATACTCAGCGAATTTCCAAACCAAACGAACATAGTTCAAGCTAACATAGCGAGATTTGACAAGTTTTTGTAAGCTCTAAAAGAATAACATGGGAAATGAGTATGCAGATTTGCTGCCACGAAAATGGAAATATTTGAAATTTTAGACCATTAACAAGGGATGAGTCGATTCCATTTTCGATTCTCGATACCACCGATTCTGAGGCTTAGAATCAAAATCGAGAATCGGTCGGCCCAAAGTCGATTACGATTCCTGCGATTCCTAGGTATTCCGCCTACACGGACTCAGACAACACTATCCTTATTTTGAATAAATGTTATATGCTTTGTTTTATTTCATTCCCATATTATTCATCCTCCTTAACTGTAAGAAAATGCTGATGCTACAACATCATATATTTAATTTCGTAAGGCAATTCTTTGCATCAAAATTGTGGGCGTCTGGCAAGTCGTAGAAAGATGGGAGAGGGCTCGAATTAAAGGTCTCTATTCCGTGATGGCGGGAAAAATACTGAAATTGCTTGAAATGCACCAGAAAACGATAAAAAACGTAAAATATCTGCCATTTAAAAAGCATTGGGATCTAAAAATGTCTGCTTTGTTTACATAAAACATTTGATCGTGACACTTTATTGAAAACCATGTGGTAGGCTAAATATTAATATAGGGTAGATCCAGTTTGCTATGAAGGTATTTTGTACTACAATAAATAAGGATTGTTTGAGTTTTCCCTCGTTAGGGGCTTTTAGCCCCTTCAAGCCACTAGTATATTTTTATTTCAATATCAACACATTATTGTTGTGGTTGCTGACATTAAATTTTACGTCTGTAAGCGTCAAGCGTACAGCGATCGGCATAGCTGCAGCTACGACTACGTCTTGTGTCAATACTAGACCTGCAAGGTAAGTAAAACTAAACTTTATTTTTATTCGACAAAAACCAATGATTTATTCTTTTAAAAAGTGTAAATAAACCTACGATTTGTTTACAAAATGCCTTTATAAACTATTTTAGGCGAAAAATGAAATTCATAAGTACGTTAACTTGAACTATTTAGTTCCGCGCAAGATATGGAGAAAGTCAACACAAGCAAAACTGTTCAATGTTGCCAGAGATAATTTTCATGACTTTTCGTCTGTTCAGCAAAAATTTAATCAGTGTTACCAGAAATCACCATATATACGATAATTTAGTCTGTAAAAATAAAATCTGTGTATTGTAATTTCACGCTACGTTATGCCTTATACAAAATATTCAGTCAATACAACTGTTTTCAAAACTGTAAAAAAAAAATTATTAAAGAATTTAAAAAAAATTAAAGTAACCACACACAATGAACTAAAAAAACTAGTCCCTATGTCTAAGATAGTAGTAATAGCAAACCAAATGAAAACTTTAATTATTGGCACAAGATGAGACCATTACCCTACGAATGCAAAGCAACAATATTATGCTTTTAAGTTTTAATAAAGGTCCTGGTAACACAACAATATTATGCTTTTAAGTTTTAATAAAGGTCCTGGTAACACTGTGGACACTGTCGCACCTCTCATTGGGAAATTAGGCAGTAAAGTAAGTATATTTTTAAATAGTGCAGTCAGCTTGGGGTAATCTTTCCAGATTGCTGAATCTTTAATGTCTGTTGACTGTATTAAATGATAACTAATTTAACTACTTTCAATGTGGAAATTATTAGAATGCCGTAATATAATTTAAATTTTTAAATTAATTATTTATTTTTAGACAAAAGGGGTATTTTTACTCTATTGTCGACGCGAGGGTAATTTTCTACAAGCATCACAGCCATGGCACCATTGGTATCACTGACCACCATGTAACCTTTGTTTGTTTGTTTAGTTACGTTTACGTGTTTGCTATTCGTTATGATTTCAAATTCTTTCTTCTCTTGGAAAAATGAGTGGGTGGAAATTTATATGTACCATTGTTCTGTGGATGTTTTTTTTGTGTATTTATCCAATATTTTTCAATTGCATGTTAACCCTCATCGCCCAATCATAATATGTCATAGGCAAGGCCTACTTAAGAACAGTTTGTTATGCTGTATAATTTAAGCCTAAGTAAGATTTATTGGATCACATTCATGTCCTGTTCATGATTGAGTTTTGTTGTTTTATCAGCAATTTTTGATGATGCGATGAAGGTGTCTTGTTCAGTATGTTTGTTTAACCTCATTTGTACTGTGAATGATTTTTTTATTACTTATTACTTATTTAATAATGTAAATATATTTGTTCTTAAACCACTTAAATGTCTTTTAATTATTTTATTCACGCATATATTTGAGTTTTAACCACAGCTGGAAAATTCCTGATGTAAACTGTATGTGTACATATCTTGTTTGTAAAAAATAACGGTTATTGAATAGTTGCAAAATGATTAGCTAAGTTGGGAAAATCTGAGAATTTTTTGCTGGGGCCACTTCTATGGTGTTTAATTTGTTATTAGGAATCGATGGAATCGGAATTGGGAATTGGGAATCAATTTTTAGGAATCGGTATCTGAATCGGAATCGAAAAAAGTGGTATCAACCCATTGCTACCATTAACCATTAGATCTCATCTAGATGTAGCCACAAACCAAGTTTTATCAAGATATCGTGAGAAGTAAGCACGATATAGAATTTTACTTTTCCCAAGGTTAACATTGAGACAACGTACTGTGTTTACCACTTTCAATACCTATCTTGGTAACCAATGGACATAAAGCAGTGATTCAAGGTACTAAATTGCTTAGGTTTTTTAGCTGAATTCAATGGTGCCAACAAAAATTGGATAAATTTTATTTTTCTATGTGAAAAACTCAAAAAACCCATTTTTGGGGGGTTTATCCTTTACCCCCCTTCCCATGGTCTGATCGGGCTGGTTCACGAACTCGTCCGAGTGATTACCACTTTACACATCTGTACCAAATTGAATGAAGATCGGACCATATTTACGGCCGCTATCGTGTCAACAGACATATATATATATATATATATATATATATAAATTCGAACAAATGGTGTTTTTTGCTTCTGGGGGCCCCAAAATGAATAATAGTTATCATAGTCTGGGGCTTAGGTCTTGCCATGAGTACTACGGTAATAGCTTCTTCACTATAGGGGAAATTCGCTAAAAATTATTGAAGGTTGATGCAACTTTTTCTGGATCGCTGATTTAGTTTCCATCTCATTCAGAGTGACATTTCCACTGTGATTTTGAGGCAATTTCCCTGTTTCTCTGTGAACGATCTCCCACATTGCCCTTGGCTTGTTATCAGCACCAGAGATATGCTCAGCATTCTCTGGATTGCTAGATTTATTAGACAATTTCTTTTCTATTTTCTAAAAAGGCAACTTTAATATTTAACTATGATAAAAATGAATTGGATATTTGCTTCAATCTATTCCTCCATTATCTAATGTTCTACCCTCATTTTACAAATCTAGCTTCTTACATAAGCAATGGTTTAAGATGGTTAAATAATCATTTAATGTTTGTAGATGTGCTGTAATGTCATGGTAAGGCAAATAATTACAACTCCTCTATTTGTAAGCATTCTAATATACCCTTCTTAAACTATCTGTACAATCAATGGTACAAGCAAGATTTATGCACAAAACACTTTTCCAGAACAGTGGAAACTTTGTGTTTGTCTTTGTACTCTCGCTGTGATATGGCAAGGAAAATAACAACTGCTTCTCTATTTTTGAGCATTAAAATATTCTTCTAATGCTCTTAACAAATATACATCGTTCAAGCAAAATTTACCCCCAAAGGGATCCTAACTGGCTTTTTGCCAGTTTAGGTGCCAATACTGGATACAGTAACAGGCATTTTCTTGATTGGAGGCAGTGTTGTGGCTTTTTTTTCAGTGAACAGCTTCAGTTTTCCACCAGGGGAGGCTAGACTTGATGTCAAGGAGGGTGGGAACGTACTGGCGACCAAGAGAGGGCCCCAAAGCAAAAACAAAACACGACTAATGACGGTTGTGACATAACAGTAGTCAATCTCTTTATTTTCAAACTGACAGAGGTATTACCTGTAGCAGTTGTGCAATGTGCTCTCAGCCGCTGTCTGGTATCGGATGTTGTAAAGTGGCCCGACCGTGTGAATCACGTAACGCGCCGGCAGTTGGTACCCCTGCGTCACTCTCACTTCACCAGTGCGGCATTCTGCCAACATCACAACACGCCATTGCATTACTTACTGTGAATTACACAGTTTCAGAGATAAATTACTGAAACTGCAAGGAGAGAGGACTAAAAAAGTTTAAAAGAATATATGCTACGGTAGGATTGGAGTTTTATGACCATTTGACCAAAAACTGAATATGTGACAAAAACAACAAATTCACTGTCATTATTACTTAAATTGGACTGTAAAACAATGAATTTTAGCAAAAATTTATAATTTCAACTCAAGGGACACAATATCCCGTTGTGACAGTTAAATTTTTAATCTTTAAATGGAATATTATTTTATGCAGGTGGTGTCAAGCTGAAAGAAATTTAAGTATCTATAACTCGCAAAGTTTTTACTATCTTCTATAAAACTATTTTTGCAATTTGAGGATAAAATAATTTTGAGTTACTATATTCTTATCTACTACACTTTATTGTTTTGTTCTGATGCTCTGACTTTGCTATTTTGAAGGTTAAACCAATTTATTTTGTTCTCTTTCATATATTAAAATTAGGGGTGTGCGAGTAGTGATTTTTGAAGTCGAGTCGAGCCGAGTTTTGAAAAATACCCGCGAGTTTCGAGCTTTTTTCGAGTCGAGTTTATTTTTAAAGTTTAATATAATAGTCAACATGTTTCTACATAATTGTAAAAAATTATTATCATTACTCAAATACAAATTACAATTTTGAGGTAATTAAACTTAAAAGAGTTACTGAACTAAGAGCACATATAAAAATAAATTATACCAAAAAAAGAAAGAAAACCTTATACTTAAACTCACAATTATTCTTGATTTGATATATTTTTCAAGCCTAACTTGTGTTTAAGGCTTACCTGGGTTTTGAAATGAAATGAAAACACTGACTATAAGCCATGATCAATTACCTGACTCAATTCATGATTAAATTTCCTTTGAGTTATTCACACAGGTACATTTTTATTCATATAACTGTCAACAAAAAACTAAGTTTTTATTTATTTGGAGTGGTTTCTCAAATATAACAAAAATAATTTTTAAGAGCCGTAATAATAAATTACTTCAAACTATAGAAAAGATTGAGTGATATAAAAAATACGTGTCTTTAATAACTAAAAAGAACTTTACACTTCAAGTATAACAAACGAGCACGTACCTATTTTAGGTAAACGGCGGGAGTAACTACTCGACTCGAACTTTCGAGTATTTTGAAATAAGTCGAGTCGAGTCGAGTAGTGTATACTCGGCTCGAAAAAAGCTCGATCCTCGAGTACTCGCACACCCCTAATTAAAATGGTAGGTAGTATGTGTTGTAAATGTTATTTCACTTGCTTGGAAACATTAATATTACTTAGATTAATCTGTGCAATTCCTCTAGGTGACTAATTCACTATCCAAATATAGATAAAGAAGCCATTAAAGTAGGTTTGGCAGAGCCAAATCATAATTACAATTATCAAAGCAAACAACTCTTTGGTTTTCTCTAGAAAGGAATAACAAATTCATTTACACTAATTTTGCTAATTTTGTAAAGGAAACTTCTTATGGTAGATGCAATAACTACTCATGTTTCACCTCTTATCAAAAAAAAAAAAAAAAATTCTACAACAAATAAAAAAAATTGAAATGCATATTAAATGTTCTGCTACTTTCACAAAGTTAGACTCGTTTCAGTTTATTACTGACTGAAGGATTATATAAAACCATCTCACTATAATTTGAATTAATTTCTAAATGCCCCCATAACTTGTGTGAACTCATAAATTTGCTAAGTGCTAGTTATATTTTTTGACAATTATACCAGGAAAATTAAGTTACAATTTGACAATGAGGGAAAACATTGCAAGCCAGCTGTTTCTTTGCATACAGGTTCAAGTAACAAATTTTAAACATAAATTGCCTACAAGTCCTAGCAAAAAAACCGGCCACATTAATAGCCAACAAAAATCATAACAAAAAACAGGCTGTCCTTGGTTCTAGCGGCTATTGCCAGGCTAACACTTGGATTTTCAATTTTTTCTTGTAAAATGTTTATTTGGACCTGAATGTAAAAAAAATCAACTTGATCAGAATTTTTCCAGAGAAAAAGTCAATTTTCTTGCTCTAAGCGATAGAAAGATCATATTAGTACCTTAATAAAAAGCTCAAAGGAAAATATTTTTAAGAACGAAAATGTTCTGAAGTTATGAAACAAATGAGCCAAATCAAATAACTGAGCAACACTGTAAGTAAAATAATGGATTTCCACAAGTTAATATTGTTTTCAAAGAGTATGAGGTCAGTTGATTACTTATCTCATAACAGTAAACACTCATTCATGCCATAGAAAGTGTGTCTTAACCTAATATTTAATTCAAACCTTGTCAACTTCAAGGTTTTCTCCTGGTACAAAAAACATACATTAGCTATGTTGTAATTTTAATATTATATTGATGCATTCTACATTAAGAGACATCGAATTACCTATTAAGAGCAAAGATATAAAATAAATAAAATCTAATTTTTAAGATAAAGTAAAATTGGAGTTTCAATAAATATGGATAAAAGGCTGAATGTAAATAAACCATCAATACGTATACCGCCCAGTTTATAATAAAATTCTTGGTGGACCAAGCCTTATTCAGTAATTCACTATTTCCCCCATTTTATTCTACATATCTACTTCTTTTTCATTTTGCTGTTAAAAACATATGACTGGGCAGCTTAAGTTTACGATATGATTCCTTTAAAAAATTTACAATTATCAATATTAATATTTTAAGGTACTGCGGTAAATTAGATTTTCTCTGTCCAAGTAACCTACATGGATCACGTTTATGAGCAAAAAATAACTTCCAACAACTGAAGGACATCTTTGGAGCCGTTTTGAGATAATTGTGCAAGTAAGCAAGCAAGTACTCATTGTTCATATATAAGAATATAGGATTTGGGCTGTGCTTATTAGCTTACAATGACAATTATTCTTCCTTGCACACTGATGTTTTAGGTGCTCAGTAAAAATTCACAGCTAATTCAAAAAAAAACTTTTAATACAAAAAGAAGTTTAATACAAGTACAGTATAAACTAACTTAATGCTTGTCCCATCAGAGATTAAGATACTTTTCCTTATTACTATGTTCCATTTTAGTTTGCCACACAAATATAGATTGGTCTTACTGAAGGTATTTGGAAAGGGGGAAATGAAGTAAATTTTTTAAGTGATATGAAGATTCACCACTTTAGCATTTTCATTTGCTTTAGTTTTAGTTATAATAACAATAACAATTCTGGAACTCTACATTTTCAAAATCAATTAAAAAGCAATTAAGAGTGCTGAAGCTGAAATAGGCCGTGAATGACCTAACCATTATCTGCCTATGATATTAACCTATGAGTATGAGTATTGATAGACTATTAAAAATCATCATCAAAAGGTTGATGAAAAAATCAGGAACTCAATAATTTTGCAATGCCATTGCAATTAATTTGTTTTAGTTAGTTTTACTGAAATTAAGATATTTAGGCCTAAACTTTAGTTTTATTTTTGTTAATAAAAACATGAAGAGAGTCAACATGCTGAACTTCATATTTTGGTTGGAATCCATTTTTAAAAGTGCATAATAGGTCTTTAAGACTTTTATATAAAATAAAGAAAGAGGCATTGATTACCTATGGTCACTGACCTGTCGCATGAAAGCATGTTATCTGAATTGCATATCAAACAATTTATGAGTGACCTGCCTGCATTGCAAGTGAGAAGGACGTTGACTCATTAAACCTGTTTTGCTACTGCTCTAAATAATAAATGTTTTCTCATGCTGTAAAGCGTGGTAGTATGGTAGTCCAGTCTTTCAGTTATAACTAGACATTAATTTGTAGTAAATACATGAATTTTAAATATCGTTTGTAATTTTGAGCAAAAATGTTTCATGCTCAATGATTACATTTTTCAAGGGAAGTTTATACTTCAGGCACTACAATTGAACAGGTTAAAAATGTTATGGCCCTTTGTGGACATTTTATGAAGTATTATGTAATTCTAATTTTTATTTAGCCTATAAACAAAAATTAATGAGTAAATTAGGAGAGTAAACAAAAACTTTCATATTTAAAGACCATAAATCTAATAAGGCATATAACCTTTTTGAACACAGCATTCGCCTTATTTTAAATGGCCTATGCTCTTTATGTTTCTCAGTAATACCTATTTGTAGTAATGCATCAGAACACTACAAATAGACAGATTTATAAATCAATAAAAAAATGATCTATCACTGTTCATTTTAATAATGAGAATAAAAATTGTAAAAACATAATGAACCAGTCTAAATGATAATGGTTGCAGCAGGGAAACTTTTTACCCGCGCAGCGGTTTCTGCTCTGTGGCGAGCAGCCATCCACTTTAGATGTGAGCGCTTTCAAATGATGCGACAGCATGTCGCACAGTAATTTTGTATGATTCACATGCTGAGACGACAGTGGGCTGCACAGCTCCTCTCCGCAGCTGCTACAACTACGAAGACCGCTTCAATGGAAAGGAGCCTAACTCCTTTGGTGACCAAATGAGTAGTTGGTTTGTCACAGCTGTTGGTTTAACAGAGCTGCAGCCTAGCTAATTAGCAAACCTGCCACGTAAAGCCACCCTTTCCATCCAATGTATCAACGTGGTTCTGATTTGTATAATCATTGTTTCTTTGTCTAGCCTTTAAAATTAGTGTGTAACGCAAAAATAATTTCAACAAATCTTTTTGAGGATCAAATAACTTTTCTAGTGAATAAATTTACTGTTAAAGATATTAAAATGTATTTACACACTTATTACACAAGACGTATTACATAACATTTCAAGATAACTCACAATAAAAATATTAGAACTTGACTAAATTATTTACTTTAACTTTGCCCTAATGTCTTGTAATTTAATATTTTCAAACTTGCTGGAGGATGTTGGTTGCCTGGGGTCCTAGGTACAAAAAACCACTTTTTCCTAACTCAAGCTACACTCTGGGTACATGTTCAAGGCATCCTGTCTGGTACATAGCTCCTTAATCAATGTGCGAGGCATTAGCTTTCTTTTTAGATACAGAGGTACAAAGGAAAACAGTGTCGTGAACTAATAAATGGTCAAAAAGGCCATAACAATAGATCTTATTTAGGCCTATTATTATTCACCTCCGATCTCATTTGTAATCTCCTCAGCTAGTCCTGGGCCTGCGGCTTGAAACAACAGGTGGCTCTGGGGGGTTGGATCTGTGAACGACTCGTTTGTAGAGTGGACAATCGCATCAACTCGCAGCCTAGTTAGATCACCACTCCTGAAAATGGTGAATTTTGTGATAGGAGAATTATTTCCTGGATTCAAAATTGTAACAAAACAATAAAAAATATATTATTAAAGCAATTTATGAAGTAAGTTAATTTACGTACAAACATGGCATGTTTATTAATATCATAAATAAAATAATGAAAGAGAAATCTTCACTGAGTAAATAAATCACCAAGAGGAAAACAGTGGGCTACTTAGAAAATAAATTGTTAAAAAAACATATATTAAATAATTTAGTTGATGCCCTAACTATATTATAAGAAAAATAAATTATTGCAAACAATAAAGTAACAGAAAAATATGTTTTGGAATTAATCTTAGCTCATGATATAAGCTGCCTATGTATAAACCTATTCAAAAGTGAGACAATGTTAATGATTATTTATTAGCTTTAACAGTGCACTGAAATACATCTTAAATCTACGCCCAAAAGCAGCCACCACCAAAATTTCACCTCGAACTCACCAAAGCACCAATTTGTTGTTGAGTGAGTGATCAAAAGGGAAGGGGCTTTTATCATCGATGCCCCCTTGATCGTAAAGAAACGTGTGCTGATGCGGTTTAGTCTGACTCCATCGTGTAAGATCGGCCAGATCGACGATATTGTCGTCCACACCTAGCGGCTCCATGGCAGTGGCGCACGGACTGCCTAAATGTCACCTCATCTGGCACTATGTCAACTGAAAGTTCACCGCACATTGATGAGAAGCTGTGCTCAGTGTATGAGCTTACAAGGTGCTTTGTTCTAAACAATTAATTTTTAAAAATCGCAGCAAGGTATATCACATTAAAAATTATAATAATTTGTTTCTTTAATTATGGTTTATGGTTATGGAAAAGGTTTTATGATTTTTGTTTCGGTCAACATTATCATACACTCTTAAGCATCAAGGAAATCATATTGAGACAATACTATAGATTTGAGTTAAGTTTTAGTTAAAATTAGTTTTTCCAACAATAGCTAATAAATATTTTTTAATAGGTAAGTAAGCGTACCTGTAGACTTTTTTAGAGTTGTAAGAAAAAACATTAAAACAACATTTTAGTTTAATTTAAAGAAATTTAAGTTTGAAAACAGAGCCCCCTTTTGTACCTTACAAAACTTAATAGGCCATTGTACTTTTTTAAGGTGTACATCTTGAATTGGACTCAAAGCACTGAAATTTTATAATTCACAAGGAAACTTAGGATTATAACATATAAAAATGTCCTTAAACATTCTTGTCAAAATTTCAGAAGGGGTTGGCTTAGTCCTGAGCATGGCACAAAAAAAACTGTAAGGAAGAAGTCACCTGACCTTCCCAATTCTTTGCCCAATTTCTCAACTCTTGAACCGGAATTTCCCAAATAAAATCATTCACTTGAAACGTGCAAGACGTTTACAACAACTCAATGTAGAAGTCAACTTTTGAAAATAATTATCTTAAGGTTCTTCAATATCAAGTTCAATGGTGTGGATAACTCCATTACCTGCCTTGAAACACGTGTACACAATACATAAATAAAGTGCAAACAAACTTTAGATTTGAAAAAATAATAATCAAAATGATTTCAACATTGATGCAAAAATGACAATACCTGTTCACCAAAAAGTGACAAAATGAAATTAGTTAGCCACTACGGCCTACACGTTTCAGTGGTGGGAGAAATTCTCACTGGCATCCAAAATTCCCCATTGCCGTATGAGTTCATTGCCTTTAAACATTTTCTGTTTCTTTTTAAGAATATTAACAAATGTTTAATACCGGTATTAACTGAAGATTATACAGGTAGATAGCCTACACTTTTATTTTAATGCCTAAATTGATGATTATTAAACTGGTCCAACTGAACACCTCCAGTTTGTTAACAGAGAGGGCATATACAAGGGTGAGAAGGCGTATTTAACCCCAGGCCCCCAATGGGTCAAAATTTGAGGGTACAATCTCAGTCCCTTCACAAAAAAATAAAGTAGCCTACTTTAACTATTGCTAAAAACGTTTTATTTTTGAAGTTTAGGTCTTAATATTATTATCTATACTGTTTAAATCACAAAATAAGAAGAAGTTGTGGCAAAATACTGAGAAATAGTGGCCAAAGTATCGACAATCACTTTTATGCCCCGGCCGAATTTTACTGCTAAACAGACATTTTAAACAAGTTCACCAATCAAATAAGTGAACATGAAACCCACGTTTATAATTTAAGATAATGAAAGATAATCAAATCGCATTTGATACGGATAAAACTATATTATTACAACGCCAAACTCGGTTAGAAGTCGTGACCCCTTCTTCAGCAGTAACGGTGGTAGTGAAGTCTGTTTCACATCGCACAGCGACACTAGCGCTAGAAGTGGCCAACAGCGAGTTCAATTCAGGAGTTACGTGGTGGCGAGCAATCAAGGCCGTAGCCAATGGGGGGGTCAGGGGGACGAAACCCCCCCCCCCCGAAAATGTTGAAATTGTGTTTAAATGAAAGGTTAGAAAGTTATTTTTTTCACTTCCTGTAACCACAGAGCCCAAAACCTCCCCTCCCCAAAAATTAACAACTGTGAATTATTACCGTGACAAAATTGTCCATATTTTTTTCCAAAAATAATAGTAGTTATCATCACTAGGAACGAAAGTGGCTCTTTTTGGTAAGAGATTGTAACTTACAGACAGGCGAGGCACAGCCGAGCTTGGGAATGCGATTGAGTACCAAGGAGCCACTTTTGCTCCGTGTGATGAACAACTATTTTCATCATTACCTATGTATAGATAACCATTTAATCATTAAAAAATTAGACTACATAATTTTGAGGTTATCCAAAATAGTCATCGTCATTTACACATCTGTTAGTTGTTTACAAACACAAGTTAAGAAATCGTTCAACCTTTTGAAGAAATCGTAGCATAAACAAATTTTGACATTAGAGTACGGCAAAATTTGCCATATGTTTTTTCAGTACTCCTATTCAATGTGATCTAAAAACGATCATTTTGCGTACGATTTAGAGAACCAAAAACGGCTGTTTTCCGGGCAGTATGATGAAAACATATTTATTTATAGTTAATAACGATAACATGTTAACAATTGATAATGCAGGGCTTGTAACAGTTCTTGAGGTTGAAAAAAATAAAAAAAATAACTCAAATAAGAAAAAAAATAACCAAAAAATAACCCTTTGTACACAAAAAATGCTGCTAAAAATTAGAAAACCGGCGTTATACTGGGGATAATACATTCTTAACCTTGGTAAAAAAGAAAATCTCGACAGACTAATCAAAAATCTGCCTAGATTTGACGGCGAGACTTGGTTTTCACGCAACGAGACTTAGTTTTCACGCATTTTAGGATGATGAGATTCGTCTGCCGCGATGCTGCTACGAGATCGTCTGACAGAAGAATACTGTAAACAGGGCTTGCAGCAGTTCTTGAGGTTGAAAAAAATAAAAAAATAACCAAAATTCCAAAAAAAATAACAAAAATAACCGAATTCCAAAAAAAATAACAAAAAATAACCAAGAGCAAAAAAAATAACAAAAAATAAAAAAAATAACCTGTTACAAGCCCTGATAATGCAACAAATTTTCAAGAGTGTTTATTCAATAAATATATTATTGACAACTGAACTATTTTGCTAGGCAACTGTTAAAAGATTCTGGCTCGATCGATCAATCAAAAGCCAAAAAAAATTCCCCACCTATGAATGTATCGATACATTATTTTATAGGCAGCCTGCAGCATAAACTGTAAAATAAGACGGTTCAACTCAACTAGACTGATCTGATATGATGACACTAATTTGGTGAAAGTTTGTGATGGTGAGGGTTCTACGCGGGAGGGCCGACGTTTCATCGCATATCGGTGATATTGTGCTTGGAGCCGAATCTCTTCTCCAGCTGACTCTCGTCAATGTTGCGCTTCATGATCTCCATGCAAGATCCCAGGAGACGCTCAAAAAGCCAAGAAAGCCAGTTTTGTGGTCCGACTGCGTAGGCTGAGGCAGCTTGGGGCTCGTGGGTCACAAGCGTCAACTCTCCAAAATAACCTCCTTTACCAATCTCCTTCACCTTAATCTCTTTGGCGTCCTCGTTGAAGATGGTGAACTTGACAGTGCCGGCCTCCACAAAGTACATGCCGTCGGCGGCGTCGCCCTGCTTGATGATATAATCTCCTTTTTTGACTTTCTTATCAAATATCGCATCCAAAACTTCATGCATTTGTTCCTCATCCAAAGATCTGAACATCAAAATTTTCTTCACACTTTCTGCTTGCCCTTGCCTCTGCTCATCTGACTTCGGGAATAAAACCTTGTTAGTGTCATTGTCGTCGGCTTCTGGGTCGTAAGCCTTGGCAAACACAGACTTCCTCCTGATCCTGGGTGCTGGCGACTCATCATCGTCTTCATTGGAGAGTACAGAATCATAAGGAGACACTGCTCTAGCAGGAGTTGGATCACTCACTAATTATGTTCGTTTATCTCTCAATTTTGTGAAAAACTCAACAGCATGGTCCAGAACAGCAGGAGGTTGTTCTAATAAGTAATTGATCGTAAATTCTAACAATTCATCAGATAGTTCATCCGGCAGCCTTTTCAGGGTGTTTTGTAAATAAATAAATAAATAAAATAAATAAATAAATAATCCTTTATTGTCACATAACGTTTCATACAATAGCAAAGCTAACAAACAGGTGACATTGTCAAAATTCATAACCTTAACCGTATAATAGATACAAAGGATACAAAAATAGGAAGAAAACTAAATTACAAACTACTGTCATAAAATTTAAATGTCTTTACAAGAAAAATTTTAAGATATAAAATAGGCTGAAAAAAGTTACATTGTCAAATTTTCAACTAAAAATTCATTTACATTGTAATAGGTTCTACTGAGTAAAAAGTTGGCAAGGCTGCTTTTAAATGAATTGGTATTTATTAATTTCTTTAATTTAGGATCCAGTTTGTTAAAAAATTTTTTCCCCATGTAGGAAGGTGTTTTTTCTACAAGTTTGAGATGGTGTCTAGGATACTGAAAATCGCTCTTGAATCTTGTATTATAAGTATGCTCAAAATTTCCACTGAAAAAATGTTGATAGTTTGATTGTACTGCTAGTAAGGTTTTAAAAATTATTAAATCTGGAACTGTCATAATTTTTAATTCTTTAAAGATTGGTTTGCACGAAGCTTTCCACGGAGAAAATGTTATGATTCGTAAGAACTTTTTTTGAACTATGAAAATTCTATTAATGTCAGAGGAGAAGCCCCAAAATTCGACCCCATACTGGAGTATGGAGAAAAAGTAAGCATAATAAATCATTATTGACGTTTTTAAATCTATTGTGTCTCTTAAACATAGAATTTGGAAACAAGCTGAATTTAGTTTACCAAGCACAGATTCAATACACTTATCCCATGATAAGTGTTTGTCGATATAAAGCCCAAGAAATTTAACATTTTCTTCAATTGAAAGAGTTGTTCTAAAATTACAGTTTCTATTCTGATAAGTAAAAAACCTAACCATTTGAGTTTTATCTTGATTCATTTTCAAACCATTAATTTCAAACCAATTCCCTAGCTCAGCAAGACACTCCTTGACACTGTTAATTAATTGTTCATCATTTTTTGATTTGACGACTGCAGTTGTGTCATCTGCATACAAAATGAGGTTATTAGAAACATTTTTAGGTAAGTCATTTACATATATTAGAAAAAGAATTGGCCCCAAAATAGATCCTTGGGGCACCCCAACATTAATTTCCTCCCAATTTGATTTTGTTTTCTGATTATTTTTAGAAATTACTGTTCTTTGGTAGCGATTATTTAGGTAGGATTTAAGCCATGAGATTGAATTCCTAGAAAAGTTATATAAATCTAATTTTTTCAGAAGAATACTATGGTTGACACAGTCAAAAGCCTTGGACAAGTCGCAGAACACACCCATTGTGCTCTGCGACCTGTCCAGGGCCCATGCCACCTCATCGATGAACTCTGATATAGCACTCATTGTGCCAAGACCTTTCCTAAATCCGAATTGTTTTTCAGAAAAAATATTTAAAATTTCCATAAAACTTGATATTTGGTTACAAGCAATCCTTTCAAAAACTTTAGAAAATGTTGGCAGGAGTGAAATTGGCCTGTAATTATCAGGGTTTTGTTTTTCCCCCTTTTTAAATAGAGGTCTCAGCTCTGCAAATTTAAAATGTTTTGGAAAAGTACTATTTTGAAAGGATTGGTTAATAATGATTGAGAGAGGTTCCGCAATGTAATCTGAAACTGTCTTTATAAGGTCAAGAGGGATTTCATCCCAGCCTGCTGCTTTTATTCTTAAATGATTTTATTACTTTGATGACATCTGTCTTATTTATTGGTTGAAAATTGAATATTTGGTGTTGAAAATCTGAACTAGAATTTCTTGCAAATCTTAATGCCTCACATTCAGAAGGAGACAATCCAATTTCTTTTGTAATATTTACAAATTTTTTATTAAAAAATTCAACGATGTCACTTGCATTACTGACTGTTTTATTATCTATCAGAATGTCAGGGAAATTGTACTCCGTCTTTGTTAGACCCAATTCAGATTTAATGACGCACCAAGCAGCCTTACTTTTATTTTCAGATTCTCTAATAAATTTAGCATTACAGAGTTTTCTAGATTTATTACATATTTGCTTGAAAATTACTTTGTATCTTTTTACATAATTGATAAAATCAACATCGTTTGACACTTTTACCAGTTTACTTAGCTCTCTTTTTCGTAAACTAGATATTCTAATACCTTTAGTAACCCATGGCTTTCTTTTTTGTTTAATTTTATCACTGTAAAACTTAAGAGGGAAAGCCTCTTCAAACATATTCTGGAAATTTATGAAGAAATTTTTACAGTTTTCATCAAAGCACTTATTGTTGCATACATTAAAATTTGTTACTTTAAGGTTGTCTGTAAAATGTTTAGTATTATTGTTGGAGAATAGCCGTCTTTTACATTTGACATTCTTGCTATGTTTGTTATTGTTATTAGCATTACTTGAAATATTAATAAATATTGACCTATGATCTGATAGTCCTAATTCTAAATTCATTGTTAAAACCGAGTTTTGTGATTTAATTTGTTGGGTCAAAATATTGTCAATGCATGACTTTGTAGATTTGGTGATTCTTGTTGGTGCAGTAAAATTTAGTATAAAGCCGTATTGTTTTAATAAGGAAATAAAGTCTAATCTTTGTTTAGGCAGGCTACAATCAACCAAGACATCTACATTAAAATCTCCTGCTATGAAAATATTTTTAGTTCTTGTTGCTTTACATAAAATCTTTAACAAATTTTCCAGCTTATTTAAAAAAGATTTGAAATTAACTAAATATGGAGTTCTATATATTGAAATTACAATAATATCCAAGGTTAAAATTTCCACACAGGATGCTTCGAAAACTGAATCTTCATTTAGGAAACACAAATCGTTCCTGACAATATATTCTAAATTACAATTTAATAATATACAAGAGCCGCCATGGGTTCCTTCTTCCCTACAATAAAAACTAGCCAGGTTGTAGTTAGGAATACTATTTAATACTGATATATTGTTTTTTCCAAGCCAATGTTCATTTAAACAAACAACTAGAATATTTGAATTCTCTAAAATAATTTCCAAATCATTTTTTTTGTTAATAAATCCACCTTCAATATTCAAGTGCATTAACCATGAGATATCTTTGTTATTCTTACAATCTGGCCATGACAAGTTGTTTTCTAAAGCTAATTTACAATCAATGTTAGACTTGAAATAAAGTTTTTTTGTTTTTGCGAAGACACTGGAGAAGTGACTGGAGAAGGAGTCTGTATTTCAATATTAGATAACGGATCCAGTAAGATAGGTTTTGAAGGTGTGCTACAGTTGATAAGGCAAGCCGCTGTCTGATCTAGAGGTATGATTGGGTCTTCAGGCAAGAGGGAGGATGTAGAGTCACCTGGAGGTTGCTCGGATACCAAGTCCACTGTCTCTGATTGTTGATGGAAAAAGTTATTATGTTCCATAAAGAGATCCTCTAGGAGACTCAATAGATCAAGATGAGAGAGCCCCCCTCTCAGTGCTCTGATGGATTTTTCATCATTTAGAACTATGTAAACAGTAGCTTTTGTTGTAGTTTGAAAATCAATCATGTTTTTTGCGAAATGTTCAGGGTGGATTAAGTCTCTCACACAGCCAATAGGAGTGCAAACTAGTGTTTTAAGATTTTTCGCTTTGAAATGTTTGGTTAGCTGTGCAAAGGCTTCATCATAATCTTCTAGTGACGGCTTCTCGTGGTATACTGGCTTGGTCACAAGACCTAAGACAGTAGCTCCATTTGGTACAGTTTGGCATGTGATACGCTTATCTGCGAAGTCCGTCATCTTTGGACTTCCAAATTTCTGCCTGAACGCCACCGCTGCCCCGGCAGACATATGCTTGGGATCACCCACATCTGCTGAAATTGAGTGGGCAAAAGCTAGAGTGGGATCACTCATGAACTGATGGAACATATCGTTCAAATCTGCCTCCACCACATTTACGGCCTTATCACCAGCAGCTGGAAGAGGAGCAGGATGCTTTTTTTTGTCGTTTTCAACTCTCCCCTCTATAATCTGTGCAATGGTTTTTGAGATATTGATTTTTCCTTTAGAGTTAAAGTGCAGGCCATGGTCTGTAAAAAAATGCCTAGGTAGTAGATGCAGTGGAAGCGCTTTAATGTTGCCTCTTTCTTCAATTATTTTTTCAATTTCAGCATTAGCTCTACTTATCTTTAAATCTAGATTATGTTTGTCATGCCTCATTGGAACCGTGGCCAAAATAAGATTTGTGTGGTGGGCTTTGCTGATAAGGCGGTGAATATCATCAGTTAGTCGCTTGATTCCAGTTGTTTCTATGTTGTTAGTGCCAGCTATGACTAGAAGGTGGTCTTGCCCGGTTAGATTCTTGCACAAATCATTTATGTCTTCGGTCACACTCCCGAATTTTGCCCCAGGCCTTACGAAAGAGCACACATTTAAAGAGGATCTCTGTTCGATGTGAGAGCTCAGGTATTTACCATGACTATCGGCCAGTATCACAAGTTTATTACGCTTAGAGTAATTTTCTTGATGTAGACTCTTTTTCATTATGTTTGTTGACTTGATGGCCTTATTATTTATTTTTTTAGATTGTTGTTTTTCTTTGTCTCTTTCCGATTGCAGTAAAGGATTTTCAAGATTCTCACTAGAAGGGGTATCCTGTGAGAGAACAGAAAAACTGTTTTTACATTCTACAATAATATTGTTAGTCATCATGCGGGGGTGACTATTGGTTTTAGCTATTTGCCAGGCATTTTTTGAATTAGATGGTGTTTGAAGGGGCGGATAACAGTGTAGACAGTTTTGTTTTTGACTCTTTAGTTCATTAAGTTCTCTTTTCAGCAAATTATTGTCACTTTCCATAAGCTTAATTGCTAGCTGGAGGTTTTCATTTTCACACTTAAGTTTATTTAACTCCAGTTTTAGGATCTTAGTATGAAAGTCTTCATGCTGATGGCCCTTTGAGTTAGGGTTCATAGTTTCACATTTTTCAGAAGTGCTGATGCTTTGTACATTTTTGTGAATAGGTGAAGGTTCCTGAGTTAAATGTTCATTTGATGCACTTGTTACAGAAGAAAGGGGTGTTGAACTTAGATTTTTTTAAATCTTGAGATTGCTTGGTCAAGGGAGTTTTTTGTTTTGATAAAGCTGGACTTATAGTTTTGTTTGTGGACTTAAGGTTACCCTCTGCTTTGGCAATATTTGACAAAGCTTTACTGTATAGTTCTTTGTGTTTTTGTGCGATGTTTTCCAAGGTGAATTTTAATTTATTCTCATTGTAAGGACACAAATCTCTGTTATTGAGGATTGAGGTTTCATTAGTTGCAAAAAACTTTACTTCATATTTTGTGACACTTTTGTAAGTTTCTTTATCAACTTTCGTTATTTGAGCAGGCCAGTGTGGAAAACCCTTCACTTTCCCGAATACAAGATCATTAACCTTGAAATCCATTGAATTGAAATTATTCGTTCTAATGAACAAAATTTAAATCAAAAAGCAATACTGAGGTATATTTTTCTTGATCAGACTGTACTCTTGGCAAGTAGTCAGCTATGTGGGTGACAATTCAGTGCTCTACTATTAAATCACCAGACTATACACATAAGTTAGCAATGGTAAGCCAATTTCTAGCATTGAGGTTTAGTCCTTCCTCTATGTCACAAAGCAACTTGACAATCAGTGGCAGAAGACAAAATCAAGACGATCTATTCAACAGCTGTAATAATGCTCATTTGGCGCTAATTCTTGTATTTTAATCAAAAATCATGAATAATTGGAAACCAACATGAAATGTTAAAAAGTGCAATATAATTGTAGTTTAAATTGCTGTAAGTATTCACTGTCAATTAGTGAATATTATAGTTTATTACACTCACTCTACTTGTAGGTTAACTTTTCTTACACCTTTAGGTTAGGGCACTTATGAAAACACTAGCAAAAAAGACTATTTTAAGGAGCACTAAAGCACAGACTTCTTACTCGGCGGCCATTTTGTTTGACCATCATTATATTTATATTTATCATTATATTTTGTGCCTCATCATTATAGCAATTTTACACTATATTTAAATAAATAAATAATAAATAAATAATGCCTATATTTAAGTGATCTTCAGTTTACACTGTTTTTCAAGATAACTTATAATAGAGAAAATAGTATGGTAAATAGAATTAACTTATTTTTCATTAAATATTAATTATATTTTTTCTTAATTAAGTTATACATTTACTCACGCAACAGCGGCCTTCGTATTTTGAAGTTGTATTAGAAAGATTTATATTTGTATCTGTCTAATTTGGTCATGATTTCATACCTGTGGATGAAGTGAGGTAAGATGAATTGCTTTTGAGAGATAAATATTCATCTCTTTAACAAAAGTTGCACACATGTAACAGAGGTCACGCATGTAACAGAATGTCACAATTTAAATTTATTGCTTAAAAATATGTATTGTGAAAAAATTTATAAATTGTTATATTTTTTCAATTGAATACAATTTTAAATTCGTACAGAATAATTTTCATGACAACGCAATGGTATAAACAAATTGTGAAGTTAAATACCCCGTTGCAGCAGACCTGCATACTCAGCGAATTTCAAATGCAAAACAACATATTTCAATCCAACATAGCGAGATTTGACATGTTTTTGTAAGCTCCATAAGAATAACATGGGGAATGAGTATGCAGGTTTGCTGCTACAGGTATATTAAAACTGGGTGGTATTAATTCAATATTTAGAAGATCTGAACTAGAAGAAGCTATTTACCAAGTTTTTCAAGATATGTTGAGAAATAAGCGAGAAATAGAATTTGATTTATTTCCCATAAGGTTAACATTGGGAGAATGTACTGTGTTAACCACTTTCAATATCTCGGAAACTAATGGACAAAGAGCTATGATTAAACATACTAAATTGATTGTTTTTTCAAGCTGAATTCAATAGTGAAATCATAAAAATGATCATTTTAATTTTTTTCATATGAAAGACGCAAAAAAACCCATTTTTGGGGGGTTTATCCCTCGGTTACCCGCCCTTCCGGTGATCCGATCGGGCTGGTTTACAAACTCGTCCAATTGATTACCACTTTACACGTCTGTACCAAATTTAATAAATATCAGACCATTTTTACGACCGCTACTGTGCTAACAGACACATAGATATATATATAAATTCAAACGAATAGTGTTTTTTGCTAGTGTTTTTTGTCTTACCATGAGACCTATGGTAATAGCTTCTTCTCTACAGGGGAAATTCGCTAAAACCTGAGCAAAACATGTATTTGGAGGTGAATAATATCTTTTCCAAGCTTTTATGAAGATATCAGTAAAACAAAAGTGACAGGGCTGTATTACATTTTGTAACAGAATATCTGAGCCAATAGGCCTATAAAATACAATGGATTTTCCGTTTATTAGATTATCTTGTATCTAGGTTTATATGAGTGTGACCTCTGTTAACACAAAATGTGAATTTCCAGTATTTTGGTATTATAAGGAGGCCACCCTCATACAGCGCGCTGCGGCGGTTATGTTAGGTTAGGTTATCATAAATATGTTAGTAGGACTTTCCTCGTTTCGTTAAGTATCGAACGATACCAGATGAGTCATACCTTCGCTCGCCAAATCTCCTCTAAGTAGGCCTAGGTCAGGTTGTTGACGGAGTGTCTGCATCACTTGTCTACGGGATTTGGCGGGCGAAGGTATGACTCATCTGGTATCGTTCGATACTTAACGAAACGAGGAAAGTCCTACTAACATATTTATGATAACCTAACCTAACATAACCGCCACAGCGCGCTATATAAGGGTGGTGATCGGGTGTTGCGGCGGTGACGCTTTACCTCGCCGACATTGCTGCCTTCTGGGAGGCATAACACAAAGACTGCTTATCATAATTATATCAAGTTTGGATGAAAGTAAGTCAATTAAAGTATGATCTCTTCAATTATGCAGTTATTATTAGTATCCAGTAAAAAAAATCTCTCTAAAAATAGTGGCCTCCGTATAATACCAAAGTACCGAATTTCCTATATGAAACTGCCTATAGGCCTACCATCGATATCCATGTGTATTGGTGCTTTCTGTCTATTTTCTTATATTCTACAAGGTTCAAAATATTAATTAATGTAACTGTCACTTGAATAACTAGTAACGATTTTTTTTCTATTTCACAAAACTGTACCCTTTTCAAGTTTTGACCTCAGTCTGACTTCAGAAAAAAAGTTTCTTGTAGGGTTTCTTTATATTTTTATACCTACTTTTTATTGAAGTAGTACCTACCCAGGCAGCCAAGTATGAATGAGAGATGAGTGTAGGATTACTGTGGCGCGATGTTACAGTCTTGTTACTGACTAAGGGCATCATGTTCCTAAGACAAGATTGTTAGTTAATAGCCCAACATCCAATGGCAACTAAGAGACCTATAAATTTAACATGAGATCCAAACCAAAATTTCACCAGTGAATTACAAACTAGTCTAATTATAAGGATGGTATTATGGATGAACTTTGAATTCACCAGTGCGGGAGGTTTATCCCCACCAGGATATATCGCATCCACAAGGCTGAATTGCCTATCGCTCAGAATCCAATCAAGTGTCAGTCCCAGAAAGTTAGTCTGCACCAGTTAATACAACGATTATATACAAGACCATCCTCGCAATTAGACCAGTTTGCAATGCATTGGTGAAATTGTGGTTCGGACCCCATATTAAATTTACAGGTCCCTTAGTTGCCATTGGCTGTTGACCTATTAATTAATAGTCCTGTCTGTTTTGACTAAACCTAAGATTGAATAAAGTTAAAATTTGACAAAATTAAAAGACATTTTATTAATACAAAATTCTTTAGACCTAGTTCATCAAAACAAGATAAATTCAAAAGGTAAACAAAAAACAACTGATTATAAATCATTATTAAATAATTTAAATAACCAGATGTTCATATTTCACATATTTCCAGACACTGTCTAAGGAACATGTCAGCCTTGTTCATACTAGGCCTGGATCACGCCACAATCAACCTACACTCTTTCTATGAAGTTACTTGGCATAAAATATCTACCTGGGTAGGTCGCCATTTCAAGTAAAAGTACTTAAGTACCTATTATGTTAGGATTTTTTAGGTTCTTCCATTGTTGATATATAATTTTGATTGCTTAAAAACGCTAAATTGCTTTTATAATTAAAAAGATTCAGGGGAATGACCCTTGAACTCTGGAGGGGGGTTCCAAAGTGATTGACAACCCCTAGACCCTTTAGATATCATCCTCGTTATTCCTATGGGGGCCCTCAGCGGAACTTTTGGCCCCAAGAACCCAACCTCCAAGTGCCTACTTTCAACCTACATGGAGGTTGGGCGGCCCTATATTAGCAACAAATTAATAATTGAATGGGTCCCCCGTAAAATGTTCAAAGCGATGAAAACCTAGGCTAGTTTTGAGTAATGGCGTTGCAAGTTGAATTCTAAAATTTACAGTTTTTTCAAGGTTAGAACTTACAATCCTTAGGGAAACAATTAGGCCTACAAGCCTTTAAATATATACTTAGTCAATTCATCTGAAAAGGATTAAGAAAGTGAAAATACCCAGTCCAACCATTCTAAATCAAAAGTTAAAAGACAAAAAAGTAAGTCATGACAAATAAAACTTATTAATTAATAATAATTTAAATCTTTCTTTTCTTACAACGGAAAAAGTTTAATATCCGACTACTTACATCGTATTTATTGATATTTTCAATCGTTCTTCTCCAACGATTCCTATAAGTTAGTGAAGAATCGATTCTAACCATCAGAACAATTAATAATAGTAACTGTCGGATCTCACATGGTATGATAGTAATGATAAATGATTTGATCTTCAATGTAGGTTAATAGTTACATTAGATACATTTACTTAAATGATGACCTACTATTTTGAAATGGTTTGGATAATGTTTTGACTAATATTCACAATTCTAACTGCTCTGTTATTCAGCCTTTTGTTTCGGACCATCATGCTATTATGCTTGAGATGCCTGTTTGCATTGATAATAATTTTGGTGATGAAATTGTTTTTAGAGACCTTTCAGAGCAGAATTTCGTAGAATTAAGAACTAGGCTAAGTTGGGAAAATTAGGATGATGTTTTTCAGTTGGATCAATCAATAGTATTTATAACAACTTTGTGAGCACTGTTTCTCACTGTTTAAATATCTAATGTCCTGTCAAAAAAATTAAGAAAAAATCTACAAATAAAGAGCTGTCTTGGTTGACGGATGAAATAGTTCAAATAAAAATACAAGTCAAGAACTTGTACTCTTGACTCTTGACTGGGTTGTGACCAGGTGTGAAAGGGAAAAAATAGAACATAATGGTCTAAAAAAAACAATAAAGGAAGATGATTCTTGACGCTAAGGCTGCTCATCTTTCTCAATTAATCAAAGTTTCTGATAATCCTAATAAAACTTCTTGGAATGTTATCAATAGTTTTTGGTCAAATAGTTCTACTAGAAATGAAAGCAACATTTCTTTAGATATTGATGGTGTAGTTCATAGTGATCCCATTGATATGTAAAATTTTCAATAATCTTTTTCTATGTTCTAACTCAAACCTCTCTGGCCATCCATTTGTACCTGAATTGATACATAACTCTCCTTTCCAACTTAGCTTTTTTTAAACCCTTTTCATATAGCGAACTTAAGAAAATAGTTTTTTCAATGAAAAGTAAGAATTCTTATGGCCTAGATGGAATTCCTAGTAAAATAATTAAGTCATGTTTCAGTAAATTAGAAGCTCCCCTATTACACCTGGTCAACGTCTCCCCTGCACAGGGTGTTTTTCCTGACAGTGGGAAGCATGCCATAGTAAAACCTTTATTTAAGAAGGAAAATAGACAATTGCCGCAGAACTATCGTCCAATCTCACTCCTGCCTACAGTCTCGAAGATTTTGGAGAAAGCCGTTTGTCATAGATTATTGCAGTTCTTTGAAGACCACTCTTTGTTTTTTTCTAATCAATTCGGTTATCAGAAGAATAAATCTACCAAGCTAGCCCTGATAGATTTTGTCAATAAGTGTATCGACACCTTGGAGGGGGGCGATGCTGCAGTTAGCTGCTTTTATCGACCTCTCCAAGGCGTTCGATTGCGTCAATCATGCAATCTTATTAAGGAAACTTGAACTTTTAGGAGTTAGGGACAATGCTTTGGGCTGGTTGGCGTCTTATCTTTGTAACAGAAAACAGCAAACAACAATTAATTTCACTTCCGATTCAGGTTCAAAAAACAGTTTTTCTCTCCAGTCGCTTAAAATGCCTGGGGAGTTCCGCAAGGTTCTATTTTAAGCCAGATTCTCTTTCTTGTTTAGGCCTATATTAACGAAATTTCAATTGCTAGTTCAGTACCTCCCGAGTCATTAACAATTTTTGCAGATGACACATCTCTATTTGTCAAAAACAAAGATATTTCAGTTCTTGAAAGAGAGATGTTCAGTCAGCTCAATGTTCTTGCTCAGTATTTCCATGATATAAACTTAAATATAGACTCAAAGAAAACAAATTTCATGTTTAGGCTATAGCAACTTTTTAAAGGAAAAGGAATCTTGATAGGGCTGGCATTTCTCCTCCTTCAGTTTGTTTGGACGATGAAGTTCTCGAGGAGTCTAGCTTCGTTGACTATGAGTGAGATTGGACGATAGTCTTTCCTGGTCTGACCATGTTGATAAATTAGCCTCAACAATTGCTTCTAATATTTTTGTTTTAAGAAATCTGGCTGTTTTCAATAATTTGTCCTTGTGTAAATTAGTATATTTTAGTCTTATTAAAAGTCATCGTAGGTATTCAATAGTGCTCTCGGGCCTAAGTAGCAAATTGAATTTGAATCACATTTTTGTTATGCAAAAAATCAATCAGGTGCATGGGATTAAATGCAGGCAAAAGTTTGCTGAGCTTCAAATTTTAACTGTTCCATCTCTTTTTATGTATGAAGTAATTAGTCCTAAGTATGTCAAAGTAGCCTAAATAATCTGATACAGCCTCATCAACACCACTATTCTAGTAGAAACCATAGATTAAACTCTTCAGTGCAGCACAATCTGAAACTGTTTGAAACGAAACCAAGCTATGCTGGACTTAAATATTTTTCAAAACTTCCTTGTTATCTTCGAAACATCATGGACATTATAATAAATTCAAGACAGAACTGAAACTTCACCTTTTAGAAAAATGTTACTACAGTTTGCCAGATTTCTAACCAATGTAATTCCTTTAATATTTCTTAATTTACATCAACCCATTTTAACCCAACCTTGGCACTACCCGAACCTAACCTGATCGGACAAGGCCTACGGCTGCAAGTATTTTAAGACCAAGATCAAGAGCTAGTTTTAAGAATGACAGGCCCCATGCCAATGAAGGTCTTTGCGGCACTGACGACGTAGGTAAGGTAACTCAGGTAGGTATTTTAAGCCAAGTAGTAGGCCTACAGTAGTTTAATCTATTCACATAGATTAAAAACAGTAGAGGCCCAAGGATTGAGTGCCGCAAGGTTCTATCCTTGGGCCTCTACTGTTTTTAATCTATGAATGACTTGAATGATGTCGTCCCGGACAATTATCTTTTCATATTTGCGGACGACACGACCATTTTTGTCAGGAACATGGACAAACAATTGGCAGAAATCGATGCAAACATCAAAATAAACACAGAAGCTCAATTTTTTCATGAAAACAAACTTGCGGTCAACGCAGTGAAAACAAACTTCATGCATATTCAAACAACCCAAAACTCAAATCTCAGTTCAACTTTCCACCCGAATCTGTTCATTGGCGAGCATAACCTCAACCATGTGGATGTGGTGGATTTTCTAGGAGTGAGACTGGACCGTAATTTGTCATGGGAGTTTCAAATTGAAAAAGTTCATTCAAAAATTTCATCTTCAATTTTTGTCCTCAGAAATTTCTCTCGTCTGGGCATCAAAAGTCTTTCAAAATTGGTCTACCACGGTCTCATTGAGACTCTCCTCCAGTATTCTGTGATACTGTGGGGGGTGGCCAACAAAACATCTTTCAACCGACTTTTTGTTTTGCAAAAGAGGGCAGTGAGGCTCGTCGCGGGCCTTGAGGCTAGCTCTCATTGTAGAGAGGCCTTCAGAAACCTTAAAATACTAACTCTACCCAGTCTTTTTATATTTGATGTAATTTTGTATGCTGAGGTCCATGGACAGCCAGCCATCCGTGACCATGCCTACAACACTAGATTTAAATCTCGTTTTGCCATTTTTCACAATACTTATTTGTTTGAAAAGCATCCCTCCTACATAGGCAATAAGTTATTGCAGTCGCTTCCACACAACATTACCAACAGTCCAAACCTGAGTATTTTTAAGAATAGGCTAGAGTCTTTTTTAATTGGAAAATCTGTATATGAGGTGGATGAACTTTTACACTAAACAACTTCAATTATTAACTTCTCCATTTATTTCATATTATTTAAAAGTAAGCAGAATGATATTCCTTTGACGTATCCCATGCCCTATCACTACGTGGTCAACGGGACGAAGAGGAGCATGTAAGCACGTATAAGTGACAGATGAGTAAAGGATAATTGTGGTGCTTAGTTAAAGGCAGTTAAGTTTATGATTATTAACGCCAGTATACTAATGAGTTTTTTCCTGGGGGGCCTCAGGGACAGAAAAGCAGCCCCAGGAAGAAAACCGTGGACAAAAAAGGCGGTGGGCTAGAAAGTTGCGTTGGGGTGTAATGAGTCAAACCCCTAAAAAAAGGTCACCCCTTTTGTTGAGTCCGTAGGTGTCCTAACTATAGAACTCCACCTGGAGTCTGTAATATGGCACTGAGTCGCCTACAGTTTCAATATTATGGTTAGATGTTGATATTTTTTGTCGTAAGATCACTAGATATAGGCCTAAACAAATAATGTAGGCCTATTCGGTTTAGTTATTTGTAGAATCAACATGACATCAACAAATCAATTTTAAACATCAATTAATATGATGAAGTTGGATATCAAAGTTTGGCCCTTTATATTTTTAAGTAATAATTTACCTAAACATGCTTCATTAAACTTTACTTTTAACTTTGTAATTTATTAGCCCCTTTATAAGGCTTTGGCCTATTAATTATGTTTCATTCTCAGGCTCATAATTCAACCTAGGTTCATAATGTTTCAAAAATCCAAAACATACATATTTTAGTGCCTAATTCTTAATATTTTCTAAAGGGAGGGTCCCAAACTCTCCACACCTCTGGGGAGTATTCCTTACCTGACAGAGACCCTCAACCCCCTGAGTGCCCTGGTGCATAGGCCTAGAATCCCAGCAACTGTTTCAACTCCAAACAATAATTTCCCCTTGTTAGTTTTAAGCCTACCTTCAACACAAATAACAACCTGGCTAAAAAGGAAATGTACTCCTTATATAAAATGTATGGCTTTCTTTGGTTTAGATGTTACATTTAATTCTCCCTCACTGATAGGCTAATAATAAAATTAATACCTACCAAACCAAGGTGTAGGCCTAGTGAGTGTTAACTGTACAGCATACAAAAACTGGATTATATAACACGAACAATGAAGGTTAATGCAAATAGGTACACAAGTTTCGAACGAACTTTAGAGAAAACATAACACTGATCCAATCAGACTTGTAACAATTTTGCACTCGAACATATAATTACACCAAGTTCAAGTTCAGAGACAAATAACTAGCAGAGACAGACAGACGAAACAGAATTATTTCGGGTTAGCTGGGCAAAGCCGAAATCAGCTGTTCAATAACTTTATCTACATGTGCGAATAATATCATACAACTGCTGTGCATTTGGAAAAAATAAAGAAAATTATTTTCATTGCAGATACAAAGACTATATAAACTGTATAAAGATAATTTATTTAATTGACGTCTTTTTGTTGTCTTTTTCAATCGGTATTCTACACAATGTAAAATGCCGATTGACAAATAATACCAATACATAAAATTTATAATCAATTAAAATTATCATAGAGATGATTTTTGCAGTATTTGAATTGAGAATTTTACTGCTGTTAAAGCCAAAAATTGAGAACTTTTCCTTCCAGGTTATTTTTTTCCGAAATTCTTGGAAAAAATCCGGTATGGTTCCTCTTGCACCGATTAAGATTCCATATACTTCAATTTCTTTTATATTGTATTTTCGGTGTAGTAGGTGACAGTGTTTTTATAAATCTTAATCTTTTCAGCATTAACATCTGTAGACTGATCTACTCCGGTCTCAAACCTAACAGTTGGATCTATTATGATGCCTCGGCATTGGTTTTTGTCAATGATTATGATGTCACTTCCTCTTATTGAGCCATTTATGAAGAGTGGCAGCATAGATAAAAAATACTCCTGGGTATTTTTTATCTATGGTGGCAGTCACTTCATCATAAACTTCCCATTTCTTTGTACTGTGGCTCTAAACTGGTCAGCAATAATTCTTCTGATTGAAGAAGAATTATTTCGAAAGGTCACTGTGTTTCGAAGTAGGTCACTATACGGACATTTTCCAAGAACATTGGCTAAAGATTCAGGTATGTATTTCTCAGTGCCGGGACAATGCTGGCACTGGTGCCCATCCTTGGACCGCCCAGGTGCCACATCATTTTTCATTTTAAGATAATATTTATATTCAGACTCAGTCAATCCATTGCATTTGACTAGGTTTTTTAGCGAATTTCCCCTATAGGGAAGAAGCTATTACCGTAGGTCTCATGGTAAGACCTAAGCCCGAGACCATGATAACTTTTCGTTTTGGGGCCCCCAGAAGCAAAAAACACCATTCGTTCGAATTTTTAGATATATATGTGTCTGTGAGCACGATAGCGGCCGTAAAAATGGTCCGATCTCAATGAAATTTGGTGCAGACATGTAAAGTGGTAATCCCTCGGACGAGTTTGTAAACCAGCCCAATCGGACCACCGGAAGGGGGGGTAAAGGGGGATAAACCCCCTCAAAAATGGGTTTTTTGAGTTTTTTTACATAGAAAAATAAAATTTATCAAATTTTGGTCGGTACCGTTGAATTCAGCTCAAAAAAACAAACAATTTAGTATTTTGAATCACTGCTCTATGTCCATTGGTTACCGAGATATTGAAAGTGGTAAACGCAGTACATTGTCCCAATGTTGACCTTATGGGAAATAAGTAAAATTCTAAATCTCGGTTATTCTCAACATATCTTGATTAAACTTGATAAATAGCTTCTTCTAGTTCAGATCTACTACATAATGAATTAAAACCATCCGGTTTTAATATGCCTGTAGCAGCAAACCTGCATACTCATTCTCCATGTTATTCTTATGGAGCTTACCAAAACATGTCAATTCTCGCTATGTTGGATTGAAATATGTTGTTTTGCATTTGAAATTCGCTGAGTATGCAGGTCTGCTGCAACGGGGGTATTTATTTATTTTTGGACACTCTTTGTATAGGACAACCCCTTTACCCTTGTAGGGGAGTTTACTCCATTTTTCAAACTCAAAATCCTTTAATTTTTTGCAGTACTGTATTCTTGTTGACATACTAGATTGCCCTTCTTTGTGTAGTCCAAGTTTCTGTAGGTAGTAAATTTCTTCAAGGTCTAATCTTTTTAAATTATTTAGGTAGGCCTACATATTTTTGGTATTTTTTAAAACATGGCATATTATGTTAATGTGTTGGATTACCGCTTCCCACATTGATTTAGACTGGCCCATTCCTTTAAATTTCGAAGAAGAGTAAAAAAAAATGTGTTTGGTGTGTCATTAGGTAAGTCTAAAATTTCTTTGAGAGGATCTCACAATTAAATCAATATCATCAAAAAATTTTAGAGAAAACTTTTTTAAAGGAGCAATTTGGAAAGGATAAACTAAATTGGGCCAAATGATGGATCTAAAAGCCAGTTTACTATGAATGATTTTGTACTGTAATAAAGAAGAATTGTTCTAATTTAAAATGGCCCGTTAGCCCCTTGAAACCATTTAGTTTTATGTTACATCTGCAGTAAGAGCAAATAAATGATATATTTTCAGTTTTCCTCCATTTTGTGTAACAATTTTACAAATTATCTTCAAATAATTAGGTAAAATAAATACATAAATAAATAGATAAATAAATAAATACAACAAGGAAAAATATCCCCGATGCAGCAGACCTGCATTTTTAGCAAATTTAAAATGCTTAAAATCATATATCAACCCACAACCCATCTTAAGTGATACGAGTATATAACATTTATTGTATAATCCAAAAGAATAACACGGGGGATGAGTATACAGGTTTGCTGCTACACGTATTTGAAAATTGGGTTGTTTTAAGATAATATCTGTAAATATAAACCAGAAGAGGATTCAAATACTGAGTTTGATTGAGATAAGTCAAGAAATATGAAAATGTAGATTTTTTTTATTTACTTTAAGGATAAACTGGGGAATGAATATGCAAGTTTTCTGCAATGGAAATACAAATACCCCCGTCACAGCAGACCTGCGTACTCAGCGAATTTCCATAGTATTTATTTTGTATATGTGAGTGTTCAACTTATTTGAAGGAAAGTATTGTTTGAATATGTTAAGTAAATAATATACTAGAAACGTATATTTAATCATTCATGAGCTTTAGACATGAGGAAAAATAACAAGGAGACCACATTGGTTTTCATTAGTAATACATACACTTATGTATTTTATTTAGTTCTTAGTCTTTTAATTTTTAATAACTGTAATCTTGTTATAGTACATAAATGGCAACAAACATAAAATCAATTAATTCAAAAAACTCAAACAAATTATTCAATCTCATGAAAAAATTAAATTCAATCATATGGTCAGTTCTATAACTAAAACATCCCTGTTGCAGCAGACCAACATCTCCAGCCAATTTCAATAGAACATTATCAATCCTCATCATTGTAAACATACAACAACAAGCATTGTATTATGCTACATTTTCAGGCAGTTTAGACCGAAACATACCCCCTTTCCAAATACTCATACTTACTTTATTAAATTTAAAAATAATTTGTATTTTTTGATATCTTCTTTATATATAAAAGCCAAAACCCATTCATTTAGATTCATTTAGATTCATTAGTTGACTGACTGATCACAGTTTCTCAAAAACTATATGGCTTAGAGCAATGAAACTTGGCACAAATATTCTTTACAGGCCCTAGATGTGTACTAAGAAAGGATTTTGCAATATTTTCTCTCAAAAGGCTTGAATATGGTATATTGTGAAATTCAAAATGGCGGCCATTTTTAGCTTTCATAGCTTTTTTTCTCATAACTACAAGACTTTGGGCCACGAAACTTGACACAAATTCTTTATAGGCACTAGATGCGAACAAAGAAATGTTTTTAAAATATACTCTCTCATATAGCAAAAATAGAGTTTATTATAAAATTCAAAATTGCGGCTATTTAAGTTTTTATAACTATGGATGGAAAGCCTATACAATATTTTTAGGGGATAGAAAAGGT
The DNA here is from genome assembly GCA_035578135.1 of Flexamia atlantica. Taxonomy (NCBI): domain Eukaryota; kingdom Metazoa; phylum Arthropoda; class Insecta; order Hemiptera; family Cicadellidae; genus Flexamia; species Flexamia atlantica. The sequence goes on along the minus strand of JAQJVK010000002.1, from coordinate 38,074,544 downwards.
ACGATATCCAATCTACTAAGAGAATAAAATGTACAGATTTATTTCAGCCACCTACTATATTTTTGTCAAATGCCACTTAAGCTACTTGCTTTGTACGAACCGCCCGAAGTACAGTATTGTACTCTTTTAAAATGGTTTATCCGTCTAATAAATAAATAAATAAATAAGACCTTTCTCAGACTTAAATCTTAAAACTCATTATGGACATTTCATTTCGAGTACATGTATATCCACTAGAAACGGAGTTTCAAAATTAAAATTAATTAGGTAATGAAGATTTCAATTACAAAAATATAACATTACAACAAAAATTTTGCGTTATCGATAGGTTAGAGACCCGATCTTCAATGTGATTGAGAAAGGTTTGGGAAATATGTTTTCGGCCAAGACACTTAGGCCTACCGTCTACTTTTTCTTACAGTTTTCGGTCTATTTCCAAAAACATACTAAATTCATATTGATGTTATGTCGAAAAGCCGCCCTTAGCGTCTTTTTTGTTTTATATCCCGGGTTATGTCTCATTCTCTGTATTGCTAAATGGGAGAAAGCTAATTCATACCATTTGCTAATCATGAGGGAAAAATTTTTAGAGGAAACGTTACACCTTCTCACTTCAATCTAGGGTGGAATTACTAGCTGCACCTTAAGGGTTTAATTGTACGCCAATGGCCCACAACCCAAATCAGTCCATTTTATAACTATTTTTAAAAATTGCACATGGCATAATGTGAGTTAATTAAAATTAGTCATTTTTTCAGCGGGCGAAGCTGCGGATATATCTGCTAGTAGCATATATTTTTTGCAAAATTTTGATCAATAAACTCTATCTATTCAAAATAAACACAAGTAAAATATTCATCACCTGAAAATATAATCATATGTTCAGAATTGTATTTTTTTATGTCTTAAATCAGGGTAACTATACTTTTTGGAGGGAAAAATTAAAAATAATATTGGACAACGTACTGTGTTTAGCACACCCAATATCATCCAATATTTAAGCAACGGATTGACGTAGAATAATAATTCAAAATGCTAAATTGTTTTTTTTTAAGCTGAATTCAATTTTGACAACTAAATTAAAAAATAATTAGTGAAAAGGTATTAAATGTTGAAAATAAATTTTATTTTGTCAAAAAAATCTTCCTAGAGTAAACCAATCTTGCTGGTTTTCGAACTCGAAGTCATGAATGACGCTTTACACGTTTGTTCCAAATTTCATTATGATCGGACCTTTTTTAAAAACAGGTATATATATATATATATATATATACATACATACACCTGTCCGTAGGCGCAATAACTTTTGTAAAAAAGGTTCGATCATAATGAAATTCGGAACAAACATGTAAAGCGTCCCAAAAAAATATATAAAAAAATTAATACAATATATAATATAATATATAATATATAATATAATATAATAATATAATAACATACAACATATAATAAACATATTATATATTATATGTTATATAATATTATATAATATATAATATTTATATATAATTAATATATATATGAAAATTAACGGTGTTTTTGGGGTTTAGGGACCTCAAAATGACAAAATAACATGGTCCCCGGCTTAAGTCTCACCGGTCGGCCTACGGTAATAGCTACTTCCCTATAGGGGAAATTCCAAAAATGGGCAATTTTAGGCTAAAAGACAACATATCTCAACTGGACTATGACACTTGCCAAGAGAATAAGATATATTGGGAAATAAGAGAAAAACAGAATTTTATTTAGTTCCCATGCGTATAAGGTGAACATAGGGAGAATGCACTGCTTTCAATATCTCAGTAACCCATATGTATATATATATAAAACAATGTTAAAAATTCTACATTTTTTGTTTTGTCGAGCCATAATTTAATGGTCTTAACAACAATTTGAGTATTTAAATTTTTGTTTTCAAATTTGTCATATTTACAGTTTAAAAATTGAAATTAATTTCAATGTACAGTGACAAAAAATTGTTTATTACTGATTAAAGTATTTACTGATTACTGATTACTGACAACCACAAACAGGTAAATTACTAAAAGTATTCAATAAACCGGAACCACAAAAATGAATTCCCCTTAACTAAGTTCTATAACTCTTTATCACATCCTGTAGACGCTTTCTGCATTGTTTCATTTCAAAACCTTTTTCGAGCGATAAATAATCAAGGGTACCTTCAACATTTGGTTCCCTCCATATAAATGGGTCCATATCTGCATACTTCTTAACTGTAGGATTTAAAAACAAGTTTCTGGCCTCTTTGTATAACCAGTTGTCTGGAACTGTGAATTTACCCATGTCCGTATTGTCTAAAATGTTTTCAATGGTTTTATATCTATGAATCAGTTCTATTGCTCTGTGAGCTCCCAACCCTTTAACTCCCCCACAGTAATCACATCCCATCAAAATTGACAGTTCTACAAATTCTTCCATGGTAAGACAGAGATTGCCTAAAAATTTATCCAGATGAACTTCGTTTATCGGTTTTCTCTTGGTAGCCTGATTCAGCAACTCGATATTTCGCAGTACTACTTTGTTTCCAAAGGATAAAGCATCCATGTCCATGGTTGCTGTCCCATAAACGAGTCCACTCTCTGCAAAGGCCGCACATTGTGCCTCCGCCTCTCCAGGTGCTGTAAAGTATGGGATTCCCAATAATTTCAAAAGGTCCTTGCAGTTTCTGCTAACTGTCTTTGATACCCTGACAGTTTGAGGCCTTAAAATTTCCATTTGGAATGTTTCACCCTTGCTTGCTGCTTCTTCAAATTTCTCTACCGCCTCTTTCCTTCTCTCTCTCCTCTCCTTTATGACAGGTTGTTTTAGAGCGGGCGCATGGCCATCGAATACAAATAATGGTTTAATACCATTTTCCAATAGTCTCATACATGCATTGAAGGTTAATATGAGTGGACTTCTTGATTCTACTCCACTTTCCATTTGTTTTTTAGTTCTCTTTGGAGCTAATGACTGATATAGATATTGGGAAGCATCGAACGCTATGATCTTACCTTCATATACTCTTAAGTGAGACTCATTTCTAACAGCATGCGGAGAAGCATCAAAGAGTAAATAACTCAGTCCATTTACTCCCATTTTTAAGTGGATTTCTAAGCTCAAAGCAAGTATAATTCTTCTTTGGTGTTTCTAGACTGTATTATTGATCTCTGACTGTGTAACTGCACTGAGTAATAAACATAGGAAATAAGAGGATCATATTAGAACACTTTCATTCACTGATAAGCAGTACATACACATAATCCAAATGTTGATGTTGGTGTTCACTTTCACTTAACGGTTGTCTTATTTCAATTTTTTCAAGAAAACCACTCCATATTCTGGCAATAAAGCTTACATTTTTCCACATTTCTTGATTGTCTCAAAATTTTAGGAACAGAAAGGATAAGTATTATATTGATGACTTCAATCAAATTATCAATTCAAAATATTATTCGCTCGATTACAATGTTTACTGATAACTTATCATCAAATTTACTTCCAACCGAGCCTTAATGTTGAAGAATTTTAAAATTATTAAAATAAATCATCAGTAGGTATAAAACATCTTTTGAATAATATCAGCAATAACAATTATACTGGTATTCATAATGGATGTTTATGTAGATAAACTACAACTGAAAGTTTGAATTTGAATTAGTTTAAGTGCTCATAGATTTCAATCTAGCATTTTCTTGGTCTTAGGTTGGTTAAAAAAAACCACACAATAATTTTAGTTGGAAATCAAATTACAGCGGAAAACTTTTGGAACTTTTTTATTGAGCTTTTATATTGCAATAAGTTAATTTATCATAACTGACAAAGAGTAACTGGTATAATAAGTCTAGCTCAATATGTTTCATTCACCCTGTCTATATATAAAACACAAAATAGGCCTACCCTTAACTTTTTAGAAAACCATAAGACTGACACCCCAACCTTATTTACTTGAATGAAAGGTCTCTGTGAAAAAATCCCAGGAAAACAATTAGTTTTTTGATAAAATTTTCTCTAAGGGCACAAATATAAAGAAAAGGGCTGATACATTTGTTTTTATTTACAATTATTCATTTCCCTAGCAGCTGCTGGGCAGCGAGAGTCCATTAGTTAGATATACCATAAATCCATTTCATTATCATCATTATTTACACACATTTTTAGATAAGTACTCATGTAATCTTCATCCCATAAACACTACATCGGAATTTCGCTTAACAAAATGTTAAGTTTTTATGTATAAAATTATTTATTTTATGTTATTAGGTTTTGTGTGGCCAAATATATGCACATAATATGTTTTTGAGCCAGAAATATGAGTATTTTTTATATAACGAACCTACCAACCCCATGAAATTTACCTACTGTCTGTGCTTTGAAAATTATAAATAATTTTTTGTTATTATTTAAATAGTAGGTTTTATTAGTTACTGTGTCCATAAAATATGAAATTGCTGAAACACATGTCAAGAGTTAAAATTAATTAGAGTACTTTGGTATATTATTTACTATTTTCATTTAAAGAAGCCCTCTCCTGGTGTTCATTCAAATATATAATATGCTGAATTCCAGCATTCCAGCATTCCAGCATTTTCAGAACTGTTTTTGAGATGATTGTGCAATTAATCAAACAAATAAGCATACAAGCATACAGTATAGGATGTAAGAGTAGCCTAAAGTAGATGTAGATTTTCTTATAACATTCACAGAATATATAAATTCCCTGAACCAGCCTAGTCCCTACTTTTTGAATATACATCACAAATATTCATTGGACATTTGTTAGGAACATTGTAATAGTTCTCCAGAGAACTTTCCACGAATGATCTGTGTTCCTTGAACAGATTTAAACATTATTTTGCATAAATTAAAAACCCATGGTGTTGTTAAACGGTCGCCCGTCCAAGTTACGAGGGACGTCCAGAAAGTAACAGACATTTTTCTCCTTAATCATTCAATCGATTAATCAATAATACTTTTTCCGTTTAAGGTAGAGGGACTCTCTGAATGTTGCCATGAACAATAAATTACATATACATCTGAAAAGTGGAGCTATGCCATGTAATGCATGAACCAAAATGAATGTTAAATAAATTACTAATCGACAGGCGCTGCTCAACAGTTGCTAAGTAAAGGCATAACAATTGTAAATTAAAACACCTGCTGAACCAGCTGTTCAGCCCTTTTCTTTTTATTTGTGCTCTCACGGAATAAAAACAAACAAATATTTTTCCTTCAATTTTTTCAGTGGGACCTTTTATTCAATCAAGGGGTTGGTGAGGGTCGGACTTGTGGCTTTCTCAAAAGTTAAGGGTAATTTGGGCTTTACCCATAACTTTACCCATGGCTTTATACAGGGTGTATCCGAAATACACCGACAAACTTTGGGATATTGTTCCTGAGGTTAAAACAAATAAAAAATGCCATATAAGTATATATCCTATCTCGCTCCGTTTTCCGTCTGTCGGTCTGAACGTGTTTTTTACATGATTAATCATAACTTTTGAACTACTTGAGGTACCAACTTCAAACTTGGAACACATATGCTGGCTAACAGGACCTACCTTTATGCTGAGTATCAAGTTTCTACTTTGAACCATTTCAAAATGGCGGCTGTTTTAATTTTTCAAAGCTTAATAACTCAGATATTATAAAATTTCATGAAAAATAACAAGAGACAAAAAAGGTGCAAAATTGAATTTTATTTCAGGAAATGTACAATTTTAACAGGGCCATAACACTAATAACGGGAAAAATTCAATTTTTATAAAGTTACAACATGCTAAATTATTAAATTTGCCCAAATTTACGGCTAAAACTTCAGAAAAATTTATTTATAAAAATATATAGAACATTTGGTTTTAAACTAGCCCCTTTGCCAGTAAAAATCTAATAAAGTAAATAAGTGAATTTGAAAGTTGTAAAATTTTATCATTGGCCCAATGAGCTGCCATGATAGCAAGGAAATAAATAACTAAAATATAACAAAATAATCATAACAGCTCTTTGTAAACCCAGCAATCTATAAAGTGTAATATTTCAGGGTATTGAATGAAGTTTGTTTAAAGTGTCAACAAAAATTTATACTAAGAGAATGAAAGTGATTTTTAATATAATAATGGGATCAACTAACTGGTAAAAATAAAATATATTACCGAGCAAGGCTCGGTTCACCAGCTACTAATAATTCACTACTAGGTGAACCTGTGCGAATTCGCACTATTTAATTAAATTATAAATGATCGGCTGCCTTCTATGCGCACATATGTCGTCAATCTACTGTAAAAATAGGTTTTCGGAACGATGTAGCGTGCTAAAAGTGTCTCTAATAGCCACTCATTAGGATAAGTATTGCAACATTGTAGCGATGTTCGTTGTGCACTTCCTTCAAATTTTTTTTTTTTTTTTTTTTGTTAGGGCTAGGGTATATCTACCCTTTGCTACTTCGACCTAAAAGGTCTTTTGTAGCACCCAACGTTTAGTCCCCCAGCTTTAGGCTTTTAGCATAGCCTACTAGCTGGTTGACGCCCATTTCTTTTATTTCGTCAGGCACCAGGAACGCCTTTCCTAGGAATTTCAACCTCTTTTGGGCTAGAGCTGGGCAATCCAGCCAAATGTGCACTGCAGATTCCACATGTGTGACACAAAACCTGCATTGGTCTGTATGGCTAAGCCCTATTGTGCTTAGGTGTTTTCTCAAAGGGCCGTGACCCGTGAGTAACCCTATCAGCAGGCTTATCTCCTTCTTTTGGAGGCTCAATATGCCTCTCCATTCCTTCCTGAATGGATTTATAAACAGCTTCGACTGTCTAAGCCCTGGGCAGTTCCTCCAAGCTTCCGCTTTTTGGTCTTCCGCCCAGGCAAGTATCTTGGCCTTTCCTTTGCTCATGGGGACCCCGCAGTAAGGCTCCGGCCCGACGAGGTGGGATTCAGACCCTTTCCTCGCCAGGTCATCGGCCTTTTCGTTGCCCTCATGCCCTGAGTGTCCCGGGATCCAAGATAGCTGAACACGATTGTGCAGGCCTAGTTCTTTCAGTGCCCCTTTGCAGCTCTGCACTACTCTTGAATCTACCTCGTATGAGTCTATTGCCTTGAGAGCTGCTTGACTATCAGAGAGGATGAGGACTTTTCCTTTTCTTATCCTCTTTTCAAGCTGTGCTCTTGCGCAATGTTCGATAGCCAGGACCTCTGCCTGAAAAACTGTAGGAGTCTGTCCCAATGCCTTGGATACGTGGGATCTGTTCCCATACACTCCTAGGCCAGACCTTCCTTCTATCCGTGATCCATCAGTGTAGAACACTAGGGTTGATTTTCCCATGTCAGACCTTATCTGTTGCCAGCTTCCTCTGTCATCGATAGCTACTTGGTAAGGTTTTTCGAAGTCAAAACTTTTGACCATTAAATCGGGGACAGTTTGTTCCATGTCCAGACTAGGGAACTCCCTCAGAATCGACATGTGTCCCGATTGACTTGAAGGTATAATTTCACCTTTGCTTATCATTTTCAGGGCAGCAACTGCTGCTTTCTTCTTGATGTCCGTACTCAGTGGGAGTGTGTTGAGGATTGCCTCTAGCACCGCAGTAGGACATGACCTTGTGGTGCCACAAGCCCCCGTGCAAGCCAGCCTTTGCAGTTGTTGCAGTTTTATGGCTGCTGTTGACTGTTGGACTTTTGGCCACCATATCAGGGAAGCATATTCCACCATTGGCTTAACTATGGCCTCGTAGGTCCACCAGATTAAGCGGGGATTCAGACCCCATCTTTTCCCAAAGGTTCTTCTGCAGGCCCCAAAAGCGCCCGCTCCTTTGGTAAGTATGTAGTCAAGATGTTTGTTCCAGGTTAACCTCTGATCCAGATATACACCCAGATACTTGGTCTCCTTTGTCAGTTTGACCTGCACTCCTCTTATCCATGGAGGGGAGATTCTTGTTCTCCTTTTCCTAGTGAAGGCCACCATCTCGGTTTTGCTCGGGTTTATGGTCAGACCCTCCTTTGTGCACCAGGCATCAACGAAACTCACTGCCTCTTGGGTAAGGTCCTCAATGGTTCCTTTGTATTTCCCTCTGACAGTGAGCACCAAGTCGTCCGCAAATGCCTGAAGACTTATGTCTCTTTGTGTAGCTTTCTCCAGTAGGTCATCTACCACCAGTGCCCACAAAAGGGTTGAGAGGACTCCCCCTTGTGGGCATCCCTTTTTTGCCGTTATTGTCACCGTATGTCCATTCTCAGTGGCGGTGATTATTCTACTGTGTAGTAGAGCCATTATCCAATAGGCAGTTTCGTGAGGAATTCTCCTCTTTTCCATTGCTGCTTCTATGGACAGGTAATTCACGTTATCAAAGGCTCCTTGGATGTCCATGAAGACCCCTGCAAGGATTTCCTTCTTCTCTAACGTGTCCTCTATTTCCGTGACCAGGCTGTGAAGCGCTGTGGTTGTTGATCTCCCCATCATGAAGGCATGTTGTTTCGCACTGAGTGGGGACCTGGCCAAAATTGCGTCCCTTATGTGCCTGTTTACGATCTTTTCCATTGCCTTTAACATGAATGAGGATAGGCATATTGGCCTATATGATTTTGGGTGGGTTGGATCTTTCCCTTTCTTTGGTAGAAAAGCAACTCTGGCCTTCCTCCAATTACTTGGAATGTGACCTAGGGCATAACAGCCCCTGAAAATCACAACCAGTAGTGGTGTGAGGACTTCCAGTCCTTCTTGTAGGAGGGCAGGGAAAATCCCATCACCTCCTGGAGACTTGAAAGGGCGAAAGGAGTTGATCGCCCACTTCACCGTCTCCGGTTTGAAGAGAGTACCCGAAAGCCTTCTGGCTTCTGCTATTTCCCTCGGGGACTTCCTTCGTAGGGGGCACACGCTGTTCTCCCCCCCCAGAGGACTGTTCCCGGGGAAATGGGTATTCATTAACACCCGTAGGGTGTCCCCCATGTTGGTTGTGAGATGGCCGTTTTCTGCCATTACTGCACCCAGGGGGTTCACTTGTTCTCTCTGCAGGGCTTTTTGGAGTCTGGCTGTTTCCGGCAGGCTGTTCAGCCTCTCACAGAAAAGCCTCCAGGTCCTCCTCTTGGACCTTCTGATTTCGAGATTGTACTCCGTTAGAGCCCTCGCGTAGGTGTTCCAAACACCTATTCTTTTTGTCAGGTTGAAAAGTTTCCTCAGTTTTTTCCTCAACCTGTTGAGTCCCTCATTCCACCAGGGTACGTCTCTTGACACCCTTTTGGACCTGATGGGACAATTTTCTTCGTATGCCTTAAGGATTGCGGTTTCAACTGACTCCGCTAATTCCTCCAGGCCTTCGATGGACCTCGTGTGAGTTGAGTTCCCTTCTAACTCCTCCTGCAGGGATGCTCGGTATCCCATCCAGTTGGTCAGTTTAGGAGCCCTGTAAGTTAGGCATTTCTCCAGGTTGGCCTCTATGTCGAACCGAATGTGCCTATGGTACGACAGTGAGGTCTCTTCGGAGACGTGCCAATTACTTATCGTGTGATGTTTAAGGTTGAGTGATAGTGTTAAGTCTAGAACCTCTTCCCTTACCCTATTGGCAAAGGTAGGTTCATTGCCTATGTTTTCTATTTCTAAGTCAACCTTATAAATGTATTCTAGCAGGGCCTTACCTCTTTCATTTGTATCGGTGCTCCCCCAGATGATATGGTGAGCATTTGCATCGCAGCCTAGGATGAGTGGCATCCTTTCGCTGCAAGCATACTGCACCAGACGTTCCACTTCTTTAGGGGGACATTCGTCCCCTGGGTTCGGGAAGTAAGCCGAGGCCACTAGGGCCTTTTGGCTCCCGCCGGTGGAAAGCAAGTCTAAGGAGACTGTTACTAAGTCCCTGTTGGTGAACTCTGGAACAGTAAAGCATTTCACATGTGATGATATTAGTATACATGCCCTAGGTTTGGCATCAGACCTACTATAGATCAGTTTACCCACCTGCGTCGGGAGTCCTTTGATGGTTCCCCTTGACACCCAGGGTTCTTGTATTAGGGCGATGTCCAGCCCTTGCTTGGCGAATCTCCTGCTTAGGAGCGCGGTGGCTCCTTTAGCGTGGTGGAGATTGGCCTGTAGGACCTTGATGCCTATTCTTGTTTGTGTCTCCTCCTCTCGGAGGAGTCTCTTCTCTCTTTTCCTCCGTGAGAATGAGACCTGCGTCTGTCCGGTGTTCTGGGTCTACTTGGTCCCCTTACCGGACCTGAGGATACTGAGGGACCCTTGAGCCTTTCCTCTCTCTTCTCAGGCCTGTTTTTCCTTTTGAAGATGGGGAAGTGATGAGAGTCGGTTCCGTCTCTTACTTTATCACTTGCTCCCCTTTCCTCTTTGTGCTCTTGATCTTTCTGAGCTTCTCCTTGATCAGGATTAGCTGGTGAGGTTTTTGTTTCCTCTGTCCGTTGGTCCTTTTCGGCTGCTGTAGAAGCTTCAGGCAAGGCAGGGGGTTTGGTTGTGGAGGTCTGTTTGGCCTCTTCTCCCCCTGTGCTTTTGCCTTTCAGCTTCAGAAGCACCGTGCCCATTCTGAAGTAGGCTGCTAGCGGTCCCTCCTTCTCAATTTTGGCTGCTACTGCGGGATCTACAGCCAGTATCAGCTGTACTGTTTTCCCGTCCTCGATTCTTCTTAGTGTCCTCCAGCTTGTGGCCTAAAGGCCCTGGTTTTGTTTTTCCAGCCACTTGAGGATCTCCTCTGTTGTGAGCTGGTTGCTGTTGGGGAAGAATCCCGTCAGCACCTTGGTCTTAGGGATTTCTCCCTCAGGAACAACTTGGAGCGATGCTCCTTCCCAGGCTCCTAGCTGTTGTTCTTTGGATTTCAGCCAATTTGCAGTGGCCTCATCCTTGCACACCAGTACTAGGTAGCCTTGTCTCCTGTGTTGGCTGTTAAAGCCAGGGAATACCCCCTGATGCTCATCATCCCAGATCAACTGCAGGATCTTGTCCTGTACTGCGTCCATCTGGTCGTTGGTAAGCAGTTCTTCAGGGAAGTTGGAATGGAGGATTCCAATTCTTATTCCCTCAGCCGCCTGCTTGAATGAGAGTTTGTGAGGCTGACTCCCAGTCTGTGGGGCTTTTGCCTGGGTCTCCACTTTGGAAGCTCCCGTCGGCTGAGCCTCTTTCGTGGAGGGTCCTGCCTCTCCTCTCGCTTCTGCTCCTTTGACCTTTTTGTTGGTCCTGGTCTCTTCTGGTGTGGTATTGGAAGACCTAGGCCTTTTGTTTTGCCTTTGATCATCTCCTCTACCTCTTCTTCTGAGCGGCTGGAGGCTGAGCGCCTCTGCTTCCTCAGGTGAGTGGCCCTGTTTCAGAAACCACTTGTACCTCTTAGTGCGCGCTCCACCCATTTTGGCGACTTTGTGTTTCTCTGCTAGTTTAAGCTTCCTAGCTTTTTCATTGAGGTCCTTCACCTCCTTGGAGTCTTCTCCTAGTAAGGTTTCTTCCTCTGAGATTGTTAGCTGTTCCCCGCCCTGAGTCTCGATGGTCTCAGTGTCCATTTCTTGCTCTTGGGCTGAGTCTGCCAATTGTAATTGAGGAGTATTTTCCTCTGATGTTGTTGGTATTGCTACCACTTGTGTTTGAGGTTTTTCAGCCTCTGGGTGAGGTTTTGCAGCCTCTGGTTGAGGTTTTTCAGCCTCTGGTTGGTTGTTTGTTTGTTGTTGTTGTTGTGTTTTTGTTTTTTGTGTAGTATTCATGTTTGTCCCACGAGTAGCTAGGGAAAGTGTCGTCACCCCGGGCAGAGCCCCGCATACCCGGGGAAGGCTACTTTAAACTGGAGGTCGCCTGGTATCCAGAGTCCGCATATTCAAGATCAAGCTCCCCCTTGACCATGCAGCCCTCGGCATATGCTGTTCCACCTTGGCTTGGGTTTTATGACTTCACTGTTTAGGTTGTTTCCTTTGCTGGAATCCTCCCGATGATGTGAGACGGATCGGCCGAAGCCTCCCCAAACCACACACCGGATCTCATCCATCCAGGTTACTTCCTTTAACAGCTAATTACCAGAGACGTGAGACGGTTCTTCCAAGGCTTCCCCAAACCACACTCTGGAGGAAATTTCACTGTTTAGGTTGCGTTCCTTTGACGGAATCCTCCCGAAGATGTGAGACGGATCGGCCGAAGCCTCCCCAAACCACACTCCAGGCCTCATCCATCTAGGTTGCTTCCTTTAACAGCTACTTCCAGAGACGTGAGACGGTTCTGCCAAGGCTTCCCCAAGCCACACTCTGGCGGGTTCTTTTTTTCAACAGAACCACAAGTCTAGAGCCGCTGCCTTTCGCGAATCAGAGGCACCCCGGGAAGGCTGTGGCACAACCACAGTACGACTGCCAGGCAGTCGATTCACAGCGGTCTTGGAGAAGGGTTTCCCCAACTCCCTGAGGCGCTTTCGCTGACCTCTCGCCCCCTTCCTTCAAATTGAAATTATGGAAAAAGCAACAGGTCAGCCATTGGGTCGAGGTAAAATTGAAGAATATGTACTCTTCTAAGTGGCATAACTTTCGGGTAAATAATAAGTCACGCTCACACTTGGTGGTTCGCTATCGTTTGCTCTAAAAATAACAGCAACATCATTTTGATTTTGATTTATTGATTGAGCCCAATTGCCATTTTCATGGTTGGGTTTGTTGTGATAATATACAAAGCTTAAAAACTAAATATTTAGAAGTTATGTCGTTGTATCGGCGCTAATATTCTTTTCGATCTCTGACGTGCATTCCACGTTGTGTATGCTGCTCATCAGGAGTATTTTTCAGAACGCAACTCTTCACGTTGAAAATTTGCGTTTAGGGATTAACTTTAACCAAATGTTCAGTCAAGCTGTGCATGAGTTCATTGTTGCAAGAGCCATTGGCTTTGTTTAGCATCACCAATTTTGACGTCCGTCATAGATACAGAGCATAAAACGAATGTTCTCCTCACGGTTGTAAGGTGCTATAATTGAGTGATAAATTGTTGCGTACAAATTTGTACATGAAATCCATTGTTTTCTTCAATTTAATAGCTCTTTTGCTTACCGTTGCGAGTAAAGCGTTCTTGGCATTAATGTTTTATTTGTAGTTTCTGCTCAGTCTATCGGTACCAGTAATAAGACTTTGAATGTAATCGCTTCGTTGAGATGTAAGTAGATTTACTTTTCCCTTATGGCAGCTGTGTAAAAATCCTTTATCTCTCCCTCTTTTTTCTCCTTGAAAATGTAGCGCACCACATTTCTGACATGATCCCGCCAAGTGAATGCTGCTGAATTCTTGAATTTGATAGTGCGATTTTGTCAGTGTAATTTTCCACTAATTGTTCCAGCTCCGCGTATGAAGCTACAGTTTGCACACTTTCCCGTACGTTGTCCCGCCGTGTGCGGACATCTTTCCGTACATTGCCCTGCCGTGTCCGACTGCTATAAAACTTCTTCGTCGACTCGTTCTTAGCATATTTGAAAGAATATAAATTATCCGATCACAACAAATTTTCGTTGTCTTGTTCCTTTTCAAATAAAAAAAGAGCTGGGCTGAGTTTTAAACTTCTTTGATAACTAATTTTTTTTTCTTGGTCTGTGATCTATATAGGCTACTTTAAATCCCACACAACTGATCAAATGTTTATTTGTTTACATTTTCGCTTGTCAAAACATTTTTTATTTTATAATAAGTTTTTCTCACCTTTTTCATGTTATATTGCCTAAATTAAAAATCTAAAGATGCTTACGGGAATCTGCACATAGAGACGCGTGTTTTGTTGTATAATATCTAGGGGTAAGTCTTAAAATAAAAAAAACCTTATCCTATATAAAGTTTTCATGTAGCGTATTAACCCACATAGCACAAGTACATCAATTTCATGTAAAATTGATGTGCAAAATGTCAATATCAATGAAATCGTTCATGTCATATTGACGTCATATTTAATAAAAATTATGTCATTTTGATGTAAACTGGAGGTAAAAATGGCAATCAAATTGATGTAAAATATAAGTAAAAAAAAACACTATTTGATGCCAATATTACATCAATTTGATTTCAATGTCAAGCTTCCATTTTTTAAATGAATCTATTTTAAACTGAAAATGTGTGAATCATAATTTAAAAACACATTTTTTTTGGGCTAAATGAATGACTATAAAACGGAATTGCGGTACAAAAAAATTGTGCATTCTGCTGGATTTGAACCCGCGACCCTGAATCTTGGACTGAATGTCATGACATTTTAGACCTCTCAGCTATTTCAACCTATATCTATTGAGAGAAAAGTGCTTATACTTAGTTCACAAAGATTTTTAAAATTTAACGTTTTGTCTACAATTAGTGTTTATTTGGCATGTTATCTTTAAAAATTAACATAGTTTATTTAATCACCTTAATCTATTTTTTTAAGAAGTGTATTTAGATGCTTTGTTCAAGAATTTTGAATAAAAATAATTAAAAATTTATAATTAGTTCAATTAATAGTCCTGCATCTGACAATGTTATCTGTGTGCAAATTTTGTACAGAGAATTTTCCGTCTTTATTTCGTAGTAGGGGTCTAAAGAAGTGTTTTCCACTCGGGTGTCATGCACGCAAGTGGTACGTTCTCCGGCTATGACGTCATCAATATGGCGGACAAGCAATTTTGAAATGCGTGTATTTTGAATACTATTTGTCCGATCGGGATAAAGTTTTTTTTGTTTGAAAGATAATTTTTTGTGCTAAATAATTTACATTTACACATTTGTTGTAATTATAATACTTTTTTTAGTAATTTTTAAAAAAACATCTTTTTCAATAAACCTAATACTGAAATTCAATATATAACTTTTGAACTAAAAACATGATCAAAACGTGCCTATGGTAAAACTTTTAGAGAATTTTAAGACCTTTTCAAAAATACCATATATTATATACTTTGCACGAATAATAAAGTGAAGAAACTGGATTAATGTTGTAAAAACACGGAATTTTCCGTGCGGCAGACCAATCTTAGGCGGTCCAGTGTTCTTTATGCGAGACAAGTAAAGAGAATTTTACCGATTTATTTTGAAGTAGATGTGTACAGAAGCGTTTTCCACTCGGGTGTCAAGAATGCACCTTAATCGTTTTCCGGCGATGACGTCATCAATATGGCGGAATATCCATTAGTAAAAAATGCTCTATTTCACATACTGTTTGTCCGATTTGAATAAACTTTTTTTTGTTTAAGAGATTATATTTAAGCCTACAATTTTTGTATTTAAACATTTATTCTATTCCCAATAACTATTTTGTAATTTTCAAAAAACGTGTTTTTCCAACTTTTTTTGCTCTATTTTTGCAAATGGCTTTTTTCATGGAAAAATTATCGAAAAATGTCTAACATAAAATTTTTAGAGCGTTTCAATACCTTTACAAAAATACCATATTTTGTATGGTTAACTGTTTCAACAAGTCTGTAAATCAAAACAGATGTTTTGATTTATATAAACGAGACAAAAACAAATACTTGTTGTGATGATGTTTTGCTTTAGTTTAGACTTGATTTCAATGTTAAAATAAAGTTATTTAAAGTTGTTAAAACCCGAGTAATATTCATTTAATCATTGTGATACATGGCGCATCGAAATATGAATCTACAGCTCCAAGATGGAGTAGATGAAAATACATTTCAAACTAATCAGATCCACGTCAAACCACCAGAGAACTTTTCATTCAACCCCTATGATTGGAGTGCCTGGAAAAAACGCTTTGAAAGGTACAGGTCAGTCAGTAATCTACATACAGCACCCGGAAAAAGGCAAGTAGATATGCTTTGCTACTGTATGGGGGATAAGGCTGAGGAGATATTTGATTCGTTTAATCTAAGTCCTGATGAGGTACAAAACTATGATATAATAATGGGGAAATTTGAAAACCATTTCGTTCCCAAAACAAACATTATCTATCAGCGTGCTAAATTTCTTAGGCGTAAACAGGGATCCTCAGAGTCTGCTGAAAACTTTATCACAGACTTGCATACTCTTGCAAAACCATGCAACTGGGGAGATTTACAGGACGAAATGATTCTCATGCAGCTTATCGTTGGCATGAACGATCAAAATCTTAGTGATCGCTTACAACTTCAAAACTCACTAAAACTAGAAACGGCAATCGACGCTCTCCGCAGTTCGGAAGCATTAACTAGGCAAAAACTTGACCTAGCTGATTCCTCAATTGATCGGGTAAAATCAAGCAACTCAAATACCTCTTACAAAAATTATTTTTGTAAAAAAACCGTTTCTAATAAATATAGTAAACCAAACTCAGGAAACAAATGCAAATGGTGTGGGAATATTCCATCACATCGCCGAGGTTTATGCCCAGCCAAAAATGCTAAGTGTAACAACTGTAAAGAAAATGGTCACTACGCTAAAGTTTGTTCCAAGCAAAAAATTAATGAAGTTAGTAGTGAACCTCAATCATTTAATCATTGCTGTGCAAGCAAATTACATGATAATGAGTTCATAGGTGAAATTAGCGAGCACAATACTTTAAATCTTGATTCTTGGGAAATTTGTCTTAAAGTCAATGAATTTGATCTCGTTAATTTCAAGATCGATACTGGGGCAGATGTTTCAGTTTTGCCAGCTAATATAAAGCTAAATAAGAAAATTCTTTTGCAACACACTTGTAAAAAACTTTCAGGCCCGGACGGAACTCAATTAGCTGTAAGAGGTATGGTAGATGTAAGGCTAGATTATAAGAACAGATCATGCTATGAACGATTTTACGTAGCTGACAAATGTCAGACACCACTTCTAGGAAAACCAGCTATAGAAAAACTTAACATTTTGCAAGTGGTTCGAAGTGTGTCTTCGACTTCGACCAATTGGTACGAAATGTATCCCACTCTCTTTAGTGGTTTAGGCAAAATGAAAGGAGCTTACGAAATTGAGCTAAAAAATGGAGCAAAACCTTTCTCCATCACAACACCTCGAAGAATACCTCTGCCGCTATGGACGAAAACCAAGGAAGAAATAGAAAGAATGGTTAAAATGGATGTAATAGCTCCAGTAGACCATGCTACACCCTGGTGTTCTCCAATGGTCGTCGTACCGAAAAAGGACAGTTGTAACGTTCGGATTTGTGTTGACCTTTCAAAACTAAATCAAAATGTACGGCGCCAACTGCATCCAATCCCAGGGATAGAGTATACAATGGCACAAATAAAAGGAGCAACTGTGTTTTCAAAGCTAGATGCCAATCATGGGTTTTGGCAAATACCTTTGGAAGAAAAATCTCAAGACCTTACCACATTTCTGACACCTTGGGGACGATTCAAGTTCAAGGTCCTCCCTTTCGGCATTACATCAGCGCCAGAGTACTTCCAGAAACGCATCCATGCTGCTCTCGGAGATCAAAGAAATGTAAAAGCTTACATAGATGACATCCTGGTATGGGGAAGCACTCAAGCTGAACACGACCAAGTCTTGATGGAGGTTCTCGAAAAACTTCAAAAGGAAGGTATTACTTTGAATAAAGAGAAA
Source organism: Flexamia atlantica (assembly GCA_035578135.1). Classification (NCBI taxonomy): domain Eukaryota; kingdom Metazoa; phylum Arthropoda; class Insecta; order Hemiptera; family Cicadellidae; genus Flexamia; species Flexamia atlantica. The sequence continues at coordinate 38,057,093 of JAQJVK010000002.1, read as the reverse complement.
ACTATCTTTTCTCGACAAAAAATTAAGTTCCTTGGCTTTGAAGTGAGTAACGAAGGTATTTCTCTTGATCAAGACAGAGTAAAGGCAATTACTGAGATGAAGCCTCCAACTGATGTAAAAGGAGTACAGAGATATCTAGGGATGATAAATTTCAGTGGAAGATACATCCCAAACAGGTCAGAGATTTTAAAGCCTATTCATGATCTACTCAGCAAAAACAATGAGTGGATCTGGGACGAACCACAACAAAAGGCTTTTGACACTATCAAGAAGCTTCTTATTACAGCTCCTCATTTAGCTTTCTATGACCCTAATCTCCAAACGATGATTTCATCTGATTCATCTTCATTTGGGATTGGTGGAGTATTGTTGCAGCGTGAGAAAGGTGGCATATTCAAACCGGTAAGTTACATATCACGTTCTCTCACTGATGCAGAAGGAAGATATTCCAACATAGAACGAGAAGCTCTTGGAATCGTATGGGCATGTGACAAGTTGAAAGACTACATTGTAGGTAAAGACATTATAATCGAGACAGATCATAAACCACTCCTGAAAATATTGACATCAAAAAATTTGGATGAACTAACTCCACGTCTACAGAGACTCAGATTACGAATGATGCGTTATTCATACAGTCTTGTGTACACTCCTGGAAAACATCTCGTAACAGCTGACTGTCTTTCACGTAATCCACTTGAGAACAGTGAAAACTATGACTTAGAGGTGGAACTTGATCACTATGTGAGAGAAGTCATTTCAAGTATTCCGATTACTGACGAAAATGTAACAAAGATCCTAAATTGTCAAAGGCAGGATCCAATTTGTACAATGTTACGTAAATTCATCATTGATGGCTGGCCAGAAAAATCAAAAATTCCAGACCAAGTTAAGAAATTTTTTAATGTGAAAGAAGAACTTTCTATGAATGAAGATCTTATATTACGAGGAACAAGAATATATGTACCAGAAACACTGAGAGAAGAAATGCTGACACGAATTCATGTGGGACACTTGGGAGTAACAAAATGTAGACTCCGAGCGAGTAACACTCTTTGGTGGCCAGGAATATCTCTTGATATTGCAAAAATGGTTGAAAGTTGTCCACAATGTATTCAGCACAGGTCAAATAAAAATGAGCCCCTGATCCCATCAGAGTTCCCTTCAAGACCCTGGCAGATCGCAGCAATGGATCTTTTTAAACTGAACGGTCAGTGGTTCATAGTGATAACGGATTGCTTTTCACGATACTTTGAAATTGCAACCTTAAGCTCTTTGACAAGTCATCAAGTCATTGAAAGATGTAAGTCAGTATTTAGTCGTCATGGAATTCCAGAAGAAATTAGAACCGATAGTGGAACCCAATTCACCATGCAACAAGATTCGGAATTCCAGCAGTTTGCCAAAAAATACAACTTCAAGTTAAGGACAAGCAGTCCCCACTTCCATCAGAGCAATGGAGCTGCTGAGGCTGCAGTAAAGATAGCAAAATGCATTTTAAAGAAAAACAAAGAAGACCCTTACCTGGCACTATTATCATATCGTAACACTCCAATATCGAATGGTTTTAGCCCTGCTCAACTCCTAATGGGACGACGTCTGCAGGACAACTTACCAGTTTTGCCAGGACTATTGATAGAAAGGCCGGATTTCAGTGACTTGGAACGGAGGGAGAAGAATTACAGAGAAAAATACAAAAGAAATTATGATGCTAGACATGGTGTGAAATCGCTCACAAGTTTAAAATCTGGGGATAGTGTTTGGATATCCGATATGGGAAAATCTGGAACGGTTATAAAACCAACAACCGAGCCACGATCGTATATTGTCAGGACTGATAAGAGAAATGTCAGAAGAAACCGTTTCCATCTAATTCCATTTCCCGATGACTCAGAACCTTCATCATCACAGGACAATGAGACTGAACAAAATCTAACACATGTCTCAAACACCAGTCCAAAACTACAAGAGGATAAGTCAAGTTACAAGACCAGACATGGACGAGAGGTTCATCCCCCAAGGAGACTCGACCTTTAAGAAAGGGGATGTTTCAACAAGTCTGTAAATCAAAACAGATGTTTTGATTTATATAAACGAGACAAAAACAAATACTTGTTGTGATGATGTTTTGCTTTAGTTTAGACTTGATTTCAATGTTAAAATAAAGTTATTTAAAGTTGTTAAAACCCGAGTAATATTCATTTAATCATTGTGATACATTAACTCAAACATTAAAGTGAGGGAACTCAATAAAAGTTATTAAAACAACAAATTTTTCGTATTTCCCAAGAAAATGCTTCAACATCAGCAGGGCCACTGCTCTGTGTGTAAGACACATATAAAGAATTTTATTGCTTTATTTTGTATAAGATGTCTAAAGAAGCACTTTCCACTCGGGTGTCAAGAATGCACCTTAATCGTTTTCCGGCGATGACGTCATCAATATGGCGGAATGTCCATTAATAAAAAAGGCCCTATTTCACGTAATGTTCGTCCGATTTGAATAAACCTTTTTTTGTTTGAAAGGTATTATTTAAACCTACAACTTTTGTATTTAAACATTTGTTCTATTCCTAATAATTATTTTGTAATTTTCAAAAAACTTGTTTTTCACCCTTTTTTTGCTCTATTTTTGCATATGACTTTTTCATGAAAATATTATCAAAATATATCTAGCATGAAATTTTTAGAGCGTTTCGATACCTTCACAAAAATACCATATTTCGTATGGTTAACTCAAACATTAAAGTGAGGGAACTCAATAACACTTATAAAACCAACGAATTTTTCGTGTTTCCCGATAAAATGCTTCAACATCAGCAGGGCCTTATTATTTTATATAATAAGGCCCTGCTCAGGCCTTTATTTTGTATGAAATGTCTAAAGAAGCGTTTTCCACTCGGGTGTCAAGAACGCACCTAAAAGGTTATCCGGCTACGACGTCATAATTATGGTGGGAAATCCATAAACAAAAAAACCCTATTTCACTTACCATTCTTCGATAGGAATAAGCTTTTTTTTCTTCAAAAGGTAATATTTTTAGCATGCAAGTTTTGTACTTTAAAATTCTTTTTCAATAAGGTTTTGGAACCTTAAAAACTTTTTTTCAATTTCAAAATTAATTTTTTGCGTATAATTTTTAAAGGGAAACATTATTAAGATAAGCCTGGTATAGGATTTGTAGAGCGCTCAAGGACCTTTTCAAAAATACCATATTTTGTATGCTATGCTCAAACAACAAAGTGAGGAAACGTAATAAAACTAATAATAACATCTAATTTTCAGTGTTTTCCAAGAAAATATTTTAACCGCATATTAGCTATTCCAAAAAAATAGTAATTTTGATTTTATGTAGTCCTACATTTAAAAAGGATCTAAAACGGTATTATATTTATAAAAACTTTATATGTGTTATGTTGGAATAATGTATAGCAATAAATAAAAGACATTAAAAAATACAAAATAAATCTTTATTACAGCTCTTTAGTAATATAAAATACAATCAGCTACATAAATTCCTTGGGATTCTTATATACAACCTACACCTATATTTTTGTTGTAAATCTTTCGTAGTAGCAATTCAAGACAGTCAGTTTATGTTACATATATGTTACCTTCATGTTAAATGTGTATTGTGTGATATATAAATGCATATTAACGTCTCCCAATAGAAAATAATTCAGACCACACACTGGTAGACGTCAGACGTATTAGCCGCATTTGTAATGTAACAATTAAAGACGTGCAAAATGTAGATCAGATCTAACGCTATACAAGAAAAGTTGGACAACAGTTTAGATTAATAAAAATAAATAATACAAATGAAATATCCTAATCACGCCCTAGTGGATGATAATGAGATATCACACTACACCACTGGACGTACATAAATATTTTGAAAGGAAGAGGTAAAGGGCTTATGGCTCAGGTAAGGTCTATGTTATAGCTTGACTGAATAATAGAAATATCTGAGAGAAATGTGTATACCAACAACATTGATTGCATTAAGGAAGTATTCATTTTTTGTTGTTGAGCATATTGAAGGCTAAAAAAATTTACCAGATTACAGGAAAAATGAGATAGATGCTATTTTAATAAAAACCGTAATGCGGACGAAAATCCTTCATTGATACAACAAGAGTCATGAACAAGAGGATTAAGAGTTTCTAGAAACCACAATTTGGGTGACCATAAAATAGAATTCAAAAGAGGATATGTAACCAGAGAGAAACTTTTTATTTTAAACAATTTATATAATACTCGGGACTCAGTATACATGAAATATTTAAAACACATATAGAAACCTCTTAGTAACGTATAGGAAAAAATGATTTAGTTAGGGAAGGTTGCAAAAAATGGCGTAAAGGAATCAAAGTGAAAGTTATATAATGAAATGTGAAAAATTTGAGATATTTTAACACATGAGTTAGGATAAGACATGCTGTACAATCACAACCCTTCTGCCTAGCAATGCTTGGTCATATATTTTAAACGAAAAGACCTGGCTAACTGAAGGCTCACAGATAAATTAAAATAAGCTACATACTTAAAATTAGAACGGTTAAAAGAAGCACAGGGAAAGCTTTAGCAGCAAACACAAACAGAATCTATAGATGCAAAAAATATAAATATATAAGGGGTAATAATTTAGGAATTTTACATGGAAAAAGCAGGAATTCAAATAAGGCTATCAAATGGTTCTTGGTGCTATTGGGCTATACGAAAAGTGTTGAGAATCAATCCTTATTAAGAACAAAAGTGAGCTCATTACAAAACACGACCTGATGGCTCAGAAACATAGGCAGTGAGTAAAAAAAAAAGAAAAGATTAACGACTCTCTAAATTTAAATTTAACGGTTGTGTAAAATTTAAATTCTTAAGGTTTGATTGTTTATCTGTGTATGCAGTAATGTGGTTAGTAATAAATGTTTCTCTGTGTGTGTGCTAGAGTTAATTAAATAACAAACAAAATTAACAAAATTAATTTTGAAATTGAAAAAAAGTTTTTAAGGTTCCAAAAACTTATTGAAAAAGAATTTTAAAGTACAAAACTTGCATGCTAAAAATATTACCTTTTGAAGAAAAAAAAGCTTATTCCTATCGAAGAAATGGTAAGTGAAATAGGGTTTTTTTGTTTATGGATTTCCCACCATAATTATGACGTCGTAGCCGGATAACCTTTTAGGTGCGTTCTTGACACCCGAGTGGAAAACGATTCTTTAGACATTTCATACAAAATAAAGGCCTGAGCAGGGCCTTATTATATAAAATAATAAGGCCCTGCTGATGTTGAAGCATTTTATCGGGAAACACGAAAAATTCGTTGGTTTTATAAGTGTTATTGAGTTCCCTCACTTTAATGTTTGAGTTAACCATACGAAATATGGTATTTTTGTGAAGGTATCGAAACGCTCTAAAAATTTCATGCTAGACATATTTTGATAATATTTTCATGAAAAAGTCATATGCAAAAATAGAGCAAAAAAAAGGTGAAAAACAAGTTTTTTGAAAATTACAAAATAATTATTAGGAATAGAACAAATGTTTAAATACAAAAATTGTAGGTTTAAATAATACCTTTCAAACAAAAAAAGGTTTATTCAACTCGGACGAACATTACGTGAAATAGGGCCTTTTTTATTAATGGACATTCCGCCATATTGATGACGTCATCGCCGGAAAACGATTAAGGTGCATTCTTGACACCCGAGTGGAAAGTGCTTCTTTAGACATCTTATACAAAATAAAGCAATAAAATTCTTTATATGTGTCTTACACACAGAACAGTGGCCCTGCTGATGTTGAAGCATTTTCTTGAGAAATACGAAAAATTCGTTGTTTTAATAGCTTTTATTGAGTTCCCTCACTTTAATGTTTGAGTTAACCATACAAAATATGGTATTTTTGTAAAGGTATTGAAAAGCTCTAAAAATTTTATGTTACACATTTTTCGATAATTTTTCCATGAAAAAAACCATTTGCAAAAATAGAGCAATAAAAGTTGGAAAAACACGTTTTTTGAAAATTACAAAATAATTATTGGGAATAGAATAAATGTTTTAATACAAAAATTGTAGGCTTAAATATAATCTCTTAAACAAAAAAAAGTTTATTCAAATCGGACCAACAGTATGTGAAATAGAGCATTTTTTACTAATGGATATTCAGCCATATTGATGACGTCATCGCCGGAAAACGATTAAGGTGCATTCTTGACACCCGAGTGGAAAACGCTTCTATACACATCTACTTCAAAATAAATCGGTAAAATTCTCTTTACTTGCCTCGCATAAAGAACACTGGACCGCCTAAGATTGGTCTGCCGCACGGAAAATTCTGTGTTTTTACAACATTAATCCAGTTTCTTCACTTTATTATTCGTGCAAAGTATATAATATATGGTATTTTTGAAAAGGTCTTAAAATTCTCTAAAAGTTTTACCATAGGCACGTTTTGATCATGTTTTTAGTTCAAAAGTTATATATTGAATTTCAGTATTAGGTTTATTGAAAAAGATGTTTTTTAAAAATTACTAAAAAAAGTATTATAATTACAACAAATGTGTAAATGTAAATTATTTAGCACAAAAAATTATCTTTCAAACAAAAAAAACTTTATCCCGATCGGACAAATAGTATTCAAAATTCACGCATTTCAAAATTGCTTGTCCGCCATATTGATGACGTCATAGCCGGAGAACGTACCACTTGCGTGCATGACACCCGAGTGGAAAACACTTCTTTAGACCCCTACTACGAAATAAAGACGGAAAATTCTCTGTACAAAATTTGCACACAGATAACATTGTCAGATGCCGGACTATAAGCTTTTACTTCAAAATGCCATAAATGATTTTTTATGTGTATATTAGTAATAGCACTTTCAAATGTACCGTAGGCCTACTCAGAATAAAATAAATGCAAATATTAATATTTTATAGGACTATCCTTTCTCTTTGAATTTACATGTAAGACTCATTCATAAATTTTACCCCATTTAAATGATGTCTGTTTGACTAAAACAATTATACTCAAATTTTTATAAATAACTTCTTTTAAATAGAAACATTAACCTTAAAAAAAAACTTAGGCACCAATTAAGTCAAACAATAACAATAAATTGAACATATTAACTTAACTGGAAATTATCACATTAAGTAATTTGAAAAGGAAAGTAAAATTTTACTGTCAAACTATTTATTTTTAATCATTCTACATAGTTTTTACACAATTTTTAGGTGGAGAATAAACTATCAAATGTTATTATTATATATAAATGTATTTTAACAGTAAAAATGTTACATTAAATAATTTTACATCAATTTGACATAAATTTGATGGGCAGTGTTTCACTTTAAAAATAAAAGGATGCAAGTAAAAATACTTACATCATTTTGACATTAATATTATGTGTAACCTTTTACTTTGATGTCAATTTGATATCATTGATCACTTTTTGACATCAAAATGACATTGTGTGCTATATGGGAATAATATAGATGATGATTTATTGCACTATTGGTTGTATATGTGATATAAATTGACTGTGGCTAGCAAAGTTACTCAAGGTTACAATCAACTTGCATTAATTTGTTTTCACTGTTCATCTTATTGAATATGCCGTAAGGTCTTATCTAATAAGCTTAATTTGTTATTAAAGAGAAAATCGTAGTGGGGGGCATCCATTATTTTAGGATGAAAACATTAGTTCATAAATCAACTGTAACGTTAAGACGTGACATTTCATTAAGTCTGAATTACTAGAGGCATTCATAATTATGACTGTTCATAAAATGCCTGGAAACATAGAATAACGAGTCAGTGTTATCAGTATTAAGCACGAATATTTCTTGCAAATGTAAGCCTTAAAGAAGTTAATCTGGAACTTTATTTTTTTCCAATTCTTAATACTAGAGATCGCCAGTGGTCGAAAATTCGATCAATTTTCAAAGTGACAAATAGGGATAGCTAATTTTATAAATAATCCCCACATAAACCGATGTGTTTCTAAATACATTTCATATAGTACATATTTTCCATGTAAACACATAATATAACCAAACTGGGGGCCCAAAAACAAAAGAGAACTGGGGGACTCAGTCCTTGACTAATTATTTTACTTCATTTCTGGCTTATGGCATGGTTTTTAGTAATTAGTATTTTATTAAGATAATGACTATTCTATTCAGATTTCATGTTTATTTTTTAAGAATAATTATGAATCAGAGGAAAGTAAAACTTCAGTCATCAAATCAGTTTATCCTGTACACCCACAGTTCTCTTCCTCCCTCCATTAATTCCTCACTCTCTACTTCCGACCTTCTTTCCACTTTTCCCTCCTTTTCTCCTTCATTCTCTTCTTACCATCTCTCCTCCCTTCTTTCCTACCATTTGGAACTTTTTCCCTCCTTCCCTCTCTTCCTATTATTATCACTAAAATGTAATATATATTTTACCCATTATCCACCAATAAAAACAAAATTTGAATTTTGAATACAATGTGTCCATTCATACTCCGGTTGCCAAGCCCGGTGACAGGATTTTCGGGCCCCTGTGCAATTAAGAAACCCGCCTTTTTTACTCATCTCGATTCTGGGCCCCATTTTTTACTAATCTCACGTGGATCCGGGCCCCCTGTGAGTCCAGGCCCCTGTGCATTTGCCCCCCTCCCCCCCCCCAGCCAGCCCTGCTGGTTGCATGTCAGTTAGTACATTGGATGGTAGAAACTTAATGTACTTTTTTCTTCCCTTTTTATCTGAAAATTTTTATCTCTTAATCTTATTTAAGCAAGTAAACCTTATTTTTCCATATATATGTAAAATGGAACACATTTGAGTATGATATCCCTATCTTCTCTAAGTAGTCCTGATTTCAATCAAATTTTATATTTTCACTCCATTCCCCAATTAACTGTGGCTTAATGTTTCTACATCAAATCTTTACTCTACGAAAAATAGCATGTGATAACAGCTACATATGATGCTAACTTTGTTTACATTTGGTTGTTATAATATCACCAAAACAGCAACTCATAAGGCTAATGTTAATTTTTTTGAAATTTTAAATTGAATTTTCTACATTTCTAAAAGACTAATATAAATTTCAATAGGATTCTGCACATCTACAGGAAAATACAATTCTATCGGTATGCTTAGATTTTTGCTACGTTGCACACAGGCTGAGAAAAAAGGAGTACAAAAACCTTATGGAAAAAATGCTTGTCTGTCAATATAAAGATTAGGCATTGAATTGTGTTTTGCCCTATTTAGTTTATTTTCTTAATCATATATTTTTTTGAAGTAAAACATTGTTCATATTTTATTTGCGACAGGTATGTTGATGTCACTCTTTTTTCCCATATAATTTTTAATTTATCAATATTTCAAAGTTAGCTCAATGTTTTATATAGATTGAAGATTATTAGTTACTCCTTTGTTTAATCATTTATTATTCTAAACTTCCTCCTCACCCCTCCATCCACTTCGATACACTTTGATTTCACAATGATATTTCAATAGATAAGATAAATAATGAAATTATTTATTATAAATAATAAATAAGTACATTAATGACAATTCCAAATTCAAGAAAAGTATTAAAAAATTACTCAAAGAAAAATGTTTTTACAATATTGAAGATTATTTCACAAATAAAGACTACATCATAGTTCATAACATAGACGTTTACTTTAGTTTACAGCTTTTTTATATCGTTATTACAAACCCAACATAAAAATTGACGATTGGGCTTAAGTCAATAAATAATAAAGAAATTTGTAAGCTGGTGCCACATTAGGTATAAATAAGAACATATCTTTATGGTGATGTCACAAACTTAACATCACTGGTTTATTGCTTTATTTAAAATCAAGAAATATTTACGTAGTAAAAACCTATTTTTAAATTAAAATCAATCCAACTTTGTCCCTTTTGCCACAAAACAACTTAAAAATTAACTACTATAAATTTGTCAAATACCACTCCCCTACAATTGTACAGCCCATAATACTTTGATCTAGAACCTTGAAAATTTGCATGACGTTCCTCTTAGGGCAAAAGCATCCCTTACAAAGGATTTTTCAAAATTTCCTCAGGGCTACGCCTATTGAACCTCGAAGTTTAAATGTTAAACTGTAGGGAAGCTTATGAAATTGTCATGGAAACCTTATGAAGTATGGCAACAGAAACATTAAACCACGAACGTTAAATCATGAATCCAGTGAATTTTTCTGTTTTTCCACGGGTAAAACCGGGTTGATCAGCTAGTTTATTTATAGGAGAAAAGAACAAGTTTTTCTTACAATTTTGTTGTATTTCCGACTTTATGTCGTTTATTTAAACTGAAAAAGAGCTGTAGGTTTGATAACATTAGAGAGATTTGTAATACAAGTCAGAGACAGTTGGACTGTCGAGAGTTGGTTGTCGTTTATTGCTGGAATTCCAACTGCAGGACAGCTTGTCACAGGGTACAGGATTTGTCGCATAATATTGTGTTCCTTATGTCACTGCCTTCACTTAGTATAAAGTGGTGTTTTGTTTACTTATAAGGGAAAATTTTCAACTTTATGATAAATTGTTTCCATCTGCTTTTGTTTACCAATTGTAAAAGGGTTTTAAAATATATTGTATTTAACAAATTATGGAATTTTTTCAGCAGTACCAGTCTAAGTATCTAGGGAAAACTAAAATGGCCGCCATTTTGATTTTTTTAAATACTCTATTTTAGCCATCTGAGAAAGAATATTTTAAAAACCTTTTTTTTGGCATCTAAAGCCTTTAAAGAATAATTGTGCCAAGTTTCATGGCCCAAAGTCTTTTAGTTTTTGAGAAAGTAAGCTTTGAAAGCTAAAAATAGCCGCCATATTGTATTTGATAATATACCATATTTAGGCCTTTAGAAACAAAATATTGCAAAATCCTTTCTTAGTACGCATCTAGAGCCTGTAAAAAATATTTGTGCCGAGTTTCGTGGCTCTAACCCTTTTAGTTATTGAGAAATTGTGATCAGTCGGTCAGTCAGTCAGTCAGTCAATGGTTTTTGGGTTTTATGTATATAGATGTTGTATTTGCTTCAGTTCTCTGTCTTAATCTAAATCTTCACTAAACATTTAACTCAGGAAAATGCAAATAAACAACAAATTACATACCGCATATATTTTACTTTTAAATAAACTGTGGCTCACATACCTCTTCCATAGCCCATACAAAAAGGAATCACCAACCACATTGTTTTGGAAGAAATATATCATCCTCAGATCATTTTGAACAAGAAAACTTAAATTGCTCATTTTTCACAGAATCATTTTTTGATTAGCATGATGACATGTTGTTATATTCACTGGATGTAAATATAAAAAAAGTTTAACGACACTTAGAAATAACCTAAATCAATTCCACCATTTGTGTATATTTACCATATTAGTGTAAATAAATTTTCAAGTATTGTAAGACTTTCTTTTATTTATTTACATCCAGTATTTTTCACAGCTAAAGTAAAAAAAAACAACCCATTAATGAGAAATAATGAATAAATTTGTGTGCTGCCACTCCAAACGTTGTATGGGAATTGTGTGAATTATAAGATCTCAAATCAGGTATACAGCAAACTTAAGTAGTTCATTCTTCGGATGGACAGATCAATCATCCTGAGGGAAGTGCTGGGGCATAGTAAAAGCTGAATCATTTGAGTGGCCTTATCCGACAAACTTAAGCGTCTGCTAGTCTGGAGGGTGGACCGACCTAGGTGAGGCTTCACAACAGGGAGAGCTCCAAGTGTTGGTCCTTATCTGGGGATGCTTTGGAGGTCTTGGGTTAGAGGGTGAGTCGTCCCTGGCAGAGCCTGGAGGATGGGTTGGAAATCGATCTCTCCTCCTTCAGGGACGAGGCTGACTCACCATAACACACCTTTCCCATCCTGACAATACCTTCCTTCGTAAGCTGCACAATATCCGTGCCTAGCTGGTAATGCTGGGGTTTCATCCCTCCAAAGTCTAACAGTCTAACTAACTGTAGTAAATTAATTATTCGTATCAACTATAATAACCCTTTGCGATCAGATTGGATATTTGCCACTATTCCCCAGTGATCGTGGGGCCAGCTGTACTGGCCACCACCGTTAGCACGCAGAATTCAGATTTTTTTACGCAGCAGTTGTCATAGGCAATTGGACAGCCAGCAGTGCTGGCCAACATGAAATCTAACGAATGCTTGGATGTCCAGCAGGAATGGCCAATAAGTGCCGCTAACGAATGTTTTTGTTTATTTTTCTAAATTTTGCATGATGCTTGTGGAGAGCTGCAACCTAGTGAGGAGTTATCCAACCAAATGATTAGCAGGCTTGCAACATTGAATTATTGTAAAATTCCCCTGCGATAATATTGTAGGTTTTTCAATGAAAGCCATTCCGAGCTGCTGGGCGGGAAAAAAATTCCAAGCTGACGGGAGTGAGCCGCCATGATGAATGCCGAGCTGACGCAAAGTGGGGCTTGGCTAAGAAGTTTGGCCGTACGACCGTCGGAATCAGGCCATACGGAAATTAATTCCAACTGGCTGCTGACTGCGTTGTGGCCACTCCTGATGGCCTTACAATAGCAAAGGGTTAAAATAAAATAAAAAAGTTTATAATACCTAAATTTTATTTAAGCATTTATTGACCCTCTTCTGAATAGCATCCACATTAAATATTTTTGGGTCACAAATATAATCCAAAATTCCCTCCTTATCAGAGGCTCTCCATTCAAACCCTAATGTTTCACAACTGATTCTGAAATTTTCTCTAGCTTTGTTATATGATGAATAAAGAGTTGTCCAGTAAATGGAATTTTGAACTTTTCTTCATTGAACTTTAAAAGAACATCTTCAATACTCCAGTATATTTTTTTAATAACTTAATTGTTTTGGTGGGACTCATATTTTTTATTTGATCGCAATAATCACAGCCAAGTAAATACATTAGTCCACCTAAACTGTGGAATTGATGTCTAAGCCTTTAATACCTCTTCCAGATCTTCTCCTTGATCGGAGTTTTACTTCTTGCTTTGAAAGACAAACAGTGGATCACTTGTATGGACCAAAAGTCAGTGCATCAATGTGCTTTGTGACGGTGGCAAAGGCTTTTCTACTTTTCACCAAAGCGGCACACTGAGCTTCTGCCTCTTCTGGTGCTACCATGTAAGGATTTCTCATCAACCTGAGGAGCAAGGCCATAGCCAATGGGGGGGGGGGGGGGTTAGGGGGTCAGAACCCCCCCCGAAGTAGTAGAAATAGCATTGAAAACGTAGTTAATGGGGGTAAAAACCCCCCCGAAATAGTGGAAACACCCCCAAAAAACCCCCGGGTAAACATAGAGGGGCCCGAAAACAGTTGAAAAGGGCAAAAAATTACGATAAAGGCGCCGAAAAGCACGCACGCGAGTAAAAAAGAAAAAAAAGGTCACCACTTTTGACAAGCCGGAAATCCACCCGCCGGCCCTGTCCAAAACCCCCCCGAAAAAATTTCCTGGCTACGGTTTTGCTGAGGAGAGTCTTAGCCTCCCTAGTGGGGTTTTTATATCCAGTGTCCACACCTTGCCCATCGAATATTGCATCAATCGCTTCAGCGAGAAAATCGATGTTTCACCTCCTCTTCTGGAGGACTCATTTGATTTTTGACAAACATCTTAGCGACTTTCTCTAGCAGGTCGGTACTTCGAGTTGCCGCTACCCATCAAACACAAAAATAGGTTTAACACCATGATGAAGAAGATGGATACTTCCATTGAAGATCTTCATCAAGTGGACTGTTTCCCCGTTGACTGTTGTTTTTCCCATGGGATGAGGTTTTGTAACACAGTCAGTGAGGCATCCGCAGCCACAACTTAATCTCTGTACACACTCCATTCTGGTTCCTGATGCACAGCTTCTGGTACAACATTTTTTATAAGTCTGTCCAAACCATTTATAACACCCATGTCAACTTAGGCCTGATTTATTTTGGTGTAATAGAAGAAACATTCACAACGCCACTGCGAGAAAGCAGCAATAAATTACAGAATGTAAGGTTAAACTAGTTTTTTATGAATCTTACATGTAAACAGTGCCAATGAAAAATGAATAGTGTATATCTACAGTTTGACAGTAATGTTGTTTTAAGACATTGTATATCATTGATAATAGGTCTTGTTATCTTTATAAATAAACTTATGGTTTAGCTATCAGTAGTGAAGTTAACTTTCCTCTTCAAATAGTACATAACTATTATAATACTGTTTTCTACTAATACATTTAATTAACACTGAAATAATAAAATAATTTTACCGTTAAATTATTTATTGTGACTCTTGACTGCAAAAAAAGGCTTGGTAAATGTAATAAATATGATGTTGTAATATATGATTGAGAGTGATCGTGGAGAAGGCAATAAATTTATTAACTAATATACAGCCTTGACACCTGTGATTACTATCTTTCAAATTAATTTACTTATGTAAATTTATAGCCATAAGGTGTCAACAGTGGCGTAACTAGTCTGACAGCGCCCCAATTTTTAATGCAAGTTCCCCATGCGCCCCTATTAGTTGACTCATTCTCCGCCCCCCCCCCCCCCCCCCCAAAAGCGCTAAACTTTTTGACCAGTTTTTGTCTCGAAAAAATAGTAATCTTTTGAATAGGATCTATTTGTTTTAATGTCTTTAGGGAATGGCCCTTGAGGTCTACATGGTTCGGAGTTCAAAATCGGAGATTTCAATTAATCTTATTCATAATATCTTCTGAAAAAAGAGCTATGTCTTTATTCTCTACTCCACCATCGTTACAAATTATACCTATGTTATCAGTATTTTCTTATACTGTACTACTTACGCTGGTTGCTGATAGAAGGAGCGATATATGTAATATTTAAGTCAGTAGGCTTACTCACGTTTTGGTGGACCTCTGAATTTTGGTTATAGGCAAGAAAATTCAATGCGACGATCTCTTCTGACATGGATATTTTACCCCCACGCCCACATTCTTTCTCACCAACACCATCGTCACCTGATTGACTTTTAGAAGTATCAGCAAAATCCCGTTATTTTGAAAACGTTTCAATCTTCAGTAGTTTTTTTCACTTTTTCATCTTTTTTTTCCTTTTTCGGAACTCGGCACCACTAGGTCTTTTATTTCCGTCCATTTTGTTCAGTATATCATAACGAATTCCACTAAAACGCACAAATAAACGGTCTACTAATTTCAATTGTATAACAAATACACCGACAAAATTTGTTTTGTATTGTTATAAAACAAATAACACTACTGAACCGCTCGATCGTTCAACAACGACTGACAGGGACACGGGATACGTGGTCGTGGCTACAAAATAATACTGAAAGATTTTATCTGTCTATCTTTGTAGCTAACAACGATAAATAAGAGCAGTCTATCCTTGTGATGAGAACGCGATAAGCGCAGATGTGCACCATCGCGCCGAGGAGATAAAGAATTTTACTTATTTTCCATAAGGTTGACATTGGGACAATATAATGTGTTTCCAACAAAAGACACCAGCCTGGAACTGTTCTAAATATTACTTTGAGTTAGTAAGTAAATTCCCTTCAAGGGGAATCTCGAGGATCGAATTACATTCTCTACAACAACAATTATGATGATGCGTTAAATTAATGTATCCTATATACAGGGTGTCTATGAAGTCCGTCACCAAACTTCATAATATGGTTTTTCCAGTGAAAATAAGCAAAAAAGTTTATTTGAAGGTATGTCCTAAAATGCATAATTTATAATTATAAATGAATAGTTGTTATTAATATAATAGTGACAAAAAAGTTTGCAAAAATAAAACCCTTGGTTGATGTATTTACCTTTATAATTAAATTCAATAAGGTTAAAAATATATCACATAAGGTTTTGACAGCATAAAATAGTAGTTTATGCAACGATTGTATAATGAATGTCTTTAAGCCACGAGTGAGATGTAAGTTAGAACACGAGCGAAGCGAGTGTTCTAAATATCTCACGAGTGGCTTAAAGGCATAACACAATCGTTGCATACTCTATTTTATCTACGACCAACAATATACGACAAAATTTCCCCTGAAGTTAAACAAAACTCATGACTTTTAATAATGATGGAATAGGTCAACTAAAATTTGAGGTTAGGCAAATAAGCAGACTGAACCATGAATCGTTGTGGAACAATCAGCTGATGGGATAAGTAAACTCAAACATGAATCGTAATGCAACAATCAGCTGATATGCGAATTGCGTAATTGTTATTATGACACTACTTCCGTCAAATGCCGAGCTCTCATTGGTCTAGAACCAGTACTCTAAAGTGACTCCAGTACTCTAAAATCGTCATTAGAGGACTGCTTGGTTTTTGGTGTTTTAATGTATATCATTATAATGTTTATTGTAATACCATAATTGGTGCTTATTGCAATGGTCGTAGATAAATACTTTTTGGGTACAAATTGCACAAAATTAATAATTTTGGAGAGAAAAAACAATTTTTTTGTGGTGTGACCTCTATGTACCCTATGTGATAAAAAAACATTATGACATAGGGTTGTTATGATGTTCTGCTACTTAGTATCTTTATTTTGAAGAATTAAAAAGCTAATTATACTTTTATTTTAATACTTTATGAATTTTCACATATACTGGACGGGATGAGTGACAAGTATGGACAGGTGTGACAAATATAAGGCAAGCTGAACGGGTATGTGACTTATACCAACAGAAGTGAGGTTTAACTACAGTAGAGTCCCACAAACCCGGACTAATGTGGACCGAACGGTGTCCAGGTTTGTGAAATTTCCGAGTTATCGGGAAATGAGTAAAAATAAGAAAAAATAAGAATAGTTTCTGTTATTTCTATAACAAATCATTTATTTATTGCATTGTAAAAAATACAAAAACTACATTATCAGTTACAAAAGAACTTAAAGAAAAACCAAAACTATTTTATATGTGTCACACCATGCTCTGGCCTTGAATCTCAGTGCACTTTATTGCTTTGGCAGGCTTTCCGTGTTATCCAGAATTCCGGGTTCAAATTCCGGGTTTGCGGGACTCTTCTGTACTGATAAGGTGTAATTTAATAAAAATAGTCCGGGAGCTGGGGGGTCAAAAATTACGTCATAAGGTGCACATGTAAAAGCTGTGCCATTTTGAAGGGGCATCCTGGGGGGTTTCAAAAATGGGTTTGTGAGACCTCAATCTGGGGGCTTTCTCCAAGGTGGACAAACTTGAATGTGACTTTTTTGTATTCTCCATAAGAATAACATGGGGATGAAGTTTTCAGGTTTGTTGCAACAGGTATGTACAAATTGAAGGTTTTAAGTCAATATCCAATAAACCTGGACTAGAAGAAGCCTTATGCCAAGTTTTATCATTATATGTTAAAAAATAAGGATGATATAGACTTTTATTTTCTCCCCATAAGAATAACATGGGAAAAATGTGTGCAAGTTTACTGCCACGGAAATGCAAAAATGGGGGATTTCAGGCTGATATACAATAGTTCTTCACTAAATGAAGCCACATATCAAGTTTCATTAAGATATGTTGAGACATAAGCGAGTTATACGATTTTATTTATTTCCCTTAAGGTTAACATAGGACGATATTTTGAGTTCATCACCCTCAGTATCTCGGTAACCAATGAACATAGAGCAATGATTCAACATACCAAATTGTTTGTTTTTTTTAGCTGAATTCAATGGTGTGAACTAAAATTTGATCATATAAATTGTTCTACATGAAAATTGCCAAAAACCCATTTTTATGGGTTATTTTCAAGTTTGTCCACCTTGGAGAAAGCCCCCAGATTGAGGGGTCAAAACCCGATTTTTGACACCCCCCAGGATGCCCCTTCAAAATGGGATAGCTTTTACATGTGCACCTTATGACGTAATTTTTGACCTCCCAGCTCCCGGTCTAATATATATTACACTGAAAAATCTAAATTTAATTAATATTTTTTATTAAATTAAATTAATGCTAACATTGACTTGCATAGTTCTTACTTTTTTAACACAAAACTCCTTTTTAAATCATATATCACAAGAACTAAGAGCCAGTAGGAAATATATTGTTAATTAATGATACATAGTTATATAAGGGATTATAAGTGTGTTAAATTTAAGTAGTTTCAGTCACTACCGTCCAGAAGTTTTAATTAAGAGTCTGGACGGGCGGAACAGAATCATGGATGGGCGTGACATGGACGGGTGTGACATTTTGGGAAATTTTGCTCCCCATGTGTGGTAGAACTGGCTTTGTCGACTACATGTATATTTCTAACCTGTCCATTATACAAGCAAACAAAAATCAATCAAAGATAATATTTACAACTGGTCTGAATGAGCTAAAACTTGTGGACGTTATGTGACTCCTATGAATTTAAAATTTCACACATACCTTAGTAAACAGATTATTTTTCATCAAAATAAAGTGCAGAAACATGAGTAGAAATACAGTCCTGCTGCACCAACAAGTACATCTCAAAAAACTGAAAATATGGCCACAGAGCTGCGAATATCGCAAGCTGAAACGCCTTAATTTGCATGGACGAGTGACAAAACTTCCCAGGGACAGAGTTACTTTACCAAGTGAACGAAAAATTAAAGACTTTAAAAAATTATATTCAAGGTTATTATGAACTTAAATAGTTGATTGTTTTCAAACAAGTACATTTAGTTAAAAATAAAAATCTAAAAAGATTTTATACAGATTTAAAGTTGAAGTTTTAGGTGTAGGGACAAAGGATGGGCGTGACTTTTTTAATTCTTAAATTCAGAAACAAAAAATATAATCTCAATTGAAATACGCAATATTATATTGCAACTAGATCGCCCCATGTATTTATGTTTGAAAAAATACTCATGAAAGGTACTAGAAGAGTCTATCTGTTAAAAAAAGACCGGGGACAACGAAATTAAAATAAAAAAAATTCACTTATATTTACCCAGATATCCGCCATTTTGTATTTTTCACAAAATATTTTTCATCTCAAAATTTTTGAAATCGATTTCGTTGAAAATCGGTAAGTACTTATAACTAGTCAAGTTTAGTTAATTAAAAAATAATCTTCATGATCAAATGGTAAATTTCAAAATGTCGGCCATAACTCAGTTATTTATTAACCGATTTTCATACTTTTGGTGTCATTAGATTGGAAATTAAAGTTGATAAAATTTATTATCCTGTGTATTTTTTTACCACATAACGTTTTTTCGGTATTTCAATTTAAAGATTTTAAACGGCCGCCATATTGAAATTCATCATTTGACATACTGATAATTTTTTAAAAAACTAACCTTGACTAGCTATAGGTACATACCGAGTTAAAAAAAATCGATTTGAAAACTTCGGAGGTAACAAATATTTTGTGAAAAATACAAAATGGCGGATATCTGAATAAATATGCATTTTAAAACATATCTTTTTTTGACATGTAAACTTTTTTGTTTATCTTGACCCAATAAACCATGTTATGGAGTTTGGTGACGGACTTTACAGACACCCTGAATATAAGAGGATGTTGGTTATGGACTCGAAAACTGTTGGATCGTTTGCCATGAAACTTGGTAAATGTATCTAAAATTTCACGGAGAAGGTTTATAAGCCATCCATTTAGTCCTAACTCAAATGGGTTCCTCCCCAGAGGTCCAAAAGGGTTTCCATATCAGCCTTAAGCAAAGATATTGTTTACATCATATATAAAAGAAATTACATGTTTACTTAAACAGGTGAGCTTTGTGTGAAATTGATTTTAGTTGGACTCATTTCCCACAGATTGAAGAACATGTAAAAAGATCTAAAAATGAAGAAATGTGAACCAGCTGTTAGGGATTTAATATAAAAAATCACTGACTAGAGATTCATGAATAAGGTGACCAAATTTTGGAATAGGCAAAATGGGACACTGATGTCAGGGGTGAGGGGAGTCCTCCTCCCCCGGAAAATTAAAAAAAAATTAGGTGCATTTTGTTGGGGTTTTAGACACTTTTATAGTGGACATTTATACAATATTCCTCTTTTTATTTTAATTACTATTTAATTTGTTACTTGCCTGTTTTAAAAATTGTAGTAGATAAGTTGGGACTGTCCTCCAAAAATTTTCAGAACTGTGCATTAAGATATAAATTAGAATATTAAGCTATTATAAAAGAGTAACTAGCCTATAAAATCCTAATAAGTATAAAAATTAATCATAAAATCCAATCCAGACTAATATTTTTTAAATTCAAATTACTTTGTAAAAAATAAATTTGAACGATCAACTTACATCTATCTGAATAAAAAGTTGCGAGAAATATATTCACGAAAGTGCCAAAAAAAGTTTATTTAAGAGTTTCTGAAATTAAAAAGTATTTTAAAACTGTATTCTTGTACAAATGACACAAAAATGGGACAATTGGGCGTCCCTAGCGAGTTCTTCGGGACGATGGGACACGCCGCTGAAAACGGGACTGTCCAGTTCAAAACTGAACGTCTGGTCAGCTTATACATGAAGGACTTCTTTTTTTATAACAGCAATTATTTAAAGAGGTAGAGTGTGCTAATTTAAACTATTAATTTTATGTAAAGCACTTCAAAAATTGCCGTGATGGCTTATTCATTTTTTTGTTCAATATAGAGCCTAAAAACCTAAGACAGCATTAAAAAAAAAATGCTGAGCATCATTGTAACTTTTTTGTCCAAGGTAGACTCTAAAAATTTAAAAAAATGATTTTTGCCAGTGAATAAAATTAATTTCAACCCATGTTCTATGGTTCTACTTACACACATACCCTCATGAAGCAAAAACATTTAGGATTTTCTGATACAGAGGTCTGCTGCGACGGGGGTACATAATAAGAGTCCTACTTAAGGGCCTCTCGATAATATATATGCGAGCAGATTCAACGTGCCGCCAAAGAAGCCAAGGGTGCCGCTCCTTATGTCATGCCCCATGATCATCCTCAAGGCAAGCTCAGATACTGTGTGATAGAATTTTTCTGGTTGGCCTTAGTGGTACCTATGCAGAAACGATCAAAAATGCTTCTCAGCGATTGAATCGCATAAGCCAATCTCAGTAAACTCGCTTCTCGAGTGCGTGAGCGCAATCCTCTCCACCTCATAGCAAGATCGACTGGACAGCCGACACAAGCAAACTTCTTATAAACCTCTCTTAACCTGAGTGTAGGAAGAAAATATAGTACTACCTTAACTGTACTATACTAAACCTTACCAAACCTTAAAAATAAGTCAATTTCCTGTTGAATGATGTTCCCTATCAATGCAGCAAATTAAAAAAATCAACTAAAAGGCTTCCACTGGAGATCGGAAGAAAACAGCTAGAACCCTGTAATTGTGTCTATGCAAAGAAAGCAATATTAGATCAGTAACTCAGCCAATGTGTTACCCTATCCTTACACTATTCACTGCCCAGATATTTGACCTACTTTTTTTTTTAAAGATTCTAAAAAGTTTACACAAAATTGTTTCTTGTATGGAAGAGGTCATAGTATTTTTATATCATTCTGAAGAAGTCTTATTTTGGAATTTCTGATTTAACTGGAAAATGGTAAGACTTAAACCCAAGACCATCATAACTTATAGTTTTGAGGTCCCCAGATGCCAAAAACACCGGCCATTTGTTCATTTTCATATATATACAGAGTCAGACACGGCGACAGGATTTTCGGGCCCCTGAGCAATCTTCAACCCCGGGCCCTAAGACCTGACTTTCTTTACTAGTTTTGTGTGCTTTTGGGCCCCTTTTCAGCTATTTCAGGCCTTTTTTTGGTGTTTCCGGGCCCCCTGCATGCCCGTGCCCCTATACATTTGCCTGCATTTGCCCCCCTGCCCCCCCCCCCCCCTGTTGCCGGACCTGTACAGTGTCTCACCTAAGGTGTCTTAAATGGATTGCGGACAAACTAGCAGTCCTACATAGATGAAACAAAATCATTCCCCACTAAATCGACCCCAAGGAACAACGAAAAAATATTTTTTAAAATACAGGATATTCCAAAAACCGGAGTTCATGGGTTCGAATCTCAGGATTTTCAAATGTAAACATATGTCATGTTATGTATAATTTTACAGCTCTAAACAATACAAAGCATTTGGTGGAAATAGAACTCATTTATCTTTATTCATTTCCAAATGGCGGCCATTTTCATAAAAACCTTTGGTATTTACGGAATACCCTGTATCTCGAGAACCACAAAACATATTTTTTTTTATAAAAATTATTAATCCTCTTACACTCGGCTTTAATTTGATATATGACATGCCAACATTTAGAAAATAAAGTTTTTGACCATACATTTTATTTAATTTTAATGTTGGTGGCCCTGAAAGTCCAAAAACCAAAAATATGTTCCGAAGTTCTCGAGGCACTTCCCTACAATAAAGGGATTTTCATGTTGACAAAGTAGTGTACGAGCTAGAGAAATACAGAGTTGAAGGTGCAGTAAAGTTGCAAAGCTACAGCCGCCTCACTGCTTGCAAAGGCCGGAATGTTATTAACAATGCTGCCGAACAGAGCAGCATTCTCTCTCACCGCAACAAGGTGCTGGTTGCCAAATAATTTAATCCTTTATTACCAGTTCGCAGAGGAATTAAAAATTGTAATGTTATAAAATAAAATGTATAGTAAAAAATTTATCCTATAGAGAATTTATTGTTTTAGAGAATTATTGGGACTTGTTTTGAATGTTTTAGAAGGAAAAAAAACCATAGTTGATGAATTTCATTAATCAACTAAGCAGTTGAGGCATTTATTTATTTTATCATGATTTTTTATGTATTTAAGTTAAATGCATTTAATTTGAACAGATCTATTACATGTATTCAGGTATGGTAATCAACAAAACATCTATCTATCTATTCATCTTTAAAGATTTTTCAAAATAACTCCCTTGCAATGTGCATTTCTCGAACCCGTTGTAATGGAGAATGTAACTAGAGATTATTAAATTCCTTGGAAACTCACAGATCAGATTTATTCAGTTCTTTCTTAACTTCTTAATTATCTTTGAGGGAGTACATGTTGAATTTACCATATAAAAAGGATTTATTATTGATGGGCATTTATATAGTCAGCTTCCTACTTGTTGCTCAACATTTCTGATTCCCCCTCATCCATTTAAACTCCTCTTTCTTTCGTATTTAGATGTGTTTGATACTATTGTTTTAACATCTGGTCAGATTTCAGAGATCTAGTACACAGCGTCCTCTCCAGTTACAGGCTTATTAAAACAGAGGTGTACAATATAATGTTGCGACTGATGCGACTAATGTTGATGGTTAATTTTGTGGATAGAAACTACAAAATGTTTTTTAATTTCCTTGATATGGCCCACCCATTGCAAAATGGTAAAAGTTTTTTTACATAAAATTAATCACAGTATATTTTTTTTTTTCCCAAGTATTGTAACTTGCTCTAGCAGAAATAATAGGTTTCATTATTTTATTGTTTTTGATGGACACCTTGCTTTTTGAAAGTATTGATATTTGTTATTTACCAATTTTTTACTTCTGAAACTTCTGACTATGGGAATATTTTTTAAGACATAGTAACAATATTGTTTCACTCATAATTATTCTTTTTATTTTTAGTTACTTCTAGAGATAACATAACCGAGAATTGTGTGTTTTGGGGTAACATTGGCCCAGTTTCATAAAATATTTGGAAGCCCATAAATATTTTTGAGGCATTGAAACTTGTACTAATTAAACTTGAGTACTGCACATTTAACATGGGCTTCATATGGGAAAATGGAGACCTGTATTTAACATTGCTGTCACTTAAAATGTTTGATTTTCAGACCTACCAACATTTAAAAAATATAAGATGTTTTATCAAAAACTTTTATTTTCTAATTGTTGGCACGTTGTCTATAAAATAAAAGTACAGTTAACAAGGAATAGAAATTTTTAAACAAATCAAAAAAATGATTTGTGGTTCTCAAGGTACAGTGTATTCCGTAAATACCAATTATTTAAACAAAAATGGCCACCATTTGAAATTTATTAAGACAAGTGGATTCTGTTTCCACCAAATTGCTCGTCTTGTTTAGAGCTTTAAAACTATGTGTATTACATATATTTACACTTAAAAATTCTGAGATTCTAACCCATTCCCCTCAGTTTTTGGAACATCCTTTGTTTTAAAAAGTTTAAAACTATTTTTATATCATACTAAACAGAAATATTATATTTTCTGTGCCTTAATCTTGGTTGGAAAGTTATTCCTTGCCAATCTCTGCACGGTAAATTTACTGTGCAGTGCAGAGAAAATTTACTGTTCAGTGCACAGTAAATTTACCGTGCACTAGGATCAGAAATAACAGAAGAGACAACAATCAAAACAACCAGCTCATTGCATTAAACCAACGTTTAATGCATGCTAATTGGCTACTTCAGAGGAATGTAGTGGCAGCACTGGTGGCAGTAGAATAGTATATTATGCAACTAGTGTGGGAAGTAGGTGTTTACGTGCGAGCATGATGGTTCACGCGCGACGCTTGCAGAGCGCGGGAATGTCATGGAAGCAATGTAAACACCTTCCCGGATGAATTGCGTACGATTGTTTTCGCGACACAACCAGATACAAATATACAGGGTAAGTAAAAAACAACACTTCTATGAAAGTTAAAAGATTTAAAAAATATTAAATAAACTGCAGAGAAAAAATACAAACAAAACTATATTTATCTGTGCAGGGGAGATAACATAAAGCGTTATCTCTGCTGTTCAGCGACTGAGTAAGCCTTTCTAGGTATACGTCTTATCGTCACACAGATGGCAACAATTAATTAAATAATACTGCTCTTTATTAACTTATCACTATTAACTGTATGTAGTTGCAACCTGGGAAACCAGTTTAGTTACGACTGAGATATGGTCGTCATAGTTAAAATGTGTATGTTATGTTTATGTATAATGTATGTAAATTGTGTGATATACTTTTTTTTTCTTGAGTTGGCAACATTGAGCATTTACCGCACTTGTGCAAACTCTTTACCGCACTCCAGCTGATTTGTTATTTCACTACAGCTGACATTTGCCATACTCTTTTGTAAATGGCGACTTCCCACACTGAAACGGAAGTGGAAATCGGCTACTTACTAGTGTAGTGTTGCGAAAAAATGTTTGTTTATTAAAGGCTAGGTATGAAGAATAATTGAGAACTATTCCTTGCAAAATAGTTTATGCAAGGAATACATTATAATTAAAAATACCCCCATTGCAGCAGACCTGCATACTCAGCGAATTTCAAGTGCAAAACAACATATTTCAATTCAACATAGCGAGATTTGACATGTTTGTGCAAGTCCCTTAAGAATAACATGGGAAATGAGTATGCAGGTTTGCTGCTACAGGTATATTAAAACTGGGTGGTTTCAATTCAAAATTTAGTAGATCTGAACTAGAAGAAGCCATTTACCAAGTTTTATCAAGATTTGTTGAGAAATAAGCGTGATATAGAATTTAACTTATTTCCCATAGGGTTAACATTGGGACAACGTACTGTATTAACCACTTTCAATATCTCGGTAACCAATGGACATAGAGCAGTGATTCAAAATACTTAATTGGTTTTTTGAGCTGAATTCAATGATGGTAACAAAAAATTGGATTATTTTATTTTTCTGTCTAAAAAACTTAAAAAACCCATCTTTGGGGGTTTACTTACCTCCCCTTCCGGTGGTCCGATCATTCCAGTTTACAAACTCGTCTGAGTGATTACCACTTTACACGTTTGTACCAAATTTCATTTAGATCGGACCATATTTACGGCTGCTATCGTGTTAACAGATATATATATATATATATATATACTTACCTTACCGCTGTGGCCATTCAAACCGAAGTTGGTTTTTGGCCTCCGCAACGATGCTCCTCCATTCTTCCCGGTCTTCGGCTTGCTCCCAGCTTATTTGTAGTCTCCTGAGGTCTTTTGCCACTTGGTCTTTCCATCGTAAACTAGGTCTTCCCAGAGGTCTGGTGCCTGCAGGTCTCCCCTCAAATACGTCCTTAATAAGTGTGTTTTCGGGTCTCCTCACTATGTGGCCTGCCCATCTTAGTCTTCGGCTTTTGATGATGGCTAATATGTCTGGATGTGGGTAAAGGTTTCTTAGTTCTTGATTCCTTCGAATTCTCCATTTGCCATTTTCATTTATTGGACCATATATTTTCCTTAAAATTTGATTTTCAAAAACTTTAAATTTCTTTTCTGAATTTTTGCTTAGAGCTAAATTTTCTGTTCCATACAGCAGGACTGGTTGAATCAGGGTTTGGTACATTCTCAGTTTAGTTGTTTTTGAAATTTGTTTAGAACTAAGTAATTTGGATAAAGAATAGAAACTTTTCCTTCCTGCTATCAGTCTGCTCTCTACTTCTACTTCCTCTTTGTTATCCTGGGAAAATGTTACCCCTAAGCATTTAAATTCTCTGTCTCTAGGGAATTTTACATCATCAACTCGAAGGTTATTATTTGGAATTTGACGTGTTCTTGAGAATATGAGATATTTTGTTTTTTCTTCATTGATTTTTAGTCCAACTTTCTTAGCTTCTTCCTTCAGTTTACTTAGTAATATTTTCAGGTCTTCTTTGGATCCAGCTACTAAGGCTACATCATCGGCATATGCTAATACATTAATTTTGGTGCCTATAATTATTCCTTCTTCTAAGTTTTTTGTTTCCTGGAGGGCCTCTTCTATGACCAAGTTAAATAAAATTGGTGATAATCCATCTCCTTGTCTTACTCCTGTGGTTGTTGTAAATTCACTGCTATACTCATTTTCTATTCTTAATTTGTTCCTTGTGTCAGTGCAGCATAATTTAATTAACTGAATCAACTTATTTTGTACTCCAGACTTATGTAGGATCTCCCACATCTTTTTATGAATAGTAATATATATATATATATATATATATATATATATAAATAAAAAATCAATTTGATGAGTTGTAAACACAGTACGTTGTTCCAATGTTAATCTTACCTATATAAGTTAAAACATTTCTATTTCTTGGTAATTCAATAACTTTTTTATTTGTGCATCAAATTGGATAGTTTTAGCGAATTTCCCCTATAGGGAAGAAGCTATTACCATAGGTCTCATGGTAAGACCTAAGCCCGAGACCATGATAACTTTTCATTTTGGGGCCACCATAAGCAAAAAATACCATTCGTTCGAATTTATATATATATATATATATATATATATATCTATCTATCTATCTATCTATCTATTTATATATATATATATATATATATATATATATATACTGGGTGTGGCAAAAGTCAGCGTACCGCTGCAGGCCGGTGAGTGTCATTGTTTATTTCTCGCGCTAATATTATCTCTCAGTGTCACTCCTTGTCTTATCTTCATCTAGTTATGGTTTATTTTGTCTTCGTTTATTCTTTATCGATGAATGTTTGTTTTGTTAGCATACCACTTTTGACAGTGAAGTTAAGTTAATGAGTGTAGTGCTTGTTTTATTAACTTCTATTATTAATGGTTTTAATGTTCGCACTACGGCCTTAATGCTCGAGCATTTTTAAATGATAACTTCGATGAATGAATAGGAAGATGAGGAACTATTGATTGGCCTGCTAGGTCCCCATTCCTAACTCCGTGCGATTTTATCAAGTGGGGTTTGTTAAAAGAACACGTGTTTTCGGAGAAACCTTAAAGTTTAGAACATTTAAAAGAATTGATAACGAAACATTTTGATATTTTATTCACACCACAACTATGCTACAAAATCTGTAAATCAGTGTCAAAAAGGTGCTACGAATGTATAGACAATGTTGGTGGTCACTTTGAGCAGCTTCTCTGACAGGTACATTAAAATAATACTATTAATACTAGCTATAGTTTAACTGCATTTTCGGTACGCTGACTTTTGCCGCACCCTGTATATATATATGTGTCTGTGAGCACAATCGCGGCCGTAAATATGATCCGATCTTAATGAAATTTGGTACAGACATGTAAAGTGGTAATCAATTGGACAAGTTCGTAAGCCAGCCTGATCGGACCATCGAAAGGGGGGTAAGGAGGGGTTAACCCCCCCAAAAATGGGGTTTTTGAGTTTTTTACATAGAAAAATAAAATTAATCAAATTTTCGTTGGCTCAATTGAATTCAGCTCAAAAAAACAAACAATTTAGTATCTTGAATCATTGCTCTATGTCCATTGGTTACCGAGATATTGAAAGTGGTAAACACAGTACGTTGTCCTAATGTTAACCTTATGGGGAATAAGTAAAATTCTATATTTCGCTTATTTCTCAACATATCTTAATAAAACTTGGTTTGTGGCTTCATCTAGATGTGATCTAATGTATATTAGTCTAAAATCCCCGAAATTTCCATTTTTGTGGCAACAAACCTGCATACTCATTCACCATGTTATCCTTATAGGAAATCAAAAAATGCTATATCTTCCTTATTTTTTAACATTTCTTGATGAAACTTGGTATATGGCTTCTTCTAGTTAAGATCTACTAAATAATGAATTAAAACAAACCAGTTTTAACATACCTGTTGCAGCAAACCTGCATACTCATTCCCCATGTTATTCTTATGGACATTACAAAAACATGTCAAATTTCGCTATGTTGGATTGAATTATGCTCTTTTGCATTAGTAATTCGCTGAGTATGTAGGTCTGCTGCAACGGGGTGTATTTTTTGTTTTCTTCGTATTTTTTAGGACAAGGTATGTGTGAAATAAAATTTTTAATTTGACCCTGGGGCTCTCTTTCACTGGCCTTTACAGTTACTTGACCATGTAAGCATTCTGGTGGAGTAACTTGAGAAATAATTCAAATCATAACCATATGTTGACATGTAAACAAATGTGAATTTGAAATATGTGTTTATTTATTTACACTTGGATTATTTACTTTTCTTGTTCAAGGATTTTGTAATATTAAAAGGTCTAATCAAAAGTTACTTTTTGTATCTGAAGAATTCTGATTACATGACATGTGAATCTACCTTTTTATTTAACTAACCTTTTAGGATGTTCAAAAATGAAGATAAATCCTCATAGATTTGTTTGGTTTTAGAAAAATTAATATTGCAAGCCTTATATGAGTGTGTGAAAAACTGCAGTTTTTTATTTGACCATAGAGGTTGAGAAGTGTTGGAGTTCACAGTTCACCAAAATAATGACTAGCTATATTTTAAGTTTAATTTAACATTAATTCAGTATTATTCTGATTCTTGAAAATGCCACGTTACCCTCGACGCAACAACCTGGGCTGTAGAGAACACAGTGCTGTGAGTGTAGGACACTTTCAGGCAAGTCAAAATGACAAGCAAAACGAGTATCGAAATGAAGATGAATGTGCTTTATTTAATCTAAACCATGAACGAGGAGATCTTGCATTCAATCCCCATTGAGCTGCGTTCAATCATAACGCGACGATCGATTACAGTTTATTGCCAATAGTTGCAATTGGCTCAATGAACATTGTGTGTCAACAGTTGCAATGATTTTAGGTTTAAAAATGAAGCCCCTGTAATGTACTGCACCAGTGGCCAACTAAAATTGACACGATTGGCATAGGGCCTATCAGGTTGAACCAGGCAAAACTCCGTTCCATGGAAGATCTTCAGAATGCTACCATTACTGATTGAAATGCATTTAATGACTACCCTCCTAACAACATACGACGGAAGTCCGCGACATATGCGCATGAGCCCGTTGAGGATGCTAAGTTGGATGTACATCATTATGGCACACCAGATTTGTTTATTGCATTCGTGTGCAATTCAAATTGGTCAGAAATTCTACAAGAATTATTTCCTGGCTAATCTCCCGTTGATCGCCACATTACCACAAGATTTTTTAAAAGAAAACCAAAGTTGCTCATGGATTTTATTGTTGAGCATTGCATGTTCGGCGAGGCGAATTGTTGGATGTATTCAGTAGAATGGCAAAAACGCGGGTTGCAACACGCACACATCCTTATTTGGTTGGTTGAGAGTATAAAACCAAATGAAACCGATTATGTGATATCAGCTAATATAATGAGATATCCATTCAGCTAAATGTCGGTTCAGTAATTATTGTGTTTTGGAGCATTAACTTATACTACGTATTTGTAATGGCACTCAGCTGACAGTTAAAAAAATAATTAACAACATAATTGAGGTAACGATTTCGCAAAAAAAAAAACTACAAAGGTGAAGACGTTTTTATTCCACGTATCCCAATGATTCCAAACGATACACCCTTTGACTTTAAGCGGCAACAATTTCCAGCAGCTTGCATTTAGAATATCCGAATTAAATGGACAGTCGTTAAATGTTTGTGGAAACAAGTTTGAAAATCCATGATTTTCACATGGCCAATTGTATGTCGCCTATTCCCATATCTGAACACTGAAAAAATAATTTTTGTGCCAGAAAACAAAACTAACAGTGTTGTATATTAAAAAAGCTTTCGAATAAAAGCTATGTTGTTGATGTGACTATTTTGATATTTATTCAAACTAAAACAAATTATTCATAATGAAGGCAGGACAACGTTTGTCGGGTCAGCTAGTATATATATATATATATACTATATATATATATTCGAACAAATAGTGTTCTTTTGCTTCTGGGGGCCCCAAAATGAAAAGTTAACATGGTTTCGGGCTTATGTCTTACTATGAGACCTACGGTAATAGCTTATTCCTTTAAGGAAATTTGCTAAAATATGTTTTTTTCTGAGTAGTGTATGATGTTAAGTATTGTACGTCACACGCAGGGGTTAATTTCAGCCGGAGCACACCGGAGCACTGCTCCGGTACTTTTTAGGATACCGGAGCACACCGGAGCGGCTTTAGCGAGTGATGGTGGAAGTTTACTATCGTCAGTCAAGGGCAAATCCAATCCTGGCCAATTAGAACGTGAACTGGGTGTGTTCGGCATTGCTCGTTTCTACGCCGTTCTTATAAGGCCTCATGCAGCATATAATTCATCAAATGTTTCGACAAGTCAGGTGCGCCCTTGATCAACGAAGGTAAATTATTCTCACCATGAGTCGTGAGTGGGGCTAACGCACGTAGCGCTGGAGAATACAACCTTTACGATTACTGTGGCACTAGTACACTCTAGCCGCGGCAGGGCAAGACCTAGCTAGCGCGAAAGTGAACAAGGCCTAAGCATTATACAGAGGTTATAAATGTTAAATACCCCCGTTGCAGCAGACCTGCATACTCAGCGAATTTCAAATGCAAAACAACATATTTCAATCCAACATAGCGTGATTTGACATGTTTTTGTAAGCTCCATATGAATAACATGGGGAATGAGTATGCAGGTTTGCTGCTACTGGTATATTAAAACTGGGTGGTTTTAATTCAATATTTAGTAGATCTGAACTAGAAGAAGCCATTTACCAAGTTTTATCAAGATATGTTGAGAAATAAGCGAGATATACAATTTTACTTATTTCCCATAAGGTTAACATTGGGACAACGTACTGTGTTTACCACTTTCAATATCTCGGTAACCAATGGACATAGAGCTATGATTAAACATACTAAATTGTTTGTTTTTTCAAGCTGAATTCAATGGTGAAATCCAAAACCGAATCACATTAATTTTACCATAAGAAAAACTCAAAAAACCCATTTTTGGGGGGGGTTTATCCCCCTTTACCCCCCCTTCCGGTGGTCCGATCTGGCTGGTTTACGAACTCGTCCAATTGATTACCTTTTTACACGTCTGTACCAAATTCCATTAAGATCGGACCATTTTTACGGCCGCTATCGTGCTAACAGACACACACACACACACACACACATATATATCTAAAAATCCAAACGAATGTTGTTTTTTGCTTCTGGGGGCCCCAAAACGAAAAGTTATCATGGTCTCGGGCTTAGGTCTTACCATGAGACCTACAGTAATAGCTTCTTCCCTATAGGGGAAATTCGCTAAAAGACGCTAAATTCAATCGCAATTAAAAAAAAAAAATCCGGAAGAGGGCCCCTGGAACCTCTCTTCTGCTGAGGGGTTTTCAATACCTCCCGGTCCCCTGTGTGCCATAGCTCCGGTACCTTTTCAATAAGAAATTAAGCCCTGGTCACACGCCCAGTTAGTTTTACTGCATTCGCATGAAAATCCCGCAATCACCTGGCGGCTTGCCCAGGAACAGTCATGCTCGCACGGGAATACAGTATTTATCTGGCTAGTAATGTCATATACTATTACGCTGTTCCTTGTAGTCAATTTAGTGGGAAATGATTTTGTTTTATCTATGAAGGACTAATGGTTTGTCCACAATCTGTTTGAGACACCCTGTATATAGACAAATAAATTGGAGTTGGTTTTTTGAGGAAATTATTTGAGTTCTAAACAAATACTAAATATTTTATTACTAAATAACACTTTAACACATAACTATAATGTAATGGGTTTTATTAAGCTTTAATTGTGCTTATTTCATCTAGAAATCAAGTAAAATATATATTATATAGGTTTTTCAAATATAACTAACTCATTGACTATAAAACAGTCTTAAAAAATATCTTTATTTTAAGTTTCAAAAGGGGTTAAGGTTAAAGATAGCATATCAGAAAAAAAGATGAATTTTTGTGATATTTGAAGTAAAACGCAGAAAAATAACAGTATGAGATATGATACAAAACAAAAATGATTAATAACTTATCAGTTTTGTGAAAAAAACATCAGAAAAAGTCAATAATTACCTAAAGTTTGAGAGTTATGTTAAAAATCAGACGTAGAAAGTAAATGTGTGAGGAAATGTAAAGTCTCCTAAATATATCATAAATTATTGTTGATTACACATGATGTGAATAATGTGCCATTTCTTATCTTATTATTTGTGCTTAGTTCAAATAAATAACGCTGCTTTTGTTGCATTTGGTATATTCTGTGCTGAGTTCCTCTTCACTGAACATTTCTCCGGCTGACTGCAAAAATGGTTCTGCAAGGAAGCAATATAAAGGTATTTTAAATACATATACAGAGTTTATCATTCCATGAAAATCCAAGTTATTTAGGTAGTGAGAAATATATTCCTGAAAATTATTACTCTTGAATTAATTATTATTGACTAGATTTTAGATTCAATAACAAAATATTTATTTCAAGATTCCATGAATGCCTATGTCATTTGTATATTGCCTAATAAAACAGAGGAAAATTAAGAACCATTGTAGTCTTATGTAAAGTGATTTTACATTTATTCTAGTAGTTTTTTCTTTAGTTTAATTTAAAATGTAGTAATGATATATTTTAAAAACTTAAAAATTATACCAATCTCTCTCTGAAGTTTAAATCGCTGAAACCATTTTATTATACTGGTATAATTAAAAAGAAAATCAAACTACTGCAATTTAGGCCCAAAATTACTTAATTTAAATACGATTTAAATGCATTTAGTATTTTTGCATGACATGAAACAGGGGCAAAAAATTTCTTTATAAATGTTGATCTATATAAGTCATACTCTTCGTTATTTTATTGTTTATAGTTAGCGATACGGTACTGTTTCTAACAAATTCAAGAATTATATGAGACTAGATGTTACCCGTGGCTTCGCCCACATTCAAAATCATAGTAAGATATTTTAATAATAAGATTCAGTTCATATTGGTTATTTGTACATGTAAAATATTCTTAACATTTTTGATGAAGAATTAATGTAGATTTGTTAAAATCAAGCAGCTGATAATTAGGCCTAGCTTAACAAATGGATATGTTGTTACCAAGATGGATAGAATAAAGCCAGGTGGTTCCATTTTAACCCGTCATCACTGACCAACTGATGAAGACGTAAATAAGTCATCAAATTCATTTTCTTTCAGTTGTATTTTAGTTCAGAATTCACAGCTGGAAGTAGACACGAATATGTCATAAGAACAAACATAAGTTACAGGACCACCTATTTTTTTCTACTCATCTTGTGTTGTTACAGCTGTCTTACATAATTTGACAAAAAACAAACTCAAAACTTTCACATTCATAATATTAGTAGGATAAAATATTTAAATTATTTTGTTCAATAATTTTTATTTAATATTTTATTTATTTATGGATGATATGATTTCATTTTGTTAATTTGGTCACTTAAACCAGTTATTGAAATGATTGAATATTTTCTTTTCCTTTTTGACTAAAATCATCAACTATTATAATTTATCAAAATATGTGAAATGTTGATAAGTTTTACTTAAAAGTTCACTTTACTTACTAAACCTACCTTCTCACTGACTATGAAATATTTAGAGAAAATGTTTCCATAAAAGTAAAATTCACCAGATAAACTTGTTAACTGTGGCAGATATTCAAATTTGAAAACAATTGTTATGCCAAATTAATGGTTGTTGTTAGAGAGTCATTTGGGCCCAGTCAGTAACAGGCCTGCCCCAGATTGTCATATTCATTAATACTATTTATTTACACTCTTATTCACAGCAGAATACTGTAATTGGTGAATGTTATATTCTTCCCACAGAGAAAAATCAAGTTAAAAGTTTTGAGAGGAAAGGCCGGCGGTCGGTAGGAGGGGCACGTCGCAATGTCAGAACACAGCTGGTGCTCTCCCTTCCTGAGAATAATTAACTACTTCGCTTATTAAAACAAGACATGTCAAAATTAAATTGATTGTATTGATCTTAGGAATAGCCTAGCTACTTATTTCTTCATGCATAATAAAATTTATTATCACAAAAAAATGTAAATATTGTATTTACAAAAGTTTAATACATTGATCAATGAAAGTTTTAAACTAATCTGCTGCACTACGATAAATTTATTAAATAATGTTTTTAATGTTTTTACATCTGGTAACTGAGATAATGGTTTTATCTATGAGCTGATTTAATGGTTAGTTTGCTTATTCATTTCAATATACTTTATTTGATTTTTTTATACTGTTTAATTTATTTTTACTCAGAAGTTATTGCAAATGTTAAACGATGCTAAAAAGTTAGGTCAAATTGTATAGATAAAGTTTTGGTAAGTTTCTATTTAACTCTGAATTTATTTGGCATAAAAATAATCTGGCACAGGTTTTTGGCATAGTAAATAATTTTGAACTCCTTTGGGTTTTACACGGAATTATTGAATACGTTTTTCTCTACACAGTCCTGTTCTTAACAAAATGCCGAAAAGAAACTATAAATTTATAAGAATTTAAAAATGCCCTAACGACGTGTTTCAGAGAAAAGTTAAAAATATCATGGACTTATCAGATGTATCAATGACAACTAAAGTAAAGCATAGTTTAATCAACTTAAATATTGTTAAAAAAAGTAAGAAATTGTAAATTTAATAATGGAATGTAATAGTAAAAGGTATTATGCTGTTAGAACACTTTAACAAGTAAATAAATATAATAAAAACCAAGTGATAAAAGCATTATGAGTAAATGAATAGAAATAAAATGCTAGATGTAAATACGTAAAATTCATTTGTGGGTGAGCAAATCTCTGGTGTCACCTTTACATGGCTATATAAGGGTCTTAGGGGATTTTAGGATTTGAGGATTGAGACCAGTCTATTGCCTCAAAGACAACAAAACTAACTTTAATACAAAACACTACACAATATTTATTTGTATATTGTGTTTTTTTATATTTGGGTCAGTTTTGAAAAACAAAACGTTTTAGCATATGTGATTATTAATTGCTGTTTCCTCCATATGTAAATATTGCATATATTTAAAATTTTTATTTAAATTTCAAATAATGATGTAAAGTGTAAAAAAGGGTAAGAAAAACATCACATATGTTCCTTTATTGATATAACTTATGTCCATTTAGGTTTGCATTCCCCACACTGCTGTGAAGTATCCTGACAATAAAGGTAAATTTTAATGGTGCTAGCAAATTATAAACGTTTGGTTAAATAGTGAAGGCACTTTTTCTAAAAGTTTGTAAATAAAACAAACACAAAAAACACAGAAGTGGCTTTTACCATAAGTATATAAGTATAGGCGGTAATTGGTAAAACACTCATCTAAAAACCTTATAAAATTAGATATTTACAGTACTAAAAGTCTAAAATGTTCTAAGGTGTGCAAACATTTGCAATAATCACACAATAAATAGAAATAAATAGATTTGCAGTAAGTAGATGTGCAAACTCACATCAATAATCTTCATTTATAAAATGCACATATTAAATATAATTTCAAACCAAAGTTAAAATGTTAATGAACAGTGATCAACCAAAGTTAAAATGTTAATGAACTGTGAATGAGTCATATAACTCAATTTTTAGTCATATAACTAAAAATGTTTACATGAAAATTATTAAAAAAAAACCTAATGTATCTCACATTATCTGTGGAAAACATATTTATAGTTTTGTGATTACCTTATTTATATACCATTTTATCATTGAACAATCAAGGGTCAACATAGGCATAAACAAGTAATTGTTAAAATCTTGGCTTTTTTGTGAGGCATTAGCCGTATTCATTTTAGTATAGTTGTATACTTGTACAAAAATGTGACTCACTAAAATTAAATGTTCACATAATAAAATTGATTTTTTTCAGATTATGGGAAGAAAAGTATTAATCTGCACACAACAGAGGTAAGAATTTTTTGACATTATATATCTTTAACGTTAGGTTCTACACAGATTTTATCAAATTATAATATCATTGATCATTGAACAGGTACTGTAAAAACTGGGATAACTTGCTGGGTGAGCTTTCTTTTAAATTGTTAGCATTCTTTTGAAAGCCGTCCTTAACCCAAGAAAGGTATCGTTATTCAAAAATACGCTAAAGGTATCGATACGTAAATTTCACTCTGTGGTTAAAAATTAAAATATGTGTGATGAAATATTTTTTTTAAAGAAGGCACCCAAATACAAGAAATCATTGATAATATTATTTACTATATAATAAACTTACATTATGTCTTTAGCTCTATTTTAATTTTAGGGAATAAGCTCCATAAGAGCCCATTGAAAAGCACATTTTGCTGTTGTAGGTATCGTACGTAAATTTGACGTATTTTTTCAATTAAATTTGGAAATACATTAAGAACAGCCATGATACGGTCATATTAAATCAAACCTGTAGCGGGAAAAGCACTGCTGACGGTACAGGGCACAAGGTCATTTGATTGCAAAATCAGACAAAAAAACACTTCCACACATGTCAAAATTACGTACGATACCTTTTTA
Source organism: Flexamia atlantica (assembly GCA_035578135.1). NCBI lineage: Eukaryota > Metazoa > Arthropoda > Insecta > Hemiptera > Cicadellidae > Flexamia > Flexamia atlantica. The sequence continues at coordinate 38,019,944 of JAQJVK010000002.1, read as the reverse complement.
GGGTTTAAAACTATCACAAATATATTGGTGTCATTTCACAGTCTGCTTTATGCTGTACTCTACTAGTCATATTACTATAGGACTGAGAGAAAATCCTACCCTTTGGTTTTGTTGAATATATATATATATATATTCAAACTATAAAAACTTTATTCATAAAACAATTGGATCTTTATTAATTTATTCCGAGATGTATAGGAAATTTTTTGTAAAAAAAGTGCTGTCATTTTTATCCAGAGCTCATAAATCTTATCTTTTATTAAAATGTTAGCTCAGTAGGTTAAAAATTGGTTGAAATTGGATTAGATTGTAATTTTATTATTAGGTAATTGCCTAAAATGAAACAGACATATTACAGACATGAAGACAAGCACTACCTTTATATCATTAATATTATTTGGTAAAAAATTAAGTCCTTTATTTTTATACAGGATCCTGTGGAAAGTTGTTTAACAACAGTCGAAGGAATAAGAAATGACCTGGACAAATACATTTACCTCCGCTGTTTACAGGTGAGACATAGACTAATGGCACGAGTTGTGTCTTGAATTGTAGCTTGGTGATATATCGGCCGGTGATTAAATGTGCGTGTAGTTTTCTTTATCACATTAGGACTATGTATGGTAAATGTTATTTTAGCCTTGAGTTTAATTTTATTACATTAGTAAAAGTTATGAGTGTCATGAATTTAAATAATTTTTTAACTGATGTTTACTATGAGACCTAAGGACCATGATATGCTTGGCAGCTCAGCCAAGCTACTGAATCACTTTGTTCGTTTTATTGCATTGAATTAAATGGGGACGGCTATTCTGCGGTGCCACCAAGCTGCTTAAGTGTAATAGCTCCCAGTACCCAAAAGCAAGCACAGGCGATTGTAATAAGGACCTTACAAAACAATGAAATACCTGAATAGTTAGCTTTGCAGTTCATTTTTACATTTATTTCAAAAGCCAAACTGAAGAGTTATTACTGTATGCATAAAAGAACAAAAGTTTCTTTATTTAAAATCTAATTTCATGCAACACTGCTTAAGTTTTAAAAAGTTGTGTTTGATTAAAAATTATGAAATAAATATTAAAAATCAAAACTAAACTCAATGAAAGAAGCTCAATAGTTGTAAACTAAGTTATTTGAATTAAGTACACTTAAAATTTATCCATTCGCAAACTTTTAGAAAAGAACTTTCTTTAACTGAGGAAAGAAACAAAACCAGAAACTTTTTCATTAAAACTTTACTCATGTAATTGAGGAATCTAAGTACTTAATTATTATATGCTTTATAAATTGTTTTTCCATAAGTTCAGTAAATTATCAACTTCGATCCATAAATATGTTTCAGTAATCATTGGTCAGATCAACAAAAATAATATCTAAAAGAAAATTGATAATAATTTGTTTTACAGACTTCTGTTTTTCTTGATTTGAATAATACAGGAGGAAGTAGTAAATTATATTTTCACTTTAACTAACACTCGAACACTTATACACTGTTAAAATTTTTTTTTTTATTGTAAAGATTAGTATGTGCAAACAAAGTTCATTTCCCAAAAAAACTGTCTCCATAGTATGTTATATTACTACATAAGACATCAGCCACCAATAAGGCGTATTTTAAGGCGAAAATGAGTGAAAGGTGATTGTAGGATGGTTGTGGCGCAATCTTGTTACTGACTAAGACTGACATGTTCCTTAGACAGGCCTGTTAATTAATAGCCCAGCAGCCAATGGCAACTAAGGGACCTACATTTTAACATGGATTTGAACCACAATTTAGCCAACTAATTACGAACTGGACTAGTTATGAGGATAGTCTTATGAATGAGTATAATATCCTCCAGTGCAGATATTAATATAATCCCACCAGGAAATTCCGCATCCACAAGCCATTGCTTATAAAATTAACAAATTCGTGACCTCCAAGTACCTGGATTACAGGACACGCCACCGTTGTTTTCAAAAGTGTCATTCTGATAACCGAGTAACTTTCTCAAAATCAATATTGTCCTATGATATATGGCACATACCAAATTTTCTGTCACAGTTCTTGCTCATCCTCTGACTGGATGTCTCGGGTTTTGGCCTTTATTAGGCCATATTCATATCCAAGTTCAAGTAAAAATGATCCACGAGTGAATTATGTGTTTTTTAGTGTTTTCTGTATGCATCAATGTTTATATTAGTGCTTCTTCGACGACATCGACTGATGGATAATTTTTAACCTGAATTTGGATATGAATATGGCCTAATAAAAGATGAAACCCGGGTCATCCTGTTAGAGGACGAGCGAGAACTGTGACGGAAAATTTGGTATATACAGTACACCTCGGATTATCTGGACCCCACATTATCCGGATCCCGGATTATCCGGACCGGTCCATCCGAGAAATAAAAAAAAATCCCGGCAAAAACGTGATTTTTAGCAAGTTCGCGGGTGAAATGCGCTGTCTAAAAGGAAAAAGCAAATGCAATACATTGCTGTAAGCATTTGGAATCACAAAAATTGAAGGAGTCACATTGCCTAAAAAGTACATTACAGGATTTTTGCAATTTTTGTGGACATGGTTTGCTACTTGGGCGCTAACAGAAATCAACAAAGCATACTGAAATTTCGCGAGTTAGTTTATTGCTGTCACTCTGTTTACAGCTGTGAATTCTTTGTCTGAACTTATATTGAGTTCAAAATTAGTAGTTATGGAAAAATGAAAATAGTGGCTTTAATTTTAGAGCAGAAGCTGAATGCTGTCAAAAGACTTGATACGGGAGAATCAGATAAAGAATCAGCTAAGGAACTGGGCGGTGGGACAAGTACGGTAATACTGAATCTGCTCGCATGTACAGTAGTGGCCCTCAGGCCGGAATATAAGTCAGTGAGTGGAAGAAGAATCATCGAGCGTAGTTAGAAAAATGTTATGCGGAACAGGCTTAAAATACTATAATGTTTTACAGTCTTGAGACGCAGTTTGCAGCATTAATTTAGCAGGGGATAAGGTACTCGATCGCTATTTAGGCAATATTGTAATGACCTCGGATTATCCGGATTTTTTGTTATCCGGATCGGTGTTTCGCCACATTAATCCGGATAATCCGAGGTGTACTGTACCACATATTATATTAAATGAAGTTCTGTTTGGCTTCAAAAATGAATACATTAATGTCCGCTGTCTGTCCTCAGAACGCCAACGAGGACCTGTTCTTCGCAAGCCTGGTCCGGCACCTGGACGTGCTGCTGCCGGTCGTGTACACACCCGTGGTCGGCCTCGCGTGCCAGCGCTACGGCCTGGTGCCATGGCAGCAGCGGGGACTGTTCATCTCCATACACGACAAAGGGCGAGTGGAGCAGGTGTTGAGGAAATGGTGAGCGAAAGTTTAAACGGCAGTCACAAAAAAATTGAACATTCTAATATGCTTACTAGGGCATAGCGAGAAGTACTTTGATCGATTTAGATTTAAACAATTCTCATGAATAAGTATTGATTATGGGTAAATAAAACTTGAGTTATTTCCCGTTAAATCACTCGGAATTTATTTTGTGAGAGGTTAAGGAATGTTTGGAAAAAATATCATAGAGTCAACCATTCAAAACACCATACTTAATGTTCATATTGGTATTGATTTTGTAATATTTTCAGTGATACACTATCTCTTTATAAATTTAGAATAGGAATGAGTGGGGAAAGGTTTTAACTTAGCCAATGTAATGGAAAGAAATTTAACAGGGATTTTTAATTTAAAGTTAAAGAGCACTCTATCAAAAACTTATTTTAATTAAAAAACTTTGATGATTTAGATTTTGGCATTGACTTTGAATCTCTTTGAGATTCAAAGTCAATGATTTTGGTTTATACTGACTGTGACTATTCTTATTTAGATAAAATGTTAATAATAAAATAAAAACACTGTCTTTGATTATTTATCAACTCTCAGAACGACCTTCATCGTCAAAAAGATAGATTTGGAACACTTAGACTTTCTAACCAATTTTGATTGAACTTTATATGGTACAGTGCGAAAATTTTGATGTATTTCCTCAACTTCAGGCCACAGAAGGAAGTAAAAGCGATTGTAGTGACAGACGGGGAGCGTATCCTTGGCCTGGGTGACTTGGGAGCTAACGGCATGGGCATCCCCGTGGGCAAACTGGCCCTGTACACGGCTCTGGGCGGCGTGGATCCAAGGTTCTGCCTGCCTGTCACACTGGACGTTGGGACCAACAACAAGGTAATTCATAACGAATATGTGAAGAGATGTAAGAAAATTAATGAGTTTGCAGATTGGCAGAACAGCAGGACATTTATTAGATAGGTTGCAGCATTTCTGTTGATCTTTAAAATTTAATTACTCTATAAAATTGATCATCTAGTGATTTTCAAAATTAATTTCTAATGTCATTAACATATATTAGTAACATAATTTTATTTAAAAAGATAAATGATTTATTTTTTTATGTATTATGAGTATGTGTAAAATGTAGAGGGCTGCTAATACACAAAAAAGAAGAAAATTTTTGTTGATTTTAAAATGAACCACTGAAAAAACTAGCATAAATATCTTGAAAGACAATACAGTACAAGGAATTCATTTTGAAGGAATTATGAACCGAATATTTAAATAGAGTTTTCCTACCTTTCCTCTGTGTATAGTACAACTAACTATCCACTACAAAGTATGAATGAAATATCCACATTGAAAAAAGTTCATAGCTAAGTTTAAAAATATTGATTTTAGATTAAGTTTAAGAAAAATAAAATTTCAATGTAGTGTGAACAGTCTAATTTTCTAAAGAATTTTGATCAAAAAGTACACTTTGAAGTGAACTCATGACAAAAAAAAAACTTTAAAGTATTATAACTATGTCACATGACACCCAATTACTTTTAAAAGGTGGATGAGATGGGTTGTCGACCGAACAATGTCCCACACATAACACTATCATGAGGTCAGCGAGGGTTAATAGAATGTCGCAGGTAATGTGACCGAACATCGCCAACCCCCTATTGACTCGTGTTATTGTGGCCCAATGTCCTACACGTAGTAGACATTGTATGGTTCATTAAGGCCTGACATTCAATTTGACCTTTGAAATGCTGTAGGTTTAGTCAAATGGAGAGATTACAAGTGTGTTTTAGATGGAAGTTTAAATAAGTAGATAAATAGAATTTATGTTTTGATAGTAAAAAAACCTCATGGATGAGGTAAATTATTTTACACGTGAAAGTTGAATGAAATAAATAATGTTAGAATCAAGTAGGATTACTATCGAACAATTTTCTCTGCAGAGTAAATTTATTTAGCGGTATCTATATACAGCTCTAACTACCCGTAACTTTTGAGAAACCCCCATAAGTCTGACTCCTATCAACCCTGTACTTGAATGAAAGGTCTCATCAAGAAAGTCCCAGAAAAACTAGTTTTTTGATAAAGTTTTCCCTAAGGGCAGTGACACACGGGCAAAACGAAACTGTTGCTGCCGTTGTTTTCGCAGTTTAAATGGACCGCGGCAATCTTGTTACGCGGTATTCCTACCGCCCTGTGTGGAAGCGTCCATTTAAATCTATACACTACTGCAAAAACCACGGCAGGTGGTATTTTTGCCACCGCAATAAAAATCACCCCATGTGTCACCGCCCTAAGGACACAAATATAAAGAAAATGGCTGAACAGATGATGTATTTGTTTTTTTTACAACTATTTGTTTACTTTTTCCCAGTCAAGCGGGGTAAGCAGGGCAGTATAATATACACTTAATAAGTTGTGGAAAGAAAACCAACATTCACATATTTTATTAAATAACATATAAAAAAGTGTTATCATGTTGATTTTAAATATTTGTTTTTAAAAGGGGATATTTAAGCTCAAGCCTGCAAACTAAATTTTAATAGGATAACTCATGAGCTGATTATTATGATTCAAAGTTAACCCAAAGTCTCATTTTATAAGCCTTGATGTTTTACACAAGGTTTGGGTATGAATTTGTGGCTTTTTACTTTACTCACAGTCTTCAATTTGATCTACCTTAAATTAAAGATTTTCTTGTAACTCCTGGAAAAAAGGAGAACATAGAATGTTCTTAAATTGGTATGGCATATAAAAAAAACACGTTCAAAAGTCATCAAAGTTTCAAAGTTGATCAAACTGTATTGATAAAATAAATAAAGGTGTAGATTTACACACTCTTTAAATATTGTCATGCTGCTCTAAGAGACACAGTTGTTATAAAGAACTCCTTGAATATTTTAAATTCAATGATTTATAGTGTTTTATTCCTGTCGCATGCATATACTCCTTCATTGTGTTTTGTTGCTTTTTATATGATTAAATGTCAAAATCCCATTAGTTTCTTTTCTGAAATGAGGATAATAAGTGTTTTATTGCACAAAAGGCAACTCAACGTGCTGCTGATTAACTTGGCTTGTTTTTTGCGTTGAATTAAATGGGGGAGGCTGTTTTGCGGTGCTACCAAGCTGCCTCTGTGTAACAGCTCCCATTTAAATCAACGCTCAAAAACAAAATCATAAGCCCAGGTGATTCAACAGTGTTGCTCAGCTGTCTAGTGTAATGGGGGCTATGGGAACTTTGAGAAAGTCTGTGGCAAAGTTTGAGGGTCAGGTCAGGCTAAAAACCACTTTGATATCCTATTTTATGCCTAACACATGACTGTACTAAATGTTATCTTCCTAGGTACATTGGAAGTAGGTAAGTTAGTGAGTTTTTACCATTTGTCCGAAGCCGAAAGTTTTAAGTAACCTAAGCTGCCGTGGCGAAAGTTTAAGTACAAATTACCTAAACATTTTGTAGTTACTTTATACTTATACCCTTTCTTATATCTATGACCTACCCAGGTAGGCATTTTAATCCAAGTAAGTATTAATGAGAGATGAACATAGGATGATTGTGGCGCAATCCTATCTGGTCTTCTTATTGACTAAGGTGGTCCTTAGACAGGACTGCTAATAGCCCACTATCCAAAATATACTTACTGCACTGTATTTACAGGAACTATTAAAGGAAGGATCTCCTTATGTGGGGCTGAGGCGTCCTCGTGTCTCAGGTGAAGAGTATGATCAACTCGTCGACGAGTTCATGCAGGCTGTGGTTAACGTTTATGGGGAGCACACTCTCGTTCAAGTTTGTATCTTTCCTTGTTACTGAATCAAAAGAAAACATTGAAATTATTAAATTGAAAAAGGTTTCATTTTTGAAGATAAGAAAACATTTTCTAGAGAAATAATTTAATTCACATTGCATTTATTTCATTTACCGGTATACGTTCTTAAACCTAATAATATATTTACAACAAATCCATTGCGGGATACATTTACTTTTGTTGATGTCAAAACTTTAACTGTTGTTGGATCTTTTAACTGAAAAAATCCAGTTAGAAACAATAGTATGATACATGTTTTATTTACTCATGACATTTTCCTGCCTTTTTCCAGTTTGAAGATTTTGCAAATCAAAATGCCTTCAAGTTCCTGCACAAGTACAGAGACCACTACACCATGTTCAATGACGACATACAGGGGACGGCAGCAGTCACGGTGGCAGGCATCTTGGCTGCCGAGAAGTTTACCAGCAAGAGACTCAACGAGTCTAAAATCCTATTTGTGGGTGCTGGGGAGGTAAAACTAACATTTTAAAATTTTTATTTGAATTTAATTATATTAATTTGGTGATGACCGGAATGCCTGGAATGTGGATAGCACACAAATCAGGGGTCCCCTACATCAGCAATACTTAATTCTCAGTTCTGCCTGGTTTAACAGTTTTAGAATAATTACTTAGAACGTTTAACATGTTTCTGCAAAATGATCTATTGTGATTCACGATCCATCAAATTTTTATTATTTTTGTAAACTTAATTATATGTATTTAAACACTGGGAAAATACTTTGAGGACTCGTTTTGATATGTTTGTGTGTTTTTATTCGCGTGCCTGTGTTTTGTGTTTGTATTCAACCCTGCCAAGAGTACCAAATGATAACCTAACTGAGGTGAGTGTTGCCAATCAAAGGTATAGAAACTTAATTATAGGAAGGCAAGGAGGTAGTTTAAGATCCTCCTGCTGTATATTAAACCAGTATGTTTAATACCAGTCTGTTTAACATTGCTGTAGCAGTTGTAATTTTTAAAGTGAACAAAATGTTGCTATGTGAAAGAGAGGCGAGTTGTAGCAGAAAACCAATTAGAGCCTCTCCATCATTGCTCTTTATACTTCACTCTTGGAAGCTCTTCCTCTCCATTAGTCAATTTGGCAATTTACATCCAATGTTGAGTTTCAGAAAATTAGTGAACAAAAATGCACCTATCCTTAATTTTCAACTTTTTTTATCTAAATAGGTTGATCATATTCAATTTTGGTTTTCCAGTATGGGCACATTGCCGAACTAATAGTAAAATTAAAATGACATCATCAAAAATTAAAAGCATTTACCGCTTCACCAGTTTACCCTTCTATAATGCCTTCACCATCTTCACTGGTTATTAAATAGGTCTATTCAAATGTACTCTTACAGGCCGGAGTAGGCATTGCCAATCTACTGGTGACTGCCATGGGAGGTGATCCTGTCCAAGCCAGGAAGAGGATGTACATGAAGAGAAGTAACAGAATGATTGTGAAAGGAGATGAGGACGGTTATCCTGGTGCGCATATATTTTTAACAAAATTATATTAATTAAAAAATATTATTTGCATGAATTACCTGACTAAATTTTCATGTAAAGATGCATTCTAAATCTATAAATGTCGATAATTGTCAGTTAAAATTAGTTATCTTAATATATTTCTGTCTATTTTTTAGAAGATGACGATAGGAGGCTGTTTTGCCATGACGTTCCTGAAGGTGCAGACTTGAAAGACTTGGTGAAAATCATACAGTGGCTGAAACCTGACATTTTAATTGGTTTGTAATGGTTTTATGTGTAATAAATTACAATATTAATTTAAGATAATTTGTTTAGGAAAACATATTTTAAATGATAATCAATAATCGATTGCTTTAAAATACTATTTAATATTTTCTAAAATGATTATTTGTAATTCTGAATATGTCATTACGTGATCAACATTAAAAATAATTTACTAAGATATTTGTTTCAACACATTGAACCCTAGCCCTGAGTGCAGGCTAGACATGGGGCTGGTTAATGGCCAGTACCGTAGTCATTGTGTTAATGTTATTTAATCCATTTTGTTATTAATTTCTAACATAAAATAAATCACCTGAGGTATCTAAGGTTATAAATATTGACTGGGATATGAAAGACAAGCTAGCGTAGGATATGTTTTGTTGAATCAAAGGTAATAAACTTGTAGATAAAATTCCCCAGATATTGGCCATTCCTTGACTTATTAATACCCACTCAATTCTTTCATATAATCACCTTAGTATAATAGATCACCTTATGCTAACTGTAAATAATGCTGACAACAAACTATATTAATATCAATTTCATTAATGATTGTGTATTTATTTGCTTCAGGGGTTTCTGGGACTGGAAGGCTCTTCACCAAGGAAGTTCTAGAGGCGATGTCAGAGGTTTCTGATACTCCCATCATTATGCCTTTGAGCAATCCTACGTCCAAGTCCGAGTGCACTGCTGAGGAGGCCTACACTTATACAAAGGTAACAGAAACTTGGTGGTCAAGTTTCTCGAGTCAGCGTATACATTAGACAAGTTAAATTTTTAAACACTGCTGAAAGGCCATTGTCTGGAGACTGACACACTTTTTATTGCACGAATAAGAATAAACAAGGAGAAGGTATATAAGTGCATCCTTGTTAATGTCAAAATGGCTGATTGCTTTACCAGGATGGTGTACTTCTTGTGTGGAATAAATCACAAACAACAAGTTGAAACATAGAATTAAGCTTTTTGTCCATCACAAAAGAGGCAAACCTGATTACAAGCGCTTAGCTTACATGTTCAAAGCTCAGAAAGTCCCAGTGCTAAGTGGAGGGCAATATTAATTAATTAACTACAAAGCTACTACAGAATGATAGAGTTAATTTTGTTACATGAATTTAGAGTTATTCTTGTATGAATAAAACTCAACTAATTGTTGACATATTTTTTAAAATTAAATTTACTTTTATTTTTACCTTAAATTAGAAATTATACTAATGCAGCTGGTTGCTCATAAATTTCAATAGACAATTCAAAATTGATAATTATTTTGAATGAGAAATAAAACAACAAGGAATAATGGTTTTATGTAAACAGCTAAGTCACAAAAAAATTGAAGAACTTAAATTGTATTTAGTGATTATGAACTCGGCAGAATATTAAAACATAAATAATTAATAAATCACAAATCATTAATACCTTGTTTCAGGGCAAGTGCCTGTTTGCCAGCGGATCTCCTTTTCCCCCTGTACCGATGAACGGTCAACTGCATCACCCCCAACAATGCAACAACGCCTACATCTTCCCCGGCGTAGCGATGGCTGTCACGGCCGCCCGCATGACCTCAGTACCTGACCAGGTCTTCCTCGTTGCTGCTCAGGTACGTTATAAAATATGATATAAATGTTTAAAAATAATTATTGACAATAACAGTGGAGCCAGATTAATTCATGATGTAGTTAGATAATTAGAAATTTCACTGTAACTCAACTAGGAGTCTCATTTAAATTTCATTTTGCTGTTGATAGTCATATCGACAACACTACTCTCTGACACAGATGGCTGTTTTTTGTTTTGGTAATTCAAGCAGGTCTTAAGTAATTGTAATTGGTATCACAAAATATAGGATGTTGTAAATACTTCAGCACAAGAAACATATTAGTAAAATAGTCTGTTTTTAATCGTTATTAAAAAAGTAAACAGTACAAATTTTTAGTTTTAATTTTTTTTAGACTTTGGCTTACAAATGCACTCGCCAAGAGGACTTTGACCGAGGTAGTTTATACCCTGCACTGGATCGTCTCAGGGACTGCTCGTTAGACATTGCCGTTGAGGTGGCTGAATATGCATTTGAACACAGTAAGTAGATACCAACAATATATAAAGTCATTCTGTGAGAAAAGCGTTAAATGTTCCATTCTGAACTTGGATGCAATTTTTTGTATGGCTGAAATTTAATTAAAATGACCTTATGATATAAAATATAGTGTTGAATTGATTATCATCAAAGATATTTTCAGAAGGTGTCAAATAAATGTCCATACGCTCAATGCTAAAATTAACATTAGTCTAATGGTTTGGACTGGCTTACGTAATTTTAAAGTACATATTATATATATTTATAAATATAAAGATTGGACAAATTGAATCAATTTTGAAACACCTTAAACAACAAGAGTGAAGACAACTTTATATTTGACCTTTATTTTAAAAGCAGTCTTTAATTTTTAACACTTACAAAAATCTTCATGATTACTGATTTTCCTATTTTGATTTTTCTATATTTAGCATGGGTAAAACCCATGAAAATTTAGGTAACTACAATATGAGTATTGCCTGACCAGATTTCACAATGTTATTGGAATTACTGTTACAGATCTGTCTGCTCTAGAATCCAGACCTGAAGACATAAGGAAATTTATTCAAAGTCATCATTACAGTCCACATGATCATTTTTATCATCATCATCACCATCACCATTAGCATTAAATATAAATTCTTTAAAATATTATTATTTTCTCAGTTATATATATTTTTGGGTTTGTATGCCTTACTTGTAAATAATTTATTCGTTTATAGAAAACATGTTTTTTTGAATTTCTATAGGGATTAGAGAAAAAGTTTCATGTATTTTTTTGATAAAATAAACATGTGCTACTCAACATAGACTAAAGCATTATGACTTAATTACCTAATATACATTATTGAAACATTTTTGTCTTCTTAATTTATATCAGGTTACATCAAAGTTGTAGTGTTAAGTTTATTTCTATATTTTTATTTCCTCCAAATATCATAAATCACACACAGTTCCTAGTTCTTAAAAATATTTTCTATCAGCTTTCCTCCGTTTTATAAAATACAAAGAAACGTAGCTCTTTTTTAAAATACATGCTTAATCAAATTCCTTTTGTGAAGGCATTACAATCTTAATGCAAGAATATTGATTTGATATTGAGAAAGGAACTTTTATCGTGCTACTAGAAAGAGTTCAAAGACAATAGTTTTTAAATCTAATCTGAAATATAACCAATTATTAATTTGAAGTTTATTAGAGATGTGTACCAAAGGAAAAGGAAAATTTAAAATTGACTTCCAATATTGATAGCACATCGACTGGAAAAGTTAGCTTGAAAGTATTCTTCTTAGCTGTTGGCCATAAACTAACTATTGAAGTATTAAATTAGTGTTGTTTTTTTGGTTACAGTAAATCAAATACCACAAATGATCAGACATATCTTTCTCTTACCTAAAAGTCTTATGTGATCATAACTAATACCACATTCAATTTTGTCATAATATTATTTAACAATGAACAATAAAAGTATTTTGCAATGTAAAAAATTGTATATTGACAACTTTTTATTATTATTATATCATATTTTGGCCAATGATAAAACATCTAGTTAACAATAAATCAAATAGAAAGTAAAGGACCTAATCTGGGTTGATATACCTGAGACATATTTCCTTTTTTTCCTTATGACAATACTCCTCTTTACTCCTCTTTTTGTTTAGATACAAAAGTTAATTACAAAATTAATTATGTGTGCTACCACAAAAATTTAAAATATTCAAATAGTCAATTTAAGTTTTATAATGTGAAAAGATAGAAATACAGAACAGATATAAAAAATCCCAATAAATAAACTGCAAAAATGTTAAATAAAGAAAAAGGGAAGATACAAATAAAATAATGCAATAAGTACTTAACTAACTACATTCTGCATCTAAAGCCTAATATTATTATTTCACAAGAAGCTAAATTTTAATAATTTACCTTATCCGGTTAGAACCCAATGATTTCGTTTACACTGAAAAGAGAGAAATACTATACTTCTAAAATACCAAGTACAATCAGATCTTTCATATTTATTCAAGGCATGGTGTACATGTCTTTGATATATATTTGCTCAGCAAATGGCAAGACGGCAGTGATGGAGTAGGCAGGAGGCTATTGAGGAGAGATTGATGACCTAGCCATATATAGAGCTCAAGAATCGGGTCGCGAGTACCTCTGCCTTTTTTGATGACAAAAGAAAAGAAATTGTGCTAGAGTCCTAGTGAAAAATCAAAATTCGCCAGAAGTATATAACCCTTGGCAGTTTGTAAACTATTGGAGCAATTATTTGTTTACTATTATTTGCTTATTTTTTTCAAAGCACAGAGGTGAAATTTGTATCAGAAAACTTATTTGGCTAAGATAAGCAACGAATAAAGTAAAAAAAGTAATTTTAGTGGTTAAAGGCTACCCAAAGAATTGGGTTTACGACTCTTATGAAAATTCTTTAAAAGAAGATTTGCGGGTATATTCTAAGGAGAACATTTTTAAAATTATAAATGATCCGAGTTTTGTCCATCCACTTTGGAGGGGATAAAGCGACATCGAGAGCATTAAGGAAATTACAGTGGGGGATAATTCAGCTCCTTGTCTCTTGTAAACCTTTTTGTAAACTTTAATGCCGGGTTTTTACTGTAATGACACACAGGAAAGTAGTCCTTTGATATAATAATGGTTTAGAGGCAATTAAATGTAAATCAACATCTCTGAATAAAAGCTCGGCCATTAAAATCAAAATCAATAATTCTTTCTTATGTGATTTACAAATTGTTATTTGGATACTAGGACTTTTTCACAGTCCTAGTAATTATAGCTTAAACTAAGGCCTATCCCATTTCCAATGTTCGAGTGCTTGAAATCCTAATTAATTGTTACTTTATAAAAACCTACAGCAGTAGGTTGCATGTAATAAACTATCGAAAATTTTGCAGAAGAACCATAATGACATATTTGACATTATAAAGCTTAATAATGTCAAAACAATTATAATGGTTCTTCTGTGGAATTTTTCAATAGTTTATTGCACACTTTAATATTAAAAAAATAAAATCTCACAAATAAAAATTATTTTAATGCCTGTGTGTTTACTATCTTCAAATATGTAACAAAATAAAATAAAAACAGAAATGACTGATTTGTGAATAAAGAACCGATCACTTTATTTCAGTATACATTAATATCTGTGAGTAAATATATATGAGATTGGACTAACATTTGCTTTTATTTTGCCCTTAACGATTTTTTTGTAAAAAATGTGGATACTGCAAACAAATCAGATTTATAGAAGCGGCTAACTATAAATCTGAGACTTAAGTGGGAGTACCAGCTGCAAGCCCAGCACGTGGTGTCACGTGACCATAAATATATGCTAGGCTGTTAGCTATTGTAAGCCGTGTTGGAACTGTAAAGTCCAGTTTTATTTGATATAACAGTTGTTTCAAGACAACTGAAGTTAATTATAACCGTAGGTCATCCATACGGTTGAAGATCAGAATTTATGTATTAAAAAAATAAAGAAAATCATTGTTCAACTCAAGTTCTTCAGTTGGTTTTTAAGGAGATCTCATTAAAATTAAAACTTTTATTCAAATTTCTTTTAAAAATCAACTTTTTGCATCATACATTTTTGTGGGGTACTTTGCTTCTTAAAAACTCTACGATTAAAACCGTTGAGCTCAAGCTGCATCCATTCCCCAATAAAACGGAACTACAATAGCAATTTATTTTGATCGCTGGAGCGGAACACGGCGTTCCGTCAATCAGCAAATGCCGTCTTTGTAGCGCGCGCCTCTCGCGCGTCGGGAGATGTCAAAGGTTAAAACTGGCAAGAGCCCCAAAGCTTGTGTGGCTAATGTATTCAAAATCCCGTAAAAATTGGTGTTTGGTCTCAGTTGTATAACTTATCTTAATGTTAAAAAGAATAAGTGGTTTCTATCTATTTATTTGTTGTGTGCAAAGTATACAGTGTAGTTCTTTGGTTTTTTTATTTTTTTATTTTTCTTTACTCTGAACCTAGTTAAACCTTTTTTCGTTCCCTGCAAAGTAACTAATGGTGTTTGGTTTTTTGTCACAATAGCTTTTTTTATATCTTTAGATTTTTTATGTTATTTTTTCCAAGCATTTCAATATTGACTTTAGTGATTAATTTAATTATTACTTAAACAGTTTCTTTTTGTTAATTAGATTAAATAGTTTTAGTACTAATTTAAAAAGTGATGTGCACAAAAAGAGACTCCGCAGCCAGATACAAGAACTCAGATCACGCACAGGTCATGTGACCCATGTGATTTTTTTTAAATTTTATATGAATTGCTGCAACTAATTTTGTGAAAATAAAGAATTTTTGATTGATTGGTTGATTGATTGGTTGTGTGGAGTAAACGCAAAAATCGAACCGACTGGGCGGATATTGTACACAAAGGTAAATTTTGAACCGATGCTTTACATAGGCCTAATCTTGTCTTTAATATTGGGTTTCGCCCCATAGAATTTTTCGTGTACATTTTGTACTCGTTTTTGGGATTTTGTAAGTTTTTATTTAGTTTCTTTAAGAACTATTGTTATTTTATTTACCAGTTTAACCGTTCAAAGAAAGGTACAAGAGCTAAACCTTAATATTTTATCTGTGAACGTTTTTTTTTATAATTCCATCACGTTTAAACTTCTAAACTGATCGATCTGATATCTGGTAAGTAGATAGATTACACCCTCGAGTAACACATAGGCATAAGGCATATTCCCGTTTTTAAAACACTCTTGGGCCACGCCCTGTGGGATTTTGAAGCTTCTGTAGAATATACTTCACAGGGATTTTATAATTTTTAGTTAACTAATTGCAATTGCTGTAATTCAGATAGAGTAATTATGTAACTCTTGCGAAGAACGGGAAACAGCAGCTGGTTATAAGATAGCTAAAACCATCTTGAACAAGGTAGTTAAGGTTATACAGTAGAACCTTGACAAGAAGACTCTCAAGGGGATTATGGAAAGAGTCTCGTTACCAAGGGAGTCTTCTTATCGAGGTTCATGTTAACAAGACATTAAGTGTCAAAGTATCAAGGAGACTTGAAAAGTGCACTTTTTATCAAGGTCTTTGTGTTATCATCTTCTTATCGAGGTTCTACTGTAAACGTGAGTCAAATCAGTCAAAGCCAAGAGCGAGGACTGTTTTTATATCAAACCCATCCTTATCAAAGTGCTGATTTAATAAACACCTCTTTGTTTAAAACATTTGTTTGATAACTCCTAAACACAAGAATACGTGTTTGGATATACTTGGCAAATATGCATAAACGAAGGTAAATCAGTACAGTGTCAACTAAGTTTGGCTTTTCCAGAGTCGGAAACCTTTGAAGAGTATTCGGTGGTCAGTTCGGTCCTTGCATGTGTAATGTGTTACAGAAATCGGTACCAAAGCATAGTAGTACTTTTTTTGTCCTTTTATGCCATAGTAGTACTCCTTTCTAAAGAAATTTTTGGGAAACATTTATCCTCTGTATATAATTTTAATCTAAGTTCTCCTTACAAAAAAAAATAAAAAAATGCATATTCAATTCTAGAATATAATCCATTCGCTCACAACATTACAGCGTCCAACAAATAATTTGGAACATCCTTAACATTCCTTTACAATTGACTTAATGTTTGTAGAGGAACAGCCTAAATAGTAAATTATCATGAGATCCGCATAGTGAAGACAGTTTACAGTGTAAACCTTTTGAATGGACAATAATTGTGTTGTTTTTGCACAAATTTATTACTTTTCAATATTTTTAATCCTCATTAGGCCATATATTTGTTTTATTTACTCATACGAAAAAGAACTTATAAAGATAAAATAATGTTTAAGAAACTCATCTCACAACAATTCAGTCGTGTCAGGGGTAGGTAAGATAGTAACCAATAAGGAACACTGGAAGATTGATAAAAGGGCTCTAGGGGGACGGAGTATATCCGATGGAACTTTTGGGAAGCCAAAGCTGAGTGTCTGGAATGCATCAAACCAAGAAACAAACCCAATGCAGTCAGTGTTCTTACTTTGATGCTAGTATATCATGATCTACAGGGAAACCCTTTTTATAACAGAACAGACTCCTTTATGGGAGACGTCTCAGGCAATATGTAAATAATTACACGGAGATCATTGAGCAGTTTTGATTATAGTTTCAAGGTGTATCTGAGCGTGGTATTCAAATTGGAATAGACTAGGCTCGTAATTATTCTGTGAAGCAAGTCTTCGACTACCATACTATAGTGACATCGTCATCATTGTTTCTTGTCTTCCGAGTACGGTATACGATGAAACTTTGATTTAAAAAGGGTGGCAGGACTGCTTACAGTACTGCTTACTGCTTATATATTACTGCCAGTACTGCTGGTGAACTAAAGGTGCTTTATATCTATCTTTTTTATCATCTTTAATTTCTTCCTAGATTTCTTCTGGCACTGACTATAGATACGTAGGGTGTGTAAGTAGTGAGATATCTATATTTATAGTCAATAATTCTTTTTTTCGGGGCCACAAACATTGAAGCTCCCAATGTAAAGGAGATACAGCAAAATAATAATTATTCTTAATCATTTTAACTTTTTTATGTCAACCTGAAAATATAAGAAAGAAAGAACTACTGTGAAATTCTGGATAAAAAATCAAAACAGGTTGGGATTCTTTTTGCCATAAATTTGTATTTTCAATAGTAGCATTGGAATTCTTAAATTCTAAGTAGTTTAATTTTCAAACGCCGACAACAATAAAGTTATTATTAGGAACAGTACAAATTCAAAATTCCTCAGTAGTGACTATTTATTAAATAATATCTAAATTACCGTGATATAAACAAAATTCTTGTCTAACAAATAACAAGACCATCACTTATACTCACTGAATTCCGCCATTCGTAAAAAGAAAATTATAATAAACAACAATATACTGACGGTGAATATGCTCCATTAAGAAGCATTAAGTTGAGCTTTAACTACGTTTATAAATATATCATCATAATTTACAGGACAATACCAAAACTTGAAATTTAATATTTTTTACCAAATGAATAAAAAAATGTCGCTACCTATGTGTTGAGATTTGATTACCTAAAAAAGGTGTTCAGAATTATTAAATTCTAAACTCACTATCAATCACACTTTGAAGTCCTTATATGAGCCACTTCTAAACCTTTCAATTTGTAAATAATGACACTTTTAAAGTAAAAAATAAACTCTGCTTTAGTGATTTTATTGCTTGGCAACGACTGTTTTTGTTGTATAAGTTTCTTTTTCCTAAAATATCCGTAACCTATTAATAACAGGAAACCTTCCCTCCGACAAAATATTCGGACATGTGCTAAGTAAGATTGAAAATTTGCAATAAAAGTTCAAACCGTATAAATTATATGTTTATGAATTTTTATATAACAAACTTTTAAACAATATAGCTAACTTCAGAAGTCTTCTGGGTCACATAGTGACCAATGAGACCTAATATTATAGAATATATAATTAATATATATAATTAAAATATATAATTAAATATGATTAAAAATATATAATTAATATTGTAGGCTATTGTATGAAATATTTGACTTGTATATCCAATGTAATATCGGGACAAATTAAATATAAATGACTTTGGTTGACCTTGATATCTGCCGTAAAAAATAAAAACGCATATGGACCGATATTCTTTGGTAAACGATAGCTTATTTACTCAATTACAAAAAGAAGAAAATTCTCTGAAATGAGACAGAGAAACCTTTTATTGTGGTGAAGAGAATAAACTGCACATGGTCTGCTTTTAACGGACAGGCGTGGCGCTACAACGTTTCTCTTTTACAAGCTTTCGTGTCGTGAATAATTTAATGACATATTGATTTTAATTTTACTGAATAAAATCCTATTAAATTTATATTATTTTGTGTTAAGTAACCTTCAGATAGTCCAAATACATCGAAATGTAACGAATTAAAATTGTGTAGTTACGCATCAAACATCCTGTATAACTGTTTTGGTACTGATTATGTGTAGGACACGTTAATAGAAACGAAATTCAGTTATCACTGATAGTAAGTTTTTCATGGCTCTTTCATTTATTTTTTTTATATATTACGTATACCGTAAATATACGGTATTCCAGGGAAACAACAATAATTTAACAGATTTGTACACCTTCATGGCATTTCATTTAAACGAAATTCAATGTTTGAAATGAATTATTAATTGTTTTAATCTTATAACTTAGCCTAATGTTAGCAACTCAATAAATTTTTGAATAAGCTGTATCAAAAATAACACTTCAAAGATTGGTATTTGTGTTCTAAAACTAAATCTAGAGTCTTGTATCCAGATTTGGCCTTTAGCTGTATGCTCGGCTTTGAAGTTCAGCTATTGACTCTTCCGTCACAAGGGGAGCTATATTATGGCGTTGTGAATTTATGTTTTGATTTTGTTTTTGCGGACATTTGCCAACACTCGTTAGATGGTAAAAAACAAGATTCATGTTTCATGGCGTTTCGGGATCTGGAATCTGGTTCCATCTTCTGGTGAAATGGAACCTACAACACAACTCACATTTTATACAACATAACAACTCACAGCCAACAGTTCCCGCTGCCGCTGCCATCGCCTGCTCCTCCTGCCAGTGTTTGCTCAGATCTGATTGGGCGTGGACGTGTTCTTTTCTGATTGGTGATATTGTGATTACCTTTGTTTTCGATTTGTTTCAGGGTTATTTTTATGTCTGATTTTACAGTTCTCTATTTTAGCTATGTTTTTAGGCCCTGCTACTCGTAAGTTAACAATCGTGTTATGTTCTAGGTTCTTTTCTACCTGACGTCAGGATTAGATTTCAGATGCCAAAACGTCGTGAAACTTCTTTTTTACTAATCAGTGATGGCGAATGTCCAAAAAAATCAAATAAAAATAATTTTGATGTTGTTTCGGTTCCTTTGAAATGGCAGAGTACATATGATAACGACAATGAAGTGTGTTGTGCGTTTTTTGTGGTGTGTTGTACGCTCTAAACAAAAGTGACGGTTTTTTAAATTAAATTCAACTTTATTGTAAACTATAACCTTTAATGTAAAACAGTGTGAGGATGAAAAGGTTCAGTGTTGTTTTTTGCTTAAAGTTACTCAAACTAAAGAGAGATTCTTCCAATTTCTTTTTCTTCTAATCACTTCTAATTTGTCGTGATTATTTTGCGAGCGAGAGGTTGATTTATATGAAGCATGATTAGAAGGTCGATCAGGAGTTCTGAAGAGACAAGAGCAATCGAGTATCTTCAGCTTGTACTTGACCTAGTTTTGTGCCTATAAATCTTTCTAGATGCTCTTTAAGTTAGATGAAAATTTAGTTGTATTAAAGTAATTTGCGATTGTTCTTCCTTTAACAATTAAATCATCTCACAGAACAATATAAAACTTATTAACAGTATATGATTTAAAATCATACATTACCAATGTAAATTATTAACATAATTCATGAGTAATTTGGCTCTGGTTCAGTATTTTTGCTCTCCTTATCCGTACCGTGCTGTATCCTCAAAATCTAAAGTGGCCTAGTTTAACTGTACGTCACAGCGTCGGATCAAGCAGACACGAGTCAGTCGAGTGAACCCGACGACGAAGTTAGCGAGACTCAGGATATCGAGTTTGGTTTGCTTAGTTTTCACTCAGTCATGCCGATTATGCTCTCTAAACTCGAAGTACAAGTCATCATAATATAAGATAATAGGCCTAAATAAGTCATAATATATAGAAACTTAAAACAGAACCACGGGTAAACATAATTAAAATGGGGTATTAAGGTCTAACAGCTCATTTATATTTACCCTAATGCTAAGGACTTTTAGTTATATTTTCTTTTAATCTACTGATAATCAGGTCACATGAAAGTAATTTTCTATCCAAAACAATTAAATACGATAGATTTTCAATCGAAAAATTCTTTTAAACTGGACTCATATGAATTATATGGTTTTTACTAGCACAGCGATTAGTGTCTTACCATAATAAAACATGGTATATGTAATTTAATTTTGTATATTACTAGTAATTCTTTTATATTAGTTAATTTTTAAACATTGATCGTTTGTAAGTTCGTTTACTGATTCTCATAAAATACGCATGAATAAAAAGGTATTCATTTTCTTGTAATAAAATATTTTATTTGATACATCAACACTGGAACTAATTTTTGATTTCCTTAAAAACCGAAATATCATTTAACAGGGGCAAGAAAAACCCAAGTGTCAAAAGCAAAGCAATAAATTATGAGAGTACCTTCTCTACATCCTCCCTTTTAATGTTTTCTTTTCACTTCAGGACTATATATATTTTACGCTAATATATGCATTTTTCGCTAATATATATTTTATGTATTAGCGAAAAACTCAAAACTCATATTCGGCAGCGAACAATTTTTGAAGAAAAACTATGTCTACTTAAATTTGGGCTAACGTTAAAAGAAACACGAGCAAGTAATTTTTTACAGAAGACAAGCCTATTTTTAAGTTGAAATGAGATCAAACCTCAGCTACTTAGTAACAAAAAAATACACATCAAGCTTACCTTTCATCACAGTTTCCCCTCACTTCTATTGCTACTAGATAAATACATAAAATTTCCCTCTCTGACTACCTATTTATTCTTTCTTTATATCCCATAAATTCACATCTTAAAATAGGCAAAGCTAGATTTCTTAAAGCTGAGATATAGTACGGTGCAATCAGACCTAAACCTGGAAATAAAAAACAAAAGTTTCTAACCAGTGCCAAATTGTTTAATACACTTTCCTTCATATGTAGACAAAAGTTGATAGAGCGTCGGGTTTGGATGGGAGGGGTTTAATAGCAGGAAAAATATAAGTTTTTTGCAAAAATCTTAGAAATGGTGCGTTTTTCTGGAATATTGTACTTAGCAAAAATAATCTATATACTGTATATATAAAAAAATGCTACCATGCATTGCCTACCCAACGTGAACAGTTCTTGAGACATTGAGGGGCAAATGTAGATTTACTATTTTTTATAAACAGCAAATACCTCAACAGATCTAATCCCCATGCTCCATTTTCATATTTTTTGTTGGTTTGAATACAATTTTACTCTAGGGAATCATTAAAAGTCTAGGAAAGGAATTTTTTGGTCCTTCTAAATTTGTACTCCCTCCGTCGAAAAAGTGGGAGGTAAAACCTTTTCAATAGAAACCCTATCATTGGCCCATGGCGGCGAGCAGTTGAGGTGTTTTTTATAAAAAAATCATGTAAAATATAAATTTAAAGGGCACGATAAAAAAAGATGGATGGTGAAAACTAGAGGTCTCCACGTTGATCCTACGCATAGTTACTGCAAAACAAACTTTTAAGTTTAACAAAACCTGCTGTAATTTTTCGCAGGATCAACTTACATAACTTAACTGTAGTTTTCACCATTTATCTTCTTTTATCGTGCCCTTTTAAATATCACATGATACTATGATAGGGGTTCTGTTCAAAAGGACCTTTCTATTTTTTTGACTTATGGAGCAAAAACGACTCGAAAATCCCTTCGCTACGCTTATAATGACCATCTAAAATAAAATTTTATTTGAATCAACAAAACGTTTGAAAATGGAGCATGGGAGTGGATTTTTTGAACATTTTATGGTTATAAATAAAATTACATTTGCCCCTCACTATCCCAAGATCCGTCCACTTCAGTTTGGTAATGTGTGGTAAATGTTGATTAAAATTAAATGTAAATTATTTTTGCAAAGTATAAAATTCTAACAAAAACGTACCATTTTTGTAATATTAGCAAAACAAACCAAAAATTTTAATTTTTCCTTCTCTTAAACCCTCTACCACTCAATCCCAACGCTCAAATGAGTGTAACTTTTGTTTAAATATCGGCAGAGTGTATTAAACGATTTCGCGCTTGTTAGAACCTTTTTCTGGTTTTCCCTTTTTTAAGCTAATTGCAGTACTAATAAAAGTATGCATTAAGATCGGAATAAATTAGAATAAGTTTTAAGGTATGATTTTTAGTAATGGAATCATGAAACAATAACTTGTGCACACCTCTTTGCGTGATAATCGTCTACTTTTATCAATGTAACCAATTGAAACGACATGGTGATTGTAATTTAGGTATAAAATCACATAACCAATACAGTCCCACCCCTGAGCAACCTTGCTCGACTTTATTCTCACCAAAGCCACATTTGTTCCGGCCTGGTTACTCTGAGAAATTAAAGCTCCTAAATTTTTGTGTTTCTTCAACTATTTAATTATATATTTAAATCACCAGCCTTTGTTGTTAATTAATTCCATCTGGGGAACTGGGCTCGGGGGGAGGGGGAGCAACTACATAATGTGGAGGAATACAACTTTTTTGTAATATGGAAAAATGATCAAAACTCTGAAAAGTACTTTTTAAGGAGGCTCAAAATAAAACATTGACTATAACAAATAAATTAAAACAAGCTACATATATGCTGGCTAAAGCTTATTGTGTTAGTACTTTTTTAAGTGTCAGTTTTTTTTAATTGTGGTGGTAATTTTAATCTAAATCTGTTTAAAATGCAACGTTACTTTCAGCCTCTGCTGTACTAAAAATATTTTACACAACCCCTCTCCCCCTAACATCTAAAATCTCAAATCAATATTGACGTGTTGATTCAGATACCGAGGCGAGATGTAAGAGGTACTGGGTGAACATTTAAAGAACAGTCTCTATTGTGAAACCAACCCATTGATTAAACGAAATCACATTCCAGGACCACCCTTTCAGTGTTTCAGTTGTAGTTGCCGCTTAAAGCATTCACTCGGTAGTTAAATAGAGCAAACCAATGTTTATATCAATGAAATCCAAGTTAGTTCAAATAATATTGGTTATTTCGTAAATAATGTTAGTTTTGATAAATATTTTGGTTTTAGCGAATTTCCCCTATTGGGAAGTAGAAGCTATTACCGCAGGTCTCATGGTAAAACCTAAGCGCGGGACAATCATACCTTTTCGTTTTGGTGCCCCTAGATGCAAAAATTACTATTCGTTGAAAAATTTATATATATACATATATGCGTGTATCTGTAAGCACGATAGCACTCGCAAAAATGGTCCGGTCGAAATTAAATTTGGTACGGGCGTGTAAAGAAGAATTATTCGGTCGACTTCGAAAACCACCACGATGAGGGGGGGGGGGGTAAATACGGACAAACCCTCCAAAATGTTTTTTATTTTTACATAGAACAAATAATTAAATCTAATTTTGGGTTACACCGTTGAATTAAGCTAAAAAACAAATTCTTCAGTATTTTGAATCATTGCCCAATGTCTATTGGTTACATAGAGCATTGGTCTCCAACGCCGAAAAGCAGAGGAGAAATTAGCGCTAGCCAAGACAAAATGTCAAAATGAGATTGTTTGTAATCAAAAACATATTGAACATTATGGTAAAAGATACAACAATAAAAAACAATAACATACAACTGTCAAAATATTACATGCTGCTTGACTTTGTAAAATCAGCTTAATTCGTAAATTCCTTCAACAATTCCGATCGGACTGAAAAATTGAAGTAGCGCCATATCTTTTTCGGCGGCGGAAACTACTCTTTTTTCCATAAGGTGACCCTACTAGAGGGTTCTGTATACTGTTTACATTGGTTATAGAGATACTGAGAGTGGTAAACACAGCACGTTGTCCCAATGTAAACCTTATGGTAAATATACAATTCTATATCTCGCTTATTTCTCAACATATGTGAATAAAACTTGGTGTTTCGCTTCATAGTTGATATCTACTGGATTATTTAAAAAAAAGTCCGAATTTTACATTTTAGTGGCACCAAACCTGCATATTCTTTTTCCATGTTATTCTTAAGGAGAAAATTGGTGTATGCTCGTTTTAAGATCTAAGTTGATTTTAATTGATTTGAGGCACTGTCTAAATTATTTATTTAAGCAAACGAAATTCGTATGCAGGTCTGCTGCAACGGGGGTATTTCTTATACATCTCGTCCGTGTATACTTTATATTAACACTAAAATTACCCTTCTCAAATTACTGATATGAAGTGAAATGAAAATTCTTTATTTAAACAGACAAACATAGGGCCTCGTGGCCCTTTCATACACTTAACCTATTCATTACTGCTAGAAACAAAATCACTAGTATATAATGATTTACCGATAACTGTTTTTAAAATTCTAATTTCCTTTGTGATTATTACTATTTCTTAATTTGAATGAATGACAATAAAATAAAATTTCATAACATTATTATGTGTGTTAAATAAAACATGAATGAACATGACACTAGTAAGCAATATACCAGTGTCACACCGGCATCCAGTAATAAAAACCACACGTCAGTTGGACTGTACAAGTGACACTCGTGTAAAGCAGCTTCCTACACGTGACAAATGCCATGTCGGCTGTCAGCAAAGTTGCGAGATATATTAGCTCAACCGTAATGTCAATTGTTAACTTGTACATAATTTTAGAGGCCATTGAAATGTTGTGCTGGAAAAGGAGTATTGGAATCAGAAACACATGAAAAAATAACGTTTATGTAATAATGGAACTAGTGGAATGATAAAATAGTGGGTGTCATTCATCAAGAAGTAATTAAAGGTACCCATTTAAAAATATTGACTTAATGTTAGTGCTGTTAAAAACATACGTAATGCCAAGATTTTATTTCGTAGCAGAAAATTATATGTTTGTATAAATATTTAACACAAATCTGACGTCAGTATTGGAGGCAGCACGAGCGAGTGCGAAGGTCGTGCACTGACGTTCCCCTCCGCCAACAGCATCTCTCACTGGAACTTAATCTAGGTGATAAGAGCGTATTTGCAGTAAGTAATGGCATCTCTACCATATCGTGGGCAGTTAAGGCTAGGGCTGAATTAGTTGACCTCAATTATAAACCTTGGTTTCCAGACAAAAATTATTCATGCTCCTTATGCAATTTACGTAACCCAGAAACTGTTTTCCATTTTGTTGCTGTCTGCCCAATACTCAAAACATCAGCAAATTTTATTTTGGCCGTAGTGTTTTGAATCAAAAAGAATTTTTATAATTTTTGCATAGGAGGGATTGGCAGTTATTCAGGAAATTTATGTCTTATGGTTGGAAATATCGGTGGAATTTAATCAATTAATTTTAAGTAAAAGATGAAAAGCTGAAATTAAAATCTGGACTTAAAGTTTTATTTGATATGCTATCAACCAATAATTAGTGTGTGTGCTTTATCCATCAACAGCTAAGTAACATGTAAAATATATGCTTTTGATCTAAGCTGTAAGGTTTCTCTTTTTATTAAATTTTATATTTTGTTAATTTTTATTTGCATTTTTTAAGCTGGTAATTATTAATTTGTTTTGGTTTAAATCTTGTTTACAGTCTTATAAGAACATAAGACATAAGAACAATGCGGTGTCAACTAGGTAAGAGGTCCAAGAGACCATTACTTGACAGTGCTGTGTCAAAAGACTATTTGAGACGATTTCTTTATTCTTACTGTATATAAAATTGATCAACGATGCCAATTCGTTTTTATGTACATGTTTATATATTGTGAAAAATAAAGCACTTTTTCTTCTTTTTCTTCTTCTTCTTCTTCTCATCACAAATCAAAAATGATTAGAAAAAAACAAATGATTTAAAGTGCAACTACAACAAAAACACAAAAATATTACTTAAAATAATGCAATAAGAGTCCAAACTGCCCTCTAAATATTTAACTCAACTGATTAACTGACTGAACTCAATATTTAAATCAAATATTTAGGATCTAACTGACCTCTATCTATTTAATGGATAGTTTAAATTAACTATCCAGGCATGTATTATGCTAATTTTCTGGGTTGAGCTTTGATTGTCTTGTGTTTAGTATGTTTATGATTAATGTTTACAGTGGAATTAGTGTGTTGTTAAATATACGAAATAATGGCAAGACTTAACAATAACATAAGTAAAATTATCTTTGATAAAAATATTATCAGAATTCGTTTGTTAACTACATTAATTTCACCGAAGCTGTTTAGTTTAATCAGCAAGAAACATGTAAATTACATATCATGTTTATAACTATAACCACTCCCATCTTGTAAGTACTTGCTAAGCAGCATGTTTATTTATTATAATACTCTTTTTTCTCCAAAAGTTCACAATGAGTTCATTCAAAAACCACAATGTATATTTTATACAAAGAATTTTAATATTCAACTCTAAAGACTATATTATCACTACATACTATAGTTTATTATTCGTAGATACTATCTAATATCCAAGGTACATAGTTGGATACTCTCATGTATAAACCTGGTTCCCCTCTATCTTCTGACGATATACCGCAGGATACACCAAAATATATATTCCCTAGAAGATAGTATTTAGGGGTTCCTTGGACAGATTTGTAAATCGCAGGCCCTCCAGAGTCCCCTACGCAGGCGTCTTTCTCCATGTTGCCAACGCAGAGATGATATTGTGGGTGGACCATCACTGGAGGATCGAATACGCGGTACTGATTGGCACATTCGTTGGTATCTGTTACGTTGACATTTACCTTTTGTAACAGTTCTGATTGGGTGTAGACATCTGTAAGTAATGAAAACAAAAACATCTTACTGTCCTGGATTTTTGCGGGTAAGGTACAAGTTAGTTTGTATGACAAATAATTGATTTATTATGAACATATATAATGAAAGTTAAGGGCTCTAACCCTACACTATAGTATTTATCAATTAATGCACAAGATTGTTTATCATTTGAATACCACTACTCTCTACATTTTAGTACTTTATACGACGTCAAAAAATTGTGTGCATGACGATTTTTAAGGACATTCTAAAATCATAACCGAGGAACCGAATTGCCCTATCGATGAAAACTATCTGTTTAGCTTATGATCATTAAATTAGGGAAAACTCTTTTAACTTAATAAACTGATGTGTTAACAGGAATTTGTGGAATTATTTGTAATATTTATGTTATTGACTGTTATTAAAAGTCAGTATGTCAGCAAATACAATTGGCGGGTGAAAGAGAAGCTTGAAGCAGTTTATTGAAAATAGACTGGACTGCCATTAGGTTTATAAATCAACTGGATTGTTTAAAAGATTGATATTTATCCACTTAATGATAATCACGTTTATCCACTGTTTCAACTGTTTTATTTAGAATCAATCAGCAGGTTAAATAATTGAATTATGCAGTGTATTTCCATTTACTGGCTCCTGGCACACACAGAATTAATTAAACGGCGAAAAAAGGTACAGTAATAAATCATCGAACGTCTTAAGAATCGCTAAAAGGTATACAAATAAGAAAGCTGTAAATCTTTGAAAAGATTTACATGTATGTGATGATAAAAAAAATAGAAAAAATAGCTAATATAATTTTGAAATTTTCTGGAAGTTAAGGTTAATACCAACAGTAATCAAATATACTGTAAATAATGTTAAACGTATTAACGTATGAGAAATTTGGCCAATATTCTAATTCTAATACTGATAGAAAATAATTTGAAGATTAGAATTAGGTTAAGAGTAGATTAGAAGCTATGAGGAGGTTTATAACTTTTGTCAAATTCTATAAAAATACAAACCTATCAGTAAAAGCCAATATAATATAGCTTTAGGGCTTTATTTTCATATGCTCTTGATTATTTTAATGTGAGCAAGAACGTTCAAAACTAAAAACATGTTTTTAACACCCTTTGTATTTAGTTTAATTTAAAGTCTTGTCTTACCAGGACCTGTAACTCCCCATCCTGCAATGGTTAGGTTCAAGCCAGTAAGGTTTTTTGATGGCCAATCACTGGTAGGTGGAAGACAGATGGGCTGAACGACACCTGTATTTGTATTATATAGATCATATTATACACATATTTATACACACTTCATATTACTAATATAATTTATATGTAATGGTATATATATATATATATATATATATAACTCAGAGCCCTGTATTCATGTGACTCAATCCAACTTTCCCAAGAAGTACAACAGAATAAACTTAACTTTCAAGATATGAATAAAAAAATAGATAATATAATTTTGAAATTTTCTGGAAGTTAAGGTTAATACCGGCAGACTCAAACCAACCTTGGGAACAAAAAATACCTACCATCCACACCCTGACACATAGGTTGATCAACATCCCCTTGGGAAAACGTAATTTCAATAAAAAATAGATTACGATAAAATTCGTGATATTAAAACATTCAAAAATAAACCGTAGAACTATGGAAAAACAATAAAATGTTGTGGTAAATGCCACATCTCAAACATAAAATCAAAAGAATGACTTTATGTGTCCCATATTAAGAAATTCAATGGGGCAATCAGGGAAACGTTAAAAAACACAAAATTTAACATAAGCTATAGAATATAGAACCAAAAACAAAGAATTGCAAGTAATTAACATAAAGATTAAAGAATAAAAACAGCAGACCAGATCAAATAATAAGAACTCAGTTATAATCAGTTGTATTGCAAGAAATAGTAAACAGGTCGAATAGGCAGATCGTTAATTTGTCGAAATAAAGAACATGTGCAAACATAAAAAAATTAAACAAGCTTGAAGAGACGTAGCAGAACACATGCATGCTCAATGAAAAACTAGTTTTCGTGATACTGCTTCAAAAACAGCTGCGTTTTACACATGTGTTGGGATTCAAAAGTTGTTATTTTTACTCCTTGGATAATAACATGTGATTTGATGATTATTATTTTCCTAGGACCAAAAAGATCATTGTTGATGATACTTTTGATCCGAGGGAAATAATCAAAAATCTTCATTCGATTAGAAATAATCGAAACATTTATCGTTATTGTACGTCAGTTTCGATGGTGAGCCATCGATTGCATCGAGAGTGGTTATCGGTTATTATATTCAGTTACAATTCATTGTTGCAATATTTTCGGTTTAATAAATTTGTGAAACTCGCTTATTTCACCAATTGATTATTGCATGCGTTCGATACGTCGACTGTTGTTCATTGCTATCAGTGTAACCTAACACAAATGAAACAATCAGCTGATTTCTTCAAACAGCAAGAACAAGATGGAAGCATCTTTGGAAGGTATCTTTAAAGGCAAACAAGCTGTAACATTTCGGTTTTCTTAAGTAAAGTAGTTTGCGTGTTGTATTGAGCGATATAACGAAAAAATATAGTTCATCACACGGACCTAAAGCTGCTTTTCGTTGCTCGGTCATTTTTCAACCTCGGCTTACAGCCTCGGTCGTAAAACTTGACCTTGTACGAAAAGCTTCACTTTAGGTCCTAGTAATGAAATATACTATTTCGGTAACTTCGAAAACATGAAATTAAATTTTCAAATTTTAAATTATGGAATGAAAGGGAACAAACCAGACACAAAAGAATAATACCATATAATTATATACCAACTGTTGGAAAGATCCCACCAACATACCAATCACAATGCAAAATAATCCTATATATGACAAAATATTATTAAAAATAAAAAGGAGCAAAGAAAAAAATAAAAATGGAATCATAAGATACATCAGCAGATTTTAGTTTACATTAAAATTAATTTTGTTTCCTATGTATTGATAGTAGTAGATAATATATTCCTGGACAATGATCTAAAGGTCAAGAAATGTTGGGTTTCTTAAAAAAAAAACATGAATTCAGGGTACTGAGTTGAACGGTTTTATTAGATTCTCGTTTATTTATAACTTTCACAGTTCGCTGTTTTACTCATGTTTTAGTGCAGATCCTCCTTGCATTGTGTCAATGATTTTGTTATGTTGTAGGTTCCACACCAACGAAAGAAGGGATCACATTTTAGATCTCAAAAAAAAATTTTCTAATCAGTGATTCAAATTGTCCGCAAAGCTTAAAACCAAAACTTAAAATCTCCACCGTCAACAATTAGTTTCAAATGGACAGTTTCAAATCATTCTGATATTGATACTATTGATGAATTATCTTGAGTACCAGGTGGACCGAGGCTTACTAGGAATTATTTTAATGTTTCTCCATTTCTTCCAATTACTATAAAACGTTTCAGAGTCATAATTTTATATTCATACTTTTTTATTTTTCCACACGTTATAATTGTCCTATATGGCAGCAGTTTATAAACAGCTGTTACTTGATTTAGCTTGATTCAAGTTGAATGAATAAAGGAAATCAGTTATTTCCAGACTTTCAAGGAAATCCTCAGAGCAGTTTTTGAGATTATTGTGCAAGCAAACAAGCAAGCATACGAACAAATATTGCTAGTATAAGAGTATAGGATTCTGTTAAATTACATTGAAGTAGTTTTCTTTGAATAAGAAAGCTGTTATTGAAATATTTACACAGTAGTAAAGAATCAGGTATAATTTGAAAAATGAAGGACTCACTTGAAAATTTGATAGGTGTCTGAAGTCGCAATAGGCAAATGTCATGTACCGGTACCACACTAACATTATCGGGTTGATCGTGTATCGTTATCTGCTCAACAGGTATCGGTATGTCAGTACTATTAGTATCCCCATTCAGTTTGACAAAAAATCTGAAAAATATGAATAAATTTTGGTTGGAATTAAATTAAAAACCGATCAATACAAATTTTCATAAAAATTATATCACATAAGAAAAGCCTTTTTCTCAAGTCCATCCTCACAAGGATTCAACATTTACATAATGTGTATGATTTTATACTTCATGCGGTCTTAACCAATTCAGTTGCATGGGATGAAATTCACTCAGCTACTAAACATAAGCATAGATGTAAAATCTCTAATAGCAAACGTGTCGTGGACGTGCTAGAAATTGCCAGCCAGTACCAACTCTCATCTCTATCGTCTAGAAAATTGGGACTCGATCTCATTTTCCTCTTCAAGATCGTCAATGGCCTAGTCGACTGTCCGAATTGCTGCAAGGAATTGACTTCCACGTGCCTTCCGGGACCCGCCTATAACCCCAACCTTTCTCCTGACGTCACCATCAGACGGTCTACGCTTACCACAGCGTCCTGCCCCGCCTGCAACGTCTGGGAAATGCTACTGGGCTTGATTTCTTTTCTTCTACCCTCCAATGCTTCCGTAGAAGTGTCTACTCTTGGGCAGCGGTGCGGGAGTGATATTATGTGATATGTTTTTCTCAAATGTTCTTGTGTGTTACACAAGCATGTGTTCCTTCTTTTCTTTTATAAACAACTTGTTCAATATCCTAAATTCTTTAGGATATATCTTTTTTTGTTCCGTTGTCTAATGCTTCAACCAATGTAGTAAATGTTTGAATCAACTTCTGTCAAATATGTAGCATCTCCTTCCACATTGTCTTTAAATCCCAGCTCTTTGTCACGCAATATGTATCTACCTGTCTAGTCATCACTTTGCTTTGTATACATTCATTTTCCTGTGCACATCTTCCTCAATTATTATTATAAGCATATTATATTTATCATTAGTATTAGTGGTAGCAGCATTATTTTTCTGCGGCAACTTTGCACTAGCGAAATGGACTTTCATTTTTATGTATGTATTTGTATAATGGCGTTCGCCGTGTGTAATAAATAAAGAAATAAATAAATTAATAAACACTCTGCCACCTAGTAATTGATATGTTAAGGAGAGGAATATTTCCAGAAAAATTAACGTTATCCATCCGGAACGTAAGACCGGTTTACGAAAATGATAAAAAACAGATATAGCCGATTAACTACCCATTTCTGTTCTAATGTGTCTAAAAAAGTTGAAAGAGCCATTCATTTTAGTTTGATAAATTATTCAAAAGGAACAAAAAAATTTAAATCTTCTCAGTATGGATCTACGAGGTTCAAAAATAAACAAAAAACATTAGTTTATTTTGTAAACAAAGTCTCAGAGGCTTTGGATGGGTCACAACATACTTCCGGTATATTTTGTGACCTATCAAAGCGTAAGATTATGTTCATCATAGCCTTTTCTTAAAGAAAAATTAGTTTATTTGAAATGAAAGGAGTAGTACTTACTTTACTCAATTCTTACCTAAAGGAGCGAAAGCAACGGACATTGGTTGTTCATGACCATAACAAATTCAAATAAAATTGGGTCGATATTTAATTTGGGGTTCCACATTGGTCCATATTGGGCCCCTCTTTATTCATCATGTTTAAAAATGACATAGAAATCTCTTCCAAATTATTTTATATGCCGATGACACCACATCTCTGGTAAAAAATGTTAGTTTTGATAGCATGATTTTATCACTCAAAGAGACCCATGCTCAACCAGAAACTTGATTTTTTTAAATGGCCTTTTATTGAATGATTAAAAAGGAGTGTAATCCATTAAAAAACATTAGGACCACAAAATTTCCAACCAGTGAAAATTTTGAAGACTTAAACTATACGGATTCCCACAAATTCCTTGGAATGATATTTGAGGAAAATTTAAAGTGGGAAAACCATATATATTTTTAACCAATAAACTTAATGGGTTTCGTTATATTTTATTTATTTTGGTTTAGTCAACATCTCTAGAAACGTGTAAATCTGTGAAAAATTCTTATACGGCATTGAATTGGCTCTCAGGTATAGAATTGTGATAAAAGATCACATAAAAAATCGTAAACAATTTTTAGAACGAAAATATAAAGTAAGAACTGTCAAAAAGAAAAGGAAACAAACAGCAGATTAATAAACAAAAATTTACAGTTTCTGACATTAACGTCTTTTCAGCTCCTCATATTTTACAGTTTTAATTATTTGTTTTACAGTGCTCCATAGTTTAAGGTATTGTTAAATTTGTTCTTCAAGCATTAAGAAGTAGTTTAAAGTCTTAGATATCAAAATCGGCTCGTTAGTTTTTATATTGTGAATCTTCAAAGTTATGATACGGGCACGGGTTTCAGTATATTATGAATTTCAAGGCAGCCATATTGTTATAACAAGGGATCTTGGAAAGTGTCTCAGCGGTATATCGTAGCACAGGTGGGGACAAAAACATCTTTTTTGAGCTCTTTGAAGAATACTCGGAGAGCCTCTTCAAAGGCCTCCGATCAATTGATAATTGGTGGGGACTTCAACATCCCCTTCCACTCCGATGAGCCGGCCTCATCCTGTCTCCGTGACCTGCTAAGTACTTTTGGCCTTTCAGCAACTATTACCACCCCGACCCGAATCTCAGAGTTCTCTGAAAAATGTATTGACAGTATCTTAACTTCCATACGCTTTTTCAGCCCACTGTGTTGTTCCCGACATCCTCATCGAAAAATTAGCCTCTCTCGGTATTACCGACATCACTTTAAAATTGATCTCAAGTTACATCAATGATAGGAATCAGGTCACCGAAAATAAACATGAAACAAAAAAAGTTTTAAAATTTCTGTCACTTCCGATTTTAGTAGCATTAGGAGTGGGGTGCCCCAGGGCTCGATGCTGGGGCTCCTACTCTTCTTAGTTTACATTAAAGATATAAATAGCTACCATCCTGAAGACGACTTGGTTGTGTATGCCGATGAAACCACCCTCTTCACAAAAATCTCAGATCAGAAAAAAACTTGAAATAGATTCTTATGTTAACGTTAATGAACTTTCACAATATTTCTCTGATTTAAAGCTTCCTCTCGATCTTTCAAAAACTAATTGAATTTTCATCCAAGCTAAACAATGTTAACACTCAAAACATTCTCCGTTTCCTCACCTAGAGATAGGTGAAACACAAGTCTCCCATGTAGATTCTGTCAATTTCCTAGGGGTGAGATTGGGCGATGCTCTGACTTGGGATGAACAAATTAATCACCTCAGAAACAGGCTCTCTGCCGGTCTCTTTGTTCTCCGGAACATCACTAGGATGGGTAATGTAGGCTTAGCTAGGCTTGTGTATTTTAGTCATCGAATCTCATACTAGTTACTCTATTATATTATGGGGTAACTCATCAGCTAAAAATCTTTACATAGTTTTTAAGCTCCAGAAAAGGGCGGTTAGGTCCATATATGGCCTCCAATCGAGAGATCACTGTAAACCTGCTTTTCACAACCTTCAGATACAGTTCCCTTGTATTTTTATCTTTG
Organism: Flexamia atlantica; assembly: GCA_035578135.1. Taxonomy (NCBI): domain Eukaryota; kingdom Metazoa; phylum Arthropoda; class Insecta; order Hemiptera; family Cicadellidae; genus Flexamia; species Flexamia atlantica. The sequence goes on along the minus strand of JAQJVK010000002.1, from coordinate 37,984,977 downwards.
TTATTGCCATGTTTGCTATCGACAACAATGTAACTAATGATCAGCATAAATATTTCACTATTTAAATAGAAATCGTAGAGCTGCAATAGCCCATAATCTTAGACTGTTAGAAAATAAGCCTAGCTTCCTTGGACCAAAGTTTTTCAACAAGATTCCTCAACGCATTACCTCCATTGCAAGACCTTCAAAACTTATGTCTGAACTTAAAAATTACTTTATCAATAAGTGTTTTGACACCATAGAAGAAATTTTATCTTGCGAAAACGAAAACTTTAGATAGCACCGTTGAGTTCACCTCGAAAAAACAAACAATTTAGTATCTTGAATCACTGCTCTATGCCCATTGGTTATCGTGATATTGAAAGTGGTAACCACTAAATCAATAAGTCATTTATTAAGCCAGATTAACAAATACCTGCATTAGCTAAGTCAAACAATTACATTCTTTGATAAAACATCTTGTTTATCTTATAGTAAAACAACTGGAATATTTACATGTCTTAACAACAATTCAATACAACTAGTATTACGAGTCAAGACTACCAGTTTTCACGGGTGCTGTATACTGCCTTATTTAGAAGGATGGACTTAAATTTCGTTCTAAATTTATCAACATCCTGTTCAGCCTGTAATGAGAATGGAAGGTTATTGAAGAGTTTGACTGCATTGTAGTGAAAGTGCTTTTGGAAGAATGAAGTTGAATGACGGGGAATGGCAAGGCTGGAAGTGTTCCGGAGAGGATATCAGAGTTTGACTGCATTGTAGTGAAAGTGCTTTTGGAAGAATGAAGTTGAATGACGGGGAATGGCAAGGCTGGAAGTGTTCCGGAGAGGATATCTGCAATTAACTGGAGTAATTGCTCAATGTACCACAGTACGTAGTCCTTCCTAATGTTAACCTTATGGGAAATATGTAAAATCCTATATCTTGCTTTTTCTCAACATATCTTAATAAAACATGGTTTGAGGCTTGATCTAGATGAGATCTAATGTATATCAGTTTAAAATCCCCGATATATTCATTTTCGTGGCAGCAAACCTGCATACTCAATCCCCATATGTTATTCTTATGAAGCTTACAAGAACATGTCGAATCTCGCTACGTTGGATTGAAATATCTTCTTTTGCATTTGAAATTCGCTGAGTATGCAGGTCTGCTGCACCGGGGGGTATTTTAGTATTCTGCAGCCGGCCTACTCACTCGGACTTGACGGCTTCAGGGTCGGGTTGGCAACAGTGCGCCGCAGTCACCACGTAGCGCTTGTTGATTACAGTACCTCCACATATGCTTTTGTCTTCCGAATCCTCTCCTGGATACCTACCTAAAACCTGTCATCTCATTACTACGAAGGAATAGTGAACTGCGGGCTCGCGATAATGTTTCCAACTCTCGTTTTATTTAGAGCATTTTTGTAATAAAGTAAGTGATAAAATAAGTAAATATGTTTAAGTACTAAGGATTTCAAAAATGTTTAAATATGGCTTGTAAATTGTTTTGTTTCTGTTGGAAAAACCTTATAAAATTGATCAAGTGAGTAATGTAAACAAGTTTGCAAGTTAGTCGCGATTCAAGCAACAAACTTACTTTAAATGTTAAAGATTATTCTTACAGCAAAATTAAACGTTTGCAACGTATGACTGAGGAAAGTTTTAAGTACTGCATTGCTTATATTAGGTAAGTTAGTTTGATATTCTTCAGTACTAGATCTTAGATTTTGGTTTCAGCGTTTTAACATATTACAAAGCAAATGTTTTTACTTTTAATAATCTATGTGAAGTTTCCAAAATGAAATAAGACAATAATACACATAAGTTGTGATTTTGCGATAGAAATAATAAGATGTGGTCCGTGGTATAAAGAATAAGCCTTTCAAGAGAAACGTTTCACTTTACTTTGCATCTCCGTGAGATCGTAAAAAAATAAAAAATAAAAAAATAAAACAGGCAAAACATTAACAATGCCGATGAATGTTTCTTAAAATTTTTCGTATTATGTTTTAAGTCATATTTTGTCAAAATGTTCTAAATCTTTAATATCATTGGACTTGTTTCTCATAGTCTACAGAATAAAATGTTTTGCAATAAATAGCAAAATTGAGTTTAATTCTGATTACAATAACTTAACACTGGGCCTAAAGGCAGTGCTAAAATGTGGCTAAATTACTGTACGCTTACATTTAGCGTAATTTACATGTAAATAATATTGAAACAGGGTTACTGTTTTTAAGGACCTGCTGGTTAACTCATGTAAGCTTTCATATTACGATGATTTCATTGTAATTTTAATTATATCATTATTTTTATTAATTTATAAAATTGACGCATGCTGTGTTATGTTTGTATTGCTTTACAGCAATAAATTGTTATTGTTATTGATTAAATCAAAGAAACATTTTAAAACTATGTGACTCAATTTATTACTTATCCGCTGTGGCTGTACGATCCAAGGGAGTTCTCTTTTATTGCTGTTCGCCCCTCCGAGGATTCGTCTGTCGACCGAATCGGAAGAATCACTTAGAACCCGTTCTTTTTCAAAATCTCCAGCGCGTCGGCCACAAGTAGTAGCATCCAAAAGCCGCCAGTTCTTGTGTTTTGAGTAGTCTTAAAAGGATGTAGCATACATCAAAACCAGTCATTATTTATTTTTTTAAGGTGTTCAAGTGCACAGCTATTGGGGCTTTTACTGGATCAGTTAAAATTAAACTCAAACTAACACTACATTACACTCCACAGTACATACAAAGCAACACATACGCTTCGTTATTTTTTCATATAAATGCAAATATATATGTTTGGAAGTCTAATTTCGGAACATAAATGTTTTAATTTAGGTATATAATTATTATAACTTGGTATTTAGTCAATTTAAATGGTGTACAATGGTCCATAAATAATGCAAAATGAAATGATAACACTCAAAATGTTTTTAACTAAAAGTTCCATAGATTCTAACTTTACCAAGTCTATATATAAAACAATAAATATGTTACATGCATAATGTAGGTTGGTTGGATCCACCAATACAAATTTGCTTGATTAAAGTAAAAACCTGAACTGTTAAACCATTGTTTTGTATAAAGAGTTGGTCATGATATTATGTAAGTAATGTATATTGAAAATTAACTGCAAAGTGTATACTATGAGTAAAATATTATGACTGTAAATACAAGTACAATACGATTATATAGGTCTGAACGTACCTTCTTTAAAATTATTATCTTGTGCATCTGTCCTTATCACATTAACAGTTAGCAAAATTATTGAAGATATAGCAAAAAACAAAAACAAAATGAGCATTATATTCTTACATATCTTAAACATTTTAAGTCATGACTGGGGATCTAGACAAGAACAGAAAAATTACCTTAATTAACATTCAACGTCATTCAACTTGAACTTAAAGACATTTATAGCCGTCAGACAAAAGAGAAAGCCACATGAGAAGAAAAATAAAATTTATTTTATAGTGCAATAAGTCATAAAGATAGACTTTATCTTCCGTTACGACTTAAATACCAAGAAAAGCTAGAAGATTCATAATAAGCTTTGGAATATTGAATTGAAATTGAACATGTTGAATCAAAAGCATGATTTATTCGTTAAAACCTTATGATTTCTTTCGTTACAGGAAAAGGATTCATATAAAAACATTTGTCAATTAAAGTTGTCCGAAACTATACCCTTCTCATTTCCTCTCAATTAAAAAAATTCCTTCTGGAATATTCATTTTTGTTAAAGATACTTCATTCCTGGAACTGGAACCAGCCTAAATATTCCATTCTATTGTATTATTGGCTTATGGAAAGCCTTGAAGTTATCAAAATCATTTGAAAGATATTTCAGGGTCATCTACCTACAAAGCATTCGATTTCCAGCTTCATTGGTGGTCATATCTTTAATTTTATTCCGGAGACTTAAAAGTCGACCTTAGATAGTAGGAGAAGAAAAAAGTGTTTCCCCACACCTGGTATGTTTAGATGTTGTTTACCCCAGTAGAGAGTGAGTAAAATAAAACCATTGTCTCCCGGCGAGAGAAAAAGTAAACCTACAAGAATAAAATTAAAATCATTAATTCAAAAATCGAGCGCCTTCAAATATATATATATATATATATATATGCAAGTATTTTTCAGCTCAACAAATTCAATTTCTTACAGCTGATTAGAGGCATTGACTTGCAGCGAAAACGGAAGAGAAAGCTCAGTATGTGACAATCAAAGATTTGATTTTTTATGTAAATCAGTACAATGCAAAACAATAGAACACAATCATCTTGTGCTTGCAATCGGGGTGTTTCAATAACATTTTTTCCATTTATGTATTATTTATCCGTGCAGGTCGGGGAAAATTTGTGAGTATATCGGGAATAAAAGTAAACTTTCCCCCCTCGTGAAAATTGTGTCCCTCAACAAGCTCGGACCCCAACATTTTCACTCGAAAGGCAATGTTGTACTTTATACTCTCCAAGACACATATAATTATTTCTATCAATAATAAATTTTTAAAAAATAATTCAAAAAATCAATCGATAAATTAAAAATTAATAGTACCATACAATTTTTCAATAAAAGAAATCCCGGAGAAGTTTTTTACAAATTTTAAAAATAAAACAAAACAAGGGTTTTAGGTTCAACTTTGCCGTTTTTACTTAGGTCAAATATATCATAATATGAAACAATTTCTCCTTTTTGTCTGAAACAAACAAAATAAAAAGACGTTTATGTTTGGATAAAGAAGATAAATAATAATAAGGTTACTTCAGCATGTATTCAATGAACATTTGAATTTGAATGATTGGTTATCACTAGAATCAATGAGATTAGTAGGGTTTTATAGTTTTCAGCACGTAATCCCCGTGACGTGAAAATAATACTCGCGTGACCGTATACTTGAACACGAGACTATATCTTAACAGTAATCGACACCAAGTGATCCAAATAGACCTCTAATCAAAGTTCGGTTTGTAAAATAACATCATGGAACTTATGTGTTACCAGGGATTTCCTGAACTTTTTAAATTCAAGCCGAGCTTTAGGCTACACATGTTTGTTTTGATCGCTCACCATACGCTTAAAACTTCATCTAGGTAGGTTGTGTGAATAGTGCGTTTCCTAGTTTATTTAGTTAGTTGTTCATTGTTGTGAAGCGATTCACTCATTGTTCAGACCCATGTTCCACTGGGGCAACGAACTCTGCAACGCAAGGGAGATTTCTAGTAGAATTAATACAATAATGAAGCGCGAGAGGGAGGGAAATTTCACTTATCGTTCGCCAGCGTCACGCATGTCGCTCATTAAACAAACGAAAACCAACGAGTATTATTCGCAAGATCCCGCTAAGTATTTCATTGGCTGGAGCATTTTGGTTTTTTTTACGATGTAGTTTTTCATTAGATGAATCATTTGGTTTATTGTTGCTCACATCTGATCTAAAAGTTTATTGATTGTCTGCTAGATAGCAACACTAAACTTTGGAAATTTTTGATGTTTCGGAACTTTACGGAGTTTTCGCTTGCCTACAAGGGGTTGGCCTGTTGCTAGCGAATGATAAGTATATAAATTTCCCTCCCTCTCGCGTTTCATAATAGTATTAATTCAAGTATAGTCAGGGGACTGTAGATTTTCCTCGTCATTGCATTGGGGGAATTCAATCTCACCGGTCATGGGCTTGGGAACAATGGGCCGGATAGAGATATCCACCATTTGACCAGTTTTAAGCAAAACAAGCACTAAACACTGTTTTACGTGGCTCACTCTCTGACAATTTCACGAAACGTTTTCACCTCTCCGAGTCTCTCGCAGCCGCGGCCGCGTGATGTCGCGTCTCGCGGAGGTCGTAGGCGTCGCCCAGCCGCAGCGACCGCCGGGGTCTCCGGGCGCACGTCAGCACGCAGAGGCCGCAGGTGAGCAGCAGCAGCATGGCGGCGCAGGCGAGCAGGATCAGCTGGGTGATGCAGGACGCCTGCTGAGTCAGCCACGTCAGCAGCGCGTCTGTCAGCGCACTCAGCAGCCGCAGCGCCTCTCGCAGCCACACGGAGCTGACGCGCTGGTCCGCGTCCTCTGCGGGGGAAGGGGAGATTATTGCAACGTTTGATTGGGTTACGTAAGTTTGAAGCTTGTTTAAATTTGATTGAAGGATGGTTCCAAACAAACTGATAGTTAATTTTGCTGTTTGGAATGTTTATGTATATTTTCTTCACAAACTTATACATCAAAAAATTTGAAAGTAGCCTACACCATCAATTAAGAATGTAGACTTCCATAAATTGTCTACAGAAGAAATTAACTGGAAGTCTTCTGGGAAATACCACGAGCAGATGTCAACGTTCTTTGCCAATGACGTTTTGGAGACGTTGCAGTTATCCATCTCCAGGGATGGAAAGGATAACTGCGTGCTAGGAGCCCCTCGATTCTCTAGAAATAAAGTAAATGTTGAGGCAAGCCTGTATACGCTGAGGCTGCAGACTACTCCGATATTAGAATAATTATTGGTGATGAGCGTTTTTCTCTATAAAGATGAAGAACTAGGAAGTCTTAGAAACGTCGGCAACAAACTTCGACATCTTCACGCGGTCTTTCCCACAAAACTTTGAGTCGACATCCTACACCATTATTTAAATTATATTTTGGGTTCATTGAAGATAACAAATTAATTGCTTTCTATAGTTAGAACACTATACGATGCCTTACCGACACAAACGTTGCCGTCGGGTCCGGGGGCGAGGCCTGAAGGGCAGGTGCACGCGACGACGTAGGGAGAGGCCACCGAGCAGTTGTGGGAGCACGCCAGCTCCTCGCACGCCGTCACGGCGTCCGGCGTCTGGACCAGCGGGTTGTAGAACTTCACGTCGTGTACTGCCTAAAGTACATACATTTGTGATTAAAGCACTATCTAGTGAGGACCAGCAAATAATCACTCTAGAAGCAAACATAGCATCATATCGGAGAGAACGTTGAAGTAACGTACACATTAATATCTAATAAATATTACGCATGTTTCAGACAAAATTTCAATTTATTAAACAAATAATACATAACTTTTGGACTCAGTCTTTTGAATCAGCTAATATAAGCGTACAATGATTAGTCACAAACAAGCTTAATAATTGCTATTGTTGGATCGTTACAAGTAAACCTTTAATATTTCTACGTTACTATTAAAATTTGTCTCATTTAAATAAAATTATTGCAGACAGATTTGAATGTGTCTAGTGTCTTTAGTATTTTACTTATATGAGGGAAAAAAGAGTAGTATAAGAGAGGCTCAATCCACCTCTTAAGTTCTGCTCTCTTAAACTTTTCCAATATATGAATGATTTTGAGGCTTGTAGGAGTAGAAGGTGTAGATGCCACGCGCCAGGCTGCCCCAGACTGAAATACGCTTATCTCCGATGATTTGTAGATGGCCTCCAGGTGGTCTATGTCGCAGGCCGGGGAGAGTCTGCAGGAGAAGACGGTGTAGACGCCATGCACCAGGCTGCCCCAGAGTGAACTGACACTTACCTCCGATGATTTGTAGATGACCTCCAGGTGGTCTATGTCGCAGGCCGGGGAGAGACTGCAGGAGAAGACGGTGTAAACGCCATGCACCAGGCTGCCCCAGAGTGAACTGACACTTACCTCCGATGATTTGAAGATGACCTCCAGGTGGTCTATGTCGCAGGCCGGGGAGAGACTGCAGGAGTAGACGGTGTAGACGCCATGTGACAGGCTGCCCCAGAGTGAACTGACACTTACCTCCGATGATTTGAAGATGACCTCCAGGTGGTCTATGTCGCAGGCCGGGGAGAGACTGCAGGAGTAGACGGTGTAAACGCCATGCACCAGGCTGCCCCAGAGTGAACTGACACTTACCTCCGATGATTTGAAGATGACCTCCAGGTGGTCTATGTCGCAGGCCGGGGAGAGACTGCAGGAGTAGACGGTGTAGACGCCATGTGACAGGCTGCCCCAGAGTGAACTGACACTTACCTCCGATGATTTGTAGATGACCTCCAGGTGGTCTATGTCGCAGGCCGGGGAGAGACTGCAGGAGTAGACGGTGTAGACGCCATGCACCAGGCTGCCCCAGAGTGAACTGACACTTACCTCCGATGATTTGTAGATGACCTCCAGGTGGTCTATGTCGCAGGCCGGGGAGAGACTGCAGGAGTAGACGGTGTAGACGCCATGTGACAGGCTGCCCCAGAGTGAACTGACACTCACCTCCGATGATTTGTAGATGACCTCCAGGTGGTCTATGTCGCAGGCCGGGGAGAGCCTGCAGGAGTAGACGGTGTAGACGCCATGTGACAAGCTGCCCCAGAGTGAACTGACACTCACCTCCGATGATTTGTAGATGACCTCCAGGTGGTCTATGTCGCAGGCCGGGGAGAGACTGCAGGAGTAGACGGTGTAGACGCCATGTGACAGGCTGCCCCAGAGTGAGCTGACACTTACCTCCGATGATTTGTAGATGACCTCCAGGTGGTCTATGTCACAGGCCGGGGAGAGCCTGCAGGAGTAGACGGTGTAGACGCCATGTGACAGGCTGCCCCAGAGTGAGCTGACACTTACCTCCGATGATTTGTAGATGACCTCCAGGTGGTCTATGTCGCAGGCCGGGGAGAGCCTGCAGGAGTAGACGGTGTAGACGCCATGTGACAGGCTGCCCCAGAGTGAACTGTCACTTACCTCCGATGATTTTTAGATGACCTCCAGGTGGTCTATGTCACAGGCTGGGGAGAGCCTGCAGGAGTAGACGGTGTAGACGCCACGCGCCAGGCTGCTCCAGAGTGAACTGACACTTACCTCCGATGATTTGTAGATGACCTCCAGGTGGTCTATGTCGCAGGCCGGGGAGAGCCTGCAGGAGTAGACGGTGTAGACGCCATGTGACAAGCTGCCCCAGAGTGAACTGTCACTTACCTCCGATGATTTGTAGATGACCTCCAGGTGGTCTATGTCGCAGGCCGGGGAGAGCCTGCAGGAGTAGACGGTGTAGACGCCACGCGCCATCTGCTCCAGAGTGAACTGTCACTTACCTCCGATGATTTGTAGATGACCTCCAGGTGGTCTATGTCGCAGGCCGGGGAGAGCCTGCAGGAGTAGACGGTGTAGACGCCACGCGCCAGGCTGCTCCAGAGTGAACTGACACTCACCTCCGATGATTTAAAGATGACCTCCAGGTGGTCTATGTCGCAGGCCGGGGAGGGACTGCAGGAGAAGACGGTGTAGACGCCATGCACCAGGCTGCCCCAGAGTGAACTGACACTTACCTCCGATGATTTGTAGATGACCTCCAGGTGGTCTATGTCGCAGGCCGGGGAGAGCCTGCAGGAGTAGACGGTGTAGACGCCACGTGACAGTCTGCTCCAGAGTGAACTGACACTTACCTCCGATGATTTGTAGATGACCTCCAGGTGGTCTATGTCGCAGGCCGGGGAGAGCCTGCAGGAGTAGACGGTGTAGACGCCACGCGCCAGGCTGCTCCAGAGTGAACTGACACTCACCTCCGATGATTTGTAGATGACCTCCAGGTGGTCTATGTCGCAGGCCGGGGAGAGCCTGCAGGAGTAGACGGTGTAGACGCCATGCACCAGGCTGCCCCAGAGTGAGCTTACACTTACCTCCGATGATTTGTAGATGACCTCCAGGTGGTCTATGTCGCAGGCCGGGGAGAGCCTGCAGGAGTAGACGGTGTAGACGCCACGTGCCAGGCTGCTCCAGAGTGAACTGACACTCACCTCCGATGATTTGTAGATGACCTCCAGGTGGTCTATGTCGCAGGCCGGGGAGAGCCTGCAGGAGTAGACGGTGTAGACGCCATGCACCAGGCTGCCCCAGAGTGAGCTTACACTTACCTCCGATGATTTGTAGATGACCTCCAGGTGGTCTATGTCGCAGGCCGGGGAGAGCCTGCAGGAGTAGACGGTGTAGACGCCACGTGCCAGGCTGCTCCAGAGTGAACTGACACTCACCTCCGATGATTTGTAGATGACCTCCAGGTGGTCTATGTCGCAGGCTGGGGAGAGCCTGCAGGAGTAGACGGTGTAGACGCCATGCACCAGGCTGCCCCAGAGTGAACTGTCACTTACCTCCGATGATTTGTAGATGACCTCCAGGTGGTCTATGTCGCAGGCCGGGGAGAGCCTGCAGGAGTAGACGGTGTAGACGCCATGCACCAGGCTGCCCCAGAGTGAGCTTACACTTACCTCCGATGATTTGTAGATGACCTCCAGGTGGTCTATGTCGCAGGCTGGGGAGAGACTGCAGGAGTAGACGGTGTAGACGCCATGCACCAGGCTGCCCCAGAGTGAACTGTCACTACCTCCGATGATTTGTAGATGACCTCCAGGTGGTCTATGTCGCAGGCTGGGGAGAGACTGCAGGAGTAGACGGTGTAGACGCCACGCGCCAGGCTGCTCCAGAGTGAACTGACACTCACCTCCGATGATTTGTAGATGACCTCCAGGTGGTCTATGTCGCAGGCCGGGGAGAGACTGCAGGAGTAGACGGTGTAGACGCCACGCGCCAGGCTGCTCCAGAGTGAACTGACACTCACCTCCGATGATTTGTAGATGACCTCCAGGTGGTCTATGTCGCAGGCCGGGGAGAGCCTGCAGGAGTAGACGGTGTAGACGTCATGAGCCAGGCTGCCCCAGAGCACCTGCCCGTCGAACACACCCAGGGCGAAGGGTTGCGCCAGCTCGGGCCCGTTGAACACCAGCGTGGAGTACGTATTGTTGTAGTTCGTTTGGACCAGATGCCACTGAAGGTGTTCGTCGTCGTATCCCATAACGTAAACCTGCGCAGGTGAAAATATCGTTCTAGAGGTGTTTTTAAAACTCTCGTTCTGTTATGTGTTTTGATGATATCTGGCCCAACCCTTTAACACCATTGATATACCCAAGACTAGTAAACGTCTGAGCAGTAGGAAAGAAAAATTGAGTTTGCAGCAGAATCGGAGATTTTTCTCATGTTATTCTAATGGGGATTAGTTTTTGCGCAAAACCCTAATCCTTACCTTGATATGGGGAATCCCAGTTTTTCTTATCCACTCCGAGCATACATTTAAAGTCAAAATGAAATTAAAATGACATTAAACTAGTTTTATGTCAAACTTATATTAAGCGGGTGCTTCATAGTTTCACTGCTGCAAGCTTAGAGTGTTAACTAACATTGTGACTACCCAATGTTTGGTCGTAAATGATTGGTGAAAGGACGGACAAAGATATAAGCGAGAAAACTGAAAGAAATTCATTGGGTGAGTAACAAAATCAGCAATCATTTACTTACCTGCTTATTGTGGTGGTCCACAGCCACCTTGGCCACAGAGGAGAATCTGTACGAGTCTGTGTTGAAGTTGAAGACGAAGTGTTGAGAGACATCCTTCCACAAATGCACGAAAGACATGCAAAGCGAGGAAGAGTTACTTGTGGAGTCGCGCTTCGTGTAGAATATTCTCCTGAATGAATTGTAAAAACACCATGTCAGTCTTCTGGAAATGTTATAACGCGTACGGATCTCCGTGGAGTATGATTTTTTTAGGTTAAGCGGAAATTTAAGATTCTCCAATGTTTCCACCACGATGGAAATATTTATATACCTTTTACAATAGTACCAATTCAAAAATAGGTCCACATAAAAACTGGATTTCCTTCTCTGCGAGAACGATTTCACAAAGAAACGAAAGTTCATGCAGTACAACTTCACGGAGAATCGTACAAGTTTCTCCCTGCCCTGTCCACCTGGGGGTTAATATAGCAATAACAGATATGTAAACTTTGAGGGACCTATTTAATGGATTATAAACCAGTTTTCACCACACTACGACGAAATCACCTGTTTTACAAACGTCAAACGCGGACCGAAACACACCGTTTGCCGCCACAGGTCCGAAAACGTTGGGGGCCCTAGGGCCGAAAGTCAGCTGATAGTTTATTTGCTTGAAACAACGTCAGAACATCACAAAATTATACGGCATTCAAGACAGGATAGTTGCGATCATATGATTGTCATAGCTGTGTTTTGTTTTCAAGTGAGTCAAATAACAATCAGTTTTTTTTTTAATTATTTAGGGTATATTTCATTGTGTAGTGTGGTGAAAAATAGCGTTCGCACCTCGGCCGAAAGGGTTTTGCAGCTCTCGATCGTTTCAAATTCTCGACTTCGTCTCGAATTTGAAACACGATCTCGAGCCTGCAAAACCTCATTTTCGGCCCTTGTTGCGAAATATACTATTTGAAACCAATGTTGCGAACAGTTTTAAAATAATGTACATTAGAAAATGCGTTTCAGATTGGAACTTAAAATGTAATTATAAACGTTGATTTTTTTAAATAGGAATGTTACTGATTTATGTACTCTACACATTATAATTGCTTAACACAGTGTTTCTCAACCGGTGGTACGCGTACCACTGGTGGTACGCGAAGGGCTTTCAGGTGGTACGTAAGAGATTGAGGAAGTAGTAAAATATAAAATACAGTACTAGGTTTTCCGAACGATCGCTGTTTTGTCGAACAGAAAAGACTCACTTAATGTTAAGCGGTTTATTAACTTTTTCAGTATCTGTTTTGGCCATAATGTACCAATTTCGTACCTTCTTTTTAGGGCCAAATTATTCTTTACAAAATCTATTTTCAGGTCAGTATATCACATATAATGATTCTCGATTGCAATACTTGTCTGAATTTAACTTATTCTAATAATAAACGCAAAATATACCTGGCAGAAGTGACAACGTATTTCACGAGCTATGGGATATGAGTAGCCCACAACCACATTGTAAAAATAGGAAATGTAGTAATATTTATCTGACCCCTTCCATGAAGAATTAAATAATTTTCACTTGCAAACTCAACAAATTTTAATATCCAATAAGAAATTTTGTTTTGTTTGCGTATTTTAATTTTTTGTCATTAAGGTTATTCTATGAATATTTAGTTGTCAAATTAAATTAGACCTTATATTTTTACCATTTTATTTTAAAATTAGTTCTTTTAGTAACCATTTTGGCATTATATAATGTTATTTTCACTGAAAAATGGTGCCAGTTTTACAGGAATAATTTGATGGCAATTCTATAATTCTATCTGTTGTGTATCTTTTTGTAATGGCTTAACATATAAAAATGATTGGTCACGCAAACTGAACGAGGTTTAAGATACTCTAACTAAGACTGTAATAATGACATAAAATACAATATAGTACATGGCTTTAAATGGACCGCGTGGTCCATAAAGCAAAGAATAACAAGTAAATAACGGAAGAAATCAAGGAATAAGAATGAAAGTAAAGAACACAAATCAAAGAAAGAAGAAAGAAAACACCAACCTAAGACAAGTGGTTTTGGTCTTTGTCCTTGTAACCTTTTTGAAGAAAGTTATATTACCTCTCATAGACGTCGAGGGCGAGGTCAGTGACGGCGCTATCCAGGGCCAGGGGCGCGACGGTGGTGCCCTGCAGGGCGGCGCGGTACACGCGGCCCGAGCGGCCCGTGTAGTACAGCTTGTAGTGCCGCCAGTCCGCCGCCAGGGTCGCCAGCGACTCCCCCGCAGTGATGATGGGGACGGGCTCGGCGTGGCTCCCGGTGTACTCGCTGTAGTACGAGCTGTGACAACGACAAGGTCGGTGACGGCGCTATCCAGGGCCAGGGGCGCGCGATGGTGCCCTGCAGGGCGGCGCGGTACACGCGGCCACTGCGGCCCTTGTAATTCAGCTTGTAGTGCCGCCAGTCCGCCGCCGGGGTCGCCAGCGACTCCCCCGCAGTGATGATGGGGACGGGCTCGGCGTGGCTCCCGGTGTAGTCGTTGTACTACACCGGGTAAAGAAGTCTCCCGAGCCAGAGCGATATGCAGCAATGTCCGCATGTTGCCGCGCTGTGTTTCGGTAACGTAAAAACGAAAAAATGCAGGCGCCGAGTAACAAGCGCCTGCAATTGTTCGAATAGGCCAGGACTCAGGGGACTTCTTTACTCTCTCAGACAAGTACGAGCTGTGACAACGATATTTCAAGGTACGTTATATTAGGCTGGATGCCAGTAAGCTCAGAGAATAGAAGGGGTGGGTCGAACTCCCACAAGGTTTGTGGAAACAATGCTTGTGACGTCAATTTGAAATTTTATTACCTATCATCCATTCCCCAAGCAAGCTCTATTAGCATAATAGATAAAAATATAGCCTTTTTGAAAAAATATTAAATAATATAAAAATATATAGTAGTCTGATCTACTATATATTTGTCTAATACCACTGACCTATCATTGCACAGCCCAAACGACTTGACCTAGAACCTTGAAACTTTGCACGAATGTTCCTTTCAGGGCACAGGCACCCACTAAGAACGGTTTTTTAAAAATTCCCCCAGGGCTACGCCCTATACTCTATATACACTCAACTCTATATACATCAAAGTTTCAATATTTAAGTAAAGCAGAAAAGGGAAGCTATAGTTGTCATGGCAACCCTAACATTAAATCTGAAATCCAAGGAAGTTTTTCTATTTTTTTTCACTGGTAAAACCGAGTTGATCAGCTAGTAAGCTATAAAAAGGCTGATACTTCGGTAAAAAGTAGTAAAACACGTTGACTGAAATATTTGTTACGTGATAAAGCAAACCTTTAAATAGTAGAACGGGAAAAAACACTTAAGGGTGAATTTAGATTAGTCTGGAATGTATTTAAATGCGCTCTCACAAAACTGAAATATACAAAAAAATCATTATATATTTTATGACAAATTTACTTGATGAAAGGAATACGTAAATGAGGTTTAGGCGTAAAGATCGATCATTTGGGATCGTCTTGATGAGGGGTAGTTTATTCATTTAGCTTGTCCAGACTCAATTCAGAACTGGCTGAAACTTGCAATTCAACATAATGTTTTCAATTCGTCCAACAAAAATTAAAAACTCATAGAAAACCAGATTCAGTGTTCAGTTGCCATTTCCTATTTATTCTGCTGAATTTTAAAAGGTGAAGGTTTACTTACTATAGAATCTGTGAGCTTGAAATGAAATATAGATCTCTCTTGTTGTATCGGAAGTCGACCGAGGAGGCCGGATGTTGATGCAGGGTGGAGGAAGTGGAAGTTACGGGGTCGAAGATTTTGATTCCTCCATCCGTCGCCAGCAGTAGAGTCTCGGAGCGGCAGCCTGGGAGTGAGGAAGAGCAAAAACGAGACTTAGAGGTTCGTGGAAACAAATATTGTGGATAATCAAGTACGGTTATGAACGAATAAAAACACACATAAAAAAATTGGATTCCTACTCACTTGGAATCCTGATTTCGAAGAATTAACATTTAACTGTGTTTTGACTGGTTCCTCTCGAGTTAATTTGTAGACTTCCCTTGGCACAGTCAATTGATGACTTTAAATTTGTAGTAAAATGAACTCAGATGTTTTTTAAACCACTTCCTATTAATTGTCAATTTGTCAATCGATCAATATTGTCAAACCAATTAATTAATTGATTGTCAGTTAATCAATATGTAAATACTTTCCTATTGATTGTCAATCTACTGGCAGTAATTTTTTATTGCTCATAAGAAAACATGGCTTACAATAGCCTTTATATCAAATTAATAGTAATAATACCTAGGAAAACCAGACTAATCGAAGGAAAAACAATGAGAGGTAGCTGAAAATTAGCTAGGCTCTTCGTTATACCCATCTAAACGTCATACTGAAAGTCCCCCAGTGTGCAATAAATAAGTCGTCGTTATAAAATAAGTAGAGTAGCTTAAAAGCAATACCGAATTTATTTTAACGCCTTTTTGCCAAAATATTATTCAATTTGCGAGGTAATTTACTGTAAAAATTAATAAAGTTGTAAAAAAACCGTGTAAGTTTACAGTTAATTTATGAGCAAAACATATAGATACAGATTTTATCAAATAGTCTTAACTACTTATTTAACTAAGCTTTTATGTGTATAATTTTTTTTATCTAACGTTTATATCACTGGGAAATGCTATAAAATCTAACTCATAATGTCTGTTTTTTTTTCTGATTTGGCTATTTGACAACAAGAGTAGGTCTTGAGGTGCCAGGGCATCCACCTTGCGCACACACCGATGAGTGTATTTATAAGTGATATACACTAAAGTTTACGAAGAAAATTTAAAGACTCAAACTCAAGATCTTCGTTTATGGAGTACCCTCTCGATTCCTGAGCGTACACCACACCTTTCAATTTAATGTTCAGACAGGTCCAATTGACATATGTGCCAAATTTGAGCCTTCCATCATTTTTCCTCAATCCCCCATTTTTGTCAATTTTGGCTGGGCTGGGATTCCGTTGGTGTGATTTATAGTAATACAAGGCTGTGTATGGTATCGCTTAACTCTTTAATAAAGTGCTTAAAGTATAAAAAATGTATTACATTCAAAACAATATGAATTAATTTATAATTGGCTACTTTAAATACAATAACCCTGCAGAATCATTGGTTATGAGGAAAAAATAGTAGAAGAAAACAGACTTACGATATGGATAAAAGATGCTCAGAATAATCCAAATGAGTTTCAAATCCACCAAACCACTCATATTGTTTGTTATACTTTCACATTGGTTCAGTTATTGGGGAGCGACAGACGATCGGACTATGGTGGGTCGACGGGTTAACTGGCGGCGATAAACAGTTGTGTCATCTGAAACTTGATAAATCTACGTAATTAACTGAATTTTTATTGTTTGCAAGGCTGAAAACAGCCTTGCCAACTTCATTTTAATCAGCTTATAATTTTAATCAGAATATCACCATTATTACCTTACAAATTATTTTTCACTATTTAATTGAAATATAATGTTTACATGCTGTGTCATTCCGAAATTGCTTTAGATACATTTTGAGAGAATTCTTAAAAATATACGAACACAACACAAGTGATATGATGGATCACCGATCGTCATGGTGCTATATTTGCCAACTATGCAATATTTGTTAATTATCACACTCATCGGCGTGTGCTCAGCCCAAACTAATTGACCCAGAACCTTGATATTTTGCATTAATATTCTTTTCAAGTTGTACACATCCACTCAGATCGGAATTATACATTTTTTTAGGGTGGAATAATAGGGGTATACGTTTGAAAAATAAACAGCAATGCTTACTATAATGTTTTGCTTTTACCTCAAAACTTGTATTCCAATAAATGAGGGACAAAAGTTGAAAATGATCGCCGGGAGGGTCTGCGGATTTCTTAAAGTTCAGCCGGTTCTGATTAGACAAGATAGGGTCGTCCTTTCCAGGATGTCAAATTAATTTATGACAAGAACCAGTTTTTTTCCATGCTACAAGCCTTATATGAAGGCTCTTGAGACGTCAAAACCAAGTAATATCTTTAGAAAAGTAAAAAGTTGGAACTTATATGCTCAAGCGTCGACAGCATCGCTCCACGCGGGGTGTTTGGTGTTTAATACATTGAACCCAATTGACATTAATAATTTCTGAGATAAATCACCAAAACTTAATTATTTACCAAATATCAAAACTATTAATTGTATAGTCGAGTGGATAAAGTGCTTACCTCATAACATGAGGGTCGCCCGTTCAAATTCCTGCCCAGGATAGAAACTGAGTCCATTTGCCATTTGTCATTGAGATATAAGCAATGATGCTTCCTAACAAAAGGTTAGCGTTACATATCAACAAGACCCGGATTTGGACAGTTCCTGATCAAAAACGTTAAACAATGCCATTGGCGTCGAAAGGCAAAAAAAACGAAACACCGTTATGATGGATCAACTTTTGAGCCGGGTTCGCTTTTTATTTTTATTTGTTTTCCCGCTTGAATCTACTATTAACTTTTATTTTACTTATTTCGGCCAAATAGAATTTGGAAAGCAAATATTCCCCCTTATATGTACTTATATATTCGCCTTTCAAGACCGGTCCTGACCAAAGGCCTGATTGGTGGTCGGCGTCTCATGGAAATGGTAATAGTAATAGTAACGTGTGGTGGCAACGTCTCAGGTAGCACTGGGAAGTACCTGGGTTTGATATGAATAGTTAATTATTAATTAATACAGATTACAAATTAATTATAAGCATTTAAATACAATTTCTTACTTTTTCCCAATTCTTAAGCATTTTTACCACTACTTTTGTTGTTCATTCAAAACAATTTATTTTTACTTTATCATTGCTTTGGATACATATGTAGTTGTTTATATGCCACGTTTTAATATCTGAAGAAATAAATGAATGAAAATTAAAATTTCTGCCTTTATGTTCTGTCTATGTTCGGAATGTATCAAACACAAGAATTTAATTTCATTCCTTTTTAAGTAGTTTTAGGATTGTTTCTGTTTGATCATGTCGTTCAACTTAATGTTTTTAATGTAAGCTCTAATGTTTATTACATAATATACTTTTGTTGAATACATAGTTTTACTTTATGTTCACGGGATATCTGGCACACAATACACTTAATTAGTGACGTGGTGCCAATATGCTAAAGAAGAAACTGTCGATTTTGTCCTTGTTAGTAAGTAAGGTGCTGTTATTAGTTAATTATGAAGTAATAAATCTACGCCTCATGAGCGTTAATTTATAATAATCTTATATTTTATTGCAAGAGATTATTGTTATTTTAGTTTGGCCTACTCGATTTTATGTTAACACTATTGTACATTGATATTTCATTATAACCTATAATTTATTGTAATATTGCATTGTTGATTACGGAAAATAAAAAAATATTTATTTTTTAGTTGATTTTTAAAATTGTAGTCTCATAGGTATTAAGAGAGAGGATTGGCAAGTTCATGAGGACGCCTCCGTCGTGTCTGACAAGGTTTTAGTGTAGGCGGATATTCAGTTAAGCACCTCCTCTGCCTCGGCGGGGAACTAGATAGCATGTCCTACAAACGGAATCTCGGAACTTACTTTGGAACCTATCTAACTCTGAAGGAGATTGCCAATGTATTAATTTGAATAAGTTTTAAAACGAAGTTATATTTATGAGATTTCGTTGGGTTGAGGTTAATATATATTTGTTTTACTATATAGAAATGTTGCTACTGAAGTTTTTTAAGTTTTATTTTATGAAAGTGATTTTTTTATATCATGATTTCACAAATGTTGAATGGTAAATGATATGAATAGACCGTATTTATTTTCAAATGAAGTTGGTAAAGAGAGTTAAATAAAGTCAATATACTTATCAATTGTTCAATATTACGAATTGTTTACAGTTAAGGGAGAATAAGTAGACATAATAAATTTAAAAGGTTACTGTGCAAAATATAGATTATTAGCAGTTGCCCGTTGCTTCGCTCACGATAAAAATTACAGCTTTTCTTGCCTCTGCTCTTTGAACTGTAAAATTTTAGTATTCACAGCTGTTTACAATTCAGTATTTGAATGTTTACATCCTTATAAAATGTAAACATTGAAGTTAAGGACGTCACGGGGCGCAGCCCGAGGGGATTTTAAGGAAGAGAATAGGCCTATGTTCTTTTCTGATATAGTGGCTCTATTCCTGCAAAATGTCAGCTCAGTTGGTCCAGTATTTTTCACTAGGTTGAAAGACAGATATTCACACAAACATCCCTTTCACAGTTATAATATTAGTAATAAGTAATATAATATTAAGGAAAGAATTAAATAAATATGGACTGGGGAATAAAGGAGAAAAGTGTTGAACAAATTGGTTAAAAATTACTTTTGGTGACAAATTTAAATTTAAATATGTTATTTGCGGCAAGAAAACAAAAAACACTTTATTTTGAATTGTAGACCTGAAGATTAATGTAACTCCCAAAATCTCTTATGACCAACAAACATTTTTATTCATTACTTATTTAAAGAGTGCTTTTAACTCACTTACTCTACTATATAACTGATACAAATAATAAGTCAGTTGGTCAGTTGAGAGAAGTTTCACCACATCATTCCCTATTTCTGTCAAAGAATCGACTTTGATTACTCGCCTCAGGGAGGACGTCAAAGTTCATGAAACTTTATGAGAGAGAATGGCAGAATGAACGAGATATATGTTAGAATCAGAACAGCGCTTGTATTTGTTAGTAGTAGTATAAAATAAAACTTGGAATTATTTTTATAAATTTAAGATGTTAATTGCAAAATATATGTATGGAATGAGCTAAACTAGGACACCGTCACGGGTTCATTACGGCAACAATAAATATGTGTCTTTTTCAATAACAATGCATACGCCTTTATGCACTATACATGTGTGTTATGTAGATTAAAATAATTTACATAACAGGTGCTTGGACTTCCTTAGATTCTAACGACGTTATGATAATACTTTTTCATCAACAGAGCCGAAAGTGACGCTTTTTGTATAAGGTAAAAAATTTCCGAGTTACGAAAAGTACCTTTAGGCCCAGGTGATGAATTTTTCGTTGAATGGTTTTATATATTAAGAGAACAAAATGAAATATTGATTGAGGGAGATAAATTTACTTCACTCCCGTAATACAAATAAAACATTTTCCCCAGTTGCACAAATAAATAAACAAATAAATAAATACACAACACATAAATAATTGTAATGACACTAAAACCAAGATTGTAAAAAACACATCTTGATTACATTGTATTAACTGTCAAAACCTCAAAACATTAGTTGTTGCAAAGCACCAGCTGTTGTTATGCGCCTGCTTTACGTCTGCCACTAATCAGCTGTTAGCGCGCATAATCAATTGAGCTTCAACACATTTGCATATGCGTAAATATTTCAGCGAGCTTGATTTTTGAATTAGAATGCTCAAGCTTGTGGCAGTTAAAATTTTTATTGGTATTGTTTTAACAAATACAATACAATCAAATTGTGTTTTTATTGTCGGTTCGATGGGTACATTTATATTCTGTATTTTATTTATTCGCACAGATGGGAAAAAGGTTGTGTGTACTTCGGGAATATTGTTGTAATGGGTTCGCCAACGTTTTCACTCGTGAGACAATATTAAACTTTTACTTCGACCAGAGGTTGGTCCGTGAAGTAGCTTAAAGGTTTACATGTCACACTGAAGGGCTTATCAACTAATATATAAAAAGCCGCTAAACAGCTTTAATTTTCTAAAAGTGCGCATGGAACAAACAACATAATACCTAGAAATCTTTCACTTCCTGAAACCAGCACCATACTTTGGGAAGTGACTAAATACATATAAAAGAGGGGAAAACAGCCGGGAGGCAAGCTTAAAAATATTTACGTCACGGGTAGTGACGTCATCAATATGGCTGATCAGCCAACTTAATAATATCACATATCTCGGAAACCACACAACAGACATTAGGGCATTAGAGAAATAGGGTATTGTATATTAAACATGTATTTAAGATGCGAAACAAATACATGGTTCAATTTGTAATTTAATTCCTTGGCCGTTATGAGTGTTGAATAAGTTTTTACAGCAAATGGCTATTCTATAAATGTAATTTAGAGATAAGTTTATCAGTAGACCAGTGATCTGACCACCTTCTTACTGTTTGTTGTGAAGACCTAAAAAAATGAATGTAAAAAATGACGCGTTGATGTTATGTACAATTAACATAAAGATTCAATACTTTTGGAAAGATAAAACAGAGACATGAAGATGCGCCAAGCAATGAGATCCATCTAAACTAACCCCCATTTTATGCTAAATGAATGTTGTTGCTCTGTCAAAATTTCAAAGTGTAGAACGTATACTTAAAGCAGATTAAATAAATGACCCACATTGAAGCTTCAAGTCTAAAGTAATAATTTATTTTATTATTAAACATTTGCCCTAGTGAGGAGGTAAATTACTGGAAATTTTATTCCAGTGCCATAACATAAAGAATTAGTCTAGAAAAAAACACTAGAATTTACATGAAACTAAAGCCTAATTACCAAGTTGTTTTTAAGCCACGAAGTGACGCGTGCTGCTAGTAGATTATAAAAGAAATAATAATCCAAGCAAAATTAAATCATGAAGCCAATAAAATGAGATCATATGTTACAAAATTATCATATTCTGGTAGAGAATATTGGTATTAAAGATATTAAAAGTACATTTTTCCTATCTTTTGCAATTTTAGTTTTGAAATTTAAAAAATAAAACCCCCTTTTTAATCCTATATGCTCTATACCATATTTTAGACCGGTAAAAGCAAAAATGTACCATTTCAGGGATAAAGGTTTTTAGCGTGAAATTACGTCAATGGCGTAATCTCCAGTGACGAGTGTCGAACAAGTTTCGCGAGTGCTCGATTTTTTGTTTCAAAACATCCAAAAGCATGAGCCTTTAAGTTCTAAGTTTAGTTCGTTAAGTTCGTCCTTTAAGTTTATAAAGTCATTGTTTTTAGTGATGGCTTAGTAAAAAAAATAAAGTCCCCCAAAAGAGCTTTTAAATTATATATAGCAAAATTACTTTATTTATCTACTTGTAGTATGACCAGAGAATCTCTACATGAGAAGTTAAAAGTAAGTGCAAATAGAAATAATTTATATATGTTAAATTAGATTTACGAACGATGTTTAATGTACATTGTAAATCAATCATTGTTTGAGCAAATAAATTTAATATTGGAAATAAATATCAAACAACAATAAATTATTGTTTAACATCACTGATTTTTCGTTCTTGGTTTAGGCCTAAATCACTTAAATCAGATTTTATAGTCACATATCTTGACAATTAATTATTAGTATTTTTTATTTCAATGTGTTTTTTAGATGTTTTTGTTTCAAGTTAGCCAATATTAAATCCTTGCAGTTTGCAATATTGGCATGTTGGAAACATATAGTGCGTAGAACAAGTGTAAAAATCTTTCACTTCCTGAATCCAGCGCCATACTTTAGGAAGTGACTAAATACATATAAAAGAGTGAAAATCAGCCGGGAGGCAAGCTTAAAAATATTTACGTCACGGGTAGTGACGTCATCAATATGGCTGATCAGCCAACTTAATAATGTCACATATCTCGGAAACCATGCACACAACCGATTTTGACGTGAGACATCTTATTTGAAAGGTCTAATCATTATCTATAATAAAGGTTATTACACTTTCAGCGGTAAAATCAGCGGTTTTTGAGTATTTTGTAAAATATGAATTTTTTATAAATATTTGTATTTTGATGTATTTAAATTAAAATTAATAACAAGGTATTCCCGTTGCAGCAGACCTGCATACTCAGCGAATTTCAAATGCTTACATAGATCATTGAGATGGGGCCACGAATAAGTAAAATCTACGTAAATCCCCAAATGAAAATACAACAATTTTCTCCATAAGAATAACACGGGAAATAAGTATGCAGGTTTGCTGATAGAGGAATGTAAAATTGAGAGATTTTTTGCCATAATCCAGTAGACATCAACTATATGAAGCCATTTACAAGTTTCATCCAGATATGTTGAGAAATAAGTGAGATATAGAATTTTATTTATTTCCTATAAGGTTATCATAGTATGTTGTCCCAATGTTAACCTTATAGGAAATAAAAAAATTCTATATATTGCTTATTTCTCGACATATCTGATTAAAACTTTGTAAATGGCTTCATCTAGATGATATCTACTGGATTATAGCAAAAAATCTCAATTTTACATTTCCGTGGCAGCAAACCTGTATACTCATTTCCCATGTTATTCTTAGGGAGAAAATTGTTGTATTCTCATTTTGGGATTTACGTAAATTTTACTTATTCGTCTCAATGATTTGTTTAAGTATTTAAAATTCGCTGAGCATGCAGGTCTGCTGCAACGGGGATACCTTGTTATTAATTTTAATTTAAATACATCAAAATACAAATATTTAAAAAAAATTCATATATTACTAAATACTCAAAAACCGCTGATTTTACCGCTGAAAGTGTAATAACCTTTATTACAGATAATGATTAGACCTTTCAAATAAGATGTCTCACGTCAAAATCGGTTGTGTGCATGGTTTCCGAGATATGTGACATTATTAAGTTGGCTGATCAGCCATATTGATGACGTCACTACCCGTGACGTAAATATTTTTAAGCTTGCCTCCCGGCTGATTTTCACTCTTTTATATGTATTTAGTCACTTCCAAAAGTATGGTGCTGATTTCAGGAAGTGAAAGATTTTTACACTTGTTCCAAGCACTATAATAAACTACGCTCTTGACATGGGGTTTGTGGTGTAGTTTGAATATTAATAAACCTTTTTAGATTAAGTAAATATCAACATATGCATACGTTTTTTGAACATTCACTATCTCCTCATGGGCTATCCCCTTTTAACTAATAAAGACAATTACCTCATAGAAAAATAGGTACCTCATACCAGGTCGAAAATCAATTTGCGAAGTTCAAACTCTCCAATCGATATTGGTATCCAATTTAAAAATACTAAGACCATTCCTGCTACTGTTGGTATTGCTCCTAAGATCCTCAAACAGCCGTCATTTTGTAATCCATTAAAGTGCATGGTTTCCGGTATTAAGCTCCAATTAATGAAAACTTTTAGATTATGTCCATATAAAAACTTACGCTTCCATTTAAGAATACTTACTTCTCATGGGCTGTCTCCCATGTTTATGTCTTCCCAAGTTAATGTGAAGAGATTTTCTAACCGATTTCCAAAATATGTTCTTCAAATTTTTAGCTATTATTTTCATTTTCAGCAAATACAAAGGACAAATGCTTTTATACCACAAGGGCTTGACAAAGGAAAATCCCCATAGAATAGCTGGATTAGGATGATTCTCATGAGTGAGACAAAATCTCTTTGCGGCTTAAGCGTTGGAAATCTGTTTACACTTTGTGGCAGGTAGAAGGGGGTAGTTGCCCCGCCATAAAGCACTCAATAACATTCTAAAACATCTCCGAACATTGTTTTCTCTAAAAAATATTAAGGATTTTAAATTTTTTAAATCCAAAATATCTTTTTGTGTCTTTTTCTTTTTCTTTTAGCGAAATTCCCCAATAGGGTAGGAGCTATTACCGTAGGTCTCATGGTAAGACTTAAGCCCGAGACCATCATAGCTTTTTGTTTTAAGGTCCCCAGATGACAAAAACACCATTCGTTCATTTTCATATAAATATGTATTACAGAAAAAAATTAACGGAGTTCCCTTTAAATTAATTTCATTTGCTACATGTTCCAACCTTAGGCAGGGAACTTAGTTATTTTTTTCTGAAATTATTATAGTTACCATTATTTGTGAAATAATTCAAGAAATATATATATATATATATATATATATATATATATATATGTATAGAACTATTGTGTTCACTAATTAGGATTACCATAAATCAGAGTTAGGGTTACCATTAATGGTTCACTAATTAGACCATGTGTACCCTTTTTTTCTTTTTATTAATTATAAAAAAAGGATAATCATGGTTTTAATTATCCATACACTGAGTAGTTAACTACTCGCGTAAAAATGGTCCAATCTGAATGAAATTTGGCACAGACATGGAAAGCAGTAATTATTCGGACGAGTTGTGACGAATTATTCGAAAACCAGCCTTATCGGACTATTGGAAGGGGGGGGTATGAGGGGGAAAACCCCTCCAAAAATGTTTTTTTTTATGTTTTACATAGAAATATTAAATTAATGTCATTTTGGTTTACACCATTGAATTCAGCTTAAAAAACAAATAATTTAGTATCTTGAATTGTTGCTCTATGACTATTGGTTACTGAGATACCGCTAGTGGTAAACACAGTACGTTGTCCCAATGTTATCCTTATGGAAAAGAAGTAAAATTCTATATCTCCCTTATTTCTCAACATATCTCAATGAATCTTGGTATATGGCTTCTTCTAGGTCAGATCTACTAAATATTGAATTAAACCACGAACCTTAAACCACAACCTTAAACCACGAAGGTTTAATGTATCTGTTGCAGCAAACCTACATACTCATTCTCCATGCTATTCTTATGGAGCTTACAAAAACATGTCAGATCTGACTGTTGGATTTAAATAGGTTCTTTTGTATTTAAAATTCACTGAGTATGCAGGTCTGCTGCAACGGGGGGTATTTATGGTTTACTGAACCAACAATATTTGTGATATCTAAAAGAATTAAGAGTTGGGAAATACACAATGCACATATCACAAAAATCATAAAATATGATTTTTTATGTAAACAATTATTTTATTTTGTTATTAAACAGTCAAAACAGGCTATAATTTATTCTTTTGTTTCGAGAAATTAGCCTGTGATAAGCATATAGGTGTATTGTATGCACTTTTTAAATTTCGAGAAATCCCGTTCATGTTCGGAGTTCTTTATTTTTATTTTTTCCCCGGACATTTTATTCCATATTAACTTAAAGTTATTACGTGCATGCCATCGACCACATAGTGCAATAGACGGAGCACTAGAAACCGCAAAGTGAAGCCTAAATTTGCTTCTATGCGTGGAAAAAATAAAGTACGTAAAAAATTACAAATATGGTATCACATTATACCTCTGAATCTCTGAATCACTATAGTACCAAATATAAATGGCTTACAGGTAGTTTACACATCATAAACACTGATAACCTAGAAGCTTGTCCTGACATTTTTTTAAAGAAGCTGCCGCCACGGAATACACCTGTAACGTCCCTGTGATGTGTAAATTGCTTGTAAACCATTTATAATTGGTACCATAGTAATTGTGAGATTCAGACCTTTAATTTGATACCAAATTTGTATTTTTTTAGTCGACTATATTTTTGTAAATAACAGTTTAGGATTGACATTGTTTTTATGCAGGCGCCGCACAGATAAACTCCCGCAGTAACTAAGTTATCAACCAAACTACGTCAGATAATTTTTTTCAAAAAATATGATATAAAAAATTCAACGCTTTAGCAACAATTTCCACCGTTTTTTATTTTGCCAGACCAAAAAATAAAAAAAAGTAGTAGCCGGCTACTTTTTTCATGTCATGTTTTAAAGTTGAATAAAACCGTGTGATTTTATATCATTTTTTTAAATAAAAAAATATTTTTGAAATATTATTGATACTATTATGGTTCCAAACTAAAGGACTCTTTACATGCAAAATTTCAACCTTAAGCCTCAACGCTAAATGGTATAAACTACGAGTTATTTGAAACATGAGCACTATCAGATTACGCGGTTTTAAGCGCCGTTTTATGTTTCTATACCTAGACAATATGGCGGCCCAGGCCTCACTTGCTGTAATGCTAGTAAGATAGCTATGCTCCGTCTATTTCTACACTATGTGGTCGCTGGTGCATGCTTGTTTGTTATAACGTAGGCAATTAAACATATTCTTATGAACCCAAATATAGGCCTACAATTACTAGCCGATTTAAATGGCTTAAGATATTCAAAACACATGTCTGAGTGGCGGACTCAACAAAAAAAGTGTTCCAGCTTTCTCTGATTAACTGCAATAAACGAATGAACTCACAGCTTAGTGTTCTTAACCATTCTACTTCTATAAGTCAGTACCTGACGGTCCGAGCTTTGCTCGGTGTTATTTCATGTTTACTTTGTTTACTATGTTGCTCGGTGTTATTCATCCAGTTACTATAAAATATTTCAATGTCATTAAATTGATAAATAGAAACCTTTCTTATTGCTTTATGGACTCTTCATCCCAGTTGCTGCATTTTCCCTTAATGGCTGTAGATTCCAAACAGCTGTTATGATTACTTCATTTGTTTACACTTTCCTTGTTTATATTCGTTGCTATCACGGCAACCCATAAGGCCAATGTTAACATTTTACAACTTTAAAATTCGATTTATTACGTTATTAGATTTCCTCTGGCCAAGTAATCTGCATAAAAGACGTTTTTGAGTCATAAATTACTTATTTCCAGACTTTGAAGGAAATCCTCTGAGCCGTTTTTGAGATCGTTGTGCAAACATACAAGCACGCATGCAAGATAACATTGCTCGTATAGGAGTATAGGATAGAAACAAGGTGGAGACGGAACTGTAATTTCTCCAAATCTGTTCCGGAGCGGAACCGTTCCAGCAAGAGAACAGACTTCGTAACATACTCGCAAGTACGAGTAACCCCGAGTAACTTTAATTCTGACATTCGAAACATCCATATACATTTATTTATAAATAAATAAGTCCATGCAAAACATTAATGACATTTAATTTTGTTTGTTTGTCAATTATAGAGGCCAGAGGCTTTGATTTTACCAATGTATGCAATGTATGAATCCAAACAACCTCTTTAAAATTAATTACGGAGTACAGATATTAGATTTTGTATCATAATGCATTGTTGAATGGGAAAGCTTTGTTTGCACAAAGGCTTTCTGTGTAAACAAATTTAACAACATTTAACAACACGTATAGGCAGCAGGGTCAAGTTACGTGGCCAAGTCCATCCATAAGGCTAATCATACTTTTATAACTGGGCTCACGGACGGCGCCGGCGCGCAACGTTGTTTGACGCGGACTATAAATTAAAAGTCTGCAGTATGTTTCATTACCTTGGATTTTAAGACCTCGGAACAATACTGATTCCCTCTGAACGTTTATAATTACGACACAAATTACTCGATTACATTAAAATGAATCAGTTTGTATATGTTTTAATATATTAGCGAATTTCCCCTATAGGGAAGAAGCTATTACCGTAGGTCTCATGGTAAGACCTAAGCTCGGGACCACTATAACTTTTCGTTTTGGGGCCCCCAGAAGCAAAAAACACTATTCGTTCGAATTTTTATATATATATATATATATATCTATATATATATATATATATATATATATATCTATGTGTCTGTTAGCACGATAGCGGCCGCAAAAATGGTCCGATCTTTATGAAATTTGGTACGGACATGTAAAGTGGTAATCAATTGGACAAGTTCGTGAACCAGCCCGATCGCAACACCGGAAGGGGGGGTAAAGGGGGATAAACCCCCCCAAAAATGGGTTTTTTGAGTTTTTTACATAGAAAAATAAAATTTATCGAATTTTGGTGGGCTCCATTGAATTCAGCTCGAAAAAACAAACAATTTAGTATTTTGAAACACTGCTCTATGTCCATTGGTTACTGAGATATTGAAAGTGGTAAACACAGTACGTTGTCCCAATGTTAACCTTATGGGAAATAAGTAAAATTCTATATATCGCTTATTTCTCAACATATCTCAATAAAACTTGGTAAATAGCTTCTTCTAGTTCAGATCTACTAAATATTGAATTAAAACCACCCAGTTTTAATATACCTGTAGCAGCACACCTGCATACTCATTCCCCATGTTATTCTTATGGAGCTTACAAAAACATGTCAAATTTCGCTACGTTGGATTGAAATATGTTGTTTTGCATTTGAAATTCGCGGAGTATGCAGGTCTGCTGCAACGGGGGTATTTTTATTTGCTAGGGGGAAAGATTACTTTATTTTGTGCAGAATATTTTCCAAAATAGGTTTATGTTACATGGCGAAAAATTGTCATTTACATTATACTTGCATATTGCTACTTACTAAAATCGTAATAAGATAAATTTCAATCACCCAGCTAGCTTTTATTTACTATCTGCTAGCTGGATATTTTTCTTCCTGGAAATTCATATCAATGTTGCTTACTTTTGAGTAATTGAACGAAGGAGGAGCGCGTGTTTTAAATAATAATTGTCCTTTTATGAATGAAGCCGAAGCGGCGGTATGAACAGAAAACTCTTAAAAACCAATAATTTTAATAATGCTATTTGAAACATCATTTTATAAGTTTCACATAAAATTGTTCGTGGCGTCAGAGTATTTTTAGTCCATTTATGACTTAAAATTCATTTTTATGATATGAAGCACAAATATAGGATTCAAAACTTTTTAAAGGAAAAAATAAAAAAAGCTTGATCTTTTTTAGTGCAAACGGCTACTCATCACTGTTATTTAAGAGGAAAATAATCCTCAACAGAGCTTAACATTTACATTGCTGAATAAGATTTAACATCTATGGCCAAGCAAAGTACAAATCCCCTACATTCTCACTACTTATGAAGCGTTCAATGAAGACGAAGATGCGGTAGAGACTACAATCTCTTAAAAACAACCGGTAATTTTAATACTATCTTAAAATAATTCTATTACAAAAATCTTAAGTTTTAATTTTAAATAAAATGTTTCTAAGCGTCCCAGTATTTTTAGTATATTTACAACTAAAAATGTATACACACTCTGGCAACTTCATTGTTATACGGCAACTTTAACAGTCATGCAATGAAACTTCTAAGCACGAAGATTAAGTTAAATGTCAGTAAAATTGTATGAGCCGATCATACAAATACATAAATGTAGTGTTAGATATGATAAGCGCTTGAAGTTAACTTAAGCTCTATCTTAAAGGTATAGTTAAGACTTGTTTTCATTATGTTTTTTATTTATCGAAAAAATCATGTTTGGTAGCTGATTATGCTTTCCATTATTACATATTATAATATAATTTACCAAGCAGTTTCATCATATTGATATAGTAGTGTGGATGTTTATTTGTTTGTTTATCTATTTGTTTTTGGCTTTATCACGCCTTAAACTGCTGAACGAATTTACTAATTTTTTGGTTAGTAGATAGCGGACACACTTGGGTAACACATTTATGCACCCTTATTCCTAGGAATCCTTTAATACCTATTGGGATACTTCAGTTTCAAAGCTAACCTAGCCAAAGAATTAAAAAAAACTCAATGTAATTTTAACGTATGTGGGTATTACACACAGTGAAGAAATGTAAAAATTCAGTGCGAATTGTATAGTTGTAATTTTATGTATAATTGTAAAAGTAAACATTCTTTAGAGCATGTGCCTTATTTAGTATAAAATAAAAGTTTCGGAATAATGACCGAAAAAATTGATTGTGATATATTTATGTTCTTTACGAAAGGAATTTTATGGGTATACACATGGAACAAAATCCTAAAAGGTCTCCAGATAGTTTGGGAACACCCTACATATTATTATTTCTACTGGATAACTGACGAAACGTTTCAGTAAAATATTCCTTATGTATAAACATAATTTTTTTTATTGCGCCGCAAATTAATTTTGATCAAAGTCCTTGTTTTCGTAAATGAACGTAATTTAATCGAGCTATCAATAAACTCTAATTTTTTTTGGTGAAAATATGCTGGTTAACCTATATCAGTTACTCACGGTACAGTTGCTGCCTGCCACTGACGCGCTTTGTTTTGTTGACTCTGATCAGCTGTCGGTCAAGGTCGTTGCACTCTCGCGACGCGAGGACGGCCGCGGCGACACGGTGACGGTGCGGTATGGGTGTGGTGTGGTTGTTGACTCTGATCAGCTGTCGGTCAAGGTCGTTGCACCGTCGCGACGCGGGGACGGCCGCGGCGACACGGTGACGGTGCGGTATGGGTGTGGTGTGGTTGTTAACTCTGATCAGCTGTCGGTCAAGGTCGTTGCACCGTCGCGACGCGGGGACGGCCGTGGCAACACGGTGACGGTGCGGTATGGGTGTGGTGTGGTTGTTGACTGTGATCAGCTGTGTCGCTCAAGGTCGTTGCACCGTCGCGACGCGGGGACGGACGCGGCGACACGGTGACGGTGCGGTATGGGTGTGGTGTGGTTGTTGACTCTGATCAGCTGTGTCGGTCAAGGTCGTTGCACCGTCGCGACGGCCGCGGCGACACGGTGACGGTGCGGTATGGGTGTGGTGTAGTTGTTGACTGTGATCAGCTGTGTCGCTCAAGGTCGTTGCACCGTCGCGACCGGTGCACCGGAATTGCGCACCAAGTTATAATCCCTAAAAGAGCTCTCCATCTCTGCGCCGGAATTGCGCACTTGGCCCTGCAGGTATCTGAGTCCTGAGCGGCCGCCGTAATAGCTCTGGAATGTGTGACTCATGTCACTCTTTTATGAGACAATTACCTAGGACTTTCAACATTTGTACTTTGCTCCCTTCCATACCACCCACCCCTTTGGACAAGTCACCGGGTAATTTGCCGAAGAGCATTCATGACTGTTCAGTTTTAGTTGAAGAGGCTAACTGTAAGCACCTTCTGTTTTGAGTCTATTTAGTCGAGTGATTAGTTTTTAGGATTGTTAGTGGTAGTTAATAAATAGTGTATATTTTATAGTACATAGTGGTTTTTTAAAATTAAATTGAAAAGAATTGTTGAGTTTTAAGAATTAATAGTTCTGATAGAGTGTTCAAAGTTATAAGTGAACGGGGGAGTAATAATATTATAAAGGACAATAAAGGACAGTTATGCAAACCGATTTGTGAGCGTCTTAAGAAGTGAGGAAGAGCGTTGGCGGTGTAATAAAAAAGGTCAAAGTGAAATTGACCCACTAAATTTTACAAAATGTGTCGGATATAAAAATGCACCCACTATTTAGGTTTAATGAATGCTTGTTGATGAACTCGATGTTATTAATTTTCACCCTTGATTAATTAACCGAGAGATTTCTCGGAAGAATAAGTGCGCAATACCGGTGTGTGTCCAGGGGCTGTCTCTCGATCACGTGCGCTATTCCGGTGACTACCTGAATTTTAGTGCGCAATCCCGGTGCGCCCGTCGCGACGGACGCGGCGTCACGGTGACGGTGCGGTATGGGTGTGATGTGGTTGTTGGGTGATGAGACCCAAAGCAATTGCTGTTCGTCATTTGCAACTACAGTAATACATTTCCAATATGCATATATGTTAAACGGGCACCAATTTTAATTTTCATTAGTATTCTATAGAGCTAAATCCTTTTGAAAATTTTAAAAGATTTTTTTGCCGTTGAAACCATCGGTATGGTAATTATTTCAGAAATAAACGTAGATTAATCAACAAGACATGTTTTCGGACTTACAGGCGGCTAATAATGCACATAAATTTAAATGGCAGTTAAGGAGAAAAGTTGTTTGTCATTGATTTCGATTTAATGCCTAACAATTTTACGTAAGTGGTAAAAATACAGTATTCCTATTTTTAAAAATTCATTGCTAGAAACTTTTTATTTGACTAATCATCTATTATTTGATGTTAATGCTTACTTAATACGCTAAGGTCTTTTGTTAACAGGATCCATCCTATAGTTATTAACCATTTTTAATAATTTAGGAATCGTTGGAAAGAACTCGGGGAGAAGGTTTGCAGGAAGCAAATCTCAAAGTTTAGACTTAAGGGGAGAGCTTTAGTTGTCCCTAAAGGTCATAAATAGGGTTTTAGGCTCTTCTATGAAACATCATGGGAATAAAAGATTCCTATAAAACAGCTGATCGAAGTAAACATCGTTTTTTAGCGAAGCCAAGAGTATAATACTAGAACTTCAACCAATCAAAATGCGCTAATTTAAAGCTGCAGGACAGCGCAAGTTTACTTTCGCGTAGTTCTTTAGATATAATCTGTTGAATCTATATACTTATTTAATAAGTGATGAGTTTTTGTTATAAAAGCTTTGAAAAAGGGTTACAAATTAAAACAAGCTAAAATATTATATATTTTTGGATTTAATGCAAATAATACGACAAATATATTATTAGAACCACTAAGAAGGCAGTGGATAATAAATTCAGTTTCATCGTAAAAATCTATATTTTACTACTACCGATCTATTTTTTATACGACTACCGACTACCACCATTTATTTCGAAATCCTATTGTAAAATTATAAAAGTATGAAATAAAAACTGCAGTTAGGTGAAAAGTGAAACCCTTCTGTATTTGACCAACCCATTGTCACAAATACCAATTTTTAAAATGCTTCTGATTTTTACCGGTATTTGAATCCCGAAATCACCCAAACATGAAATTTCAGCTTATATTACGGTACTTTTAACAATTGTCGATAGTTTAACGTATTAAATAATGTCACAAGCAACAACGGTACTAACGGTTAGCGGCTGTTGCAGACAACACTTTTTGAATAAGCCTCAAAAGATATGCGGGATGTAAAACGTTTTCCTCTAAACCACTTCTACGAGATTAAAGGCTATTTGGTCGATTCGAGGACGTATATAAGAACAACCTGGTATAATCATAAATAAAATATTAAATGTCCTTTTTTATATAAAATCAACAAAAAATGAGTTTGTTCCGGAATTAATACGTCAAATGTAAGAAATATAAATGCAGATTGTGCAGCAACTGTACAACTGAGATATATTTATATGGGGAATGGGGCAACGATATATCTTTGCGACCGCAAACCACCTTTGGCTACAACCAGATATTCCCAATCCGGATGTAGAATAGAATCCTTGCTATGGTTTATAGTAATGTTTTTACAACATGTTCAAGTATATACGCGTTTTAATTGTAATATTTCTTATTTAAATGGATTTATTTTTTCCATTATATACTGCTGAATAGTTTGGATCTAAATCGATTAAGAGTTATAGTAAAAATCTTCTGAGGTTAACTGTCCCGGTGGATTTCAAACTGTCTGAAATTCCTAAAACTTAAAAATGAAGAAAGGACAAAATTTGTTCATAATTTATAAACTTAGGTTAAGAGCTTTTTACGAATGCTGAAACAATTTCGTATCTATAAGAAAAATTTTAATTTTCTTTGTATGACAAACAGCCTCGTTAATTTATTAGAATTGAAGTTTTGTCAATTTAAATTTTTGAAGATGTTATACACTTTAGTATTGTTCGATCTAGTGTTATATGCTTTTACAATCTAACAGTCGTCGTTGCGTTTGTTACAATTAAACAAGTTGTCGAGCAGATGTAGGGTATTATGTGGTTACGTTAAATACTATTAAAAAAACTGCTTAAGTTGTTCTTCAAAATACATTGCAATAATCTCTTTACTAAACAAAAAGACTGTTTTGCCATAAAAGTAGTAGTTTATTTTTATAAAATATAAAGAATGTGATTTTTAAAAAGAGTTGATATTCGTTTTAGAAGTTACAAATGTACTAATTATATTGAATAGCTCTGTATACTGTAACAGCTGAATGGCAACCCGCTTCGCTGATTATTGAAGTTGATTTAAATGAAATAGAAGGCCACTGTCAAAATAAAAATAAAATCAAGGTATTCTCTATAAGTACAGGCATAAACGCACAAATTTTAAACCTCGGTAGGGCGGAGAAATCTTCTAATTGTTTGCTATAACTCTCCCAATTTTACACTTCGTGGCAGCAAACCTGCATTCTTACTTCCCATGTTATTCTTATGAAGAAAATTGTTGTATGCTCCTTTTCGGGGTTAACGTTGAATTTTCTTGATTTAAGGATGAGTCTAAATATGATTTGTTTAAGCGTTAAAAATTCACTGAGCATATAGGACTGCTTCATTGGGGGTATTTAGAGATAAAGAGTCATTGTGTATTTCTGGTGTAGAGTTATGAAAAAATAGAAAGTTGGTTCAAAGTAAAAATAACACTTTTAAGTTAAACTAGTGGATCCGAGCGCACGGAATCGTGCGCTACTCTAGCAGAGCGATTCAAATGGCGACAAATTTAAAACACAATCATGCTAACACGATCCGTCTTGAGGGTTATGTTTACACAAATTAAAAAATAACAGCAATTAAATTATCCAGCTGATCAAAATGTAAACAATTATGTTCTTCATAAGGATAACATGGGAACTTTAAAAGCCAATGGGGCAGAGCCCAAGGGACTTTTTCAAAAATGTAAGGCCAGTTTGCAAATATACGCGACACGCTCTTTCCAATGAGCCGTCAATGATCAAAATCGGTTAAGAAATGACGGAGGAGTTCATAAGACAAATTTCGTGTTGGCGTATTAATTATATAGATAGCGTTTACAGTAATACTCGTACTAAAGGTTACTATAATCCTTTGTATCAAACATACGCTCCCATAAACAGTTTTATTCGTATCGAAGCGACCTGAGATTTAATTACTTTTCCAAGAGGTTTACTAAGTGAATACACAAATGCCCCCGTTGTAGCAGACCTGTATACTCAGCGAATTTCAAATGCAAAACAACATATTTCAATCCAACATAGCGAGATTTGACTTGTTTTTTGAAAGCTCCAAAAGAATAACATGGGGAATGAGTATGCAAGTTTGCTCCTACAGGCATATTGTAACTGGGTGGTTTTAATTCAATATTTAGTAGATATGAACTAGAAGAGGCCATTTACCAAGTTTTATTAATATATGTTAAGAAATAAGCGAGCTATAGAAGTTTACTTATTTCCCATAAGGTTAACATTGGGACAACGTACTGCGTTTACCACTTTCAATATCTCGGTAACCAATGGACATAGAGCAGTGATTCAAAATACTAAATTTTTTGTTTTTTTAGCTGAATTAAATAGTGGAAACAAAACTTGAATTATTTAAGTTTTTCTTTGTAAATAACCCAAAAAAACCATTTTGAAGGGGTTTACCCCCCCTTTACCCTCCCTTACAGTGGGCCGATCGGGCTAGTTTACGATCTCGTCTGAATTACCATTTCACATGTCTGTACCAAATTTCATTAAGATCGGACCATTTTTACGACCGCTATCGTGCTCACAGACACACACACACACACACACACACACACACACACACACACACACACACTCACACACACACACACACACACACACATATATATATATATATATATATATATATATATATATATATATATATATATATATATATATATAGAGAGAGAGAGAGAGAGAGAGAGAGAGAGAGACATTTAATCGAATCGTGTTTTTGGTATCTGGGGGCAACAAAATATATATATATATATATAGAGAGAGAGAGAGAGAGAGAGAGACATTTAATCGAATCGTGTTTTTGGTATCTGGGGGCAACAAAACGAATAGTTGTGACGGTCCCGCGCTTAGGTTTTACCATGAAACCTATGGCAATTGCTTCTTCCCTATAACGGAAATTCACTGAAAGCTTTGACAACTCTCAAACCATTCAAACGCGTTAACTAGTCACTTTTTGGTCGAAATATATATTGTCATAAACGTTGATATACGACCACCGTACCATGTGACGAATGCCACGTTTAACTCCTGAAAGTGTAGTTAAATTTACTGATGGTGAAACAGAATCTGCCGTACGTGACTTCGCAATCCGGCGAACTGAAACAGCCTGGGCATGTAAATCTATTTTATTATACGTTTTTTACTGTTTCAGGTACTGCCTTTTATTTACGTGCTTTAAAGATTTATAATTTGCAGTGTAAATGCTGAACGGTTTTTTTACATGTTCTCTTCAAAGTTAATGTTGATCATATGGAGGATGTGGAATTTATAGTTTTATTACTGTGCTGTAAATCTGACACACCTATTTGAAATGTCCAAGTACTCGGGAAGCTTGATCACTATTTACGTTTGTTTAAAGTTGTTTAATATCGTGTTAAGAAGATTAAAGACTGCACTGCGTCCTCGTTTAGCGGTAAGATCGCTGAGCCGTTACTTAGCAGAGGATCATAACAGCCAAACAAATCCTTAACCTAAATTCCGTAATCCGGTAACAGCTCTCATTACAACTTAGGAACACATGTTACAATATATGTAGTGTAGTGTAGTGTATTCAATTGCTTATAATAACTTTGCATCGTTAATAGTTTTAGTATCTAGAAAATACGGTAGAATTTGAATTCAGATAATAGATTTAAATTGATTAAATCAATGAAAAAAATTTACCAATAGCTGTAAATTAAAGAAAGAAATCGTCTGAAATTTATAGAGGAGACAGTTACAGTGTTCTCCAACAGACAATATTGCTGACAAGTACTCTTTCATAAGGGTATATTCGCTATTTTCATGTTCAGGTAGCTAATATAAGTTGAAGAGCTTTTGCTTCCCACCATATCAACATTTATAAAAACAATAATAATTAACTTAAGTAAATAGTATATTGCAGCTCTATTGGTTGGTGACATGATGATGGTTAACACAAAAAAACAACTAGGTGGTTTTGATAGTTAATATTTCTAGTCCGAAAGGAACAAGTTTGAAATACTGTAGAAGCCGTATTATATTTGCCAAGTTTTAAAGATAAGTGTCGAGACAGTTTTAAGTGTTGAGATTAATTTAGGATATGTGTTGAGGTGTGGTGAGGGCAAAGAAAATAAATCTAATAATATTGTCTTCCTGGTGTTCAAATATAAAACAGTTTTGTTGTTAATGTAAAAGAATGCATAAAACATTAATTAACTTGTTAATGTAGGGTAGTAAACCATTGAACATAACCTACATCGTTATAAGCAGCAAGCTCATTCTTCTAATTACAATCTGAAATCACCAATTTTAACGTAAATGAGTATCTGCATGAGTCTTTTTAGAGACTATGATGGAACTTAGTTCGTCGAAGTTTGAGCCCGCATGCAAGCCCTATCTTTGTAGTCCCGAGTTAAAATTCTTAAAAGCGAACTTCATCTTAATATGTATGTTGTGCTTAAATTGGTTTTTATTCCCTTTTGGAATGAATTCATGATAAATTCATTTTCAACATAAATTGAGGCAATTAGATGTTAATTTTATTTTAGGTTTTAATAAATGTCGACAATTGTTAAATTATAGAATCAAGAATCTTTATTGTCACGGACACTTACATGAGTGTATGATAATCGTCAATGATATTTCAAAATAAATGGTTTTGGAACAAGAACATTTCTAAACATGTAACATTTAAGTAAAATATAGGCTAACAGTAAAAATAAATTTCAGTTGTACAAATCCCAATTAATTTTAAAAAGGTCAATACTATAGAGACATTCATTAATAAGCACATTTTTATTTTATTTCTGAATTTTGTGAAAGGTAATGATTTTATTCTTTTTGGCAATGAATTACAGTATTGATACATTGATGGTACATTGATGGAAATGTAAAGCCAGTTTTTCTGTGAGGTGCTATACTTAAATTGTTTTTCACTTAAATAATTTTTATTACGAGTATTGTAAAAATGAACATCAATATTAACACTACGAGGAAATAAATCTTAATGTACATAAGTATAACAAAGAGAATCGAATTCATAAAGCGAATAAGGCGTTACGACACGAAGGTTGACAAATAATAGCTTACAATAGGTACAATAAGGATCACTTCATACTGATCTAACCGCTCTTTTTTGAAAAATAAACAGTTTGTTACAATGAGAACTTGCTCCCCATACTGTATCCTTCAAGGAAAAGAAAAGTGAACTATATCTACTGATTTAATTCTAAAACCTGCTTTTTTTAAATGACTTTTAGTCTAAATACAGACATTTGTTTTGAAAAACGTCTGGATGATTTAAAAATAAGTCACTGACGCACTGACTTAAGCAGTGTTCGATGATCCAATATAAAGTAGTATTAAGAATGATTTACAAATAAAAAAAACTTTACTTTATTGGCGAATTGAGTGACAAAGATAATAACATTATCTGATGTATCGAGCTTGGTAACCTGTATTGCAAGGATGAAAAAGAATCTGTCGCCCACTTTCATTTGTACCAAGAGGTATAATGCTCGGGATTAATCGCCTCAACAATTAGCGACAAGGCCATTAGTGGAGTCTTTGTTGATGTCACGTTCAGCGTAATGTCCCGTCCGCGCCGCCGGTGACGGAAACGACGCCGCTGTTGCAAAAACACCCACCAAAGTCTGGTAATTTTAATCATTATTATTACCAGTTAAACCTGGGATGTAGGATTGCATGGGTCTATAGGCCGGAATGTGAATGAGGGGTGGGTTTAGAATGGATGATGATAGCTTTGCTACAACAAAGACCAGCTGATCAGTGTAATAGGATAATAAATTAATAAAGTTGAAACCCCAAAGATCAAAGATAACATCAAAGAACAAACTTTTCTGAAGATAAATCTTATGACTAGAATTTTGAGGGCAAGTACACTAACCCCTCAACTACTGAAATAATAGTTTAATAGTTTGTTCGGTATATGTTAATTCGACTATGAACTATTTATGGAGATAATTAACTCATTATTTTGCAGTTCAGTATTAGCCATACTAACCCGATAGAGTGAAACTGGATTGCGATGATGTACCTTGTGGGTGGCACACAGGTGGTATTGTGACGCGTACGAAACCCCTCTGTTGGCTGTTAACCAAGGAGTCTCGTACACGACCACATTGGGAACGTAGCTGTACTTAATAAAGAGACCTGCTTGACAATGAAAATACGTTTGATTCACAGGCTAACGACAAAGTGCTCAAACAACTGAATTACTCTAAAAACTAAGATTCTAGTACAATTAAAACTCAAAACCAAGCTAACATTACTCATTACTTTTATTGTTATATCAAAGGTTTGAAATGAATTAAATAAAACAAAGGGTGAGCAGCCTGGAACTTGTATGATTAAAAAGACCTATCATTTAAATTGGGAAAAACACTAAGATTACTTAGGTGGGCCCTGGCCTGACGGGCCACGACCCTGAGGCCCCTCGGTCCTCCAACACACACCCAAAAACCCCTCCTAAGCAAATGACCCCATCCTCTTGTTACCTGATCTACTTAAAGCCTGAGCTGACAGTCAGTCAGCATAACAAGAGTCTGTTTAATAATAATTCCAGTCTACTCACACAACACGCTCAAATACTTCCCCTTTACAAAGGTCAAACCACCCAACCATCACTCTGTTTTTCATACTATCATGTTTTTTCATACTATTTACCCGTTGTTTCATTCTGAGTCTTTCTGAGTTGTTTACATTTAAAAAAATCTAGCGAAATGTTGAGCCTGGTGAATATAAACGAGCAATCTCTTGTAATTACTTGAAATTAAGCAATCACTTGTTTTAGTATAGACAATCGCTTGTGAGTGAACTAATAACTTATTATTCAAGTAAACCCTTAGTTAACGGTGAAACATATATGATTATGTTCGATATTATCTAACTTATTCATATATTTTATTGTTAGATATTATGTTGCAAGTGAATGCCTGGACGATATACAATTATTTATTTGCAAGACCTCCTTTTCCCATAACTGAAAGTTTCAAGATGGATATTTTCTAAGCTGATTTATGTGTTGGGATTTATTTAAAGTGATTACTTGCAAGCAATCACTTGTGCTTGATAATAATCACTGCTGAATTATTACTTGCAATAATCTGTGAAACCCTTAGTAAACCCTTAGCAATTGCTTGTTCCTATTCACATAAAAATTCAGACTTTACTAGCAAGCAATTGCTTTCAAGTAATCTTACAAGTAATTGCTCGTTCTTACTTACCAGATTCAATGAGTTAAAAATTTAACATGATAAAATAATAAAGAGATAATGGTGGCACTGATAAACATACTGAGTTGTCTTATGACTCATGACGCTATGCTGAATTTTAGCTTTAACCTGAAAATGAGGATTATAAATAAACTGACCCCAGTAACAAGGAACCTTGGCAAGAAGGGTAGGTTATTTTAATTAAATTTACAATCCACTCTAGCTTAGGAATCTGAAACTCTAGGCTGACACGGTTAATCGAAATCTCCCCAACTTCCACAAATAAAACCCTCCACTCGATCGTCTGATTAAACTCCCCTGCAGGTTCAGAGTTCTCTTGCTAATCTAATGATAACATTTCCTAGTTTGATACAAGATTAATCAGCATTGATTAATAGCTGAAAACTATCTCTACAATATTTTTATAAATACCCCCGTTACAGCAGACTTACATATTCAGCGACTTTCAAGTGCTGAAATGAATCATTTAGATGGCGTCTCAAATAAAGGAAAAATCAACTTAAATTCCAAAATAAGCATACATTACACCAACAAAGAACAAGGACAAAGGAACCTTAAGCGAAAAGTGCAAAGGTTGTTCTTTTTAAGAGGTTGATTAGGAATCTGATGAACCATCATGGTTGCCATCTGGGAACCTCAAAATAAAATGTGAAGATAGTCTCGGGCTTATGTTTTACTATAAGACCTCCAATATATGCCTCTTTTACATAGGGAAAATTCGCTAAAAACTTTGAAATAAAAATTTTTATTAGAGGCGATTTTATACTTATGAGTCTCAGTAGATAATGAACAAACGATAAAAAATTCTATATATATTTTGTAAAAATTTGTTTAGCCTACATACTTTTATCATGATAAAAGTATTTAAAACGGTTTACAGAAAATAAAACTAAACTTTACGTTAAAATGTTAAACGATAAAACTATTTCAATGTAGGGAAATCACTGAAAAATTAGTGATTTTACGAATTATGGAGATCAACTTATAAAATTATAACGGCCAAGAAAGAGTTGAAAAACAAAACAAAAGATTCTTTCTTTGAGTCTTTAAAAGGGTCATTGAAAGAAGTTTGTACGGAAAATAATGCAAAAATACAAGCCTTTAGTAGCTACTTTGTTGGACTTGAAACAGTTGATATTATTGAAATAAAACACCTATTTACTATGTACTCAGTAAATAGCGACCTATTTTCAATGTTCGTAAGAAAATTATTTTTGTAAATGTAAGAAAATTAAGTTATTTCATCTACATGTCAAAGATATTCAAGAATGGGGAAACGAATGGATAACCCTAAGATTGTAAATATTTTTATTTCTGATGCACTCTGTGTTTTAAGTATACTTTATTTTGTGTAGTAAATAATAATTTAAGTATTATTCAGACAAAAAGGCTCTAATAATAAAAATAAAATAGTACATTATACATTATCAATAACAAATTGAGCTTGCAATAGTTTTTAAAATTACCAGTATATTTTTCATTTTTTATGAATGTATACATACCCACCTAACGAAAGGGAATTGGAGATGTAGGAAAAGGAACACTGGTTGGAACCCAACTGAAAGCAGAAGAGAAAAAAAAATGCTATATGGACGTTGGTTGAACAATTGAAGAAGAAATAATTTCCTGTGTAGTTATGAAGAGAGAGACAACCGACAGAATCAGATGGATACAGTAGAAACGCTCGGGACCCAATGCTCCTGGAGAAGTCAACGAGATTAGTCAAGTGAGTCGAAGCATGAATATACTTTTACAAAGTAAATATCAAATTACCAAGTGAAATTGGGTCAGGTACCTCATATGTTAAAAACCCGCTTAAATGCGCCATCAAAGGAGTGACATATCGTAAGAGTTCAATGCATTTCCTCATCAGTGCTCAGTATTGATTATATTAAATCCAAATATAAATATATATATATATATATTGGAGCATTTCGGAAATCAATTGTTATTACAAGAGCGCTACGCTGGTTTAGAGAACATTCATGGAGCTGCCAAACAAACGTTATTGCAAAAAGCTATCTATTGGTTAAAGTAAAAAATATAATCATGGTTCCTTTAGAAATTTATTAGGGTAGTTACGGAAATACCCTAATAAATTTTATAGAATTTATATGGTCAACTATTAAATAAAATTCTTAATAAATAAAGCAAGTATTGCAAAAATATAACCATATTTTTAAAAGTAAAAAATATAAACTTGGTTCCCTGAGAAATTTATTAGGGTCTTCACGAAAAGTAATCTCACGTGGTCAACTATGAAACAAACTTCTTAATCAAAATTACTTAAACTTCTAAAAACACCTAACACACTTAACCTCTAGTTATGATTTAGTGTAAACTAATAACAATAAAACTATCTATATTGATTTCAATTTCCTTATATATAGGCCTAAGTTTTGGATTTGGAATTTACTGTAACACGACCACTACAAGTATAGAATACTTATCGTAAATACAGTGTGTTTTAACATCTAAACATCACCAGTCCGAGTTAGAGGTGTGACCTTCCTCAGGTTAGGGTATGAATAGGAACCCTCTTACTGACCCCAATTCGCTCTGTGTAAAATGTACTAAAATATGTTAAGAACCACATGAAATAGAAAACATTAGTTAGGGAATGAAATATCTTGAATTAAATGAATCTTAAGAAACCTCATGACAGGAATTTTGCCTAGTTTTAATTTTATGAATAGCTAGGACCTGAAGAGAAAGAGTCTCTCCCGATACAAAGGCAGCATTTCACTGATTGACGCGCCGAGAGGGCGCTCCGCTTCAGCGATCAATGTAAACGGCTTTTGTACTGGCTTTTTAATAGAAAAATGTGCGATGAGTGTCTGATTAAAGAAGTTGCAGGTAGTTGTTTCAGTCGTGAAATTCAAATGTTCTTTTTATATAAACTCTCACGTCCTTAACGTTCTTTTTACATTTTTCGTCCACTTAAAATATTTACTGTTTTGACAAATTGGTTTGAAAAGTCGATTGATTGCGACCCTATGTTTCATTTAAAATTGCAAAAATGTGAATAATTGTTGTGTGGCTAGGTTTAAAGAACCCACATACAGCAGTAATATGTCTGAAACATTTAATGGCCATTAAGACATACATATTTTTACAACGTTAAACAAACTTTGCCCTGGATGGCGCACGATATACTTAAACTGTATGATTGTATAACCTGTATAATACAATATTTCATTTCGTAGCAACTTCAATGGCGAAATGTTTAAAAATAAATTTCGTTTGACTTTGCCTATTACCTTTCATACATTAGCAAATAGCTATAAACAATGTTTATAAAAGATTTTATTAATGTTTTTACAAAGAAAGTTTTATTTAGATTGCCTGGATCAGAACCTCTGTTGATTCCAATAACTAGTCGTAAACGATTATTTAAATTTAACAAATATTTTATGAGAGGAAAAAATTTAGGTTTAGTAACCATTTGAATGGCAATATTGATGTACAGTTGTTTTAATGCACCACTATAGTTGATTAAGTTATTTTAGGACCTGCACACCTTCAAAGATTAATCGGTAATACCACAAATGTATTTTGTTAATAAGTACAGTATTATATTTATATACTTTGCACTCTCCTTATATGTGTAATATTACTAAAATAACATGGTCAATCTTGGCCTCGGTACAAAATTGCAATATTTGATTCTTTTAAATTTATTATTGCAGCCTTTAATGAAAACTAAACAAAATTAATAATTGTAA
Organism: Flexamia atlantica; assembly: GCA_035578135.1. Lineage (NCBI taxonomy): Eukaryota > Metazoa > Arthropoda > Insecta > Hemiptera > Cicadellidae > Flexamia > Flexamia atlantica. Next base: position 37,940,211 of record JAQJVK010000002.1, on the reverse strand, counting down.
GGATTCCAATTTGTTTAATCAAGAAGCAAGCACGTAAGCTGTACAAAAAAGACAGAAAATTCGGTGACAAAAATCGACTATTCTTTAAATTTGATTATAATTTAAAAGGGAAATAAACAATATTGTTGGTCTGTGAAAAAATATAGTTTTAACTTTAGACCTACTGGTAAATGAGAATGGTAATTTTTTTAATAATTCTTTTTACAACTAGTCACTTGGTGTATAGACAGGCTAGAAATTATAATGTATTAATTATTTATTGATTGGTTCAATTAACCTTATAATATTTAACTTGAAAAATTATTGCTGCTCATATAACTGCTCCTTAGCGTCGACAACGTGGCATTACTGCCGCTTTAAGAGCAACTCTAAATGTTTGGCTTGGCGTCGGCGATTCATCCGTCGTTTTTTTCTGCTCGTGTAACAAGGTCGTATCTTTGACCCTTATACGCCGCGCCGTTTCTGTTGATACAGATTATTTATTAAAACCAATGTAATCAAATTCAATAGAACTGGAGGGCCAAGGTGAAGATTTTTTTTAAAAGGCCAACTGATTTTTAAGCTATTGCTTAAGACAAGCCCAGGATCAGCTTTAACAAGACTTTATACAATTCATTTATTTGACAAAGAAACTGTGTAAGGATTTAAAGCCTGAAAAAAGACTGAAGAACCAGCCTGAAAAATACCAGAAAGGTCGCTAGCAGAACCTTGTTGTTAATGTCTCCAGTCTTGACGAGTTTATGTTAGTCTTTATGTTGCAGCCAAGGGGTTTTATGTAAAAAAACACATAATTTTTAGTTGATAAGCAATTGAACTATCGTGGGGATGTATTACACGCATATATTTTCCCAATAGAGATTTTCTCCTCAGTTGCTATAGGTAATATTTGAACGATCTAAGAAGAAGCAGGGTTTGCCCCCCTAATGGACACTAAATAAAATAAATAAAAAATAGGTTACTAACAGTTTTTTTATAGGAAAGAAACATCTTTATTAAAATGAGAAATTGATAATAACTAACACTGAATTAAAAAATACAATAAACATTAATTAATTACATTAAAATTAACATTAATGTTTTACTGAAATATAAAAAAAACTTAAAAGATTAAAAACAACTTGTTAGCCTATCTAACCTGTAGGTTGAGTCTGAATCGACTTAAATCTGACCTAACTTATGACTTTTAATTACAACCTGATGAAATTACTTAAGAAAAAGAGGGATTGGAAGTCTTGGACGAGGCCTGGAGTGGAGAGAGGGATGAAGGAGCTAACGGTTCGGGGGGCTGTGAGGGGTGCGTGGGGGCGATCGGGTGAATGGCCCACATAGTGTGTCACTGTTAATTACCTTCGTTTGTGATTATCTGTGGTATCGGAAAACTCATTTATTGCATTGACAATTTTAACTAAGAGAATAAAAAAATGGAAATTCAAGGTGCTCTCTAACGATATTTGATCTACTAGGTTATTTCTCCTAATATTACACACAAAATTTTAACTGAAGCTACTTACAAATTTAGTAATGTAATGTTCTTTTGCCAATGTTCAATCAAATTGCAAAAGATTTTTCGTCATACTGTTCAAAAACAGCTGCTTTTGACACATGCGTTGGGATTCAAAAGTTGTTCTTTTTAGTCCTTGGATAATAACATATGATTTAATGATTATTATTTTTCTAGTACCAAAAAGATCATTGTTGATAATACTTTTTTTGATTCGAGGTAAATAATCGAACAATCTTCATTCGACTACAAATAATCGAAACATTCATCGTTATTTTACGTCAGCGTCGATGGTGAGCTATCGATTGCATCGAGAGTGGTTATCGGTTATTATATTCGATTGCAATTCATTGTTGCATTGTTGTCGGTTTAATCAATTTGTGAAACTAGTCTATTTCATCAATGGATTATTGCATGCGTTCGATATGTCAGTCTAGCCTAACACAAATGAAACAATCAGCTGATTGCTTCAAATAGCAAGAACAAGATGGGGAAGCGTCTTTGGGAGGTATTTTTAAAGGTAAACAAGCTGTAACATTTTGGTTTTCTTAAGTAGTTAGCGTGTTTCAATGAGCGATATGAGGAAAAATATAGTTCGTCACACGGACCTAAACCTTCTTTTCGTTACTCGGTCATTTTTTATCCTCGGCTTACAGCCTCGGCCGTAAAACTTGACCTTGTACGGAAAGCGTCACTTTAGGTCCTAGTAATGAAATACACTATTTATTATCAAGACTTATTTTTAATAATAAGAGAACTATTATATTTCTAATGATAATTTAGATTTATTTTTAATAATAAGAGAATTATTATGTTTTTAATAAATAATTGTATCTGATTTTAATCTCTGTAAAAGAATGTGAATACATGTCGAAAAACTCAAAACTGTTAGGCTTAATGTTCACAGCTTCCAAAATATTTATTTCTATTAATCTTTTTTAATGGTGAACGAACGATTTATTTTGCATGGCACTCATAAAATGTGAACCCCTCTCCCATTGTCGCCAGCTGTATTGCACATCTGTTTCGATTACCAAACCATTTCCACCGTCTGTATTCTGGTGGTTGGATCTACCAGAAGTTCGCTCTCCTCTTCAACGATGGCCTCTGGGATTCGTATCTGTATAGTATTATATCAGGTATTTAATATTTAATTTTTATACTTGTAATGTATTGAGTTTATTATTGATAAATTACACATGATACGTTTTTGAACTAATAACTAATAAAAAAATTATAATATGTCCTCTTGTAAACGCAGAAAAAAATAAAAAAACATATAACAAAAAAGTTTATTCGTGCATATGACTAGGCATATCTGGTGTAATAAAACGAACTAATACATACAGTTTGATTCGAATCGTGAGTGATTACTTCTTAGGAAGTGTATGTAGTGTTAAAAGCAGTAATTTTATAGGTACAGTCAAAAAGTTCCCGGAATGAATATTTGTAGACATATAGCGCGATCGCCAACGGGAAATTTGACTTGCAGTAGTTGTTAGGACTCTTAGGGAGGGATTATCGGTAGTGGTGGCATAGCTGACTTTACATAGTGCAGCATTGGAAAGCACTTTTCGTGTACCTGCAAGTCGACGTTGTCGGATTTTTGAATAATGGCATTTCACGAACAGCGCACTGGGTGATGCTGATGAAGAAAATATTGGGGAATTTCTTCATCGCCTCTTCTCCATAAGCTTAAATTAACAACTCAAGAGTCTCACAGGGTGATTTTTAAAGTAAAACAAGAACAATGTCCGTATGCTGTTCATAAAATGCCATTTAAAAAAAATCCGACAACGTAGACTTGCAGGTACACGAAAAGCGCTTTCCAATGCTGCACTACGGCAAGTCAGCTATGCCACCACTACCGATATGCCCTCCCAAGGAGTCGTACCATATACTGCAAGAAAAATTTACCGCTGGCGATCGCGCTATATGTCTAAAAAAATTCATTACGGGAACTTTTTGACTGTACCTCGTAGTATGTTTGCTGATATTCGGACGGACGATAACGGACAAAAGAATAAAACATATAAGGATTTACCGAGAGTCATTTATATTTTAATAAGAACAAAAAATACTGTAACATGGCCATAAGATTATTTTTTAAATTATTTTTTATTCATATTTTGATGGAAAGCAAAAAAAACTAAACAAACCAGTAATATTAGTTCAGTCTATTTCCAATAGGCTTTTTTCGTAGTTTTGGCTGTACATGTAGGCTAAAATATTTTACCTCTGGCTTAAGCACATTTACAATTTAAATTGTTGTTGACGGAAAACGTAAATTCATGTCCACAATCTTATTGAACGAGTCGTAGGTAGAAAGTGGAACAATCATAAAGAAGCAAGGGAGTAAATTAGGTAGATGTCACCCGAGAAAAGAAAATGACGGTTGCGTTGCGTTTGTGATAGAATGAAATTGGAGGGATCTCTTTATAATGAAGATAATTTACTGTACAAATATAAATAAGTTACGCATATTTTTTTATATTAAATAATATCGCATTTTATTTTTAGAGTCCGTGTAGATCTTCTACCCAATCGATTTTCACGATTGCGGTTTTAAATTAAAGTTTTGCACACACCGATTTGACATCAAGCATCAGCATGCACTAATCTGCCGAATTACTCCACGTCATGGCCAACCAGCATAAAGTTTAATTTTGATTTGAAGCTAAGATTTATCATTAATTCAAGCTTGATATCTCCATTATCATGTTATTTAATGTGGTTTGATACGGGAGTATTCTCTGGCTTTCGTTTGTGCTTTAGTTAATGCGGTTTTGACGAGTATGATGAGAACTGTATGTCTTTAAACAACAAAAGTTTTATATGTAACCCGCCAAGGGAAAAGGGACCTAAACTTCCATTTTTTCGAAAATGAGTTATTAGTATATCCTTAATCTACATTAAATACCAAACTGGTGAAAGAATTTTCAAGATATTTTAAGAAATGCCTGAGTTATAAATTTTAATTAGAAATATTAAAAACATCAATTTTAGGAAATCGAGGTCCTGCAAATTTCCAACTTAATTTTTTTTGTTACTACTTACATTATTGGTCATGTTTTATTTATAATTTTGTCAGAAATTTAAACATAAATATGAATCAACCATTGAATCTGTGTAAATTGTTTGTATTTTTTGTCAAATGTTGCTGAAATAGGTGGGAGAAGTAAAAAAACACAACGTTTTAAAGACAAAATGTTTTGTTACATGATAAAAACTAAAGTTAATTTTAATTTTATACTCAAAGAAGAATTTATTATAAAAATCATAACAAAATATGACATTATATTAATTAAGTGTCTGAGTTTTTACTTTTTTTATTTTTTGACCTTCTAGTATATTTTTGTTTGTTTTGAAACTTCACTTGGACCAGGAGTTACGTCGTCGACTACTTCTTTTGGAAGATCCTGTATATTTTCATGATATGATTTCTGGATCAAGGCTTAGCAAATCCTGCATTGATTCCTCACAGAACTCGGATTTTCTTAACTTCAAAGCGTTAAAATACCATCGCGGAAGTCAAGGTCCCCTTCTCCAGATTGCAAGGGTTTCGAAAAATATTAATTTAACCATTTTAAAAGTTAAATTCAGGATGGACCATATTGTTTGGACACATGTAAACAGTAAGAAACAATAAAAATCAGAAAATTTGTTTTTTGATCCTATCCTCTAAAACTTGCAGTCCCACTTGCTGTATCTTAAAATTTTGTCTGCGAGGAAAAAGTCCCTTTTCCTTTGGCGGGTCACAAATGTTTATTCTTACATACAATTATTTATCCATAACACTAGTTTTATTTTGGGCGTTTTTACTGTTTAAGTATTAAAACACCGCTTCCATTTGACCTACGGGTAATGTAATCAACTAATTATAGCCGAGTTGTAAATTAAAAGTAATATATATTTCGATTTTTCCAAAATTTAATTTTTTAAAGATTGATAATTCAAGTTTTTATCTAGTTATATTTTGGTCTATGAACCTTAAGTGGAAAACCTTAGAGCCACTGATTATTTAAATTGGACACATTCCAAACGAACACCTTGTGGATAGCCTTGTGATAAATTCAAAAATTTAACATCCTGGTCTGAAAAGAGTCAATGAATTGCCTGCTTTAAGTATGACGGACTATGGAGCACTAGGATCGCAAATCAAGGGTCTGTTTTTGGAATATTTACTTTTCCATTTACTTAGAATTTAAACTAAATATTAAAAAAAACATAACAATACAATTTAATGAACTGTAATTTGAAACTTATTCAAAAATAAAAAATATATACAATTTCTTGAATGTTTCGGTATTATAGAAATATGATTTTAATATAGTTGATACCTCACTCATTCGTACAAGTTATGAAGGATATAGTAAGTGCTTGGTTAGTTTGTCTTTGTGTAAAAGTGGTTTTAAGTGGAACCGATTTGGTTGTCTACATACAATAACAATTTACTTGTGATAAAAAATATACAAATGATTTATTTGTGATCAAAAATGTTATTATTACCTTTTCCAATGAATATTATTTGACGAATAAACAACAGTAAAAATATAATTGCGTTTCAGATTTTATTACTGACGCTGATCGTAGGACAATGCAGGTCTGATGGAGTAAATGGTAAATATTTGTGCCACTTCCTAAACGCACTACAGTTTACATTACTTGCACGGATTTTTATAGTTTACTAAATATGATTTCAGAGCCTATCAAACTATTAAAATAAATTATAAATGACGAGTTAAAAGATATACTTTGTAAATCCTGGAAACTATCTATACATGTTTACTTAATGTAATGGCCTGAATGGGAGCGATTTTCAATATCTTTATAAAGGCATGTACCTTTTTAGATTCAAATAATGTTTTGGAAGGTTTATTCTTACATTATTTCAACAAAAATCAGTGTTGTGAGATCACAGTTTTTGCTCAGACGCATAATAAATTAATATAATGCTGAATTCATGGCCCAACGTTTGTGTGATTAATTTCAATGGACTCTTGATCGACCAACGCCTTTGGGATCCAAGAGCAGCTGGAGCTCTCGATGGGTTAGGGATTATCATCAAAACAATACCACAATGCCGAAATTGACTGATGCGTGCAACCTCGGCTAGAGCTATGTGTATACTAGAGGATTAATTTGATTTATTTACGTCTAAAGTAAAGTTTAATCAGGCAAAATAAAACCACTGATTAATTTGCTCTATCAAAGAATAACTGAAATGAGGAGTTATCGAAGAATATCTTCGGTAATATCATACCTATAGGAGACAACTTAAAACCATGGGGGACTTTAAACTGAAGGGTTAAGAGTAAGAGAGCTGAATGAAAAAAATATAGGCTATTGCAATAGTTTATTTGCCATTGACATTGAATGCATAGACATGAATAATGCTTTTTTATTCAGTTTACAACTAAAAATATTTATATTATATATTTTATTAATAACCTGATAAACAACAATTCAATGGAAATTAACAAGAATGAGATCAAGTTTAACATAAAATGTATAGCATAAACTTGGTGTAGAAGCAGCGGTTTACTTCCATTCAATACATCAAAAATAGATTATTTGATCCATCCTTTGTAAAAAAAGTCAAGGTGTCGATCATAAGAGGTGCATTTACCTCATAATAACTATAATAATAAAATAACGCATTTTTTCTTGAATTTATAATTTCATCAAACGTTTAAAATCCGATGGTTATTTCAACTATTAATGTATCATCTTTATAATTTTGTCTGTGTTTGTTACTTTGAAATAAATAGATTAATGTGCATATCAATTTAGATAGATGTACATTTATCTAAATCTATCGACATATTATTAAAAGAATTTCTGGGAGCAAATCGACCCCTAGAAATAAAATTTTCTACATATCTTTGGTATCAAAGTAAAGCTATTACTCTCTATGTGTGCCTTTTCAGGGTTTGGAAAATATCCCATGAAAAGCATTCACTCAGGAGGCTTTTGAAATTTCAGCGAAAGTGCTACTATCTGTGTTAGAACCTGTGAACTTTTTCCAATTCACATTGGTTTATAACAAAACAGATGATCAAGATTTGAAATATTTCCAGAGATATAACACAGAATGCAGGGCTAGCCAAAGTCAATTAACATTAACCTATATTATGATTTTGGTTTCTTAAAATATTGACTTTTTTTAACACAACAGAAAATAAGGAAGAGTATTTGCCCTATAATAGGGTCCCTTTTTAAACAAAGACAAAAAGTCTGTAATATATTAATTTACTGTATTTCCTTTCTAAAAAAAGGAAACTTAAAAAAGAACGTGAGTAATTCAGGAGGTGGTCTAAAGTTGGTATTTTCTAACAAACTATTGACTATTGATACATATTTCGTATTTTTAAACATTTAGAGTTTTAAAATATCAATATTAGTTGAATATTAACCTAAAATATTCAAGTTTTAAAACGCAATGTAAATATAAAACCTGTATTTTGTAAATGTACTTTCAATACAAAGTTTATTGAAGTGTTAACGGTTAGCCTGGCAATTTTAATCGATTCTAAAATGTACCAATAACAATATGCCTATTTAATGAATGCATTTCATAGAAAGTTATGTTATTTGCTTATGTAGAAATTTGCCAATTATGTAAATGCAAGATGCGAAACAAAAAAAGCAGGTCAATTTAAAAATTTAATTCCTTGGCTGTTATGAGCGTTGAATAATTTGTTTTTACGGCGAATGGCTATTTTATAAATGTTATTGAGAGATTAGTTCATCAGAAGAAAGTTTGTCCATCTTCTTACCGTTTGTTGTCAAGACCTAACAAAGATGAATGCAAGAAACTGACGCGTAGCTGTTGTGTAGAATTAACATATAGATTCAATACTTTTGAAAAGAAAACCCTAAAACAGAGACACGAAGATGGGCAAAGCAATGAAGATCCATGTGAAGAAACCTCCATTTTATGTAAAATTAATGTTACACGCGAGTGAGCGTTTGTGGCTGCAATCATTGCAAGTTTTTTAAATGAGTTTTGTTTTCTATGTGTTTTTTAATTTATGACAATTCAATTGAAAATGTTTGATATTCCTGTATGGATCTTATGATGGTGATTTCTCCGAAACGATCGTAATCCAAATTTTGGATTTTTGAATTATTCGACACAACAGGTAATATAACCTTTTATTTAAATTAATGTTGTTGGACTGTCGAAATTTCTAAGTGTAGAACGTATATACAGACCCTTTTAAAGCAAATGAAATAAACGAACTTTTCAAATTCTGTGAGGAATTTCTTACCCATATAGGAGTTTCAATCCTAAAGTAATAAGTTATTTTCAAAAGTTTGCCCCGACGAAAAGTTCAATTTCTGGCTATTTCATTCCAGCGCTATGACACAACGAATTAGTCTAAAAAATAAAAAAAAGTCACAAAAATTCAAACACTCATTGAAAGGTATTTTATGCTGCTAAGCTCCATACATAATCAACATAAAACTACAGCCTATTTTACCCCAAGTTGTTTTTATGTCACGAAGTGACACTGGCTGCTAGTTGATATTATTTGATTTATATATATATATATATATATTATTTTTAGTCCAGGTCGAACCAGACATCAAAAAATGGAGGAGAGTAGTTTATGCTAGAAAAGGAAGAAAAGGGCAGATAACATGAGTAAACATTTTTGATTAGATAATGTGAATATTTAGTCGAGGCAACGAAAAGGAATAGAGAAAAAGTTTTGGAAAACAATTTTTGGCTTTGCAACTTTGTTTGGATTTGTTATTAGGTGAACATATCAAAAGTCCCCGAGCGGGAAGAAGGAGGGTGGGGGGTCTGAAGGTTCCTTAATATCTTTTAAAGCAAATGAAATAAACGAACGTTTAGTTTTCCCTATCAAATTTGAAAATTAAAGAAAGTAAAATATCCTGTTAGAAAAGTTTTTCAAATGTCTATTTTGGTCCAACCATTTACAAGATAAGCACTAATTTTATTAACATTTTAACCAATATCCCTTTCATAAGAAATACAGCTAAATTTGTTTGTAATATAAATGCCCAGTGGAGAAACGCTTTTTCACTTCAGGAAAAAAACAAAATGCAACAAATATTAATAAGCATTTTCATTAATTTGACACCTTAATCATAAAAATTAGTCCAAAATAAAGGTTTTGGCGAGCTCGTAAACAAGTTGTAATAACCACATATCTATATAATTAATACGCCAACACGAAATTTGTCTTATGAACTCCTCCGTCATCTCTTAACGGATTTTGATCATTGACGGCTCATTGGAAAGAGCGTGTCGCGTAGATTTGCAAACTGGCCTTACATTTTTGAAATAGTCCCTTGGGCTCTGCCCCATTGGCTTTTAAAGATCCCATGTTATCCTTATGAAGAACATAATTGTTTACATTTTGATCAGCTGGATAATTTAATTGCTGTTATTTTTTAATTTGTGTAAACATAACCCTTAAGACGGATCGTGTTAGCATGACTGTGTTTTAAATTTGTCGCCATTTGAATTATCGCTCTGCTAGAGTAGCGCACGATTCCGTGCGCTCGGATCCACTAGTTTGTAATAATTCTTTAAAAATATATTTTGTATTAGTTCATCAAGACCTTTATTTTGGACAAGTTGTTCTGATTGAGGTGTCAAGTTACTGGAAGTTTTGTCAACATTCAATGAATGTTTTTTATTTTCCTTTATATGAAAAATCGTTGCTCCATCGGGCATGTATGCTAAACACAAATTTGCATGCATTTCTTAAGGAAGGGATATTTGTTCTAATATTAATAAAATTAATTCTTACATTGCAAAAGGCTGGACCAGAAAATATACATATTTTATACTTTTCTTACAGGAAGTAATTGTCTTTAATTTTCCAATTTAATAGGGAATACTACAAGCTGATAGTTTTCGAGATATTTAGGAAAAACTTAAAAATGGTACCTTCAGACCCCCCTTCCTTCCCCCGCTCAAGGGCTTCGGACGGGAATTTTTTATATATTCACCGAGCATAGCTGCAAAGTCAAAAATTGTGTTCCATGCATTTCCCTCTATACCTTTTTTTAGCATTCGTTGCCTGGACTAGTTGTTTAACAGTTATTATAAGAGATCCTATGGTTATAAGGATTATTTTTCCTATATTGAAAACTTTCTTCTTATATCAGAGAAGCTTCTTTCTTATATTAGCACGATTCTGTTGAAAGAGTTGAAACCATATTGCAGACATAAATTTAAATTCCTATTCCTGCTATTGCAGCTTATATGTGGTTGACAAATAAACACAAACAAAAAGTTTTTATAAAACAAGTTGACAAGAAATTAAGGATATGATACTATTATTGTTTCTAGGCGTAGTATATTGACTAAAGAAGAGTATTTTATATCCTTAACATTTGATCCTAGTGAATGTTCGTGTTTGAGAATTATATACTTTTTTTCAGAAAACGACAATAATAAATGGAACATTCAGAACTTGAGAAACGAAGCCATGAGAAGCTTTAAGACAGCAATAATTATCGCCAATAATATAATGAATATTATCGTTCCAGGAAACCCTGTAAGTAACCAATTCTGACCAAACCTCTGAATAGAGAAGAAAAGTATTATTTTTAGGCCCAACTCTTAATCAGACGTTGGGTTGGGTTGGGTCATAAGGCCATAGAAAAGGGGGAGATCGCCGATGTAGGGGGAGTGTACCCATATACATCTGATAATAGTCTGATGCACAGACGCTTTTCCATATTATGTAAACTAAATTGAACGGTTTTAATACATTCACGCTAGTATATTTGTTTACACAAAATAAATTTTAAACAGTGCCCCCCCCCCCAAAAAAAAACAATCACTCAAGCAAATTCTAATTGTTTGAGTATTGAATTGGAATTCAATGTTTTTTCTCATTGATCCATCCAACTAGAATAGGGGTTTTAAGTTTTTACGAACCGGCTAATTCTTCAATGCTAAATGAATCACTTGATGAGCTTTTTATTACATAAACTTTACAGTTTTCAAGTCATGAGCACAAATACGTGAACTATCAGAATATTCGCGTTTTTTGAAATTTTTAGATGTGACTCAACGCAATTTTGTTGATTAACACAATCCTTGGATTCATCGCTCGAAAACACAAGAAACAACCAGAATTAAACTTAACCCAAAACTTTCCTGCTAACATAAATATAATGAAAAATACAGACAAAAACATATTTAATATATACCTTTGTAAAGCTATTTTGTAATTTTCGCTTAATAATATATCCTGTATCTGCCTAAAGGGTCAACAAAGATTCTTTGCGAGTGCAATAACGTTCAAACTTAAAATAATCAGTTTTACACGATGTTAAATTCCTGACTTCTGGGTATTACGCGGTCCTACCCAGAAGTCAGGAATTTAACATCGTGTGAAAACGACCGTGGAAGCCTACATTCTTCTTTAATCAGTATTACTTTAATTTTTTCGCTTTGATATATTGCATGGGCTACAGGTGAGTTGATACTTGTGGTAATAGACCGCACCTGGTAATAGACCACCGTTTTTTGGTTATTACGTAAAAACGTAATAACCAACTGTTCTGTTTGGAAGGGTCTAATTGTTTCACACTAAGTTCTGTTCATGCGATTTATGGATTCATGGATTTATTCAATAAAATCTAACTCAATGAGTAAAACGTTTAGTTTGGCAGTGGAATTATGTGTGGATTTAATATTGAATTAAACACAAAGTTCATCAAGTTAATCTCATGCTGACTGACTCTGTTTTAATATTAAATAAAAATATAATGTAAAAATACGGTTAAAAAATATATAAAAAAAACTCAATTAAAGCAGACACAAATCAAATACAAATACCTCACTGGATAAAAAAAGGACTGGGCTGCAGGTGAATTAAAAAAGACCTTTGAATCTGAAATCTATCTAGTCAACTCATAAAGTTTACAAAATAATATAAGTTACATTCAATGTTCATGGTACAGATGGAATTAAAAAGGGGCACTGAATTTTACAAAGCATGGTACGATATTGTGTTCTTGGGTTTATAAGGATGCGTCTTAAGTTGTAATGTTACAATTACTCCACACAATGACGCAGAAGTAATCTGAGATTTGCTAGATCGGACGGGAAGACAGTAAAAGTACCATTATTTTGTCACCCTCAGTAACGTAAATCGAAATATTGAAAAACATTTCAATTAAATATACGTTAGCACCTGTAAAATTAAATATTGATATCTAAGATAATGTTTTTTCTTTGCAACATAATGTGAGTATCAAGATAGCGTTAATATTAAAAACTATACTTTCTGATTATCTAAAACATGGATCAATATTCCAGTTGATTTTTGAACTGTTATTGCCAAATATGTTAAATATATAACAAACTAGAGAAAATCCACTAAGATGTATTCCCACAACCGAAGGTGAAAGCAAAAATATGTGGCAGTATAATGTCAAACATACCTAAATTTTACATGGTCGTAAATATACAGATATATACAGGGTATCCAACTTAACTGGATATCAGGGTATCCATTGGCAACTTAGAAACTATTCGATTTAGAGGCAACCGAGTGAGTCGGTGGCTCAATTGGTAGCGCACTCGGCTTCGGAACTGTTGCCTCGAAGCGTCGCAGGTCCGAGACTCGAGCTTGTCGCATACTTTTAGCAATACTATTCATCCTTGTACTGTACCGGCTTACTCCTTGCCTTTGCTTGTTAACGTCCACGCACAGATCAATAGTCTATGTGGGTGGGGAAAAGGAAACGTAAAAAAGAGGCCGCAACCTTTATAAACAACTTTAAATGGGAGACTTTACTGACTATTTTAAGACAATCGAAAATACGAATTTCATTTTCCTGTTAATGGATACGATTACGATTTTCCAATGTGGAGGACATACTTTATTTTTCTTGTGGGACACCCTATATTTTTTGGCGTTTTTGGATTCCACACATATATCAAACAACTTTTTATTCTTCGACACCTTTTGCTAAGCAAAGTTTCTAAGAGATATGAGCTATTAAATATTTTTTTCCATTTGAAATGCATTTTGTCCATTTTAACTGTGCCAAGTCATGGACAATGCATTCCACATCTGAAAAAAATGAACGCTAACTCACCAAATCTCCTTATTCATTTTGCGTAGGAACTACAGATGAAGAACTATAGTTGCACCATAATTATAGTTCCTCATCAGTGGTAGGAACAAATGTCAAAGAATAAAAAGTTCTCAAAACTAAGCGTAAAATCCTAAAAAATCGTAAAATACAGGGTGTTCCATGATTACATTTGTCACCAAATTGGAAAATGGTTGAAATTTTTCTCTAAATCTAATAGTGTCTTAGATGCACTTAAGCTGGACACCCTGAATATCTCACATAGTAAACTGAGTGCTGTGTTCTGAGTTGAAAATATAGGTTTACTGTATGATTGATTCACACCTTATCAGATAAATATTTTTTAACTTTGCTCCGATATTCGGTGAGATTCTATTGCGATATCCGAGAAAACAAATTCAGTCGAGTTCTTTTATGTAATAGTATATTTCGCAACAAGGGCCGAAAATGAGATGGATGAAGAGCTGCAAAACCTTTTCGGCTGCGGTGCGAACCCTATTTTCACCACACTACCCAATGAAATAAACACTATATGACATTGAAAACTGAATATTTATTAGAAACGAAAATAAAACCTTGAGGGTATGATAGTATCTACGGAAAATGATTAAATTTGTCCACCAAATTGGAAAATGGCGGCCATTTAGAGGAAAATGGAATTTTTCCTATGTGTCGGAACTAAAATATTGATATTTACGATATATCGATATTTTTGCGGCCCTAGGGCCGAAAACGTTTTTGGCTCTGTGGCGGCAAACTGTGTTTCATTTCGCGTTTGACGTTTGTAAATCAGTTGATTTCGTCGTAGTGTGGTGAAAAAGAGATCAGTGTAGCTTAAAATGATAGGAAAAAGAAAAGATTTGGCAAAGTACTCTTTTTTGTGATTGCTATTAATATTTTGTTATGTGGCTAATAAACTCTATGTTGAACTAGAATGCGTGTCTTAGAGAAATCGAGGCTATCGAAGGCAACATTCCAAAGTACCAAAAACTTCGAGATATGCAGGTATGGTTTTATAAGTTAGTTTGTGTGATGTTTTTGACACTATTCTGTCTGTAACCTGTATACAGCTGTGATTCTGATTCTGATTCTGTAATGTCTGATTCTGATTCTGATTCTAAGTAATATACAGTTTTAATTTTTTAAGTTTTGGTGTAAGTGAATACAAATTTGTTTTCAAAATTCAAGGCGATTCCTTTGTCTGATATTTTATTGCATATTTATCCTTACATAAAAATGCAATTGAATGCTATAACATTATCTCAACAATTACCGACATTTCGGGGTTCTATATGTTTTAAGGTTTAAGGTTTAAGATTGTAAGATTTCGAATCTTTGGTTTTATTTATAATCGTTAGAAGAAAATTAACAAACTAAAATATGTTCTTTAAATTTTATAACAAGATAAAATTCTTAATTTTGTGAAAGAGTATATCTAAAATTTTTTAACACAGTTGAAAACAATAGAATATACCTTACTTCTTTACATATTCCTGCTCTTTTTTTTACTAACCGGAAACACCTTCACGCAGAAAAGATCGACCATAAGGAAGTATGGTTGGTCGATAGAACATATTTTGATAGTATGCTCAAAATATAAGCATGATCACTGAGATTTACAATATATAAATTAGATATTTTGTAATTGAAGTAATATACTAAAATTAGCAAATATTTTTAATCCATATGCTTAAAATTGAACCACTCAAGCTTATTTGTGGACATAGCATGACTGATATTATTACAGAATGCGGATGAAGAATCGTTCTACTCGTGCCTGATAAATCACGTGGAAAAGTTGCTTCCCATAGTGTACACGCCTGTAGTGGGTGAAGTCTGTCTGCACTATAAACAGATCAAGGGCGACAGAGGGCTCATGCTGAGAATAACTGAGGAGGACCAGTTAAGAAACAAGCTTGAGGAGTGGTAAGACGAAGGCTTAGTAAATAAATAAATATTAGCGACTCTTTATTTAATAGTAGTTCTATGTACTTCATTCTGGTATCGTAATAATTATTGCCATTAGCATTTTCAGCTCCTGAAACTTTTAAAAAATTATCTTGTTGCTCTTTGAGTCGCAGTGTCCGTATATTGTGACATTTCAGTTTGTTCGGTAACAAACCTCCGATGAAAATAAACGGTAAAAGGCCTATTTGTTGGCCAAATATGTTAGCTGTATTCAACCACAAAATCTACAGAATTGGTTAAAAAACTTTACATAGTTAAACAGACAAAATATCTTTATTTTATGATATAATAGATATTATAGTTGTTTCTATGATAAAATGAATTGCATGAATCACAGTACTTCAACTTTCTGCTTTCAGTGACAGCTTCATAATTCATAACAAATAATTTTACAAATAATAACTTCTATGGTCTTTTGTAATGATTCTGGTTTCAACTTTCTGCTTTCAGTGACAGCTTCATAATTCATAACAAATAATTTTATAAATAATAACTTCTATGGTCTTTCGTAATAATTCTGGTAGTTCCGACTATTTATTGGTCAGTGCTAGTAAAAAGTGCTATTTGACACCAACTATAAGAAACAAATGTATAGCTTAATTAGCTGTTGGTGTTCATTGTTATATTGATCTTAGTATTTATTTTTTATAAATTCACGAAATGCTAAAACATAAATTTATGTTTTACTTTTTTTAACCAAAACATAAATTTCCATCGAAGATATATTCTTATGGAACTAATTTAAGAAGTACAATACTTTCTAATTTTTGGTTTTTATTTATATTCAAACTTAATTTACTGGACATTCATATCAAAAAGTGATATCTCGCAAAGTATTTAGTAAACTTTAACTTCTTCGGTTCCATATTTCTCAACAGGAAAACCAAACATCCGAACACAAAAGCTATCGTGGTGACAGACGGGGGCCGCATCTTGGGCCACGGCGACCTCGGCGCCAACGGCATGGGCATCCCTATAGGCAAGATGATCATCTACTCGGCGCTGGGCGGCGTGCACCCCGACTTCTGTCTTCCGGTCACTCTGGACGTCGGAACGTCTAATGTGGTTTGTTGCTGTGCAATCATGGCTGGGATGGTGGCGTGTCCTGTAATCTAACTATTTGAAGTTCACGAATTGTGGATAGTTGTGAGCGATGGCTTGTGGATGTTCCCTAGTGGGGATTAACGTCCGCACTATTGAATAACGTCCATAAGAACGTCCTCATAATTACACTAGCTCGTAAATTGTAAACCAGGCGGAATTGTGGTTCGGATCCCTCGTTAAAATGTAGGTCCCTTAGCTTTCATTGGCTGTTAGGCTTATTAATTAACAGTCCTGTCGAAGGAACATGTCGGCCTTAGTCAGTAACAAGACTACAAGGTCGCACCACAATCATCCTTCACTCATCTGTCATTCATACATGGCTTAAAATACCTACATGGGTTAGTCGCCATCTCAAGTAATGTATCTAATGTATTATGTATTTTTACTTCCTGTCATAGGTCGAACACGCACTAAGGAATACACTGAGTCTTAAGACATTTTGTAAAACCTTTTTTAACAGACATCTAAGAGGAGGTTACGAGGTTCAAGTGCCAAATTTTCAGTCTAGGTCTTTTTTGAATAAGATGTAAGACCTAGAATTCACTAGCTGTACGCCAAATCGTTAGTTTTCAACATATATCATTGCACTTTCTTACACTTTTTTATCGTTCCTCTTCTTTCACTGTATATAGTTAGTTTTGCCTTGCAGCTACAACATAGGCATTCAGAGAGGTCCTTGATTCTCTGCACAACAGTATTAAATATATTTGTTATTTTATTAATTTTTAACGTAATTATAAAGATTTTTAGTTAGTTATAACAAATTTGTTTTTCATAATGACGTATAGTAAATTTACTTTGGGGTTGTAAGTTAGCTGTCTGATTTAAGAAAATAAACTATTTTCTAGCAAATGTTCCTAGTATCACAAAAAAGGTTTTAGATTTAAATAATTGGTTTAGTTCTTGATAAAAAGTTTATTCGTTATTCCGCTGCGAAAACGGCAGTTTTCATTACATGTCGTGCGGGCCTAAAGAAGCTCTTTTTCTCCCTAAGGAGAAAAAGAATCAGCTGATGTCGAGGACGTCAGCTGTTCGTTTATAATGTACTAAAACTGAACATGTACGCCAGCGACGATGGTGAGCTATCGATTGCATTGAGAGAGGTTGTCGATTATTATTTTAAATTGTAATTCATTGTTACATTGTTGTCGGTTTAATCGACTTGTGACACTCGCTAATTTCGAGTGTCAATACGATAGTTTGACACTCGAATAGTTCAATACGTTCGATACATCGGTAGTAGTTCATTGTTGTCAGTCTACCCTAACACAAATGAAACAGACAATCATCTAATTGTTTTACATAGCAAGAATGAAATAAAATGCTCTTTGGGAGACATCTTTAGACGTAAACAAGTTGTAACATTTTGGTTTTAATAAGTAGTTACCGCGTTGTATTGAGCGGTGTAACAAAAAATATACTGTTTCCCTCTAAATAGACATGCATATTTTATATTTTTTACTTGTTTCTTTAATTTATTCTATTTTACTAATATGGTTTATTTTTCTAAATATCCTTAAATTTTTAACTAAGCACGGACTGACTCTACCACTGCTACTGATAATGGGATCAGTTCCCGCTCCGGGCCACAGGTAACTTTCCATTTGGGGATCCTTTCAATTTGTTCAGGTAATATTCCGAAGTACATTAGAACGAAATAAACATTCATTCATTCATTCATCGTTCATCACATGGGCCTAAAGCTGTTTTTCGTTACTAGGTCATTTTTTGACCTCGGCTTCCAGTCTCGGTCTTAAAACTTGACGTCATACGAAAAGCGTCACTTTAGGCCTTAGTAATGAAATATACTATTCCGAGTATTCAGTAATAAATAAAGCGGTAAAAATAAAAATCATCAGCTCTTCAAATCAATTAAACCAAAAAAGTGGCAGAAAACTGCAAACAAAACACACTGCAATTATTTTTTAGACACTTATTTCCAATAATGAGGTCATCATATTATATTTTTACACCGCAATGCAGTAGACGCACAGGTATTTGCCTATGTCTGCTGATTCCATAAGACCAATTAATTTTTTTCTTTTAGCAGCAAATAAAACTGTATCTCAATTAAAAAAAAATATTTTTGCATTTGTTACAGTTTTATATATTTTTGGATTATATTTGTAAGGCTGTACATATGTTATTAGGGTAAACGTTTCTTTCATTCTTTATTTCAATTTCTTTTGATTACATTGGACTCTGGACGCTCTCGGGAAGTAACAATAGAGATTTCAGAAAAACGCAATTGGTACAGCTGATTCTTTCGGGATAATTCCTTAAAAATGTTATTCGAAACTCGTACACTTTAGCCCGACGGCGATCCATACACGCATAAAAACTATCGTTAGTTTTGTTTGTATAGATTAGAAGTGTGTGTGTGTTTGATAAAGGATAACTTTTTAATCGTTATTTATTAAAATATATATTCAATAAATTCCCCCCTCCCACTTTTAACTTTTTGAAAATTGTATCCACTAGCATAAAACAGAAGTCTTAAAATTCTCTTATGCTTGGCTTATATAAATTAATTATAAGTTTATTAGCTTTTAGTTTAAAACTTAATAATAATTCATGCCATTTCATAAAAAACGAAGTGGCAATATTTGAAATATTGCATTCAAAAGTTTCAAAAATTGTTGTAGGCGCTACGTCAAAATAAGGAGCTTTATGTTGGGTTGGATCGAGACCGAGAGACAGGAGAACATTACGAACAATTTGTGGACAAATTCGTAACAACAGCAGTAGAAGTCTTTGGGAAACACACTCTTATTCAGGTACTTATAAACTTAGAAATGCCGCTAAACTATGTCCTCAAGATGAATTAATAAGAGTAGAATAAACTTTTTGTTTAAATTTCATCCAGTGATGTTTGCCATAGTTTAGTTAGGAAAAACATTTTGAGTTATACATGAAATAAAATGTTATAGTATATACATTGACAGTAAAACCAATATATTTCAGTTATGATGACAACTAAATATTTCACATAAAATAATCATCAGCAGTTTATCTCTTAAAACATTTAAAAAAGGTTGCAGAAAACTGTCAATATAATCTCTTTTGAGGTCGCGCATTAACTGCGCGAAAGAGTTCCTTAACTGCGCTAATCCCACTAAGGGTCCCAACAAATTTTCCTTAGCTGCGCGAAGTCCACGCGAGGTAGGGGTGAGTTGCCGGCAGAAGGAACGTCCTTGTTTACGTGTCATCATACCGCAAACCATTATTGACAGATTGCAATTTGTAAAGTGTGTTTCGAGCAAAATCTATCTTGTGTAGATGCCTTGACTATGACTGTGATTGTGACGTTATTTTTTGAATAATGATATAAGTGTGTTTATAAATTTCTGAATTTTTATTGCAATAGGCTACCTTCCTTGGTCCTATTTACATTTTCATTATTGTAGTCGTATTACTATGACATCACAGAAAACAATTTGGAAGATAAACATTTTCTTTCAGGGAACATATACAACGGGGGGGGGTATATATATGTTTCTTGGGAGGTATGAAACATTAATATTAATTGATAAATTTTATTTATTTTACAGTAACGGAATTTAATTTGAAAATACGGGTGAAAAACTACGACAATACTTTATAAAACCCCATATTGCTATGTTATTTTTAACGTATGCGATTTAATAACATGCACTTTGGTCGCCGTCTTGAAGCCATGATATTTTCCTAATCCCCAAAAAGGTGCATTTTATTTTCATTGACATGTTCTATAAACTGTTGAGCACTTTATCCCTTTTTTAGTAGAACATAAAATCCGTAATGGATGCACTCTCTGCATATGCCTTGGGCTTTGACAAATTCTGAAATGCTCACATCTAAGAATTCTGCGGTCAAAGAGGGCCGCTACTTCGCGCAGTTAAGGAACGTATCTGGTGGCTACCTGGAGTAGTTCGCGCAGTTCAGGAATACCCGACTACCTGAGTCAGGTCAGTTCGCGCAGTTAATGCCCGCCCTCTTTTGATTAACTCTGAAACTTCAAATTCATGGGAGTAATACAAGACATAATAATTGCCGCTGACTTTAGTAAAATTAACTTTTTTTCAGTTTGAAGACTTTCAACAGGAGAACGCTTTCAAATTTCTGCGTAAGTATCAGAAGGTCCACACAGTGTTCAATGACGACATCCAAGGGACCGCAGCCGTCGCCCTGGCGGGTATCCTGGCAGCCGAGCGTGTGTCAGCCAAGAAACTCAAAGACTCCAAAATCCTCTTCGCTGGTGCTGGCGGGGTAAAGTTAATTTTAAAACTAACTCACAACAGATTCTTTTGTCTTAAATATTTATGTAGTGTTTTGAAATCATCAGCATGTTGCCTGAATATATTATCAAGGAAATAATTTATTTACATTTTATATATTTGAAAATCTAAGCATGTGATAAGAGAAAAGCGTAGTTACATTAATCAATTCTTCCTTATACACCTATTTATTTTTCGAAGGTATGTTTTCATAATAGTTTTTTTATGAAAACTTCCTTTGGTTCTCGAATGGTTGGTCACCACCTTTCGACACTCACATGTTGGTCAATACCAACTTAATAATCTGTAATCAATATAGGAATGTTAAAAAAAGTTTTGTTTGTTTTATGATTATGAATAAATTTCATGGAACAAGTAAGGACGTACAAATGTCAGTGTTTAATGCAGCACTGAGAAAAGTCAGTATCGTTTTAGAAAAAAGAAATGTATTTTTCATTTGTACACTCGAAAAATGTAAAAGTAAGTTTAACACTTCATAATTCTACGCCACATAAGAAACCTAAATTTTAGAGACGCCTTTATGTTTAGTATAGATTCGTTTTACATTTATTTATTAAATATATAATATCAACTTCGAAATTATATCTTTGATTAGAGGATTACGAAATATAAAATGAAAAAACTGTTTTCTCGTTTCGGATCCATTGACACAAATAGATTGATTTAAAAAATAAAAAAAAATATCTTCCTCAACAAGCAACCTCTGGTTCAGTCACTTATTTGTGAAAAATACCTCAAAGGAAATATGAATATATATTGAATTATTTTCTCATAAGAATTGAATTGTAGGAGAAGAAGTGAATTTCCATTTGTCGTTAGATGTTGAAGTTGATTGATGTAGTTATAACGGCAGTGGGAGTCTACATGTTTTTATACGTGATTCCTTTACATTGTACACTGGTTTAAAAGGCTGGAGTTGGTATAGCAGAACTGTTGGCCAAATATATTTCGGAGAGTGGAGGGAAAACAGAAGAGGAAGCACGGGGACAAATATTTTTCAAAAGAAGCAAGAAGTTAATTATGGAGGGAGATAAATTTGATGGTAAGTATTATCAACTTTTGAAAGATTAATATTTTAAACTTTGTTGGGTTAAGGATTAATTACTTCATTCAACATTGATCGACAGGATGTAGTCCATAATTCGGTTAGTCTCTTTACCAATAATATTTATTTTTCTACGATGATTTTGTTTATTTCTTTTACAAAAAAATATAATATTTCTTACTTGATTTAATGAACCACTTTGATAGCACGATTGAAATACCACCTTAAACAACTAAATTTCTAATTTAGTTTGATTTCCATTCCTCGGACTCACGTAATTTCTCACAATCAAACATCTAACTGTCATACAGTCACTTGTTGACCGCTCAAAAGTCATACTTACCACTCAGCTACCCGGGATCAAACCAATATTTACTAGACCTTTAAGGATTAAGATCGCATGTTAATTTTTTACCGAAATAGCATATACCGTTCGACAAAATGGTTGGTAAACGGAAGTCAAGGTTGGGGAACGGTGGGCGGCAATTTTAACGATTTACCAACGTTGGGCCAACGGTGTTTTACGCGGTCGTCGGCCCATTAAAGTAAAAAATTGTTGGATCGTTGGGCCTTTGTTGTATTTAATCGTTAAATATAACAACTATAGTAATTTTTGAAAAACCTAGGAGCTTTAAATAGTAATGCAATGATTTAATCTTAAATTTAATGTGATTCCGGCAAACTTGAAAGTAGTAAATATATATAGTGGAAATGACTGAAATTAAATTGCACTAGTGAATTTCTGGGAACTTAGACTCTATGCGCTCTAGTCAAGTCAATAAATATCACTGTGTGTAATTTTCTGCATACATGTTTGAAAATTAATATTCCGTAGCATTCACCAATTTACCAATAGCAAACCCCTACGTTGGTAAATGGATGATAGAGTTTTCAACTGGTTGCTTTGCCAAAGATCTGTCTAGTGCCACTGCCAAAGGATTAATGGGTTATTTAGCCCAAAGGATTGTGGAAATTGTGGGTTTTCTGCTGTTACAGTTTTAATTGGTTAGTTCAGCGAATTTCCCCTATAGGGAGGAAGCTATTACCGTAGGTCTCATGGTAAGACCTAAGCCCGAGACCATGATAACCTTTTGTATTGGGGCCCCCAGAAGCAAAAAACACAATTTGTTCGAATTTATAAATATATTGGAAAATATATATGTGCCTTTGAGCTTTGTACGATAGGCCCTAGTGGCCGTAAAAATAGTCCGATATTAACAGACATGTAAAGTGGTAATCTCTCGGACGAGTTCGTAAACCAGCCAGATCGGCCCACAGTAAAGGGGTGGTAAAAGCGGACTAAACCCCCAAAAAATGAGGTTTTTAAATTTTTTTTACATAAAACACTTAAAGTAATCTAATTTTAGTTTGCACCATTGAATTCAGCTCGAAAAGGCAAACAATTTGGTATTCTGATCATTGCCTTATGCCCATTAGTTACCGAGATATTGAAAGTGGTAAACACTGTACGTTGTCCCAATGTTAACTTACGGGACATGATTAAAATTCTTTATCTCACTTATTTCTCAACAAATCTTGATAAAACTTGATGAGATCTAATGTAAATTAGTATAAAATCCCTGACATTTCCATTTTCGTGGCAGCAAATCTGCATACTCAAATGTTATCCTTATGGGAAATACAACAGATTGTATATCTACCTTATTTCTTAACATATTTGATAAAACTTGGTATAAGGCTTCTTCTAGTTCAGATATACTAAATTTTGAATTAAAACCACCCAATCTTCAACACACCTGCTGCAGCAAATCCGCATACTCATTCTCAATGTTATTCTTATGGAGCTTATAAAAAGTCACATCTCGCTCTGTTGAATTGAAATATGTTTTTATGTAATTGAAATTCGCTGAGTGTGCAGGTCTGCTGCAACGGGGGTATTATTATGGTGTCTTCATCGACGAATGCCCAACAGTGAGCCAACAGATTCACATTTCTTTAAAAACATAAATTAATAATAACCAAATATATTGACGGCAAAATTTCTTTAATATTATATCTTATAATTATTTTTAAACTACTAGTGTAGCAACGTAAAAGGTTTGAAACTTCTAGTCTACAAAGATACAGCGTTCCGAACCAGTTTTTAGTTCTAGGTTATATCTAATATTTCACGAGTCATAGAACTCGGTATTGAAGAGAGAAGCATATCCGTGTGGATTAGAGCGCAGATCCGTGTGGATTGTAAAATGTAGCCGTGTGAGTTAGAGCGTACGATTCATTAACAAAATATGTAAAGGGGTTCTAATCTCAATGGAGTCACCTTCTTTTTTGTTCGTGAAAACCTGATGATAAACTAATACTATTTGTTTATATATCGGTTTATTTTGTTTGTTCAGAATTTTGACTGTTGAATTGCAAAACAGTTAGTCAGTTTGACAATTTAGTCAGTTTGAAAATATTAGCAAATTTTGGGTCGGCCAACCGTGAGACAAAGTGCCAATTCATCCAACTGTGGATAGGCTCGTTGGGGCAACGATTTTTGCTAGTGGGGTATTCAGTTTTGCCACCGAAAAGCAGAGAAGAAATTAGAGCTGTTCCATGGCAATGGTACAATTGGGCCCCGTTGCGCCCCTTTACTCACCTCTAAAGCGTAACATAAGGCTGTATGTAAACAACAACCTTAAACATTTACTTACAAAACTATTAGCAGCTGTTAGAAATCACCACATCAAGCTGCATCTTGCTAATACGTAAACGGTTTCAAACAGAACAAGTTCAGAATTAATACCTGAATTTGTAAAAAAGTCTTCGTTACAGAGTCGAGAATTGTTTTTTCCCACATTGTGTTTCCACTATCCATCTCCAGTAAACTTACTCTTCAATACTAATTTCATGAAGTTAAATTTGTTCTTTTGGTTTCAGCTGACGATAACAGAAAATTATTCGCAAAGGCTTTTAAGAAACATATACCAGAAGGGTCAAATATTGAAGACTTGGTAGAGATTATTAAGTGGCTAAAACCAAATATTTTAATAGGTTAGTATTCTTTATATATACAAATAAAAATCTTTTAATTTATAGTTTACGCAGGTACGCTTCAACGGGAGTCCTAGTCGTCTCTCAAATGTACCCTCACACGAACAACACTCAAACATCACTCAAAGCTCCCTCTTACCTTGGAGGGAACGGTAACATAACTGATTTATTAATGCATTTTTTATAGTATGTTGGGATTATATGTTTAAATGGATATCTATTTATTTAAACTTATCTATGTGTAATATATATGATATACATATACGTTTAAGTGAAAAAGTTAAAGCAATTTAAATAAAAAGATGATATTTATACATTTTATTTTGTTAAAATTGACTGTTTGCTGATATTATATTATTGTAAATAGAACGAACGAATGAGCATTAAAATAGAATCAGAATGCGCAAATTTTAATGTCGAATTTTAAGAATCACTTCCCAAGATCAATTTGGTAGCCCAGCTCACGTCGCCACGCCGCTGCCACCTTTAAACCGACGACGTGCCTATGTCGCTCTCCCTGGATGATTAATTTGCAATAATAAAAAAATCCCTCTCAATTGCAGCAGACCTAACTACTAATCGAATTGTAAATGCTTGAATAATTTAGACGAAGTCTCTTAAAATAGATTATAAAAATCCAAATTTATAGATAAATAATTAATTTCAGGTATGTAAATAGGCAATTAACAAGTAAATGTAAATAAATCAAAGCAATAAAAATATTGCTTTGATTATATTAGCGAATTTCCTCTGAAATAAGCTATTACCGTCGCCGTCGTTTTAACAGAATGGACAAAAAATATCCGTTCATGGTAACCTCAGCAATCATATTAATATTTATATTAATAAATAGCTTTTTATGTGTACTTTCTGGACATGAAGTGAATTTATTGTTAAAACGCATTTTTACCTGCAAAAATCACGATTTGTTTCAAAATTTAACATGGGCTTGTATGGGAAATAGAATTTTTATTTTTTGAGTGTCTTTAAGCACGATAACCCTCGTAAATATCCTCCGATCGTAACAAACTTTGGTACAGACATGTAAAACTAGATTCTCTTGGACGAGTTCGTAAACCAGCCAGATCGACATATCCAAAGTGGGGTAAAGGCTCCATTTTACCCCCCAAAAATGGGTTTTTTTGAGTTTTTCAAATAGAAAAATTATATTTATCCAATTATTGTCTTCACCATTGCATTTAGCTCGAAAAAACAAACAATTTGGTATTTTAAATAATTTTTCTAAGTCTATTGGTCTCTGATATATTACCACATTTTTTTCCTATGTTTTTGGTATCAGGGCAGCAGAATATTGTCTTAGCCAATTTCCTATTCATTCTCTACTGAGGTTTTCAACGAATCCCTTTGAGTAATTTATCAGTTTATTAATGTATTTAATGGGATTTTTTTAACAATTTCATGTTAATATAATTAAAAAAAATCATTCTTGCCTACTTAATGGAAAGAAATCTTTGTGTTTTTTTTATCTGAGTCATTTACCACTATTTTTTTACAGAGGCTTTGTAAAACAAGCTATAATATACTGTAATATTTTAATATATAAATATATCACTTGTTTATTTTCCTTTTTTTTCTAATAATGGATTAATTACTGGATATTTTGTAACTGGAAATTCGCTGAGTACGCAGGTTTGCTGCGACGGGGGTATTTTGTGAATGATAGTACACTGGAAAAGAATATTTGATCATTCTTGAGATTTAAACAAAGGGAAATTAACAAAGGTATCAAATTCACTTACACAACAGTAATATACACTGTTTATCTTAATAACTCTTAGTATAATAGTTTTTAATAAATGTATTTTGTTCTTTTTTATCATTTGTAAGTAATTAAAGTACATATAACATATATATTTGTAAGTAAACATATAATCTATTAATCCAAATCAATCAAAATAAAAGCAAATAAAATATTCACGTGAAAAAATATATTCAATCATATGGTAGGTTTTATAGTGTAAAAATCCCATTGTAAGGGGATTTGAATTATGTTTTGGTAAATCCCAAATTTCGATGATTCTACTCTCTTAAAGGAAGAGGAAAAGACAATTTACTGCATTTAGTACACCGTATATCCGTATAATTCTTATTCTTTATTCGTTATTCTTTGCTCTCTGCGCATATCTCAGTACTCACTGAAGTAGAGCAATGATTCAAAAAGCTAATTTTTTCTAAGCTCTACTCAATTCTAAACATTCAATTAAAAATATGGTAAATCTTGAAAATAAATTTTATTTTGTCAAAAAAACCTTTTTAGGGTAAACCGATTGTTTTGGTTTCCAATCTCGAAGTCATGAATGTCGCTTTACATGTTTGTTCTAAATTTAATTGAGATCGGACATTTTTTACAAATCATTGTGCCTATGTCAGGAATATACAGAATTAAAATTGTGTACTTTCATATCAAACATCCTGTATATATACATATTATGAAAATGAACACTCAGTATCTACGAACCTCAAAATGAAAAAAAATAACATGATCACCGGCTTAGGACTCACCGTGCCTCCTACAGTGTTAGTATTAGTATTAGGTATTAGTAATAGCTTCTAACCTACAGGGGCTAAATTTTGTAAAGAAATTCAGTCAAGATAGGCTGAATTTACTTTACTTGTTTACAACAAAGTAAACAAAATTATGAAGTTTGGATCTCAATTCATAATTTAGTTTTTGCTTCTTTTTACCCAACGAGCCCAATTTTATGTTCTAGGAGTGTCATCACAGCATGGATTATTTACAAAAGAAGTGCTTGAGGAAATGGCCAAACACGCAGCAAGTCCTATCATTTTTGCCCTCAGCAATCCACTGGTCAAGGCCGAGTGCACAGCTGAGGAAGCCTACACTCACACACAGGTTACTGAGACTCATTGCACCAAGGACCAAAGAATTTGTTGCTGTACAAGATTCAGACTGAAAATAATATGAGTACAGTTACTTAAAAGCTGTAAACATTTAACACTTTAGAGCCATCAAGTTATTATTTTTTAGGTTTAATACATTAGCATTTCCTCATTTTATTATACTTTTCACGTGTAAAAAAATCAAAAGAATCCAAGGTGAAACGTTAGGTCGAGAAAGAATCTGAGCTTCATGTATTAACTTTTAACAGTACACAATATTTTTTAGTTTCATCCACGTTATTGAGGACTTCTATTGTTTCGTCAGGTTGAATAACTTAATATGGTGAACGAATCAGTTTGCATAAATCAAAACTATATATGGTTTGCCAAAGAACAAAGTGTATTAGAAAACATTTTGCTATATATATTTTAATGGTTTGGTATGAAATGTAACAAAATTAGTTTTGTTTTGACATTTCGTTGGTGAATAGTAGATATAAACAGATTTCTTTTAGTTAAATTGAACGTAAAAAGTATTGAACGCGAATAGCCTACCCTTTGAAACTGTGTTAGCGTTAACAGTCATATGACCGACATTTTATATTTTTTATAAAATTGATTTTTGCAAAAAAAGGTAAACATCAAAGTATATAATTGATTTTGTAAAAATATGTTTTTCACGGTAATCTTTTTTCTAGTAACTTTGACCTTTTTAAATCGCAGAAACAAAGCTAACTACGTTTGTTCGGTTTGCTTCAGGGAAGGGCCTTGTTCGCCAGTGGATCTCCCTTTGGCCCCGTCACCTACGAAAGAGGCCGAACCTTCTACCCCCGACAATGCAACAACGCCTACATCTTCCCCGGAGTGGCCCTGGCCATCACGGCGGCGCAGATGACTACGGTGCCGGAGGAGGTCTTCATGATGGCTGCCAAGGTGAGGCGAAACCAAGGATATTCTAATCTGAAAGCTAATCAATATTAAATTTACGATCTGAAAAACTGAGATCTCGGCACATTAATGGTTGTTTTTTTAGTAATTAATTTATCTGCTTTTATTTTTAGAATGATAAACGAAAGATAGATAATTTCAATAATATGTCTTTAGATCCTCATCATTAAATTTTAAACTTATATTTCTTAAAAACTTATAGAATACTCACGTTGCAATCTTAGTAAAACAATTTTACATTTTGTAGGTGGTGTTGGCATCTTTTTATTATTAAGCGTTTAGGAAAGTCGTTGGATGTTTGTTTCACGGTAAATAACTTCTATTTTGTTGCAATGCAGACAGTGAACAGCAAATGTACCACAACTGATGACGTCAATCAAGGAAGTTTGTTTCCTAGTCTGGATCGTCTTCGCAAGTGTTCTATTGAAATTGCAACCGAAATAGGAAATTACGCTTTTGACAAACGTAAGTTAGTTTCAGTCATTACAGTGTTTTGATAGCATCAAGGTATATTTAAAATCTGTAATTTGTGAACAACTTAGGCTTATATTTTAGGAAGTAAGCATGTATGCTAAATATCCAGCATCAGTTTAACTTGTCACACGGCAAATATTACTTTTTTAGTTAATTTTATTTATTTGATATGGAAATAATTCATTAAAACATCTTCTGAGTTTTATAATACACATTGTCTAATTTTGTTTAATTTCTTATTGTTATTTCAGTGATTTGTCGAATCAAGAAGAGCGAAATACTAAGCAATATTTTATTATATCTCAGATTATTTCATGTTTAACCATTATTTTTCTGACTCAAGATATAATTTAAAGGGCATAATGTATCCAAATTATAAGTAAAAGACTCAATATTAGTGTAAAGCTAAATTTAAGTCTCCTAAATATAGAACAAAATTATTTGATTTAAAAGTTGAAAGGGCTGAATAAGAAAGGCTACTAAAAAAGCGACTTGGACTTCGGCTCAGGAGGTCGCTGTGACGTGGCCCTCGCATGCTTTCAAGTACGAGTCCCCTTGTAATTTAGGGTTTTGGACCCTGTCTCTTATTGTAATGTGCAGCTCGCATTAAAGATCCCTTAAAAATGCAATAAAACTTATTATTTTCAGGTATATCAGCCTTGGAAAAAAGGCCTGAGAATATGAGGAAGTTCATGATCGAAAACCAATATACACCGAACGGAGTAGCAAGGACCACTTAATCCGTTCGCTTAAAGAAATCTGTCACAATAAAATGTTTGATAAATACTGAGTTTATATATTTAGTTACCTATGATGGTTAGCCAATAGTATTTTTTTTAGTAAAAAACTGAAGGTTTTGACAGTTGTACTGTAAAACTGTCTCTAGAACATCTGGGAACATGCAATTACCTACATTAATTTAATCAAATTTTACACTCATAAACGCTAATAGTTTTTGAACCGTCTGTTTGAACCTAGTAATTAGGAAAATATTTTTTAAACTGCCTTTACTTTTAATAATGTAATTACCATTTAGCCCGGTTATCAATGCAAGCAAGCAGTGTTGGCGTATCAAAAATTCCGGTCTGCAAAACTTACACAGCTTTGTGTATGGAACTAACTAAATTTTATTTTAGCGAATTTCCCCTATAGGGAAGTAGCTATTACCGTAGGCGGCACGGTGAGACTTAAGCCCGGGACCATGTTATTTTTTCATTTTGAGGTCCCTAGACCCCAAAAACACCGTTCGTTCATTTTCAAATATATATATATATATATATATATATATATATATATATATATATATATATATATATAGTTCTACCCAGAACCCAATAACTGCTCTTTCTGGCTTCCAAAACTCAATAGGTGCTCTTAAAGAGCGGTTAAGGAAGAGCACGTATTGGGGACTTCCAGAGCCCATTAACTGCTCCTTCCCCTCTCCCCCTCCACTATTCACCAGTACCCCTCACACGCTGCTCCCAATAGGTGCTCCTGCTTTTTTCTGCCTTGGAGAAGCAGGTTTGCAAGTAAGGGAATTTTTCTATCGCCCGCGTTTGTTTCTCCCTTCCCGCCTAAACTGTTGTTTTCGTGTCCTCTGCCTTGGCACAAATCATCATGGATTATGGATCACACCTGTTCACTTCCGGGTCGCAAGCCCTGTAATATCTCGGTAACCATTGGCTGCTGGGACACGATTGAAAGAACTCAATTTTTTCATCTGAATCTAATAATGTAATTTAAAAGCTTTTTATTATATTTTTCCCCTGTGAGACGTTATTATTCACTTTTCTTAGGGAAAGGGGTAACCAGACAAATTCAAATTCTTTACTTACATTAAAAATGTATAAAACTGTATTACAGGAGTCCAAATTAATTTTTAATTATTACACACTAAAGGGAGGCATTCTATTTCATTCTCTTATTTTTTACATTTTAGACCTTGGGTATATATTTACAATCTGTAAAAATTTACTTTCTCTTACGAATATTTGAAAACTACATGAGTTGAATATTATTTATTCATTGTTATCTCCGTAGAGTTAGTACGATCTCTACTTAGCAGTAAAATATTAAATATACAGGGTGTTCAAAAAATGTGGGGCAATAATTTACGTAGTGATTCCTTGGGTCACAATAAGCAAAAATGTTACTTAGACATATGTCTTATTTTGCTTAGTTTAGCGTTTGTCTGTCTGTATGTGTTTTTTACAAAATAATTCATAACTCCTTAACGGTTTGATTTACAGCGTTGAGATTGTGCAAAAAGGTTTATCTTATTAGTTGCTACCTTTGTTCAAAATATTAATAAAAAATCTTTTACTGTTTCAAAATGGCGGTTACTTTAAATATTTTGGTTTTCGTGTAATTTGCCGTCAAGTATTTAAAATAGCTGCCATTTTGAAACTGTTAAGGATTTTTTGTTAATATTTTGTACAAAGGTAGCGACTAATAAGATAAACAGTTTTGCACAACTCAACGCTGCAACTCAAACCGTTAAGGAGTTATGAATTATTAAAAAAAACACACACACACACAGACAGACAGACACTAAACTAAGCGAGATAGGTCATATGTCTATATAAACTATTTTGTTTATTTTGACCCAAAGAATCACTACGTAAATTATTGCCCCACATTTATTGAACACCCTGTATATCAAGGGAAATAATCAATTAATGATGTACGTTATAATGGTTCTGTCCGAATGATAACTCATAAGTAAAATTTACAGTTGTTATGAATATCAAACGACGTCCCTACAACATATGATTCCTTATAAAACTGCAATGATACCTACATAAAGGACATGTTTCAGAGATTAATTATTTTAATTATTGAAACAAATTAAGCCTTTTGATATAGTTGTGCAAACAAACTTTGAAGTATAAAATACAAAAGTTATCAGTTAAGAGTTTTTTTTTATATTTTACGGTACATAATGTTTTTAAAAAGCTGAAAAGTAGATTGGTAACTAAAAAAATTTGTCATTTAACTTCAGACTTAAAAATACCGGCATTCATTATTTTGGCTTAACCTGAACGATATAAAGTTTTCCTTAATAAACAGTTAAAATAAACTAGGTGTTTTTTTTCATTTTACTAGCTTTCAGGCCTTAATTGCCACCATCACCAAGCCTAATACAATTTATTTGATCATTTAGTTAAAGATAACATCAAGTATTTTGTTCAAGAGCTGATAAAAAATAAAGTTGAAACGTGTAAAATAAGGATATAAGCTAAAGCTCTTAATATTAGCCCCATTGACATGAGATAATTTTTCCATGACTTCTAATTGTTGTCTCTTTGATATTCAATAAAAAAATCAAATTGTTGCATTGAAAGTTTAAATCAGGTGCCATTGCCCACGAAGAGGCCCGCTGTGGCGCAGCGGTAGGTCTGTCCCCGAGACTGCCGCGCCCCCCTCCTCGCGTCACGTCAGCACTCACCGAGAGAATGTCATTCGTTCTTATGAATTGAATGGCAAAACCCACAGTTAGTATCTTATGTCGGTGCATTTTTTAATATGCAAAAATCGTAAAAAAACTGATACATCCTGGAAAGCGATCTTGTAACATTTATAATGGGAATAAACGTCTCCTTAACAAAAACTTAATGGTAGCGATCGTCTTTAAAGACGACTTTAAGCCACCCAAACTTTATCGTTGATAGAAATAACAACACGATAAACGTTAATTAGTTAAATCAGCTTCAGTTCCTCATTTAGCACCAAGTTAAATAACAAAACCGTATAACGTTTACCGTATTGCTTTACCGTGGATGGCGGAAAAGTCCCTATTTAATTTAATATTTTAAAATCGTGAAGTGTGCGTGGAGTCGTTTTTTATACTTTGTTACAACAAGACCCTTACTTATACTTAAAAAAAAACTGTTATTATGCCCTAATTTCATATTGACTATCAACGGTGTTTAGCCTTAACGTCAATAGGGAATGTGTTAAACTGACTCCCACGAAACCTTAGGTAACTTTGAAAGAATAGTTTATTATCGCTTCTGCACAGGTAAACTCCCCCCCCCCCCTTAATCCCAAAAAGATAATTAGATTACTTTCAACACAAATAAAATTGTTGCTCAACCTCAAATACAGGACTTACTGAAAGGATTGTTTCCCACCCAAAGGGCATACCATTTTAAAAGCGGGCGAAGCCACGGTCACCGTCTCGTATTAACTTTTTTCTTATTAAAATTAAATTGTCCTCAAAAGAGGTCCCTACCTTAGCCGAAATATACCTGAAGCCCGCGCGGTGCCATTTAGCGCCCACAGTTTTCACAGTTTTTTTAAGTTTAATTCAACATACAATTTTAGAGATAAAGAGTTGTAGAATGTTATTGAAAATCCAAAATCTTTCATGAATCGATGGATCGTTCATCGTTATTCATTCTGTTGAAGTTGACAAATCTTTAACGCCATCCACCTTTTTAACGAGTGAACATCAACTATTTTGCAGAATCAATTTACACTCTACAACTCCACTTTAAAATGGTGTTTAAAAAAGAGGTTATTTTAAGAATTTGAGACGTTAAATAACACCACCACCTTTTAGACGTTTACCCCTCCACCGCCTTGAGCAGCCAAAAGTGCACAAATTTAACATCGGCTCATATGAAGACGCAGTTTCAAAGTCACCGTTAGTGTCGCATAATAACGAAAACTGCTGAAGGAAGGGAACCCAATTAAAAATGTCCTTAAAATATAATTATTATAATTAAATATATTTTTTCCTTGTTGCTTTCGCCCCAGGGAACTGAAATTTGCCTTAGAATTCTGGTTATAGAGATCCTCCCCCCCCTCTTCCCATCTTGGCTATGTCCTTGACTATATGAGAGAGGACCCAAATCAGACAATAACTGTAAATCATATTGTCTAAACGTGCGATAGAGTCGGATAGCTATACAATCATCCTACACTCATCTTTCACTCATATTCCGGTTAAAATACGCAGCCAGTGCTGCGTCCCGGTCTTAAAAAGGTGATAAAGGTATTAAAGGTATGTTACAGAGAAACTTGTTTAAATTTAATTGTATTTAATTTTAGTTTTTGCCGATGAGCCTTTTAATTCTGTAAGCCCCTCTGCCTCTTACTGAATAATGGAAAACGCTAAAGTGTGTTTTTAACACATACCAGATTATATATATTCACAAATAAGTAGGAATGTATTTGAACTTAAAATCTTTCTCGAAATTTGCCTTAATTTAAACTAAACACTTTTCAATTGAGTTAATAAGACTTATGCCCTTATTCAATATTTGGTTAAAATGTTTACCTGATGAGGTAAACAGCCATCAATACTTGCACTTGGCTGAAGTAGAATACGAATCGTCATTCGCATTATACTTCAGCAGTGGTGTAGATACGAGGGGGGGATCAGGGGGATATACCCCCTTCACCCTATACTTTCTGAAAATCAAAACACGGTTTCTATCTTCTTATTCAATTCAGTTTTAAGTCAACCTTGCTGAATAATGTCAAATAAAGTCAATTTAAATATGTTCATTTTTAAATTAAGCTCATTCATTTTTACCACACTACGACGAAATCACCTGTTTAACGTACATCATGTTATGGAGGCCGAAAAAACTCCTTTTCGTCAGAGAGCCGAAAACTTTCGGCCCTGGGGCTAAAAGTCAGCTGATCGTTTATTTGCTTGAAGCAACGCGTGAACATCACATAGGATGGGTGCACCATTGAATTGCCGAACAAGGATGATGTCTCATGTTTATTTAACCTTACTTTTAAAGGATTAAGAGGTATTCTTTAATTGGTAACTTAATAAGAATACTGATTATAATATTAATTAAAATACAACAATGTCAACGCTTCAATGAATGACCGGTTCTTCACCAGTGAATGACCGATCTTGTACCAAAACCGGTCTCTTTTGGCTGAAGTACTGTCAAAAAGTGAGAATAGCACAATAGCAGCTGACAACAATGAACAAGAATAAACACAGATAAGAGAATAGATCATAGCTATGAAAATACCGACCTTGTTCCTGTCAATGTCCGCGAAGGATTCATCCGGTCATTCACAAGTTTTTGCCCTAGTTACGATCTAATTTACGACTGCCCTCTGTAATAATTTATTATAACATCTAGATCAATAGAATTGATTTTTAATTGTAGGATAGTAAGTTAACTATTATTTAATTGAAACAATTTTTAAAAATATTCATCAAGCAGAATGAATGTAAATCTACCTAAGCCTTGCAGAGATAGTCGCTATAGCAGAAAACATCAAAATCGAATATAGTTTGACACTCGATATTGAATATGCTTAAAAAGTGTTTTTGACTCCACCAATTTTAACCAAAGAAAGATGAATGCTAAATCATATTCTAAGGCTGGTTTTACACTTATTTATAATTAGCTAGCCTAAACAATGTGCTCAATTCAAGTTTTATTTAGCACAACGGTCATTCACTGGTGCATCCACCCTAACTGTGCGGCATTCAATAGGTTCCTACGACAGGCTACTGTAGTGGCAATAATGCGATTTTCATAGCTGTCGTTGCTTAGCTACCATGAAAATAAGTTATATCGCTTATAGTTCCAAGTTTCGATTTCAAGTGTGTCAAATAAATATATTCAGATTAAAAATGTTACATATTATTTATTTCATTGTGCAGTGTGATGAAAGTATATTTCGCAACTAGGTCCGAAAATGTGGTTTTGCAGGCCGTGATCGTGTTTCAAATTCGGGAGAAGGTCGAGAACACAACAGAGCTAATAAAAACATATGATCGCAACTACCCTACCTTTGTAACCTATTTAAATGCCGTATAACTATACTGTGATGTTCCCACGTTGTTCAAGCAAATAACTGATCAGCTGACATTCGGCTCTAGTTTCGGCCAACAAATGGTGTTCCGAGTTTAGATTTTGGGAGGCAAACGACAATGTAAATAGTGCACTTTTAACTAATATACAGCCTTGACACCTGTGATTATTATTTCAAATCAATTTACTTACCTGCACTTCATCGGTGTCAATATATTTTGTTTCTTCACGCTGGACGCGTATCAGCGTGAAGAAACAAAATATATTGACACCTTATGGCAATAAAGTTTACGTAAGTAAATTGATTTGAAATAATAGTGCACTTTTGTTAATTTTACGCCTACACTCGAGAAATATGCTTTCTATGGACATTTCATTCATTGTCCATTACACTGTTCTTCATTTAAAACTAAAATTAAATCCCACGTAAAATGACGTTTAAATTTTTAAGATCAGTCAGTCCGTTCAACCGCAACCATTCGTTATCATTTTACCAAAGATAACTAAAACTGTCAGATCTCCCTGAGCAAAGCCGTTAGTTTCACACTGGCAGAAAAAATTAAAACAATTTAATATTTATAAAGATAATTGTGAATCTATATTTATTTAATACGCTAGGGTTTTTTGTGATCATTACGCCTCCTCGATTGTTTGTCATACTGGAACGATTTAAATAATGTAGGTGTCGTTGGAAAATGCTTGGCGTGTAGTTTTGCAGGAAATAAAGTCTATGAAGATTAGATTAAAGGGAAAGGCCCTGGACGCCCTTAAAGTTTAGTATTTGTCCATAAGATTTAACATGAGAATATAAATTTCAATAAAACACCTGAATAGAGTAAACAAAGTTTTGCAGCAAAGCCATGTGTAATTATTGTAATTGAAACCATTGAATATATATACTGAAACAGACTTTAAGCATTCATTTATGAGTTAGTGGATTTAGTGAGCCATTTTAGTCCGGATTAATATTAAGAAGGGTTATGATTTAGTAACAGAAACTGAACTATAGCAATTTTTATGATGACAATGTAAAATATGTTATATTAATTGTAATTTTTTACAATATAATTTACTTCTTCATTATCTATTTAAAACAACCAATTTAAAACAAGTGTGTTATAAACAAAACTTGCAGTCGATTTCCAAATAACTGTTTGTTTTCTTGTGTATTACTTTGCCTGTAAAAAATTATTTAATTTATATTAATAATTTAAGTATGACAAAGGTACCTTGGAGAACATGATTGGTATACAATTTTCTTTGAGTTTATGGTGATGGCTAATAATATATGAAGTTTTTTTGTTATTAATGATCTAAAAATTAAAAACACGTAGTTGTATTAAGGCGCTCGATCGTTGATTAAATATAACACTTTGTAAGGTTTTCATTAAACTATTTTTATTTTGTTCAACTATAATGTGACAGTTATGGATATGTAAAAATCAGTATTACTTAAATAATATATTTTTAACAATTATTTTGGTACTAAGTGATGTTCTGTGGTTTAGTAAGGATGTTCCATATAAACGTGAACTATCCATAATTTAACCAAAATCAAATCATCTCCTGAACGATGATAGAGTATTCACAAGAAATATTGTTTATAAAGACCTTTATGAAATAATCTCAGTATTATTGGGATTCGGAGTGACTTTGAAGTTTAATCATATCATTAATAAAATAGTCCTAGCATACTGTACCATGATTTTTTTTCATTTAGATGTGAATGCATGACAATTTCTCGATTCCGAGCAAGGGGTAACTAGTTTTAAAGAAACTACTGATTAAATATGCAGCAACAATAAATACATAAAGAGCTCTGTAGTTAACGTTTGACCAACCCGACAAACGTCGTTTCTTTGTCTAATAATTATTATTATTGAAATGAAATCATAAACAATACTGGTAAAAAGATCTCCTGAAAATCTTAAAATAATTATTAAGTTTCTGTCAGAGAGTTAGCAGTAACTATTCCTTGGTTAAAATTAGTAAACTCTGATGAATGGTTGGAGTACCTGAGAAGCTAAAGCAATCTTAATGATAATGTCATTCTACGTGGGATTCAAAATTCTTTAAAAAATCAAGGAATGTCTGTCGGGTGGTTCGTTTACAAGTTATAAGTAAAAAAATTCGAAGAGTTGCACAATTAATTATGCTCGGTTTATTTTGTCTATCGTAAGTTAAACCTTCCCAAACTCGCTTTAAACTTACGATGCCTAGAGCAGATTAAAAAATTTCCGGGATCCCCCCAATTTTTGTTTGCTACAGTTAATTTTTGGACTATTATTCTGAGCTAAGAGATAGACGACTGAAATGTAATACGGCTTGTAAACGGCCGTAAAAACAACTGATCGTGTTTCCGGGTCGTGAGTGAACGGTCGGGTGTATATTAAACTTATAAAATAATTAATATAATTATATACATGTATATAATTATAATAAACGATAAACGACATGGTTACAATTATAATATAACGTTGCGAAAAGTGCGGTTTAAAACAATCGCGCCTATTTTCATGTTAGGAAAACGGCGGGAAAAGCTTTGCGAATGACACAAACCGTCTTGAAAGACAATTAGTTATATAGCATGACCATAAAAAAATCAGGATTTCGGGAGGCGATTCCTTACATCTAAACTAAGAAAAAAGTTGATAAGAAGGTTAAATACTGGTTAAATATGCGATTATGTATTTTTCACAAAATATTATATACCTCCGAAGTTTTTAAACAGATTTTTTTGAGACTCAGTATGTACCGACAGCTAGTCAAGGACAGTTCATTGAAAAGTAATCAACATGATCGAATGGTTAATTCCAAAGTGGTGGCCGTTTAAATCTTCAATTTGAAATACCGGACATACTGTATTTAGAAAAAAAAAATATTAAGAATAACTATTTATAGTAAACTTAATTTTCAAACTAATGACACCTAAATTTTGAGAATCGGCTAATAAAAAATTGAGTTATGGTTGAATTAATTTACAAGGCAGCATAATTAGCCTATTTCATCGGGTTGCTCAGTGCAGCGATGGACTATTTCGCTCAAAATTATGCTGCTTCGTTAGCTAAATTAGACCATAACTTAGTTGTTTATAAACCGATGTTCATATTTTTATTGTCATTAGATTGGAAATTAAATGCACTAAGCATTGCTTATTTTTAGATATTTTTGTAAAAGTACCTCTTTTCGGAATTTAAATTTAAAAATTTTAAACGCACCATTTTGAAATTTACCATTCAATCATGTTGATTATTTTTTTATAAACTAAGAAATCGGTTGAAAACCTTAATAGATTAAAAATGTTTTATGAAAAATACAAAATGGCAGATAACTGGGTAAGTATGCATTTTAGGACATACCTTCATGTCAACTTTTTCTTAGTTTAGATGAAAGAAATCACCTCCTGAAACCCTGAAACGTTTTTAATGGAAAACCTGTATAACCACTATGGACGATATATGACAAAAGCCGAGAACAGCCGAAAAAATTGTCCTGTGTGTTTACTGATGGCTTGTAAAAAACTGGAGGAACTATGCTAAAGATTAAATTTAAACTTTTTTCTTTAAAGGGCATTTTATGAAAATCCCTTGATCCAGGTTTTCAGAAGCCGATCACGGGCAGCTTAAATTATTTTGGATTTATCAACTTCCAGTTTGTTCTATGTCTCTAGGTTTTCTAAAATGCGATTTGTCAGTTCCAATTTTTATTTATAAAGTTCCTGGGGGTGTGCCACCGGACCCTTCATTTTGCTAGGGGGTACTCCATACCCCCAGGCCCCCGGCACCTCCCTCTTGACAAAGGTTTACCTACGCTAAGGTATAAGATTACATCATGTAGTATGAGAAGGTGTCGATAACATTTTTGAAGAGGAAATGTATTATCACCTTGGGAAAGGGTGCGCCATCGTGGTAAGGGAGGATGGACACGCCTAACACAGTATTTATAAATAGAGTTCAATCCCGAATAGGGCCTCACAATGTGAGGCCAGTGAGCTTATCCGGGCTGCCAAACTGCTGCGTAATCTACAACGACCTCCAGTGCCTCTAGATAAAAAACCCGCCAATTTTTTATGAGTCATGTTTCATCAGCATACACCACTTACTCCAACCAAGAACGAAATATCGAAGTTCACTAACAATTCGTGAGGGCTGCAATAATTATCCTTGTTAAGTTATAAGAGTACGTAATTTACTTTATATCGAACTTTTTCAGGGACAAATTGTATATAACAAATAGTTATGCCCCCCTGAAACTTTCCAGCCGTGGAGTTTATACATTCTGGAATTTGATATTATATAATACATATGAAATGGGAGATAAAATTATCTTTTTATTCAATTGTGTTAAAAATCAGCCAGTATACAAAAAATCCATCAAAAGTTTCTAAAAAAATAAGAAATTTATTTCTTTATTTTTTAGTTTTATCTCAGTAAGCAGAGGAATTTCTTTTCTAAGGTTAATACAAGCAAGTAGACCGAAATTGATCCAAATTCACAATACTGCCTTAAACATAAAAACTGCTGAGACATTTGTGATTAAACCATAAACAGAAATATGAAACTGTAAAGTAAATTAAATTTTGTATATAAAAAACACTTAATAGTTCATGGCTTGAATCTGTTTTAGTTATGAAGTTTTTAAACGGAAAAAATGACCATTATGAGTGCAAAGTAAAAATTTTAAACTCCCTATGTACAATTTGTATTTATGTACCATGAAGTTGATATTTAAAGTCGTTTTAAAGTAATGGATGAATATTTGAAAATTCATTCATAAAGAGGGTTGTAAAATGAGGCACAACATGATGAGAATCAGAAGATACCCGTATGATTATAATAGAACAAAATAGTTTTTCCTGTTGAAATGAAAGAGCCCAAAAAAGGTCTCCAGCGAGTTTGTAAACCCCCTTATGATATCATAAAAAGAGGAAGTTACTGTTAGTTATTTATATTTATTAATAGTTATTTCCTAAGCAATTCTACTTGTGATAATGTTTATAATCTGTACAAGCCGGCATGTCAAGGAAAAAATAAGTGCTACAATCTATGGTTGACTTTATAACTATCTAACCACCCATATGTTTAGGTGTGAACTAAGTGAATTGAGGTTGAAACACAGTTAGCGGATATAGCCACTGTTCCGAAATAGTTCAGGAGTAGTAATTAGTATTTTTTTAAGGTTCCATTTTTTTTAC
The DNA here is from genome assembly GCA_035578135.1 of Flexamia atlantica. NCBI lineage: Eukaryota > Metazoa > Arthropoda > Insecta > Hemiptera > Cicadellidae > Flexamia > Flexamia atlantica. Next base: position 37,898,945 of record JAQJVK010000002.1, on the reverse strand, counting down.
AAATAAACCAACCATTGATTCAGATCAAAGAAAAAAAGCAATCATTGAATTAGTTCATCCTATACCCCTTACCACCGTTCTCACCCTCCCTCCCTTCAGGTTGCCGAAATAAAAAAGTGAAAATTATTATTTAAAACACTACTAAGGTAATGAGATCGAAAGTTCTGTTAACGTGAATGTCACTTCTTATGTTTACAAAAAAAATCATAGAAAAATAATTAGTTTCACATAAAAAAACACTTCACATCCATGAAATGAAAAATCTAACATACTTCTGGCAATACTAAAAATTAAAGCTATAAAATAATTAGTTTATCAGTGGTAAGAATTGGCCCTTTGTTTGTTATTATTTTATAGTACGTGTGGTTAGCGTAAATTTTCACCAAAACCTTGCACTCTTTGATACAGCTTAGCCACTTGGTATGTATATAGAATATACCTGTAGAAGTATTTTTGTCCGAAGATCCAACCTCGAATTCGTGTAGAACACCCCCATATCAGACATTAAAGATATGGCCGCCATTACATTCATAAATTGTTCTATAACTTCGGTAATAGTATTCCGATCTCAATAAACCTTTTTTTGTTTGAAAGATAATCTCAAAATAAAACGTTTTTGTATATAAATGTTTTTTCTAAAGTTCATAGTTTTCATTGCATATTTGAAAAACGAAACTTTCCATTTAATTCCATGAGAAAGTCTAATTCCTCAATAAAATGCGTTTTGGGGGGCTTAACAAGGCTGTAGCTAAATGTAGAATATTCTCTAGGTTAAAAACTTATACGCACAGAAATTTTATTCCAATTGGTCATTTATTATCAGAATAATGGCCTCAAAAAGATAAACGCACGGGCCATTTTCCGAGTTAGCCCAGTTTTTTGGTATTTTATGGAGTAAAAAAACAATTATTGGGGTGAAACCTGATTAAAAACGAAGAAAAATAACAAAACAACCGAAAAAATTCCATCATAATAGTATAATTCTATATTTTATGGTATACTATTAAGGTAGACATTAAGGTATGCTGGTTAATGCTATAGGCGGTTAAATCGAATTGAGCGTAATAAGGAGAAACAAAGCAATTTATCTCTGTCCTATTGCTCGCGGTTTTAGATTGTTGTATCGGCCCATTATCAGATGGTAACCCGGTCCGCTGTGAAAGTAAGCATATAACTGTAAATAAAAACAAATGCATAAGCTGTTTAGCTCTTTTCTGCGTATCAGTGCCCTTAAGAAAAACTAATATTTGTCCTGGGATATACTCCCACGACCTCATTTAAGTACAGGGTTGATGGGTGTCAGACTTACGATTTCATCAAAGGTTACATGGGCTTTATATATATAAAGACATAGATAATATGGTAATACTTAATGTGACTAAGAGTGAAACTATAAGGATAATAATTGATTAACTTTGACTTTATGCGTATAGTGGCTAAACTGGGTGTTATTTGTACATTTGAGATATTTTTTTGTCCTTCCTTCATACATCCCGGACGCTAGACCCAGCCCGGAACCGTTTTACACATTACTTCTGGTTAGGCCTTGTGGGTCACGGGCCACGCCAACAGAGCATTGTTTTATAACTAATGTAATCGGTCGTAAATTTAACAAACAGATTGTTCCAGAAGTTAAAAACAATTCATTACCAAGAAATTGGCCTTAACTTGGTAATTACTTCAATGTCACATCTTTTTAAGCATTGGCTAACCTTCAAAATTTGCGTTTTTGTTTGTGATATTAATGTTTTTGAAGTAATCACATCGAAATAAACATATTACCTACTTTAAGGTAATTTAGGTTTAAACGTTTATTTATTTTCCTTATTTTTATCGATGTTGGAATTATCTGTGATGTTATAACGGTATGCCTACCTGTCTTGTTCAATTGTCTCGGATAAAGTTAAAAACTATCGAACCGACTGGGCTGAAATTAGGTTTGCATAAAGGTAGATCATGTGCTTATCTTTTCAATTAAGGATGCCATATTGACCTCGGATTTGCATTATTGAACTTCTCTTGACAACCCCTTTGAGGAATTACTCAATTGGGGTTTAGATTTGGTTACTGTAACCCATTTAAAAAGGAAGATGGGGTATCCATATTTAAACTAGTTTCCCATCCCAAATGTATGGCTGCCTGTCCGCTCGTAAGTCTAATGTTAATTTTAGAGTTGGGCTTACGGACGGCCAGGACCAGGTAATTTGACTCGGACTATATCAGCCGTGCGCGGCAAAGAGACCGCTATCAAGATTTGTTTATGGTGAGTTGACAGGTACTGTTGTAGTCTACGTTCAGGGCAACCCGCGTTACTGTTCTCACACAAACAATTTCTGTCTCTTATTGAATAATTAAAAGCTTTTAAGTGTGTTGTCAACACATACCAAGATTTCATGAATCCACAAATAATTGAGAATGTATTTAAACTTCAAATCTTTCTCAAAATCTTCATTAACTTAAACTTTCCGCTTTTCAATTGAGTTTTCTAAGTTATCTATTACTGTTAAGGTTGTAAACAAACCTTTAACTGACAATGGCTGAATAAATTTTGTCTCCTAAGTTTATTTTACTTTTCCGTTTCGGCTTTATCTGAAATATACCCTCAGTAATAGTATATTTCGCAACAGGGGTCGAGGATGAAGTTTTGCAGGCTCGAGATTGGTTTCAAATTCGAGATAAAGTCGAGAGCTGCAAAACTCTATCGGCCGAGGTAGGAATGCTATTTTTCACCACAATACACAATGAAATACACCCTGTATATAATATTAAAAATCTGATTATATATTTGACACCCTTGAAAACAAAACTTGAGGTTATTAGAGACGGTACAACTTCTTTGTCGTGGTTTAAACAAACTCCGCTCTGAAAATCATATGATTGCGACTATCCTGTCTTTAGAACTAGTCGAGGTTTTTTTTTCAAGCAAACAAACTGACTTTCGGCCCTCTGGCGGAAAAGAACTGGTTTCGGCCACCAAATGACGATTGTAAAACAGGTGAATACGTCGTTGAGTAGTGAAAATAATATAAACAATATAGGCTCTTTTTACCGAGTTTCTTTAAAAAATGCAGCTATATTACCTTACGTCTAAAACTATTTATTGGTTGTAAATGCATCTATTGACTAAAATTAATAATGTTTTCAAATAATGAAATAAAAAAGTTTCCAAGCCACGAAATTTGCTTTGATCATAGCCACCAAATGAACGATTATCGATTTGTTGTTTCTGATTCCCTGAAGCTTCTAGCAAATAAAACACATTGGAATAATATATTTCGCAACTAAGCCCGAAAATTATGTTTTGCGGGCTCGAGATCGTGTTCAAATTCGAGACGAGGTCGAGCATTTGAAACGATCAAGAGCTATATCAACGCATATCGAACAACTCGTTTTGAAGCGCATCAAGATAATTTAAATTGAACTCAAATGTCAAATTCCGTTTTGAAAAAATTATTTTAATTCCTTACTCCATTAAATATTTGATGTAATTGTTTCGCTAAAATTCGTGGAAGGCGATTTTCTGGGGATTTTAGGATTGCTAATATGTATTCAATATGCAAAGCCAAAGTATAAAAATAAATTCTGTCAAAACCAGTCTCTAAATACAGTACATAATTTGGCGTATTTTGAGGCAAACAAAAAAGCTTTTTTATGAAGAAATTTTGAGAATTTTCAATCACACTATTGTTAAAAAAAAATTCCAAACTTGCCCCATAACACAATATAGATCTAACAATAATGTTATGGCAAATTATTTTTTAACTAAGAGGAATATCTTTATTTTGGAACACACTTTTCAAAGCAGAATTTATTTCCAAATTTGGATGAACTACTTTTACCCATATCATGTAAATTCCATGAAAAAGTTGAAGTGAATTCTATTCCTAAATACTTATAATTGTTTACTACCTCTATCTGTTCCCCTTTGTACCACCACTTATTGTTTTATTTCAATTTTCCCTCTTCCTAAATACCACAATTTCTAATTTTTGTAAATTCAAGTGTAAATTCCACATTTCACAGTAACTTTCTAATCTGTTGAATATATGCTGATCGTATACAGATTATTATTAACTAACAAAAGAATTTCCAGGATTTTGTCCAGAGCATATCGACCTGTAGGAGTGTACTCTTCTACACATTGTTGGTATCAAATTAAAGCTATTACAGCTATAAACCTGTGAACGGTTTTCCTCTTGATATTTCTTTTAACAAACGTATACATTATAACAAAGTAGATGATCAATATTTGAATTAGTTATTTAGTTGTGCCACCGAATGAAAGACTAACAAAAGTCAGTTAATATTCAACCACAATATGACTTTGATCTCTTAAAATATAGATATTTTTACAAGGAAACAGAAAATAATATATTCTCACCATAAGGATGAGTATCTACCCTACTGAAACCATGATTAACAGTCTGTAATCATCTTGACTTCCTGTATTTTTTTCAAGACAACTTAAAAAGTAACACTTGTAACTCAAGAGGTGCGATAGCGGTGGACTTTTTCTGTGTATTTAAAGATTGAGAGTCTTAAAAATCAATAATATTATAAATTAAAATATGTTTGAAAAAATCATGGTTTAAACTCATTTTTTATTTAAAACCTGGTTTTTGCTAATTTTGCTGATTTTTGATAATTTTTAATATCAAGAAGCAGCAATCTGTACGACCATACTTTTCTCGACTAGAAATTTTAACTTTATTGATTTATATGTTTTCGAAACTATTTCTTATTTTAGAAAAATTAACATTTCAACGAGAAATCCAAACTCTCACAGTTATAGCACTAGGAATAACAGGTACGTTCAACAACACAAATTAAAAAATGTTTCTAAGAAAACTAGTTACGTTGGGACTAATTTTTATTTAACCCGCCGGATAATATTTTAAACGAGCAAAATTTTAAAGTTTCAAGTTACATAAGAAATACCTTTTAACCTTGAGCCTGCATTCTTTTGACGAGTTTCTGAGTTAAAACAATTTTAATAAAAGATTATTCTACTGTGGTTCATTGTACATTTTTAGTCATTGTTACAGCAAGAACTGTTTTTTAATCATTTTTGTACCTAAATTTTGTACAATTAATCTCTATATAGCGGTGGTTTTAATCAGACCGTATTATTTTATTATACTGTAAAATTACAGGAACACTTTTAATTTCAACCTGAATGAATTTGATTTGTTGTTTCAGCCAAATATTGTATTGTATTGTTGTAGGCAATAAAATTATATTTTTATTTTATATTCTGTTACTTATGCATTACTTTTGTTTCGCATAGGTTCCCATAAGCTTGATGATGGTAACCTTGTATATAATTTTTGTATGATTATTGTAATTTGGCGCTATTCTTGAATCGTTGTACAAATTTGAATTAATTAACTTTGAATTTGAGAGATGAACTAACTTGGAGCTGTAGAAACGGTTAAATCTAAACACGTCCAAAATGTCAGATTGAGATACTGTAATATTTTAATACTAAATAGTTGTAGTGTTCTGTTGAGTGGACCGAAAATGACGACGCCCATCTGTGCATCTGCGCGTGGTTAGAAAAACGCTTATCACTTGAGTTGTTTGTTTGCTTGACAGTTTTATTGATGTTAGGGTCCTGCTACACTCGGTTTCGTAACAAACAATTTTCAAAGTAGGCTACCGCTAAAAACGGGGTTTACATCGTCAATTAAAACACCTGATATCCTACCACAATACTCAGTCATCTGGAAAAAGTTTACCTACTTTAACACAGGATTTTCTTTTTATTTCACTGACAAAATTCTAGAAACAATGGAATGAGGAGAAACATCTTCATCGCAGATGGTTCACACCGAAAATTGGCGGGCTTTATTATCTGAAGGTCGTTGTAAATAACGTAGCACGCAGGACACAAAGATAAACATGGGGCTTTATTTAGGGGCCTAATCTATTTTACATGATCACGTTCAGTTGTGCAGCTAATTTATGATATTATGATAGCCTCTTATCCACAAATGAATTTTAGGATGATGTCAAAGAAACCTTTTCTAGGATATACATTTTGATAATAATTGGTTGATAGGTAAAAAATAACGTAAATAGACGGATTTTACTTAAAAAACATTCTCACGGGAAACTACGACAAATCACAGAAACTTAGGTAAATATTACTTCGAATTTGGTTCATATTTCGGCCTTTTTCTATTCAAGCAACTTCAGTAAAATTAAAATTTATTAATTTTGTAGTTCTAATATGCTAGTTATAATATAATTTATATTAGTTATAACATACATTGCCGACTGGTACTGTATGGAATTTGGACGCATCTTGTTCCGTTTCTCAAAATGATTCCAAAAGATTTGAAGAAATATCAATGACCACCATTTTTAGGTGGTTCAATGAGTAATAACTTCTTAAACTTTGAATTGGTCAATTATCAGTGGCATAACCCTATAAAATTTTATATATATTTAATCGTGTAAATTCGAATTTTCATCTTATTATCAGCATCATTCTAGAGGGTTTCATAATATGAGTGAAGGATGAGTGTGGAATGGATAAGATGTAAGTCTTGTCACATTGCAAAAAAACATTTGCTCAGTAAAAATTATTAAAACAAAGAGGTCTATCAAAAAAATAAAAGGTGTTTAGCCTTCTCGGTGTTCAAAGTCCTAGAACCTTCTAGGCCTAACCCTTTTTGGTAATTTGATATGAACGTACATTCTTGGAACTTAACGGTTACAGACACGCTAATATTCATTTAGTTACTTATAAAGCAAATCTCAAATTTATCTTATTTATTATTTTTTCAGAATTTCAGTGCAAAAAAACTATTTTGGAAAGGAATATTTTGTAAAAATACTGCATATATAGACTACTAAATTGGATAGCTACGCTAAACGTAAAATGCTAATGAATTAGTGATCGGCTGACTAGGACTATTTCAATTTATTTGTTGCCAGCACTGGGAGCATCTAATGGGCTGTGGGTTAAAATATATCATCGGCCACTCAAACTTCCAGCGCTCATTAGGTGCTCGCGGCCGCGAGCACTTATCGTGCTGTGGGAGGCAGCTATATATCAGGAGCACTGTATGGGTTCCCCGTCCTGGGAGGCATCCTGGGGGTGTCAAAAACGGGTTTGTGAGCCATCAATCTGGGGGCTTTCTCCAAGGTGAACAAACTCGAAAATTCGAAAAGGTAAAAATTTACGTCATAAGTTGTACGGATTTGTTACATACCATTTCGCTCTTATAAGTTGAAGGGATCACAAAAACACCTAGGTGACAAAGATTTTGGGGGCTTTGACCCAGGTGGACAAATTTGAAAATCCAAAAAATTTTACGTCATAATGAGCACTTATATAATATGGGCATTTCATACCTCAGATATTCAGGGACCTAAAACCGCTTAGGTGGACAAAATTTTTGGTGGCAAGGTGGACCCAAGGTGAACCCAAGGTGGACAAGATTGAAAATAATGTTCGCATTTTGTGTTTTTTAATGCGCCTCTCCACCATCATTGGTAACTAAATTATTCTAGCTACACAACATTATAATGTTAATATTAAAACAATAAAATGTTTTGAAATTGTATATTTCGGCTTTCTGCCTGAAGCCATCATCAGCAAATAAGTTTTCAAGTTTGTCCACCTGGGTCAAAGCCCCAAAATGTTTGACCACCTTGGTGTTTTTTTATCCCATCAACTTATACAACGAAATAACTAAATGGTATGTATAATATCTGTGCACCTTATTTTGTAAATGTAGACCTTTTTTTGGAATTTTGGATTTTGATCACTTTTGAGAAAGCCCCCAGATTTACGGCTCACAAAACCCATATTTGACCCCCTTCAGTATACCTCTTCAAAACGGCGTGGCTTTTAAATGTTGCAGCATATGACGTAATTTTCGACTCTCAGCTCCCGATCCAATTTTAAAATGCCATGAATGGTTTTGTTGCAAGACCTCTTTTTTGTAAAGTATAGAATAATTGGATTAGAATTAAAATTTCATGTTAAATGTAATTTTTATAATCGACGTCTTCCCTTCAGTATTTACATAAAAATTTCCAAATTCTTTTTTGATTAGGGCCTTTACAATTATGATTAGCGTCTTGTGTCGGGATACGTTACATTCATCCAACCTTAAAAATCCGTTACCTTATTTCACAGTGTTAAAACGTTTAGCAGATTTATGATACAATAGATGTAAACTTCACTTTATCATAAATTGCAAAAATACTTGACGAAAGACAATTTACTACAACAAACTTAAGAATAGCTTTTACTTTAATAATGATTAATGTAAAAAATTGTTAATTTTTTTTTATTGAAAGAAACGTGCTCACAAGGAAATAACTATCTCCGCTACCCCCGTCGTTGAGTTCTACGTAAAAGTAAAATTCATCCACGTAACTATATTTTAAATTATAAAAGAACTATGTGCTCTTCAAGGCAGTTGTCATAAAATAAATGTTAAAATTCAGCTTTTATAATATGTTATGGAAGACGGGATAACTACCATCTATCAACCTCGAACAATTAAATGTCATATTTTAATAACCAAACAATACCTGTTATTTTTTCTCTTGATTTTTTATATTGAAGTACCTTGAGGTGAAATCTATTGCACTCGTATCTTGTGTAGGTCAGGACTAGTTTTTGCCAGTTTTGTTTAGACTAGTTAGGATTTGAAAATATACTATTATATAAGATCTGTAAATAATTCCTGTTTTTTAGGTTAAACAGTTAACCAATTATCAACAATTATCATTAGATAAACGATAACACTGTCGAGATAAAGGGACATTTAGTGCACAAAAACAGGAAGAGAACAGACGATTTTTTGTAGTAAATGTAATATTTCTCATACCACTGAAACTAGTTTTTAAGGTTTGAGTGTCTATTGTAAGTAAGACCTGGTAGCCATAACTCCTTGGTCTGTTAAAAGAAAGTCCCACAAAGCCGAGATTAATACCAATTTCCTTTCTGACATGGGATACGATATAAAAATTGGAACGACATTAGATATGCTTTGTGATACAACGTTGTACGTTTTACAACGCTACACTCGACGGATTTGACATGAAGTTTGTGGTGAGTAAGGTAAATTTTGTAGGGGATCTACAAAACAGGACCAGTATAGCAATATTTATAAATTTCTTAATAGGAATTCGTATTATAATTTGTTTTACCTATTAGAACGTTTGGTTCTAGCCACAGTATTATTTCTGCTAAATCATCAACATTTGCTCCCTCTGGCACTTCATGGCAAAATTTTCTTCTCTGATCATTCTCTTTGAACTCGGGTTCTCCTGTAGGAAATGACAGTTTTTATGAATACTCATGAAGTTTGAAAACGTGTTTTCTAAAAATGCAAAAGAAAGGTTCACTGGAAATCCTTATACTGAAATTAATTATTCTTTTAATTATCCTGGTATAATAGCGACAAATTCGAAATGACGGCTTTCCAACCCGTGGGTCCGTGTGGCCCTGTCCAACCTTGAGACCAATGCCAATTTTACCGTTGGGCTTACAGAAAGCCTGGACCGATCATTATAAACACTGATGATTTTCGGCTAAACTAAGGGAATATCTGTAAAGAAAGTTACCGGAAAGTGACCGGAAAGTTACTCTTTGCCGAAAACTACACAGTAAATTTACCGTTCACAAGAAAATAGAAATAACGGAAGTAAATAATCAGCTGATTTCAGAAAACCAACGTCTAATGTATGTTTATTGCACTGAACTCTATTTCTATCTGGAATCATTACTCCCTGACTCAACGTTGTGAAAAACGCGCCGTCAAGATGGCTGTGTTGTGTTGGTAAAATTGGCTTTCCCTTGGACGCTAATTAGCTCTTTGGCTCATTGGTTCGACGCTGTCATTCCCAAGTCAAGATGGCCGAGTGCAAGTTGTCTGCTGATACTGATGTAAACAATCATTCAACATAGACTTATCAGCGAGAAATTTCGAAAATTTAATTTACAGTATGGTACAGTAAAATTATGGATCTCCGTTTGTTGTGTAAGGAAATTAGTAATGAAATAAATTATCTTACCTAGTTCTCGTTATTCAATGCTATAGCCTACACCTAAATACCCCCAATACCGGGAACCAAGACCTTTCCTAAAACATTACTTAACTTCAGGAAAATCGGTTACTTTTTATTGGAAACAATTCACAGGATTTCAAAATTACGTTTAAAATCAAGTTATAATATACATGTAATATACTTTTTTTTTAATGATAAACGCTCTGAAAAATTACTAAATTAACATTGATTTAAATGGAGAAAAAATTTTATCCTGCTAAGGGCACGTTAGCCAACATAACATCAAGAAACGCAGAGGCGACAGTGGCACGCTTTTTAGGCATAGGACTCCAGATTATAACATAAAGCTTAGTGGTTTATTGGCTACTATTAGATGTATGTAGTAGTAGTAGCGAGTGTTTGTTTTGTTTTGTTCATTTTGTATACGTTAGGTGTGGAGAATTGAGAAACAAAGTGGTTTATGCAAGGAACAAGGAATACATTATGATTAAAAAAATGTTTTCTATGAGTAGTATTATGTAAAGTATCTTTCGTCACACATCCGATAAGTTTTACCGCACTCCATTGAAAATTCTGCACTTCCCTCAGGCCCACGCGGGTAGTGTCAAGGACGTCCGGACTAGTTACATTATATACTAAAAACGTATTGCAAAAACGTATTGCAAAGCAATACAATTGGGCAAAAATTAAAGTTTAGTGAAATAAAGTGAAATTGATTAAGTAGTTTAGTACCTTAAAAATGGTACATCAAATTATTTTAAGATATTGTACGCCATGTTAGATACAGCGAAGCTCTTTCTGAGCACATTTCGTCTGAGAAGGAAAACCGTAATCGATTATCACCAATATTACGGTAGATATTCAAAATTTCGTCTCGAATTTGAAACACGATCCCAAGCCTGCAAAACCTCATTTTTGGTCCTTGTTGCAAAATTTACTATAACTTAAAAAAACTGAAATTATAGCTAAATTACAAAAAATAAAGTTTAAACTGTACAAAATGTGAATTATAGTAATTAAAATCTATGCTTACCACATTTTTTTGAAGTTAACAATCCAAAACGGTCCTTCATATATATTTTTTTGCTGTTATCCTCTTTGTTTCCTGTCATGGCGTTCAGTATTAAGTCGCTAATTCCCGTGGCTGCCTGTTATTAAATAATCTCATTTTACCCCTTGTAAAAGTAAGTAGTTTTATAAAGTTCTTATTAGATTGTAGGGCGGCACAATTTGAACAAAACTTAAATAAAGGTAGGTATTTTTACACTATGTTGAATCAAGAATCAAGAATCAAGAATACTTTATTGCCACTAGCTTCTACAAGCATTGACAAACGTCAAACAAACAAATGTACAGAAATATAAAAGATACAGTGTACATATATGATTCTTACATATAACATAAAAATAAATTTCTCTTAATTATCAGAAAGTTAATCCTGAACACTGTAATATTCCTTAGATACTAAAAAATACCGTAACTTTCTTTTGAACCTGGCCTAAATTAATTCTGCTTTCATAAAATTTGGGAGGGAATTGAGAAGTTTTACTATGTTAAAAAATGTCTGTTTTTCGAAAAATGTGGTTTTGTGTTGTGGAATGGATAAAGTCAAGGAGTGTCTAAGGTCGTAACGACTACAACTGCGAAGTTGAAAAAATGCTTGTTTTTAAAGAAAAAAGAAAGACATTCGTATATGTACAGGCAACTAAAAGTGCGCAGATTATTCGTGGAAAAAACATCTCTACATGAATCATTTCTTTGGATTCCAAAAATCAACCTAATCGCTTTCTTCTGTAAAACGAATAAGGACTTCGTCTTTGAAGATTCGGCTCCCCAAACTGCAATACCATAACAAACGTGAGGGTAAAGGCATCCATAGTTGTTCTGCAAGCTGTACCAATTTTTTGTATAGGTCCTAGTTTCCATACAGTCGTTGGCTTTGTATTTATTACCCTGGTAAGAAAGTGGAAAAATAGCATTTAATCTTACAACAATATCTTTAATATTTTATTTTTTAGGAACATGAAGTCATAAATTTACTATTAAGGCCTATTTTAATCCTATAGTTGCTCTAAACAAAGGTGAATCTAATATTTGTACTTGAGATTTGGTCAATGCTTTACCAAGAAAGTCAATTTTACATTGTAGTAGGGCCTTCATTGATCCCCTGTGTGTTCCCAAGGGACTGATTGTTTTTTATATCAGGTTTATGGGAAAATATGTTGATAAAACAATTAAGATGAATTATTCAAAAAATCTGTTTCATTTACGAAACAAACAGTAAAAAATTAGCGCTTTCAAGGACAGTCAAAACAGTCACATGGTGGAATTAGGAAATCTTCTGACAACTAATTTTCCTAAATGTGTTCCATAGAGAACTTCAAATTTTAGGTTGTTTTTAGTTTTCATAATTATTTAGCGAGTATCACTCACAGCGCCAGCGCCGACGAAGAGCACTTTGGCGTCCTCGATCGCAGTTCCCCTGTGGTGAGCCGCAGCCAGGATGCCCGCCACCGCGGTGGCAGCGGTCCCTTGAATGTCGTCATTGAATACTGTGTAGTTCTTCTGGTACTTCTCCAGCAGTGGCTGGGCGATGGGAGGGAAAAAGTCTTCGTACTACACGGGAACACAAGATTATAATAATGTTAAAATGTATAGGAATGTTCAAAAAATTGTTATTTTTTATTTTATTCTTTTAAAATACGTTTATTAACCCAAATTAAATTGTTTTCAATTGTACTTTTGCATCGCTCTCAAATTAAACCATAAATATCAAAGAGCAAATAAAATAAAAATTGACCTAAATAGTATGAACTCAGTAAGAGTGCTGTGAGTAATGATGCTACTGTATCTATTGCATTTTTACTATATTTTTTCGTTCTAAAATTAGCATTGTATTTCGTCCAAATCTATGCATCCAAGACATGAGGAAATTATTTAATTCAATAATGTGGAATTGATTTGTTAAATAATAATAAAAAGTAACTACAGTAATGCCTGTTACAACCTGAATCAAGGTATTACGTCCGTAAACTTTCACCACAGCCTGCATAAACTCCTCGACGAACTTCCAGTATTCATCACCGGTCTCTCTTCTCTTCTGTTTTCCAACATACTTGTGTTTTTTCCTTCCCAAAAAGTCCTGCAAATATAAAGTTCGAAGACTTTTTATTCAGTTTTTCGGTTTTAAAGTTAGGTAGGCTTATACAAAAAAGTGTAAACGTTATGTGGACTGGACAATGCGGCGAGTGGAGGATATCACGATTTATAGTCCTAGAAATTACGTATTGCTTTGATCACAAAGGCATCTTTGATATTTTTCACGTATGTCTAGGATGTGGAAAAGAGTTCAAAAAATTTGGAATCAAACTTATAAAACAACAAGAAAATAACCGTCCCTCTAAACACGGTAATTTATATCCCGGCTAAACTTAATCGCCCTTGATTTTGAGTAATCGTATTTCAATTGCCAGTTATAAATCTGAGTTATTGGGAAGAGGGAGCACAGGGACATATCAGTCAGGTATTGTGTTATAATTTGATCGGTAATTCCTGTGTTATCATTTACATTCCACAAAAATCCCCTACTATGATTAAAAACATTGCAAACTTTAATTGTGAAATTTACTATGTGTCTAGAACTCTGGCGATTTTCAGAGACCGCAATAATTTCATGAAACACGGAGAGAAATGCCATTCTCAGTTTGCTCCCTACCTCGTTGTTAGTTCCGACGTCCAGCGTGACGGGGAGGCAGACGCGGGGGTCCACGCCGCCCAGAGCCGTGTACAGGGACAACTTGCCCACAGGGATGCCCATGCCGTTGGCGCCCAGGTCACCCAGGCCCAGGATACGTCCCCCATCCGTGACCACGATCGCGTTCACTTCCGGCTGGGTCTTTTTCCTTTTAAAAACAATAAACAAATGTATATTTACATTATATATATAAGGAGAGTTGTGTGCTGGTATTATTTCGTGTTACAGCCAAAAATACATGTCGTAGATGCTTGATCTTGGCGTCAAATTAAAGTTTGGAATCTCATGATTTGCACTATGGTAGTTTGGTTTTGATATCTTTATGGATTTAGACTCAGGATCGTCCGAAAGCGACCTATGTCAAGGATTTTGGAAGTTTCCTTAGCACTTATTAGTTGCAAGGAAAGTTGGACATGTTCAACTTTTCGTGCTAGTAAAATTTCCTAGTAGCGCTAGTAGCTGCTCCTGCCTATGTCACATTGGCTACTTAGTAGCTGCTACTTCACTAGCTGATAGTTAAAGTAGCGTAATGTGACACAGCCAAGTAAGGATTGTATGATCAAATACGAAACAGTTAACCTTTATACAACTATTTTCAGGAGCCAAGTTAGTTTAAACAAATTCTAAATAGTTTGATAAACATATGGGCTACGTTTGAATGTTAATATTTTAAATCCAAATTGATACAAACATATACACTTTTTCGAGCGAAAATAACACATTAATTTTAAAAGTGACTACATGTTGATTCTAGAATTATAATGCTTGATACGAATGGAAAAAAATCGAATTTCGTTTTGATGAGTAGTGTGTATGTTTATAGTGAGGTAATCTGTAAGATTTAACAATTACATTTCAATGGACTGACAAAATTGTATGCATTAAAAATAAACTATCATACCAAACCTACCATTCGATTAATCTCGCTTCGATTTTATTCTTGTCATCATCTATACTCAGGGTGAGTCCTATGTTTCCCCCCTCTCTAACAACACTTTCGTAGTTCTTGCAAGCTTTTCCAACTCCAGGCGTGTAAACTATTGGAAGCATTTTGTCCACGTTTTTGATCACACATTTGTAGAAATCATTCTCTCTTGTTGTCTGGGGAAAAACATTGCCTCTATATCTTTTATTTGTACTTTTTTAAATTGTGCGTTAAAATAAATTTACGTGTATGTGCATGCTATGTGTTTGCATGTGTGTGTTAAATATTCAGCATATTGAGACTGTGGATCGAAAATACAAAGGATCAAATACTTATGAATTCTATACTCTATAAGTATTATATTAATATTGTAGTTAAATAAATATGAGGATCTCTATTAAATTAAGGCTAAAATTAATCTCTAAGTTAAATTTTCAGTTTGTTAAAAGGCTATCAAGCAGATCGCTGCGCGTAGCCCGAGGCGTTTTATGATTCATTAAGTAAAGCTGAAAAGGGTAAGGGACGTGGATATGATACTCTATAGCCGTCAATTAAGTTGCAGTTCATCATAAAACTACAGAATATTTACTTTGGACATTTTTAAATTTTTGATTTTTTTCAATAGATACATTACTGATACAAACTGTATATATGCCGATTTGTGAGATATCGAATGAATAACAGCTAGATGCAACATATTAAAGTTTTATAGAGAGATTACATCAGGCATTTGAAATATCAAATTGCCTTCTCACAATATTTATAGTACTTAATCAATACATTATAATCCGTTAGCTAGCAATTCCATCACATCAAATAAATTAATACAATTTAAATTTAATTGAATACTTAAATAAGAACAAACAACTGTTGAAATGCTTTTAATAAATTTAAAGTATTATATTTTTACATGAAAACTGAGAATACAATCATACCTGGAGTTTCCGAAGGTATATGTACTTGTCTAGCATAGTCTCTTTAGCGTCGACATGTGTGACGCACTCATCTGGGCGACTGGTAGGACTAATAAGACTTAGAAGTTTGGATATAATACCGGATGGTTTATTTGACTGAAAACAGTGACGAGTATTGTACAAATTGTTTATATGGCAATAAAATCTATAGTTAGGAGTAAATTGGCTGTGTTTCACTGATGTGAAGGTGGTAAAGAAAATAATAATTGTACTTAATAGTAATATACATTCAAAGATACCGAAGAACGTTTGAAAATCCTCACTGTTTTAATTTACCTATAGGGCAGAAATAATTGATTTTTAGGCAGATTGGTAGTATAGATGGACCTAATTAACCGCATAGGACGATTTTCCAAAGTTTGATACTATACTATCCCGTTTTTGCATGTTATACCTAAACGGTATCAGCAAACTGACACATACTTTCTCCCTTAAAGAAAGAAAACCTACACCAAAATAAAACATTTTTACAATTTCACAAATGCATACCATTTTTTTCAAAATCTGTTAGTAATTAACGCATATATAGGTTTTTAAATGTTTTCCATAATAATAACGTTTGACAATGTACTGCGTTTACCACGAAAGGAAATATCAATCCCCGCAACCAGTTGACGTTGACTATTAATTTAAAATACTGAATAATTAATTTATAATTCAGTATTTTATACCTGATATTAATTATAAGGTATATATCCTTACATTAATTTAAAAATAATTTCAGACAAATTTTAATGGTTGCATTTATATTTAAATTATTTACTATAATTTTAAGTAAATTAGAAAATTTAAAGTTTTCAACACTTAAATTACTATGACTCCTGAACCGGAATTTGTACTGACATGCGGTTTTTGTTATTTTGTTCGTCATCTTAGGCGCTAAAAACCATGAAATTTTGATCAAAACCATTAGAGCTGTTTTAGGGGAATTCGGTTTTTTTGTGTTTTATGAGTTTTTATGGGGTAATTAACCTTAAAAATCAAAAATTCGAAAGCATTTAAAAAATTCTTGAGATGTTACGACTACATGCCAAATTTCCTACATGCCAGATTACCTACATGCCAAATTTCATGAAAGTTGCACCACTGGTGTCGGCTGTAGCTTTGTTTCCATACACACACACACACACACACACACACACACACACACACACACACACACACACACACACACACACACACACATTCTTCTCTAGTTGATGACTGTAAAAATGACAAAAGAAAGTACTGGAGTGTATTAACGAAAGTACTGGAGTGATGTACTGGAATTGTATTAAAGGAATTGTAAAAAAATATAAATAAACGCTTAGATGTCATAAAAATTATTGATAGGCTAGTTGATGTAAATGGCAATGAGTTTGAAGTTGCGAATGAATTTAATAAATACTATACATCTGTGATTTCTAAGCTAAAATATGAAGCTTTTGGGTGTGATCTGTTCCTCGATAATTACAATGAGGAAAATACGTTATTTTATAGTTTTAATTGTACATATGAAGAGGCTGTTTATGTTATTAATTCAATGAAAAACAAGCGTTGCTCTGGTATAGACGGAATTAATATTTTTACTGTAAAACAAAATATTGATGTTTTTGCTCCTCTGTTATTTTGCATGTTTAAAAAAATCCTTAGAACAGGGTCGAGTGCCTGATGAGTTTAAGATAGCCTCTGTGGTCCCTATTTTTAAGTCCAGTGATAGCTCAGATATGTCTTCGTATCGTCCTACTTCAGTGATTAGTGTTGTGGCTAAGATTTTTGAGACTCTGATTAAGAATAAGATATTGGATTATTTTTGCCAGAGGTCACTTTTTTTCTCTACCTAATATGGGTTCCTGCCTGGTAAAGGAACGGATTTAGCTGTTCAAAACCATATTATATGATGAATATGAATAAACAGTAGCGGTCTATCTTGATTTTTAAAAAGCTTTTGATTTTCTGGACATTTTACTACATAAATTTAGACATTATGGTATTGGTGGTATGGCTCTGTCCTGGTTGAAGGTTTTTTGTAAAGGTAGAAAGCAAGTTGTGAAAATTAACAATGTATTAAGCGATCCCTTAGAATTGTACTTTGGAACAGCTCAAGGTGGGGTGTTAGGACCTGTTATTTTCTTAATATATATATAAATGACCTGTTAAATTTAGATTTGTACTCATCTGTATTTGCTTATGCTGATGACACTACAGTAGTGTGATCTGCCTACAATAAGCAATCACTACAGCTTAAGATTGATAAAGATACAGAAGGTGTCTCACCGGTTATCTTCCAATCGGCTTTTGATAAATTCTACTAAATCTAAATGCTTAATATTTTTTGACCATCACTATCAAATAAACAATTACAGCAAGAATTTAATCTTTTTTGTCACGAGCACCAATGTATTTATGAATGTAAGTGTAGTATTATAGAATTAGTAGATTATGTTAAATATCTGGGACTGTACATAGATAAGCGTCTTAAATGGGACCATCACTTAAATTTTTTGTCAAAAAATTGAGGAAAGTTAATTATGTTTTGTACCACTTAAAGAGCTTTGCAGGAAGTGACCAGTTAAAAAATGTTTATCTTTCATGGTTTGAAAGCCTTCTGAGATTTGGTGTCATTCATTATGGTGGAACCTTTACTACATTTCTTAATACAATAATAATGAATCAAAGGCATGCTTTTGGAACAATTTATAATGTAAAACGAATGGACAGAATGAGCTATCTTTTCTCTGGAAATGACATTTTAACGTTTTCACAATTATATAAGTATTCAATTATATTATTTGTTCAGAAGTTTATCAACCAATTTGAAAGAAAGTAATAGGGTAACAAGATCTAGTCAAAACGTAATGTTGAAAATTCCATTTTTAACCAAGGAACTAAGCCGTCACCAGTTTTGTTACCTAGGACCTAAAATATATGATGAGTTTTTATTGCATTGTGGTCAAAGTATTATTTTTGAAAAGAAACCGAAGGTAAAGATGAAAGCGCTTGAATATTTAAAATGGCTAGATGAAGAACAATAATTATACACTCAAACAACGTATATCATCTGTTATATTTTTGTAGTTTGTTATATTTAATTTGTTATATTTGTTGTTTGTTATTTGTTATATCTCAGTTGTAATTTATTCCTTTCATCTTAGCCTGCACTGTTATTACATACCTGTTGTTATGATACTGTTATTTATTTATTAGTTATATATCTATTGTTAGATTTAATATTTATTTATTAATTAAATGTTAAATTTTATAATTATTTATTTATTTATTGTTAGACTTAATCATTTGTTGTGCATCGCAAGAGTCTGCATCGCAATGTACTGAAAGAATAGTGTAACGTTGCATATTGGACTACTCCACCAACTGCGCTCCCGCACGCGCAATTAGCGCATTGGGAGAAAAATTGCGAAATTGTAAATGTTTGTTTTGGAATAACACACACACACACACACACACACACACACACACACACACACACACACACACACACACACACACACACACACACACACACACACACATATCCAATCCATACTGTCAGACAAACACCACTCCGTAAACCACTTTTTTGGGTTCAGGGAGCACTTAATCTAATATTTCCATTAACAACCCAAATTAGAAAATGTTGTCCGAAAACAGTACTTTCTACATAAACTATGCATGGGGGGGGGGCGAAAAAGTAAAATGAGCAAGTTAAAAATGAACACGTTAAAAATGAGCTTTAAAATATTTTAGAAATCAGCCAGTAAAAAGTCATATAAGATGTAAACCAGAATATGATAGATCGTACAGTTTGAGGGTCGTATTGCTGCTTTCTGACGAAGCTCTTATATTCGTCAAGGTTCCAATGATCCCATCCATTTGGTTTTCCCTCAAGATTCGACAAATCTGGAAAACAAGTAGCATATAATATTCTTCAAAAATATTATGGAAGAGATTCAACCTGTTCTTCTTATATACCCACATTAATATTTTCCGGCCCAATAAGGCTTTATTATTTTGACATGTTCACGGGAAATTTTCACAAATTCCTGGTCAACAGACCAGGCTGTTAGTTACAAACAGAAAATACTCGTTGCACGTGCAATTTTTAGTACGGGTCTTATATTACTATTCCATTACCTATGGTGGGTACACGTGATTATTAATTAAAGTATAACCTAATGCATTACCATTTGAATACTAAGGAAATTTCATTATGATCATGAGATTGAGTTTTTATATATTTAGTCGGCTAGTGCCAATATTTCTGGGCGTACTTTGATAGAGCTCATTAACAGTTACGTTACATGTGACATCTTTACTAAAAACTGAATGTAACAATAAAAATACAAATCAATACTCGTCAGTGCCACATCCATTTCATTCAAAGACTCCTTCATAATTTATTTCTTTACTCAATTTTAATGGAATGGAGGAAATATTTAGTTCCCAAATCAATTTTTAGTTTCCTTAGTTCCTAAAACAATTTTTAATGGCTTCGTCCTGTAAGCTTACAAAAAACTAGCTGCAGCATGGCCCCCACAAGGGTGGGGCTGGTGAATCTCTGGTCGTAGCCATATTTTAATTTCTTCCATATTTATTGCAGCATATTTTACCGCAGATCATGATCGAAAATTCAAAAATATAAATGCTCATAAAGTTTTAAAATAATATTATTCTATATTTGTGGTTAGTTACTATTTAATTAGGCGTATACGTGCCAGTGACTGTTATTTGCAAATTAGTATATAGTCCGCGCAATATGTCTCCGGCTATGGCTACTATGTTACTAATCGTATCATATTATATTGTCTGCATATGATATTGGTAAACACAATGTTTGACGAACAGTGTTTCAGAACAATGTCTTCAGAAAAGTAACCCCTCTCCCTCTGCATCTTGCAATCAGCTGACTCTGCCATAGCCGGAGATATAATGCGTGAACTGTACCAGTGTTCTCGGGCCCCAGTTGAATTTTAATTTTGGTCAGTAAGGGAAATCGATCTCAAAATGGAAATATTTTCAGTAAAATAAAAGTGAGTGAACAATTTATTAAAATTTATGTTTGCAACAATTTCCCAACAATGTTTTTACAGATGTAAGTAATATCCTTGATTATTCATTATTATCAATTATCAGTCCAAGTCAAATTTTTAAGGGATTAAAAAATTACCAAGTAATATTTGAAACGTAGCATAGCATAGAAACATGTGGGGGGGGGCGAGGCTGATCCTGGTTACAGGGCCCGCAATCGAAGTGGGGGCTATGCTGCAGATATTAAAATTATTTACCGAAATGTTCATGAAACGAGTGCTCAAGCAGCACGCTGGCGTGACGGAACGAATTTCAATTTTGGGACTTGAATTGCCCATTTTAGACAGAAAAAAGTCAAATTTTGCCCCCTCCTAATACGGGGGTAGGGCTTTACTAACAAGAACAAACATGCCTTATATTTAATGTGCCACAGCCCCCGTAAATAACTTATTTGATTGTCAACTGTCAACACAAAGACATAATCTGAAACTGATCTGCACAGCTTTTTTTTGCCACAGCCATCTCGATTGCTCGTCACTACAGTTTGCGTCAGCACTATATTGAATACCACCTAATACGTCCAGTAGGCCCCAGCGTCTCACAGATCGTGGTCCTGCACATTTTTTTTACTTACCAAACATTTTAATATTTATTTTAGTAAATCCATGGCAATTATTCAAGAAAAATTGGTGAACGGTTTATAAGTTTTGTAGGTATAAGTATATCATTTCTTATTTTTCTCAACATTTAAGGCATCATTCTCGTAAACGCAAAGAGGTCGCCGCAGTACTCAAGCAACCCAAAGCGGGTTTTTATATTTCATGAATTTGAACTATAATGAGTAATTAAAATTGATCTAATCATTCAATGAACTAAATGCTCTTGCCTCACCTGGCTCTTGTCTTAGGTATAAATGTCTTAAACATCTCGGGCACATGACTCACGAGTAATATTGGGATTGGTTTTTGTAAAAGTCTATAAATCGGAATTTTTGTTGTAACATTACTTGCCTTTATCAAAAGCGTACTTGACAATGGCAGCAGCAACGTTGACAGAACATTCTCTAATGTTGGGTAGATCTGGAGATAAGCGTCCATTTTTTAAATCTGAACTCTTTAGGCAGTCATAAGCCAAGGTCTGTAAACAAATTTAGGATCAATTTAATTGTAAATGACCATAAATATTAAGTTTTAACATAAACAATAAATAAATAAATTTAAATAATACAGTTATTGTATAAATTTTAAAATTGTATCGTTTTGCATTGCTTTGAGATCCATTATATAAATTAGTTGAAATGGCGACCTACCCAGGTAGGTATTTTAAGCCATGTATGAATGACAGATGATTGTGACGCGATCTTGTAGTCTTGTTACTGACTAAGGCCGTCATGTTCCTTAGACAGGACTGTAAATTAATAGCCCAAAAGCCAATGGCAACTAATGGACCTACATTTTAACGTGGAATCCGAACCACAATTTCCTCGGTTAACAGTTTTACTAACCGGTCTAATTATGAGGACAAGTTATACGATAAAGAGTAATCTAGTAAATATATTATAAAGTAACTACAATAATTTCAATAAGTGTAAAAGTAATTTTAACTTTAATTCTTCAGCTGTTCCTGTTCTCAAACAGTCTTTTGACTTTTTCCGTTTCTGGTAAAAAAAAATATTACTAACAGTTTGGGTGAGTTAACCCAAAATATCTCACATGACACTATGACTCATCATTTCTTGCGTGTGTCATTTTCACTTTCATATTCTTCGCTGTATGGTGATTGGATATTAGGTCAGGAGAACTATCCTCACTTTCCTCGGAGAACAACACATGGCCCCTGAAATATCTCTCAGCATTAAAAGAGCTGATTAACACGTAGGCTGTAGGTAGTAAAAACATTTAATTTGCTCCTCTAAAATTGTTCAACTTTTACCTTGGCTGCAATCAGGAAGACTTGATCTGGAACCGTCTTCATTTCGGCCAGTGTGATACCCAAAGCAACTCCGGGGAAGATGTTGTCACTGTTGCAATGCATCATTGGTGGAAGCTTGTTCTCTTTTTCAGTTTCCATATTCCCCAAGGCGTTTTCATCAACATAGATCGGAGCCCAAGGTGACCCACTAACAATCAGACAGTCCTGGAATAAGTACAACTATTAAATTATCAACGCAACGGTTCAAAAATTATTCAAAACATCGTATAAAATTTGTTGATACTATTCATATGATCCCTTTTTTTATTGAAATAACACTCCTTTCAGCTACTGCATAGTACGGTGACGATTCCTCAACGGACTTTACACCTGGAACCTTTGGGTGGGAAGCCAAAGGTCATCAATGTTGAACTTTGTAGAGAGAATTTTGCACATCAATAATCTTCAGGCCACCTCGTTCGAATCCTGAACAGGATCGAAACTGGGACCAGTTGCCATTTTTCATATTGCTGTGAACTAATTATACTTTGTAACAAAAGGTTACCGTTAGATAGTAACAAGACTCATAGCTGGACCGCTCCCAATCAAAACGTTAAAAAATGACACTGGCAATGAAACCAACAAAATTAAAACTAAAAATGCATGTTAATTTCCAAAAATATTATTTGGATTGACAAATATTAACTGCTTTAATATGTAGTCGTTGTTAAAATGCGTATCGAAGCGTAAAACTGAGAAAACTATTAGTTTCTCTTTTGCACAGGCGTCTATAACTTCCATTAAAATGCTTCAGCTCTGCTGACCCTCTGGTTATAGCTGCTTCTTCATTACCTTAGTAAATGCTAATGCATCTTCAGTCGAACATTCAGATGGAGTGCTGAGAGGCATTATCAAGCATTTGGCGGGGTTAATTTTGTTAACAGTGACCATGTTTTGAAGCACCTCCTTTGTAAAGATTCCACTTGCTCCCGACACTCCTGTAACCAACACAGCAGGACTGTTAATAGCTGTTGTATTTTAAACTTGGATTAAATCAAAGAAAATAATTTCCGTTATCCCGACGCAAAAACTACAGTTTCGTTACATGTGTTGCGGGCCTAAATAAGTTCTTTTTCGCCCTAGGGAGAAAAATAATCAGCTGATGTCGAGGACAACAGCCATTCGCTTATAATGTACTAAAACTGCAAACTTATGTACGTTAGGGTCGATGGTGAGCTACCGAAAATTGCATCAATAGTGGTTATCGGTTTTTATTATCAATTGTAATTCATTGTTGCATTGTTGTCGGTTTAATAGATTTGTAAAACTCGCTCATTTCACCAATCGATAGCGTTCAATGCCTTCGATACATCGACAATTGCTCATTGTTGTCAGTTCATTACACGGGCCTATAGCTGCTTTTCGTTACTCGGTAACTTTTCGACCTTAGGTTGGTCGTAAAAATTGACTTCGTACGAAAAGCGTCACTTTAGGCCCGAGTAATGAAATATGCTACATTGGGGGTGATAGTTTTATTTCTATTTCAGACACCCACCGTCCAACAATTCTTCCCCTTTTCTGCTCTAAAGCCAAAATTTTCTTACATAAACTGAACATATGTGAATACAAAGTTTATTGTACTAAATAAGAATGTTCTCTTCAATACAAATTAATGTAAAATAATGCTTTATTTTCTATCTATTAAGGTAGCTCATGATATTATCTTGGGATTTTGATAAGAAATTCATAGTCGAATTGTCATCTGTTGTTGAAGTTTTCCTACCAATAGGCTTATTCTGAGGTAATCATTATTAGGCTTTCTGTATTTGGCAAAGAATAGTTGCAGTTTTTTATTCCTTGACACGATACCAATTATGAAAAATAAATTTTCTTCTTGTTTTTATACTGTAAATTAAACATTAAATTTAAATAAGTGTTCGAAGACGGAGAAAAAAAACATGCAGGAAATGTTTCTCTCTCCTTGATTAAAAAAAAGGAAACTTTAGGCCTAAATTTACTTTAAACCAGGATTGATTTTAAAATTAAACCAGTTTACCTATCAGCATGGAAGGGGCCAACCACGTCACTATGTCAGATAGCTTTTTGGTTTCTTTTCCTCCCTCAACTCCATGACAGAAATTTTTCCTTACGTCACCCTCTTCGAATTCTAGAATAGATTATGTTGTAGCATTTATTAAACAAATATAAATTATATAATTTTATACTTTTTTGTTAACTTCATAAAAAATAAAATCTATATAAAAAATAATTTATTGCAAGTAGTATTTTAAGAGGCCGCCACCCTCTTTAAAAAAATTGTGTTGAATTTTTACAGAATTTAATATATCAAATAAATTTTAAAGAAATGAAATGGCAAAATTATATTAAAGTCAGGCAATAGCGAGAAAGATTACTATGTACATGTACAGAATTTTCAAACTCTATAGCTGTAACCTGATTGGTAAGAATATTCTGGAAATTTCTTCTTTCAATCATTCTGATTGGCTGCACTAACCAATCAGAGTCCAGCTAACTGAAACTATATAAGACAGAATCTTGAATTAACTGCTCTTCTAAGTTGAGACCTAGTAAGTGCAGTACTTGTTTAGCTAACCTTCTTTTTATTTTTCTTCAAAAAAAGATGGTGACGGCCTCTTTACTTTTTGTTTATTACTAGTTTGGTAATTTGTTCCCCTTTTTAGGGTAAGTCAGTCAAAAATTATTAGCTATAGTTATTTACATTATTTATTTCAGGCTTGCAATTTCTATTTGAATAAAGTATAAATTATCTGTTGTATAATTTATATAATTTTATCTTTTACATTTAAATCTATTTAAATTTTCAGTGTTCAGAAAAATACTTACTTACCTTATAACACAACTAAAACCATTTGATTTTTAGGGTTAACGAATATTGAAGAAACATTTTCAAAAAGAATTAGAGCAAAGCAAAACTCTGATTATATACTTATAGGGGCTTTGATTTACTCTAATTCATTTTTTAAAGTTTTCCAAAGACTACAATTTTGTAAAGCTTTATTTAATTTATCAAAAATATTTTTTGGGATCAAGATCTTTAAAAAAGAATAATTATACTAGATTCAATACAGTAAAATCTTAAACTAATTGGGTCACTGAGAAAAATATCTTAGCGGAAAAGCAGAGGTTTTGCCCCAAGTCTAGAATCTGTACTCGCAATACGTAAATAAGGACTTGCCTCACGTACAGGAGTGTTGTGTCTGGACCCAGCTCAATGACTCGGCAGAGTTTTGGGCATTAGTACAGACGCAGGACTCGCAGTCCTTCTTTAAGAACTTTTTCTCTGCAATTACGCTCGAACTGCCGTATTTGCAAATAATCAGGGAATTTTCCGTGATTTTACGGAAAAAATATTTAAGTGACGTCATGGATGGTTTGTATACGTCACAAAACACGTCATAAGTTTATCCATGATTACTTTCTGCCTGCATCCCACTGCATTTACGATGGGCATATGGATGAGAACTTAAAATTATTTCTATTGTGATTTGGTAAAAGCAGTTAGTCTTTACCTTGTTTTAGTTCGCACTATCATAAAATATTTAATTTCAATCGAATAAATATTTTTTAACCAAATCTGGATTGGTTTTAAGTCCGTTGTGTTAGTTTTATATTTGGGATTGAAAATTTACAAATGTGATACAAGTTTGAATAATAACATTTGGTTTCTATAATACATATTTTATTAATGTTTTTTAATAGATTTACTTACTGTAGTACCATTGTAGTAAATACACATAAAGAAAATGGTAGTGAAACGTCTAAAAGAATATCAAATTTCCAATTTGTCAGAGAAAAAAGCTTAGATTTTTGAAGAAAATCAAATCCTTTTATTCGTCAGCAGTTAATTATGTTAGATATTGTTTTATTTTTAAATAGTTGCAAGGACGCATTGATCAGTCTTAGACTAAGATTAATTTTATCTGCCCAAAGTTTACACGAACAAATTACCAAAAAAAGTGATTGCACTGTTTAAATCCTGCTTCGATTTTAATAACTCTTAAAAAAAGATGAATTTTAAGAAATAAAATGCAGGTCGAGTATAACCTTACATTGATTTGCTGCCACTTTTAAATGTATCAAATAAATATGTCAGGGCAATAACTTGTAACTATTAATGGTGTAAATACCTTGTACTGTCAAAGTGATCCTTTGTAGTCTCATATTATGCCATAATATTATTATGGGCTACGACAGTTTCAATCTCAGAGAGATCTATCTTCCTCAGGCGGTGGAAATCAAATTTCATTCCAGTGGAAGTCGTCAAGAAGCATCAAAAAACATCATGACACATTCCCACGTAACACAAACGGGCAGACGCACACAACGAACAAACATAACTTTTTATAAAAATTCCGGTACCGGGAAACACGCACGACACGTACGGAGGGCTAGTCTATACTAAATTACACAATAAATTGTCACTGTAGAGAAGTACCATTAGGCGTAAAACTGCACTTATCACTTATTCAGATGCTATTCAACAACTACACTCGTCAACAGGCAGCCGTAACGCAATGGATATAGCAGTCTTCACCCAAACAAGTAAATCAAGAAACAACGGGCGTGGTTAGAGCTTGGATGGGTGACCGCTAGAGGGTCCCAGACATTTTTACTGATTTTAAGAAAAAATACCGGTAAATGCAGAGACTAGGCAAGTCAGTGCATAGAAATCGGTTGTATTTTACGAGAATAGGAATGTACATTCTGTGATAAACTGTGGTGAAGGCAAAATGAATCGCAGGATATTCTGAGAAAAGTCTCTGCAATTACAAGAGCAAACTCTGATCGGCAGGACTTACTACCGACAGTAATGACGTCATAGCCAGTGACGTCATAACTATGTAGACAAACTAAGTCCTGATTTTCCGTGTGGCGGCCTCACTGCCGGAGCATTGAGCCGGGTCCAGATTGCAGTGGGTAACCCGCACACCCTTATTTACGTGTATTTTCCACGTATTTCAGGACTAAATTTTTCTCAGTGTAAAAATGAAGGTGGTTAAACAAATGATAATTTGCAAAGAAGAAAGTCTAAAATTAATATAAACTTCTTCACAATTTTAAGGTACTTTTCGTTTATTTTAAATATTGTGAAAAGTATATGACCACCGAATAGTGTCGATTATGTTATCATTGTTTATATACATTTTACTTCTGTTCCAGTATGTTTATGCTTATGTTATACTGTTACAATCACCAAAAATTAAATCACAAAACAGAAGTTGGAATATAATTTAAAACTGCATTGATTTAATTATTATTCTGGTTTATTGTAAAGCTGCAAAACCAAAATACCTATTTTCATTGCTTAGCTTAATCTTTTAAACTAATTTATGAATGTGCAAAGGTCAAAGTTGTTTCACATACGACATCTCTCTGAAGTGATCAAACCATCGATGTCCATCATAAATATTTTCTTTCTTTTTTCTTCGAGGCTCCCATCCATTGCATCCAGCATGAGAGTGCTTATTCCAAATGCTGCCTGGGAAATTAAAGTGGTGTTAGATAAAATTTACCTTAAAAAAAATTTCAAAATTATAAAATACTAATTCTTATATGGTTTATATTTCAGTTATTTCCAGTTCGGTTCTGGTAGTACTGGGTCTTACTGATGATGAGGGCTCTCCATCTACTTGGATGAAGAACACAGTCTGGCAAAGTCGGCTGCTCGAGTTGAACGTCGTGATATTTAAGATATTATATTCAAAGTACATTTACCACTGAGTCGCTTCAGCTTTCTGCAGCTGAGTGGCTCCTATTTGGATGTAATTTTCTGGCGAATCTGAAGATCATCAGATTGAATTTTGGGGGTATTCAGATTTCTGGGGTCTCCCTGCTGTTCAGAGTATCAAATGTTTACCGATACCACTTTTGCCAGCAGTTATATCCGTTCCAGCAGTTATACGACATATCTAAACTCGCTTTGTCAGTTATGTTATGGCACCGGGGCTTCTATTCTCTAAAATTTATAGCTTTCTATTGGTTAAAATATAATTGTAAATCAACTGTAGCTACTTACCCTCCCAGATCCAACGATCAATACTTTAGCGTCATTTATGTCAGTGCCCTTGTATTTGGTCGCTGAAAGGATCCCCGAGAAGGAGATGGCGGATGACCCCTGGATGTCGTCGTTGAAAACGGTGTAATTATTTTGATACTTTTTGAGCAGCGGAATGGCATTAGAGGTTGCAAAGCCTACAAACTTTGAAAAAACGCAAGGACATGTCAATAAAAATTATATAGAATAATCTCATAATCTTACGACTACTAGATGTTACCCGTGGCTTCACCCAAGTTCAACATGATAGTAAGATATTTTCATAATTATACAGGGTGTATCTGAAATACACCGAAAAACTTTGGGATATTGTTCCTGAGGTAAAACAAATAAAAATGTCCTATAATTTTATATCCTATCTCGCTCCGTTTTCCGTCTGTCGGTCTGAACGTGTTTTTTACATGATCAATCATAAGTAGTGGCGAGGTGGCGTTTCTGGCCCAATCAAACTTTGACAGGCAGTCAATTTTTTGACAGCTACTTCCGGTCACGTGACCGGAAGTGACGTCATCAGCTGTGACGTAGCTGTGACGTGTTGTAGGTGGGTATTTAAAGTTTAAATGCCCTGCTGTGCTGGGTATTTAAATTTTAAATGGCCGGAAGTGTGTCAAGGTCTTTTGGGGATGTTTTTAAAAAAGATCTTGCATTTTCGGAAGATCCGAAAATGCAAGATAATTTTTGTTTCTTTTTACAAACAGTTGTTTTGTTGATTTTCACGTCTGTTAAAATACCATGTAAAAAATGGAATTGACAAATTAACAAGAAAATATCCTGCTACAAAGTATCCAAATAAAGATGCAATTACATAAACATAAACTTTAAAATATAGCGAATGTTCTTCCTTTTTATCTGTTAGCATTTCCTGAACAAGGTAACCAAAATTGTAACCACATAAAAATGAAAGTAGGCAAATAATAAATTTCGACGGGTTCACAAAAACCAAGTTGTAAAGTAGCGAATTTCTTTCTTCTTCCATTGTTGAATTTTTAGTCGAAACCAATTAATGATAACATTATTGCTTGCGCATCAGAACTAACAGTTGATGAAATTTCATTTACTTGTAGACTTGTAGTAGTTTCATTTGTAGTAGGTAATTGTTCGGAAGTTGGTGTAGATGTAGAAGAAACAGTATTATCTTGAAGCTCAGAGTCCATGTGTGCTCGGGTAAAGAGCTGAAGCTTTAATGACGTGTGGTAGCCGTGTCCTACTGTGCATCAGGAGTTGTTGGTGGTGGGGGGTCGTTTGTTTCTTGCACTGAAATGTAGATGGAATCATAACTTTCTGGAGGATGTACTAAAATTTGTTGTATAGGATCTGCATCAATAGGAAAACTTTGCGTTTCAATGCAAAGTCCATCTTTAATAAAAGAAACATATAAAACAGAACTCATGTCTATTTAGATGTTTACTCTGCCAGTTCTACTAGCAAACTGATGTGTCAGTAGCGGCGCTGCAACCTCCCTTGACATGTGCAGCTCGGAACATCTGCCCTCCCCCCACCACCATGAGAGACTCCTCGCAATTTTTGGATTTGTAGTGTTAGTTCTAACGTAGGTGTTGTAGGGTGAACATCTCAGTACTAAACAATTGTTTTTAACATTTGTCTTAAAATACTTATTTAACTTTGTACAAGTTACAATATTTTTAAAGATGCTACTTTATTATATTACCTTAATACTTAGTTATAATATTTAGTTAAAGAAATCGAAACTGTAGTTGCGATTAAAAATAGAAACATGGTTTCTTAACATTTGCCTTAAAAATATTTGTAACAAAATATTGTAAGAAAATTTTTACAACATATTTGAATTAATATGTGTTTGCAAACCCTATCATGCGAGTTTTAAAAGATAAACGAGACCGAGTGGGCCGGGTTTGACCTCGCATGCTTTCGCTTGTTGCCGACCAGGTAGCAATACAACTGGTTGACCTTGCGCCGCACTTTCGCTTGCGGCCGGCCGGCGAATACAGGTCGTCGTCCTTGCTGCATCACCCGGCACACATGTCCTTGATTGTTTAACACACTCTACACTCTACACTCGCCAAGTTATTCTTTCCTTTGCCACCGTCCTAACAACACCTACTTCAATTTCACAATGAACCGCTCCGAGTATACCGAGATTTGGTATAACTGGTTTTCCTATCTTCAACTGCTTGGGGTACGAATTATTCAATCGAACAACAATCGTGATTGGTATGATGTTACAACCACTATTGCTCGAAAACCTTTTCAGCCAGTTTGGAAAAACATTCTTACCGGCACCAAAATTCGCACCGAACCACCCAAAATTCGCACCAAACCACCTCTATCACCTGTATCTTCAAACGTACCCCAGCAAAAATTTCATCTAAAAAAACTGAAACTTAACCGAAAATATGAAATCTTAAGACATTTATCTTCTTCTATTTTCATTTTTAATTCTGAAAAAACCAAAATTTATGTCATTGACATTCCCAAAAAAATTCCTATTCCCCTTAACCCTCGACACTTGATAATAAATAAAAAAGGTGCCAAGTTAAACATAAATATTACCGAGTAAAACCTTTTCCCACCTCCAAAGTCCACCCTGGTGGCAAAAAAAGGCCCTTCTAAGGGCCGACCTAAGACTTTCAAATTTAGGGTTAAGTTTAAGTATCAACCCTTGGTGACTAACAAGGGGTGGTTTGCGAAAGCCCCTATGGGACTTAGAGGTACACGGACCTCTTGTTAGTCACCAAAGGTTAAGGCTTTAGCGAAAGCTCCCCGCTATTGACTCAACCTTTGGGACTTAGAGGTATGTGAACCGCTTGTTAGTCACCAAGGGTTGAGGCTTTAGCGTCCAACCCTTTGTGACTTAGTGGTACACAGACCACTTGTTAGTCACCAAGGGTTGAGGCTTTAGCGAAAGCCCCCCGCTATTGACTCAACCTTTGGGACTTAGAGGTATATGAACCGCTTGTAGTCACCAAGGGTTGAGGCCCTAACTTAAGCCTAAATTTGAAAGTCTTAGGGTGGCCCTTAGAAGGGCCGATTTTGCCACCAGGGTGGACTTTGATTGAGGAGGGGAAGGAATATAAGGTTTAATTTAATATATTTATTCTCAATTTTCCACCCTCCGCTGTTACTAGTAAAAATTTTGGATCTGTTGGGACAAGTGGTGGTTTGGTTTTTGGAGTTGTGAGGATATAAATTTTCGTCCTCTCCTCGTTGTAGATATAAATTTTGTTTTCTTCAATTCTGTACAGGTTATATTTTTTGTTTTTCTTTAATTCCTTTAGCCTGATGTTCTTTACTGGTGCGGGATGAATTGTTTGGGGGGTGGGGGTTTCTTTGATTGGTGCGGGTTGAATTTGTTGGGGGGTAGAAGAAGGGTGCAGTCCGCACAACTCCATCCAGTCTTCAGTTAAAATGTCGTCACAAATTGGAGCGATCGGAATCTCTTCAATTTGCGGCGTTAATGTTTCTGTAACTGGTGTGGGATTCTGAAATAATTGGGGTTGATCTTCATTAACAGCATCAGCTGTTATTTCGTTAATGAAGGAGGAGAGGACGGGAGTAGAAGATTTTTGCGGAATAAAATCGTTGATTGCAGAAAGGCTGATCGATACCGGGATGGAATGTTGCTTCATCAGAGGTTTCTTGAGCAGACCCAGAAGAATAGGGCAGGATGAAGAGGCAGATGAGGAGTCCATAATTAGATAAAGGAAATAATAAAATGGATATAATGAAATAGAAAAACGTGGGAATGGATAGTAACAGCGATGGTGGCGAGTGGCAGAATAACACAAGGCGGGCGAATGGGGTTCTTATAGGCAGCAGACACAACAACCTTGTAGTCAAGGTAGTGACCAGGTCCAAGTAGGCACACAATAACCTTGTAGTCAAGGTAGTGACCAGGTCCAAGTAGGCCAGACGAAGTTGTGAGAGCGGTGGCTAGCGACCCGGCCAAGGCTACCGGCCTTGGCAGAGCGACACGTTGACCTACTAGTCAAGGCTCGCTAGCGAGGTCGAGTCTCAAGCTCGCTGATATAAGCAAGCGCGCAACGTTTCTCTTTGGCATTACGGTGAAGGTGTAACTGGTCCGCTTACGTGGAGGGTTATGCTGTAACGTAATGTTCGCCATGGTGTGTGGGATGGCTTATGTCAAGCACACACTGCGTTCGGCTATTGTGGGAGAGGCGCCCTCCTATAATAGTCGGTCGCAATGGCAATCCACCTACCTTTCCATTTCCTGCGTGGTTTAATTGTCAGGGTTAATATTACGGTGAGGTGTGTGAGTTCGCTTACGTGATGATCACACCGTAACTGTAATATTAAGTTAGGTGTAATATTATAGGGAGGTGTGTGAGTTCGCTTACGTGACGATCACACCGTAACTGTAATATTACATAGTGTAAGATAGAATAGGGGGAACGTTAGGTAGGGGTTAAGATATGATAGGGCGGTGAGGTGTGTGAGTTCGCTTACGTGATGATCACACCGTAACCGCATGCATGATAGCATTTAAGGGGTAGCATAAGTTATAATAAAGTAGTATAGAAATAAAGTAGTAGAATAAGGTAGGGACCCCACGCTTCCCCACCCCCCTTTTTTTTATAATTTTTAAATGACCTTGACCTAGTTTTGATTGTTCTACTTTCGGACTTAGAATTATTTTAAATGACCTATTTTTTAGACTTAGATATTTTAATTTCAAAAGACTTACTTGTTTGACTTATATATTGATTGATTTTAAAACTCTACTTTTGAGACTTAAATATTTTGTTAAAGTTTTAAATAACCTAAGATTTTAGTTTTGTGTTGTATCTTTTATTAAATAATTATTATTTTTAACATTTGGGTTTTTGTAAATGTTTTAATTTCTGTTGATGGTGAGTTTAGTTTTCGCGTTGGTTATTAATATTTTTGAGTTTTTGCGTCATAACTTTTATACCGTTGGTTTTATCAAAAAATGTTACTGGACCTTTTTTGTTTGTCTTTTAATTCCGCTTAATTTGACTACCCGCACGATAGATTTGGAGCATTTTTTGTTATATCCCCCCCCCCCCGCGAAACCACAAACTGCTCTGTTCCCCGTCCCTATTTAATTTCTCATAATTATATGTGTTTATAAACACATACAATTAATTTCATATTTTGCCAGGGGGCAGAAATTGCAGAGATGACATTTTTCTTGAGGTGCCGGCATTTGTAGTTTATACCCAATTATTCCGCTTCTATAAGCAATAGTTCGATAAAGCTCGTCCCCCGGGCCGGCAAGAGGAAGCGCCTGAAAAAAAAAATTATTAATTTAAAGAAATTTAAAAAAATAATATATTGTTAACAAAATAAACAATGCAGTTAATGAAAAAACGTACCATGTGACATACGGCACATATTCTGCCAACATTTGGCCCTTCAAACCAAATTTTGGTTTTGTAGACGCATCGTCTTTTATGCTCATAAATGAGCTCTCCTTGCAAAATTGGCGGCAGCGGCTCTGACACCCTTCTGATATGCCGGAGCATAGGGTTATCGGTGCAGATACGCTGCAGACACAACTCGTACAAGGAGCTCATAGTTATGGTCTGGCTATGCAAACCTCAAAGCTTTAAATACGTACCAATCACCTTGATGGCGAAGGTGATTCCCCCTCCCCCCGGGTTTCCACTATATATTGAGCGGATAGAAGCTTTATAGAATTAATAGTTTGCTACATTTTGAATCAACAAAACGTTATGGAATCTTTCCTAAAATACCTGATTGATCAAAGATTAAGTAGAAACCGAAGGGAACAAAGAAGACAACACAGATTAAAAAAAGCTTTTGAAAAATTAAAATTAGTTGTACCGGAAAGTCAAAAACAAAAAAAAATTAACAGACAATCTATAGTTCAAAATGCAATAGATTACATTAAAAAATTGGAAGAAGACTTGAAATCACCAACATTTAACTTAGAACAACAAGAATTTGAACAATCCGAACAGACATTTTTACAGGATATAGAAGAATTCCAACAATTCGAACAGAAATTTGTACAGGAAATAGAAGAATATCTTCAAACTTCGCAAAATTTAAACCAAGACATTTATGAAATTTTGTATCAACCTTTTGAAACTGTTTCCTTGCCAGTGTTAGAAAGCTTGGATGAATATTTTTTTGACGTCGAAAAGTAGAGGGGGTAAATGGGTGGGGAGCTGTTATAAAGGCAGGGTAAACAGAGTAATCTTTACTTTCTTAGGATCCAGCGCTATGGCAGGCACGTCGTCTTCGTCCAGGTCTTCTTCCTCGTCATCAAGAACATCATCATCATCTGTTGTTTCTATTGTGAAACAAAAATCTCCTTCTCCAAAAAAATCTTCACCGAAAAAATCTCCTTCTCCAAAAAAATCTTCACCAAAAAATCTCCTAAAAAAATTTCTGAAAAACTTCAAAAACTTCAAAAATTAAGAAAATCCTGTTTTAAGAAAGAACAATGTGCTCATATTTTAAAAAAAGGAGCGAACAAAGGTGAAAGGTGTGTGAAGTTGTGTAGTGTAGGTGAAAAATTGTGTAATTTGCATAACAAACGTGAACCTTCCGAAAAAGTCAAAATTCAACCTTCTAAAAAAGTCAAAATTCAACCTTCCAAAAGTGAATTGCCAGAAAAAATTGAAAACTATAAAAGAATTAAAATCAACAGATTGAAATTAAACCACAAATATGTTTTTGTAAAAAAGATCAGTAACAGGGATGTTGTTCTTAGATGTTGTGATGAACTCTACTTGCTCAAATTACCAGTAAATCTTCAAATTCCAAATATCAGTAATGTTCATTATTATTTAGTAAGAAAATCTCCATCTGATAAAGTTAAATGGTCAAATTAAACACAAGACAAAAAAATGGAGCGGGGGAATAGACCACTTTGTAATTCCAAGAGAATTACTTAGCGGTCTATTCCCCCGCTCATAGGGTATTTTTGAATGACCTTGACCTATTTTCAAAATTTACAATGGAGGGTTAATTTCTTATAAAAGCGGGATAACAAAATGACTTTTTACTTTTTACAATCTAGTCCTAAAAAGAAAATGTTCGTATATTATTAAAAAAGGGTAAAAGATGTGTTGTGTAAATCAAACATTATGCAGTGCGCACAACAAATACCTCCTTTTGTTAAAACTGAGAGGTTAGTATAAAAATGAAATAAAAAAAAAATAGGAGCGGGGGAATAGACCACTTTGTAATTCTAAAAGAATTACTTAGCGGTCTATTCCCCCGTTCATAGGGTATTTTTGGTGACCTTGACCTACTTTTTACACTTATAAATTTTCGCTAACTGCTATTGACCTTGAAAATAAATAGGTCAAGGTCATTCAATAATTAAAAAGAAAATGGAGGTGTACGGTTTTACAGAACCGTACACCTCAGAAACCTAACAGAAGAAAAGCTAAATCTACCTATATATAAATGACCTTGAGACTTAGAAATTTTCGCTAAGTCTTTTTGTTGACGTTGAAAATAAGTAGGTCAAGGTCATTCGATAACTAAAAAGAAAATGGGGGTGTACGGTTTGACAGAACCGTACACCCCCGGAAACCTAAAAGAAGAAAAGCTAATTTACAATACAATCTGCCTAGAGTTTAAGAATTAATAAAAATAAAAAAATAAAGAAATAAAATTTAGTTTAAAAAAAATAGCTAGACAGCCCAGCGCTGCACATCATGATTACAGTGTGATCATCACGTAAGCGAACTCACACACCTCACCATAAGCGCACAACGCTAAGCTAAAACAAAAATGTTATTTTGAAATAGCAAGTTGCTTAATTAAATTTAGGAAAAAATGTTATACAAATATGTTTTTTATTTCCTAACACTAAAGGAGCCAGTGTCTCGCCATTAGCGACGCAGAACAACTGAGGTCTAGCGAAACTCCGGAGGTAGGCGAACTACCCATCCAGCACGTATAGAGGTTGTAAGTGACCCGCTTTGGTGAGCGTAATCACTACAAAAGCGGTAGCCGGTTTTACCATTATTGGTTTTACCATGCAAAAGATGGAAGGAAAAAAGGAAAGGAAATTGGAATTGAAAGGTGTCCCTAACTAAAAAGGAGTACAAGACAAGAGAGGGAATGCCCTCAACAAGCTTGTTGGAAAAAGGAAATTGGAATAGAAAGGTATTAAAAACATATCATATAACATTCCTAAAACAAAAATTTTACTTTAAATTTAAACATTCCAGGCAGAAATATATTGTAAGTAAAAGAAAGATTTTAAAATAATACTAACTACCAAACCAGCAAATTAAAAACAAACTACAAACCCTAGGGTATCTACAAGCACAAACAACTACCATGCCTTAAAATTAATCAGTCCTACGTCAAGATGTTATTATACAAATAACACCAAGATATTTTCACCAAACAGCAAAAATGATAAAATGTTCAGGGTGCCTTCTGAACATGTTACCACCTCACTGTCTAGCGAGCAACTGATGCCGAACCACACGCGCAGATCCCGGACCCCAACTCGGCTTGAGGTCATCCCCCCTCCTCGCTTACCCCCTCCCAAACCACAGGACCCTTACTGCGGGTTTGGTTTCCATCATTCTTTTGCCATTGTTCCAACAGGCAACAACATTTCTTTCTTTACTTTACATTGGATTTGTAAATATTTTAAGTGTTAAAACTTCTCAATATTTAATATTTTAGGACTTTGAAAAATTTTCAAACCTATCATTCTTTTGCAACTGTTTAAACAGGCAACAACACTTCTTTCTTTATTTTTACTTTACATTGGACTTGTAAAACTTCCTAATAATTAATACTTTCGGACTTAGAAAAATTTTCAAACATTTGCTTCAACATTTATTTTACAATATCAAGTTTCTTTTATAATGCCTCCAACAGACAACAATTTTCCTTTTGGATGTACAATTTGTGAAAAAATATATAAAATAGTTGAACCAGAAGACTTAACGGATGACGAAAGTATTTTTGAAAATAGTTTGATTCCAGTAGAAGATACATCTGATGCTACATCCGATGCTACATCCGATGCTACGTCTGATGCTACAAGTGATGAAGAAAATATTTTGGAAGTACCAGTAGCAATAGGCGAAGAAACACCGTTAACACATGTTGTAACAATTAACTATGATCCAGTACAATATATACATGCTCTTGTTCGGCGACGTTTGTTTCCGGCATCGGACATGGAGGAAGATGAAAGCGATAACGATTTGGAAATAACATATTTAAACAACAGCAATGATGATCACACTTACGACGCATAATATATGTATTATTTTGAACTTAAATTATTTGACGTTGGCACTTAGATTTTTTTTAAAACTTCCATTATTTGACCTTGAGACTTAGAATTTTTTTAAAACTTCCATTATTTGACCTTGAGACTTAGATTTTTTCTAAAACTTTCATTATTTGACCTTGACACTTAGATTTTTTTAATACCTGCATTATTTGACACTTAGATGTTTTTTTAAACTTGCATTATTTGACCTTGACACTTAGGAGTTTTGAAATATAAGAAATTTAACTGTTATTAACACTTTTTGTGTTTAATACAGAAAAAGTGGTGGGGGTAGTGCTATAAATAGGGGTAGTTTAAGAGTGGTTTTTATTATTACTGCAACTTTTGTGGAGAGCACACCTACGTCATGTATTACTGCATCAGTTGTGAAGAATCTTTTGAAAGTGAAAACTTACTACAAATACACAAAGAAGTGTACCATAACAACGAAACAAGAAACAATGTAGAAGAAGAAGATTTGGAAGAATTAGATCAAATGCTGGCTACCCATCAACAACAACTAAATTCAAGACCAAGTGTTATTCAATACGCACCCGGACCATCTTTGGATGTGGAATTATACGCCCGAGCTTTACCAGGCAGTGTAGTAACTCATTTTAAGATTGACAATGCTCAATTGCAACTAGCACAATTTATATTGAAAGCAAAAACATTAGTAACAGAAACATTGAAGAATGAACTAAGAAGATTAAATTTTATAAAGTTTGGAATATTATTAGATACTGTATTTACAAATGTTCAGAATGAAACATCACCAAGAGGATTTTTAACTAAAAACAAAACCATCATGTTTGCATCGGATATAAGCTCAATTGTGGATGATTGTTTTGAAGAACTTTTAACAAAATTACAAGAACATGAAGGAAGAGGTTCTGGATGGAGTTTGTTAAGTATAACAAGCTTAGATGTGAGAGTTCATAAACATGGATATGGAATGAGAGGTAGTAGTTATATTGCTTTGCCAAGGAAGATTCGAGTAACCAAATCTTGTGTTAATGTACAAAATGAAAATGCTGAATGTTTCAAGTATGCAATGCTTGCAAAATATGTAGAAGATCATGTGGAACGACCGAGTAGAGCATACGATGAGGTTTCCTATATGTATAACTTTCAAGGCATGACTTATCCTGTTTCAATTCAAGACATATCAAAATTTGAAAAGAAAAATCCTTTTGCATCTGTAAACATCTTTGGCTTAGATTCATCCAACAATGTCTATCCCTTACGTATAACACCCACCGAACGCAGAGATCATACTGATTTATTATTTATAACTAAAGGTGATATCTCACATTATGTATATATTAAAGATTTTGAAGCTCTAGTTTGCAAACAGTTATCAAAACGTGAACAACCAAAAACAACTTGTAAAAGATGTTTCTGTTTTGTAAACAAACCTTTAAGAAGAGGAGGTTCAGAATGGTTAACAGAACATAAAAGATTATGCAATGGAAACTATGAAGTAAGAATTAAATTACCACACCCTAGCAGATCACAAGTAAAATTTGATAAAGTTATCCAACAATACAGAATCCCCGTTGTAGTGTATGCAGATTTTGAATCTTCATTGCTTCCACTTGAACAAGAAGAAGGAGAGGAAATTACAAGCAGAACAAAGTATCAACTTCACAAACCAAACAGCTACTGTTTAATAGTAAAATCCACTCTGCCTGAAGAACATCTTCAAGAATATGGTTTGACATCTACACCAAAGATCTATCGTGGAGAAGAAGCAGCTCGATACTTTGTTGATGATTTATACGACATCGCTGGGAAAGTGGAAGCAATGTATAGCAATGTGGTTCCTATGTCACCTATGACACCGGAAGAAATTTATCTTTATGATTCGACAACAACATGCTATTTGTGTAACAATCAATTTACAGAAACTAAAGTTAAAGTTCGCGACCATGACCATCTGACAGGAGCCTACAGAGGTGCAGCTTGCAACGGATGTAACATCAACTACAAACTACCATCTTTTATTCCCGTGGTTTTTCACAATCTTAGCGGATACGATGGACATTTTATCATTCCTGAATTAGCAAGAGACAACGGTGAAATAGACGTTATAGCACAAACTATGGAAAAATTTATAAGCTTTTCAAAAAAGGTAGGCAAAATTAAACTTAGATTTGTTGATTCTTTTCGATTTATGCCTTCCAGTCTTATGAAACTTTCTGAAAATTTAAGAAGACAAAATTTAATAGAAACAAGCAAAATTGTACCTGCAGAAAAAATGGATTTGGTTCTTCGGAAAGGAGTTTTCCCGTATGATTACATCGATGGACTACATAAATTTCAAGAAACGTCACTTCCTCCACCAGAAGCTTTCAAAAGTAAACTTACCGATTTGGACATTTCACCTGAAGACTATCAACACGCATGCAGAGTTTGGGACGAATTGGAAATGAACACTCTGGGAGATTATTCTGACTTTTATGTAAAACTTGATGTGACCCTTCTCTGCGATGTGATGGAAGAATTTAGAAACACCTGCTTTGAAGCTTACGGATTAGACCCTCTTCATTCTTATACTTCTCCAGGACTAGCTTGGCAAGCTATGCTAAAAGAAACAAAGTGCAACCTTCAATTATTAACAGATATTGACATGGTGTTGATGATCGAATCGGGCGTTAGAGGTGGATTGACCCAAAGTGTTACTAGACATGTTAAAGCTAACAACAAATATCTTCCAAACTACGATAAAGAAAAACCATCAGTGTTCTTAGGATATTTCGATGCCAACAATTTATACGGATGGGCCATGTCTAATCCACTTCCTTTTGGAAACTTTGAATGGGTTAATCCAGACTCTATTGGTGATATTTCGCAAATTTCAAAAGACGGAGACACCGGATACATATTGGACTGTGACTTTGAATATCCAGAACACTTGCATGATCTTCATTACGATCTTCCGCTCCTTGCAAAAACAGAAGTTTCACCAATTGGCAAACATCCAAAATTAATGATGACTCTTGAAAATAAACAAAGATACGTAGCTCAC
The DNA here is from genome assembly GCA_035578135.1 of Flexamia atlantica. Taxonomy (NCBI): domain Eukaryota; kingdom Metazoa; phylum Arthropoda; class Insecta; order Hemiptera; family Cicadellidae; genus Flexamia; species Flexamia atlantica. The sequence goes on along the minus strand of JAQJVK010000002.1, from coordinate 37,857,964 downwards.
TTTTGGGTTGTTCAACAAGCACTCCAATTGGGTTTACGTATAACCAAAATTCATAGAGTTTTAAAATTTTCCCAATCTTGCTGGTTAAAACCGTACATTGATTCAAACACCAGAAGAAGAGCAGCTGCAACATCAACATTTCAAAAGGACTTTTTTAAATTGATGAATAATGCGATATTTGGAAAAACATTGGAAAACAAAAGAAAACACAAAAATGTTAAATTAATTACAGATCCTATAAAACTAGAAAAACTTGTACAAAAACCAAACTTTGGAACATCCGTTATCATCAATGAAAACCTTGTGGCAGTATCTATGAAGAAGACAAGCGTGAAAATGGATCGTCCGTTGTACGTTGGAATGTCAATCTTGGATATTTCCAAAACCCACATGTATGATTTCCACTACAACAAAATGGTCGCCTTCTACGGTAGAGATAACATCGGAATCGCCTACATGGACACGGACGCTTTCATCTACTGGATTCTTACTGAAGATATGTATTTGGATCTTCGAACATTTGTTCACAAAAATGAATTTGATTTTAGTGACTATCCAAAAGATCATTTAAATTATGACAATGATCGGAACAAAAAGAAACTTGGAAAATTTAAAGACGAAGCAAATGGAATTTTACTGAAAGAACTTATTGCACTAATGTCAAAATTGTATTCACTACAATTGCATAAAGAAGAAAACAATATTATTAAAAAAGCTAAGGGAGTAAAAAGTTTGTATCTTAAGAAGAATGTAAATTTTGAACACTACAAGCAATGCTTATTTGAAGAAACGACTATAACTGCAAAATTCAACACCATCAGAAGTTTCAACCATCAACTGTACAGCGTAACAGAAGTGAAAAAAGCACTCTGCTCCAATGATGACAAACGACACATTCTTCCAGACAAAATTCACACTCTACCATTCGGTCACTACTCTCTCAATCCTATCAATGAGTAAAAAGAAAAAGAAAAAAAGAAAAAAAGAAAAAAATAAAAAAAGAAAAAAAGAAAAAAAAGAAAAAAAGAAAAAAAGGGGAAATCACAGCATGCTCGCTGTGATTTCCCCTTTTTTTAAAATATGTTGAAATGACCTTGAACTATAAAAGCGGATGCAGAAAAAGAAACACTCAATACTAACTTGACTTTGTTAGTAAAATCATCATGACAGACTTAAAGGAAAAGATTGTTAATGAACTTCATAAACCTGCAAGAATAAAGTTTCCACGACGAAATACTGTTGTAAAAGGAATAAATGATTTATATCAAGCAGATTTAATTGAAATGCAACCGCATGGTAAAATAAATAAAGGATTTAAATACGTACTTACGATTATTAATTGTTTTACTAAAGTTGCAGATGCTTTGCCATTAAAAGACAAAACTGGTAACAGCATAACAAAAGCTATGGAAGTGGCTATAAAAAGAGATAAAAATAAAATTAAACATTTACAAACTGATGATGGGAAAGAATTTTTTAATAACCTTTTGCCTTGTTAATGAAAAAATATAACATAAATCATTATTCCACAAATTCTGAGAAAAAGGCAGCTATAATTGAAAGATTTAATAGAACCTTAAAAGGTGCAATGTATAAAATGTTTTCGAAAAGAGGTTCTTACGTATGGGTTGATATCTTACCAAAATTAATAAGCGATTACAACAACAAGTTTCATAGAACTATCGGTATGGCACCTAACAAAGTGAATAAGAAAAACGCTAAACTAGTTTTACAACGAATTAAAAAAAATACACAGCCAAAAGCGGAACAAAGAAAACCAAGAAAATTTAATGTAAATGATAAAGTTCGAATTAGTAAATACAAAGGAGTGTTTACTAAAAAATACCTGCCCAATTGGACAAACGAAGTTTTTACAGTGTATAAAGTACAACCTACTGTACCGGAAACTTATATTTTAAAAGATAACAAAGGAAATTTGTTACAAGGCGGTTTTTACGGACATGAATTGTTAAAGTCAACAGTAGGCGATGTTTATCTTGTTGAAAAGGTGTTGCAAAGGAAAAAAGACCAAGTTAAAGTACGTTGGTTGGGGTTTGATAAAACTGAAGATTCGTGGATACCTATAAAAGATTTGATTTAGTTTTAAATCAACTTATTTACTCTTCTGCCTTTGAATAAGATGGAGATTGTTCACCATAAAGATAAATTTAATATTAATAACATTGATGATTTAACCGTAGATAACGTTAAAATCAACAATGGTAAACACGGCAGTTTATTTCCAAACACTGTACGATGTGTAGTCAGCGGTCCTTCAAACTGTGGCAAAACTAACGTTGTGTTTAACTTAATTACAAACACAAAAGGATTGCGATTTAATAACCTATATATTTTTTCAAAGTCCTTACATCAACCAAAGTATCAATTGTTGGAAAAGATCCTGACTGATGTGCCCGATGTTAACTATTACAAATTTAATGCTAGTGACAGTGTTATGCAACCAGACCAGGCTAAGCCGTATTCTGTATTTGTATTTGATGATGTATCTAGTGAAAATCATGATACTATTAGAAACTATTTTGCCATGGGAAGACATAATAATATTGATAGCATATATATCGGACAAACATATAGCAAAATTCCAAAACAACTAATTAGAGACAATGCAAATATTTTAGTTTTATTCAAACAAGACGATACAAACCTAAAACATATATACAACGATCATGTAAATGCTGATATGTCATTTGATAAATTCAAAGAGCTTTGTGGAAAAGCTTGGGCGGAAAAATATGGATTTTTGGTAATTATGAAAGATAAAGCTATAACAGATGGTCGTTACCGCATAGGTTTTGATAAATTTGTTTTAATACATTAATTAACAACATTATCGTACAAGTCTTCATGGTGTAAACATGGTTAATCAGGAAAAGCTATTAAAAGAAATAAAATCACTTAGTGATTCTATTAGACATAAAAACAGAGCGTTAAGATTAGGAATAAGTGAAAGAGAGAAATTTCTGGAATCAACATTTAAACCTATTACTGAGCCATTAAAACAATTAGGACAAAATGTTAAACATTCAACATTTAATTTTTCCGGAGATGCTATTTTACCCATTTCAAAATTTGAACAAAAAGAAGAATATGAAAGTGATACAAGTTTTACACAACAAGGAGAAACAACTGAAGAAGAAAGCGAACTAGGTGAAGAAACGGATGTTTTAACAGAAAAAGAAGGTCTTTCTACAAGCGAAGAACAACAAGAAGAAGAAGAGCCTATTAATCCATCCAACTTGAGCAAATTGGGCTCGGATATTGCGTATAAAGGGCCGCTTGCAAGACAATTTGTATTAAAAATGTTACATTCTGCACAACCAACTCGAAAATATCATACTTTTGGTGCTAGAATAGAAGAAAATGGGCTAATGATTGGAGATAGCAAACTTGATGTAGACGAACATGACAATATTATTATAAATAATAAACAATACAAGGGTACAAAAGGATTGTTTGAACTTATTTTTAAGCCGAAACCTAATAAATATACTAAAAAGGATTTAAACATTTTTAAACAAATATTGGAGGATACAAATGCGCATAAGAAAAATTATTCTAAAAATTTCAATGTTCATAGAAATGCATCAGAAAAATATAAAACTATTATTGCTAAACTTTTTCCACCAAAAAGAAGGGAACCCATAAAAAGAAAATCATTATCTTCTGCTGAAATAAATATTTTACATAAAAGAAGAAAAACAAATCAATCAAGTTTATCAGGAAAAGGATTATTAAAAAACTTGTATGATACTAATATAATATACTACAACGATATAAACAAATTGGTTGACAGAATGAAGTTGATATATGAAGCTAAACAAGCCGGACATAGTGGTTTAGAAAATGAATGGGTAGCTTTGGTCGGCGAACTGCGAAATCGAGGAGTAATTGCATAAAAAAATATGAGTATATATATATATATAATACAAGTATAACTGATTAAATATTTAGTATAACCATGAGTGTGGATAAGTTTGGACGGTATTCCGAAACTGGAAGCAAATCAGGATCTTATGGAAAAAGAGGTGGTTTACCACTAACATCCGATGGAGATTATGATATAAATAACAAACGTTTAAAGTTTGTAAATGATCCAAAAGATGATAATGATGCGGTTAATTTTAAAACTTTAAGAAGTGAAACATTACCTAGCTTAAAGCTTCAAAATGAAGTGTATAACGCTAATTTTTATAGAATTGCAAATCTTCCAAAACCAATAGATAAGAATGATTCGGTAAATAAAGAATATTTAATGTGGTACATAAACCAAACCTTAAGATATGATCCTAAAAGTAATAATAAAGCATATGATGCAAAAGATCTTAGAATAGCCAATATAGCAGATCCTGTTAATGATCAAGATTCAGTTACCAAAAAGTATTTACATTCAGTCATACCTGAAAAAACAGATAAATTTTCCTTTTACAACTTTGTAATACACGATATTGGAGACCCTAAAGATATGAAAGATGCGGTAAACCTTCAATATGTTACAGATCATTGTATTACACATGATATTAAGTCAATTGATTGCAAAAATAAAGTGTTAACTAACGTTAAGGAAGGAACTGCAAAATCAGATGCAGCTACAATAAGTCAAATAATGAAATTAAAAGATAACAAATGGAATGCGGATGCAAAAATAATTACTAATGTTAAAAAAGGGTTGGATGAAACTGATGTAGCAACAATTGGACAAGTTCCTGTAATAAAACAATATGAAGACGGTAAACAATACTTTGATTGCAAAGGGAAACCACTATTCAATGTTGCAGAAGGAATAAGAGACAGTGATGTAGTAACAGTAGCACAAATGCGTGAGAGGGGAAACATGTACTATAATCTTTTTCTAAGAAAAGATTTAAATAAGCAGTCTTTTTTTTGTGAAGACTTGCGATTGACTAGCTTAAAAGACCCTATTAATTTTACTGATGCTGTTAATGTAAATTACATTGTAAGACTCTTAAGTGTAGTATTATATGATATTTATAACACAATAAAGCCCATAAAATCTGATCAAAAATTAAATTGGGTTAAAAAGAATGTTATGGAAAAATATTTTTTAAATAAGGAAACTAATACTTTAAGAACTTCTAAAGATGATGATGATGAAAAAGATACAATCCTTCCACAAAACTGGAAAAAAATTTTTTACCCATAAACAAACATACTTATAAATAAACAATGTCAAAGGATAAGTGCATCATTCATTATAAAGCATTTATAAAATAAACAAGTATCGACATTTCCTTTCACTATAAAAGACCATGTTGAAAGTTCAACGCATCAGTCATAATCGACACGTTATAAAGAGAGGAAGAGGAATAGCATCAACAGCACTTTCTCTTATTACTAAGCCGGTTGGAGCTATAGTTAATAAAGCTATCGATTTATTACCTGTAGAACTACATTTACCAGGAGGTTATCAATATTGTGGTCCTGGAACAAAATTGAAAAAAAGACTTGCTAGAGGAGATCTTGGAATAAATAAACTTGATCAAGCCTGCAAACAACACGATATAGCATATTCAAAGTTTGCAGATACTAAAAATAGATCAATAGCGGATAGAGCACTTGCTGAAAAAGCTTGGCAAAGAGTAACATCCAGTGACGCTAGTATCGGTGAAAAAGCAGCAGCTTTAGCGGTATCAGCAGCAATGAAGGGTAAAACGATGTTTGGAGGTGGAAAGAAGAAAGGAGGTGGAAAAAGGAGAAGAAAACCTGCAAAGAAACGTGGAGGAAATATAAGAAGAAAACGACGATCCACCGCAGGTAAAAATAAAAAGAAACAAACAATATGGTCAATGATAAAAAAAGGAGGAGGATTATACCTAAGACCGTATCGTGTGTATTAAACAGAAAAAAACAATTACTAATTCCAAATAAAGAATTAACAGATCAAGAATTAATTACTTATGTTTCTTGTTTAAAAATTCCATTTTTTAGAGGAGTGTTTATGAAAGATGCATTACCTGTTAAAATATGGAAAAATGAAACCGGAATAGTAAATTTAGATAATAGTAAAGGATCAGGCACTCATTGGGTATGTTATAAGAAACTAGGATCAACTATTTACTACTTTGATAGTTTTGGTAATCTCCCACCACCAAAAGAACTACAATATTACTTTAAAACAGCTAAAAATGTACTATACAATTATAAAAGAGAGCAACCTGATGATACGGTAATCTGTGGACATTTATGTTTAGATTTTTTAACAAAAAGCGTTAGTCAACTTTAAGATGTCTTCCTATACAGTATCATTAACTGGAACTTCATCTACTTTGCAAAGTGTTCTTTTCCCTGCGTTACGTTTGGAAAAAGATAAATTATGGGAAGCCGCATTATTAGATATAACAACTTATAATTCTATTCCCAACGTTACTGAAAATGTTAATGACAAAATACATTATTACAAAACAAAAGATAAAAATACAAACAAATATTCAGATATACAAGTATTTAGTTTACCCACTGGAGCATATGAAATTGATGATATAAATGAAGCGATACAAAATCATATGGGAAAAGATAATATAACAATAAAAGGAAATAACAATACTATGAAAGCTGAAATTAAATCTAAATATTATATAGATTTTAGCAAAGAACATTCAATTGGTAGTTTATTAGGATTTCCTAAAACAACAAAAATTTTAGAACCTAATATTAACCATTCAGGTGCTAGAACTGTAACAATAATGAAAGTTAACAGTATAGATATTACATGTAATATTATACATGGTTCTTATAGAGATGGTGAAAATACTCATATATTGCACACATTCTATCCAACGGTCGCTCCGGGTTTTAAAATTGTGGAAAAGCCACAAAACTTGGTGTACCTACCGTTAAACACCAGTTTTATTTCAGACATTGTGGTGAACATACTAGATCAAGACGGAAATCATATTGATTTTAGAGACGAACCTATAACTATACGAATACATATAAAATCAACCGTATAACAATGGGGTTATCATTTAAAAAGAAAGAGCTGACTGGTAAACAAGTCAGTAGCACTTCAGCTATAGAAGGATTAACAAGTGATAACATTCGTTTTCTAGAAGAAATTGGATTAAAACTTATTAATAATGGAAATATTGGATATAGCGCAGGGTCCGACATTCGACGAAACCTTATGGGAAAAGGAATATCATACGCACAACCCTTACGCTTCATCAAAATTAAATAATAATGATGAAATTAGAATTCCCATACAACAACAGGATATTTATACACTTCCATGTGAAAGTTATTTGTATATCGAAGGAAGAGTAACAAAAAAAGATGGAAGCACTGCAAGTACTGTTCCGTTCATAAATAACCCCATGGCATATTTGTTTGATGAAATAAGATATGAAATTTCCGGAGTTACAGTAGATTCAACAAAAAAGGTGGGAATTACAAGTACATTAAAAGGATTAGCATCTTTAACACCGAGTGAAAAAAATATGCTGGCCGCCGCAGGATGGGTAGCACCCGATTCCAGTACAATCACTCCAAACACTTCAGGCAATTTTGACTTTTACATTCCTTTAAGATTACTTTTAGGCTTTGCCGAAGATTACAGAAAAATAATAATAAACGTAAAACAAGAATTAGTTTTGTTAAGATCATCAAACGACAAAGATATTATTCAAGCAACTGATGGAACAACGGAAGCTACTTTAGAATGGAAAATGCAATTAGACAAAATTGTTTGGAGAGTACCGCATGTACGGTTAAACGATCAGAATAGAATTTCATTATTAAGAACTTTAAAATCAGATCGTGATATCGTAATACCATTTAGAAGTTGGGAGTTTCATGAATATCCGGTTTTACCGGAAACACAACGTCATACATGGACTGTAAAAACTTCTACTCATTTGGAAAAGGCAAGATATGTAATATTTGGATTACAAACAAAAAGAAGAAACGAAATAACTAAACATGCTGGTGAATTTGATCATTGCAAACTTACAAATTTTAAGGTGTTTCTAAACTCACAATTCTTTCCATACGACAACTTCAACATAAACTTTACAAAAGACAGGTTTAGCGTTTTGTACGATATGTACGCAAGATTCCAAAATTCATATTATGGAAAAACAAACACACCTTTATTAACGCCAAACCAATTTAAATCTAACTATCCGATTGTTGTAGTTGATTGTTCAAAACAAAACGAATCTGTAAAATCTTCCAGTGTAGATATAAAAATAGAAATGGAATTTGAACAAAATGTACCCAAAGATACATCTGCTTATTGTTTAATTTTACATGATAAAATTGTTACATATACACCTTTAACAGGAATTGTAAAAGCAGTTTTGTAAAATGAAAAGGAAAAAAAATACCCCCACCACTCGGTTATAAAAGCAGGAGCGGGAACGAAAATTGTTTAGTTTACTGTCTACAGTTGTATGGGTAACATCGTCTACAGCATTATAAACAAAATGAGTTCTTTATCAGTTGTACAAGACGTTTCCGAAACAGCACCTTTATTGGAAAATGATGATAAACATTTTGAAGAAAATATTGTAAAGGAAATTGATGACTTTTTAAAGTTTGGAAAACAAAATAAAAAGTTGGAAAATAATAAAACAAACGTAAGAAAGAAAAGAAAACTTGAAGAAAATATTCCACCAAACATTTTAACTGAAGTTTTCCTTCGCATCTTTTATCCTATTTCATCTTGCATGAGTAAAAGTGTGTCGATAGGATTGGTAAAATCATTAGACTACTCTCCCGCAGTAATACTAAGCCATGGAACAAAGATGGTTTTATTTTCAGAAAATGCTTGGGATTCCTTTTTAAAACATCTACACCTTATTGAATGTTATTTAGCCAACAGTTTCTTTGGAAGAAAAACTAACATTCGACTTTTGGATTGTGACAATGAAATTGACATTATTAAACATCGTGGTCAACAACAAGTAAGAATTAGAGACTCGACACAATTTGAAAATAAAATTCTTCTAACACGTGAAGAATTTTACATTTTAAACTATGCAACATCACCTATTACCAGGTATATGAAACAACTAGTATTTTCAAGCTCTGTTATTAAGGAATATCTGGTAGATGCATGCGAAAAACAACCAGAAAGCACTTTACAATACGGACCAATAGATACATCCATCTTTAATAGAATACCTCACGAAGTGGAAATGTGGAGGCAGTTAAGAAACTTTGAACCTTTTACCGAAGTTGCAACGGAGGCTACAGAAGAAGAAACCAACAACAACAACAACAGTACAGAAGAAGAAACCACCAACAACAATAATACAGAAGAAGAAACTTTGCTAGGTTAAAACTACAATGTAATTTAACAAAAGAATAAACCGTGGGGTAGGCCTACTGGGGATGGTGCCCACGTTAAACATACACCAACGCGCCTACAACTGTACGGCCTGGTTTATATATATATATCTAACCTACCGTGGTGTGGAAAACAGTTGATCGGCAGACACCATGATGAGCAGACAGGATGAAGAAATGGCAGCAAAACCTTGTGTAATTGAATTTCAAGCATTTCGCGGAAACGATGATAGATTTATCATAAAAGAATTGGTAATTTTGGATTTGCTTACACAAGTAGCATACCCATTTTTATTTGAAGCACCGTGTTCTGTCCATGAACTAAAGTCAAAAGCTAAAATAACAAACAGATGGCTAACAAATAATTTTCATCATATCCATTGGTATGAAGGTTTCCTACCGTACAACAATGTACACAAAATTATGTTTCATTTTTGCAAACAATTTACACACATATATACCAGAGGATTGGAAAAAAAGAATTGGATACGACAGTACACAAACAAAGAAGTTTTAAACATAAAAGTGGACAAAACATTTCACTTTGATGCTAGAAATATTTGTGTTTCTACAATAAATCCGAAACACAACCAATCTCAATGCGCATTACAAAACGCGTATCACTTGGCTGCTTACTTACAACAACAAACGGAAGAATGTAGTGGGGGTTCCGAAGGTTATATAAACGAAGAGGCAACACACCCCGAGTATCAGTCTAACTCCATACTCCGAACAGACAACATCTCCTGTGAAGGATGGCATCACAACAGTTTCTCCAATGTTTAGTTGAACAATTCAACTTGCATTCAAAATCAAATACTCTAATTATCAAGAAATGTTCAGAATTAAAAGAACAGAAACATTATATTGTTCATGAAATGAAGAAAATTGATACAACGCATGGAGACGCAGTCGTCGCATCTTTATCCGATGCACCATATACACCGGGTGATGAACCAAAGTTTCAAGTATATCTTCCAAAACGATTCGTCCAGTTGCTGCAAAATGAAGATCTGCGGGAAATTCAACCAGGATCATTATATTTGGTGTCACACGGAATGAGCGGAAACAACTCTACGGAACTAACTCTGCACATCGCACAAAAATAACATTGTAAAAAAATGTTTTAAATAAAAAGATAAAAAACAACAACATATCAGTATATGTTTTTATATACTGATATGTTGTATTTTTTTAAAACCTCAAATGGATGACCTTGAACTTTTAATCGATAGTATTATTCGATTATTTTATTCGATAGTATTATTCGATTATTTCATTCGATAGTTTTATTCGAATACTTTACATAAATACGAAACTTTAACGTTGAGAGGCTCAGTTCTGTTTAAGACAAGCTACAACCAACATGTCATCCAAAAGAAATAATCTAACACTTATAACTTATTGTTGCAAAGAAAAATGTTTTAGAATACCTGAAGATCAAGTTGACGGACAAGCTTGTACAAAATGTAATTCTTTCTGCTATTGTAAATGTAGTTGCAAAACATATCAAAAGAACCGGTTGGATAAACTAGAAGAATTACAACATCGACTCGGTCTATTGTGGCAACGATTAAATTCAAAGTGATTAAACAAACACCTGCCATTACCCCCACCACTACCCCCACTACCATCGGAGGTACCTGCAGCACCGGCTTTGCAATAGTCATTCCTGCTACACCTCTCGTCGAGTAAACAACTCTAGTCATGTCTCTCAACATTCGCGGGATTCACTACAACACTATCAATCTTACAACCTACAAGGATTTGGAAATTTTTAGCGAAGAACTAAAACAACTTATAACCACTGGGTTTGGTTTATCTTTAGAACTTTATGCAACAAACAATCAAAACGAAAAAAATGTGTTTTTGCCAACTTACAACAACAAGAAGAATGAAAATAAACAAGAAATTTCAGCACCGACAACAACTTACTTTTCAAATTTGGGAGCAAACTTTACTAACTTGTAAAATAATACTTTTGTAAAAAAACAAATAAATAAAAAAAAGAAAATATCTTGCATTTTCGGATTTTCCGAAAATGCAAGATCTTTTTTAAAAACATCCCCAAAAGACCTTGACACACTTCCGGCCATTTAAAATTTAAATACCCAGCACAGCAGGGCATTTAAACTTTAAATACCCACCTACAACACGTCACAGCTACGTCACAGCTGATGACGTCACTTCCGGTCACGTGACCGGAAGTAGCTGTCAAAAAATTGACTGCCTGTCAAAGTTTGATTGGGCCAGAAACGCCACATCGCCACTACTATCATAACTTTTTAACTACTAGAGGTACCAACTTCAAACTTGGTACACATATGCTGGCTAATAGGATCGACCTTTGTGCTGATTATCAAGTTTCTACTTTGTACCATTTCAAAATGGCGACCATTTTAATTTTTCAAAGCTTAATAAATCAGAAACTATAAACCTTTTATGAAAAATAACAAGAGAAAAAAGGTGCGAAATTTAATTTCGTTTAAGAAAATGTACAATTTTAATAGGGTCAAAACACTAATAACGGAGAAAATTCAATTTTTATAAAGTTACAACGTGCTAAATTAATAAATTTACCCAAATTTACGGTTAAAACTTCAGAAAAAATTATTTTTATCCGTTATTTGTGTTATGACCTTATTAAAATTGTAAATTTCCTGACAGGAAATTAAATTTTGCGCCTTTTTGTCTCTTGTTATTTTACATGAAATATTAGTTCCTGAGTTATTAGGCTTTGAAAAATTAAAACGGCCGCCATTTTGAAATGGTAAAAAGTATCAACTTGATACTCAGCACAAAGATAGGTCCTATTAGCCAACATAGGTGTACCAAGTTTGAAGTTGGTACCTATATTAGTTAAAAAGTTATGATTTATCATGTAAAAAACACGTTCAGACCGACAGACGAAAAACGAAGCGAGATAGGATATATACTTATAGGACATTTTTTGTTTGTTTTGACCTCAGGAACAATATCCCAAAGTTTTTCGGTGTATTTCGGATACAGCCTGTATTCTATTTATATTGGTCATGTAAAATGTTCCTACAAATATTCTTAATATTTTCGATAAGGAAATAATTTAGATTTGTTGAAATCAAGCAGCTGGTAGTTAGCTTAACTAACTACCAACTGGTTACCTTGTTACACCTCACTTACATAATATGGCAAACCAACTCGCAAACTTTCATACTTAACATATTTAATTTGTAGGATAATACAGGGTGGTTTTTTTTTAAACGCAATCCATTTTTAAGATAGAATAATGAACACATAAATACGAAATGAGTATTGTTTTATGAATCCTTACAGTTTACACAACCTATTATTTATGTCTGTTCACATGTAGTTTACAGTACATTATGTGCTAAAAAATCCGTCACTGGCATTTGTTATGCTCTTTCCATCAAATTTCCTAACACCTGTTGCTAGATACTGCAATGTTTCACTATTAGGCTATGCTTAGATTAATAAGGTTTGACCATTTATTTAAACTCCATATCTTTGATTAACAATTTCTTTATTATGTAGGCCTAAGTAGAAATATCTTATTATTTACTAGAAATAACCCATTTTTTATAATCATTTTAATTTGTTGACCGTAGTAAATAGTTTAGAAATTACAATGTCCAAATTAGTCCAATGAAACCTAACGAGCCCATAAATGTAAATAATCATAGAATTGTATCTGTAAATACACATTATTTAGTAGGCCTAAGTTAATAAATGATCTTCTTTGATGAAAGTAATAAGTTTAAAGCGCATTAGAATGTGATAATAGTCTTAAATAGTTAAAGAAATGCAATATCGCTTACTTACCGAAGAAGTTAGATTATCCGATTATCGTAATCATAAGCGTCAACACAGTTTATATTTCCATAATTTAACTGTAAATACTTTGCTATAATAATTAAATAATTAATGTTTGTTAGTTTTAGTTCATAATAAGGCATGATTAACAGATTATTTGTAAATAATGACATTAGGATGTAAGATTTTGTAAAATTATGACTGATTGTAAAGTATGGCAAGCTTGTCAACGGGCGACTCTGCTGTGAGGTCACGTGATTCTTCCCCAGCTGACCGGCCCTACAAAAAAAGGCGAGTGCCAGCCGCCTCAGATTAATTCTCACTTCCCAGCTGGCGGTTGATGCTGTGGGTTTACCCCACTGTTGCATCTTCGCTCTTTCGTCCCCAGTAGGAACCGAACCGTAACGGCAGAGTCCCCCGTCATTACAAATTTGTAAAAATTGTTAATTTTTGTAATTGGCAAATAAATAAAGTTCAGTGTTATTATATCCCATTTCTCCTCATTTAATATTTTTAAGTTTGAAAAGGTTGATCGAGTTGGTGAGTATAAGGCTATCGTCATTACACTAACATACGAAGATTGTTTATTGTTTAGCCCCAACTGCCCGTTGGCGCGGCAATCTTAACACTACACTTCGGCACCGCTGTTGCATCTTAATTGATGCTGCGACCGAAAATATACTTTTAGTGGCAACTTTACAGTTTACACTCAAAATTAAATAAAGGCGTATTGCTGTTGCATCTTAATTGATGCTGCGTCCTTAATACACATAACACTCACAAACAAAGGCTTACGCTGTTGCATCTTAATGGATACTGCGTCCTTTATAACACTACGCTTTCGGATCGCTGTTGCATCTTAAATGATGCTGTGACCGAATTAAGCACACAAATTACACACTTACACTCAGAACTCACAAGTTAGGGCCTCATTGATAGCCTAAAAGTGGATTGTGCTACGGCAAAGAACTCACCCTAAGGTATAATAGTTGAAATTGATTTAAATAAAATACCAGATATTCCTTTCTTACCCTTCCCTTTCACATACCTCTTAGAATTTCTTGCATGAAATTTGTTATGTTTGTTTTGGAGGTGCTGAATATATTGTGAATTGTTTTCGTAGGCCTTACTTTTTATGTATCCCCAAAGAAAATAAAATAGTGGGGTCAAATCCGGGGATCATAAGGGAAAATAATTCTTCATATAAAATAAAGTTTTTGGTTGCGTTAAAAAACATCCTGTATAATTAATTTCTAATTAGTTTTCATGAAGCCGATCTTTCAGTATTTAAATTGTTTTCATAAAGAAAGATTCGTAAAGCTATTTAAAAGCAATAATTTGTATCACCAATACGCCGTGGTTTTGTTTGTGCTAAATGTAATGTAAAGGACGGCGTATCAAAATGTGTAACAATGCAATTTACAGAATGTGGAAGTGACTGTAAAGAGAAATACATTACATTAATGACTTTCTCAATACATTAATGTAATATATTACATTTGTTCCATTCTGAAATATCGCCGTAGTATACAACAGTGATATTTAAGCTATGGAGTAAATTAAAACACGAGTAGTTTGAACGAAAATGCGTTACTAGGAAAGCAGTCCAAAACGTTATTATGTGAGTCACCCGCCGGACGGGAGGAAATTGTTTACTGTCTTCTGGCGGGACACAAAGTAAACCCGTAAGAATAACTTTAAATTTAATGATTAAAAATTAAGCGTCTTCAAATTTTTACGTAGGCATAAATGTAGCTCAATCGATTATTGGTACTTAAAGCTGATTACAGAGTAAAAATAGCAGAACAAGATCCTGGTAACATTTTGCGTGAGTTTGAGTCTGAACCCAGATGTCATTGATTATTGGACTAATTAATAATCATGGCAATTGAATCAGCCGGTATTTGCAAGTAACAAAGATTTTAAATCATTCATTTTATACTTAATTTTCACTCATGTTCATCCTTAGATACCCTAAACTGCTGTTCGATATCTTGCAGTAATATAATAAAATAATGGCAGTTTAAAAGTATTATCCCCCTAGGTAACAAATTAAATTCATTCGTCCGTGATAAAAATTAAGTATGATCTTATACTTTCCATTGACTCACTTTGCATAATCAAAAACATCTACACAAAATCACAGTTAAAATACCTCTGGACCTTTAAATTGCAATTATTCGAACGAAGTGAGTTATACTCTACTTGAAAATCACTCTTTGTGAACTAACTTTTCTTTTATTGTTTTTGACGAAAAGTCGTGAAATTTGAACTACATCATATTTATACCCTGAAGATTGTTTTAATCTGTAAATGAGTAAGTAGTTAATTATAGTTTAAGTATTTATTTTTTAGTTAATAACCTTTATTTCATGGTTAATAACCTATATTTCATCTTACCACGCTTCGTTCGACCTATACGCGACACTGGAGCGTAATCCTAGTACTAACTAATAATCTACCCACAATATTTTACTGATCTCACCAACCTGGATTGCAGTGGAGCGCCCAAAAATTTTGACAACAGCTTGAACGAACTTATCTATGAAAGCCATGTACCTTTCTCCGGTTACTCTTTTCATCTGTTTCCCAGCGTATTTGTTTTTCTTTCTATTTGTAAAGTCCTGAAAAATTAAACAAACGTATGTGTTCAATGCAGTGGTTACATGTCGGTACGTTTTACCTGTGAATGACAAATATATTTTTTTCGGCCAATTTTTACGGATTTAGAGGTACCAGATACTTGGGTATTTTTTTTAGAAGAGGACCACTATATTTTTTAATTTATATTTTGCTTATTTCTCAACATATCTTGATAAAACTTTATATGTGGCGTTATCTAGCTTAGATTTACTGGATTATAGCCTGAAATCCTCCACTTTTTCATTCCTGTGGCAGCTAACTTGCATAGTCAATTTCCATATTATTATAATGGAGAACTGTTTTTCCTGCTTCATTTCACAAATTAAATTTGGAAAAAACTGATAGGTTAACCCTAACCTAACCAAACCTAACTTAACCTAATGCCTGTGGTGTCTTGTGAGTTCCTGCAACTGCAGGTCACGGCGACACGAGATAACATAACGGCTGATAAGATACCAATCGAAGACTGAAACCTGACTTTCGATATGCACTGTGTGGATGTTTTCCATTCATTTATAGACTAGAAACTCATCTGTAAACAACTTATACGTAAAAGGAAAGTCTAAACAGAGGCAGACCTTTCCGAAAAAAAGACCCACGCAGATACACGTAGATACACCCACGTAGATACCAAGTGGCATTGGTTGCCTGGTAGTCCTGGTAGTGTTGGTAGAGACGAGATCTTTACCTCATTATTGGTCCCAACGTCCAAAGTGACTGCGAGGCAGAACTCCTGGTGTAGTCCCCCGAGCGCGGTGTAGAGGGCGAGCTTGGCTTCAGAAATGGCCATGCTGTTGGCTCCCAGGTCCCCCAATCCCAGCATCTTCTCCCCGTCCGTCACTACGATCAACTTGACCTTTCCTTTACTCTCTTTCCTTAAAAAAATTAATAGTATACATTGAAAAAATATAATTATAAAAGTTACTGAGAGTGGAATATAATATGTATACCGAGAAATATAATATGTCATTATAAACGTATTCTTAACCAGATTTAGTAGTTCAGAGCTACATTGCTGGTCTTGGAAGTCAACGTGTTTGAGGGTAAGTTCGGTTTCGACTTTTTTTCGGAGGAGGGGAAGATATCACGCCTTCGCTTCTGATACACTTAAGCAGAATAAAACGTAAAATTTCCACTAACATTCCATTTCACAAAACATATCCGTTCATTTAAAATCTTGGTGTTTGTTCACAAATGACATTAAAATTAATCAATTTATCAAAATGTTTATCGAAGGAAACATTTAAGGTGCATGTAATAAAGTTTTTGTTCGCTTACACGACTATTTATTGAAAAAGATACAACATACCACTTGACCAATTCATTCTCAATGCTATCCATATGGTCCTCTATGTTGAGTGTGAGGCCGATTTCTGCTCCTTTCTGGCTGTCCAAGACAGTTTTGTAGTTCTTGCACGCCTTCCCAACGACGGGTGTGTATACAAGCGGCACAATTCTGGTTGAGTGGCTGCTCACGCATTTGTAGAATTCTTCTGGGCTTTCTCTCTAGGTAATATTTTACTAAATTACCATAATCTAAGTAAAAACTTATATTTCAATTAAAATTTTTGAATTTAATTGAAATTTTGCTATTTGATAAAGGTTGCAAATGAATAAAACTTGTAGATAAGTGTCATTGATACGACACGAAAATACAAAAATACGAATACAAAAATGTTAAGCAAAACAACTAGTCCAGTAAAACCTTCGTCTCTGTAAGAATGGCTGGAGGGGCGAGCGCCGGGTTATTATTCGTTGTTTGTGTACTGTTCAAAAAGAGAAATACAGAAGATTATAAAAAAATAACACTTCATGGGAAAATGTATATTGAAATAAACAGACAATATTATTTTATAATGCTCATTTACAGAATAAAAAAATTCAGTTGGTGTGCTATGTTATTTTTGCTTAAAGTTGTAGACCAGGCCATACAAACTTTAAACTCAAACGAACAACTTACATCTGTATAACTAAATGCCTTTTGTTATGCAAAAAATAGTAACAAATTCAAGGAATTGTGATCATTATTAACTTCCATACTAAAGTTTGGGAAAGCACTGTTATCAAGGTTGGGTATGAACACACTTATTTAACTGTATTAAATACAGTACTAATCCTTTTATCCTTGTAGCAGAGGTTTTATGTGAAATGTGATTTTAATTTTCATGCATATTACCTATACAGTGTTTGTGTGGGAACAACATCGTTTAGAAAAGTGATTATGTATCTTTTATGCTATAAGAAGTGCATTCGATATAGTTATGATTTATCAAGCAGTTTTGGAAAAGAATCGCAATTATTTTAATAATATTTAATAAAAACGAAAAGGAATTAAAAAAAGTTATATTTTGAAGATCTATGAATTGATTAATAGTATGGGTTTTCACTTCTTAACGACCAAATACGTACCATATATATACCACTATGCAACGTACCCAAAAGGCCAACTCAATTTTTGTTCAAAAACTCACACAAATCACAAAAAAATTCAGATAAAGTTTTAAAATTTTCAGAGGCAAGCTTATGTTTTCATACAATCCCCTGTCAACTGATGCATAGTTTTGAATAACTTGATAAAAAGGAGTGGCACAAATATAGGTATGCTATTGATATTATTGGATGTTGTAATAAGTCAAATTTTCAATTAAAAAAAGTGACGCCACCAAGTTTAAGTATGACCTTGTTATCATTATTTGCTAATTAATTAAATTAAGCCTCCAGGGATCTCCATTGAGTAACATCTCCTTAAACATAGAGACCTTAAATCTTCGGGACATTCAGTAATAAATTACTTTGACTTAATGAATGTCTCTAAATTTGTTCCTTCCAAGATAGGATAAAAACAGTGTAAGTGTTAAAAGATGTTTAATGTAAACATGTTGTAAGTTCAATACATCATAGTTTTTCTGTAATAAACAATTCATCCATACAAGCGTGGCATTTTTCACGATCAGTTTCTCTTAATCATAAATTCTTGCCTTTGATGTACAAAACAAGGTTTCCTGAAATAAGAATTGAAGTTAATTACTGACCTATTAACGCAAGTATGATCAAGAAAAACATATAAGTATCCTTACAATCTAGTATTACCTGAAGATTCCGGAGGTAGATATATTTATCCAAGTTTTCCGCTCTGGAATCTACTTGTTCGATACATTCATCGTTAGTTGTGTCTGTCTGAAAACATAACAAATAAAAATTAGATATTGATTCTTAAAAATATATGATAAAAAGCTACGTAAAACGTTACCTATACTCTTGTTAGGGTAACTAAAAAGTTATTGATAGTGCTCTCTTATACATTTTAAGAAAACACCAGTTTATTACTCCCCCTCATATCCTCAAAGTAGTATAAATCAAATAAGCAAAAAATAAAGAGTTTGGGTAAAATCTTTTTTGATCTACTAGTATAAGCCAAAAAATTTTAAATTTCCAATAATTCAAATATGTGGAATTTGATTTACCCCCGTCAGGTATCCCACGAGTATGTTCCGAGCGTTCTCAAATATGCTCTTCGGAAATGCACAGAAACTCCCTGAAAACAAAAATCGAAAATGCTAATCCTCGAATAAAACATGCTATATTTTTATATTGTGTATAGCATTTTAAGCTTTACCTAAAATTAGGATATCAAATTTATGAGGAACTGATTTAAATTCTAGCCGAACCATTGGTGTCTCATGAAGTACATTGAATAGCTCAAATGTATTTTTCAAGGATAGTGAACTAATTAGAATATTCATATTTAATATGAATAACTTTTAAAGCAAAGTATTTCGGGATGTGTAATAGAAAATGTAAATCACTTCATATAATTATTAATTTATCACTTGTGGTCCGGAAACAATAATGCTAATAGATGTATTATGTTGTGATACACCAGAAAGACTGTCGAAGATTAAATGCCAACATTGTTTGTAAAAAATGATAAAACTAACGAATTTCCCACTTCAATTACGTTTTGTAAAGAGGGAAATTGCAAAAAAATACTATAATAGTAACGATTTTTGAATTTGCGCTAACATACTTTTATGCTTACCTATTTCTCCAGATTGGCAATCCTGAATCACCAGAACTAAAAGCAATATCTGAAAAATTCGAAATTTCATTCCAAGATTTATACAATAATTAAACAATTTTTTTTTGTTATAAAAAGATATTCATTGAGTTAAGTTTTACACACATTTACTATTATCATATGCTGTTTTATAAATCATAAATCATTTAGGCGCTAGAGTTTATCCACCTGTTACATCTGAGGTCACGATAAAAGTTTACTTCTGGTAGAATAATTAATAATAATAATAATGTGCAAAAGCAATTTTAGAAAATCTAAAGAATTTCAAAAATAGATAAATACTTGTTGGATTTTTGTTGATTCCGATGATTCATCGTCAAAGAGAATGTGAATCAGTATAAAAAATAGAAAACATTGTCCTATTACTTTGGACAAATGTTACTCATTTGATGAACTTTTTATATGCTTTGGTTTAACATTGTTAAATAATCCAACATTTTTTCAATCATAATAAAAAACTGTTTTTATGAGCAGTGGTTTTTTTACTTCTTGATATGCAACACAACCATGCATCTGTCAATTGTTGCATCCTAAATGCACTCTATATACCCCATAGTGAGACGATGGCGAAAACCATGCCGCTTTTTTGTTGGGTGAGAAGAATGTCTAATCTTGCAGCAGCACTTCAATTTAACGGGCATTACTATACAAATGAACTGAATAATCTACAACTTTAATATCACATTTTATAGCTTGTCATTCATTACGATTCTAAAAATATATTTTGTATTTTTTAATAACTTGTTACACTTAAAACATTCTCGATACTGTTTAATATTGCAGGTTAAAATTAGTACGCGTAGAAGTTTTTAATTTTTTAGTTAGGTAACAAGTCCAAAATACATATTCTTAGATAACGTTATAAAAATCCTCTTTCGGAGCAAATATCTGCGTACTCAGCGAATTTTCAATGCACAAATATGATGATTAATCAATTACTAAAAATAATGAAAACCAATAATGCATTCATTCATTAAAAAATACTTTACTATCTCTTTTACCGTCTCCATAAAATGTTCTTGGCCACTATGATTTTTCCGTATATAAATGGAATAAATTATTACTTTTTAATATAGAGATTTTTCACTGTTATAAAAAAATAATAAGAAAACCAATATTCTTTCCATTATACTTTCGGTTAAGACTTAATATTCCTGATTCGTTTAAAACCTCTGTTAATGATACATTTTCAAGAAATAAATTCTAACGCCTTAATACTACTCATTAGTCACCAAAATGCAAACATTATGGTGACTAATGAACTTAGAGCAATTACTCAAGATACCAAATACTTCGTTTTTACGAGCTTAATTCAAAAGTAAAAACGAAAATTTTTTGACTGATTTTTTTTGTTAGAAAATACCCCCGTTGCAGCAGTCCTGCACACTCAGCGAATTTCAAATGCAAAAAATATGTTTCCATCCAACATATGTAATTGTAATCTCCATAAGAATAACATGGGGAACGTGAATGCAGGTTTACTGCCACAAGAATGGAAATTTCGGGGATTTTAGACTATAATACATTAGATATTATCAAGATAAAACCACAAACCAAGTTTTATTAAGATATGTCGAGAAATAAGCGAGATATAGAATTTTACTTATTTCCCATAAGATTAACATTGTGACAACGTACTGTGTTTACCACTTTCAATATCTCGGTAACCAATGGACATTGAGCAATGGGCATAGGTTCAATATACTAACTTAGCATCTTTCTCTAAATCTTGTAGTATATTTAATGCTAAGTTAGATATACTACAACAAGATGCTCTAATCTTGATGTAGAAAGATGCTAAGTTAGCTAATCAAAATATTAATGACCTATTAAAGCTCACGAAAACCTGCATAAATCAAAGCTATTTCAATTACAAGTCAAATTTCTACCAACAACAAGATGGTCTAGCAATGGGATCCCCCCTATCAGGACTTCTTTCAGACATTTACATACATAATATGGAGATTACCAAAATAATGAATGCAACAAATCCCTACTTAAATAAAATTATATATTGGTATCGATATGTCGATGACATAATATGTTTATTAAATGGAAAAAAAGAAGAAAGTGTAGAATTTTACACATATCTAAACAAAATATCCGATAAAATCAAATTTACAAAAGAAGTGCAAGACAAATCTATAAATTTCTTAGACTTGACAATTGAAAAAGAAGGAAACAAACATAATTTTAAAAATTTTCGTAAACCAACACAAACAGAAGTTCTGATCCACTCAACATCAACCCATCCCTGGGAACATAAAATGTCCGGCTTTCGTTCTATGATAACACGATTATTAAACATTCCCATGAATAAAAATGAATATGAAAAAGAAAATAACATAATAAAATATTTATCAGTAAGAAACGGATATAAAAATAACATGATTGACAAATTGATAAGGAACATGAAAAAGAAAAGAAGATTAAAACAAAACCAGAACAAAAATCCAGAGCCTCAGAAATACATTAATGTTCCTTACAATACCCGCACAAATAAAGCGATCAGAAAAACATTTGAAAAATCAAATACAGAAATAAGCTTTAAAACAAAAAACAACGTTTTCCAAATGATACAAAGAAAAATTAATTCAAAAGATCAACAAGATAAATATAATAAATCAGGCTTATACCAATTAAAATGTTCCGACTGCGATCAATGTTATATAGGGCAAACAGGAAGAACATTCAGAACAAGATTTAAAGAACACATCCAGGCCCTGAAAAGCAACAACACCACAACCATGAAGTCGACATTTGCTGAACACCTTTTAGACTCCAACCACAATTACGAAAGCATTGACAAAAATATGACGATAATAGAGTATATGACAAAAGGTAGCAAAATGGACAGCAAAGAAGAATTACACATATATTTGAAACATAAAGAAAACCCCAACAGTGTCTTAAATACCCAAATTAATTTAAATAACCCAATATTTCACAGTATATGGAATATGAAAACAAAAATGAAATAGAAGGATTACAAAACATTCCCTACTTTACCAATATTGTATATACATATGCTAATTTTAAATTTTGTTTACTTTTAATTTTATTTATTTACATTTTATAATTTTACTATCTAACCATCAACTTGACTACGTAACTTTAAAAAAAAACCTTGATAATGGGCTTAGATCCCGAAACATGTCGGTTGGAAATAAAATCTAACAAAGGGTACTCAGTTCTTGTCATTTATTGCATATTAAATATAGTAGCCCTTAACACTGAATCAAAAAATCATATATATATATAGATTCGTACGAACGGCGTTTTTGCTTCTCGGGGCCCCAAAAGTTTTCATGGCCTTGGGCTTAGGTCTTACCATGAGACCTACGGTAATAGCTTCTTCCCTATTTGGGAAATTAGCTAAAAGTCAAAAACTCCATTTTGGAAAGTATGTAAACCCCCCCCCCCTTACAACACTTTAGATGATACGACCTGGCTGCATCACGAATTCATCCGAGAGTGTACGGGTGTGGAGTAAAACAAACACATTTGAGTGGTTAACAGGACACCAAGACCTTCCGTAAATCCCGGAATTTTATAAAAATTACCGTAATTTTTAATCAATCTGTAATAGTTTGGTTCTGCATTCACCTAAATGTTCCTTAGAACAGGACTATTCAAACGATTTACAATGTGCTAAAGGTTTATGATGGACTGCGGTAAAAGGAAACGGTAAACATTACACTTCAGGTTTTTTCAAACGTAATCCAAAAGTAGAAAAGTAGATGATAGAGTTTTCAATATCGACTTACCGTTAAGAAAAATCGCCTCATTTTTGTTCTATCAATCACTACCAGAAGTGAACCACCCAAACCAGATATTTACAACTATGAATCCTATGTAAAATGCCTCTGAACGTATATCGATTCACAAAATTGATCGAATTAACAGTGATCTGAGTAATTACAAAAGGAAAAATTAATATCATCGCCTAACAAATACGTTAAACATCCTTCGTCGTTGAATGCTCGGCACTATTTAATTGTTAGGTAACTAGCAGGTGCAAAGCATTATCTGGCAACAATTTGGAAAATTTCAGTTATTTCATCGATTTACGTGTACATTTGTGTAAACAGGTGAGGCCTCTACACGGACCATGTTGGGGATCGATCCGAATGTACATCTCATTCGTAAAAACTACATACAATCCAGTGTCGCTAAAACACTATCAAGCATATAAAGTTTGAATATGAGTAAGCCCTTAATATAATAGTTATTTACATAAAAAGTGTACGTTTGGCAATCTATTTAATGTTAAAATAAATAATAATAAGTAAGGTATCTTACCATAGGTTTTGTTAAAAATAAATATGCTATTGAACATGTTGGCAGGCTCCCAAAAATGTAGTAGTATGTAGAGGCCTTGAACATTACAAAAATGCAATACTAATATTTGGATTTCAAACAAATTTTACACAAAAAACCGTATTAATTATTGGAAAATAATTTTTTAATGTATGAAGTTTTAAACTTTACGTATCAAATAATGATCAGTCAAGACGAAAAATTAGGTTTTTGTGGAAAGAGGGCTTGTCAAGAGCAGACATGGGATCAATAGTTCGTGGACTTATCTCACAAATAGAACAGTTCATATCAATTTCAATGATTCAATAAAACTTCACTATACGTTCTCTTCAACGTGGCTTCCGTGTCTTTCGTATGAAATTATTTCATGAATTTTATTTACTTACGATACCTTTCCAAGTGGGAGGTTAATCATATACATATATTTATGTTTTGACCGGAGTGAAAAAGATTACCGATAATTGTTAATGTTAGGTAAGTTTTCATCACAATAAGTTTACTTGATGGAAAAAGTTAATTTGGAAACTCTTATTTTCGCTAGTTTTATTCTCAGGTATAGAAAACCTAGTAACAACTGTTTTCATCTCAAAATGCAATGAAATTGTACGATTTCACTGAAATTTGATTATTCAAACGAAAATTAATGAGGTTCTTCTTTGACAAAAAAAAATGCATATTTCAATACTTTTGATGAGAGTCTGTGTTCGGTCAAACTAAAATGTAACATCAAGTAAAATAGTTACTGCAGTTTGAGTTACCAGTATATACGCAGTTTGATATATGAGTTTATTTTACATTCATATTTCATATTCATTGTGCATTTATAATTACCACCTTTGACATTAAATTACAGCTATATTTTATAAATAAACGCAGTTAGTTTTCATGAGATGAATGTATATCACTGATTTATCAATTTTTTATTATACCCCGTGAACTCAACAGTACAACAGCAGATGTGGTTGTTCTAACTTATTAGGTCGACACTTATAACAAGCTTTTAAAAGATTCAATTTGTAGCATACAAAAGTTACATGTAAAATTTATGGCATTTAGATAAAAATGCGAGTTTTTTGAAAAGTTATATATCTTGCTTATTTCTCAACATATTTTGATAAAACTTGGTATAACGCTTCTTATGATTCGCCGGGTACTGATCAACAAAAAGACAAATTTTTGGATACCTGTTGCAGCAGACCTGCATTCTCATCTCCCATGCTATTCTTATGGAGGAAATAAAAAAGTGATGTATGCTTGCGTTGTGTTGAAATGTCATTGAAGCATCAGAAATTCGCTGAGTACGCAGATCTGCAACAGGGGATTTTTATCATAAAATAATTGGTAATATTATTTTACACACGATTTGCTCACTAAACAGCTCAGCAGTGAGGTATCTACTCCTGGATTCACACCAATGATCTAAACTGTATTGTAAATAAATACAAGACTTAAAAGAAACCTTTTACGCAATTTCAATTGTGTGATAAGTGTCCAATGTTCACTCTTCGTTGTCTTCCTCTCTGGGTTTGACAGCCTTTCCATTTCCTTTAACAAAATGAAAGTAACTTTCCGATTACTGGTTTACTGACAAAAGTTGAGCAGTACAAATGTTCCCTTTTGTGATGTTTAATTTTTCTGACTGAAAGTTTCAATAAATATATAATCCCAACCAAAGCTGAAATACTCAAGTGTGTTTTCATCATTATGACATGTACGCAGATTACAATAATCTCTCTTTAAATGAAAATTCAATTTATAATGAGTCCCTTCCCCTTGTTCTAGTCTACTTTTAGCGACAAAATTAAATAACTATTTTATAGAGGACTGATTTTCTATGATTTTGTTTACCAATACTGTTGGTGAAAAAAAACCGAGAGACGTTCGGTGAGAAAGAACTATGGAGAGTTTACAGTTCGTTAACTTCCAGCAGCAGGTGTGGATCATTCTCGCACCATCACACTTACCTCCGTCTCTGCTGCAACCACGCCGCACACTTCCGGGCCTAGGAATAATATAATTCATAATATTTATGATAAAGTTTATAGTAGATATAAAATTTTTTAATTAATCTTCCTTACTCAAGGACACCATATGTAGTAACAGTACAATGTTTCTCCATGATTTATTTTACCAGGTTGAAAGAAATATCATGCAGTATATAACCTTAAACTTCTTCATTGAACATGTTCTATATGATCAGGATCTAATATGAAAACTTATAAATTATAAGGTTGAAAAATAATGTACGCAATAAGATTATAATGAGATTAAAATTGATCTATTTGTATAGGTAACTTAATATGCATATGAAAAATTGGTATACACTCATTACATTTACACCTTTTTGTTATTTAATTCGAAAGACATATTTAAATATTTACTTACAAATAAGTTCATGGTTCATGTTAGCTTTAGAAGCTAACCAAAAGGAACCGCTTATAGACTGCTTTAAAACAAGATACAGTATATTTAACACGAATAAACACAACGGTTTATTTTTAGATGTATATTAAAATTTAAATTAAAAACTATGATATAATATGAACAGTTGAGACAATGATTGAAAGACAAGTAATGGCACAGACCCCGAGTCGTGCAGTTGGTGCAACACGGAGTTTAATTAGCGAGTCGTTCCAGCGCCAACGTGGAGTTGTAACACAGTGAATTGAGTGACCTTAGGTCGGGGTACAAACCTTTGGTCTACCACAGGGATATATTCCTAATCCAGTAACTTGAAATTGAAGCTTCATTAAACTCATTTTCCTGAAAAGTATATTAGTCGCATAGATTTACTTTCTTACTCATAAGCCTTTTGAATTGATCTTGCAATTACATTTTATGAAATATATATTGACATGATGTAATATATGAACTGTTAATTTAATGATTTAAAGACAAGTAATGACACACCACCCCGAGTCGCCAGTATAAGTTGTGTGTGTGTGTTTGATTTTACGAACCATAATACCCTAAAAAGCTACTAAGGTACTAAGGTTTCAATTCGTAAATAAAAAAAATAGTAGTTTTCATTACTAGGAGCGAAAGTGGCTCTTTTTGGTACGAGATCGTAATTTACAGGCGAGGCGCAGCCGAGCTTGGAAATGCGATCGAGTACCAAGGAGACACTTTTGCTCCGTGTGATGAACAACTATTTTCATCATTATGTATAAATAACCATTTAATCGTTAAAAAATTAGACTACATAATTTTGAGGTTATCCAAAATAGTCATCGTCATATACACAACTGTTAGTTGTTTACAAACACAAGTTAAGAAATCGTTCAACCTTTCAAACGTAACATAAACAAATTTTGACATTAGAGTACGGCAAAATTTACCATATGTTTTTTCAGTACTCCTATTCGAAATGATCCAAAAACGATCATTTTGCGTACGATTTAGATAACTAAAAACGGCTGTTTTCGAGACAGTATGATGAAAATACTTTTTGGCAGCTTTTTTCAATTTGGCGGCTTTATTAATTGTTGTAAAACAATATGCTACATATAAAAGATATAGACATTTTCAAACCAAGCAACTTTTGTATAAGAAGTTGTTTTCTAAGCTTAATAGTAATCATGATAAAGCTCAAAAACAATATTTTGGCCGCCATTTTCCAAGATGGTGGCTTGAACGCAAGTTTTATTTTCGAAAAAGAGATGAGGTTTCAAAGATAACACATCAAAAAAGATATGGTAAATACCCCCGTTGCAGCAGACCTACATACTCAGCGAATTTCAAATGCAAAACAACATATTTCGATCCAACATAGCGAGATTTGACATGTTTTAGTAAGCTCCATAAGAATAACATGGGGAATGAGTATGCAGGTTTGCTGCTATGGGTATATTAAAACTGGGTGGTTTTAATTCAATATTTAGTAGATCTAACCTAGAAGAACCCATTTACCAAGTTTTACCAAGATATGTTGAGAAATGAGAAATATATTGAATTTTACTTATTTTCCCCTAAGGTTAACATTGGGACAACGTACTATGTTTACCACTTCCAATATCTCGGTAACCAATGGACATAGAGCAGTGGTTCAGGATACTAAATTGTTTGTTTTTTTGAGCTGAATTCAATGGTGCAAACGAAAATTGGATTATTTTTATTTTTCTATATAAAAAACTCAAAAAACCCATTTTTTGGGGGGTTTACCCCCCTTTACCCCCCCCTTCCAATAGTCCGATCGGGCTGGTTTACGAACTTGTCCGAATAATTACTACTTTACATGTCCATGCCAAATTTCATATAGATCGGACCATTTTTGCGAGTGCTATCGTGCTTACAGATACACGCATATATGTATATATATACATTTTTCAACGAATATTAATTTTTGCATCTAGGGACCTCAAAAAGAAAAGTTATGATGGTCTCGGGCTTAGTTCTTACCATGAGACCTACGGTAACAGCTTCTTCCCTATAGGGGAAATTCGCTAAAAGTCCCACTTGGTTACCCTTAAAAAAAAATTAATTAACTGGTCTATTAGTCAAAACCTATTTAACAGTACCATATCGATTTTTAAATTACCCTTTGCTTTACAAAGAATTAAAGAATGTCAAAAATAAGAGGTAATGAAAAGGAAACATTACATTATCGACCTCATTTCAGTTTTCTCACAACACATGCCTTAAGATTTTAAGATTCAAGATGTAACTTGCTGTAAGGCTGTGTTGAGCCTCAGTGGTATATGTCAGTGGCAATCTGAAGTAACATGTGATTATGTGGGGTAGTCTAAGCTGATTAGAATATTATTAAGAACCAAATTTTTAAGCTTTTTTTGTATCATATAACATTTTGATGCCACTGACGAAGTCTGCTGTCAATTACGTCTATCCACTGTAATTTTTCGATTTCAATGGAAAATATAATTTTTTTTCTATGTACAATAACTTGCATTATTCCACTATATTGAGGGTTTCAGACGATTTTCTATCTTAATAACTTGTAATCAATCAGGAAAAAATGTGTAGAAAAATAAAAATGCGTGTATTTCTTACATAGCTACTGTTATTTTGGCTAGTAGTTTTATTTACAAAACTGAAATACAGTGTGACTAGACTAAACAGATCAATATAGCCGTTAAATGTACGGACAGACAAAACCTCACTCGACAACAGACAATAGAGCGCGTTTATGGACAAAGAGCTTCATTAACCACAGATAACTTAATTAAAGCAGTGATCAAACACAACAAAAGTGCAAGTCTGAGCATTCTATCTGCAGAAGCAAAAGAAGAATGTTTCACAATTATTTTAAAAACGATTGTTGCTCTAAATAGTATAAAAAACCACAAAGATAGGTTCAAACTCATTTCCGTTTAGGTTACATTTGTTTTTGTCTTGTTATTTGGAATTATGTTTTGTAGAGTAGGTTCCAGCACCAAGGTCGTTGTCTTATTAATCAGTCTTGTTTATCAGCCCTTTTTAAAATTTCAAAAACTATGCAATTTTACAAAAATCAGCCTTATATACATTTAAAACAGCCATTTCAGACACGTGCGCTAGACAGCTAAAATTTCTCTTTTTCTCCCTTGAGTAAAATAAAGTAACGGCCTTGGGAAAAATCATCATTAAAAGAGTAATCAACGTTTTTACTCCCAAGGGATAAGAAAGTAATTTAGTCATAAAACTTATTTTGGAGGACATCAGCAAAACTACTGATTCAACGTACCAACTTTTTGACTTATTAATTCAATGAATTTAAACGTCGAGTTTCTAGAATATTTTAACTTAATATTGTTTGCTATGATTGAAAAAAACAAAGTGGTTCAAATTAATTTGAAATAACACTTTTTACAAGTTAAACACATCATTAAAAGTATCACTTTGGACTTCAGTACTTTGGTGATAAGATATTCTGTGTAAGTATGGCATTTCAATAATAGTAGAGCTATAATTACCTTTAGCTGGCAGCAAGTGCAAAAAGCCATTTCAAGGGGTTCTACTTAAAAATAAATTGTATCGATAATGTACTGACAAATTTTTAAATGGTTAATTGAAAAAAATGTTAATTTAAAATAATTCTATGTTGATTGGTAAAGAAAAATGAGATACGGGTGAGGCCTTCGTAGCAGCAATAGAGGATAGGTTGTAATCCCAAAGCTTTGCATTCATTACATTGTGGTGGGGAGTGATAGATTTCCCCTAGGAATAGAACTCTCTTTTTGGAATGAGACCCCCTACTGTCAAGGACAAAACAAAACAAAATCGAAACGTTCGACCTTTCCAAATAACCTTGTCAATAAATTAATGTTCTCTTGGTAGCAGGAACTGTAATTGCTCTTTGATCAAATGCAACTATTAAATAAATGGTTTGTCCAAAATTAATTTGCTCATGTAAGCCCAAATGTTACTTTGAACACGTTTTAAGTTATCAAGAGTAACTATCTGTCGCTACAGTTATCAAATTAAAAAAATAAAAACATTTTTTTAATATTCTATTATTTATTTATTATATTTATTTTATTATTTGGAAATTTCCCATCTTCAATGATATTGTAAAAACGATATTATAAGTGTTTATATTTTGATTTTAATGCAATGTAATAAATTATTATTATACATTAAAATAACTGCAACGCGGGCTCTATTCGCAACAAATCCGTTGCCCCAACTCTATCCACTCCTAGTTCAACAAGCAGTGGGAGCAAGAAAGATTTACCTTGGTGCTGTGGACATCCATTTTTGTACCCCATGTATGATAATGCGATTCTACGACTCTCATATGATCAATATGTTGTGGGACTATTAGCACTCACATTTTTATGTCAAATCAAGTAAAGGGAAATAAAGAAGATATAAAGAAGAAAAATATGTACACTAATATTAATTTTAATTGTCTTGTAAACAATAGAGATGTATTGGCTGGTTCGAACTAGTATAAGAAACCATAAAGAATAAATGATATAAGAAAACGGACACATACTTTCTCCCTTATAGTAACAAAATATACAATAAAATAAAATAAACTTACAATCACCCAGCAAATACATAACAGATTTCATCAAAATCGGTTGCCAATCAACGGAGATGTCTGTTTTTGAATATTTACCATTAGAATAACATTAGAAAACGTACTGCGTTTACCGCCAAACAAAAATATCAATTATCTCCGCAACCAGTTGACGTAGACTAAGAATTTAAAATACTGGATTATTTATTTTTAGAAGCCAAATCTAATGGCTGCAATTGTATTTTCTTTAAGGGTTCCATATTTTGTGAAATGTAAAAAATATGAATTTTTAACACTTAAACTCCCCTGTTTTATGAACCTGAATTTTTATAGACATGCGAGTGGTGTCATTTTATTTGCCATCTTAAGCACTAAAAACCATGAAATTTATCAAAATCGTCAGAGCCGTTTTTGGAGATATCATGGCTTTTTACCTACTTGCCAAATTTCATGAAAATCGGACCACTGTGTGGTCTTTAGCTTTTTACATACAAACACACATCCACACACGCATCCTAACGGACAGACAGACATGCACCACTCCGAAACCACTTTTTTTTGGATTCAGAGAGCACTACAACAAATATTTTCACTAACAACTCAAATTCGAAAATTTTAGCGAAAACAATACTTTCCCAATGTATAGGGGGGAGAAAGTAAAAAACCATTGAAGATTAACTATGCCAAAATTATGTTACAGAATGATGCAGATAAACTTAATGCAATCCGATAAGTTGCCACACAAAGCTGACACATAGCTTATTCAAATGTATTGAAGCAGAATGTGATAGTACTATCCCATTAGTACGTTGCTCACGTCTAATGTTGTTGATAAGAACCCGATTAATATTATTATTAATATTTATCATATACAATTACCTATAAGTTATGTATATACAGTTTTGTAATGTTAATATACTTAAAAAATATAATATCTAATTATTTAGTTACTTCACCTGCAGGAAGCGGTTTTATTTGTTGTTGTAGCTAAACTCAATTTATTTTATTTGTGGTTTATTGTAATGTTGTGATTTATTTCCCACTGAGAACGTTACTGAAAACTGTGATTAGTTAATTTCTAAGATTAAATAAATAGCTTCATTAATACAATTCATTATATTTTGATTTTAATAAAAGGATGTTAAAGATTATTATCATACATTTATACTTCATAAATCAGATAGTTTGCTACGTGTTTTTTCATTCACAAAATATTAATTTTTATCAATTAATTCACTAAAAATTACGAGTTTTTTGTAAAAAAGAAATTTAATACCTCGAGTATTAAATCTCTTCAATTCAAAACAGAATGTTGCCTACAATATGAACTTTTTTGCCATTTTGGCAAATAGTTATTAATATTAAAAGCACACATGCTATGTTAAACGGTTTTCATCAAATATATTAAATTATATTTTATACTTTATTATAATCACAGTGTAATACGCATTCAAATTTATTAAAACTTAAGTTACAGCCATAAACCATAGCACATTTGATAAAACGTTTAATTTATACGTTAAGTTCGGTGAAATGGAGCTTACCTTACCCAACCTAAGATTTACTAGCTAGCGGATGCCAGGCTATAAAAGATAACTGGACCTGGTATAACTTTGCGTGGTGTCGATTCATCTCCCACTCTCTCAACTCTCTCACACCATCTGTTGATTCATCGGAAATTTGTAAAAATATATTTCTTAATATCTTTAATAAATCACTATTTAAATATAAACAAATTCTATTTTTAGTAAGGGTGCAATAATTTAGTCCTGCTTTGTATAGCAAAATTCAATTCTTTTTTCAAGGGCATCCCACTTATATTGTATAAACTTATTTTCATTCTGACAAACTCAACTTTTTTCTAAAATAAAGTATTCTGTTAGAATATAAACAATTTAGGTAATCAACATCTTTGAAAACCACATTCACATCAACACAATAGCCTACATTAAGCTGAAATTTAGATTAAGCTTAACCATGCAATGCTTTAAGCCATCGAGATAAAGAGTTAGGGTGGTTCGGTAGTAAAATTGTCAATCATGTGGTTCAGAAACCTGATATAACTTTGCGTGGTGTCGACTCATCTCCCACTCTCTCAACTCTCTCACACCCTCTGTTGCTTAATCGGAAATTTGTAAAAATATATTTTATTAAAGGGGCGGTCTACCTCAAGTTCTGAGCGCTAAAATAGGGTTTTGTATCGTATTCATTGATCGATGGATTTTCATATGATTTCCAATATTTTGGTGTCATTTTAAAAAGGATATGTTTTTGTAGGTTGCTAAACTATAATTTTTTATTTTATCCCCGTTCATTTACAGGAATTGTGTAAATCTTTCAAAAAAAGGTAGTTTTTTGTTAGATTTTAAAGTTTCATAACTAAGGACGGAAACGCTTTACAGAAAATAAAAATGTAGAGCCCTATAAAATATTCTGAAGAACGTGAACCCACTCTCATTTTTATTAAATCTTAAAAAATATACTGAAATTTAGATTAAGCTCAACCATGCAATGCTTTAAGTCATCGAGATAAAGAGTTAGTGTGGTTCGGTAGTAAAATTGTCAATCATGTGGTTCAGAAACGTTACAGAAAAATGATCATAAACATTTCAGAAAATAAATGCATTCACTCATATTCAAATACTCTCTTTTTTTAGTAGCCTTGATCTCCATCCATCCTCAGAGGAAAAAGCCCTAGTGGCATAAAGCTCGAAGCCTAGCCCAAAGTGCAAACTTTTCTAGTAGGCCAGTGTCCTCGGTGTCGATAGGAGGGGGGGGGGGGGGGAGGTTTACTCGGTAGTACGAGGGACATTGAACCCACACTGGGTCCGACTCTACTGAGAAGACAACGAACCTAGCAGTGTGCGTAAAATAATTGTACCTCCTCTTCGAAAATTTCACAAAAGAAAAAATATTAATTATTAAAAATGAAAAATCACGATTCTCTTGAACAATCCGAGGAAAAGACGTTAAATATTGATAACAGTAACGATATAGGCTTCTTCATGTGAAATTCATCATCCGTAATTGTGAGTGTGTGATTTTGATTTTTTCATACATTTCCCATGCATCAGTAATAAAAAATGTCCGGAAAAATTCAGGTAAAAAACTTTTAGGCTTTTCTCCAATCCGTTAAGTATATTCAAACTAACTATTTTATATAGGTCGTTGTGGCACAATAAGCCTAATATGACTAAATTAACCATAAATTTGAATGTCTTAACAAAGTGGCGTTTTCATCTACGAGATGTTTCATCCAAAATGTTACCATTCAGTTTCAACCTGTACACGTAAAAATGTTTTATGTCGTAGTACTTAGCAATGCTGTCCATATAAATAGGCCAAAGATTTAAAAATTATGTTAATAAAATTATAAATAGGCTAAAGATTTAAAGATTATGTTAATAAAATTGTATTACTTTACGCACGCACTGTGTAACATGTTTCATGCTCGTATAAACGTTTAGGGGACATTACCGTTCCACCCACCTGTAGGGACGCCGTGTTTAGACCATAAACTGCACTCCCCTTAATTCTCATAAACCCCAGTCGTTTGTAAATTATTTGCTTAGCTTAGCTAGCCTGTTAATCCTTAACGTTTTGCTAGCTCTTCGAATATGTTGAATGTTTTTTTTTTACGGAATGAATTCAGACTTGAGCATGAAACGGTTTACTTGAGTAGTTTAAATTTTATCATGAGATTCTTTAATGAGTATTGACAATGATTTTATACAGGATGTCCAACTTAACTGTGCCACCAGTGGCATTATCAGGAATTATTATATTTAGTGAAGTCTTTAAATGGGGGGTTTCATCTACTTTGTTATAATAATGAAAATATGAATTCCATTCTCCTGTAAATGGTTGCCATTTTCCAAAATGACGGGTAAATTTGGTTTTCCTTAAGGAACTCTGTATTTAATGGTGTTTTTGGTTTCTACGCTTAGTTTAAAAAACTTGATGAACTTTGACAATGTTTCCTAAACTCGATGGTTAAGGGGATATGAACAGTTCAATTTTTATTTTTTCCCCATTTGAAATGGATAGTAACTGTGCCACCCAATGCATTCCTTATGGAGAACAAAAGTATTAAAAATTGCACATTTCCAAGAATGAATTTCGACTGATAAATATTTTATGATTGAATCTCAACTACAATCACATTTTAGGGCACTTTAGTTCTTTGGTATGTGTTATTTAACCTAAACGTTTTCCTTATACAGACTACTGACAATACCCCAACGGCCAATGCATTTTCAAATCGAACTTTAACTGCTCATATCTCGTTAACCATTGGGTTTAGGAGAAAATGTAAAATAACTTAAAGTTCAAAAACTGAAGCGCAGAATCAAAATACGCCATTACATATAGGGTGTTCGATAAGAAAGGTTAAAGTTGGTAAATAATGGTAAATGGCGGACGTTTAAAGAAAATGAATATCATTTTTTGTCTTAAAAAAGTAGGTGAAGTTCCCAGTTTTAAGTTTTCTCTAGAGCTAATAGTTTCATTGATGTAAATGATAGCATAGTTAAGTTGGATACTCTATTTTAGTTGTTATAGAATCACTGAATTATCCATAAAGAGATATTTTTGACAGTGGAGGAGTCGCATTTGATTTCAGTTTTTAAAATGTGGAACTAAGTTTTCCATAATACAACAATTTTAAGAAATTTTGCCTTTTTTCGTTTAAAAGGAATTAAAGCATCATTTTTTAACAAGTGTTCCACGGAGCTTCTTCCTTTTTAAGATAATAAATCCAAAAAAAAGAAATTAATAAGGAATAAAGGAAGTGGATTTATTGTTAGAATGATCTCCCTCCGCGACGCGACGCGACGTGAGAAAGTCCTTGGAACGCAGCTTTCGCAGCCCATGGATTCCAATAAAATAAGATATCAACTCTTTCACTTAAGATTTATAGGCGAAAAGCAATTGCGTTCTGGTTCTACGCTTACGACTGTGTGGTTTTATTTTGGTATTATTATTTTCTTTAGTTTATTATTACAGAATAATTCAAAGTATGTATTTTTACTAGAGGCTTAAAACACCAACCGGAAAAGGGATTCAACATAAGTTTAAAAAATGTAATATATTAGACGTTTATGCACTAGGCTTATTTCGATTACAAAACAAAGTGATACGGTTATTATAAAAAATCACTCAGTACACTGTAGGAAATTGAAGGCTAGAAAATAGTGAGAGGGCGAAAAATACCTGTTTTAACTTTCCATCGCTGATTGCATTCTAGGACAAATACAATATAGTATATTTCATTACTAGGGACTAAAGTGAAACTTTTCATACAAGGTCAATTTTTTTGTCCGAGGGTCCTGAGCCGAGGTTAAACAATAACCAAGTAACGGAAAACAACTTTAGTCACGTGATTAACTTTATTTTTCGTCATATCGCTCAATATATTTCGCTAACGACTTAAAAACCAAAATTTTCCAACTTCCTGGGACAAAGATTTATCTTCAACAGTCAGAGGTAACATATCACTGACACCTCGAATGAGGCTTTATTCCTAACCAATAAGGTAATAGAGCTGGGATGAAACCGGAAAACAGTCCGACACTGTCGTCGCAAGCTTTGGCTCCACAGGCCCAATGGTGGTTAGGTAACCTTACATTTGCTCTATTGTTCTCTACATACCTTGGTTTTTACTACAGTAAAACACTAAGAGCTGACGTCCACACCTCAGCTGGTTCTTTTCTCCCTAGGAAAAGAAAGAGCTTCTTTAGCCCCGCAACACATTTTGATAAAAGCTGCCGAGTTCGTAGCGGTATAACGAAATAGTTATTTATGTGTTGAGTGAGTAAAGTATTTTGCCTCACGGGTGAAAATGTTGGCGCCCAAGCTTGCGAGGGAAACATTTTTCCTAGCCTGCAATAATAAATACCTTATTTTTAACCATATATTTCATTACCTTAGAAACTAACAAGCAAGAGAAAACTCACAAAAAAATAACACGCTTCGACAGGCTTTCGACCTGTAATCAGTGCCTGCATCCGAGTAGCTGCAACCAGTCATGCACCATCGGTCAGCTGATTGTTGCAGCATTCTTACACGTTTGTTCGTACCAATGAATACATAACACTATCAGTGTTACGTATTCATTGTTCGTACATGGTGTAAGGGAAAAAGAAAGGTGTGTGCACAGTCAGCTGGTGTGACGTAGTTGGGGTTACGCAACTAGCGCTTACGATGAGTACAACGCAAACTAGTTTATACAAGTCAATACAAATCTTTATGTTTATGGCTTAGTTCAGCTTTCTTACTGTTAGGTTCGCTAGTTTCATGAGCCCAACTACGTCATACCAGCCACAGTAACTTGAACATCTATACGGTAAGTATCATAAACAATATGCGCAGTAGA
Source organism: Flexamia atlantica (assembly GCA_035578135.1). NCBI lineage: Eukaryota > Metazoa > Arthropoda > Insecta > Hemiptera > Cicadellidae > Flexamia > Flexamia atlantica. The sequence goes on along the minus strand of JAQJVK010000002.1, from coordinate 37,820,452 downwards.
CCAGCCAATCAGAAAGCGTTCTGCTGGTCGGTGGTGCGCACCAGAGCGACAGGACTTTTACACTAATTATTGCGCCAAGTTCTTTTGCAAGTCGACGCACCAGCAAGTCTCGCTGCAAGCCAAATTAGCACCAAACACAGACAGCTGATTTATTGTTATAACATGTTTCTTAAGCTTCTAACTCACCTTTTATTTCAAGGTTAAGTATTTACTTGTCAACAAATGAAGACTAGTAATTCATTCTAGTAATGAAAAATCTCACGAGACTTGGCGTAGTTTCACGAGATTTGCACGTGAACTTGCTAAACCTTCTTTCAAGTGTTAGACTACCATGACGTCATATTTTTTTTCTTACTCTCACCTGCGCAAGATATCTACCGTATAAAGATATTCTAGGTACTGTGATACCAGCAGACTGTACACACACATTTCTTTTTAGCGAATTTCCCCCAATAGGGAAGTAGCTATTACCGTAGGCGGCACGGTGAGACTTGAGCGCGGGACCACCGTAACTTTTCATTTTGAGGTCCCTAGACCCTAAAAACACCGTTCGTTCATTTTCATATATATGTATGAAAATGAACATATATGACTGGCTGGTTGGTGCAGTGGTTATAGTGCCCGCCTACAAACTTGTAGGTAGCCGGATCGATCACGAGAAAAGTTAGTAGCTTTTTGAAGGGTTGTTTCTGGAGCCAGCTGCCATTGGTTGTTGGGCTATTAATTAACAATTCTGTCTAAGGAACATGCCAACCTTAGTCAGTAACAAGGCTACAAGATCGCGCCACTATCATCACGATCATCACACTCATCCTTCACTCATATTCAGGGTAACGTCCTCAATGAGGTACCTGTCTTATTAAAGTGATTAAGTGATTAAGTGATATATATCAGCTACAGGTATATACCTGTCCGTAGGCGCGATAACTTTTGTAAAAAATGTCCGATCTTGATGAAATTTGGAACAAACGTGTAAAGTGTCATTCATGACTTCGAGTTCGAAAACCAGTAAGATTGGTTTACTCTAAGAAGGTTTTTTCACAAAATAAAATTTATTTTCAAGATTTAATACCTTTTTACTAATTTTATTAAAATTTAATTGTTAAAATTGAATTCAGCTTAAAAAACAAACAATTTAGCATCTTGAATTATTATTCTACGTCAATCCGTTGCTTAGATATTGGATGTGCTAAACAGTACGTTGTCCAATATTATTTTTAATTTTCCATCCAAAAGTACAGCTACCCTGATTTGAGAGATTTTTAAAATACAATTCTGAACATATGATTAAATTTTCAGGTGATGAATATTCCATGTGTGTTTATTTTGAATTGTTAAAAGTTCATTGATCAAGATTTTGCAGAATGTACATACTATATCAAAAATTTAGTTTCTTTAAAAGTAAATAAAAAGAATAGGTGTAAATATAATATTATTATATAGTTTAAAACCAGCTACAAAAATTGAAAACAACATTTTGCTTGGTAATACTTTAAATGAATTTTAAAAAGTATTGGCAATTTTTACATGAAATTAAACTAAATGTAACCTGAGCTTTGGATGTTACATTTCACCCTTATACTATACTTGCAGTGGCCCAGTCCAAGATTTAAATTAAAAGAAAAAATGCCGGCTGGCTGTAAATGGCAGGGATAACCCCATCATCCCTGCTGTTCTGTTAAACATCTTGGGATTTTCTTTACAAACCTATAAATTATTATAGGAACCTATTATTATTAGGATCATTTTCACCAAAATGTTCTTTTTAATAAAAAAAATTATTACATTTTTTTTATTAAAAAGAACATTTTGGTGAAAATGATCCTCGATTATACAATCAACTCTCACCAAATCGGTTCTCGAATTATTTTAACATCGGTTTAGGTTTGTAGAGAAGGAGTAATAAAAGGAAGGCAAGTTAGTACGCAACAGTCAATTAATTCCTCCAGAGTAAACAGTTAAACAAGTCGAATGGTGCGCGAGTTGACTGTTCTCAGCAATTGGGAATTAGCTCATCCTTACAACTCAGGAGCGGCCTGGCGTAGAAGTAGAACATGAAACTTCGGCTCCCAAGATCCGCGTTCAAAACTGATTGGATAGTTGAGCGGATAAAGCGCTCACCTCATAACCTGGGGGTCGCCGGTTCGATTCCTGACAGGATCGAAACTGGGTCCAGTTGCCATTTGTCAGTGGGCTATGAATTAATGATGCTATCTAACAAAAGGTCGCCATTAGATAGTAACAAGACCCGGGTTTGGACCGTTCCCGATCAAAACGTTAAAAAATGCCACTGGGGTAGAAAGACACAAAATACAAAAAAAACCGCCAATCACCAATGGCAATTTGCTACGGGATAATGCCGTAACCTCGAGGGTGTATAGCTAATTAAGCTGCAGTGCATGTCCATGAAAACTTCGAAGCCTGGCCCTCGTCTAGAAAAAAATCTTGACAACTCAAACTGACTAGAGAGCCGAGTGGACAAACTGTTCACTGCTCACCTCATAGCCTGAAGGTTGCTGGTTCAAGCGTATGACGTAGTTGGGCTCGAGAAACTAGCGGATCTCGCGGTTCGACTGCAGAACTAAGACCATACAAAATAATTTGATTGAGTTGTATTAACTGGTTTGTTTTGCAATCGTCCTAAGCGCTAGTAACGAGCGCACCGAGCCCTAGTAATCGGCCTAATAATCGTTAATCGGTGCGAGTAACGAGGTGAGGCTTATACATCAATTTCCCTCAGGTATTAATTTATCTCAAATATGAATTTTAATTACTTTAATGAAAATTATTTAATGTAAATTCATTTAACGTAATCCTAAATTATCATACGATTATAGATTATCTCAGAAAGTTGAAGACCCTAAAATTACCTCTATCACACGAAGATCAGTTTATAGGCTAAATCAAATTAAATTTGGGTTAGGCCCTACCTTCACATGTCAAAGTTTACCTCTGTTTTTGGACCTCTGCAATTCGATATCCAAGCGTAGGCCTACAGGTTACAATGTTTCGGAGAATGATTAAATTAGATTAGAATCATTAGGTTTAGGCAAGGCCTCACTAAAAGAACAGGCCTTGCTCAAGGCCACACTACAAATATAGGCCATGCTGTAGGATTTATGACGTCAAACAAGTAGGCGGTCTGAAAGTCTGGCTCAGGACTCACACAGCTGTGCTGCTCATCAGTTACTTTTAAATGAAAACAAGAAAACGTAAATAAACAAGTAATATTTTTAAATGTCAACAGAAAAAACATAAACAAACAAGGGATATATGACATTTAGCAATAAAAAAATGTAAACATAAGATGTTAGTTCCCTGCCTACTTGTGTGACGTGGCGCAGCGCTGGGATCGCTGCAGCATGGCCTGGTTTTTCAGTGGGGCCTTGCCTTGCTTCAGAATTCTTTAAGTCAAAACAGTAGTCCGGCTGAGAGTCTTGCTCAGATATCACAGCTGTGCAGCTCATCAGTTTCTCTCAAAACAAAACATGACAACTTAAATAAACAAGTAATATTTGACAGTCAGTGATAAAATGAATACAAAGGTTTGACGAATTAATTCAAGAATGTCCTAAATGACTTGAGCTGTTTTAGTTTTAGTCAAACTACATGGAACTCGGAGAAAATTTGTAGTCTCAATGATTTTTGAGTTTGCAGTAGTATACTGCATCTCAATTTGTTTAAAATGACAGCCATTTTTTCATACTATCGCCAACGGATACTGCTGGTGACTTCTAAGCTGGCACTTGGGCCTCACGCGGGCAGTATAGGCGTGGGGGTGAGTGGAGAGTGGTAGAGGTATAAGAAAAAGACCAGTCTCGCCAGTCTGCAAACATTTCCGCTGACGAATGCCTTCACGCGGGTCGCGAGGACGTTGCCACAACCCGCTTGACGGAACATAATGTTTTTAATTAGGCTAGTATCGACTGAGTATCGATCGGTCAAGTGCCAGCTTAGAAGTCACCAGCTGTACTATCACCTACTGGGTTTATTAAAACCTAATCTACTTACTAGTTTGAACGACTTGACTAGCAGATGTTTGAGCGGTGACCAATCGACTTGTTCGAAGACAAGACAAGTTGATGTTTAAACTGATCAGCTAGGCCTAAATTAGTCAATGTGGTAGTTGTTGATATATTCGTGGCTATCTCAAGTAATAAGGTCACACCCGTAAAACTGGGAAACTGGTTTTAAATAAAGTCATCTGTTTTAAAGTAAATAAAAATGCATGATTTAAAAAAAAGTAAAGTGTGTGCATAGTTAGCTGGTATGACGTGGTAGGGCTCACGAAATTGGCGGGCCTAGCAGTATTACAACAGAACTGAGGCCGTAAAAATGTTTTGATCGTAATTTTTTAACTGTTATATAATGTAGGACAAGTTGTCATAAGCGCTAGTTGCGTGAGCCCAACTAGGCCTAGGCCTACATAACACCGGCTGACTGCACACTTCTTTCTTTTTTCCTGATATCATGAAGAAAATGGCTTTCGAATCATTAGGTGTAATCATGCCATTTACTTGCTGCCAGGCCTAATGCAAGTCATCGGGACACCACAGCTGTCAATTTAAGTCTATTTGCAAATTAACGACATGTTAGTTAGTTGAAATTTGTTTATAGCCTACATTGTTTATTGCCCCATATTATTTACAATAAACAACACCTTACAGCTCCCGCAATAGAGTAGACCATGGCTCAAGATATAATGCACCAAGTGCATAGGCCTGATGGCATAACAGTTGATTTGTAACTTAATCCTTCCATGAAATGGGAGTGAGAATCTGATTATTAGAACCAAAATAGCTTATTTATTTTTAAACATTATGTGAAAGATAATTTTCCGATATCTAATTAGTTATTTTGAAACATTGTGAGGCCTAAGCCATACTAGTGATGGGCAATTGCGAGATGTACCATTTAAAACGTTTCGATTGTTTTATCCATTCGAAACGTTTTCGATTAGCTATTCTGCATTCGAATTGTGCATTCGAAATGGTCAAAGACAATAAGTATTTAATTTTGTATACATCGTTATTAGAAACCAACAAAATTAATGCATATCTCTTCAATATACATACATTTACTGCACAAATAAACTAAAGTCAAAGTTTGCAAATAAAAATATTGCCGTAAAATACTGTTATGGAACAGGATAAACAGATCGTATTAACTTAAACCAGCGTTCGCAAAACGAATGGATTATTTCGAATGAATTCATTCGAATTCATCATCGGAAGCACTCGAAACGAAACTTCTCGAAAATGAAATTCATTCGAAACCCAACCTTTCGAAAACCGGAACATCTCGCAATCACCCATCACTAAGCCATACCCACTGCCCACTACATGATATTACTATGTTGGCTTTATTACTATGTTGGCTCAGTTAAATAAAGTAATACAAACCAACGTTCATGCGCATTATGTCACTGATAATATCAAAATACTACTAAATATATAAAAAAATGCATTCTTCTTCAGCTTGACAGACAGTAGGAAGCCTATTAACTTTTACCACAAACATCCACCAACACTAAATTATTACACTATTTAAAGCTCCAACGGAAATAGAACACAAATAATAACCAAAAATGGATTGAGATTTTTGTTAATATAGGCGTTTATTTCGTTAAATAGTCATAATTAGTAAGTACTTAAGTGGAGTTCACTGTTTTGCATTTTAGAGGTTAAGTTATGTTTTAAAAATTGACACATTAAGAAAGACAGTAGGCATGCAGGCTGCCAGAGGGCAAAGAATAAGCTGAAATATACCTTGTTAAACTTAAAAAAACGAAATTCCCATCGCTAAATGACAGCACAATTGATTAATATTGAAGTGATTTATCATACTTTAAAAATATTTTACCAGACTTTAACGTTACAACTCGAAAGTTTTTTTACCCTTAAATACGAAGAATGTTAGGATTTTACATTTTAAGCCATCCTAAAAAGGGATAGAAGCCTTGTACTGTAGGTCAAAAATGAATTAGCATATCATAGGCTATATATACTTTAAATATTACACATTATACATGGCTTGAAATGGCGACCTACCCAGGTAAGTATGAATGACAGATGAATGAAGGATGATTTTGGCGCGATCTTGTAGTATTGTTACTGACAAAGGCCGACATGTTCCTTAGACAGGACTGTTAATTAATAGCCCAACAGCCAATTTCAATTAAGGGGCCTACATTTTATCGTGGGATCCGAGCCACAATTTTGCCTGATGTTTACAATTTATGAACTGGTCTAATTATGAGGACGTTCCTATGACTTATTGTACGAGAACAAGGCTGAAGTTTATAACTCGCACAATCGTTGCTATGCTTAAGGCATAATAATTAAATTTTGTTTTATGGAAATTCGCTGGAGATGCAGGTCTGCTGCAACGGGTGTATAATACACTTACATCAGTCACCGTCTACGAAAGACAAAAGATTAACGAGGTACCTGTTGCATTTTTGGCGGTTCTCGTAACCCTAACTACAGAGGTGAAGGGGGCGGACATCATCCGGGTAAGAAAGCCACTAACGGCGTTTCAGTCCATCTCATAAAATCTGTGTACACAGCTTTTGATTGCACTTGATCAATGTATCTGTTGCTGTTGGGTTGTTTCCGTTTGCATTAAAGAAGGGCCAGGTAATCTAAGTTTTGAAAACGTCGTTTGTTATTCCTTGAAGACAACCGTATCTTCTGCTCTGAAATCAGTTTGGGATATCCATTGTGGCCGCAGTCAACCACTGGTGAATGAGGTGGTTAAAAGTCTATTCAAGCAGCTTCCCATTTCCAGCGACCTTCTAAAGCGTCCCTAAAGCACTATTATGTTGACACGTTCTACTAATTTCAAAGATTTGCCGCATTGGAATCCTTGATAATTAATTGCAATGGATCGATGATATATTTCATGCAGAACCCATCAAGTTCAGATATTTCAAATGAACTCTCAAAAATGATTTAAGTTTGATGTCCCTCAGACCCTCAGGGATCAATCAATTGCACAGTTAATTTTCTTTTCTATACAGTATAAACAATCACGTTACCTCCAAGCTGATGGGACTTGTGGCATTTTGCTAGGATGGAATGCGTGGGATTGGAAGTTGAAGCCGAATTAGATTTGGTCGTATAATGAAGCACCTATTACAGGCAAAACCAAGGGAAGTAAAACGGTAATAATAATAAATCATCTTTATTGCAACTTCTCACCTGCAATACTATCCGTCAAATGTGTACAGGGTGCAGTGCTCGCAAAAGTACTTAACGCAGCTGCGGGAAATGGACTGTCCAAATCTAAGTACCGAAACACTTGAAAAAATAAATGAGGATAAATAAAAAATTAACAGGTTACATTCAATACTCCAGAGGTCGAACTAGTCGTCGAAAAGGTTGAATTTATCTAATTCTTGGGCATTAAATTGACCAGTGCTTACTTGGAACGATCATCTTGAAAGCCTCTGCGCTAAATTTTCGACGTATGCGGTTTAGTAGATATTTCTTTGACTATGTTTTAAAATTCCTCTTATTAGCGAATTTCCCCTATAGGGAAGAAGCTATTACCGTAGGTCTCATGGTAAGACTTAAGCCTCAGACCATGATAACTTTTCGTTTTGCAGCCCCCAGAAGTTAAAAACACCATTCGTTCGAATTTTTAGATATATATATATATATATATATATACACACGTGTGTGTGTGTGTTAGCACGATAGCGGCCGTAAAAATGGTCCGATCTTGATGAAATTTGGTACAGACATGTAAAGTGGTAATCGATTGGACGAGTTCGTGAACCAGCCCGATCAGACCACCGGAAGGGGGGGTAAAGGGGGATGAACCCCCCAAAAATGGGTTTTTTGAGTTTTATACATAGAAAAATAAAATTTATCGAATTTTTGTTGGCACCATTGAATTCAGCTGAAGAAAAAATTTAGTATCTTGAATCACTGCACTATGTCCATTGGTTACCGAGATATTGAATGTGGTAAACACAGTACGTTGTCCCAATGTTAACCTTATGGGAAATTAAAAAAAAATTTTTATATCTCGTTTATTTCTCAACATATCTTGATAAAACTTGGTAAATGGCTTCTTCTAGTTCAGATCTACTAAATATTAAATTAAAACCAGCCAGTTTAAACATACCTGTAGCAGCAAACCTGCATACTCATTCCCCATGTTAATCTTATGGAGCTTACAAAAACATGTCAAATCTCGTTATGTTGGATACAAATATATTGTTTTGCATTTGAAATTCGCTGAGTATGCAAGTCTGCTGCAACGGGGGTATTTCTGTACACCATGTGTTCGTAGACGTTCTTACAGGTGGTTGTTGTCAATGTTATTCTTATTTCATTATTCCTGCCAACTAAATCAGCTGTTAGCGCCTGCAATCTGTTGAATCTCAACATATATTGGTATGTCTGTGTAGAAATTGGAAGTCGCGTGATTTATGAATTATTGATTTCAGCGTTATTCTTTTGTGTTTACTTTGCCTCCCGCCGGGTACTTTGTCTAGTTATGAAATGTACTAGTTGATAGCTTGTACAGAGAGAGAATTTCCGGCATTTGCTCAAATTATTCTCGTAATCGGATTTGCCTTGAACGTGAAACTCGGTGTTCCTGTGTTTGGCTCCGCCTCATACATGAAACTTGAGCGCGTACCTGAAAATGCCACTTAAGATACTACTAATGAAATATACTATTCTGAGTTTTCCAGGTGGTAAATTAGTTTAGATTTTCCGTTTTAATATTTTGTCGTGTATCAAGGCTTAAAGATGTTTGCATTTCCTGCGAGCATAAACTTAAAACATTATTGGTCTTGTTATTTTTGCTATCGTAAAGATATGACGTCGTCAGGATTCTATTCTTAGTTCTTACTAATCTATTATGTTTTTTTATATATTGAGTGTATCCCTTAGAAAGAAAACCTTAAGTTAATCATAAGGACTCTCCCTATTCGGTACAAAGGGATAATAAACCTTTACCACACCTAAAATCTCCATTTAAAGAAAGTATTTCCAGGTTTGTTTACTTAGCATTATATGTAAGAAGTTTTTAAAATAATTAAAAAATTTTCAAGTAGTATCTTTATACTACTATCAGATTATGAATAAATAACTATTTATTTATTCATAATCAATGTAACTTCTCTGATTTAGACGTTTTCTAAGAACATTATTGTGTTTAATTATGGTGAATTGATAACATATTTGAAAATAATCTAATACATGTGAACATGTGTATGCATAAATTTTAAGGCGAGTATTGAATAAATTTAATAGGGTTTAAATTAAAATCATAGGAAGTCGCAGGCATGGGAAATATCCTGCTCAATTATTTATCAATAGTACATTGTAACTATACATCACCTTTTCAATATCTTTCTTTATTCGTGGTCCTAGGATTATTTTATCAATCAATATTATTAAGGGAACTGCCATTCAATTTAAATGATTTATTTTCATCAGAGACTCGAAATTAAACCTCAATTCTAGTTACAGATGGGTCCGGTATTCAATTGATTAAAATGTAACCTACAGGCTGCATGCTCCAGATAAATTAAAATGCCTTGTTAATTCATTTCAGAGGAGTATCCTTAATATAAATTATCGTTCGAGACCAAGTACATAACTACATGAATATATTTTACTTTATACTAAAATCTTAGAATAGTTACTATATTAGGCCTACATGGGTTTATACATTATGCATGAACGTACAACGAATAAAGCCGTGGCGGAACTTTGAAATTCATCGTATTCATTGATGTTTGAAATAGACTCACAACTCGATAAATAAGCAGAATCACAGCCAAATTTATATTGATTTTAAAATCAAATTTAAATTGATTCTATATCAATTGTGATTTATTGTAGATCGAGCTGCACAACACATCAATAGCTAAGCTATAAAGTATCCAAATAATCATGAACAATCTTAATATGCTTCGAATAAAATCAACTTAACTTCATTAACATCGTGTGCCAACTTGCGCTTCAATGCTGTCATTTAATCGTCGGACTGAGGCAACTTAGAGTGCAAAATATTATAGACCGATTTTAAATAACAAGGCCCAGTCCGCCCATAAGACTGATGTTAATTTTCATTGGGCTTATGGAATGAGTGGGCCTCGTTATTTGGCTCGGAATATACCATGAATATCACGTACTTAATTTCACTTAATATGTTTTTAGATGGTGAACAAGAAAAACTCAATGCTAACGAAAACTACTTTGGTTATCTTGAAAAGGCATACCATAAGTACAGTGGTGGGGAATCCTAGTAGGCCCAACGAACCTAGAGGTATTATTGTCAAGTTTTGCCGCGAAGATTCGATATGGAGGAAATGAGACGACTGGCGATTAAGAAGAAAGGGTTCTCCGCTTCTAATCTGGGCTTCGCTGGTGACCGAAAAATCTATGTCAATCTGGCAATGACGCGTGAAACGCGAGCTTTGTGGTACGAAACGCGCAAGATAAAGGATGAGCTCCAGTTCAAGTATGCCTGGATTACAAGTTCTGGCAAAATATTCATCCGAAAGTCGGAAAGGACCTCACCGATTTGATCGAAGATTCATCCGACATCCTAAGGGTGAGAAATACCGCATCTAAGTCATCTGGATCGAAAGAACGAGGCTCCAACTCCCCAAGCGTTCCCCTTGCCACCTCTGCCGAGACCGCAGCCGCCAACTCGTCTGCTACTGTTCTCAACGCCAGCCCTTCCTGAGGTTAGTCGCAGTGACTGCTCTTTGACTGCGTACCTACAGACTTTCTTTTTATTCTTCTTGTTATGTATTTATCAGATTTCATTATTGTTATTTATGAATTTAGGCTGTATTAATTATCTGATTTGTTTGTTTAGTTATCATTACCATGTACTGCGTTGTATTTAAATGTATATTTATAGACCCATTAACGTTTGCATGATCCTATATCTATTAAAATTTTAATTTACATATATTTAATTGTATATTAAAAATTCGTTAAATATTACTGAAAATATAAGGTTATTTTATCAAAATGTGAGGGGTCTTAGGACTAAAACTTTGCCTTTTAGGTTAAATGTTATAGAGGGTAATTATCAAATCTTAGCCATCACTGAAACATGGTTAAACAGTTCTATAACTAATTCAGAACTTTTTCCAGACAATTATAATGTTTATAGAAAGGATAGGGGGGAGCCATGTTCGGCAGGTGGCGGGGTTATGCTTGCAGTAAACAATTGTTTTAAGTCCTATCGTCTTAATAGCTTGGAATCGGATGGTGAAAATATCTGGATAAAAATTGTTTTTTCAAAGTCTTTTTCCCTTGTACTGGGATTGGTATACTTCCCTCCAAACTCGACTTTGTCTCAATATAAGTCTTTTTTTGAAAAGCTTGAACTTTACAAATTCGATAATGAAAGAATTATTGTTTTGGGCGATTTTAACTTGCATATTAATGGTAGTTCATATGATCTGTCTTTTGGTGGGGAAATATGTAAACAACTTTTATTTTTTATGGAAATGTATGGCTTAGATTTAAAGAATAATGTATTAAATTGTTCAGGTAGAACTCTGGATTTAGTCTTATCGGACATTGTTGATTTAAATGTTTTGGCGGAAGAACCCCTTGTTAAATTAGATCGTTACCACCCTGCTTTAAATATTATTTTTGAACATTCAATTGTGCATAGGCGTAATCATCGATCATTAGAACAGCATGATAATAAGTGTTATAATTTCAAAAAAGGTGATTATTTAGGCCTATATAATTCAATGAGAAATATTCGCTGGGATGCTATAATTAACACCACAAACATTAATGATAGTGTGAACAGTTTTTACAATCTGTTTTACTCAAAACTTGATTTGCATGTACCTTTGGTAAAACATAGTAAACGTAATAATAGCTATCCTAGTTGGTTTTCGTCAAGCACAATTAGCATTATTAAAAAGAAAGAAAATATTCGTAAACAATACAAGAAATATAGATATGATTATTTATTATTAGAATTTAAGCGCCTGAGGGCTGAATCAAAACAAAAAATTAAGCATGATTATTTAAACTTCACTTCATATCTGGAAGATAACATAGCTAATAACCCCTTATCTTTTTGGGGAGTGATAAAGATATTAAGGTCGACGGATGGCAGCGCCTCTACTTCAATGACACTGGACGGGGGGGAGGTGCAGGGGGGACCGGCGATAGCAGAGGCATTTGCTCAATATTTTAAGTCCGTGTACGATACCTCCGCGTTGGACTGCGATCAGCTGATCCGCCGCGCGCTTGACTCGCCTGTCTTGTCTGGTGCCGGCTGCCTCACGTTTGATAATATAACAGAAACGGAAGTTACGATTGCGCTAAAAAAACTTAAGTCCAAGCGCTCTTATGGCCCGGATGGGATTCCTTCTTTTATTTTCAAAGGTTGTTTTGAATCATTAATTGCACCTTTAACACATCTTTTTAATTTGTCAGTAAATTCAAACATTTTTCCAGATTGTTGGAAACTTACAAAAGTTGTTCCTATCTTTAAGAAGGGAGTGAGAAGGGATATAAAAAATCATACACCAATTGCAATTTTATCTTGTCCAGCTAAACTGTTTGAATCAATTTTGTATAAAAGAATTTTTAATCATGTAAAGAATTATATCACACCATTTCAGCACGGTTTTTATCCTGGCAGATCCATAAATTCAAATTTATTATCGTTTACCGATTTTTGCATTACCTCGTTAGATAATGGCGGTCAAGTAGATACAGTGTATACAGATTTTTCAAAGGCATTCGATAAGGTCAATCATCTGCAGTTGCTAAAAAAATTAAACTATTTTGGGTTTTCAAATAATAGTATAGCTTTTTTTGTTTCGTATCTCCACAACAGGAAGCAATTTGTTAATTACAATGGTTTCACGTCACATGATTTCTTAGTACAATCGGGAGTCCCTCAAGGATCGAATTTAGGGCCATTGCTTTTCATTATATTTATCAATGACATTGTTAAGTGTGTCCGAAACAGTAATATTTTGTTATATGCAGACGATATTAAAATCTTTAAAGAGGTTAACAGCATCGCGGACTGTTCTCTTCTCCAGGAAGATATGGACCGCTTAGTTGTCTGGAGTCGCACTGGGTTGAGTTTTAACGTCGATAAATGTGTGGTTGTCAGGTATACGCGAAAAACTCAAAACTTCATACATTTCCAGTATTCTCTAGAAAACTCTTTTTTATCAGTTCAATCGGTTCTTAGAGACTTAGGAGTAATTTTCAATGAAAAATTCTGTTTCTCTGATCACGTGATCGACATTTGTAAGAAGGCCTATAGAGCGCTTGGATTTATATTTAGATCGGGATATTTTTTGAAAAATGAATTCACTTTAAATTTACTATTTTTTTGTCTGGTTAGATCTAAGTTGGAGTTTGGCTACATTATCTGGCACCCATATCAACATTACCTTACAGATATAATCGAACAAATACAAATTAAATTCCTGCGATTTTTGTATTTGCATAAGTTTGGATTTTACCCTTTCCTTGTCTCACATTCGGATTTGTTGCAGTTATTCAACTTTGAAAGTTTAAGCAAGCGCCGTGAAATAGGATTAATGGTGTTTTTATATAAGCTTATTAACGGCGGCGTTGATTGTAGTGACATGTTGGCGAGGGTGAATTTCCTTGTTCCTCGCCCCTCGTCCAGGGTCCGCGCTTTATTCAGTCCTTGCTTTGCAAATTCAACTTTGGGAGTGCACAGTCCAATTAATGTGATGATGCGACTGTGCAATAATTTACCTCGCCATGTTGACATATTTTCGCTGACCTTGGCCTCTTTCACAACAAAAATTGAATCATCGCATGTAGCTTTATGAAAATAATTGTTTTTATTACTATAAATTATTATTATTTAATACTGTACTTTTGAACTTGCCTGTTTGTCCGTTGTAATCCTCTGGAATGATATGCTACTTAGCATGCTTAAATTTACTTGCTTGAATTGTATTATAGCTATGTTATTGTGTTGATTTTTATGTTATGATAGTGATTAAATAATGCTTGCATTTGTTAAATAAAGATAAGTAGCCTAGTTATTGGTATATTTTGATGAACTGTGTATGTGATAACCAACTGCATGACAATATGGACGGCCTCATCAGTGTATGACTATTTAATGTTTATTAACTTATATTTTGTCACTTGCATGTAGTGCTGTTATTTATTATTGTATTTGTATTATGCTACAATGTCATTGGATTAATTCTGTTTTGTGGCATTAAAATTGAAATAAAATAAAATAAAATAAAATAAAATAAATAAGATTATTTATAATTGATCCGATATTTAAAATGAAATGTCACAGTCACATTTATAATATTCAAGCGTGAAGAACTTTTCATCAATAAATATCAATAAATAACAAACATCAATAAATACAATCCAATCGGATGTCAACTGCTACCAGTATCCGCTACCGATGCGATTCCAAATAGACTGATATCAAATATATAACGATATATAGAAGTCTAACATAATTAAAATTTAGTTCAAGAAAAACTTTCGGAACACTTAATAGAAGGTTATCTGTCACGAATATTTTTCTCTCTTTTAAATGTACAGTGAATAGTGCTAAAATTACGATACAGAAAAGTCCTTACGAATATTGATATTGTCTATTTTGCTGTAACGAAATATGCATATTTATGGCTTAGAACATCTATTCAAATAAAGCAATATCATATTTTGAAGAGTTTTTTTTAAGTGGTATACAATTTACTTACTAGGGTACTACTCTATTATCGGGAGCACCAAATAAGGCTAGTGAGGAAGCTCGCTGCTGGCGAAATTATTTGTATTTGTATTTGTTTGGGTTGTTAGTAAACTATATAGACTTTTTATACTGTTAGACTTTGAAGGAATGAAATCCCCAGAATTACCAGCTAGATACGTCTCCCTAGGGACATTGTGTGGCTTGCGGAAGGAAGGGATTGTCAGGAAAGGTATGATATGGTCAGTCAGCCTTGCCCCTGAAGGACGACTCACCCTCTAATCCGAGACTTCCCAAGCATCCCCAGACAAGGATCTCCACCTGGGAACTCTCCTTGTTGTCAAGATTCTCACCCAGGTCGGTTCGCCTTCCAAAATATTAGACGCTTAGAAGCTTGGTTGGATAAGGGTCCCTCTCCAACAATCAAAGTTCCGAGAGAGACAAGGAGGAACCAAGGTTATCAGGAAGCTGGTCAAGCCGGACAGCTAATAGACTTACCAGATCAATGACAGCTTCTAATTACTGTAGCCTTTGTCGACCTCTGTAATGGTATACGGCCGTAATCAACTATATAATCAGATCTAAAGTAAACACAAATTTAAAAGTCCCCGAGAAAAAGTTTTGACAGTTAATAAAAAAATTCATTGAATCATTTCAACTGAGGTTTAGGAGGAGATTTAAAGAGTTTATAATTCTTGCCGCCCGCCCTATTTCGTGCTCCCAGTAATAAAAGAGAGCGATTTTTGCTTTCTTTAGAGTCTGTAATAAATTAAAAAGGTCAATAGAAACGCGTTGATAGCAAATAGTAAACTACATTTCGTATTGCATTTATTTCTCGTATTGAAGGATTTTAAGGAAAATAAAAAGAATGAGATCGAGGTGATTAATTTTATTTTACAACCTCAATCAATAATACAATATTACAAATAACAAAACTTTAACATCTACATGCAGCTTTAAAATAGATGTTCATACACTTATGTAATTTGATCAAATAAATAAAGCTTAAGAATCCTCACAGACGCTTCCAAGCCTTTACTACAGATTCAATACATTTTTGAAAATATATATGTATATCCCAAAACGCCAGAAATAACTATATCCATTTATACAAGAATAATATGTCTATGAGTGCAAGATTGGTTAACCAGTGCAGGCATAGAGTTATTGTCGGTTACCACAAATATTGTCTTTGCTAAAGGGGATTAGACATAAGAGATATGTTGAGGTTAGGTATACATACAATTAACACTTATATAGAAAGAGTATAGTTTCTTGCGCTTTTATAAAATTATTCAATTTACAAAAGGACCCTACTTTTCCTGGTTTAGCGGGTAAGGAAAAATTAACTTAGGTAATATCAAGATTACAATAGTTTTCTATTAGATCCTAATCAAACAGTCTCTTACAGTACTTCATGTCTGTAGTACTAATGTATTATTGTCTTAGTATTTTGGAAAGGTTTTACGTAGTTTAAATGATTACCACATTTTATTGTCACCATAGCTGACGATATAATGCTGTTTTTATAACTAAACTACATTTAAAAATGTTACTTTAATTTTCTGTAAGTTCCATACAAATAAGGACTCTTTTATGAAGGCAATACCAATTGTTTTGTGGAAGACTGTGGAAGTTAGAGATAAGGTATGTCTACTGGTACTTATACGATGGTTATTGTCAAGAAGATATTATCTGGAGAGTGATATTTTCTAAAGAGGAAGCGGAAAGGACAAATAATGAATGAGCTGGATCCGAGCAAAATTTAACAAATCTCAGTAACTTTCTAGCCTTGCCAACATAATTAGAACTATATGTCATCCACAACTTTAAACTTTGTATGAACATGATGCATTGTTATATTAAACTCTCCTAGTTCGAGTATATTGCGAAACAACAGGAAGAAATTGTATAAGCTGTACATTATAAGAATAAATAAAACTATGTAATTTTACCTTATTTCTTTGAATGATACAGACACAATAGTAAAATATCGTTTATGATTAAAGAAGAAAATCCTGACTCAATTTAAAATCCTGTTTTGAATCGTTAGTCGATACAAAATATAGGAGCGAACAAGTATATCTAACATACAAAATATATAATTTATTCAATCTACCACTCGACGGGCAGACCACGCCACGCCGGTGCGGAGGACAGTAGTGTAAGCAAGGGTGGGGGAGGTTAATGTATCCAGTTGATGGGGTTTCTCCTGAGCAAGATATTGTCGAGGGCGGGGATCAGAAGGTATCGCTTCACAGGGTCCTCTACTTCCTCTTCCTCCTCGTCTTCGCCGTCGTCCTCAGCGGCCGCCCAGTCTAGTGGCGGCGCCGCCCAGAGTTGGGGTTGTTGGACCTGGACCTCCCCACGTGCGGGAGCCGCCCACCCGGTATCTTCCCGCCGCCCCTCACTGCTGGAAAACACACGCTCTACAGTCTGGTGCAAAAGAAGGGTCAACTGCTAAAAAACAATGTTTATAATGCCTACGTATAATAATTGATTAAGATAATGAAAAGGACAGCTTAAAACAGATAAACAAATTTGGTATGTGGCCCCAGAGAAAGGTACGGAAAGGGACAGATGCCAGGATTGCTGACGGTTTCAAATTTCTGCTTGCTTTATCATCAAACCAAGAATACATTCGTACTGCACCAGCAAGAAGTTTCGGATTTTGCAAACCGCTGATTTTCTAAAATAAAACAAAACGAGGATTTCACACCAACTAAAATAAAATCAGCTCTCCTTTCTACGTTAAAAGGTAAATTTAATGGTATTCCATGATTCCATACTCTTTCTTAATTTGTGTTTGGTATTAAAATACGCAATCTTGCACCCGTACCTTACAACCAGGTACAGGCATAGCTACAAAATAACTATAGTGGTATGCATGTATAATTTGTTTAAGTCGTGTATGTATGATTTGTTCAAACTGATTGGACAGCTTCGATGGTTTGAGTGAAAGAGAAGCCATTCCTGAATGACGAAAAAGGGGAACGAATAGTATTTTTCCAGCTACGTAAGTCTAACCCGTTTATGATAAAAACAACAACGAATTTTATTTGTTTATTCGACAAGTATATCAAGATCCGATATAGCCACTATGAGCATGATTTCATCCAAATAAAAGCCACTACGTTGGTAAACGTTTTCGAGGTTCAGTTGAGGCTTTGCCTTGATTTGTAATAATTCAATACTCAACTCACTGTAATATTTCTATTTTTTGCTAATTTAAACCTTACACCATTTTAAATGGCAATTCAGGTCTGCTTAATTTCTCCTGTGAGATATAATTTAACTATATCATATCTGAGACCCTTTTCCTTACCTTTTTCCGGTGAAGGTAATTATGAATACTCATACTTCGAGTTATGGGTTTTTTTATTTTTTAAATGGATAATATTTTATAGAAGCATGACAATTTTCACTGGAAAGAGGGTTTTTTAGAAGAAGGAAAGTAGTAAACTTTATACCCCCAACATAAATCAGCTTTGGAACATTTTTTAACCCTCCTGTATATCTAAACCCTTTTCGGGGTCCAGCTGAATATCACATTCAATAAGGGTATAATAAACCAAAAAAAGAGGATGACTCTCTCCTATTCAATTACTCCTACTCATCAATTACTATGTCGTGCGTAGCTCATATTTGTTTACCAATTGTTTGTTTAACAAACCCTTAATTCCGATTTTATAATCCTGAAAAGGGCATCTCAGACAAACTAAAAATAAATAAAGAGTTGTAATTATTTCGTTATTGTCTGCACTAGGTTTAAAGTATTTTAATAACTTTGATCAAAGACTAAAGCTTGCAATAACTATCCTTTTCAGTAAAACTGTATTCAAAGATGTGTGGTAATACCCCTTTCCTCTGTACCCAATGCTCCTCTATCATTATGATACTAAAAATGAAACGGCAATTTATTTTAAGGAAACAACAGTTGACAGAGGAAAGAAGATAAGTATTTTTCACGAAGAATGATTAATGTGCTAACTAAAAAGCGAAGGAAAACAAGCTATCATGTTTTCTCCACTAAATCGTGTTTGTATTGCAGTTTTGGAATTCACAGCATAGCATTAATAGCGATTTGCAATAATCATTCCACATAGTGAAAAGAAGAGGTCAACTTAGTCATATTAAAGAAAAAACGACATAGCCTATATGCAAATGAACTATGATTCTTCAAAATTATCAGGCTTAATACTCATAGCTTGGCTACAAAGCATTCTTTAAATCCTCAATATTTGAATTTAAGGACAGAAAATGACGGGTAAACGAATCTTACCTCCTCCTCTCAATGCTGCAAGAAAAATATATGTTCGCTTTTAGTGTTAGTTTTCTAAATGTGGCTAACTTCTCTTTTATAGAGGGTGAAAGATGAGCCTCATCAAAAGTAAATAATAAGAAGAAAGCTTATGTTTTCAAAGCCAAATGAAAATATAGCTTAGGCTTATACTTTAAAATAAGATTACAATAAGCTACAGAAATTACTTCTATTATGATTCTCAACTATCTGAAAGCAAAGAAGTTTGGTAAAAAAAATGAATGTTAAGGTTTATGTGTAAAGATTTAAATGGACTTTTTACTTACATACAGGAATCGAATTGATTCAAGTAGTGGGCCAACATAAGGTAAACACAACTCTCTCTTTTATGCCCTCAACGACACATTAAAAGAAAACTTATAATCCACAGAACACATATATTTGCGAAATCCCCTTGTCCATCATTTTACGTAGAATGAACCATGATTCTGAGTAACTTTATGAAATATGTAACCAACTCAGACCTTAAAGGAGCAGAAGACCTCTTGCACGGAGAGCGGGTATCCCGGTCGAAGCGAGTATACCCCCGGACATTTCTGAAGGAAGGGAGCCACCCCAGCCTAGCGAGGGCGCCGATGTGGCGTTTGGAGGCGGCGCCCCTGTAGTAGTGGCCGCGGGGCAACCAGCCGTTCCTGGCGAGGGCGCCTGCAAGAGCTCACATCTCAGTCTGACACAGAAGGTTCTATTCTCGCATGCGAAGACACCACATCCAACTACAACTACTAGAGGGAGCTTCCCGAAGACAACACTCAGGGGTGGCTCGACACTCGGGATCGTGCTTGCAACAAAGATCTTTTGGACAGTGAAAGAGCATCATGGGAGTGAGAGAGACACCAATGACATCGACTAAGAAGAACATAGAGGTCTAACATGCCAAACATGATAACAGCCAACATAGAATTTGATCAAAACGATGACAACATTTAAAACGAGCAATTATTGAGATTTAGAGAAAAATATCCGCTAAAAAGACATTTTTAGATCTACGATGAATGTAATGGATGGAGAGATATCTTTAACTTTCATTCTTATTTTGACATACCTAAATAAATTTTTAAATGTAAAATAAATTGCATGTGTTTATTTGTTTAGTTAAAATGTAACTGCTAATTTTAGAAACTTACCGAAATATCTCTTCTTTCTTGTATTTTGTTCTTCAAAGTTAGCTCTTGAGTTACCATCATCATATTCAGAGGTCTCTGTGTTTTGCAAGACGGGCATAGGGTATTCATCAGAAACAGGTGCAAATTCTGCAAATGCAGCTCTCTTTTGCCTATTGTTTTGTTGTATTTCGTTGTTCATTTTGTTTTCGTCCGAACGGGATTTCGTTGGGCTGCTTGCAGTTGGGAGTTGGTCGCCGAATTGGTCCTCGAGAGTGATTGACTTCTTTTTCCTCATCGCAAAGCTTTTTTGGGCCAAAAAAGAACCAATATGTCGCTTTTCTTCCCCAATATTTTCTGAGCTATCTTCTTTTGCTTGTCCCTCGTTATAGTTTTGTGTTTCTTCACTGTTAGTTTCAACATTGTCGGTGGAGATAGGGAGGGGCCCTTGTTTCAGGAGGGATGAGACGTAACGTTTAACCAGATTGTCATTCTCAATTTCATCATCGTACCAATCTCTTTTACCATACCTGAAAGACTCTGGAGTGTTCCAACTTCTAACCATGGAGGCTATATTTCTCTTTGAATCATCGTAGCTCTGTTTGGAATAAGGCAGCCTATTACTTGCAACAAAAGCTCCAAGATAGCGCTTCCCTTCCACAAGAGGTGAGACCCTGTTCCTGAGAAGTGATGGTAGGTTTCTCTTAGACTCATCAAGTGAATCATCCCATTCTTCAAACAAAGCTCTTTTAGGGTTAGACCCGAAATCTTGAATCCAACCATTTCTCGCGAAGGACGCAATATTCCTTTTCCCGTTTGTTGGAAGATTATATGCTCTTGCTAGTGAAGCAACGTTTCGTTTATCATCAATATCATATTCGTCCAAAAGTAAACTATCCAAGTCAGAGTCGAAATTTCTTTTTTGTTGGGAATAGCCGTTTCTCATTATTGAAGAGATACCACCTCTCTTACCAAACATCGGAAGTTGTCCGTTTCTTGCTAGGGAAGCTATACCTCTCTTTTCGTAGTCGTCACTGGAAAGGAAGTTGTTAGGAGATCTTAAATAGCCGGCCTTGGCCATCGAAGCGATACTCCGTTTACCACCAGCAAAGGGCAACGAACCGGATCGTACCAGTGAAGCCAAAGATCGCTTTTCCATCTCTTCCCCGTCTTCTTCTTGTTGCTTCAAAAGCTCTTCTTGAAGAGCCTGCAGCCTAATCTTTCTCAGTTCTTCGGCAGTCAATAGCTCATCGATCAGTGTGTCGACATCCTCTCTCTTTTCTTCTTGTTGCCTGAACCGCAGATCTCCGGTTTTAGCAAGTGCTCCTACGTACCTCTTATCCATTAAGAATACTGAAGGGTTCTCGTTTGAATCCCTCCATTGGGTCCTCGCATCGGAAGGCTCCTTTCCAACGTACCGTTTTCCCTCATACGGTAAATGACCGTCACGAGCCAAAACACTGACTTGACGTTTCTCTATGGCATCTTTAGAATCGTCTTCTGCAATCACCTGAAACAAAACGGGATAACATAATAAGGCCAAAAGTATTTACAAAGAGGACTTATGTGCTTTTTATTACTTTGTGGTTAGCGTAAAAAACTTGCACTTTTTGATACAGCTTAGCCACTTGGTGAGTGAATAAAAGATTCGGTACAAGTATTTTTGTCCGAAGAACCAACTTTAAATTCGTGTAGAACACCCCATGTCAGCCATTTAAGATGACCGCTATTAAATTATAAATTGCTCTATAATTCCTCATATCATTAAACCTAATCACCATATCTTAATAAACTTTTTTTTTTAAATAAAATTAGTTTGTATTGACCGTTTATTTTTAAAGTGAATAGTTTTCATAGTATATTTCAAAAATTAGTTTTCTTATTTTATTCGGTGAGAAAGTTTAACCCTCTAAAAAATCGTTTTGAGGAGCTTAATAAGAGAATTGCTAAACCTAATATGTTTTCGAGTTTGACAACCTAAGCATGATTTTTGTAATACTTTTTTCTCAGGTCGTGTGCATCTGAGGAAAATCTAAGCACACAGATAGAAAAGTATTTTCATGTAGATTGGCATGAAGACATCATAGTTTACTTCTGTTTTAGATAAAACAAAAAAGTGTATTTTGAATTTCAAAAAATAGCATGGGCCAAATGAGTCGCCAGGTTGGTTACAGAATAACGACAGTAAAACTTTAAATGAATCTAGTATTATGTTTTATTGTATCAGGGGAAAAAGGAAAACGTACATTAATTATTTCCTCGTTGTATACATCTGTATCATTAATCATTAAAAATCAATTGTAATAACACAAGTACTAATTATTTGTTAACATCGTATGGTCTTTCAGTATACATATATTTATGATGTTTTTTTTGGAATAGTTATACCATGTTTAGAGCTAAATTATTTTGGTAATAAAGAATTTAACAAAACTTGTACATAACATTTGCACTACGCTAATTGTACTGTAGATGTTCATCCTTGAGCAAGCAGCGGAGTTCCATACACACAATACCGTATTGTAAATTGTTAGTCCTCGTGCGAACAAAGGAGCTTTCACGTCTAAAGCTTTCTTTTGTATAGAAAAATGTAACATAAAATAAAAAATACCATAATATTTGTTTTTAAACCAGATTGATTAGAAACTTTCATATAAAATTAAGGTAATCATCCTTAAAAATACTTTGCCTAAAAATACTTTATTTCACTTTAGGATCATGAATGTTTACTTTTTATCCTCTCTTCAAACGTAGTCGTATTAATAATAAAATGTAAAAAATTGGATGAAAAGGTACCTTTCTTAAAAACTTACTATCAAAAGTATAAATATAATTTTACAACTAAAACATATAGTTGAACGTATTCTCATTATAATTTGCTTTTAATTCGGGATTTTAGATGAAAAAAATTATTAGCTACATATAAATAAAAAAAAATACTAGGCTAGTAGAAAAAAATTCCTGAAAGATGAATTTCATCATATTTACTCTATTTTTTTGTAAACTTAATGCCTCCATAAAATAATACTGACTGTCAAGAACAGTCAGTTTGGTATGTGATTATTATGCACAACCTTTAGTAAACAGGACCGATGAAAGTCAAAAGCTGTTTCTGCTACTACCGTCAGAATTTTATCATTGAGCAGGAGCTTTTGCCATTGCATTGCTTCGTATATCATTCCAAAATTGGTTCTCGTAACATTAAATAACATAACATCTATAACGCAAATTTCATAGAGCATAATTAATTTGAATATGATAAAGTTGCACTTTTACTTTTATCATTCTAATTGACTTCTCAAATATTGCTTTATAGTGCACATATATTCTTATAATGCACTAATTTTCCTTTATGAGAGTTAAGAATGTTCTGGTTAACTTTTCAATCGCTGACACTAATGGTTTGAGGTGAGCCAATAAGCGCTGACAATAATTCAGAGGCTGACATTTCTATTGAACTGCCGTCATTTTGCACTGGCCTTACACATTCTTTTGGAACCATCCGTAGTTGTACAAGTGATAAAAATCCCTATAAATATTTACTTTTTAATTTTTATAATTATCTTTGAAAAGTTTATTTTTATGCATTTTATATCGTTATAAAGATTGATTCTGTGTAATATATTTGATAAGGATGATATACATTTCAACTAAAAATAACCATATAATATCAAACAACTATTGATGTTTTATTAATTTTGTTGTTATTAGTGTTTGTTTTTTTAATTATTTTCCCATTATTTGCTACGACTTTTGAGGTTACTGCTCTGAAAGATTTATACATTTTATTTTCGGTGCGCTATCTCAAGGTAGCAAAATTCGATCAAATAGATGAATAAAAAACAACCGTGCCTTTTGTTATGTGATAAAAAACTGTTTGTGTCCATTCTTCTTTTAAGATGCATTTTTGGATGAGTTCAAAACGGTTGGTATCAATTGTATAGCAGTTCAATGATCAGCGCGAGAGTTAAAACTTCATTCTTAGTTTTAAAGAAATGTAAAGGAAGCTTGTTACTCTTTACCAAAGGTATTGGTGTAACAAAAACTGGTGTATGATTTTACTAAATCCATAGAGCTAACCACCTGCATAAAAAAATCTTTCATAAATAAATAACTTTATGTAAGGACTGGAAAAGAAGCTTAGGGGGCTGTAATAGAAGGGGATTACGTGGGGAAATGAAACCCTCCTGCTCTTCCAACACTTCAGAGACACAG
Organism: Flexamia atlantica; assembly: GCA_035578135.1. Lineage (NCBI taxonomy): Eukaryota > Metazoa > Arthropoda > Insecta > Hemiptera > Cicadellidae > Flexamia > Flexamia atlantica. The sequence goes on along the minus strand of JAQJVK010000002.1, from coordinate 37,796,089 downwards.
ACTTTATAACGTTGTTTATTTCATTTTTATCATTATCTTGATGTGTTTCCTACATCGTAACAATTCTTAATACCACAAAAGCACTTAAAATTTGAATAATAAAAATTGTTGAAATAGTTTAAAAGATCGAAACTAAATTATATTATCAGGGACAGTTTTTGTTTCATCCATCACTTATTATTACGAATTTTGCAGTTTAAATCTAGAGAAAGATCCTGTGGAGCCAAATAAAGCCCCATTATATTTAATTAACATTTACCGCTTTACAAGGTAGCAAATCCCATATGGGATTGTTAACATCCCATATGGGGAAATCATTATAAATTTGAAAATGCATTTAACTGCTCGTATGAACAAACGACATTTATTTTAAATTCATATTAATTATGGTAATTGGTCTGAAGAAAGTTAATTGAATTGAATTGAATAAATTGTATTCTGCACTTTTGTATGCTTTTGGAAGTATTGGTATTAGATAGCATCCATGTTAGTGAACATAAAATTTAGTTTCACAAAATTATTAATCATTCTGACATGCTTATGTGATTAATGACAGGCTCTTCGTCCAGACCGTTCTTCGGTCGAAAAAGGTTGTTCTTGACAGGCATTGATCCTCATCCCTCCCCACAGAGGAATAAAGTGGTATTAAACACAACGCCTAGACCGAATTATATGCAAAGAAGGTCCAGACTATTCTCGGTCCAGACTATGTTCTCGGTTTTCAAAGGAATAGTAGTCCAAGGGAAATTGGATACATGAAATATTTGATGAATGCTATAGTTGGTGCCAAATCTTAAGGCCAACGCCGTCCAATGCTAAATTAACATTAGTCTTACGGACGGACTGGGCCTTAAGGTTAGGCACCAGTTATACTATGTTAATCAAAATAATATTTTATTTGATATAACCCTTGAGGATCAAAATAACTGTTAGTTTTTGACGACGACACTTTACTTTTTTTAAACTACTTATTTTACAAAAAAAAAATATAAAAATAAATTAATCGTTAAGAGGAGGCTAAAGGCAATTCGGTGTCGCCCTCGCGGTCGAGATATGTACTAAAATTACTCCGCGATGATAATCGGAAAAAGTAGTGTGACGTAGTAAATAACCAGTTATTCTAAAATTATGGTCTTAACTAGCATATAAAGTACTCTTTTCCACTTTTATGTCCAAAATATTGCTTCAGAGACTGATATAATGTCGTCGCTCATTTATATAAGTGTTCAAACAGTAATGAATGTAGTAAATATTCCTCCGCGGGGTCAGCGATCAGCGCGTGTAAACGTTAACGCGGTCGCATTTTCCGGCGATATATTTTAATTTAGAGAAAATGATTTTACTGTACCTTGAAGACAAATAAATTCAACACTAGGTTCGTGAAGTACATTTTTCATTTGCTTTTTACATTCCGAGTTATTTTAGCTCAAAATATCAACTAGCCAAAACCCACTATTTGAACTCTAACGCAAATTACTCTTGTATTTGTTAAGATATCAGAAAAATAAAAAATGCATATTGAAAGGAATTTATTTCTTTTCTTTTTGATACGTAGCTTATTGTCGTACGTTAAAAAATAACGTCAGGATATGGTTTCGCTCGATGTTGTAACCCACGAAAATCATGACAGCACCCTTGTGTTTGGGAACACTTTTCGTTCATAATTTTCGATCAAAAATCAAAACGAAAGATATAAAATTGAAGAGAAGAACAAATTCTACAAAACTGTACCACTTTAATTACGATTCTACGAAAAATATAGGAGTAATCTGCCTCTGAATTTGGTTAGTCGAATTACCTAATTAACAGTCACTTAAAATCATCGGCTGAAGTTTACGTGTGATTACTTATTTACCTTTCTAGGAATCGTGGAACCAAATGGTAATAGATTGTAGGGTTTTTTCTCCTCTTTAATGTGATATATAAAGCTTTCATTTTCGATCGAAAACTTTAGTCGGAATGCGTCCCCGCACACAAGGGTGTTTTCATGATTTTCGCGGGTTACATCACGCAATACCATATCCTGACGTTATTTTTCAACGTACGACAATAAGCTACGTATCAAAATGAAAAGAAATAAATTTCTTCAAATATGCATTTTTTATTTTTCTGATATCTTAACAAATACATGAGTAATTTGCGTTACAGTTCAAATAGTGGGTTTTGGCTAGTTGATATTTTGAGCTAAAATAACTCAGAATGTAAAAAGCAAATGAAAAATATACTTCACGAACCTAGTGTTGAATTTATTTGTCTTCAAGGTGCATTAAAATTATTTTCTCTAAATTAAAATATGTCGCAGGAAAATGCGACCGCGTTAATGTTTACACGCGCTGATCGCTGACCCCGCGGAGGAATATTTACTACATTCATTACTGTTTGAACACTTATATAAATGAGCGACGACATTAAATCAGCCTCTGTAGCTATATTTTGGACTTAAAAGTGGAAAATATTACTTTATATGCTAGTTTATACCTTAATTTTTGAATAACTGGATATTTACTACGTCACACTAGTTTTTCCGATTATCATCGCGGAGTAATTTTAGTACGTATCTCGACCGCGAGGGCGACATCGAATTGCCTTTAGCCTCCTCTTAATTACTTTTTGATGGATAACATGTCAAATCTTACCATACAATAGTTATAAATTGTAAAGTCCAAAAACTTTTAGTTTTATCACCTTCATTATTGATGTGGATTTTAACCATCATGTAGATTAATGGTCGTGAATCTACGAGTATATATATATTATAAATTTCTTTACCTTATACATCGATTAAAGATCGTTTTATCTAAACTAGGATTATACTAATTACGTTTTGAAAAGCTAATACGCAGCAATGATATATTACCGGTTGGAGTTGTTTTTAAATGAACGACATCAACGCTTACGATTGGACTGTATTGTTTGATTTAGAGGACCAATGTTTCATTGGTTGTCTGTATTGATGTTTCTTTCCCAATAACGTTTGATGTGCCATATGAGCTTTTATGCCATTTACAGATCTGGTTAAATTAAATATGCTAGTACAGGTTTCACATAGGCTGAACAATGCCAGATTTTTATGTGGATTAAGTAGTTAATTTAGAGGTTTACAACATCCCGGTCTTGTGTGTCATAAAACCGCTGACATTTGTTAATGTTGGTTAAAAAAGACTACTAAGGAACTGGCCAAACGTTGGGCAATTTACTATCCTCAACAAATAACCTAAAAAATCGTCCTTCTTTATTGACTAATAGAGAAATAACAAAATATCTCTAGGTTCAATGTAGACTCGTAAAATAATGTTTTCTGTCTTTACTCAAAACTTTCTATACAATGATTATAAATAGTAAAAATTATATGCTCTTGGTTTTATCACCATTCCAGTTGTGCTTTTTTATCATCACGTTGACTGCTGATTATAAATCCTTGTTAGGACCGTTTTTATCATCACGTTGATGCTTAATTGTTGTGCATTTGTTTTGATTTTTCATTATCCTGACACAGAAATATCTGTTTTCCGTCCCTTTTTGTTGGCTCTAAAGGTATCCATTGCCTTACCAGTCCAAAAAAATGTTTTGGACAGCGGTAAGTTTTCCGGACTGCGATTACTGTATAGGAAACGGAAGAAAAAATCAACTGAGTTGCAATAAACCAATGTTTAATGCATGTTTATTGGTAACTTTTTAGAGGAATGCAGTGGCAGCACTGGCAGCAGTAGCAAATGTTTTATGTGTTTACTATAGGTTAGGTTTGAAGGATTTTAAAACATATAGGTTTATGCAAGGAATACGTTATGATTGGAAGTATGTTTTTTCCGAGTAGTTGATGAAACGTATCGTACGTTACACGGCCGGAAAGGTAACGTTTTATCTACACATCCAGCCTCTAAGCTCCCCATTAGTTTAACTAGTTTCATAAAAACTGGAAAATCTTTAAGAACAACCACATCCTAGGCCTACTGGTTTTGAAATGTGAAGATTATACTAAATAGAATCAAGTGTTTATATATTATTGAAAAGTTTTCCTTGTTAATAATTGTCACTAGAAAATAAAAAAAAATCATAAGTTTTATAATTGAATTCGTTGAGAAAGTAGTTTAGTTTTTTTTTCTAGACGAGGGTCAGGCTTGGAAGTTTCCATGGACATGCACTGCAGCTTATTTAGCTTATTGTGTACCCTCGAGGTGCCGGGTTATCACATAGCAAATTGCTATGTGATTGAGGCAGTTTAATCAGAAAACAATCAATAAATTAAGAGAACAAGTCAAATTATGCTACACCACAGATAAAATATATATACAGATAAGCAACCATACATCTGGTGCCCGGTATTATCATTGAAAAATATGGTATTATCGCTATAGTACGTTGCGGCAGCTACCGGAGACCTTGGGAACCAAGCGTATTGCTTTACCATGGAACGGAAGTAAACGTTGTCAAATAGTGCGTGACACGATGTTGCTGTGTTATCACTGCCTCATCTGCCTCTCGACGCAGTCACAACAACAATATTTGGTTCTGAATGGTCCGACTTCTCCGGAGTACGCACTCAGAATACTCTCGCCCAACGCCGCGCGAACTAGCTGTAGCGGCGTCAAGAAATCGGTAACAAGATTCTAGCCAGCCCTGCCAGTCTGGATCTGATTCGTCTGTGCTATACAGATGTAAATAGAAATTACCTTTTTGACAACTAACTAGTAATGAACTGTCTGTCAGTGCGAGGGTTATGGTCTGTATAGCAGGTACCGTTGTTCAGAAGATAATAAATTGAGTATACATAAATTGATTAAATTAAAAATTAATTAGGCTACTGACAGTTTTATTGGTCAAAATTATGATTCAGTATTTCACACAGCTTTATTTGCAATAAATAATTCAAGTTTTTTTTCAATATTAACAAACAAATATTTTTAACAACAATCAACAACAATTTAAACAGCTTTAAGTCTTTACAAAACAATTTTCACAGGTCAACATCACTAAACTTTGAGGCCAACCAGCTCTCAGCTATTTTAAATTACAAAATAACAAAAGTTTCAAAGACTATCATTACTAAAAATGATACTTGATGCTATGATGCTTGATGTCTTTCCCTTTTTGACATCTGACTTCGGGAGCGTCAACTTTCCCCCTTCTGTGGAGGGCATAGAGGGGGGGAATTATTGTTATTGGAACTGAGGCGTTTCCAACCCCACTGAACTCAAAAAATTCTGTTAAACTATAAAAAAACTTTTCTGCAATTATAAACTTTTTTATTCCATTCTTGAATTAATTAATATTGATATAATTTTAACATGAAGTGCTTGAAATGTTTTTACACCTAAATAACTGGGTTTCTGTTCATATATTGACAATTTAAGTTCTTCAAAAAAGCTCTTCAAAGACTTTTTAAGCTCTTAAATCGAGAGTTATGGTTGTGTGAATTGTAAATTATTTTTATCTTAATGATTGTTCATATATGAATAAGAGACAAGGTGTCGTTAAAATTCCAAATTCTTTGACGAATTCTGTGCAGTGTGTTTGATAGGGCAGTCTGAGCATGGCTCTCAGTACGTTTTTTTGCCAAATGAAAATTTCCCTAATTTTTCTTTCAGTGGCTCCAAAAACAGAACTACCGAGTAGGAGATGTGCGACCCGAGAAGGCAATGGCACACGCTTTCTAAAAGGCCCAAGTTATTTAAATTACTTAGGCCTCGCAAATCGAAAAGTTTGTTTATATGCTACTTTGAAAAAAGATGATGAAAGTTAGTCTAAAAAGCAGTAAAATTCCAAATTTCATTGCTTAGAAACCTATTTTAGGACAATAGCGCTTGAAATAAACAGGGTCTTTTCGAGGCAGTGAGCTCGAAAAAGGGATTTTTTAGTAATGCCTTTGAGAAAATATGAGTTTCAAAACGGAAAGTTTTGCATAAATATTCATAATATATTTATTTACTTAAAAACACTTTTCTTTATTTTGATATCTAAAGATAAGTGATAAGAGCAGTGAATTGTAAATGAACTATCTTTATTTTTAATTCGTAGAAAAGTGTACTCTTAAAGATGTTTGCTGTGTTTTAACTTCGAAAAACATGTTAAATGATATATTTGGTAATAAAACTAATATTGTAAAATAAAATTGGAATATTCGTATGAAACATGTATTCAAATTATACACTGCCAGTCACTCGCTCAGAGGACAAACGGCTTTCAAAAGGCGTAGGGTTCTTTTGTTAAATAACATTTACCTCCATGCTTCTAAAGTTCAATAGCTATTGCTTTTAACTTAAGGTGTTTTTTAAATAACATTTGGTAAAACCCTGACTAAAATACTAAGCTGTAGTATGATGAACGAGGTGTTTGATCAGATACATATTAATAGCAAAATTATAGCTACTTAATCCAATAATGGTTAAAATTATAAAGCATTGTTTAGCTGACTATTGATTGGGTTTCATCTTAAATCGCCCTGATGAAAGGTTTGTGTGAATACGCCTACGTTCCATTCATGTTTTAAAGTCTATTTTCAAAGACTATTTTGAAAAACTCTGCAGAGTATTTTCCGAGGTTTTTATTCAAATGAGAAAAAAACATCAAGATCCAGGGGTTAGAATTTTTTCTCCGTTTTCTTATGTTTTGAGTGAGCTTAAGAATATTGCAAGGAAATGTAAGCTAAAAATATAACGTTTAAAATTTAGCGTGAAACATAATTTTGAATATCCAGTAATAATTTAATACAAATTAAACTAAATGTATAATTCCAATAATTTTAATTTTATCAAAAATTCAATTAGCAGAAATAAATGATTCAGTTAATTGATTTATTATAGTCACCAGTAGATTAATATTGGACACAGATAAATGTTAATAATAATAATGTTAATAATTGATACGCATTTTATAGACTGCATAATTGTTGTCCTGGAATAAAACCCTTATAAAAATAGCTTATTTACGACTGAATAACTTAACAACTTAAATGTATTTCCCTTTTCGATTTAAATCAGTAATTTTCAGTTGGGTTTGTAATATTTTGTTGTATAGTATTTAATAAATTTTGTTTTATTTAAGTTTCCTGCCTTGTTTTACAAAGGATAGATTAAATTATCGTACAATAGTTAAGGAGGGGAAGCACAATAGTGCCATTCAGTTTACAAGCCTGGCAGAGCCAGATATGGAGATAATGGGAGGATCTTCTGTAACAGGCTGCTGAATTATGGATGTACATAAGGAACGTTATATTTTCATATGTATCAATGTGTCCTTTATTTTTTGTCATTGGTGCTTCAGCATTAGCTTTATTTGTTTGTTTGTTGATAACAAAAAAAGGGATACAATTTATTCTTATAATTTGAACGTCTTCATCTTCAATATTTTGAAGAGATATTTAAAAATGAATGAGTAATATTTGAACAGAAAACAATTAATTTCTGCATCATATCATATAGTTTGCATTTGATGAGAAGACAATAACATATTTCAATATATTTTTAGATGTAAAGTTATTAGGGGTGTGCGGGTACTCGAGAATCGAGGTTTTTCGAGCCGAGTATGCACTACTCGACTCGACTCGACTTTTTACAAAATACTCGAAAGTTCGAGTCGAACACTTACTCCCGCCGTTTACCCAAAATCGGTCCGCGCGAAAGAATATTACGGCAGTTTTTCACAATTTCAATCCATCTTTAACGAACATAACTGAAACCTCGTTTGATATACTTGAAGTAAAACGAACTTTTGAGTTATTAAAGACACATTAATTTTTATATCCTTCTGTCTTTTCTATAGTTTGAGGCTATTTATTATTACATCTCTTAAAAAAAAGATTTTTGTTATATTCTAGAAACCATTCCAAGTAAATAAAAACTTAGTTTTTTGTTGACGGTTACATGAATAGAAATGTACTTCTGTGAATAACTCGAAGGAAATATTTTAATAATGAATTGAGTCATGGCTTATAATCGATGGTTTCATTTCATTTAAAAACCCAGGTAATCCTTAAACACAAGTTAGTCTTGAAAAATATATCAAATCAAGAATTATTGTGAGTTTAAGTAAAAGGTTTTCGTTCTTTTTTTTCAAGTTCATTTATTTGCAGGCCTATATCTGCTCTTAGTTCAGTAACTCTTTTAAGTTTAATCATCTCAAAATTGTAATTTGTATTTGAGTAATGATAATAATTTTTGACGATTCATGATGACTATTATGTAATAAACTTTAAAAACTCGACTCGAAAAAGCTCGAAACTCGCGGGTATTTTTCAAAACTCGACTCGACCTTAAAAATCACTACACGCACACCTCTAAAAGTTATATCACATACGTATGACATCTTACGTCCGTCTTACAGCAATTGTTACCTTACAAACTAATAAATAAACCCTTAAAGCAATAATGAGGGGATATTTGAATTAAAACGTGTTTACTCCATGTGAATAAGTATATGGATACACTACACAATTTTTCAACCGTACATGAAGGTTTTTGCAACTACACTCGGGGTCCTTTAAGAGGTAATAAGTATACCTCTTGACTGCAATGTCTTTGTTGCCTTGTGGAACGCTTGTCACTTCTATCAATAAGCGTAAAACTACGTTAGGGATGTACATGGAGTATTAACATATCATAGCTTTGAAACCAGTTTTGATGCAATCTTTTACAGATCGAACCTCATATAAAACAAAACTGATTTTTCTACAAGGAAAGCGGTCATTTAACATAAAAAATAAGGTAATGCAAAGACCGATTCAATTTATATTTTACTAGACCACAAAAATAGTAATAAAACAATATCCGAGTGCAAAAAATATATTATTAGTGTCTATAAAAATATTTTTCACAACATTTTGCATTTATACCTTCAACACCAGTATAAGTGTGCATATTGGCGGACTTCGGTGCTATTGGAAAACCATTTACACCCACTGAATGTTCGATAATATCTGCTCTGCTGTTACATTTGTTAATAGGAATACAATGATTTTATGTTTTTTTTTCATTTCACAAATTCCTCGGCGATGCACAATACACAGTTACCGAGAATGATTATAATTAAATAACAATACATTTTTTATTTCAACAACATGAATTTTTATATTTTTAGAAACATTTTTTTATTTAGAAAAATGTGTTTCTGCAAAATTAGTGGCAATATTCACAGATGTTTGGGGTATAACAAAAATGGACCCAGACTCCAGGATATGGCTACTTGCATCTATATAGGCAAAGAAGAATATTATATGGAGGTATGTCCTAAAAATGCTTATTTACTCTAATATACACCATTTCGTATTTTTAAAATAATACATTTTACAGATAAGATGTTTTACAAACAATTTTTTTAAAACTTGGCAAGTATCTTTTACTAGTAAAGGTAAGTTCAGGAAAAAAAGTCAACATGATCCAAAGGTCAATTAATTTCAAAACGGCCGTCATTAACAGTCTTTAAACTAACATAATAGTACGGTGCAATTAGACCTAAACCTGGACATCCAAAAAAAAAGTTTCTAACCAGCGCCAATTTGTTCAATACACCTCCTTCAATATGTAAACAAAAGTTACACTGATTTGAGCGTCGGGTTTGGGTGGGAGGGGGCTTAATAGAGGGGGAAATGTAATTTTTTTTGACATTTTAGCAAATATCTTGAAAACGGTGCGTTTTTTCTGAAATATCAGACTTTGTAAAGATAATCTACATTAAATTTCGAACAAAATGATACCATATGTTACCTATCTTACGTGGACGGTTATTGAGGTAATGAGGGGTAAATGTAAATTTATTATTATTTTATAACAACCAATTGTCTCAAAATATCGACTCCACATGCTCCATATTGACATTTTCGATTATTTTAAATAATATTTTACTTCAGGGAATCATTAAAAGTCTAGGGAAGGATGTTTTTGGTCCTTCTAAATTTTTACTCCCTCCATCTAAAAAATGGGAGGTAAAACCTTTTGAACAGAAACCCTACCATGTTGTATATCATTTTAAAGGGCACGATGAAAGAAGATGAATGGTGAAAACTAGAGGTCTCTAAGTTGATCCTAAGAAAGGTTGCAGCAGTTTTTGTAAAGCTAAAAAATTTGATTTGCTGTAACTTTGCTTATTATCAACGTAAAGATCTCTAGTTTCAACCATTCATCTCCTTTCATCGTGCCCTTTAAAATGATATACAACATGATAGGGTTTCTGTTCAAAAGGTTTTACCTCCCACTTTTTATATGGAGGGAGTAAAAATTCAGACGGACCAAAAACATCCTTCCCTAGACTTGTAATGATTCCCTGAAGTAAAATATTATTTAAAATAATGGAAAATGTCAATATAGAGCATGTGGAGTGGATATTTTGAGACATTTGGTTGTTATAAAATAATAATAAATTTACATTTACCCCTCATTACCTTAATAACCGTCCACGTTAGATAGGTAACATATGGTATCATTTTGTTCGGAATTTAATGTAGAATATTTTTGCAAAGTATAATAATTTAGAAAAAACGCACCGTTTTCAAGATATTTGCTACAATGTCAAAAAAATTACATTTCCCCCTCTATTAAGCCCCCTCCCACCCAAACCCGACGCTCAAATCAGTGTAACTTTTGTTTACATATTGGGGGTGGTGTATTGAACAAATTGGCGCTGGTTAGAAACTTTTTTTTTGGATGTCCAGGTTTTCCCATTTTTAAAGCTAATTGCACTGCACTATAAAGGGAAAACGGTAAGTACAAAATATTACAGCTGGAAAGATATTTACGGGTTTTAATGTCCAATCTAACTATAATCCAATCTGACACCAACGTTACGAAAACTGGCTCATAAATAATTGAGTTATGATTGAACCAAGCGTTGAACTAGGCTGCTCAATTGGCCTACGTCGAGTTTCTCAGTGAGGGAATCTAAACCCGGGTGATTTCTTAGCTCTTTCAATCCCGGCATTTTATAATACACTACATTACTTGAAATGGTGACCTCCCCAGGTAGATATTTGTCACTCAAGCATTAATGACAAAATTAGTAAAGGCTCAACCTTGCGGCATTATCAGTTTACGAGTAAACTCGACGTTGATTAGGTTATAATCAGTAAAATCTAGTCAAAGACGTCCTATAGGTCGACGCAAAAAGCACTACTTCACAGCGTAACTGCGTCGTTATTTTAATATCAGGATCATATGAAATTAGCATAATCAGCATTGCAATTTGAGAAAATTAGCATTGCCAAAGTAAAAATTAGCATTAAAGTCAGCCATTGAGGATACAAATAGATTTTTATAAATGTATCTTTGAATCGTTATTAATACAATATCAGATTTAGTTATAACATTACGTACAACTGACATCCAAGCCAAAACCTTGAGTAGTGACAAATTCCCAGGCAAGGATATTCAAACAAGCGAGGAATCAGCATGAATAACGTGATCAAAGATCTCTCACAGGCTGTAGACATTAAACACAGAACCTGAATCTGGCTTGATTAGGGGAAGACGAAGACGCTCACGGAGGTAATTTTGGCTATATATCTTAAAGACAATATTTTAAAGCTTTTGATAACATTATAACGAACATTCTTTGATGTTAAATATGAAATTCAGTGCTGTTACCACTATACATTAAGCACTTTAGTTGTATGTTACCGAGTCATTAAGCAAAATATAGTCGCGTAAAGTTTACACATTATGAATTAAATGTAATTTTTTAAGTAGACAAAACAAGTCAAGAGTTAAGGATAAATTTTATCAAAGAAATTTACAAAAACTAAAGTAAAAAAACTTCTATTTTATCAGAAAGTAAATGTGTAACTAACGTTGATTAATATTGCATATTTCATTCGTGCTTATATTCTTGAAGTTTCTTGGGTATTTTCCAGCTTCTAGTGCATAAAGTCAACCCTCTGATAAAGATTCTCAAGAGGCATAAGGACTGCAGTAAACAATGCTTTATCGAGAAAACATTACTACACATCATGAGGTACTTCTCTGCTAGTCACGATATTTCCTGCGCCTTTATATTACAGTATTTTGTATTATATATTGAACTATTGCATCTAGTAATGCTTTCCTGTCATTTTTATTGATATTTTTTGTTCTGTTTCCTCTATCATATTCAAGACGAATTAAATTTGAATTACAATTTTCACTGTTGCCTATTGTAAACTAGTTAGTATAGTTTATATTATTTAAATAGATCACCCTATCCTTATTAACTAGAGCCTTGAAGGAATTTATTTATATTGTCTTTAAGTGGAGGCGTTTATACCGGATTAGCTAGCCTTCTTTGGCAACTTAAGTATTTGTGCTGACTGTATATACGTAAATACAACAACAACCACTCTTAAAGGTTAGTTTCATTGTCAATTTTAAGTATTTTAATAACTTCTTAGGTAATTTTTTAATTTTCTTAGGTAACTTTCTTACAATTTTTTACACAAACTACTTTTCTTTATCTAGCAGACTATCGAATGACATCGTGAAGAGCGAAGAGAGACATGTAGAACAGAGACAACAAACAAGCAGCCAACCGATATTTGAACACGTCGCTGCAGGCGGAACTGGTACGATATTTCTGTTTCAAACACAGATATAACCCTTTATTACTTTCAGTTCAGAAAATTTTCTGTAAAGCAACCAACTATTTTAAAAAAGAAAACGTTTTGGTCGTTATGATTCGGGAAAAAATAGTATCCTAAATGTTTTTATAGTTTTAATAATTAGGGATATTAGAAAAACAGTAAATGAAATTTATAGCCTTTGGCGGTATTTGTGAAGGAGACGTTGGTCAAATTATCGTGTCAAATGCAAGATTTATACGATGTTACAAAGCCCTTAACGTGTCGATGTGCTTTTTAAGGGTCGCAAGTCCATGAAATGGTCCCAGGACCCTTGAAAAGGCCTTTTTCGCTAAGAAAACAGTTGTTTTGACCAAAGCATTGAACAGCAAATCAAAGTGAATAATTATTCGATTTGTTCTATTCACATTATGAAACTCTTGAAATGAAATATTAAAAAATATAGTTTTCTTGTACATGTTATACTCATGACATAACAGCCTACGTTTTGGTTAGTTATTTTTTCCTACGTCTGACCGAGGAAGCGGCTGTAATCGCACTTAATGAAAGTCGCAAATACAGATGCTTCCCGTGTTCATTTTACCTTTCCACCACCTGCTATGTTTAGACGCTTTTTACTCCATGAATGAAGTACGCTTTATCCCCCGGCGAGAGTAAAGTGACTATGACTCCCGCCATCCGAGGAACAAAGTACACCCACAAAATAACATCGAAATCAAAATTCAAAAATCGAAGGCCTTCAAAATGTCCACCCAGACATGCGAATACGTTGAAGCTTAACAGATTGCAGGCGCTAACAGCTGACTTGGTGGCAAGAATAATCACATTGGAATGACACTGACAACAATCAGCTGTATGAACGTCAAAGGATTAAGTGTATAAAAATGTTTAAACAATCAGCTGATTGCTGGTGCAAGCCTCGGTTGCAGTGACTTGGATGCAGGCACTAACTGCAGATTGAAACAAAATGGATGTTATGTTTTTAATGACTAAGTTAATAAAGTGGTCAAATATATATTTATAGATCGGGTATTCATTATTGCAGGTGGGGGAAAACATTTTGTGTGTATTTCTAGAGTTAAGCACATTGTCTCCCTAATGAAAATTGTCGCCTCGGCAAGCTCGGGCGCCATTATTTTCACTCGTGAGACAATATTGCACTTTACTTACTCAATACAGAAATGACTATTACGCACTCTCAATTTACTTTGCGTACTTAAGACGCCGACCACCAGTAAAAAGAGGTATTTGAAGGTTATTATCAGTGAATTATTAGTGTAGAATGAAAGGAGCGGAATCTTGTAGTCTGCCAACATGTTCCTTGAACATGACTGTTAATTAATAGCCCAACAGCCGATTGCAACTAATAGCCAGGTAACGTTGTATATGCATGTATTAGGTTTGCAACATTGAATATAAACATATTATTTAAAGAGCTTGTTGTAACCTGAAGATTTATTTATAACCTTTAAACAAGATCCCGGTTTTTTGGGCAGGTATTTTTCGTATGTTTTCTCCACTGCAGGACTGCAGGAAAACTTTGATATGCAACTCATATGCAATTATTTGTCTTTGTTGCACTCAATAAGCTACTCACAATTATTTATTATGCACTCACCTGCGACTCGAGTATAAACATTTCATTCGAGAGCAGCAAAGAGTAACTTTGCCCCTAACTATTAATAACTGACCTTGAATTAATAACTACTGTAGCACTGACCAGAGTAATGTGTGCGTTAGATCAAACCTATACTATTACCTATGGATGTCACTAAAAAGAAATAATAAAATTCCTTCAAAGGAGAGTATGTTTTACCTTTAACTTTAAAATAAAGAAATGAAATGAAGGGGTAAAGTATTCTAGGACTTTTTATGTATTGTATATTTCTACGTTCATTCTATAACCAATGTTACCAATAACACTATGTAGTAATTGTGTCTTTTAGAATGGCTTTTTAACTTTATCCGCAATGTGTATAAGATTAAATTTCACCAGAATGTAACACTGGTGCTAAACACTCACAGCCTTAACAGCTGTCAGCGAGGACAACAGCCCGGCGTTGTATTCGGAAACACTGTGCTTGTAATATTGTTTCTCGTGATTACATTATTGGTTTTATCCCTTTTCCAGTTCCAAGTCTAGTTTGAAATAGAATTATGGTGAGCTTCTTTTCTTTGCTTGGAATAGATTTTTTGTAGATTAGGCCTACGCTTTTTTGTTTTAAGTGGTTGTTATATTCGTACTTGAGTTTATTGCAATCTGCGCAAATTTTTCACAACATTGAGAGGCAAATTTTAAACTAAATCAAACTCAATCAAACATAACTTTTAGTTTAATTGAAGAGTTCTTTCTTAAGTAGCGCACTTCTAGTAAATAAATTTAATTAGAATCAGCCTTAAGAGTCTTGTTATATAGGCTATAAGGTAGTATTAGTATAATTTTGAAATGTTTATGTTTAAAAGAAAAGAAATCTTTATTTTCCATTAAAGAACCTTCCATGGTGTGATTTTAAAACTAGTAGATAACTAATATTAACACTTGGCAAGCTAACACTAACTAATTTACTAATCATATTAAAAATTCTGATGTAAACTATTTAAATTATTTTAAAATTATACATAATTTGCCAAAAAAAGCTCGTAAGTATATTATTTGGAATTCTTAGCATTAATAAAATGACAGAAATATAAAAACATATAAATATTTAGAGCACCACTCCAATGTAAAGTGTAGCTACAGAAAACATCATAGACAATCTATGTTTTATTTTGTTATCGTTTAATTGAGTTTTACTACTAATTAGGCATTTTCCAGTATACATAACAGATCGTTATTTACATTAGAACGACATACATACATAAATTATGAATGTGTAAAGATGTATTAATGTTCAATTTATTTATAAAATATAAAGTTCCGTTTTATCTACCTTTCCACTATTGTCATACTATCTCCTCGCCTTTATGAAGAAATCGAGAGATCCTCAGGAGAAAATAAGGAAAATCGAACAGAAAAATGATGCCCGAACACGGACCCTTAGGCAGGCTTTAGTGAGAGATCTCTCCATGTTTCTTTTTCCTCAAGCTTCCACGTCATTTATCTTGAAGTCTTGAAGTTTGTGTTCTGTTCTTTTTTCCTGTTTCTTTTATCTAGCTTTAAAGTTTAAAGAAGTACTAGGCATTTCTAACTCATCTGAAAAAAATAACGGACAAGTTCTTTATAGTTTAGAAACTTATGCGGGAATTAATTTTTTAAAGTGTTTCTTATAAAAAAATCGAAACAGAAACACATTTTTAACTAGCTACAATATTTAATTTAATTTTAATTATTAGTTTTTTAGATCGCAGCAACAATAAACTCTAACCATCAATGTCAGCCATGGAACAGATACAAACATGACTACTGCTGAATCATCGATCTGCTTAGTTACAACACTATTGCATTGAATATCGTGAATTATATTTAATTGGTTTTTGATTTGCAAATCAACCGTGACTATTTACATTGTTCAATAACATGAAATATTACGTCGTAATCGTATGTCATGGAACAGCAATTGAATAGTTAAATAACAACGACATAAAATCCAAGAGTTGTGTAAAAAAATAGTCGTGATAATTTTCTTTCAGTGATGAATGCAAAATTTCCAAGAATAAGTCCTCTCGACAGGACAATGGCAGCAAATTGAATCGGAACCGACAGACGCTGATGCGACAGTTGGAGATTAGTTTGGGGTATTACGCACGCTCGACGTTATTGGTTTATATCCCCTGAATTTCATATAAATCTATTTATGTTTTAATATTTGAACAATGTAATTTATAATTGATTATATTCTTATAGATTCAATATTATGGTGTCATTTGATGGTCTAACTATTTCATAGCTAACTTTTTTTTTTCTTTAAGTGACTAACAGTCAATTCAAACCACATATCAAAGATTGAGTAAGAATTTTTTTTCAAAATCCTTAAAATGAGGTCATGTCTGGGCAACTGTTTGTGAAAATATTTACAAACTTTGCCTACAACTGTGCATAGATTTTAAAATTCTATTTGGTATAAACCTGTGCTCATCGCAAATTATTTTCTTACCATTTATTAAATAAAAGGACAACTGCAAAAAAACAACAGCAGACAGCGCTAATCAATCAATCAATCAATCAATCAATCAATCATAATTCCTTTATTGCCGTAAAGCTCTTACAAGCATTGGCATGAGTCATTTACATAAATAAATAGTCCAGGCAACGAATGCTCAAAAAACAGGTATAGAGGAAATTGCATGGAACAAAATTTTTTACTTTGCAGCTTTGTTTGGACTAGTTAGGAGGTGAACATATCATTTCTTAATCATTATTTTCATTATTTTAATCATTTAATCATTTAATCAAAAGTCCCTGTCCGTAGCCCTTGAGTGGGGGAGGGAGGGGGATCTAAAGGTACAATTTTTTGGTTTTTCCTAAATATCTTGAAAACTATCAACGTTTAGAATTCCCTATCAAATTGGAAAATTAAAGAAAGTTAAATTTCCTGTAAGAAAAGTTTTTTTAAATGTCTATTTTGGTCCAACCATTTACAAGATAAGTACTAATTTTATTAAAATTTTAACCAATATCCCTTCCATAATAAATGCAAGTAAATTTGTTTGTAACATATATGCCCCGTGGAGAAACGTTTTTTCACTTAAAGGAAAATAAGCAACATACAACAAAACTTTCCAGTAATTTGACACCTTAATCATAAAAATTAGTCTTAAATAAAGGTTTGGGCGAGCTCATAAACAAGTTGCAGTAACCACATATTTGTAATAATTCTTAAAAAATAATTTTTTTTTTCAAGAAGACCTTTATTTTGGACAAATGGTTATGATTGAGATGTCAAATTACGGAAATTTTGTCAATATTTCCTGAATGCTGTTCATTTTCCTTTAGGTGAAAAAAGCGTTGCCCGATTGGGCATTTATGTTACCCACAAATTTACATGTATTTCTTATGGAAGAGATATTAAAAAAAATATTAATAATATTAGTGCTTTCCTTGTAAATGGTTGGACCAAAGTAAACATATAATATACTTTTCTTACAGGACATTTAATTTTCATTAATTTTTAAATTTAATAAGGAACACTAAAAGTTGATAGTTTCAAGATATTCAGGAAAAACCAAAAATTGTACCTCTAGACCCCCTTCATCCCCCCCCCCGCTCAAGGATTACGGACGGAGACATCTGATATGTTCACCTCCTAACAAGTCCAAACAAAGCTGCAAAGTCAAAAATTGTGTTCCAAAAAATTCCCTCTATACCTTTTTGTTGCCTGGACTATAACTGATTGCGCGTGAATTAAGATAGGTGGTAAAACATATCAAAATAAAAATGTAAAGCCAAATATACGAGTTAAATGGTTTCCGACCAAAAAAGTATATTTTTAACACACTAATGAGACACATGAGTGTTTTGTCTTTTTAGGTAAAAAAATGCAATCTTGAACGTATTTAGGACATATTTTTCGGAATTAAAAATGTATTAGATCTGTAGCCAACTTGGTAATTAATTCTATATTTTAGACCAATATATTTTCCTAAGACCAAAATAATCGGTGGACAGGTAATAAGGGCGAGGGAATGTATGGACGTCCCACGTCTGACCCGACGAGCCATATGTTACCGAGATTGTATAATGCCCTCAGCAAACATCCCTGGCTCAGAGGCATGCCTTTGAAAATATTTACAAATATGCACCATCAAAATTAAGGAGTAGGTCAATGTTATGGTTGAAATTAAAGGAGCAGGGTTTATATTTAAGGCAAAGATGCGCAACCGAAATTTTACCTCTCAATAATAACTAAAAATGAAGTAATTAATATTGAATAATGTTAAGCTGATCAGGGTTGGGCAAAAGATATGAATATTGAATATCTCCTGAAATACTAGGAAAAATGTAATGGGGCTTTAAAATCGTGCAATTAAGACAGTTAAATGCAGGAAAGATTTCATATATAACATTTAATGTCTATATACAGGGTGTCCAACTTAACTGTGCCACCATTGGTATTTCAGAAACTATTGGATTTAGAGAAAACTTTAAATGGAGGACTTCACCTACTTTTTTAAGACATTTAAAAATATGAATTCCATTTTCTTCTAAATGGCCGCCATTTTCCAATATGGTAGAGGACAACTTTGATTTTTCTTATGGAACACCCTGTATTTTATGGCGTATTTGGATTCTACGCTTAATTTTAAGAACTTTTTACTCATTGACATTTTTCCTAAACCCAATGGTTAAGGAGATATAAGCAGATAAAGTTTGATTTTTCCCCATAAGAAATGCATTGCGTTATTGTCAGTACTTGGTATATCGATGACAGTTGGGTTAATTATTAGCTAAAGTGCTTTAAAATGTGTTTTTAGTCGAAATTCAATCATAGAAATAGTTTTTAGTCAAGAGTTACTCATGGAAATGAAGAATTTGGAATAATTTTGTACTCCATTAGGATTGCATGGGATGGCACAGTTAAAATGGACTCAATGCATTTAAAATGGGGAAAAATCAAACTTTAACTGCTTATATCTCCTAATTAGGAAAAAATGCCAATGAGTGAAAAGTTCTTAAAATTAAGCGTTAAATCCAAATACGCCATATAATACAGGGTGTTCCATAAGAAAAATCAAAGTTGTCCGCCATATTGGTAAATGGCGGCCATGTAGAAGAAAATGGAATTCATATTTTTAAATGTCTTAAAAAAGTAGGTGAAGTCCCCCATTTAAAGTTTTCTCTAAATCCAATAGTTTCTGAAGTACCAATGGTGGCACAGTTAAGTTGGACACCCTGTATATATATTCTTCTAATAGCGCTTGCATCCGGTTAGCTACAACCATGCATGCATCAACGATCAGTTGATAGTTGCAACGTTCTTACATGCTTAGTTCTTAGATGTTCTTACAGCTGATTGTTAATCTTATTTGATTATTCCTGCCAATAAATAAGCTGTTAGCGCCTGCGTTCATTGGGCTGCAACATATTTCTATGTCTGCGTGGAAATTTGAAGGCGCTCTAGTTTTTGAATTATTGATTTCAATGTTATTCTAATTACTTTACCCCCGCAGGGAGACAAATTATTATTTCACTCACTCATTGCAATGAGTAAAAAGCAGGTTCACTTAACATTGCAGGTGGTGGAAAAATGTTTCTCGTGTCGCTTATTGCTCACCACCTGCATTGTTACATTGTTGCATTGTTTGAGTCTGTAATCTATACTGGAGATACCGCGACATTGCTTTTATTGATGAATAAGGGGATTTAATTCTGTAAGGCTGGAAATATGAGGGGGATAAATTAGTAATTTATTGATTAAATGCCGTTTTTTGAATGGCAATTTAAAACGATTCGAATTTTGACCAGAAGTGAATTGTCGCCCGCCGCTTGCCGATTTTTATTCGTCGCTCTTGTCGTACCCGAGGTGATTACTATGTCTCCAAACGAGAGAAAAAGTAAATCTATAAGAATAAAATTGAAATCAATAATTCAATCATTCGAACGTCTTCAAATTTCCACGCACATATGCAAATATGTTACAGCTCAACGCATTCAGGCGCTAACAGCTGATTTAGAGGCAGAAATAATTAAATAAGAATTACACTAACGACAATCAGTACTGAGAACGTCTTGAGAATAAAGCATGTAAGAATTGCAATAATGAGCTGATCACTGGTGCATGAATAGTTGCAGCTACCCGGATGCAGGCGCTAGTAGCAGAACGAAAAAATGGATAATTTTTATTACTAAGGTAATAAAATAACTGTTTATGGCCAGAATATATTTTTTGATAGGGGAAAATGTTGTGTGTATTTTGAGGTAAAGCACAATTATATCCTTAGTGAAAATTGTCACCCTCAACAAGTTTGGGAGCCAACATTTTCACTCATGGGACAATGATGTACTCTACTTACTCAACACACAAATAGCTAATAAATCATGATGAATTTAATATTTATTTACATGTCTCTATAAAAATAAAATATTGAAGATTATTAAATTCGAAAATACGCTAAATTTTCGACAACACCTATAGAAATCTTTAGTATCAATAGAAATAAGTAGAGTTTTGGCTGATTCAAAAGCCGTTTCGTGTGTAGAGAATAAATAACTCTTATTTGCTTTTTTTCAGAGAAAATACATCAGTTGTTTTGAAAGCCTTGAAGAAGCTACGAGTTTCTGATGGCTTACGAAATCATAATAAAAAAGATATGACTACGTAAAACACACTCCATCCAGCATTCGGATCCATCAACTTTCTCCTAACATGTTGGCTGAAGTAATTGAAAATCAATTCTTAATGGTTTTGTAATATTTACTGTAAGAAATATTACAAAACACTTAATATTTTTTTCTGAAATAAATTATTTGGTCTATTTAAAACTACAATATGCACAAACCTATCATCAAGACGATCAAAATATAAGAGGAATTTTTATTTTGCTAGCATAAAATTAAAAGCGTTGTAAACTTGACATATTTCTTATGAAATAATACTTTAGTTTATTGCTATTTCTGCTAATTTATTTCCTTTTTTGTTACAATTCAATGTATCGTAAAATAAGCAATAGATAAATTGACATTCGTCGATTATTTTGAATTATTTTGTATGTCAAAAAGTAAATCAATTAAAAAAAATTGTTTATAGTAATAATAAGACAAGTTATTTGCCGCTAAGTAGTTACTAGTTGTTTAAATACTATGATAAAAACTAAAAGCCAATATTATTCTCAGGAAGTTTTATAAACATAATAAATATCGAAAACGGAATGTATGTTATATAAAAACAAGTAAATCCAATTTTTCTGACCAATATTTATGACAGTATGGGTTTACGGGGGATAAAAGCGAAAGAGTTTCATATACGTTGTATAAAGTCAAGGCTCAACCAAGCTTTTTATAGATTATTTCATTAACACAAAAGTAATATTTTTTATGGCTTTATTTTATGCTCCTGTGTCGGCCATCAAATGGATTGGTTGAAAGGTAAATTCCAACGGAGAGACAAGCGCAGCTGCAGGTCTTAAAATTTGGGATGTGTAATGCGTTTTTGCGAAAACGTGTCATCAAGTCAGACATCAAATTCGTATTTCACTGTGTAAAGAGCAAAACGTCTTTAGTTGACCCCTTCGTATAAAATGGAGGGCATTAAGAAATGGTTTTGAGATGAGTTGTTATTTTAGCGAGTAAGTTCTTCAATAATAAGACGGTAAATCATTATGTCATTTTTCCTTTGTCGGTGGTTTGTTTTCTCCTCAAGTAAACAAAGGTAAACGGATGGTCCTCTATTAATTGTCGTAATGTAAAATTTGAACATGAGTTCTTTATTTAAGATCGTTGTCTTTCACAGATGAGATCAAAACGTGAAATATTATTTTTGATTAACACGTAAAAACCAAATTTACCCCTTATTTATGCGTGGTGGTTTATTATATTGTTTTTTTTCTTATGAGCTTATGTGAGTCTTTTATATCCATAACATTCCGATTTTTTACTGATCTGTATGACTTTTGCTGACGTTCAGTAAAATACTAAAATCTACTAATTCTAACTTGATCTTTGCTTTTGTGTTAAGACTACTTCGTAGAATTGTGCATCTAATTTCCTTTAAAATTAATCATTTCGTAATATTTAAAACCCACTTACTTATTAAATGTGGTAAGTTTATTTTTTTCGAGTGGAAACCATCATTAATAATATAAGATTTTTGACCACAATATTATTTAATCTTATTAAACTTTGACATATGACATACAGTCCAAAAATAGGGTTTAAAAGAGCCTGGAGCCTGGCATGTGTAGTACCTAACTGTTTTGTAAATCATCATTTTCTAAATTCAAGTTTCAGAGTTTAGGATGCACATAACACATGTGCAACTACTAATAAAAATATTTATTTCAAAATCATATTTTCATGTACGGGAAATTTTAACTAGAATATAATTTAGAGTCTTCTCTTAGCTTGTATGTTAGGTGGGAATGAAGCAGTATTTTTTTGCAATATAAAAATCCCCTATACGTTGTACACTACAACTGACCTTACAGGGCTGGGGGTTATGTTAGATACAGGGAAGGATTTCTGATGTAGCCTTGAAAAGCTAGAACGAAATAGAAATATCGTAAACCCATTCTCGCTTTCGAAATAGTAGTACGTTACTTGGCCGGAAAGCACACTTTTACGGGACAAGCATGATAGTTCCCGCGCGAACTGGAGGCGGGTGTGGGATTTTCATGCGAGTACGGTAAAACTTAACGGCCGTATAACGTAAGATACTTTTCATCATACTACCCAGAAATACATAATCCACTACATAATCTACTACATAATCCACTTCATAAACACTAGATACATTTCTCAATTCTTCAAACGTAATCTTTAATAAATAAACAAACATTTGCCAGTGCTGCCACTACATTCCTCTAAAAAGTATCTTACAGGCACGCATTAAATATCGGTTTACTGCAAATCAGCTGATTATTTACCTCTGTTTCCTGTAATCGTAGTTCTGAAAACTTTCCGGCCTAGGCCGGAAATATCGGCAATGGGTAACTTTCGAGCCAACAAACACGAACTGAAAACAGATGTTTCTGTTTCTGATGAAAACCCTTTTCCGAGAGATAATGTTTCTACTTCGTTTTAAAGTAGAAATATACTATTTTAGTATATTTGCTTTGAATATGCTATCAATTTCTTAAATTTAAATTTAAATATAAATACTTGTATTTGCATAGAGTATTAATTTTTGATCACGGAAACCTATTGCTTCACATTGTAAAGGGTGTTGGGTACATAGTGGGTCTATTTTTTGTGCATACCATTGGGATCACATAAGTTATAAGAGATTTAAGGAAGGTCAAATTACTAAAGTAATGCGTAGTTAACAGACATGCAACATAGCGGTGATAAATAACAAAATATTTTACCAATCTTCCGCTGCGCTAAAAACCCATGTTTGTCCAAAAACTAAAACCGTCCATAACTCACTTATTTTTAAGATACAAGAATATGAATGAGGCCAAATTTACATGGAATTTTACATAAAATCAAAAGATTTAGATGAAAATGCTGAATAGGTTTTCGAGGAAAATGCCCAAGTCGACAATTTTAAATACCACCATGTGAAACTGTACTTTTTATTTAAAAGATATTTTATTCTGATTACAAAAGAACCAAATGTGTAATATTTATTTCCGAAATGTATTTAAAATAAAATACATTTTAACACATATTAATGATTTTAAAAATTACAGCTGATAAGGTCTAAACAGCTAATTGATTGCAAACAGCTGATAGTCTGTCAAAAGCTGTTTTTTTCTCGGAAAAATACACATATTCATTTTTATATTTTAATCAGCTGATTTGTTTGTAGGTTAGCTATTCACTGTTAATCAGTCGTTTCTAGTCAATCAGCTGTTAACTATAAACCAGCTATTTGTCATTTTCCTTATTTTGTATAAATTCTATAAACATCATAGTCCGTTGAATATCTACATAAATAAAAATCAATTCAATGAATGGTAAACACAGTACGTTGTTCCAATGTTAATCTTACCTAAGTAAATAAAAACAATCCTATTTCTTTGTACACCTACAACTTTTTTATTTGTGCACCAAACTGGAAAATTCTTTTTTTGTTTTCTTCGTATTTTTTAGGACAAGAAATTATTATTATTATTGTACTTTTTTGTGTGTGAAATAAAATTTTTAATTCGACCTTAGGGCTCTGTCCTTCAGGCCTATGAGGTTACTTGACCATGTTAGTCCAGTAAAAATACTGTTTAACCTAGAACAAATTGCAACACGAGCGTTTTTGACGGTATTCTGCTCAAAAAAATGTGCATATTAACATATCCAAAATCGGACAAAATCGGACCATGGGAAAGCCCTTAAAATCACGTTTCAAAATGGCGGCTTTATTTAACATTGGAAAGTTTTTGAAAAAAGCCACTCGGTTGCATTTTTTATCTACATTTAACAAGATATTGAGTTGGGACCACCGCCAATAATTTTTGAGTGGCTAGTCGTGCATTTTGACAGGGTAAAAATTTTTGGCCGCCATCTTGGATCCGCCATATTGGATTTATTTTATTTTTTTCAAATGTAAAAGTGGTCGTGTGACACATAATTTAGAACTAGATTTTTACGCTGATTTCAATGCTGAAGTCCGTTTTCAAAAATATCGATTCGTTTTTAAGATATGCTCAAAATAAAATTCTTCCCTGTACATTTCTTATGGGGGCTAAATAAATAATAACATTTTTACAATTATTTTTCTTATATCTCAGGAACCAAGCAAGGCTTTCAGTTCGTTTTGATCTTAAAATGATGAGTGATTTTTTGGCTTTTATTTGGGCTATTGATCACTAAAATCGGATACGTTTGAAACGAGCTATTAAGCTAAATGCTACATGAAAATTGTTTTTTTTTTAATTTGTTTTTTTGTTAAAGATTTATATCTCAGGTTTGAAATGAGTTAAAAAGTTCCTTCTGGTGTCAAATTACTCGGTAAAGTATAAGCTTTCATATGAACTATGACTAATCGAAATCTGACTAATATAAATGGAGTTATGATCCATAATACAACTTAAATTCTTCTAACTTTCGAAATTTGTCACCACTTAAAGACTTATATCTCCAAATTTAGCAGAGACTCAGGCCAAATTAAGGTCTTAATTAACTCAGTACATTATTGGCTTTAATTTAAGCTCTTAACTATTCAAATAGGTTGAGTCAGATGCGAGTTATGGACCTTTAATTAACATAAAAATATTTTTTTTCAGAATTTTTAATTTAGTTAAGGACGGGTATCTCCAGTTTTGTTTAAGGAACATAGGTTTGAATGGTTTCAAAACACTCAGTGAGCTATCAGCTTTCATTTGAGCCATCGATCATTAAAATCGGACAAGTTTGGAGTGAGTTATATTGATTTTATTAATTGTTTTGGTAACTATTTTTTGTGACACATTTAAAGCTTATAGGGTATCAATACAACCAAACATTTACCTATTTTAAAGGGGAAACTGTGTAATCCAGGAATGCTAAACATAATTGTCCTCCACTAACTCAGATATGTAGAATTCATTGAAAATGTGTTGATCACGATTTATCTACAGGGTGTTCCACAAATTAAGGCCAAGGGTAAAAATATCACAATATTGTTAAGTAAACCTATACCACGTTTTATATCATTTTACAGGTCCTGCTGAACGGAACATTTTGAGGAAAACTGAACTAAATTATCTCTAGCCGTTTCAAAAGGCGGCCATTTTAGAGATATTTTCCAATATTTACGGAAAACATTGGATTTTTTTTTAACCACTACAAGTATTTTAGTTCTGCTTATAAAATCTTAATCCTTGTCAACCCAGTTTTGCTATGGTAATTGCTATGACCATATTATATAAAATCAAATATAGTTCCTATGGAAACCAAATAAAAACTACAAACATTATTCAAAACACTAGTGAGAAATAATGCATACGGGGTGAATCTTAAAGGGATATTAAGGACCTGGGCAGACCCATGTTTTGCCTGGGTAGATTATATACCTTGGTGCGAAATTTCAGCCTATTCCCCTCGGAAGGTTTTGCATTTACCTGAAACAACTTACACAGAAACAACACCGAAACGACCTTTATTTCGTATTATATAAATAAATAAATAAATAAATTCATAAATAAATAAATTATATATATAAATATATACCGGGTGTCCCATAAGAGCCCCCCCTAACTTTTTCCTATATTTTTTCAAATATCAATTTTACACCACCCCCAAACATTATTGGGTAGTTAATACTTAATTTTGAGAGGGTACTCAATTTTGGCCGCCATATTGGACCCAAAATAATTTTTCCAAATGTAAAAGTGGTGTTGTGACCCATAATTTCAAATTGTATTTTTTCACTGATTACAATACCGCAATCTGTTTTTTAATATATCAATTAATTCTCGAGATATGGGTACTTTTAATTAATTTATTTTCAACCAATTTAAACATTACAAATTGATAAAATAGGCCCATAACCACAAAATAATGCTAGATAGTGACGAATAACCACCACCAGTCATTGTTGAGCGCTTTACACTTAACTTTCACCGATGTAATTTTTTTGGCCGCCATATTGGATCCGCCATTTTCGAATGAGGCAAGTTATTTAAAATATGAAGTTGGTATTGTGAGCCATCATTTTAAACTAGCTTTTTACGGCGAATGCAATGCCGCAACCCGTTTTTAGCTGTACAACTTATTTTTTGAAAAATTCAGGTTTTTTGAGATATTTATTAGAAACATGTCAATAAACACTGTAAAAAACTAAACTACTAAAACTATTTTAGAAAACTAAACTAGAAAAACCAACTAAGGTCGATATGAATAGCAAGTGAGGAAATCACAACTGATATGGTTGCATCCTAAACTAACTAGAAAAACTATTTTAGAAAACTAAACACTATAGTAAAAAACGGGTTACGGCATTGAATTCAGCGTAAAAATTTAGTTTGAAATAATGGGTCACAATACTAACTTCATATTTGAAATAACTTGCCTCATTTCATAATGGCGGATCCAAGATGGCGGTTTAAAGTTATTTCCTCGTCAAAATGCAGTTACAGCCACTCAACAAATATTGCCTGTGGTTCCTGATCAATATCTCTGGAAAAGTAGACGAAGAAAAGATGAGCTTAAGTTTTTGATAAACGATATCCGGAGAAGCCGCCATTTTGAAACGTGATTTTTTTGGTTCTCCCGTAGACCGTTTTTGTCCGATATTGGATGTGTCGGAATAAGCATTTCTTTAGCAAATTTCCATTAAAAAACGATTGTGCTGAAATTTGGTTTAAGATTATGAGTTTTTTAACAATTAAAAAAGTAAAAATAATAAATTCGTTATATTTAAATAACGAAATAAGATTTTTGAAAACGGACTTCAGGATTGTAATTAGCGTAAAAATCTAGTCCTAAATGATGTGTCATATGGCCACCTTTACTTTTGAAAAAAAATATTTGAAATCCAAAATGGCGGATCCAAGATGGCGGCCAAAAATTTTACCTAGACAAAATGCACGACTAGCCACTCAAAAATTATTGGCGGTGGTCTCAACTCAATATCTTGTTAAATGTAGATAAAAAATGCAGCCGAGTGGCTTTTTTCATAAACTTCCCAATGTTAAAAAACCGCCATTTTGAAACGTGATTTTTGGGGGTTTCCCGTAGACTGATTTTGTTAGATTTTGGATATGTTTGAATAAGTATTGTTTTGTTATATTTTCATGAAAAAAGGTTGTGTTGCAGTTTGGTCTAAGCTGGTGAGCATTTAAACAAATTTAAAAAAATTAAAAAAATAAATTCGTTATATCTTAAAAACAAAAACAGATTTTTGAAAACGGATTTCAGCATTGGAATCAGCGTAAAAATCTAGTTCTAAATTATGTGTCACATGACCACCTTTGTATTTGAAAAAAAATAATTGAATCCAATATGGCGGATCCAAGATGGCGGCCAAAATTTAAAATCCTATGACAATGAAGTATTACCCCCCTAACGGTTTTCTGTAGCATTTCTAATTTTATATCTATAGAGATGTAGTTGAAAACTAAGAGTAAAACTTAATTTTAAATTTTTCCATTGTAATCCGCCATTTTGAAACGTAATTTTAGGGAGTTTCCCATGGACCGATTTTGTCCGATTTTGGATATGTTAAAAAGCACACTTTTTTGGACAGATTTCCACCAAAAACGCTCGTGTTGCAATTTGTTCTAGGTTAAGGGTGTTTTTTGCGTAGATTTACTGGACTATGTGTGCATTCTGGTGGAGTAACTTGAGAACTATTTCAAATCATAACCATATGTTGACATGTAAACAAACGTGAATCTGAAATATGTGTTTGTTTATTTACACTTGGATTATTTACTTTTGTAGCTCAAGGATTATGTAAAAATAAAAAGTATAATCTAAAGTTAATTTATGTATGTGAAGAATTCTGGTTATATGACACGTAAATCTACCTTTTTATCTAACTAACCTTTTAGGATGTACAGAAATGAAGATAAATCCCCATAGTTTTGTTTGGTTTTAGAAAAATTCATATTGCAAGCCTTATATGAGTGTGTGAAAAATTGCAGTTTTTTATTTGACCAGAGAGGTTGAGAAGTGTTTGAGTTCATAATTCACCAAAATCATGACTATATTTTAAGTTTAATATAACATTGATTCAGTATTATTCTGATTCTTGAAAATGCCACGTAACCCTCGACGCAACAACCTGGGCCATAGAGAACGCAGTGCTATGAGTGTAGGACACTTTCGAGCAAGTCAAATTGACAAGCAAAAGGAGTCTCGAAATGAAGACGAATGTGCTTTATTTAATCTAAATCATCAACGAGGAGATCTTGCATTCAATCCCCATTCAATCACGTTCAATTATAACGTGACGATCGATTACAGTTTATTGCCAATAGTTGCTATTGGCTCAATGAACATTGTGTGTCAACAGTTGCATTGATTATAGGTTTAAAAATGAAGCCCCTGTAATGTACTGCACCAGTGGCCAACTACAATTGGCACGATTGGCATATCAGGTTGAACCAGGCAAAACTCCGTTCCATGGAATACGTACATCTTAGGGATTCTACCAATACTGATTGATGCATTTAAAGACGGCAGAGTGACTATTCTCCCATGCAGCAACATACGTCGAAAGTCCGCGGCGTATGAGAATGCGAGTGCGCTCATGATGCTAAGTTGGTTGTACGTCATTATGGTACACCAGATTTTTTTATTACATTCACGTGCAATTCAAATTGGTCAAAAATTCTACAAGAATTATTTCCTGGCCAATCTCCCATTGATCGCCATATTACCACAAGAGGTTTTAAAAGAAAATGAAGTTACTAATGGATTTCATTGCTAAGCATTGCATGTTCGGTGAGACGCATTGTGGGATGTATTCAGTAGAATGGCAAAAACGCGGATTGCAATATCCTTATTTGGCTGGTTGAGAGGATAAAGCCGAATGAAATTGATTATGTGATATCAGCTTATATAATGAAGAATATCCATTCAGCTAAAAGTCGGTTCAGTAATTATTGTGTTGAGAAGCATTAATTCACTACGGTTTTGAAATGGCACTCAGCTGAGGGTGAAAAAATTAATTAATAACATAATTGAGGCAACGATTTCGCAAAAATAAAACTACAAAGGTGAAGATGTTTTTATTCCACGTATCCAAATAATTCAAAACGATACGCCCTTTGATTTTAAGTGGCAACAATTTCCAGCAGCTTGCATTTGCAATGTCCGAATCAAATGGACAGTCGTTGAATGTCTGTGGAAACAACCTTGAAAATCCATGATTTTCACATGGCCAATTGTATGTCGACTGTTCCCGTGTCGTAACACTAAAAAATAATTTTTGCGCCAGAAAACAGAACTAACAATGTTGCATATTAAAAAAGCTTTAGAATAAAAGCTATGTTGTTCGTGTGACTATTTTGATATTTATTCAAACTAAAACAAATTATTCATAAAGAAGACAGGACAACGTCTGACGGGTCATCTAGTTCTACATAATTTGCTGAACACGATAATAGGTTATGATGTACTAGATTCATCATAAAAATAAAGAAATGGGTAACAGGTGATTTATAGTTAATGGAAGTTGGTATTGCGACACATGATTGCTTTGTAATTTTTCTCGCTGAATTGAATGCCACAATCAGTTGACTATCAATTTTTCAAATTTTTTCTATTTGTGTTACAATACACAAATTTTTCCCCTTATAAATCTCAAACATTTCGGACATCTTAAAATCAAATAATTAAATTAAAAGAAAAAGTTGGCATTCAAACCGTATCTAAGCCTCATATTTAAATATGACAATCAAGAAATAAGCAACGGCTCTCGCTGTTGTCGATATCAAAGTCACAGTGAGTAGGTTCATAGCTGAAATATTGGGACCATCAACCAAAAAATAATTATTTAAATGATTTTGAAAAAAATATCACAGTAACAGGAAATAGTGTGTTAAAATTAAAAACGTAACATTACTTTGTGCTACTATCGAATGCGGGAGTTTTCACGCTTCCCTTCTTTTAATTAAAATATATCATTATAGGATTGGGCCTACACAAGATCAACTTTCCTATTGAGAACCAACATTGACGTTTGAACAAGAACTACTTTCAAGTATCGGCTGGGGTTTGATGCTAAGCTCATGTTTGTGCTCTTTGAAGTTCCTACGGATATCACTGCTCCCGAATAGTATTACTGTACAAAACCATCAATGAAGAGGCATGTTTATGCTCTTTTTTATTTATAGTAGCGTTTCTCATGCATGTATAAATTTAATTATGATTTAGCTAGTATTACTGAGTGTGATTTACACTCTAAAACGTTTATTGCTAAAACTCCACAATTTATGTTAGCTTTTAGTTTGCCGGAAAACTATCAATCTCTATCTCTATCTCTATTTAGTGACATAATGCGTTACATAATTAGGGGCATAATGCGATACATATTTAGGGACATAATACTGTTTAGGGACATAATTAGCATATACTGATCAATCAGGCATACCTAAACTTGCAGATTACACGTATAGCTTCTAATAATAATGTCCCTTAATAATTTGATTATTTTTACTTTCTTTCCAAAGCAAAACATTTTAGTAGACAAGTGTGCAATACAGCAAGTTTTAAGTTGAGCTATGACATAGCTATAACGAATCTGGGAATAACAGGTTCGCAAGTCGTAAATAATATTCAGCGCTTGAATGTTATGCATCGTGAAATCAGCTTTATGTCAAGTTCTGCACCTAGGTCATAAAGATAAACAGTCACTATTTGCTAATCCAGAATGTATTGCAAATTTTATTCAATCCATACTTAAATGTTTTAATGGATATATTTTTACGGAAATTTAAGACCAAACGAACTAATTCGAAAAGAGTTCACTTGCGTATATACTGTATTAGTAGATATACCCGCAGCTTCGCCTGCTGAAAGGATAACTAATTTCAAGCCGGAGGGGGGCTGGTAATTCCACCCTAGATTGAAATGAGAATGTCTAATGTTTCCTCTAAAAATGTTTCCCTCATGATTAGCAAATGTTAGTTCCCCCTCCCTGTTGCCAATACAGAGAATGAGAGATAACCCGGGATATAAAACAAAAAAATGCAAAGGGCAGGTTTTCGATTTAACATCAATCTGAATTTAGCGCGTTTTTAAAAATAGACCGAAAACTGTAGGAAAGTATATTGACAGTAAGTACCTTGGACAAAAAACTCTTTCCCATACGTTTTTCAATCACATTGAAGATCAGGCTACTCAGCTACCGACAAGGCAAAATATTGTAGTGATATTTTGTGTTTTCGAATTTAAATCCCATCACCTCAGCAAACCCTCATAAAATTACTAATTTTGGAAACTCCGTTATGCTAAAAAAAGAAATGCCGATACTGAGTCTTAAATATTATAGATTGATTACTAATTTATTTCTATACTTTTGTTGTAAGATGGACAACAAATTTTACAAAAGTGGAATAAAAAATAGTACTCCGGGCGGGTCGTATAACGCTAGTAGCTCAAGTTGCATTTGCGACAAATATATAGTGAGTGGCCGTAATAAATTTGTATACTTTATTCTTTTAGTAGATTGGATCTCGTACCTTTCATATTCCCTTATTTCCTATCTTACTTATTTGTTGTAAGAGGGTCAACAAATTTTACAAAAGTGGGAATACAAAATAG
The DNA here is from genome assembly GCA_035578135.1 of Flexamia atlantica. NCBI lineage: Eukaryota > Metazoa > Arthropoda > Insecta > Hemiptera > Cicadellidae > Flexamia > Flexamia atlantica. Next base: position 37,763,771 of record JAQJVK010000002.1, on the reverse strand, counting down.
TACTTCGGGCGGATCGTATAACGCGAGTAGCTCAAGTTGCATTTGACAAATATACTGTATAGTGAATGGCCGTAATAAATTTGTACACTTTATTCTTTTAGTAGATTGGATCTCGTACCTTTCCTATCCCTTGAAAATATTGTACAGGCCTCCCATCCATAACTACAAAAACTGAAATGGCCGCCATTTCGAATTTTATAACACACTCTACTTTAGCCGTCTGAGTGAAAATATTTTAAAACCTTTCTTTGCTCGCATATAGAGTCTAAAAGGAACATTTGTGCCAAGTTTCATGGCTCAAAGACTTGTGGTTTTTGAAGAAAGCTAAACATGGGCGCCAATTTGAATTTCATAATATACCACATTCAAGCCTTATGAAATAAAACATTGCAAAACCCTTTCTTAGTACGTATCTAGAGCCTGTAGAGAATATTTGTGCTAAGTTTCATGGCTCTTAGCCTTATAGTTTTTGAGAAACTGCGATCAGTCAGTCAGTCAGTCAGTAAGTCAGTCAGTCATTCAGTCAGTCAATGGTTTTTGGCTTTTATATATATAGATAACCTTTACTGTTTGTAGTTCTGCAGGGTAAATAGGAAACATTAATTTACTTTTATAATTGTAAAATAAAATTATAATTTACAATTTAAAAAAATGGAAAAGCAGACCACGTACAAATCCTGTTCTTTCAAATAGATTTTTTAAAGAGATCTGTTAATAGAGTTAAACAGTGAAATTTATAAAATATCGAAGAAGATTATTGTGTACATCTTTTCTGGAATAGATGCATATGTCTGCCTGCTTTATTCACGCCCTTTGACAGGTTAATCAAAAAAGATGGACCAATGGGAAAGTTTTCTGCACGTTTCTATCAGTTCAACTTTTCTGACTGTCTAAAGAATAGGAAAGTGTTTTGTGTATTATGTTATTATAATATATATTATATATTGTTTATATATTAATTCAGAATACATTATCAAAGAATACTGTCATTGTCAGTGTTGTTAGAGGAAAATTTGTTAATGTACTGAAGTAAAAAGGAAACAGTCGTCACGCTTTAGATAATAAATACCCCCGTTGCAGCAGACCTGCATACTCAGCGAATTTCAAATGCAAAACAACATATTTCAATCCAACATACCGAGATTCAACATGTTTTTGTAAGCTCCATAACAATAACATGGGGAATGAGTATGCAGGTTTGTTGCTACGGGTATATTAAAACTGGGTGGTTTTAATTCAATATTTAGTTGATCTGAACTAGAAGAAGCCATTTACCAAGTTTTATCAAGATATGTTGAGAAATAAGCGAGATATAGAATTTTCTTTATTTCCCATAAGGTTAACATTGGGACAACATACTGTGTTTACCACTTTCAATATCTCGGAAACCAATGGACGTAGAGCAATGATTCAGAATACTAAATTGTTTGTTTTTTTGAGCTGAATTCAATGGTGCCAACACAAATTTGATAAATTTTATTTTTCTATGCAAAAACCCCATTTTTGGGGGGTTTACCCCCCTTTCCCCCTTCCGGTGGTCCGATCGGGCTGGTTCACGAACTCGTCCGAGTGATTACCACTTTACACGTCTGTACCAAATTTCATTAAGATCGGACCATATTTACGGCCGCTATCGTGTTAACAGATATATATATATATATTGTTAGTCCTCAAGACTAAACTACTTGTTGAAAAATATATACAGTATCATACTTCACACAAGATCAAAAGGAGCCATTGCCAAATCAAATAGCCTATTTTGCTTCTGTTTCATAATTATTGTGTGTACTTATATCCATCAAAATGTGACCTTTTTAACCTGTATCCTAACAGTCTAATGTTCAAACCTATAAAATAGTGCAACATTTGGACTTGAATAAGTCAGATAAGGAAAGTCAAGATAGACATTGGGCGGAACTAGATAACATACTTCTGGCTGATGAACGGCTCCCAGTGGGATTCAACTCATTTGATGAGTCATTGTTTTTTTTTCTCTGTGATAAGAACCACAAGCCAAATGATTGCCAAATTCTGTGATATTTCACAGCTGCTTCTAGAAACAGATGTTTCTCCTTGCTCAATTGAATGGCAAATTCTGTGATATCCACAGCTGTAACTAGAACAGATGTTTCCCCTGTTCCATGAAACGGATGATTGTAGTGGTTTTTTTATTATAAAGAAAAGTCCAAACTCCCGATGAGTCAGTGACCTTGGCCCCAGCCTTGTTGTTGTCCTATTTTGAAGAACGTAAAACCTGGCAACCTTGAGAGTTAATCTGTTCTGAATAATTAATGAACAATCAAGAGCGGATTGTTTTCAAAAATAATTTATTTCAGTTAAAATAGAGTGATAATAAGTAGGCTGTATTATCTTAGCAAACGGATTAGTTTACTTTAAACTCTGAACACATAAACATAAGTGTTTTTTACAACTTGATGAAGCTGATACTAAATTTTCCCATCAGAATATTTCAGTTGTATTCGCTCAAAATATCTTATAATTTTTAATTTTTTACCATACACAACTGAGATCTTGCCTGTTGAGAGGTGTGTTGTCTTTCTGAATCAGGCTTTCTTTTGTTAGCCTATATAACTAGTCACTATTGTACTAATTGTGATACCACCTGTACACAATGTACGTATTCAAATTTTATATTTTACTTGAAATACTTTTCAGGCTTTATTTCCTTCCGAGAACCTTCTTCCTGACTCTTCCTTTCTAATCAAAAAGTTTTTGATAATTTTGTAAGGTAAATACTTTATTTTTGTTAAATAAATTTTTGATTGCTTCTGTACCAAAACATTAGCTGCCTATTTTTTTAGCATATGTCAAGAGTATCTGGTGAACCGAATTTTGCTCGGTACTTCATTATTTTTCTCAGTTTTACTCTAGATGTATCATGCCCTTTTTTACTATCATTTGAATAGACAACTCTAGCGTTAATTTTGTTTGTTTAATTTGTTGTTATAATTTTATTGATTAAATAGCACAATCCATTGGCCCCATATTAAAATTTAACAACTTTTAGCGAATTTCCCCTGTAGGTAAGAAGCTATTACCGTAGGTCTCATGGTAAGACCTAAGCCCAAGACCATGATAACTTTTCATTTTGGGGCCCCCAGAAGCAAAAAAACACCATTCGTTCAAATTTCTAGATATATATATTTATTTCCTTCCGAGAACCTTCTTCCTGACTCTTCCTTTCTAATCAAAAAATTTTTGATAATTTTGTAAGGTAAATACTTTATTTTTGTTAAATAAATTTTTGATTGCTTCTGTACCAAAACATTAGCTGCCTATTTTTTTAGCATATGTCAAGAGTATCTGGTGAACCGAATTTTGCTCGGTACTTCATTATTTTTCTCAGTTTTACTCTAGATGTATCATGCCCTTTTTTACTATCATTTGAATAGACAACTCTAGCGTTAATTTTGTTTGTTTAATTTGTTGTTATAATTTTATTGATTAAATAGCACAATCCATTGGCCCCATATTAAAATTTAACAACTTTTAGCGAATTTCCCCTGTAGGTAAGAAGCTATTACCGTAGGTCTCATGGTAAGACCTAAGCCAAAGACCATGATAACTTTTCATTTTGGGGCCCCCAGAAGCAAAAAAACACCATTCGTTCAAATTTCTAGATATATATATTTATTTCCTTCTGAGAACCTTCTTCCTGACTCTTCCTTTCTAATCAAAAAATTTTTGATAATTTTGTAAGGTAAATACTTTATTTTTGTTAAATAAATTTTTGATTGCTTCTTTACCAAAACATTAGCTGCCTATTTTTTTAGCTTGTGTCAAGAGTATCTGGTGAACCGAATTTTGCTCGGTACTTCATTATTTTTCTCAGTTTTACTCTAGATGTATCATATATATATATATATATATATATATCCCTATATATATCTATGTGTCTGTAAGCACGATAGCGCTCGCAAAAATGGTCCGATCGGAATGAAATTTGCTTTGGCACAAGTGTGTAAAGTAGTAATTATTCGGATGAGTTCGAAAACCAGCCCAATCGGACCACTGGAAGGGGGGGTAAAGGAGGGTAAACCTCCCCAAAAATGTTTTTTTTTGGGTTTTACACATAGAAAAATAAAAATAATCCAATTTTGTTTGGCACCATTGAATTCAGCTCGAAAAAACAAACAATTTAGTATTTTGAATCATTGCTTTATGTCCATTGGTTACCGAGATATTGAAAGTGGTAAACACAGTACGTTGTCCCTTTGTTAACCTTATGGGAAATAAGTAAAATTCCATATCTCGCTTACTTCACAATATATCTTAATAAAACTTGGTTTGTGGCTTTATTTAGATGAGATCTAATGCATTTTAGTCTAAAATCCCCGATATTTCCATTTTTATGGCAGCAAACCTGCATACTCATTTCCCATGTTATCCTTAAGGGAAATAAAAATCCTATATCTTCCTTATTTCTTAACGCATCTTGTTAAAACTTTGTATGTGGCTTCATCTAGTTTAAATATACTGGATTATCGCCTAAAATACCCTATTTTTACATTTTCATGGCAGCAAACCTGCATACTCATTCTCCATGTTAACCTTATGGGTGATTAAAAACGTTGTGTCGTTTGCTCATTTCTCATAATATCCTGATAAGAACTGGCATGGGGCTTCATACAGTTAATATCTACTTGATTATGGCTTAAAATACCCAAATCATCAAATTCCTGAGGCAGCAAACCTGTGTACTCTCTTTCCCAATGTTAACCTTATGAGAGGTAAATAAAATTGGATAGGTTTCTTATTCCTCAACATATCTTGATAAAACATGTTATGTGGCTTCATACAGTTTAGATATATTGGATTATAGCCTATGATACCTCATTTTCAAATTTCTGGGGCAGCAAACCTGCATTTTTCCATACTAATCTTATGGAGAATAATTTATTTTTGAATAGCAATTGTGGGCATTTGGCAAGTCAAAGGATGAAGGAAAAGGGCCCAAATTAAATGTTTTAATGTCAGGGACTCAGGAAAAGTACTCTAATTTCTTAAAGTTTGCTAGAAAACAAAAAATAACATAAATAACTGTCATGTAAAAAATGCAAGGTTTGTTTGTTGGCTTTATCGCAGGATGAAGACTGACTACTGATTGTAAAAATGTATCATATTTGCTTATTGTTCTATTTGTAACTGAACAGATTGTAAATTAAATAAAGTGTTACAAAAAAACAAATTAAGTAGCATTGGGTTCTAAAACGTCTGCTTTGTTAACATTAAAATTTGTGAGCTGATGTTTGATTCAAAGCCATATGGTGGATACAGACATATGGCTTATTTAAAGGCCAGATAACTAAATATGTCAAATAAATGTACTATAGCGAATACAGATTTTTACTGATGACTTTTACGAAATGTTTTACTCAAACTTAAACAGCTGGTCATTTCCCCATAGGATTAAATTGGAAAAGCCAGCTGTTTGGAAGTTTTGAACATTGCATTTTCATGCCAAGTCTAGGCTATTATTTTTTTATAGCCTTTTGCTCCTAAAAGCCACTAGGAGAGTATTTTTGCACGCTTTCTTTTGAATGTATATTAATTTTACTTGATGCGAGACTTCATTTAAATTATTTATTTATGCACTTGAAATTCGCTGAGTATGCAGGACCGCTGCAACGGGGGTATTTTTTTTTTAATTTTATTGCAGAATAAAATATTATTGGTATTTTTTACGAATATTGGCATGTTTTAATTAAATGTATTTCGTACATTTTTGTCACGTGCATTTTACACCAGTCTACTTCATTATGAAGGAAAATGTATTCCGGCGATGAAGCTCCAGGTCAGTTGTTAGTTTCTCCAACAATAAATGGTAGGAACTCCTGGAACGCGATGAATGTTAATGTTATTTCTTGGGCTTCTCTAATTTGCATTCCTACTGCTCGTCCCAAGAAAAAATTCCCTTGGTTATTATTTTAAAAGAAAGATTAATATAATTTGTTTTTGTTACACCGGTGTGAGAATAGCATTTCTCATTAGCCCTTTTCCACCCTAGGGGAAAAAAGAATCAGCCGATGTCGAGGACGCTTTTGTAATTTGGTGTGACGCCAAAAGTGTTTACGTCGGTGTCAATGGTGAGTTATCGATTGCATCAAGAATGGTGTCGATTAATATTAGTTTGTGATTTTTCTTTGAATTGTTGTCGGTCGTGAAATTTTCTAATTTTACCAGTTGATCGTCAGTTTGTTTGGTACTTTATAGTTGGTTATTATTAGTCTAATATACACTAGCATAAAAGCAACAGATGACCAGCTGATTATTTTAAATAGCAAGAATAAGATTAAAACATCTTTGGGAGGAACCTTTTTATAGATAAGTAAGTTGTAATTTTTTAAAGTAGTTAGTATAGTATATTAGGCGGTACAACTAAAAGCTAAATTTATTATAAAATCCTGATAGTATATTACGTTACTAGGCCGGAAAGAACTGTTTTACCGGACGAGCATGATAGTTCCCGCGCGAGCGGAAGCGAGTGTGAGATTTTCTTGCGATTATGGTAAAACTTACCGGCCTTGTAACATACGATACTTTTCATCATAATACTCAGAAAAAAATACTTTCAATCATAACGTATTCCTTACATAAACAAATACGTCTCTCAATCCTTCAAACTTAACCTGTATAAAACAAAACAAACATCTACTACTGGTGTCAGTGCTACTACTATATTCCTCTAAAAAATAACCAATAAACACGTATTAAACGTCGGTTTGCTGCAAGTCAGCTGATTGTTTACTTCTTTTTCCTGTAATCGCAGTCCGGCAAAACTTAAGCAGTCCGGTAAAAGTTTTGACCTGTACGGCGATGGGTACCTTTCGAGTCAACAAAAAGGAACAGAAAACAGATGTTTCTGAGTCAGTGTAATGAAAAGTTGTTTTTTGTTACTCGTTTTTTTCGACCGGCTAAACGCCTAAGACAGTAAACTTAACCTCGAACAAAAAGCCTCGCTATAAGCCCTCATAATGAAATATGTACATATAGAAATCCTGTCAAAACCAAAGACTTTTTTGTGTTAACCCTGTATACTTAAAATTAATGATTTATAAGGATAGCACATAATGGTTTCCAAGCAAACGTATTATCACTTACTTGTGTTATTATCAGCATTACATTAATGCAAGATCGGGGGAATCGACGCCAAAACCCGCCCTATTGTTCGGCAAAACGCTGACTTCAACGTTATTGGAAACCGCGTTATTTGGCGATAAATGCCGCGAGACTGATACATTAAATACCACATTAACTGTCATCATACCCCTCTCCACCGCTGACGTAGCAGTCGCAAAAGTGGTTTGGCTCATTTCTAACACTACATGATCTTTATATGTATCAAACTACGAAAAAATCATAGAGGATTAAGCTTGTATTTCAATTCATTTATTTTATTTGAGTCAATGTTACATGGTTAATATTAAAAGCCTTTATAGGTGGATCTGAGTTTGTATTTGTTATGTTATGAAACAAAGTTTGACTACGCATTTTTTCAATTAAAAGAATTTTATCAATGAATCGCTGTAATTGAAAGGTTCTTTGTATAAAACGTGTTTTTACTATCCCTACACTATGTTTAATACCTACGAAACTTCTTGTCCCAAATTATTCTGTAGCGTGCCACTTTTTCATATTCTCAATTTCCTAGCTTCTCATTTGTTGAGGCATTATTATGTATATAGAACCCAAGAAAAATTAAATAGAGAATTAATGAAATAGAAAACAGAACTACTAATTAAACAAAGCAATTTACTATACTACATTGTTGAAAGAAAAAGAAAAAAAGGGAAAGGAACAACGTATCACTGGCAATTTGAGGGGAGGATAGCCAGACAATCGAACCTCTTCCTTAAGCAAATTTTCCAGACACTCAGCCAATAGAGAACCGATTATTAGATTAAGATAATGACAGTACATAGGTATGATGACGATAATTCATGTCTGCCGAGGGTGAGAATGTATTAAAAAACATTGCACAAAACATGCAAAATACACAAAGCTTTTGCAAAAACGGTCAAGTTTTAATGATTTTAGGAACAAAAACGTTAGTTTACAGAAGTTGACAATTCGAGACTCGATCAGTTGTTCGAAACTCAAATAAAACTTCACTGGGTGGCGCAAAGCTTTTAATAACCTGCCATTCACATCCTGAACCTCTCTATAACCGATATTGAAAAGTTAAATAATCGGATTGACTCAAAAGTTTCCTCAATCTGTCTGAAGTGGTTAGTAAACAGAAGCATTAAATAGTCTTTACTAATCAATAATGGGTTATTTTAGAGGTGAGTTTCAGCCAGTTAAAATTTTAATCATATTAACAAACTATCAGTTCCCGTGGCGTCGCCAAACTGTTTTAGTTTGTACCCATACACATTTGTAATATTAAATGCCAGTATATAAATCACATTTGTCGCATCGCGGAGGCACGTTCCCTGTGTGCTCATGTGTATGTATGTCGTATGTACGCAGTGTATGCCTCAAGTATCGGTTCCCGGATTTTACTCTTTTGCATATTCAGATTCTGCAGACTCCGGCAGGATTTAATAAACAATACTGTCTTTTTAAAATAATATTTGTTCTTCCAAGCCAACAGCTTTGAAAAATAATACAGTAAAATTTTATACTGAACTCAAATAACCTATTTATGCTATTATGTTATGTTATGTTCTTACTTACTGTTGCATCTTTCTTATGTTGGTGTTTTTTATTATTTTTGTCGATTGTTTTTGCCTAGTGTTGTCTTGTAGGCCTACAAATAACTTAAAATAATATTTTTGAATTGAAACTTTTTCCTTCTTTTTTTAATTTTTTACAATTCTTCTCAATTATGCTTTTTCAGTCACCCAACAATAACAGTAAGAGTAGTATTTTAGAATCGAAATAATAAATTACCTCACCAATGATGAGCGCGATTGTTTTGGTTTCTGTAAAAATTCGGACTGAGAATGTTTGAAGGTAATAACTAATTATGTCATATTCACAAATCCTATTCGTTTGATTAACTGTATTTTTACCACTAGCAGTTTGAATGGGAGGACCAGAAGGGCTCAGTCTTATATCCGACCGTGGCGTGGGTAGGACGGCAACGTCAAGACCGATGACGTCGAGGCCCAAATTTTTAGACCACGGGCACTTCTCAATCCATTTTCACAGAATTAGAAAAGTCATCACTTCGGAATGCCTGTACTGCCCCGACGTTGCAGACATGGCCAAGCACACTTCCTTTTAGTGCATCAGATGGCGGCTTGATATTTTAGCCTCCTCCTCCACTGTGACTCGTCAAAGCCACCTCAGAAAAGATCTTTCCGTTCCAGGGAAAGGATGACTTTGTCACTAGGTCAAGTCACTAGTGACAAGTATTATGGTCAGGCAGCAACCCTCAGCATGCAACAAGGAGGAAACCCCTGGTGGCCCAATAAAAAAGCCTTGGCCCGAAATGAAAAACAATGACGTGCTGGTCCGAGAGGATATGGACTTAGCCCAAAGGAGTCCGGCTCAGCTCAGAGGACAGCGAGTCTCGTATCTTGTATATATATACATTTTCAAGTGCACTTAGTTTAGACTTGTTGAAACTGGATAAAAACAAAGGATACCTTGTTTAGATTAAAAATGTTAACCAAAATAATGTATATAAATATATATTTACATGTATATATGTCAGTTGACTGACTGATCACAGTTTCTCAAAATATTTAAGGCTTGGGGATAAGAAAGTTGGCTCAATTCCTTATACGTTCTAGATTCATATACTAGCGAAAGAATTTTAAAATACTCTCTCAAAAGGCTGAAAAGGGGTACGTTATAAAATTAATATTGTGGCCATTTTCGCTTCTAAAACTATTGATGGAGGGTTTGTAGAATGATTTCAAGAATCGAAAAGTGGTAAATCCAATTTATTCCAAGAATTTGTTTGTTAAATACCACTTAGGCTACTTGGTATTACAAACAGACCGAAGTACTCAAACTAGAAGTTTGAAACTTTGCCTATTCACCTGTACACTTCCATCTAGTCTAAAGGATTAAAAATTGGCTAAAAGGGTATACTGGGTAAGAGGGCTTACAATTAATTTTTTTTGGACAGTTTAGTCGGGCAAAAGTATTTTATAAAAAATAAAAAAAACTACATTTTCGCCTCACGCAACTAAATGAGTGAGTCTATCTTCGAGGTGATTGACAAAGCTTTTAGGGAAGGTTTTTGACCAGTATTTCAATTTTCTATTTCATCTTGCAGTTTCCTTTCTGTTAAAAAAAGGTCCAAATCCAGGTTTTAGGTTGGGAATGTTTATGTTTTATCTGATAAACATCGCGGGTTACGCCTTATATACTTATATGTCGGATTCGGAAATATGCAACATTTTATGCCAAATTATAAAAAGGGGTTGTTCCAAACCTTAATCCATCATGGAAAAAACCATAAACACGTACATACTTACAACCTTCCTCATTATAATACCTAATAGTTTTACTACTTTAATATGCAATGTGTATGAGAAGAGGGCACACATATTCTGTTCTGAACTATAAAAAAGACTCAAATATTTCTGTGAGGAATAAGTTTTAATTCAAATTCAATGTCAACTACAGAAAATTATAGGAAAACTAAAATTCTTCTTAAATTTTATTCAGGGTTTCTAGCATTTATTATTCATAATCATTAAACTGTTTTCACTAAAACAGTAAGTCCTCCAAACCTAAAACTAATTTTTATTTATGTTGAGTTTTACAATGCTTAAGCGGATTTTTGATACATTTGTTTTTTATGTAATCTGTATTATTGTCTTAGTGAAAACAGTTTAACAATTATGAAAAATAAATGCTAGAAACCCTGAATAACATTTAAGAAGAACTTTAGTTTTCCTATAATTGAATTTAGGATTTTATTTAGTTGACATTGAATTTGAATTAAAAGTTATTCCTCAAAGAAATATTTGAGTCTCTTTTATAGTTCAGAACAGAATATGTGTAACCTCTTCTCATACACATTACATATTAAAGTAGTAAAACAATTAGGTCATAATAAAAATAATAAAGGGTATATAGGCTATTTAATTGGGAAATACATTCACTGTCTTTGTCTTAGCAAAGTACTTAAGACTTAGGGAAATCCCTTTTGAAAATCCAATTAAATAATTGAATCACGTATGAGATGAAATCTACTAAATATCAAACATTCAGAATTTTGTTAATCTTTCATTTAATGTTTAGCTTGCAAATTTGTTTATTTATCGTAATTCAATATCCATGTGTTAAAAGGGTCATTCTGTAGAATATGTGATATTTCATGTCCCAACCGGAAAACATCATTTACAAATAGTTTTATATTAAATCAAATAGCGTATTCCTATAAAATTGATAGTAAAGGATCACATGGTGAATTCCATATGACTGAGTAATTTAACATTAATTAGTAAGAAAATATGAAACCTGCTGTTTGTCATTCCTCTAGCATGTCCCTACTTTGAAATACGTGATACCTTGTTGATTATGATACACTTTAAATAGTTAAAAAATGTACAAAATAATTTTATTTTGTTACATATTATGCATATAGTGTCATGTTTTATCCGGATAATTTTTTTCTAATTATTTAATAGTTTTATAAAACATTTACTTTTGTCCCTTGATTTTACTCATCATTCTCATTCTCACTGTTACGTCTGAACAATTATGTTGATTTTACATCCTGAAAATACCATATAATTTCAAGGCAAATTGCAACTTATTAATTAAATTATTCACTGGAAAGTAGTACCAAAAAATTAAGATTATTTAACTGTTTTCACTAAAAGAATACGTCCTCCGACCCTAAAACTAATTTTTATTCATATCGAGTTTTACGATGCTTAAGTGGACTGTTGCTACATTTGTTTATTTCATGTAATCGGTAAAAGTAATAAAGGGTCCGCATTAATTGACTAGAGACACCGCATCAAATAAATTTTTTTCAATAAAAAATATAACTAAAACAAAACTTTCCTGCCGCACCCAATAGTTACAATACAAAAAAGAAAATAGATTGATTAACTAAATAATGATTTTTAAAGTTTTTATGTTCACGTTACGATTCGACAATGTTAATAACTAATATGTATAAAATAAAAACAGGTTATATTACCTTCGTTTTCAGAAACATAAATAAATCCGATGCAGGACTACCGATTTCATAAATACTTTTCCATCCTCAAATCTAATTTCATGAAGCCAAACATGTTATCAGAATTTTAATACTACACACAAAACCTATTACAATAACGACCATTAAAAACAAAGCAAAGTGCACTGACGCGTACCGGCCGGTAAGTGAACGCCGAACTACAGCATGAATACAGCAATACAGCATAAGTAATATTTTTCAGTAAAAAAAATCTAAAAAATAATCGTCAAAGCGTTCTTCTTAAAATATTTTAGAATTTTTTTAGTTTATTCAGTCATTCAGATTTTCAGATTTATTCAGACATTCAGATTTTTTATATTTGCTGAGTTGGTTGAGCATATGATACTTACCTTCCTAGTTCTATCCGAATAAATATATTTTTACTAGATAAAAATATATTATTTAAAGTTGTAATTTAAATATGTAATATGGACGAGTATTGTTTATTCCAGAATAATTATTTAAAAGAACAATTCTTCATTTTATGAAACCGATATTTAATTGCCTACTTATGGGGTAGTTGTATTAAAGTTTCACTTGGAGTGGATGGTAAGTTTATTTATATAAACATTTTCTTCGACTTTTGTTTTTTTTTTTGTTTTTTGCTGTTCCATAAAGTTTCTCTTTGACTTTCAATTTTACACTAAAAAACTCTTTAATAAAATTATTGATTCCTCCTAAATTTGCAACACACTTGCGTTCGTGTAATGTGTTCAATACAGTTGCGTATAGAACTTTCGGCGGTGTAATATCGACTTGCTTTAAAAATTCCCATTTTATGCTGATGGGAAATAGTTTTCCAAAATTAAATTTATTTTACCGTAAACGTTTGTTACGTGACCTTAACCAAGGTCCCCTCTAATGTATTCGAGGGATTGCGCAATAAATTAAATCAATAAGTTGTTGGAAAATAATAATCGCAATTTCCCATGTAATGAAACATTAAATAGGTTTTAATTTTATTTTAGATAAAACCCCTGTAGCAGAAATCATTCATGGCTCTTTAAACTAGACTTTAAACTATATTTTGCTTGCACCGTCGTCATTTGGAACAATGTTCCGGAGCACCCACCTCAGTAAAAAGTTGAAATATTATTCTTAAAATAATTTAAAATATTTTTCATAGCATTGTTTGAATAAATCATGAATTTCCTACCTGATTAGGGACCACGAAGACCACAACGAAGAGCAGTAACGCCAGTAGAGTGTGCATCGCAATGCATTCAGTAACGGAGTGGTCGCGCGGGCGGGCGGCCTCCCCTTTATCTCCTCGCCTGCGCACACTCACCCCCGGCCACCCCCGGAGTTCTCACATAACTTCTCCAGTTCATATTTTCCAAATTATTAGTCATAGAAGTTCTAGAAGTCTGCTGCTAACTGCTCGTCCCTCTGGTGCCCCAGAGACTGTCTCGCGGAACTTTCGAGTTCTGTGTACTCGGAGACATGTATCGTAATGAAGGATAGTAAGAGATGGAATATTTTTTATGACCAGATAGTTTTTCTATTTTGTAATGGTTTCTTGGTGATAAGTAGTTTATATTTTACAGTTACAAGTTTGAAGCTCTGGGATGGAATAAAACTTTAAAATGTAAACAAAAAATCTTCTGATAAGATGCTAAAGGAAAATAAACAATATACTATGGATTTTTATTAATATTTCTCTGCTCTTTAAATCTAAATATAAATATTAGTCTATGACTGAATAACAGTATATTTTTTGAGATTATCTACCTAAAAGACTTTTTCCTGCCACTCTAGTGGGGAATATGGAATTTGGCCCCGTGAGACCAAATGCTGGATTCCCCACAACCTGGTTACGTTTGGGCAATGGCTTGTTAAATTCTATTAAATTAAACACTTTAATATATGATTTTGTTTACACCTCACAAAAAATATAACAAAATTAAAAAAGTGAATATTTGGAAATGATAACTATGACAAACACATATCATATTTTAAAATATTAGCTATCCAAATGCAACACATAATTAACATGAATGGATGATAATGAGCAATATTTTAAGTAACTAATTGATCAGTCACATATCGATGAAGGTGTTGATCTAATATTACAAGTAAATGAATTGTTTTAGTCATACAGTAAATTTTATAGTATTTAAGAAGTAAAAACCAAGAGATCTGTCACTTTAACGCGTTCAAATTGTTTAACTTCATAACAAAATGACATTAGAATGATATAACTTTGCAACAAGCTTGACATTCATAATGTGAAAAGTTTACTAAAACTTAAATTGTTGTATGAAAGTTTGTATGGAATATAACTAACACAGCCCTTCTTATTTTTACGTGCTAACCGTTCGTTCAGGTATATTTTCTTAGAAAAAAGAATCAGTTGGTATTATTACATAGTGATTGATATTAATATGTATTAATCGCTTGTTTCCTTAAGTAACGTAAAATGGCAGAGTTAATAACATTATGAAAGACACCAGTAAAAAAGTATGTAAAAAACAAAAAATTACACTTTTGCAAAAACTAATATTTTTATTTTTATCAAAGCACGAAAGTGTACTGTATCATTAAATTAAGATTTAAGCTCTTCATATTTTATCTTGTTCCGCCGATACTATGTTTAATTTTGGACTGCTTTAATTTTCAAATTTATAATTTCTGATAACACAATTTGGTTTATATCTTGGGAGAATATACTAATAAACTTAAAATAGAATATTGCGTCTCGAGGTGTGGTCTTGAGTGATGTCGTGATGAGTGTTTTACGATTATTTTCGTCAGTTAATACATAATTCCCTTGTACTTTGTGTTGAAAACAATTTTTATCAAAAGATTAAACAAGAAAAAAAGAGTATCAACTTTATTTTAAACCCTAAAGCTCTTCGTGTTCTTACATTTAATAAATATGCTAATAGGGAATCAGGGAAAAGTGCGGGCTTACGTACAGGCTCGTGGAATTCCTTGAAGATTATACTAGCCTCCGGTCCAGTGACATTGATTCGGTTTAGACTAAAAGTGGAAAAAACGAAATATGTGTGTAAAACACTTGAAAAACAGTAATTTTCATGGTTACGGTATTTTTCATACTTTTTGTTTGTATTCGGCCCTAAATATATTTATACTTATACAATTTGTTGTACACTCAAGCGTATTTCGATTTCGAACTCTAAATAATATAATCATAGCTATATTACCTACGTCATGATATATAATAATTTTATAAAATTCACGTTTTTCGAGATATAATTAATCCAAATAGCTTATCATAAGATTTTTTCGATCGAAGATAATTTAAACTAATCTATTGTTATATTTATTGGTTATATTATCAATCATATTGTATATATTAACTAGGAGTACGCTCCTATGTTGCGTATAGGTCGAACGAAGTGCGTTAAAAAATATTTAAACGTATAATTAACTGCTCATTTATAGATTAAAACAATCTTCGGGGTATAAAAATGATGTAGTTCAAATTTCACGAATTTTCATCAAATAATAAAAGAGGAGTTAGTTCACAAAGAGTGATTTTCAAGTCGAGTATAACTCACTTCGTTCGAATTAATGTTATTAAAACTAAAACTACCATGTTTCTATTAACACTGAACACTGTTTATGCTCAACGAGATGTCATTCATTGTATGCTTGAACGATAAAAAGTGTTATATTTACAATGGCTGCTAATTTTATTTCAAACCTTTCCAGAGTAACTTAAACTGAACGAGGTTATAAATTAATACAACGTCTGTGCCTTCGAGTACTTCGCAGTCTCTTCTACTTAGTGAAAGGCTTCAATAAAGAAGTATGTGTCTCCGTGTGATACAGATGTTGGAGCCATGTCAACACTCGTTGAGTGAGGATGACAGACGCATAGCTCTACAGGTGTAGTACAATACTTGTCAGCGACAGCTGGTGGCAACATTGTAGGCCTATACGCTTATTGCAGCGACCCTGTCATTATTGGCACTACCCGTGCTAATCTCACTGTTGCATACCAACACGTTTGTTAGATCATTTATCAATGTACATATTTTACAGTTAATAATTAAACCCGATATTTTTTTAATTTTGATTTTTGATAATATTTTTTATTAACATTGTTTGTTTTATCTACTAATTCAGTTAAGTTTTTGAAGAGTACTAATCAAATAATTGCAAGACCATAAATGTCCAAAGCATGACATCAAAAACTTTTATATAACTGCAGCAACTGATATAGCAAAAGTGCCGCAAGTAAAAGTATTAGATTAAAATTAAATTTTTAAGAGATGAGATTAGTATAATTTGTTCAATGATTTGGTCATTTGCCTTAATCACACAGAAAAAAACAGAGATCGCTTTTAAATGGGTCTTCCGTTGCGCCCAAGTACTAGTTACACTTAAATCCAGTACTGTTACTGTCAAGGTACAGTTACTAGTTACAGAGAAGTTAAATTAGGAGAGGGTTAAATTATCGACGGTGCTGCTCTCTCGCGAGATTAATAGTGAACTAAGTCAGTATAACACCCGCTAACCAGCGTTCGACACCCAATGAGCTCAACATTAGAAGATACCGCTGTTTGTTTCTTTACTGTGCATTAAATCTGTACAAAGTGTGAATATGACTCAAGGACAATGTCGGCGACAGTACGAAGACTCTCCCACACGCAGTCATGTAGTCTTTCTGAGGATTTTTCATTTTATATAAGTAGAATGTGAACTAATTTTATCTCTGAAAAAATAAATTATCTGAATTTATTTTTAGAAATATACTATTTTGAGTAAACCTTTGCACAATAGCTTGATTATTGTTTTATTATTGTATGGTAAACTAATATTACTAAAAGGTTTTCACTTGAAGATAAAGGATCAAAGTTTTCATATTTTGGTATAACCAATAACAACGCATAAGCGCCAATAGCTAAAGACTAGATATCCTCGTTATGGCAAATTCACTTGAAACCCACTCATTTTGTCTTGATTTTTTATTCTCTTTGTTTCGTGTAACATTGCCTTATTATTTCCCATGCCAAAAAAAGAGGTAATGTGGGTATATTATTGATGTAAAAATAACAGAAAGTAATGAATGCAGAAGTATTGATAAGATCGTTTTTAAGAACTATAATAGCAATTAATTTGTATGATATGTTATTATTTAAGTAATATTTTATATCATAGCTTCTCTTTGCAAAATATCACAGAATCAGTTGAGATTTCCGTCGTGGGATAAATGTCACGGTCATTGTGCGGTGCTTAGCCTTGTCTTCTTACTCTTGAAAGATGAAGATAATTCTGGGAAGTGAAATAAAATCTTGCCATAACTAAGCTTAAAAATCTTGCCATAAAGATATTATATTATTTGATATGATTAATTGTTATAACAATTCGATAGGTTAGTCCAAGTCACAAGACATTTTTAAACTATTACTTTATCGCAAATTATAATACTCTTGCAGTTATAACCCCTCTCCTTTGTTTGTAAGTAGAAAAAGGTCATTGTCAAGTAATAAACCGGCCGGTCGTTTGAATGGTTACGAAGAGGAAAAAGTGAGGTTAGGTTAGTGAGTCGTCAAGAATGTGTGTTAATCGTTTGTATATTGTGTTTTTAACGTTAGCCACAGCTTTTTTAACCTATGACAACAACCTAGAGTTGATAATGTTTCAAGCTCAAGGACTTAATATGCTCATTATTCGTGAGTCGGTGGCACAGTTGGTAACGCACTCGGCCCCGGTTCTGAGGCGGCAACGTCGCAGGATCGAGTCCAGATGATGTCGCATACTTTTAGAAGTGCTGTTCA
Organism: Flexamia atlantica; assembly: GCA_035578135.1. Classification (NCBI taxonomy): domain Eukaryota; kingdom Metazoa; phylum Arthropoda; class Insecta; order Hemiptera; family Cicadellidae; genus Flexamia; species Flexamia atlantica. Next base: position 37,745,843 of record JAQJVK010000002.1, on the reverse strand, counting down.
TCCTTGTACTGTACCGGCTCACTCCTTGCTTTGCTTGATAACTTCCACGCACAGGCCTGAGACCCATGGGGGGGGATGCAAGGTAAAAAGAGGCCGCCACCCTCTTTTATAAAAAAGAAAAAAATATGTCCCTAGGATTTGAGGACGAAACAATTGTTCACTTTTGAAACAAGAAATTTAAATTACTTTAAGATGGTGGGTCGTTAATTTAATTAAAATACAGCAATTTCTGGTGCCAGTACACAAAATTATGTAATAAATGCTAATATGTATATGCTGTTATATATAATGAAAAATTTTCTGGCTGAAGTGAAAGTGAGAAATTGATCACTTTCACCACTTATTATTTAATGACCAGCGTGTTTTGGTCAAAGTAAAAAATATATCAGAATAAATCACTTTAACCAGACATTATGAATAATAGGTATCTAGGGTTAGTCAATGTGATGATTCTCACTGTTCTGGCAGGGTCTTCGAATTAAGTTAGGATAAGTTAGGTTAGGTTGGGTTTGGTCAGGTTAGATTAATTTTTTGTAAAATATGTATTTTCATTAAATATTCCAAGGTAAAAAATTAAATCAGTATTATTACATGTTCAAATCTCCTAAATATTTTGTCCAATAATATCCTATTTTTTGTTCAATTCTGATAGTTTCTTGCTCTCTTTCGGCCTTTACCTGGTGTAGGAACTGGTTAACTCATCTAAATCCATAATTTTACAAAAAAAATATTTTTATTAGGGTCCAAACCTAAGTTTAACAAACTGCTCACTAAGACAGAGTTCATAGCTGCTGCGATTTCCCTCCTTTTGCTTTCCATACGACTCCATAACTACTCAGCGAAAAAAAATCTGTGAAAATAAAATTGTAGTAACATTTCCAATGTATACTGGAAAATTAATATGAAAAAATTTAATACAATCAGAAACATCTGAAGACTATGCAACAGTGGATTTACCTCTTATGGAGTTTAAGTAATTGTACTAAATGGATTTGGCTTTGGCTAAGACCCGTTTTGGAACCAACGGGATAATAAACGTTTTAGATCGTACAAGTGGTTGATTAAGGCCTTTCTGGAAATAACTTCAGTTTTTAATCGTTATTTTAAGTTAGATAAGATTTTTTTGAACTTTTTGTCTGTTGGAATGGATTTACTTTAACCTACAGAACAACCTGGTATGTCTAACTAAATTTCGGTTTGAGAACTTTTAAAAAGTTCTCAAAAATGTATATCATTATGTGATTCGCTGGATTATTCACTTTGACAGCGACATAATAATATAATTTAGGCTGTTACATGTTTGTGCATTTGTATTAGCACATGAGGTAATAATGGTATGTCATAAGTAGATACTATTATTTAATTCCCATACATCTGGAATAATCTTAAAATTATTGTGGCTGTTTTGTGTTTTAAAATATTTCCTTCATTTAAAATCAGCTTTTAAATATAAAAAAATATTAAAATTAGCCTATTGGAGTTGAGATGCTAAAAAATACTGTGTAATATGACAGCTCATGGAAGCCATGTTTAACTACCTCCTTTTTTGTGTTCAGATTTTCAAGTGGCTCCTTATTTGACTAATTACCTTTTGGTATAAACAATTACATAAAGTACAGTATGATATTTGAATCCAACATTACATTTTTTCTCATTCCTTGTCATGTACCCAACGTAATATTAGGCCTCAACGGTTTTTGAACATAGATTAAAAACGCTTAATATTTGATTAATGACCTTTGGCACTCAACAAGCAATGTAATCAGAGAAATACAGAGTTGCGTTTGAAATACTACTATGACATCAGTACGACAGCATCATGAAGTCAAAGGTTCAAAAATTATAACACGGAAATGACTACTTGTGGTTGAGAGATCAGTCAAGCAACTGGAAGGTTTCTTTACGGTCGTTATAAAGGTGGCAACTACTGCCTTTGTAAGTAAAATGTGAATTTTCAAATAAATCAAAATTTCTCTATACAACTGAAATTTTAACTCGCTATAATAATGAATAATTCAATTTTAATAGAGTTTGAAGTGCACGATAAATTTGGAAACATATCAAATTAATCTATCGGTTCTGTGGTAAAGTACAATTAATTAAGACATTACCCTTTAAAATAATATTTGATAAAACCTCAAAATATAGCCAAAAAGGAAACTTTAAAGTTTATAAATTCGAATTCCTTAGGTAAAACCGGTGCTAGTTAGCATATTTCAGACCTCTGAAATGTTAACAAGATTCCCTATTTGTACATGGCTTAAGCAGTTATTATTGATACGTAGAACTAATATGTGATTTTCATTCATCTCTATATATTATGTAGATCTATCCATCCATTTCATATTATTTTTTAAAACTAGCTTTGTAAAAATCAATAGCATTCAACAGTTAGGGTGGATGGATTTTATTTCATTTAAACAAATTGGAATGCTTGAATACTGTTGTATCTAATCAGAAATCAAAAGCGTTATGCTGCAGCGTGACAAAAACTGCCGTATGGAATTGATAAGCCTAAAGAATCCTTTGTTTCAAATTTCAACTTCCTAGATATACAGGGTGTACGAAAAATATGGTGAAAAGTTTTAATATATGATTGTAGAGGTGAATTGAGAAAAAATTATGTTATCATAGGTCCTAGAGCTTCGTTCTCCGCATCTGTGTTTTTTTACATATTTAATTATACCTCACAAACCTTTTAACGTAGAAACCTCAAACTTGGTACATAAATTACCACTATTGAGAACTATTTTTGTAAGGAGCGTCAAATTTATTCTTAAACTTTGTACCATTACAAAATGGCGACAGCTTTTAGTTTTAAAGCTAAAAATCTCAAAAACCGTAAATTTTAGGAAAGTTAAACACGTGACCACAAAGTGGCAAACTTGAATCTATTTGACGAAAACTTTAATATTACTTTAATAACTTAAATATGATTATAATCAGACCACTAATAACGGAGAAATAGTAAATTAATCGAATAAAAACATACAATTTCAGACATTATACGTACTAAAGAGCTATGTATTTATTTAGGAAAGTTACGATTTCTCCGTCATTCGTAGTCCGATCATCATAATCATAAAACCAGCGTTATTTGGGTTAATGTTTAAACCTTTTTTGTCTCCTGTATAATTGTTCAAAAATTTATGGTTTTATGATATTTACAAACTAAAAACCGTCGCCACTTTGAAATAGTACAAAGTAGAAATTTGATACTTCTTAAAAAACAGTGCTTGATATTGGTCATTTATGTATCAGGTTTGAAGTTAATACGTTAAAAGGTTCGTGAGATATAATTAAATATGTAGAAAACACAAACAGACGCACAGACGGAATAGGAATCACTTTCGGACCTATATCATATAAACCTTTTTTTCTAGTTTTCACCTCAACGATCTTGTACTTAAATATTTTCCCATAATTTCTGAACACCCTGTATAAGAAGTAGGGAAATCTGTGAAAATGATTACGGGGTTTGGCTTTTCTTTTAGCTCAAGATTAAACACGCCTCCCTCCAAAAAATCAAAACCCTGTTCAATGTCAAATCAAACATTATATAAATCAGTCAATTTTAAAACCAAAAATATGGAATTACTGCTTTGAAAACTAATCCTTTATCAGCATTTATTACTTCTTATCAAATATTTCCAGGTGTTTAACTGCCTAATGCCATGGACAGATAAAATGGCTTAAGGCAGCATACTGCCATTACGACAAATCACAAACTTCGTTAGTAAAAATGTTTTCGTTACATTAATAAAAATGTTGTATTTTAGTAGCAATAAACTACCTGAGCATGAAATATTTTACACTTTTGACGGACAGAGTTAATGAGTAAAAAATAATGTACCATAAATAAATTACCGATTTACTGTCTTTAACCTAGATTAAATGTAACTTTTATACAGTGCATAATAAAAAAGAAAAAACCTTTACATAAAACCAAAAAATTAAATAGTTGTTAAGACGAAATTATTAGTGAAGGTATTTACTTTCTGCTTGGAACATTATAAATGTAAATTAAACACAGTATTTTAAATTATATAGAAAAAACTCTTGTTACCTTGACCTCCTTGGTATATTTCAAAAACCGAAGTAGCGTATGACCTTCTCAAGCATTTAAACAACAAAAAATTGCGCCCGTAATTTTGTGAATCACGATTAAAGAACGTAATTGTTTTGTTTACGATAAGCAAGTTAAAGATACATGGAGGATAGATGTGGTGCAAATTTTAAATCTGTTGCGTTAGTATAACTGCAAGGGGTACCCAAAAGGCTGGGCTGCGATGACATAATATAGTGAAGTTTTGACGACCAGCTTTAGATTACTTGGATGGCCCAACACTGTTGTTTCGTTTTTGCTACCGAAGATTGCAACAAGTGGACCCTGAAATCTATTTACTGGAAGAGACAAGTTTTTTAAATTTTCTAATTAATTTGCAGAGAGACTAGTTGAACGCGTATAGAGTAATGAGAATTCCTTTTGTACACTGTCCTTATCTTACCCATTTGTCTTGTTGCAGCATCGACCTGGAACAGAGAACATCATACTCGGGAATTATCTTACCGACTGTTTCCTCTCCACGGCACCTAATGACTTCAGCCTGCTAGTTGAAGAATTCCACTATGACCACGGAATACAGCGCTATCCTCTTGACCGTTGTCTTCGTGGCAGTGGGAAATTTATCTGCCAACCCACTGCCAATTTGTGAAAATACTGATGGACTGTCTTGTTCTTTCGAACAATGCTTCAACGACACCTATATTTGCTTCACCAAGCCCCAAAGAATACAAGTAAATTAAGAGTTCTTTCAAATAAATTAACAGTACCTTGATATTTAAGTTAATACATTTTTCTTTTGGATTCAATCATTTACTTTGTAATTTCTCATGTGTGAAGGGCTTGCACAGACCAATATTTTTAGAACTTTTTATAGTTTGACTTTTAGACAAACGAATTAAGACTGAACCCTCTAGGTCTACTGTATACATCACACACAAACACACACACGTACATATATATATATATATATATATATGTATGTATTTATGTATGTATGTGTTATGTATGAAAATGAACTAATGGTGTTTTTTGCTTCTAGGGGTCCCAAAACGAAAAGTTATTATAGTCACGGGCTTAGGTCTTACCATGAGTACTACGGTAACAGCTTCTTCCCTATAGAGATATTCGAATCGTTGACCTCCGGTTTTTTGAATATCCTGTATTTTAAAAAGGTTTTAATAGTTTTACATTGTTCCTTGGGCGTTAGCATTGATTTTAAAGAAGATAAAAGATAGTCCAATTAATGTTAAATTTTGAAGCCAGAACATTTGATCATATGTTACAGAAGTTCGCACACTCTAGTGGAGAATCTTGGGAATAAAGAAATTAAAAATTACCTTTTTTTCCTCACTTTTACACTCCTAGTTTTAAGTTTTCAAAATAAATTTCCTTTTATAACCCTGAACCATTTTTTAGCCCGGTAGAAGCAAAAATATCCATTTCAGGAATAAAAATCTTTGGCATGAAATCCCACTCCTGGCGCAATCTCTGGTGACGAGTACTGAACTAATTTTTTGAGTGCTCAATATCTGGCTTCAAAACATCTATAAACATGAGCAGTCTCATTTTAGTAATAAAGTCAGGAGTATTAGTGGAGAAAAGCTTTTGTTTTGTTCTTGTATGTCAAGCCGTTCAGCTACAATATGTTGCTGATTAATCTGTCTTGAAGACTCACCCTCTATGATTTCACCTAATAATTTTCTATATATTAATAGACAAGTATGGTTTTTGTGATCTTTTTTCTCCAGCCTATATGTGTAACGAATGGGGAATCTACGCACATTGATAAAAAAGTACTGATCTGTAGATGTGAAAAATCCTTTAATAATTTACTGTAATTTTTGAGAATATTAAAAACATGAATTGAAATCATAGGAAAATAACACGAGCTTTTAAATTTTGCTTTTTGATTAGCCATGTTGGTTAAGGACAATTATTTCAATTTGTTATAATTTCTTGAAAAATAACGTTTTTTGTGAGCTCGCCAACGCTTTAATTTTAGACCAATTTTTATGATTGAGGTGTCAAATTACTGGAAATTTTGTCAATATTTCCTGAATGCTGTTCATTTTCCTTTAGGTGAAAACAGCTTTGCCCAATTGGGCATCTAAGTTACCCTCAAATTTACATGTATTTCTTATGAAAGGGCTATTTTTTAAAATATTAATAAAATTAGTGCTTTCCTTGTAAATGGTTGGACCAAAGTAGACATATTATGTATTTTTCTTACAGGAAATTTAATTTTCTTTAATTTTCAAATTTAATAGGGAATACTAAAAGTTGATAGTTTTCAAGATATTTAGGAAAAACCAAAAAAATTACCTTTAGGCCCTTCCTGCCCAGCCGGCTCAAGGGCTAAGGGCGGGGACTTTTGATATGTTTTACTCCTAACTAGTCCAAACAAAGTTGCGAAGTCAAAAATTGTGATCCATGCAATTCCCTCTATACCTTTTCGTTGCCTGGACTATGAAACCATATCTGCACCCAATTGCACAAATTACAAAAGTTGCGTTCCTCCGTTTGATGAATGCGACAGTTTAACGGGGGTGTGTCAGTTAACATCAAGACTTGTACTGTCAGATGTTTCTTCATCCATGGATCCCTGGCAAAGAGATAAATTTAATTTTTTTGTACCCTTATACTGGCCTAACACTTTCTTTCGATATACATCCGTTGTTTGTAGTGAGGACGGGAAATACCCAGCACGTGACTGCAGACGCTTTTACCAGTGTGAAAACGGCACTAGTGTTCTGAAATCATGTGATTCACCAGGTTTTCCCTACTTCGACCCTGTTATAGAACACTGCACAAGTTTCTCTAATTGTCCAGTATTCCGATGTTTTGAAAGATTCAATGTGAGAGTTGGTTTGGAGGGCCAATTGTCCTCGTTTTTTGCTTATTGCTTTACGCCAAGGGTAGGTAATTCCTATACAGATCCAGACGCCGTGCTTTCCTCATTAACAAACGTTATCTACCCGTACGTTGTGACTCGCTGCTAAGGTAAGGACTTCCTCAACGCCAAGACGGGCCGCTGCGAGCCGAGGTGCCTGCAGGAAGGTGTGCTCCCGGACACTACCGACTGCTCCCCCATAGGCGTAATTCGGGGGGGGGGGGGGCAAGGGGGGGCAGTTGCCCCCCCAATAATTTGAAAATTAAAATTAATTTTTAGGTATAAATAACGAAAATTGACCAGAATCATGCTCTTTCAAGTTGTAAAATTAAATTATTTTAGACATACATTTTTCGTTGATCTGAGTCTTGTCAACATGCCGTAAAAGTACGCTGGTGGCTTAGTTTTGTTTGAAGTCCGATTGCGAATTTACAAAAATACGTTTAGTAAACGAATAGGTCTACAGACATACACGCTATCCACTATGGCGCGCCGGTCGACGAGAACCCACTCCTATGCCAAACGACGCCCACGAATGAACTGACGCTCCTGGATGGCCAACCTCTAAACTCTGTAGTACTGCTCAAAGCCAGTGTAAGTTGCCAGTCATAAGACGCTGTTCACGTTCACCTTGTGGTGTAATATTTCTTCGCATAAGGAAAAACCATGGTAAGAATTATTATTTTTAATCTTCTCCTTAGGGCCGCTTTCTCCAAAATTGATTAAGAGTTAACAAAACAAACATTCAAACATTACATCCACTGTACGCCACACCCCCAGCCGGCCCCAGAGCACACAAAGACAACTTGCGAGAGGCGTAAGAGGGCGAGTAGAAAAATGGCGATATCGTCGATATCAAATGCGTATATGTCACGATAGCATTTATTTGCATATTTCATCAGTGGCGGCTCTTGAGTTTCTGTATTTGGGGGTTCACAGTAAACAATAGACACGTAATACGTCATCAATACGTCATCGCTTAGCTTAAAATAACTCCAAGTCCCTAATCTGTTAAGCGAATTACGAGTAAAAAAGCATATTCCTGTTAATACAACTATTGGAAATACTTCGTATTAGACTATCATTTTCAATTGTTTAATAGCCTTGAAATATTTGTTTTTGTAATTAATGAAAAACCGCTATTCTGACCATATTACGTTATTAATACGTCATAGTCTGTAAGAATAAGCCAAATCTGGCATCAGGCTTGCAGCCTAAGTGGATTTAGCTCAAAAATCCGTTGTTACTAGTTATAATATATATATATTTATGATTTGTAATAAATAATCCATATTTCGTAAACTAAATACGTTAATTTGTTATCTTTTGTTGTAATTGTTGTTGTCATTAGTTAGTGTAGCACATTTGTGAGTTAATTGTCAGTGCGGCACACACTTGTGAGTGCGGTTCTCACCGGTGAGTGCGGCTACATTACGTTTTGACGTCCAGGTTAGTTTTAGTTAATATTTTTTTCAGTCGATAACATTATTTACAACATAAGCTTTTATGATATTAGCCTTGTATTATAATATTTTATCTTAAATCTAGCATCTGCATCTGCATCGGCAGTGTATGAACCCGTAGGCCTATTCTTCATTACGAACTAGTGCAATGGGGGGGGGGGGGGTATATAGTGTGTGCAATCAAATCAGGATGAGGCAATGACATAAGATCTTTCCCCCCCAATCGAAATGCTGAAATTACGCCCATGGCTCCCACTACTTCCTCTGTTCCCTGAAGGACCCCGTCAACTCCGTGTTCACCATGGAGAGACTCTCGTGTCCCGAGGGGCAAGCGTTCCTGGCGAAGGAGCATCGATATGTTCCCAAGGAGCGAGTCAGCGCCTGCACTACGCCCCGGGCTTGGCCGCTCTAGTCTGGCATTTCATTTAAATGGGGAGAAGATAATATGATTATATCGATCATAGGTAAATACGTTAAAAAAGGATTTTACTATGTCATAATGAGAAATATCGTTCATCTTTAGGAAATTTAAGAACTTTAAGAAAACAATATTTTTACATAATAAAGATCTTGTTTTGTTTTTATGGCTTTGTGTTTATTTAAACCTTTGTTACATTTTTGGCACTAAATAAATTTGATTTATCATACAAAGAGGATAGAAAGTGCTATTGAGCACTGTATTACCGTCAGCAAAGGGTTTTTTTTTAGTAAAACTATGATCAATGATTTGGAATGTTGAAAGGTTTTCTTGATTTTCATACATAAAAATAATAGGTATTCATATTTGATGTTAATAAACCTGCCCATTATCACATATCAATATATTCTTGACAAATTCAACTTTCTTTTTAATAACAAATAATTGAAATATGACTAACTATTAAAATGAATATATCAGGTGTTTCAAAAGGAGTAGCGGGGTTTAAACGCTTTGTAGTATATACTGGATTTATCCTATTTTTCCAAATGCATCATTTTAAAAAGAGACTAAGTTTTTCCTTTAGGTATTTAATGTTTTCCTTATATTTTAAATGACAAACATCAAACTGATTAAGGAAAACGGCAATACCTCATAAGTGACGCTTGTTTTATGTCGATTTCTTCTTAATACTATTTATAAGATTGGATGCATCAGTTAGTTGTAATTCATTTTGAAATGATATGTGAAAAATAAATTAACTTAATGGTTTAAGAGTTGGAGACAGAGGCCATCTGGATTACGATTATTCTGGCCTAAGTAGCCAGGTATATTCATGGATTATTTTTGAAAAATGTTTTGGTGTACGTTATTTTAAAATATAGGTCGAAAGGCTCAGGAAAAATTATTCATCATCCTTCTACACTGCTGAAGCTATCAATTATCCATAATCAAAGGACTCAGGTAGAAACAAATGAAGAGGAAATAAAAAATCTTTGGAGTAACCTAAAGGTTTAGTGGTTTTAAAGTAGCTAAATCGCAGGTAATTAACCATGCTCCTTTGCTACAATAACTGATAGGAGTTACAAAATATGACAGCTTAATTTATTTATTTTAAGCTATAATACGCTTTTTCAACTAGTTTTCAGGCATCAATCAAAAGAATCGTCCCAATTATCATTTTCTTATTTTTTTGTTTTTCAACTGAACTAAGCTCAGGTCCGTACTCTATGTACTTCTATATCTTTAGGGTCGAATTATAGTGTAAAGCGGTGAAAATTATACAGTAAAAATAGATAATACATAAAAAAAAAATCCATTTTCATAGAAAAGGTGGAGGTTATAAATTATGTTTTCTCCGAATGCAGTAACCCCATAGGAAAAAAACTAGGTTTTCTGGCATAAAACTGTCAGTTTTAATGTAATAATACAATATAAAATACAAGAAAAACAAGGTATTAAAATAAATAGGTATTTGTTAATTTGAATACTAATTTAATCATATAAGCTTGAAAAGATTTCCAATAATCGTGTTAAAACGTCATGTCATGTAATAGACCCAGAAACGAAATTTCCTGCAATTTTATATTAAAAAAAACATGTTTGAGAACAAAACTCATTAACGTATCAATTGATTAAAAGTATCTTTATACCATAATTTAAGTAATGCAGCTGATTTTTGTAACTTCGAAACTACAAACGAGTAAATGTACGCGGAATCATGATCATGTTGCTTAGGTATTGCTTGAAATGGAACAACATAATGAACCCGAATTCCTGTCGAAGCCTAAAAGACAAACAGTACAAGTAAATTATTTTAATCACTAACTCGTTACAGGATTTTTTATAAATTGAAATTTCAAGGGAATACGATGAATTTTTAATCATATTACAGATATTATTGATCAATAAATTGTTAGTAACTACAAGTTGTAATAATCGTAAGTTGTACCCTCGTCGCCAAAGTGGCCGCTGCGGCACGTGTAAGACCGTCAGCCAGACGCACGGGGCCCTGGGGGGCTGTAGAACCAGCAATGACGTCAGTGATATCCGATCCTCGTTACTACGTATTTATTACGATTTTATCTCCCTGGGATCGCAATGACCCAGTTGAAGATGCTTTGAAATGTCAAACTGTGTTATACTTTCCCCATTCTTGTTGTATTTAGGTAGGTGAAATAAGGAGTGTAACCGGGCTTTGTTTTAAGGTATTTTTGTACTAACGGTCTTTGTTAGTACAAAAGGTTTCAAATCGTATTCATTCTACATTCTTCCTCCTTCGTATAAATGGTGGTCGGCGGGGCGTCTTAATTACTGTACTGATCTTAATAACTATTGCGTTGTTTAAACAACCTTTTTGGAAGTTTAAAGAGCAGAACACGAAGGTTTATTTTATAAGAGCTATTATTTTAATTTAAAACAGTTATTACTCTTTATTTTTGCTCAAAAGTAACATACTTAATGCTAAATTAAACGCAATAGAAATATATATGTGGCATTAATATGCAAGCGGTTTTCTTTTCACAGTCAACCCTCAATAATGGAATTTTTATGTAGATCTATCAATGTGTCTCAGAATTGAAAAAATTGCACCGCTTAAGGACAGTAAAAAGCTGACGTTTCAGAACAGTGGCGCTATCCATCGGCACTTTTCCAAGCTCAGTTCCTATGTTTACAACTGAAATATAGTTTATGGTCATGTTTGAAATAGTTCTGCAAGTAAACCACAGATTGAAGTGTTTGCAAGCGAACCTGCAACTGAGAAACCTAGAGGCATTTAATTGAGGCATTTAAATGTTGATATGTATTATAGTATTTTTATTAATAATTAACAATCCAAATGTATTCAATCAACAATTTTATTGTAAATAGCATCTTTGAGCTATACCAAAGAAATAAGTTTTGAAAATAGTCTTCATGTTACCTATTAATTATGAATAAAAACACATGCTCAAGAGTCACATTTATATAATATAAAATAATCGAGTAGTCTGTATTTAAAACCATGCATTTATATAGTAAGACTTCCTAGTGATTAAAATTCGAGAAAATTCGCAAGCTAACCTAAATTTATTCGTTTCTTTTAGCAGGCCTAATTTGATTTTTCTCGTCATCTGCATTCAACAATATTTCAGCTAATTTTTATAAATAATGAATTTACTTGTAGAGGATGAGTAGTTTAATTGGGTGAGTTAAAAAATAAATCAAGAATTTAGACATAACTTGTACCCCAATCGTAATGCGTTTCTTTAAGTAACAGTGGTTTGCCATTTATTTTTAAAAACATACCGAGCATATTGACACCAAGGCGTAGTTATATAGGACGCGCAATCTAGGCAATTTTCGAATAGTCTTTCTAATAGTAGAATTATTTATAACTCTATTGTATTTTCATTGCAACATTTTATGTTTTTATCGTTTACAAAAAACACTCTTTGTAACAGCTAAAGTCATAAGTTTTATTTCAGGTATATTAAAATGTTGTTATAATAATACAATAGAATAATTTAATTGACTTAAAAAAATTCAATGATAATTTCTTTATGCTTACCCAGTATCGAGGTGTAAATTAAATGCAGTAATTTCATGTGGAAATTTGTTTTAAAACCAAAATATATCCGATTCTAGTTTGTCTTGAAAATCTGCATAGTTTGAAAATAATAATTTTCATTATAATTATAACTCTGCTTAAAAGTATGTACTAGTATCGATAGAAAGTAAGATTTCAAAATAAAAACTTATAGCATTTTAGAAAAAGTAACTCTGTATATTCTACCTAATTAATGCGTTATATTTATAAACATCTCCGTCATTTTCAATTAGTAAAGCAATCAACGAATGCCAAACTCGACGTGCGGCGGCTGGACAAGTGGAAAATATCAACACTTTGTGAGGTTCTGGAAGTGACGGACCGGCGGCTTCAATCAGAATTAATAAATCCCCTCCCCCCACCTCCCCCACACCACTCCCACCACCTCCCCCCACACCACTCCCACCACCTCCCCCCACACCACTCCCACCACCTCCCCCCACACCACACTGGTGCCCTGCCTGCTTGGGAACATTCTCGAACATAATCAAGTACTCAAATGCAAAACTAATGAGCGGTTAGAGTTTTAGATTAATCTATTTTATATCGTGGTATTCAAGAAGATATCAAACAAAATTACATTCGTTGGCCTATACAATAACAAGTTTAAAAGTAATTTATATTGGGTTTCAATGATTAAGTTAACATTAGAACATTAGAAAGTTCAAAATAAGTCTTTGGGCATGCAAAGGACTTGAATTTCTCATTATCAAAGCTTCACTGGCGGAATGCTGTGTGCATTACACGATTTATGCTTGGATAAATTTCTAAATTAAAATGTTTGGATTTCAATTAATTTTAATAAATATAAGTAGCAAAAGAGTAGACGTAAAAACATCAATCTTCAAAAGACCAAGTTAATATTTCTTAACCACTCTTGTGGTGAGTAGTTAATCCATTTCATAATCATTCATGGGAGGATTATAAGATTGCGTAACTGCGAGATTGGGTCATTCAGAGGAGTTTGATTGTTTCCAAGAATAATATTTCAAATTGTTTTGAATTAATAAAATAAGGGTATTAAAACCATTAACCCTTAACGGTTCTCATATGGCTTTAGGTGAATATAACTTCCCTTTTATCTTTCAAAAAAAGGCTAATTTTAAAGGCTTTATGTTGAATGTTCGAATATTGTAAAGTACAAGGCAAGACAGTTTTCTGGGAAAACTAAATCATATCAGTGCTATGTTATGCTCTAGCTTAAAAAATTAGCGCAACTGATATACAACGTAATGTCACACTCCTTGTTTAAAACTGTGACTTCCACCAGACTTAAAACTAAAGTATAAGAGGTTCATCAACATGGTTCAACGTCTGCTTTTTCAATGTATTTTATATGAAGTAAGTATAAAAAGTATGTAACAGCTTCTATGATCTGTGTCACAACAACAACTGATGGTACTATTTTGTAATTATTTTCTTTTGTTTTATAAGTTAGATTTTTAGAAGAAAATTATGGACAAACATTCAGTAGTTTTTTTAATTTCCTAAAACAATATGCATATAAATTATTTCATAAGAGCCAAACAAATTTTAAAACCTGTAAACCACAATTTAAATAAAAACTCAATAAAGAAATGTTGCAAGAGAGCTATGATATTCGTTGAAAAATACCTAAGAATTCATTTTTGTTTTGCATCTTGTCAAAAGAATTATGAGAATGATGTAATAATATACGGTACAAGTTTATATTTGAATTTCACATATGTGACCCGCCGAGAGAAAAGGGACCTTAACTTCCATTTTTTTCGAAATTGAGTCATTAAAATGTCCTTAATCTACATTAAAACCCAAACAAACTGGTGAAAGAATTTTCGAGATATCTTTAAAATTGCCTGAGTTAAAATTATTTGAATTTGAATCATTAAAAAAGTAATTTTAGGAAATCGCGGTCCAAAGTTTTGCAAATTTCTAACGTATATTTTTGTGTTACTACTTGTATTATTGGCTACGTTTCATATATCATTTTGTCAGAAATTTAAAGCTGAATATGAATCCGCCATTGAAATTGTAGTGATTGTTCACATTTTTTGTCAAACGTTGCTAAAATAGATAGAAGTTCTAAGTAAAACAAAACAGTTTAAAGGCAAAATGTTACGTGATAAAAAATTAAGTTGATTCGAATGCTATACTCAATTAAGAATTTATTATAATTAATCTTAATAAAATATGACATTATATTAGCAGCTTGAGCAGTTACTTTTTTACTTTTACCTTCTAGTTCTTTTTTTTTTTTGAAACTCCACTTGGGCCAGAAGATACGTCGTCAACTACTTCTTCTAGTAGATCCTGTATATTTTGAGGTCCTGATTTCCACATCAGGACTTAGCAAGTTTAGCTTTTATCCCTCACAGAACTCTTTGATTTTCCTAATTTCGAAGCGTTAAAACAGCATTGGAGACGTCAAGGACCCCTTCTCCAGATTGCAAGGGTTTAGATAAAAATTAATTTAACCATTTTAAAAGTTGAATTCAAGTGTAAGATGGGCCAGATATTGTTTGGAAACATATATAGAGTAAGAAACAATAAAAATCTGAAAATGCATTCCTTTAAAACTTACTATCCTGTAAAATTTTTTCTGGGAAGATAAGGTCCCTTTTCCCTTGGCGGGTCACATATATCAAACATAAAATATTAGGGCAAAGTACTTTAACGATATGAGTTTGAGGGAGGTAAACTTATAACTTGCTGTTTGGTTTGGTAATAATTTTATAGACACTTTGACTGTGAGTTTAAAGTATCAAATAAATTTAGTTCTATTGTTGTGTAGGCATAAAAACAAATTAAACTTTAAATTGACCACATTAAATCTTAGAAGGAAGTGTTAATTCCTGTCAAAACAATGATATTGTTCATTTATTACACATAACCTTTTTCTATGTTTTAAATTTCATGTAATTTATTGCAAAATACAACGAAACAGTATGACATAAATTAATCTATATATTCTGGTTTGACAAGACCAGACTCATCTATTTTCTAGATTTTCTTGGTAGTTATTATCAAAATTAAAAGTGTAAATTTGACGTTTTGTAACAATAAAATAGTTTTTGAGAACTATTTTAAATTAATATGTTTAAACAATATTGGCAATATTGAACGTATTCAGTTGCATATTTAGTTTAGTAGAAGTATTTTTCTAAACTGTGCCATGATTAAATTTAATTCAATTCAATTTAATTAAAAATATCTTTAATCACAATAGTACAAGATGTACATAGATAACATTTTTTTTACATTAATCTAATAGAAATTAAAAATATTCAATTTGTTTGGGGAAACTAAACATTAAGAACTAACATTAACAATATTTTATATTTCTATAATAACCTTCTGAGCTTTTCATCCTGTTTAACAAAATTTCAAATTTTATAATAACTCTCTGAGCTTTACATCTTGTTTTACACCATTCATCTAGTGAATATAAGGCCTTACAGATGAGAAATATATTTAGCTCCCCACTAAATAATGCCAAGTAATTCATCGTCCTAAACAATTGTAATGATATTATATTAGGCAAAACAAATTAAAACAGCTTAATAGTTGAAAGATCACATTGTAATTAAAGGTAATACTTAAACAGATTTCGAGGTTTAGGTAGTTTTTACTCGCAGTTAACACTAAATTGTATTACAAACCAACCGAAGAATTTTTAACCGAAGAAGCTAGTTTTACTTGAGGAAATTTTCTCAGTCGTTAAATTTTAGCAGCGGTTAATTATTAATTAATTTTAATAAAATCAAATGTTTAGCAGTAAAACTGGAAAAATTTGATCATGTTTGATTGACTTCGAAACTTTTCAAATCCATGAGAACAAGCCCAAAAAGATTTAGACTAAACAGAGATCGAGGAGCGAACTCTTATCACAGAGAACGTTCAGTGATAATTAATTTCAAGCCTAAACCTGACACTGTTTAGCTATATGGTGATAGACACGTCTAGACAGTTCTATAAAGTCCTTACATAAATCACTTAGTGCTATGCAATGATCTAAATTCAGCACAAGGTCTGAATTGATGAAATTAATAAAATTAATCAAATTATTTACATATTTATTTCTCTTTCTGTAAACCATCTTATCAGTAAACTATTTTAAAAGCAAAATATCTAAAAAAATTCATTGAATTGCTTTTAAAGTCCTTCAAGGATTTTCCTTCTTATATAGGCAACGTTTTTTATAATACTTAATAGCTTACTAAGTATTAACAGTTTCACTGATTATATTTCTAACTCTAAGATTAATTTCTTCGATTGGGTATTATTTCAAATACCTCAATGTTTATCTGGCGATTTCCACCTATAAAATGATGACCCGGCGTTGGTCCAATTTATTTAGCGACTGTCGAATCAGTTCCCTTGTCACATTAAAACACCTGAAACATTGACGATGAATGAAAAAACTTAAAACGTTTACCTCAAAGTAAATCTGACGATTCGAAAAAGCATAACAATGTTTTTGGCCATCAAAAGGCCCCAGAGAAATACTTTAAGCTAGTTTAGTTTTCACGGTTACGGTAGAGCCAAGCATCTAACCATGACTCGAATGAGGTGGAAAGCGCCTAATAATCGTCAAGGTATTAATGATTACCTAACCTTTAGCACAGACAAAGAATTACCATATATCTATAATCAGACCTAAACAAATACCTACAAATATTTAAGTAACCAAACTGATATTCATGTGCTTGAATGCAGTATTAAGAATCTAATTCCCTCCACCAATTCCTATTGTTTCAGTTCTCAATTCTGTCCTTGCTTGCACCGGCTCTCGCCCAGTTGTCCATGACTGAGGACCACAAAGCTCCATGTGAAGAAGAAAGCAACTCGATTTCCATTAAACATCCGTGTTCTGATTTAGACATAAAACTATATTCAAATAATCCTCTACTAATACTTTTACTACCTTGTTCAAAAGATTCAATTCAGTTTAAAACTCCAAGAGCCATATCAGATGAAATATCTCCGCAACAGTCAGATGTAACATATATCATGCCTACAGTGCCGTCAAATGGTCCAAAAACACTATTAACAATGAAAACTCCAACAAACAATTACACCTATAGTTTTCAAACAAAGTCACTAAGAAGATCAACCACGGCAACGACAATGATAGCTCCAACAGATAAATATTCCCGTAGTAATCCACCAGTGTCATCGAGTGGTTTAACCATGGAAAAGACAATGATAGCTCCAACCGATAGTCACTCTTCCAATGTTCCATCAACGACTCCGAGCGACTCAACAAGGACAACGACAATGATAGCCAAAACAGATAACCACTCCTATAATA
Source organism: Flexamia atlantica (assembly GCA_035578135.1). Taxonomy (NCBI): domain Eukaryota; kingdom Metazoa; phylum Arthropoda; class Insecta; order Hemiptera; family Cicadellidae; genus Flexamia; species Flexamia atlantica. The sequence continues at coordinate 37,728,127 of JAQJVK010000002.1, read as the reverse complement.
TTCCATCAACAACTCCGAGCGATTTAACTGGTACAACGACAATGATAGCTGAAAGAGATAACAACTCCTCTAATATTACATCAACGACTCCAAACAATTCAACTGGGTCAAGGACAATGATAGATGAAACAGATAACCACTTCTCTAATATTCCAATAACGCCTCCGAGCGGTTTAACTGGTATAACGACAAAGATAGCTAAAACAGATAATCCCTCCATTAACATTCAATCAACAACTTCGAGCGATTCAACTGGTACAACGACAATGATAGCTGGATCAGATAACCATTCCTCTAATATTCCATCAACAACTCCGAGCGGTTCGACTGGTACAACGACAACAATAGCTGGAACGGATAATCACTCCTCTAATGTTCCATCAACGACTCCGAGAAATTCGGCTGGTACAATAACAATGAAAGATGAAACACATAGCCACCCCTCTAATATTGCATCAACAATTCTGAGCGGTTCTTCTGGTACAACGACAACGATAGGTGAAACACATAATCCCATTAACATTCCATCAACAAATCAGCGCGATTCAACTGGTACAACGACAACAAGAGCTGGAACAGATAAACATTCCTCTATTATTCCATCAACGACTCCAAGCAGTTCAACTGGTACACCGACAATAAGAGCTGGAACATATAACCATTCCTCTTATATTCCATCAACGACTCAGAGCGATTCAACGGGTACAACGAAAATGAGAGCTCGAACAGTTAACCACTCCTCTAATATTACATCAACGACTCCGAGTGGTTCAACTGGTACAACAATAATAACAGCTGGATCAGATAACCATTCTTCTATTATTCCATCAACAACTCCGAGCAGTTCAACTGGTACAACGACAGTGATAGCTGAAACAGATGATCACTCCTCTAATATTCCATCAACAACTCCGAGTGGTTCGACTGATACAACGACAACGATAGGTGAAACAGATAATCACTCCTTTAACGGTCCATCAACAACTCCGAGCGGATTAACTCGTACAACGATAATAACAGCTGGAAAGGATAACCACTACTCTAAAGTTACATCAACGAGCAATTCTGCTGGTGGAACGACAAAGATAAGTGAAACAGATAACCACTCCTCTAATATTCCATCAACAACTCCAAGCGGTTTTACTGGTACAACGACAATGACAGATACAACAGATAACCACTCCACTAATATTCCATCTACGAATCCGAACGATTCAATTGATACGGCGGCAATGATATCTGAAACAGATAACAACTCCTCTAATATTTCATCAGCGACTGCGAGCGATTTAACTGGTAGAACTACAATGATAGCTGAAACAAATAACCAGGTCTCTATTATTCCATCTACGACAACGAGCAATTCAACTGGTACAACGACAATGATAGCTGTAACGGATAATCACTCCTCTAATGTTCCATCAACGACTCTAATCAATTCAGCCGGTAGAACGACAAAGATAGGTGAAACAGATAACTATTACTCTAATATTCCATCAACAACTGCGAGTGGTTCAACAGATGCAACGACCATGATAGCTGGAACAGATAACCATTTCTCTAATATTCCATCAACGATTCCGAGCGGATCAATTGGTACAACGACAATCATAGCTGGATCAGATAACCATTCCTCTAATATCCCATCAACGACACCGATCGGTTCAACTAGTACAACGACAATGATAGCTGGAACAGATAACCACACCTCTAATATTCCATCAACGAATCCGAGCAGTTCAATTGGTATAACGACTGTGATAGCTGAAACAGATAATCACTCCTCTAATTTCCCATCAACGACTCCCAGCGATTCAACTGGTACAACAACAATGATAGCTGGAAAAGATAACCACTTCTCAAATATTCAATTTACGTCTCCGAGTGGTTCAACTGGTACGGCAGTGATAGGTGAAACAGATAGTCATACCTCTAATGTTTTATTAACAACTCCAAGCAATTCAACTGGTACAACAAAAATATTAGGTGAAACAGATAACCACTCCCCTAACAGTCCATCAAAAACTCCGAGCGGTTTCACTGGTACAACGACAGTGATAGGTGAAACAGATAACCACTCCTCTAACATTCCATCAACGACTCCGAGCGATTCAAGTGATACAACGGCAATGATATCTGAAACAGATAACATTTCCTCTAATATTTCATCAGCGACTCCGAGCGATTTAACTGGTACCACTACAACGATAGCTGAAACAAATAACCAGTTCTCTAATATTCCATCTAAGACTCAGAGCAATTCAAGTGGTACAACGACAATGGGGGCTGATATAGATAACCACTCCTCTAATATTCCATCAACAACTCCGAGCGGTTCAACTGGTACAACGACTGGAATAACGACAATGATAGGTGAAACAGATAACCATTCCTCTAATATTCCATCAACAACTCCAAGTGGTTCAACTGGTACAACGACAAAGATAGCTGAAACAGACAACAACTCCTCTAATATTTCACTAATGACTCCGAGCGATGTAACTGGTACAACGACAATGATAGCTGAAACAAACAACCACTCATCTAATATTCGATCAACAACTTCGAGCGAGTCAACTAGTACAATGACAATGACAACCACACAACCAACGATGATATTTCCAACGGTTTATCATTTCTCTAATATTACAATATTGATACCAAATGGTTCAATCACACCTACAGTAATGACGAATCCTCCGGACAATCAAACCAATGGTATACCAACAAAATCACCAAATGGTTCCACTACCACATCAACGACGGAAACCCCACCGGATAATCACCCCTCAGATATCCCAATAACATTATCAAGTGGTTTTATTACACCACCAATAACAGTAGCTCCACTGGTTAATTACACCTCCAGTATTCCAACAACGTCGTCAAATGATTCAATTGCAACAAAAATAATGACTAACTCACCGAATAATCACACCTCTAGTATTCTACCAAAGACATCAAGTCCACTTGACAATTATAACTCTACGATTCGGCCAACAAAAAGCGGTTCAAACACACTACCAACGAAAGTAATATCAGAGTATGATCACGCCTCTAGTTTTCCAAAAACGTCATCAATCAGTGTAACCAGACCAACAATAATAATGGATCCAACGGACAATTATAGCTCTAGTGTTCCAATAACGACGACAAGTGCTTCAACCACACTATTAACAATTTCGATTCCACCAGATATCCACACTACTAACATTTCAATTACGAAAGATTGCCCAGAGGTGGTAAAAGAGCTACAAAGTCAAATAGAAAACATCAAAAAACAAATAAACATGATTGAAGCCCAAAAATTAAAATCTTCTTTTACACATGACAGTGCCCGATCCTGGATCTCCACAAGGGAGCCCGAGGATGTCTGAAAAATACATTAATTTCTGACAAAGATTATGAAACTGAAATGTGATGGTGTCAATAGTAACTTAGAAAGGAGTTTATACTTCTATAGATAAACGCTGTTTAGACTAAAGGCACATTGCATTTTAGGAACATTCTCATGACTCTTTTTTGAGTTAAAAAAAGATATTTTCCCAAAACCATAATTTTGGTTCTTGATTCAATGTATTTGAATAGCGTTCAAAAGTTGAATTATCCCCTGATCCAATGCATATTAATTAATTTTGATTCTCAAAAATTATTTTTTAATACCGTTTGGTGATGGTTTTTATTAGTCATAAACAATTTGATGATTTCTGCTTTCGAGCTGTACGATGAATGTTTACCTAAGTTCTTCAAAGTCGAGGAAAACTTGAAGGGAAACTAATTTTCCCACTCACAAGTATTCTGCTGAAATGGGAAATATCTACATTACCTTACAGTTATTTATCTTGATTTACGTTATCATGACAAAAGTCATAACTTAATGTTGAAGTTCATTAATTATTAATCAAAATTGTTCATGTGGCAGTTCCTAAGGGAGTGTTTTTGAACCGCTTACCCATTTTAAAGTGGCCAATCTGTGTAAGAAATACATGCATGGATAATTTATGAAATATCTTTAGCTCTTAGATTATTTTGAGTACTATATAATTTATGCGTTTACATTGTTTCATAATAAAAGATAGAATAAATACATTCCATGGTTTTCAGTGTCATTTATTAGATTTCCTATTTATTTTCTTCGCTTTCGTTTCAACTGTCACTGTAATAACATTGAAGTAATAGAACAATTACAGCAATTATTTATTCCATTAACATGTAAACTTCAGGTAATATCTGATTTATCGGTCTTCAAGTTTTTGGCCTTAAACCATTTTTTGGGGAACTAAGTGAATATGTGTAGAGGAGGTTTGGAAAATGGAGGGGTTTAGATTGTTTTTTTTCTAATTGCATATCGTAATGCGTCAAAACATTAGTTGCCAGAACACATGTTACATAAATATGACAACAGCAAATGTATAAGTTCATAAAACAAATCAAATTAGTCTATTATAAAATTAGGCTAAATTTTTTCTAATTTACAATGCTCAGTAAATTTTTTGTCAGAATTCACTTAGATGCAAAATAATGCATTGAAACTGTTTCTTAAAATCTAATGACTCAGGGTGAGGTGGCAACATATTGTCTTATAGCTGTTAGGTTTGATACAAAAGAACCTCAACATGCATAGCCTAATATCAGATTTATTATGATTTACTTCAAACACAGAACAAACAGAACATCATGTCAAGAAGCCATATCTGAGAAGAAGGGGGAAGGAGCTACGTCACTTCCTTTATAATCAGTAAGCCAACATGACAAACATAATTTAAACTTATTGTCGCAACATAAACATTATATATGATAATATGATATGTATGTATGATAATATATATGCAAGAACTGTATTTATATTCTACAGTTCTTTCAATTACAAGTTTGAAATGTCAAGGGGCCTTCCTGTTTCTAATAGGCCAACTTGGATTCAGTGGCTGCTTCACAGATTCATCCTGTCTTGTAGACTTTTCAGATGAAACTCTTGTCCTAGGACTCCTACTCTTTACATTTAGGATCAGTTTTACAGAAAAATTGTTTGAGGTGATCAGCATGTAAAAATTTAATTTAGTCTTGAACCTAAGCTGTATAAGTTATTTCATTTAAGTTAACAACTTAGAAACTAAAACCAAACTTAGAAACTACTTTACTTCCTCTCCCTGAACACTGCGAGCAAGTACTTGCTCCCCAGGATCAAAATACTTCATTTGGCCTCTACTCTGGTATACCTTACTAAATTAATTCTTTTTCAGCTGAATTAATGAAATCAGCTGATTTAGAACAAGGGAACTAGAATTTAGAATAGTACGGTGAGTGTCATGGGATTTCTGACCAATATAAACTGGTATGTGGTGTTTGACATTCATAGTTATCGCTCTTGTTTGCCACCATAGCCTATTCTACATTTCAAGTAACACTGATTTAGCGAGCAGGAATGAAATGAAAGCAGAAATGAGCCTTTTGCGTACTGTTTACAGGTGTGGCAATGTGATTATTCCCATGCAACGGTAGGAAAAACAATAAAGAGTTGTTCGATAAGCAAACAAAAAGCTATCGATCTTGTGCTGCATACTAATATTAGGCTAAGAGAGGTACTTGCTTTCAATGAGTGATTTTAACAATCTCTGCGTAAATGCCCGAATCATCCGTTCAATGAAGGACGGTATGGTGAAGAATGAATGAATATAATTCCACTTATTTCACAGAACCTTTAGAACTCTAAACTACAGTGAGAGGGGCCATTATCTGACAGAATTCTCTCTTGAATATTTAATTTGAAAACAACGTTTTAAGCTTTCCTATTGTATTTATTAGCTATTTTTAGCTATTGTATTCATTTGTGTATTCATTAGCTTTTCTATTGTATTTTCCACAATGAAATTTTCTGCTCACTGAGAATAGCTGTCAATAACAAGAAGCACGTGTTCAGCATTTTATTAGCAAAACCTATATACAAACATTCCCACCTAATAGTATAAACAGGCAAAGGGGTTAACGGAACTTTAGGAACTGCATTTTTTGAAAGCTGACAAACTTGACAATACTGAACTAAATTTACAATATCATTTCCAGTTCCGGCCACCACACGTAGCAACGGTTCAATATTTTAATCCTAGTTATGCCAGGCTGTTCTTTGTCAAAGTACTTCCTGTTTTCAGTCTATCAGGAATTATCCACTCTCTTTCCCCATAAAATACATCCTTGATCAATAGGCCATTCAGGTCTAAGCTTTAAAAAAGATTTTAATTCCTTACCAACTTGACTAAGCCAACCATTAAAAGTCGAACCCAGACCTTTTGATAAAACGACATATTTTTTTGGTATAAGCAGAAATATCATATGATGACAGAGGCTTACTTCTAGTGGGAGACAAATAAGTTACGTCGCAACTTACAGAGTTATCAGTTTTTTAAAAAGGGTAACCTACACAACAAATCCTATGGAATTTCTTAAAGCCAAACCCAATTGCTAAAGCTTCACGTAATATGTGTACGTAATTCTATTTATGTTTAGACAAAGTGCGAGATGTAATGTGAAAGAGGTTTTTGCTACCATCTGAGACCCTATCTAAGTCAACACCATTACAACACAGCAAAAGTTCATTTTTAGGATCACACTGACATAAAATATTGTATTTTTCTATCCAAGTTTTGCTTTGCTAAAAAGTTTGCATTTGTTCCCTACTAAACTCAAATTTTGTAGTAGCCCATACAAAGGGTCAAGTTTAGTTAATAAGTTAGGCATGATCTTACAGTTGTAATTCAGCTAACCTAAACAAACCTTTAACTCTTTCACTTTTTGTGGAGGCCTAATTTCTTTCAAAGCTTCAATTTTTCTTAACTTAGGATGTAAACCATAATAATCTATTACGTAACCTAAGTATTCAACCCTAGGCTCAAAGAACTTGCAGATTTTCTTATTGAAAGTAAGACCATATTCTTACAATCTCCTTAACACTTCAAATCATTATTTGATACGATTACATCATCAACACCCAACTTTGGGAATCTTGTAAAACTCGATTTATTGTTGACTGATGAAATTCCAAAAGGCAAACGGGTATATCTAAAAAGGTCTAGGTGAGTATTTCTAGTAAGTCTAGGTCTAGGTTTGGAAGGTTTCGAGCCCACAACTGCTGAAAACATTGGAAATCTCAAGAACGGTAAACATTTTACGTTTGGCCAAAGGCTGAAACAAATCTTCCACAGTGGGCAATGGGTAGTGTTCCGTTTTAAACATTGACTTACATTTTAAAGTCACCACAAATACCTTTTTGATCAGAGTTGGGCTTTAGCTCAACAACAATACAAGATGCCCACTCACTATAACTTACAGGCTCAATTACCATTGCCTTTAATTTATTCAACTCTTGTTCTAAAGCATTTTTCAGTGAAAATTGGACAGGCCTAGCTTTAGGAAAAATCAGGACAGCACTAGGCTTACTTACACACCACCTTTCCTCACAATAATTGAATATTCTTAATCAAACCAAACCCTGGCTTAAATACACCAAGAAAGATTTCCTTTGTAAATTTTGGATCATTGTACACGCTTATTGGTTTGGGTTCGTTAGTTTTAACTTAGATCTTCTTACTTCCAAATAACATCTATGATTTATTTTAGGTAAAATAAAAAATTATTTTCACCACCATTTTCTTGCATTTTACTCAAATTCAAACCTAGGCCTTTAATCCCATCCCTACTTAGCAAGGTTGGGAGAATTTAAAAAAAATTTAATACATTAACTATAAATCTTTTGTTTTATTAGACTGAATACTCTCAACTCTACTATGTAAATGTTTATTGGCAATTGCTCCTCCTAATTCCTGAATAGGGTCTTTCATCTAGGTTTGCAACCTTTCAACCTTGTTTGATTTACATCGAATATATTTAGGAAACAGGTTGTGGAAAACTGGTTGCGCCATAACAGGTGCCCTGCGCCAGTATCAATTTAAGCTAAAATATTTTTTCTTTCAGTATTTAAATTTACCTAAAAAGGATTAATTGAGCTTACAGCACTCAACCATACTGTTTTACGAGTAAATAAATCAAGAGAGGAATCGGTACCATGTATTATTACGATCTACATAGTCTACAAGATTTACATTCTTATTGGCTTTACCTTGAGCAAATTTAAATTTGGATCCATTCTTACTTTTATTTCTCATTTCTAGGCTTCTGAAAGATTGTAGGCCTACCTTGAACGTTTTTCTTTAAAACTTTGGCCAAATGATCCTTTTTCTTACAGATTTTACAAGCTATATAGCCTTTATACTTGAGCCTTTATACTTTCAATTAAACCGTACATGGTCAGGTTTACCGCACAACGTACAGTGTGCACTTTTATCACTTTTCTTCCTCGCCTCACCTTTTCGAGTGAACTTATTAACTTACTAATCTTGAGGTCGACTCATGATGACATGTTTTTATTTCCCTCGAGGCCAGCAAGTTCCATGGAAACTGCTAGTTCAACAGCCTTTGTGAATGTAAGGGCATCCTCTGTTAGCAGCTTGCGCTGAATACCTTCGTTGTTTAAACCACAAACAAATCGTTCCCTTGGTGCCTTTCCCAAAAGTGAGTTAAAAGTACACTGTGAAGCTAAATGTTTGAGTCCAATAAGCTACGGATTCCTCAGGGAACTGATCCCTTTTATAAAATTTGTAGCGCTCTGAAATCAGAAGCTTCACGGGAGCATAGTGGCTTTTAAGCTACTCTATTTTACAAATTCTTTTAACTCCAACGAATCCACCGTTTTAGGTGCTATTAAATTTCTGAGAACCCCGTAAGGCTTGGATCCTATAAGGATGAGAAGGACGAGTTTATAGTATCCAAGATAAATAAAATGACACCACCCGTTTATATGTAAGGTTTAGGTTCAGAAGTTATGGCAACGTAAGTTTTAAAATTCAAGTTTTTGGTATTTACTTAAAATTATAATAATAATTAGTCAAAATATACAGTAATTTCAACCATTACATTTTATTTGAAACAAATAATTATGAAGTATTTTTAATTTTTATTTTACGTTGACTGGTTGCGCAGATAATTGATAAAGTTTTCGTTTGGTGGGGAAACGTAGTACGTTGTCTAATATTATTCCTATGGCAAATATAAAAAAACCGATATATTCGTTAATTACCAACCGATTTGGATAAGGTTGGGTGTATTTGTGGGATAATTTTAAACTTTTTATGTAGGGTCTTGCTTTAAGAGAGAAAGTACGTGTCAGTTAGCTAATACCGTTTTATTTTCTTAACTGCCAGTATATACTGCTATTCCACAGGGTTCTATACTGGGCCCTACAATGTTTATAATTAAAAATAATGACTAACCAAATATTGTAAATAATCAATGTTTTTTTCCTTACATGTATACTGACGACTCTGTGACTCAAATGTTGTGTAAAGATTGAATTGAAAAGACTAGTTTCAAAGTGAAATCCTGTTGTGAATGACTTAACATTTTGTCAACAAGATTTTGTCAGAATGAGGATGACACAAAGCTTCTAACACTACCAGTAATTTGATAGAGTCATATCGATGGGTGTTTTCTTCGCTTTATTTTTGTTGATAAAATTGACATATATGTCACTGTAGATCTATGTGTATTTTGTTTTTGTGCGAAGTCTTTTGTTGTACGATATTTTTGTTTGGGATACTGATACGAAAGTAAAAACTGTTGATCCTACAGAAAAGAGCAATGAGAGTCAGAGCAAGATTACATCCTCGCGAACGTATTGCGAATGAATAAAAAAAAACGTTTTTCTTGCTGCATATTACGCCCTCATTTATCCACATCTGTCCTACGCTATTTCTGTCTGGGGATCTGAGAATACGCAAACAAAGCAGATATTTATTCTGCAAAAAAGGCAATCAGAATCATAGCTCGCCTAAAATCCAGGGAATCTTGCAAATCTTTCTTTATTGCGATAGGTCTTCAGACGTTTCCATCCATTTACGTTTTTAACACTCTTAATTCTCTAAAGCAGAACCCCAAGCATGATCAAGATGCCTCTTTAACAGTGTAAAACTAGAAGTAGAAAAAATTCAAAAATTCCCCACCACAACATTTAATTTTTTTTAACCAAATGTTGTACAATGCTGAGAAAACCACCATAACGCCTTAGGATTTCAAAATGTTTTTTTTAACATTAGGGATCTCTTTAATGACAATTCGAAGTAGATTTATTTTTAATACATAACCCATTGTATTATTGTACTGGATTATGCCAATGCTGTAAAATGTTACATGTGGCATTAAAGAATTATTTGATTCTATTTCATTGATAGTTATGTTCAATAATATTAATTACGAAATGGAATTTATCGATACATATTTTACAATCCCCGCCATTTCCCAATATGGCGGCTGTAGCACAGCTTGCATTTTAGAGGACTTTTAGTATTATAACTAGAAGGTACACACAAGATCTGCACCAAATACCCTGCTTTTACTATTTTATTTTACCAAATAGCATTTTCACGGCACTATTAAAGATCATTTTTAGCAGTATTTCTGGTAGCTTAGCAATATAATAGAGTACCATTGATAAAGTTGCCATTTGATTAGTTTTATTTTAACTCTCCATTTCGTATAATTCCTTTAAATTTACCAGGTAACACGATTTCCATGAAACGACGTGGAAGATTTAAATATCCGCCATTTTGCAAAGCTTACAGCAGAGGTATGATGAGATTTGGCACAATTAATTGTTTCATACACTATTCGTTCAAAATTTTAAGTATATAAAACACGTTTAGATTGACAAACCACAAACTAGACATTAAGAACCAAATGGTTATATAGTACAAAGTGTTTGTTTTGATGCAAGCTACAAATTCCACACAAATTCATGAGATCTCCAAAAATTTTGGAGACGGTATGATTTTAATATACAATTTAACTAGGTTAGATAGGTTTTTAAATTCTATACATACTTAAGTTTATACATGTTCATACGTAAGTCTACATTGTTCATCAATCAAAGTTTATATACTTAATATTATTTCCCACTATAACGTTGTAACGTCAGTAAAGTTGAATTATTCTTTACACTTTACTTTACTTTAAACTGCTTTTACTTTCTCCCCTCTATACACAAGGAGATAGTATTGTTTTCGTCAAAATTTCGAATTTGAGTTGTTAGTGGATATTGCCGTTTTAGTAATTCTCGAATCCAAAAAGTGGTTTTCGGAGTGGTGTCCGTCCGTGTGTGTGTGGATGTATATAAACAAAGCTAGAGAGGACACCAGTGGTCCGATTTTCATGAAATTTGGTATGTAGGTTGCCATAAAATCTCTATAAGCTATCACAGTAAAATTTTATATGTTACTGTGATCGTTCTTGGGACCTGATGATCACCAAACGTGCAAAGTCTACAAAAAATAACTCACTGTATGTAACCTACCTAGTATGTCGGAATTAATAAAACAGTATAAATGTTTCGTTCTTTGATAAAATTCTAATATATATCTTATGGGTTTTAGAGGAGTAATCAAGAAATAAAGAACTGGGACTTCTATTTAAATATATAATTTGTGGAATCATTTTCCATAATCATTAATACAATTAAATATGATCAATCATGTTAAGACTCCATCACGGTCTGAAATGCTTAGTCATACATTTGAGAAAAGTAAGAAAACTGTCAGTGGGAAGGCAATTTCTGAGAGCTTGTACAAACTTAATAATTAATTGTGTCAAAGTAGACCAGTTTATTTCAACATTTTCAATTTCCTTGGAGAATTCAAATGGAGTAGGAGTGGCAGCCCGGTTGAGGTTGAATCTTTCAGTCAAACTTTCTTCAAAATTGCCGTTGGTGCCGGTCACATGGACAATGGTGGCGAAAAGATCAACCTACAAAATGTCAATTAACCTTAAGTTTTACTGCAGGTAATTCCTTATACTCAGCAAAATGTTATGTTTTTAAAATGCTAAAGGATGGTGGGCTACTTGCGTCAGCCCTGTATCTCAATGCTTTGCCATTGAGGCTCTCTAACTTGGTAAGTAAAAAAAATATTGAGAGTCAATTATGGCTAAATTTAAAGTATAAAGAAGCAGGATCGTGTGTGGATTATGTCATTCACATATTTACTCAATTTATTCCTCTTTTGAACCTGTGATGTATTATTTATTTAATAACAAGCCTGTCAAGTAGATGTCTATTTGTAAACCTTAAAAACATGTTCACTGGAATGTTCTTCGAACTAAGCCCAGTTTTATTATACTTGGCTCTTCATCATTTTCTAAGACCTTGCGCGAAGTTACAGGGTCAAGGACACGAGGGGGCAAATCGTCTCTACACTTACTTGTGAGTTGGAAATAATACGGCGAAACCGTCTTGCCTGTTGCATTTTCAATGGAAGAATCTTTTGATGCGTTATTTGAAAATAACTATTTAGGTTTGAATAATTTCTTGTATCTACCATTTATATGCTGTAAAGTCCACAAAACATAAAAAAAACGCTGTCCCCGACGGTATTTTATTATATTTAGGGAATTTTAGGAGAAACGAGATGACTTTAGACTTTACTTAAAATGTTTCATACAGTTCAATTTAGGTTGTAATTATCAGGCTAATGTAAAATAGTCTTAGAGGGTGTTCAGTAAAGTAAAAGATTATTAGTAACACTCTTGCCTATTTAAATAAGTTATTTTTTAAAGGGATATTGGATATTAGATTAACATATTTTCTCAATGTGGAAATGAGAATTAATTTCTCCAAAGAAATTATTTGTTTTCTTTCCTTGGTTTTCTTCAAAACTAAGGATCGCGTCGCTGTGAGTGTTTACGCAATAATTACTCAAATTTAGCTTGTGGGAATTTTACTTAAATAACAACTATTTTGATTTACAATTTACAAAGCAACAGTACAAAATAGTTTTCAAAGTTTTCTTGCTGAGGTTCTTTTAACGAATAATATTTTGTTTTTAAATAATTCTGTCGTGTTTTATCAGTTTTTCTAACTCGTTTTCATATTTGATTTTAAAAATAATATCAAATTACACCATTTTCTTTAAATAGGTCACGGAACAATTTTTTACTATCTCAGGATAAAAATAAATTAATTTCTTAATTTTTTATTGCCTTGAGGCTCTTCTATCATGTTCCCACCATCCTATACCTTGATGATTTACGAAGACATTTGATTTGTTTCTGTATTTATTAAAACACTAATTGTTTATTAGTATTTTTTGTTTTAGAAGGAGCATTAAACTTACACATTGTAATTATGAAGTAAAAAGTCGGCATTTTGATAACATTCCATGTATTTCAATCTATACTTGATATCCAAATTGTTTCAGTTTATGTATTTACCCGCACATGCTAGAAAATGAATGATATTGAAAGGCAGAGAGAAGCACTCTGTTACCACTTCTATTATCTTAACTAAAACGTGTACCCAAGTGGTCGTGTTTCCCTTAACATTTTCCATATCCTCGAGGAGATCAAGATGATTAGACGGCGCTGGACGGAGGCGGTCGTCGAATCTTTGACAGATAGTGGCTGCCACGAGAACAGCAACGACGAGTGCAACCTACATAGTCAAATTGCATTAATTTATTTCAAATCTTTTGTCGTAACTTATAATTTTTAATGGGAAGTGTACCCTAATATAAATTTTTATTTAAATTTGTAAAAAATTCATATAGAGTCCCTTAATAAATTGCGTAAAGTTTATCCTACTAAATTCTACCGGTTCTGATTTACGATATCATTTAGGATTTATTTTACTTTCAGGTTGCCAAATGTCAAAATATCTATACCTCCCACGACATGGAACGAAATGTTTTTCTATCAACACTCAAATTATTTGTTCAGCATTTAATATACAGTCCCCCGCTAATTGCTATGCTTATCAAATAGGTCAAGTTTGTAGTATATGAACTTATTTGTAACAAAAAATTAAACGACAAGAAAATTGTTTTTATCGAATTTAATCTATTGAATATTGGGCATGGTCTAGGCAGTATAACACTAGGTAAGCAAAAGAGAATATTATTTCAGATTTAATATATAAACAATACAAGGAGTATTATGATAGGTGAATGTCAAATTCACCTAAACATTGGTTAAATGCGGTACAACTTTATATCCTTCTTTTACTTGACTGAGGCCAGCTTATTAACATTTATTCTCCAACAGTCTAATTTTCTTCCATATATGTAATGATTAACAAATTGAATATAAATCAATAATCTTGATGAGAATGTTTTTTAATCTTTATTGAAGAGTAAGTAAACCTTTGAGAGAGTAACATAATTACTGGTGACAGATATATAACGGAAATGTAATCAGTGTTTTTCTTCAAAATAAACTTTCTTTGTACAAAATGTCTTGAGTTTATTCATAGTTGAACATTCATTGGTACTCTTCCATTGTTAGCATTAAGTCTCAAAAACAAAACGTAAATGTTCAATCAGCTTTATCTTTTATTAACCTTTTAGTACGAAAATACATTCCACTCCAAGTGTTAAAGCAATAAAATAAAAAATACATTTTACTATATTTTGTTCAAGAGTTTTAGCAACTTCACTTAGTTTTGTTCACTTTTCAAAAACTAGGTTTATTGTCATAAAAAACATGTTCTTCATTGAAGAATGCTAGGGTGGAAATAAAATCATACAACATTTAACCTTTATTGTACGTACTATAAAACAGTTTTTCTTGTTTAGTAAAATTAAGTATTGTTTATCATTTAAATAGATAAAAGTATGAAAACAAAAAAATACAGATTATGGGCTGGCTGTCTTAAGTTAAGTACAAACCAATTATTTTACACTCACAAATATAAAACTTTTGAAGAGCATGCTGCTACAGTTGTAAGTAGGTACGGCTGCAGTTTATTTTGTGCCTCTTATTTGTTCTCGTAGCAATTATAACGGCTTGAAAAATTACACTGTAACATTGGTATCTTTATTGGTTCTTGGAATTCTTTGCACTGGAAATTAGTTTACGGTAGTGAGACTACTAGGGAATCCTATATTTACTATGGAAATAGATATTTTGTAAGTCTAATGAAGTGATTTTTAACAACTATGTTTGTGGTTAAAGCATGAGGAAATGTTCTTAGTAAAAACAAAATTTAGTTGTGCGTTCCATTACAAAAAAACTTTTCAGATTTTCAAGAGCTCGCTTTTATATTTTCATCGTAAAGTCAGTAATACTAGCAAAACAGCGTGAAGAACATGTTTTATCTCTTTTTAAACTATTACAAGCTCTGCTGAGCAGATTTTGAACTGAAACCAACCGATTTAAACAGAAATTAATGAGTTTTAAAATCAACTTTATTAATTCACTGTAAAACCTCTCCTTGCAACACCGTTTCCATTAAATAATTTAACAATTTATAAGTAGGTTTACGTACCTCCGTCGTCAATCCTAAATAATCATAAATTGATTACTGCAGTTTCGAGACTCAAGGTCTCATTGTCAAATCTTCAAAAACGTCAAGAATCACATTTAAAAACATTATTTTTACATCAAAATTCACGAGAACACGAAAAACACGAAAAAACATTTAAATAAATTAATCGCGTGGCCGGCCAAGATTAATTTATTTAAATGTTTTTTCGAGTTTTTCGTGTTCTCGTGAATTGTGATGTAAAAAAAATGTTTTTAAATGTGATTCTTGACGTTTTTGAAGGTTTGACAATGAGACCTTGAGCCTCGAAACTGCAGTAATCAATTTATGATTATTTAGGATTCACGACGGAGGTACGTAAACCTACTTATAAATTGTCGATTATCAATCCTGGAGGCAAAAAATGAATAAAAATAGTTTAAGATGATTTATTACTTATTTTTAATAGGTTTTTGACTACTGTTATCAATATGGTGAAATAATTATAATAAAACAAAACCAGAATTGATTTTCCAGAATTATTATAATAGTTCTACAGTTCCTTCATTTATTTCACCACCTGATCAAAACTTTTGCTGGGTATTTAGGGTCAGAGGTGTCCCAAATCGCGGTTGGACCATCGGAAAGAGGAGCAAAGTAGAAAAACGCGTCTCAAAATGTTTTTGGGAAGTTTTTTCAGTGGAAAATTAAATAGGTCTAGTTTTGGTTAAGGGTGAGTTCACTAGTGAATGGCCGTTATGCCTTAAAAAAACTGTATTAAGCATTTTATTTTGGCTAGCAATTTATAAACAGGCTTAATGCAGCATTGGAATCTTACTTAAGGTTCCTTTGCAAATAGCACAAATGCCCTTTGCCGAAATATGTCTTTCAACGTATTTAATATCGAGTGACCATTTTGACCAACATAAAAATTGAGTCTCACCAGCAAGCTAAATTTACGTTTATTTTGAAATTAATAATGTTTCCAAAATGTTTCATAACTAAACATCGGCGAACATTTTACTCTTTGATTTTAAATACACCTAATTCCATTCATTACTTATGTATCGTTAATTATTATTAAGGTCGGTCACTCACTGGAGCATTTACATAGTTGTCTAAAAATGCAAAGGGCCATCACTGTTCCGGTTGAAAAGTAATTTGTACTGATCATTCTTAATTCTTTAAAGACAAACTAACTATTAACGAATTTCCCCTATAGGGAAGAAGCTATTACCGTAGGTCTCATGGTAAGACCTAAGCACGAGACCATGATAACTTTTCGTTTTGGGGCCACCAGAAGCAAAAAAATACCCCCGTTGCAGCAGACCTGCATACTCAGCGAATTTCTAATGCGAGATTTGACATATTTTGGTAAGCTCCATAAGAATAACATGGGGAATGAGTATGCAGGTTTGCTGCTACAGGTATATTAAAACTGGGTGGTTTTAATTCAATATTTAGTAGATCTGAACTAGAAGAAGCTACTTACTAAGTTTTATCAAGATATGTTGAGAAACAACCGAGATATAGAATTTCTCTTATTTCCCATAAGGTTAACATTGGGACAATGTACTGTGTTTACCACTTCCAATATCTCATTAACCAATGGACATTATGCAGTGATTCAAAATACTAAATTGTTTGTTGTTTTGAGCTGAATTCATTAGTGCCGACATAAATTCGGTAAATTTTATTTTTCTAAGTAAAAAGCTCAAAAAACCCATTTTTGGGGGTTTTATCCCCCTTTACCCCCACTTCCGGTGGTCCGATCGGGCTGGTTCACGAACTCGTCTGAGTGATTACCACTTTACACGTCTGTACCAATTTTCATTAAGATTGGACCATTTTTACGGCCGCTATCGTGCTAACAGACACATATATAGATATAAATATAGATATTTATGTATATAAATTCGAACGAATGGTGTTTTTTGCTTCTGGTGGCCCCAAAACGAAAAGTTATCATGGTCTCGGGCTTAGGTCTTACCATGAGACCTACGGTAATAGCTTCTTCCCTAAAGGGGAAATTCGCTAAAGTACCATTCGTTCAAATTTATATATATATATATATATATATATGTGTGTGTGTGTGTGTGTGTGTGTGTGTGTGTGTGTGTGTGTGTGTGTGTGTGTGTGTGTGTGTGTGTGTGTGTGTGTGTGTGTGTGTGTGTGTGTCTGTGTGTGTGTGTGTGTGTGTGTCTGTGTGTGTGTGTGTGTCTGTCTGTGTGTGTGTGTGTGTGTGTGTGTGTGTGTGTGTGTGTGTGTGTGTGTGTGTGTGTGTGTGTGTGTGTGTGTGTGTGTGTGTGTGTGTGTGTGTGTGTGTGTGTGTGTGTGTGCGTGTGTGTGTGTGTGTGTCTGTTGGCGCGATAGCGGCCGTAAAAAATGATCCAATCTTAATGAAAATTGGTACAGACGTGTAAAGTGGCAATCACTCGGACAAGTTTGTGAACCAGCCCGATCGGACCTCCGGAAGGGGGGAGTAAAGGGGGAAACTCCCCAAAAATGGTTTTTTTAGTTTTTTGCATAGAAAAATAAAATTCATCGAATTTTTGTTTGCACCCCCTTTCCTCTAACAGCGGTAGTTTGGGGGTAAGTCGAAATATTTAAATGTAAGCCCCCATCGAGTTGTACATAGTTTTAAAGGTCATAGAAAAAGAATGGTGCAAGCTAGACATCTCTAAGTCAATCCTATGAAAAGTTTTGGCAGTTCAGTTTTATTTTTTTCAAAATAAATTAAAATTCAACTTTTGTAGAATGGCCGGCTCACTAGACCTCACCCCTCTCGATTTTTTTTTTTTGGAGGGGGGCTTTATTAAAAGCAAAACTCGCCTTCGGCTCGCTGGGGGCTCCGCCCCCAGGCCCCCTACTGTGAGTCCCTTGCAGAGGGATTTTAATATTGATAAGTCACGTAGTTAAATTGATTTATTTGTTTACATACAACGTCACCATACCATGTATATCCGGTCGTGGTTGGGGGGTTTGGAAAAATAAAAGTTACAAGACAAAATTAATTAAACAGTTAATAAATATTCAGGTCAAGATATCATTAGTAGTTTAGGGGCGCATTTGGTTTTGGGGGTTTTCGGTTGTGGGGGCTACTCAACAAGTCCTGAAGGTTGGCCCTGGTATAGGTCGTATTGTGAGGCTTTCAGGGGCGAGTATTGGTAAGACTTGCAGATTAGGAAAAAATTAAGGAGGTGTGTACTGAACAATCACAATACGAATTAACTCTTGACAAATCCTGGGAAAATTCACCGTTTGGGGGGGCAGAAGGTGGGGGGAGTAGTCAGTGAAGGGATTTACGATGGGTTGGGTGGGGCTATTTTTTTGTTAGGGAAGGGCTGATGGGTTTCGGGTTGAGGTAAACGTATTTAATAAAAAAAATACAGGTGAAAATTAATTTTACTTTTTACAAATTCTCAGCATAAGTTATTTCGGGTTTGTTCAAGGGTCAGGGGGTTATTGGTGGTAGGGTTTTGGGCTTTGGGGGTTAATTATATGAAAGTGGAGAGCTTGGTAGGCTCAAAGGGGTTGGGCAAAAGTACTGATTTATTTAAAAATAACATTGCCAAACATATGAAAAATGCAGAATTTGTTTCATTCATTGGTCGGTTTCTGGGTTGAAAGGGGTCAGAGCTACCTGAGGGCGAAAGAGACGAGATAGGGCAAAAAATCAAGTCATACATATACTGATTGCAAATTATCAGGGTTCTAGGTAGTATATCAAGGTGATATAATATACATTACCTCGAGAAAATCGCTGGAATTTGGCGAATTTCGAAGATTTTTTAAGTTTATATGCGTTTCAATACAAACAACAGTTATAATATTTCTGGCTTCTAACATTCATGCTATAGAGATGATTTTTACCAATTCGAACCCTCTACGTATAATAATAAATCTACTGGAGCTGAAAAATGTTGGGGTAACCTTAGAAAATTGAAAGTTCTAGAGCTACCTAAGGGTGAAGGAGACGAGATAGGGAAAAAAGTCAAAGGACCAAAGTTGTAGATCGTAAAAATCCTTGGGACCCCGTGCAGTCCGTTTTTCGATAGGACCATCTGTACGGCCACTAGAGCTCAAAATAACTTTGCTTTAAAAATAGCTTTTTTAGCGATTTTTGTAATTTTTTTTAGGGGATTGAAAGAAACATGGTGAGTTTTGATACTTTTTCCTGTATATTGACCCTCCAAGAAATATTCGGGCCAAATTTCAAGTTTCTATCTCATCGGAAAGTGTTGTTTGAACCGGAATGAAATACCTCGAGAAAATCGCTGACATTTGGCGAATTTTGAAGGTTTATTTGACTTTATATGCATTTTAATATTCCAAATTAGTTATATTATTCATGATTTGTAACATAAATGCTGTAAAGATGTTGCACACCAAATTTCAGCTCTTTACTTTTAATATTTAATTAACTGGAGCTGAAAACCTGGGGAAAATCTTCGGAAATTAAAAGTTCTATAGCTACCTAAGGGTGAAGGAGACGAGATAGGGCAAAAAGTCATAGGACCAAAGTTGTAGATCATGAAAAATCCGTGACACGTGGTGCAGTCCATTTTTGGGCAGGACCTCTAGTTCAGCTGCTACAGCCCTAAAACCAAAAGTACTTTTTTTAAAATTCAAGTTTTCCTCCCTTTGGGGGGGTTGGGGGTGGAAATGTTTTGTTTTGACAATTTTTCCTGTGGTTCGACCACCAAAGTAATATTCATGCCAAATTTCAAGTTTCTAGCTCATCGGGAAGTATTGTTTGAATTTTTATACGTGAGTGAGTCAGTTACACAAGCGGCTGTATAATATATAGATTTATGACACTAAACCTGATAATCTCGATGAATTAAAAGCACTTTGAACGAGCATGCCAGCCAGTCACACGAGAAATATTGGCAAATGTGAGGCAGGCATTTGAGTCCAGACTTCACTTCTGCCTGGAAGTGAATGGTGGACATTTTGAGCAGTTAATCTAGATTTAATCGTGGTATTTTTCCTCTTTTTTCACACGAATAATCATTATTTCTTCATTATTTACATAACTGAGGATTTCATTTGATTTTCAAAAAAATAAAATTTTGAACTGCCATAAGTTTTGTTAGGAATGACGTAAAAACCGCTAGTTTGCGCTGTTAAAGATCGGACCATTTTTACGGCCGTTATTGTGCTAAAAGACACATAGATAAATAGATATATAGATATTTATGTATATATATATATATATATATATATATATATATATATATCTAAAATTCAAACGAATGGTGTTTTTTGCTTAAGGGGGCCCCAAAACAAAAAGTTATCATGATCTTAGGCTTAGGTCTTACCATGAGACCTACGGCAATAGCTTCTTCCCTATGGGGGTAATTCGCTAAAAAATAGTAGTTTTTCCTTTTTTTTAAGAAGGAGTATGCGACTAAAACAGTGTAAAGGCAAAAAAATCGTTCATTTGATAAAATATCATTTATTTGAAGTTTGGCAAAGGAGATGTTATTTCAAAAAAAAGATTTCTCTTTTTATTTATTACATACCATTTGAGCGAGCATTTTCTCCCCCACGCACCCTAGAAACTTAATGATATCAAGAGTCGTAAGGAAAGGAGGATGCTTACTGAAGCATGTCATTAGTACTGAAAAAACGTTAGATAGAAAATGTAGGAAACTAGACAGTTTTCCCAGTTCTCCCTCGAAGTCTTCACCTCCCGCAGTCAGTTCTTTCTCCAAAATTTTAACTTCCTTGAACCCTTTTCCTACGAAGTGTTTAACTCCCTTGATCCCTTCTTCTCCGATGTGTATAGCTTCCTTGAGCCCCTCTCCTACGACGTGTTTAACATCCTTGAACCCTTCTTCTTCGATGTGTTTAACCTCCTTGAACCCTTCTCCTACGACGTGTTTAACTCCCTCGAGCGCTTCTTCCCCGGCGTTTTCAGCTTCCTTGATAACATTAAGGGTGACAGACGGGGCCGGATGGTTGCGGACGATAAATCTTTGACCGCTGGTGCCGGCGGCGAGGACAGCGGCGACGAGTGCAAACTGCAAAGACGAATCAAGTAAACACGAATCAAATATTTGGTCGAATCATTTGTTTTTAAAATAAGAAAAAGCAAGGATACATTTCAATAAATGTGTAAACGACAAACCAAAATGTAAGATTTAATTATGATAGTTTATTCTTACTACTTACCATACGGCCTGCTGCCCTGCGATGTAATTAAATAAGTTTATTCGTAGAAACGTTCTAGTTGTTTAATTGTGCCTTTAAATTGAACAATTTACCGAAAAAATTAATTTATCCCTGATTTGATAAATCATATTCATTTTATCATTATCTTGTCATTTCCAAAAATGCCTATACCTCCCACAACGAGGAATAAATGTTTATTTGTCACCACTCGCAATTGCAGTATTTGTCCAGTATAGATACAATCTGTAATTTCCTACCCAATCTTGACTTTTTAAATAAGGTTCAGTCACTGAATTGTTTGTACCCAAACAACAAAGTAAACATAAAAAAACGAATAAAAAACGAAGTTGTAATAAGCTTTTGATGTCTGCAGATCTGAGGTCAAATACCTTGTAAGCAAAAGTAAATAATATCCATACATAAAGCCCAAACTGCCCGTAACTTTTAAGAAAACCACAAATCCGACATCCATCAAACCCCATAATTGAATAAAGGTCCCGGCAAGGAAATCCCAGGAAAAATATTAGTTTTTTGATAACAGTTTTTCTAAGAACACAAATAAAAAAACTGAACAGCTGTTTTATTTGTTTTTATTTTTTCCAGCGAAGCGGGACACCGTCAGCTAGTTATAGGTAGTTAAAAATACATAACATAACAGAGAGCTTCATATTTAAAATAATAAGTACCAAAGACATTTTACTCAGTGACGGGTGTACAGTTTCGGTTGCCCGGGGGAAAATCGGCGTTTGGTGCCCCTCCCCCTCGGAATCAACACAAGGCCTATATTATATTTTGAAAGCTCTCTGATGTGATAAGCAACTATCTTGTATATCGTAATATATATATATATAAACCAAGAGCTGTTATTGTCATAATAAGATCTGAAATTTTGACAACCGCTGTAAAACTAAAGCAAGGTGTCCACCAGATTTCACATATGAAACTTCCAATTTTTTCTGACCTTTCGCGACTATATTTCAAAGAAATTCCCGACCAATGAAATCGGCTATGTTGACTCCTAAAACGAATACTAGAACCCAATATATGTCAAGTAAAATAAATAAAAACATCTGACGGCTGCAATTCGACCGAGAGATTTAACGGCCGCAATATGTCCAAAATATTTAACAGCCGCAATGAGACCAAGAGATTACTAGGTCACAGAAACTCCGAACGATTTTCCGGCCATAATACTGTAGTAAGCTCACTGAGATTTGAAGGCACCGGCCAGCAGCCCATGCTATCGTTACGCAGGACCAGTGATCGTTACGGGGTGCTCTACAGGTTTCATCATTTCAGTCCCACACTCGTGAGCTCACTACGGGTACGACCGAGAGATTTGCGGCCCGTGGTATAAACAACCGAGGTTAGACAGCCGCGATGCGACCAAAATGGGTGGGATGGCCATGAAAAGGCAAGGGCAAGCATTTTCCAGTTGTAATGCGATGAAAATATTTGCCAGCCGCGGTCTAAACGACAGATTTTCTGGCCTCAATGTAGGCAGTAAATATGACGACGACCTCAAAAATAGCGGGAGACTTTTTGGCAGTGAAATAACAAAGAAACATGCATGTTAGCGACGACAGATCGATTATCTAGCCAAGAAATGGCCACTAGAAGTGACGGCCGCGGAAAGAGTGACAGGCTTGTCGTCCAAAATGCGACCAAGAAATCTGGCAGCTGCGAAACAAGCAGGCGATTTTCCGGCCGCGAATTGAGCGAGCGATTTTTCGTCCGTGAGAAGAGTGAGCGATTCTCCATCTGCAAAACAAACGAGAAATTTCTGGCCATCAAACACCGAGAAATGTGACGGCCACGAAAACAGAGACAGGCTTGACGGCCGCGATGCGACAGATTCTCCGGCATCGATGCTACTGAGAGATTTGCCGGCTGCGAAACGAAACATTAAATTTAAATACATTTTACTCACGTTTTTCTTAACCGCAGCCACAGAACCCCCCCCCCCCCACAAGATATGTCACTGATTTTACTGCACAATATTGGTATAAAATAAAGTTTTCATATTTCAATAAAATCATAATAAATTGTTATATTATACATTGATATTATTATTATTTAAGTGAAGCCTGTAAAACGTACCATTTGCCTATCTGCGTAGAATAAAACTTATTTATGATTTGTTGAAACTAAACCGAGTTTAAATCTTTTACCATTTTACTTCCTTCTCTTACATGGCTGCGGACAGCCTAGTGAGATTTTTATACTTCAGCAGTCCAGTTTCTATTTCGATCATGATAATAAATATCTAATCCACCTGAAATTATGTGTAGCTAAATAATTTAAATTACAGTTTTTATTGTTTTTTTTCCAACTTATTCAAAGCGTAGGTAAACCTTTGAGAGTCTAACACAATTAATTTTGATAGGGAAAACTGAAATGAAACTAGTCTTTCAATGGTGTTATCTATTTAACTTAAATCAAATAGGAAGGAATTGGAATATTTTCCTAGTAATATAGGAACACTTAAAAGTATATATACTCTAACATATTTTGACTGATCAGAAACGAAATTACACATCATTTGACTTCATAATTTGTAGGGTAAAAATATGTTTGTTTTTTGGTATGCTGCTTATCATTTTATTGGATAAAAGTATGGATACAAAATAATTAGAGATTATGGGCAAGTCGTCTGTAGTTAAGAGCTACACAGCCAACTATTTTATACTTACGATTATGAAGCTTTTGAAGAGACCCATGTTGCTGCAGTTGTCAGTAGTGTATAAGGTAGTTACTTTTTTGCCTTATATTTGTTCTCAAGGCAATTATAACGGCTTTAAAATTATACTGAAACATTTATATCTTTATTGGTTCTTGGAATTATTTTTACTGAAAATAATTGTTTTATAGTTTCAATTAGTATGGCCACTAATAAACCTATCTTTACTGAAAACAGCTATTTCGTAGGTACAAAGTATGATTAATAATAATAATCTTTATTTTCCCAAAACATATACATAAATACAATTCTGTGTAACACATATATTCATATTTATTACATAGATAACAATATGTACAGCCGGGCTACCCTTTTTCTATTTAATCATAAGATTTACTTTCATTTTGAGAAAATTCCTCCAAGGCTATGCCTGTTAGGAGGTGATCACATGTATTATTTTATGTATTGCAGTCAGACAATCTACTATATATTTGTCAAATACGACTCACCTATCATCGCACAGCCCAAACTATACGACCTAAGACCTTGAAATTTTGCGTGGACGTTCCTTTTAGGGCGTAGGCATCCGCTAAGAAAGGATTTTACATGATTCGTAGTACAATCATGTAAAATCCTTGTAAAATCATGTAAAATCATGTAAAATCCTATCGCCAAGGGGTTTTTGGCGAGATTGAAGTTTTCAAATTTTCCCATATAAAAGTGTTATGGGCGATCTTTTGTTTACATTTTCAATGTTCATTTAATTAAGCAGCTGGGAGTTAGCTTCACATACAAAATACGCTGTTACAGCTGGTTATAATTTGCTTTCTTTCATCACGGTTTTATGATTTTTTTGTTGATTTATTTTATGGGACTAATTATGTTCTACATAAAAGTTACATTTAGTTTAATTTTAAAATCTGTTTAATTTTAATCTGTTTAATCATAAATTCAGTATATGGCACCATTTTTATTTCGGCAGCGGGAGTTGTAATTATACCTGATACGATGTTTTGGCGTTTATACTAATTCGACCTCTATAGTTTAAAGCCTGAAGAGCGTGCTGCCTTTTGTGGCTGAGTCTTGAAACTAAATCCCGGAAAGACTGAAAGAGAGGGGTACGGTAGTTTATTCACCGACAGACTGTGCTGTAATAATCTAATTATTTGATCTATTTATATAGAAAAATTATAAAAATCTCCAAGTTTTAAGGGTCTGTTAGCGGACTCAAACTTTTGAAATACTCCATTATAAGTGTAATGGATGATCTTTTGTTTACTTTTCCAATTTCATTCAGTCAAGCATAGGGTAATTAGCTTCACATACGGATACGTTGTTTCAGCTTATTCATAATTTGATTCCCTTCATCATGTTTTTCAAGGTTGTTTGTCAATTTACTTAGGTCATACTCACTGTATAAAAGTTACATTTAGTTATGGTTTACGTTGAATCCATCATCGTTCCTGTGCCTTATCTGTTTAATCATAAAATGTAGCGCAATCTTTATTTAGGCAGCGGGGGCTATAGTTTTTCCCTTAGGGCTTCCTTAATGTATTCATCCCCCAAAATAGTTTGGCGAATTCCTTTTTCATCTAATTCGAGGGTGTCCTGGCTTTGCACGGGAAAAACAAGAGCTGCAATCTTTAGTTGACCTTTCAAAATATATTAAAAATCGCCCATATATGCAATGTATACAGAAGGGACACCTTTCGGAAAAATGAGTAGTTCCCGTGCCGAAAACAAGATGGCGCCACTTTCATTTTTCAGTCCGATTGGAATATTTGTTGGAGTTTACGGATCAAGCTGACTTTTTAAAGTCAAGCTGTTGGTTGTAATATTTTTACAATTGTATGTTAGTGTTTATATTGCTGTAATCTTTGACCACGTTTAATCTGTTTTTTTTTTCTTATTTTACAAACATTCTCAATCGTCCGCCAGCTTGAACTATTCCATTCGTCAGCGCTAATTTATCCTCTGCTTTAAGGCGGTGGAACTGAAAAAAACATTGAATATCCCTACTTAGAGGGTTCTCTACACATTTATATATGTTAAGTGAATCAGTTTGAAACACTGTCGACGGACAGCGCCTCTGTTCCGAACATTCAGCTCTTTATTGTACTTTATTGATACCCTATTTAACAATTTTAAGCTATATTGGCAAGTAAGCATAGAAATACCTTAAAATTGACACATTTAAGGTTAAAATCGGTCTTGCAGTTTTAGAGTTATGACTGTAAAAAAACCTACACCATCGACTGTAATATGAGTTTAACTGTTTTTTGAAACCTATACAATGCCACAACACGTAAACAGACCTCTACAGTACAAATTCCTTGATATAACCTTTTTTTCATTTAATCTCTTCAGATTCGTGAAATCAAGGTTAGACTTTAGTGTTTGTCGTGAGCGAAGCCACGGGACCTGCTAGTTTTAAATATATTTAAATAAGTAATAAATCACTCACTCCAAATCTTTATAAAACGTACCGAACATATTGACAAAATAACTAATTTGTACATGTTATAAGCAAGAACCTTAAAAATTACACAATCTACCCGAATTACATACATAAAAGTACCTAACTACATAAAAAATTAGTAATGAAACCGATATTTATTAGTTCTTTCAAAGCTAAACAAATATTTTTATGGTTTAATAATAAATAGATAATCCCATTTCATGTTTAAATTTCATAAATATTCAAACAATTAAAGTTTTACTGAACAGTCGAAGCAGATTAAAAGTCTGCTTGAAATTAAAATTCACCATAAATTTTGGGGGAGGTACCCGGTCCCTCTGATGTTGTATTCCATACCCCCAGAATCCCTCGGTGAAGGCTACCTTTTCTAATCGAATATAATATGATTGATACAGCTTAGCCATTTGGTGAGTGTATAGAAGATACCAGTATAAGTATTTTTCTCTGAAGAATTAACCTTGAATTCGAGTAGAACACCATATCAGTCATTATAGATGTCCCCTTGTAGGATTCGGTGCAAGTGTGGCACGGCGTGGGCGATTCCTCAGAATTCCAACGGGAACGCTAGCCGCAGCTTAATTTTAGTTGTTAGGCCTAATTTTACAATTAAATATCATTGAAAAACAAATTTAAAAACTTTTTGGCGATAGTTTATTCAAGAGTTTTGTTGGCATATCATTAAAGTGTCTATTTTGATCACTTTTACGATTTTTAATTAATTTCTACTGACGTATTAAGTTTTTATCACGGAAAAAGGCAGTGCCTGTTCTTTTGCCCCTTGCTTAACATGGGGCGACCAAAACCACATTTTGGCCCTTTAAAGTATATACAAACATAAGATTTTGACTATTACGATCGATTTTCTCCGTTCGTTAGCTATTTTGCTTTGTTTTTATTTAGGTTTCACCCTGGTTATGATTTTTTAACTCCATGAAACACCGAAAAAATTCGGCACACTCGGAAAATGGCCTGAACGAGTATCTTTTTGAGACCATTATTTCAATAATAGTTGACCAATTGGAATAAAATTTCTGTGCGTACAAGTTTCCAACCCATAGAACATATTACATTCAGCTATAGCCTTTTTAAGCCCCACAAAAACATTTTATTGAGTAACGATCTGTTAATAACCCGCTTAGCTGTGTTAATAAATATCATGAAGGCCAAAACAGTAGCTCCAAAAACGTAGTTTGGAAGCAAGCATTATGACGTCTAATGTTATGTAAAAATTCAAAATATTTTGATGTATTTGAGACAATTGGGGGTGGCATATTTGGTGGTGCTATAACTACAGATTTTGTCCATCTTGCTAATAACTACATTCTAGTGTTCAATATAATCTATACAATTAAAGATCTTTTTAATTAAAAAGATGCAACGATGGAAGAAAAGCAAAAGTGTTAGAAGAATTTCTTATTTACAACAACATAACTGAAAATGGCAATAGTAATTTATTAAACAAAAAAGAGGATTTTTCGGATAAAATAACTTATAAAATTCTACAGCAACTGAGTCAACAATAATATAATTTCTACTCCAACCTGCTGATAATGCAACACTGGCAATGACGTGACATGTCCTTTGACCTTGACTACTTGCTCTAGATTCAGTAGGCCTACGATAGCTGGCCGGGTGTGATGTCCGTCTTTAATTATTTTTGTTTCCGACGTCGGTGTATTAGTATTTGTTCCGTGTGTGCGTATGTCATTTGTAATGATTATTGTGACTATTTTTTAAAAGTTCTGACAACTACATTTTTTTAAATGTGGACTTTTTGATGTAAATTGTGTGTACTGCCGCTGAAGATGAAGGGTAATGCCTTCGAAATATGAACGGCATTAGAAGAAATTTTGATACCTAAAGGAGATTACGTAAGTAACAAATTGAGATTAAATAATTAATTAACAACGCTTTTACTTATTTAAATTATTGTTTTTTTCGACTAGTTATTCAGTGCATGTGTTTGCAGGTTCTTTCGCTTAGTAATCACTCGAATATGGCCCATGAATAATATTGTGATTTATTAATAAATTTATTGGTTTGCAATTTTTTAAGAGGGTGGCATTCTTTTTTTACCTTTAATTTTTACTTTTGAATTCCCCCTCCCCTCGCCACATATATGCCTGAACCCTTCTTATAAAGCAAAGGAAGGTGAACCGATACAGTACAAGGGTGAACAGTACTGCTAAAAGTATGCGACAACGTGGAAACTCGAACTTTCGACATTCCTGATGAGAGTTCCGAGGGCCACTGCGTCGCCGACTCACTCAGTTTTCAAATCAATGGGTAGTAGCCTATTAAAAATGTTCTTAAAGAAGTTCTTATAACAAAACAAACTAATTAATAATAATAATAAAAAATAATAATAAACAAATTAATTCGCCATTGTTACAAATTTACATTTTAACTATAATTAATAATAAATACATTTTTTTCTTAACTTAAAACAGAAATTTAATAAACTTCTGGTGAATAATTTGGTTCCCCTAGGTACAATTAGGGGACACTTTAATAAAAACAAAAAAATAAATTATTAAAATTTATTCAAGATCAGTGTTGCTCATAATTATTTTATATGTAATTTCCTCTTTTGAGCAATTTTTTTGTTACTAATTTGGTAAGTGGTTTTTAAATATATTTGAAAGAAACGTATTTATATAGGTTATCTTCTTAATAGAAATTCATCATTTTCAACTCCCAAAAGCAAAGTTTTTAGACCTTTTAGGTAATTATAATTTAGTTTTATTTGAACGTTTAATATAATATTTATAGTTAAATTATACAATATTGGTGCATTGAATGTGTAAAAATTAAGATTTATCGTCAAATTTGGTTGTGTTAATTGGACAGCATGTCTGTTTCTCAAACCGTAGGGTCTTAATAGGGGTTATCTTTTAGAAATACTTCTCTCAAAAATTATTTTTAGAACTTTATAAATAAATAGACAAATTTCTAATTAGTAATATTTTGAACTGGGAGAACAGTGGCCAGAAATGTTCCAAACTAGATTTGTTTAGAATTGGTCTCATTTAACATTTTTTAAGTGTAATTAGTGGTTTTAAGGTAGATATGTACGTCCCTCCCCAACATGATAATGCATATCCTAATCTTGTTCATACAAGAGCATGATAAAGGATAATTAATAATTTGAGAACGGAGGTTTTGAAAATAATAAAATTTTCTAATTGATGAATACATTTCTTGTTTAAGTTTGTTTACATGGTCCTTTCAATTAAGGTTAGAATTTACCATTACTCGAAGACACTTTATCTTGTTCACTTTTTCAATTTCAATGCAATGATTACATTGTGAATTTGTTGGACATTGGAATTTATGATAAAACTTTATGGTTTTAAAATTTACTTCCCTTTTAATATTAAATATCATATACATTATTTGCTTTTTTTCACTTAATGTCATGGCATTTGTTGCAAACCATATAGGGAGCAAATTTAGATCTTGTTGCATTAAGGTAGGTAAAATATCATATTTATTACTTGAATAATTTAAAGCTGTGTAATCAGCAAATAATAATTATTTTATATTTAACCAAATAATGCATTAATAATCAGTTAATGAGAAGTTAATTTATAATTAGTAAGTTAACAAGTTAATTAATAATCAGTCTGACAATACCTCCGTCGGTTTGTATTACTTGCTTTTTCAACATATTAAGGATACCACGACTTCACTATTTTCTATAAATATTTCAATAAACGACCTTTCTTGTCACCTGTACACAATATTCATTATTTTAAACTTGCTTGTTGGTAACTATATAATACCATCCTACGCCTTGATGAAGTATAAGGAAATGATTTTATTGTATGATTATTTAAAAAAATGTTAGTTTTTATTTTTTGTAAGGAGGAGTTTACGTATGAAAAAGTGTAAAGGTAAAAAAATCTTTCATTTTATGACTTCTCATTTATTTGAAGTTTGGCAAAGAAGTTATAATTTCAAAAATATTATTTCCATTTTTATTTATTATATATCATTTAAGAACGAAAACGTCCACCTAATGTCACAATACTCTTCAGAAGAGCATCTTCCCACCCACGCACCTTAGAAACCAGATGATATTAAGAGGCATAGGGAAAGGAGGATACTTAATGAAGCATGTCTGACATGTCCGAAGCTTCCACGGTCAGTTCTCCCTCCATTTTTCTAGATCCCTTTACCACATCTCCCTCCAAGGTTTCAGCTCCTTTGAGCATTTTATCCCATAAGTTTTTAGCTTTCTTGACCCCTTCTCCTACGACGTGTTCAACTTCCTCGAGCACTTTTTTCCCGACTTCTTCAGCTTTCTTGACCCCGTCTCCTACGACGTGTTCAACTCCCTCGAGCACTTTTTTCCCGTCTTTTTCAACTTTCTTGACCCCTTCTTCAGCTTTCTTGACCCCGTCTCCTACGACGTGTTCAGCTCCCTCGAGCACTTTTTTCCCGTCTTTTTCAACTTTCTTGACCCCTTCTTCAGCTTTCTTGACCCCGTCTCCTACGACGTGTTCAACTCCCTCGAGCACTTTTTTCCCGACTTCTTCAGCTTTCTTGACCCCTTCTCCTACGACGTGTTCAGCTCCCTCGAGCACTTTTTTCCCGTCTTTTTCAACTTTCTTGACCTCTTCTTCAGCTTTCTTGACCCCTTCTCCTACGACGTGTTCAGCTCCCTCGAGCACTTTTTTCCCGACTTTTTCAGCTTTCTTAACCCCTTCTTCAGCTTTCTTGACCCCTTCTCCTACGACGTGTTCAGCTCCCTCGAGCACTTTTTCCCCGTCTTTTTCAGCTTTCTTGAATCCTTCTTCTGCGACGTGTTTAGCTTCCTCGAGCGCTTCTTCCCCGTTTTCAGCTTCCTTGAAGATATTAAGGGTGTCAGACGGGGCCGGATGGTTACGGACGTTGAATCTTCGACCGCTGGTCCCGGCGGCGAGGACAGCGGCAACGAGTGAAAACTGCAAAGACGAATCACGTAAATACATCTCAGACATTCGGTCGAATCATTTGTTTTTTTTATATAAAAAACAAGGATACATTTAATTTAAATGTGTAAACGATAAACCACAAAGTAATATTTATTTATAATAGTTTATTCTATCACTTATCATCTGGCCTGCTATCCTACGATGTAATTAAAAAAGTTCATTCGTAGTAGCATTCTAGGTGTTCAATTGTGCCTAACAATTGAACAATTGTCCAAAAAGATTGTATTTATTCCTGATGCAATAACTCCATTTTACCTTTATTCTGTAATTTCCAAAAATTCCTATATCTCCCACAACGAGGAGATAAATGTTTGTCACCACTCGTAATTTTGGAAGTTATTAGACATTTTGTCAATTAGGATAAGTGCATGAAAACATGAAGATGGACATTAGAGGATTGCCCTGAATAGAAAATGAATTATTTTCATGATGCAATGTAATAGGGTATACTACTTGTACTGTGGCATTGATGAATAAATAATAAAAAAAAAATTGCAGTATTTGTCCAGTATAGGTACAATCGTGGATTACCACCCAGTCTCTACTTTTTAAGTAAGGTTCATTCACTGAATTATTTGTACCCAAACGACAAAGTAAACATAGATAAACTAATATAAAACTAAGTTTTAATAATTTTCGACGTCTGCAGATTTGAAGTCGGTGCAAATACTTTGCAAGCAAAAGTAAATAATATCTATGTATAAAGCCCAAACTGCCCGTATCTTTTGAAACAACCACAAGTCCGACATCCATCAACCCCATAATTGAATAAAAGGTCTCGGCGAGGAAATCAAAAGAAAAAAATTAGTTTTTCCATAAAGTTTTTCTTAGACCACAAATTTAAAGGAAAAAGCTAAACAGCTGTTTTATTTGTTTTTATTTACTTTTTATTTTTTTCCTAGCGAAGTGTGGGACACCGTCAGCTAGTTACAGAAAATCATGCATAACATAACAGTGAGTTTCATATTTAAAAACAGGTACCAAAGTCATTTTACTGCACAATATTGGTGTAAAACAACGTTTTAATTTTCAATAAAACCCTAATAATTGTTATAGTATATATTTAAATTATTATTATTTAAGTGGATTCTGTAAAACGAAACATTCCCCTGTCTGCGTGGAATAATATTTATTAATGAACTGTTAAAACTAAACCGAGTAATAAATAAATGTTTTACCACTTCACTTCCTTCTCTTACATGGCTGTGGATAGCCTAGGGAGATTTTTATCAGTCCACTTTCCTTTTATTTCAATCATGATAATAAATATCTAATCCAACCACAATTATGTATAGGAACATAATTTAAATTACAGTTTTTTTTCTAGATGTTCTCAACTTATTCAAAGCGTAGGTAAACCTTTGGGAGTCTAACACAATCAGTTTTGACAAGGTAAAACTAAAATGAAACTAGTCTTTCAATGGTGTTCTCTATTTAATACAAATCAATAGGAAAATATCGGAATTTTTTTCCTAGTAATATAGCAACACTTAAAAAAATATATATACTCTAATATATTTTGACTGATTGGAAGCGAAATTACGCATCATTTAACCTTATAATTTGTAGTATAAAAATGTGTTTGTTGTTAAGTAATATTTTGTACTGCTTATTATTATATTTGGTAAAAGTATGAATACAAAATAATTACAGATTATGGGCAAGTCGTCTGAAGTTAAGAGCTAAACAGCCAACTATTTTATACTTACGATAATGAAGCTTTTAAAGGATCCCATGTTGCTTCAGTTGTCAGTAGTGTATAAGGTAGTTA
Source organism: Flexamia atlantica (assembly GCA_035578135.1). NCBI lineage: Eukaryota > Metazoa > Arthropoda > Insecta > Hemiptera > Cicadellidae > Flexamia > Flexamia atlantica. The sequence goes on along the minus strand of JAQJVK010000002.1, from coordinate 37,694,707 downwards.
ATTTTTTGCCTTTTATTTGTTCTCAAGGCAATTATAACGGCTTTAAAATTATACTGAAACATTTATATCTTTATTGGTTCTTGGAATTATTTTTACTGAAAATAATTGTTATGGTTGCAGTTAGCATGGCCACTGATAAACCTATCTTTACTTAAAACAGCTATTTCGTAGATACAAAGAAATAAAAGTTCAACAAATATTTTTATGGCTCGATAGTAGTTAATGTGATTTTATGTTTGAATCCTATAAATATTCAAACAATTACTTTTACTGAACAGTCTAGGCAGATTAAACGTCTGCTTGAAATTAAAATTCACCAATATGTTTTTAAACAAACCATTTTGCTCCAAAAATTTCTTGAGGTCCCACTGATTTTGTAATCCATACCCCCCCAATCCCTCGGTAAAGGTTACCTTTTCTAATGAAATATATGTGGGGTTAGCGTAAAAAATCTTGCACTCTTTGTGATACATCTTAGCCGCTTAGTTAGTGTATAGAAGATACCATAAGTATTTCGTCCTTGACCGGTAGTAGAACTAACCTTGAATTTGAGTAGAACACCATATTATTAGTCATTAAAGATGGCCCCTTGTAGGATTTGAATGCAAACGTGTCACGGCGCGGCGTAGGCGATTCCTGCTTAATTTTAGCAACGCAACAAGGCCTAGTTTTACAATTAAATGATATCAAATTAAAAAAAAAACAGTATGGCAATTATTTGTTTGAGATTTTGTTTTTATATCATTAAATTGTTTATGTTGAACAGTTTCAAGAATTTTCACTCATTTCTACTAACGGGTAAAGTTTTTATCACGAAAAAATTCAGTGCCTGTTCTTTTGTCCCATGCTTAACATAAGGCGACCTAAATCACGTTTTGGCCCTTCACAGTATTTTAAAAATAAAATTATACTATTATGATCGATTTCTCTCGGTTCGTTAGTTATTTTTCTTTAATTTTATTTAGGTTTCACCTTGATAATGTGTTTTTTTTTTACTCAATGAAATACCGAAAGAAAATTAGGCGCACTCGGAAAACAGCCTGTGCTTGTATCTTGTTGAAGCCATTATTTTGATAATAGTTTACCAATGGGAATACAATTTCCATGCGCATAAGTTTCCAACCCAGTGAACATATTAGTTATAGCATTTTTAAGCCCGTCAAATAAACATTTTATCGAGGAATCTGACTTTCTGATGAAAATAATTGGGAAATTTCGATTTTCAAATAAAAAACGAAAACTATTAACTTTAGAAAGAAAATTAAATACAAAATTTTTTATTTTAAAATGTTTTTCAAGCAATAAAAGTTTATCAAGATCACAATACTACTGCCAGAGTTATAGAGTAATTTATGAATTTAATGGCGGCCATCTTTAATGGCTGATATGAGGTGTTCTATAGGTCAACATGAATTTAAAGAACTTCAGACCTTCGGAACTTCGTTGGTTCTTCGGACAAAAATACTTCTACTGGTATCTTCTAAACATACATCGAGTGGCTAAACTGTTCAAAGAGTACAGGGTTTTGGTGAAAATTTACGCTTACCACACGTATTGATAGGGAAATGTCCATTAATTAGCCCCCTCGCCCCCATCCCGAAAATTAATCCTATATACGTCATTGGAAAAATATACTGAGGCTTAAAACAGTTAGAATGAAAAAGGTTAACCAAATAACTGGGGATCTTAACTAAGACAGAAAAATAACTCTAGATATTATTTCAATCTTGGAAAATACAAACTTACATGACGTACCATTTAGGTAATAATTTTTTCATGCTGATTTTATTTAAAAATTCCACTAATAGTTTATTTACAGTCCGATGATACGATGAGATTATTCAATTTTACAGTTATTAACAATGACAGTTGATCAGTTGGGTTCTAAACTTAGGAAGGTAACACTTAAGGATTAAATTATTAATGTGATATGTTGAACTTTTCGAACTAAAGTATTTCTTTAAATTCTAATCATATGTTAAATATAAAGAAAAAATAATATTCTCAATAGCTTTAATAATGACGAAAAGGGCTTAGTATCAATATCTATTTTTACAAGCTATTAAGTGAATATATAACATTTACAACCGTAAATTATTGATTTTAGTAATGTATTTTAGATTCAATTACAACTGGAATGTTATAAATGTTATATTTATATACAGCACAATATCATAGATAAAAGATATTCCAGAAAACATTTTATTAGTTCATAAAAACGATTAAATTTGCTATGAGAAGTTGAATTTTTCAATAGCATTTCTCAAAGGTATATCTACTATCTATAAAGAGGACAGGTTAAAAATATTACACGATACAAAAATTAGCTCACCCAACAATCCCACGATTTTCCCCTAGGTAATTAACTCTTCCTAGCACTAGCACATTAGATCTTTTGTAGCACTAGTCGTTGTATAAATTATGCCTGTTGTAAGAGGAAACAGTTTTAGAGGTAATTATTCCTTCTCTATTGTGTAGGCTCTTTTTTATATTTATAATCATATTTTAGTTTTGGAGTTTGGTCCTAACTGACAGGAGGTTGCACAGTGGTAGTGCAGCGCTAGAGGCGGTGTTGGCGTATGATATTGGGGCGGTGGTGGTAGTGGTAGTGTTGGATGATGGTGTTGGAGTGGTGGTATTTGAGGATGGTATGGGGCTGGAGGTGGTGTTGGAGGAGGGTATGGTGGTAGTGGTAGTGTTGGATGAGGGTGTTGGAGTGGTGGTATTTGAGGATGGTATGGGGCTGGAGGTGGTGTTGGAGGAGGGTGTGGTGGTAGTGGTAGTGTTGGATGAGGGTGTTGGAGTGGTGGTATTTGAGGATGGTACGGGGCTGGAGGTGGTGTTGGAGGAGGGTATGGTGGTAGTGGTGGTGTTGGATGAGGGTTGGAGTGGTGGTATTTGAGGATGGTATGGGGCTGGAGGTGGTGTTGGAGGAGGGTATGGTGGTAGTGGTGGTGTCGGATGAGGGTTGGAGTGGTAGTATTTGAGGATGGTATGGGGCTGGAGGTGGTGTTGGAGGAGGGTATGGTGGTAGTGGTGGTGTCGGATGAGGGTTGGAGTGGTAGTATTTGAGGATGGTATGGGGCTGGAGGTGGTGTTGGAGGAGGGTATGGTGGTAGTGGTGGTGTTGGATGAGGGTTGGAGTGGTGGTATTTGAGGATGGTATGGGGCTGGAGGTGGTGTTGGAGGAGGGTATGGTGGTAGTGGTGGTGTCGGATGAGGGTTGGAGTGGTAGTATTTGAGGATGGTATGGGGCTGGAGGTGGTGTTGGATGAGGGTGTTGGAGTGGTGGTATTTGAGGATGGTATGGGGCTGGAGGTGGTGTTGGAGGAGGGTATGGTGGTAGTGGTGGTGTTGGAGGGGATTGGCATTATGCTGGTGACTATTTAATAGGTGTTACTGGTATCAATCTGAAAAACCCGATAACCTTTGCCACTGATATAGCTCAGAAAGTTTATCAAAGATATATTTTAGTCTATGTACTATATATCATTTTGTATGCACACCGCTGGGATCTCGTAAACTACGATAATAGAGACAAGGAATTTTAAGCTACGAAAGTAATGCGAATTAATGATGCATGTTAAATAGTAGTGAACGAGCAAAAATATTCTACAAAACCTGTTAGCTCCCTCCCCGCATTTACAAACTACTCTCTGCATAGACTAAGGATTAATCGAAATGGAACTAATACTGCGAAATAATATATTTGCTCACAATTTAAACTTTAATTGTTGGAAAAAGAGAATTATACCAACTTTTTAACATAACTTATTGACACACAAACACAAAAAACAATACATATATTAATTACGTTGTTGCTCTTCAAAGTTACCCTGGTGGCCAGAACAACTTAATGTCTTTGGTGAGTTGGTTAGGTTAGGTTGGATTTGGTTAGGTTAGGTTTGATTAGGCTACGTTAGGTCCTAACATCGACTGATAACCAGTACTACAACAGCCGGCGGCGCCGCGGCCGGAATAATGAGAAAACGATAACGATAGTGACGCATGCAGAGGCCTGTTATTTGCGATGACCCCTTCCTGATCCCAACAAAAACTGGAAACGTCTTTCCTTAGATGTTATGGAGTAGTTACACATAGATATTTGGACATTCCCGACTAATCCACAATCTATATAAAATAGCCCGTAAATGAGGGGATATAACAGAAAAGACCTAGTAAGATAGTTTTTTTTAAATTAGCTCTAAGTCTGTTGGTTACCGATGTACTCCCCAAATACTGGCAAACAAACTGCGTTGTCCAAATGGCAACCTTTTGAGAAATAGATAATATTTCATATCACACTTATTAAAAGCAACAATGAATGTGGGTTTATGTGTTAACATCTACTGGATTATGGCCAGAAATCTCTCATTTTTACATTCCCATCGCAACAAACCTACTTTCTCACCTTAGTAAACTTAATATTTTGAGAAATAAATAAAGCTGTGTAGTTTGTTTATGTCTCAACAAATATGAGAACATTTAAATTACCTACTACTTGCCTGAACCTCCATAGGCATAAACCTATTTAAGGTTACTTTTAAACGAGGGAAATGACGGGTTTTCTTTTTAATTCATTTGGTTTGTGGCTTCATTTAGCTGATATTTACTGGATTATCCGCTAAATCTCTCTTTTCACATTTCCATGACAGAAAACCTGCATACTTACCTGCCATGTTATTTTATTGAGGATATTTTTGCATTCTTATTTACGGGCGTACGTTGATTTTTCTTCATGTGAGGTTTCGTCTGAATGATGTATTTAAGAATTTGAAATTTACTGCAAAGGGAGTAGTTTTAACTTGATAGTTCCGCAACAAATACGTCCTACGAAAATGAAATTGACTTTTAATAATTCATATGAACTATAAACTGTATATTTATTTTTATTTTTTATATTAACTGAACTGTTTATTTATTGCAACAGTCAATTTGTTGACGATGATTTTGGAATATTTTTCTATAAGTATGTGCTACATGGGCTTCGCGTTAGCCTCTACTCTTCTCTACTTTGTATATCAAAGCAATTTTACTTCCTTAACCTTAACAGATAACACGTAATAAAACTTCTTTTGCAAGCAATAAGATGCTTTTTCGATGCAATTAATATAGGTAAAAGTTGTCAGGTTTTATAAATTTTTTGTACTTAACAAAATACAACATTACAGCATTAATCAAATCCCCTTTCTCATTAAAAGTATATATGTCGATTTTAAAAATCTTAAAGGTGAAGGTATTTAACGCTAGGTACATGTATCCTTGCTCTGTTGAAGGGTAGTTCATGATCAGTATATTGAGAGTCTATAATAGCCTTCCAAAGATTAAGTATCGGAAGAAGCAAAGGTGCATGCGGATGATGTTCACATTTTCACTCAATCAAATTTGTTTACTATTTTTGAATTTGTTTGTATATGATTTGCTTAACAGCATTCGTGTCAAGTAGTACACCACTTGTAAACCTTGATTTATTGTTCACTGGATTTTGAATTATGTTCGCAGGAAGGTCCTTAAAACAAGGCCCAGTTTTAGTTGATCTTACGTCACATCATTTTCTTCGACATTACGACATCATGGGCTCGAGGACACAAGAAGGGAAAATCTCTCTTTCCTTAAGAGTTGGTCAAAATAAACGGTGTATTGCCCATTGTATAGTGAAATCTTGTTATTGCCATTTATTTATTATTTTTTAGAAACTACAAAACCAAAAAATCTCTGTCTCCAATCGGCATATTTTTGTAATATTCAGGGAATCCAGAAAAAAGTAGCAGATGACTTTGGACTAAATTTTAAATTTTTTGTATTTTCAGGCTGATGTGATATTTTTAGTGATTAAATTGTTCAACAGAGTAATAGTTTATTAACAACGCTTTACTTAATTAAATTATTGTTTTTCTTTCATCTCAATTAGTTAGTACAAACGTAACGTTGTTTCACTTGGTGATCACTTGAATATGACCCATAAATATTACGATTTACAAATAGCTTTATTGTTTTGCAGTTTTTTAAGAGGGAGGCGGCCTTTTTACCTTTGATTCCCCCCCCCCCCACATATATGCCTCAAGCCTACGTATGAAGCAAAGGAAGGTGTGAGCCGGTACAGTACAAAGTTGAGCAGCACTGCTAAAAGTATGCGACAACGTGGAGACTGGAATTTTCGACATCGCTGCCAGAGTTCCGAGGCTCACTGCGCTACCGACTGCGCCACCGACTCACAAGCTTTTCAAAGCATTATGAAATAGCCTATTAAAAATTGTCTTAAAGAAAATCTGATAACAAAAATAGTGTTAGAATACTCCCGTCTGTTTTTATTAGTTGTTTTTTCAATGAATTAAGGATATTACGGTTATCTATAAATAGTTCAAGAAACAACCTTTCTTGTCACCTCCGAATGAACTTACTTGTTGGTCCTTTGACAATTGTATACTATCTTCACATCATCCAACCCCTTGGAGTACAATAAAATGTTTTTATTGTATGATTATTCAAACAAAAAATAATCGTTATTTACTTTTGACGGAGTAGTAGGCGACTAAAGCAGGGTAAAAAAGTAAAAAATGGTTCATTTTATAACATCTCATTTATTTGAAAAATTTCGAATTAAAAAAATTACAATTTTATTTATTATAAATTGTTTGAGAACGAGAACGTCTACTTGTTGACATAATACTCTTATGTCAACACATGCATCAATAAGCCGAAAACACGCTCAACCACACACCATAGAAACTTCATTATATTATAGGCCGGAGGTGGAAGAGCAAACTGGAAAAATAATTCTATTAGTGCTCCTAAAACTTTCAAAACAACATTAAAAACAATACCAGACAGTTTTCTCAATTCTCCCTTGAAATCTTTAGCCTCCAAGAGTTCAGCTCCCTCGGACAGTGCTTCGGTGAAGTTGTTGGCTCCCTCGAGCAGTTCGTCCTTCAAGTTCTTAGCTCCCTTGAACACTTCTCCTACGACGTTTTTAACTTCCTTGAACTCTTCTCCTGCATAGTTTTCAGCTTCCTCGAGCGCTTCTTGAACTCCCTCAACGATTTTTTGAGGGTTGGACGGTGCCGGATAGTTGCGGAAGTTGAATCTTTGACCGCTAGTGCTGGTAGCAAGGACAGCGGCGACGAGTGAAACCTGCAAAGACGAATTGAGTTAATACATACCAAATTTTTTGTCGAATCATTCGTTATTTAAATAAGAAAATGTAAGAGTAAAGGTCATTTTAAATGTGTAAACGATATACTAAAAAGTACTCGTAAATTAATTAATGATGATTAATTCTCACTACTCACCATCGGTTCTGCTTTGCGATGTGATTAAAAATATATTCATTGTAGCGTTCTAGCTGTTCCGTTGTGCCTTACAACTCAACAATTGACCACGGGAAATGTATGCCTCAATTCCAGATTTGATAAACCATATCCATTTTACCTTATTTGTCATTTTCAAAAATGGTAATATATTCCACAACAAGGACACTAAAGTTTTTTTGGACAACATTCGTAATTATTTGTTCAGTATAAATACAATCGAGGATTCCCACCCAATCTTGACTTTTTTAGATAACGTTCAGTTACTGAATTGTTTTTAACCAAACGACAGTGTAATCATATAAAAACAAGAATCAAGTTTTATTAAGCTTTTAATGTCTGCAGATTTGGCGTCAGTGCATAGTATTACACTGCAAGCAAAAGTAAGTCTTATTCAGGATAGTAATAAAAAAATAACACAGCATAGAACTTTAGTTAAAAAATAGGTACTATTTTAAACAAGGTTTTCATATTTCAATTAAATCCTAGTAATTTTTATAATATACATTGAAATTATTAAAAGAAGTGCATAAAACGTGACATTTGCCGATCTGCGTAAAATAATATTGTTATTTATGATTTGTTAAAAGCTAAACCGTGTGATAAATGTTTTACCACTTCATTTCCTTCTCATTGATATGGCCGTGGATAGCGTAGTGAGATTTATAATTCGCAGTCCACTTTCCTTTTATTTTATTGATAATAATAAATAATCTAATCTTATTACAATTGTATGAATAAATTGATTGAGTAACATTTAATTAATTTAAAAAAAATTATATCAACTGATTGGAAGCGCAGGTAAACCTTTGGGAGTCTAACACAATCAATTTTGACAGAGAAAACACTGAAATGAACCTTGTCTCGGTTTTCTCTATTTGCCAAATAAAATAGGAAGGAATTGTTTGTTTCCTAGTACATATGGCAACACTTATTTAAAAAAAAAAAAAACATACTCAATATATTTTGACTGGTTGGAAGAAAATTCACAACCTTTTTAAGCCTGTTGTTTAATAATATTATGTACTGCTTATCATTTTAATAGATATAGGTATGGATACAAAATAATGACAGATTATGTGGTCGTCTGAAGTTAACTAGCCAACTATTTTATACTTACGGTTATGAAGCTTGTGAAGCGACCCATGTTGCTGCAGTTGTCAGTAGTGTATAAAGTAATATATTTTTTCTTATATATGTTTCCAAGATAATTATAACAGCTTTAAAAATTACACTGGAACGTTGACATATTATTGGTTCTTGAAATTGTTTGTTAAGGTTTTATTATATCTTAACCGAAAATTTTTTTATAGCTGCAATTATTACGGTCAATAACGAAACCTATCTTTACTGGAAAGAGCTATTACGTGGTTGAAAAAAGTGAACTTATTTTTATGGTTTGGTCTTGAGATCATGTTTTTACTATAAATAATTACTTGTGTGTTAATTTACAAAAACCTTTCAAATTTTACGGCTTTTTATATTTTCTTCAAAAATTAATTATTCAGAACAACATCGTAGCTAAACATGCTTAATTTTTTTTTACTTGAACTAAAACAAGCCCACATGAATTTAAAATGAAATCCACCAGTGTTAATAAGGTATTTCGAGTTTTAAACATTTGAATTCACTGTAAAACTTCTCCTTGCAAAACTAGTTTTGTTAAATTTTTCTAAATTATTCATTTTATTTGATTATGTTCAATAGTATTGAGGGTTTTATATGGTGAAATCATTATGATACCAACATAATCCAAGTTTTTTTCCAAAATGCAAATGCCTTAAGTTTACTGATTCGGTTCACTGACTGGTCAAAATTGTTGTAAGACGACTAGGGTCAGAGGTATTCAAAATCGCACGCAAACCAACTCAAAAACCAAGGTAATGGAGGGACTGTCATTTAAGGACACGAGTCTAGCTTATGTATACCTTATTGAAACCAGTAGAAGTAACTTACAACATGCAAAATGCCTTAACACATTTATTTTCAATTTAAATCAAGATTGCCATGTGAAGGGATAATATGAGCCTCGGCCCGTTAAATATCAAAGGAGTAAATGAGAATGGACTGTTTAATACGGGTATTTAGGGTATTAATGAATAAATATTCGAATTCATAAAAACATGAGAATTTGGAAACTCTTCGCGTATGAGTGTTGTGTAATTGTTTAAAAAGAAAGACGATAATCAGGAAATTCTTCGTTGATATAAGAATGAGTGATGTTCTTGAAAGTCGTACATGGTTCGGAAAAAATATTATTTGTTCGTGCAAGTTTGTATGATTAAATTATTCTATTTATTTATGTATTTAGCAATCATACACATTTTATTGTATTCATGCATTTGATTTTTTTTATAATTAGGCGTTTATTCATTCATTTATTAAATATGACCATACTAATTATTTTACATATAGCAGTGACATGCATTAACAATTTTCATGTGATATTTATAAAGCTATTGATTGTCTCATATTATAGTATTAATGAACGAAAACTGTTATATTCGCAAATGGTACTTAACCATTATCTGTGGGTATAGGCACTAATAGGAGATTTAGCAGGATTCTAGCAAATTTTCTCTGCAAGTAAGAAGCACTTATCTTACTGAGGTTTTATCATTAACTAAGCCCGAAAGCAAAATTCATTTTCGTTTTGATGGTAGAAACACCATTCTTTTTAATGTATAAAGTTACAGGGTGTCCAGCTTCGACTGTCCGAAAAAGGATTTTCAGTAGATCGAAACAAACAAAAAATACAATTACAGATATGGTATAAGTCACTCCAGTTTCGCTCTGTCGGATTAGATACATTTTTCACATGTGTAAAATTCAAATTGGAACATGGATGACGGCTAAGAGGACCCATTTTGGTGCGGAGAATTAAGTGTTTGCTATGTATTATTTCAAAATGGCAGACATTTTTTATTATCAAAGTTGAATATCTCAAAAGCTGTTGAAATTACCAAGAACTAATTGTAAACGGATAAATGTTTTTTTTTTGGGATGGGTCTCCCTAAAATTATTATCATTTGTGTCACTGGTAGAATATATCGAAGGCTTAGAACGGTTTTATATAGGAGAGGTTAACCAAAACTGGGGATCTTCGTTAAAACACGATAAAGGCTCTAGATAATATTTTAATCATGAAAAATACATACTTCATGTTACACATTAAGGTAATAGTTTACCCCTTGTGATTTTATCGAAATATCCACATTGTTTTTTACAAATCTAATGTTATTAAGAGATTATGAAATTTTAACAGCAGTTTAATAATCAAAGTAAACAGCTGGAATTATCACTCTTGTGTTCAACTAATATCTAAAGATATGATGGCAGGTAACTTATGGACTAAATTAATAATATAGAAGTTTAAAAAATTTACGAACTATAGTTTTTCTTTTAATGTCAAATATACTCAAATATTTTACCTTTGTCAAGTATACAACAAAAAATAACACATATATTATTATCATTATTATTAAAGCTAATGATAAATTTAAATAAAAGAATACTGTTCCAAAATTTAGTATGTTTATAAGCTTTAACATAAATAACATTTATAACTGTTTGAGTAATTTACTTTAGATCCGATTTTATCAACTATTCCGATTATATAATTTTTCTACTCACATACCGCACGATTTTACACCTGAAAATATTTCAGAAGTCTATAAAAACTATTAAATTTTCCATGGGTATTACATGACTTTTATAAATCATTTTTTCGAGATATTTTTACCCTCTACAAAGAGGACAGGTTACAATCCAACACGATGCAAACATCAGCTCGCAAAATAATCCCACATTTCCCCCTAGGTAATTAACTTTCACTATTATCTTTTGTAGCGTTAGTCGTTACATGAATTGTCTGTTATAAAAATACAAATAAATTGTAAACTAAATCTTATAGAGGTAATTCCCTGTGGTCACTAAACTCTTCTTTTTATATACAACATCATATTTTAGCTTTCGAGTTTGGTCCAAACTGGCAGGAGATTGCACAGTGGTAATGGTGGTTGTTGTGCTAGAGGTGGTGTTGGAAGATGTTACGGGGTAGTGGTGGTGTTGGAGGATGGTATCGGGTTGATGGTGGTAGTGGTGGTGTTGGATGAGGGTGTGGGAGTGGTGGTAGTAGTGGTGGTGTTGGCGGAGGGTATAGGGGTGGTGGTAGTGGTGGTGTTAGTTGGGACTGGTGTGGTGGTGGTGCTGGTTGAGTTGCTGACGGTCGTTGTCGCCACCGTTGTGGTCGTGGTGGGTCGGCAGCTCTCCGTTGGCGTTGAGCTACAGCTGGGCCCACTTGGGTCGCAGAAACGTGCATACGTTGGGCATGTCATGTTCTGGACGTAGTTTGTGTACCAGAAGTTTCTGCAGGTCTGCATTACGAAGCAGGAGGCGCATCTCTGTCGGAACGAACATCTCTGGGGTTCTGCTTCCTTGACAACCTGCAAAAAGTGATGGATTATAAGGATTAAAAAGGTATTTTTTGAAAGGAAATTACAATTCGCGCGTTATATCTCCGGCTATGGCAGAGTAAGCTAGTTGCAAGGCGCGGAGGGGAGAGGGGGTCCTTTTCTGAAAACATTGCTATACTATCCCGCTGTTTGTCAAACGCTGAGTTTACCAAAATCCGCTGTGTTAGTAGTGTAGTAGCCATAGCTGGAGATATAATGCGCGAACTGTAGGTCTTATTTCTCAAATTGATTCGTATTTTACCGCCGTTATCAAAACAAATAATTATGCCTTTATTAAATGCACCATGAAGGAATATAAACAAATAATATTTAAATAAAAAAAGGTTTCTTGTGCTCTCTAATCGTCGTGTTATTTTGATGAATGTGATAAATTGACTAAGCTGCACATTAACGATTCCCCCGGTATTTCCAAACAAATGGCTAATCTTAATTTCACGACCTTATGTTTTAATTTGAAAAAAATCGTTGACTATAGGGTGTTAATATTGGTTCAAAAGGTCAGGGTAGGCTAAAAAAAACTATTGGATAATTTTTAGCATTTTTGTATTTTACTCTGATTTTAGATTGACTTAATAACCAAGCAGGTAAAAACTAGTTATATTTAGACTCTAAAAGAAATTATTCCGAGGGACCCTCTGGTTATCTCCTGGGCATTTCATACCATACATTAAACTTACGGTGAAAATAAATTTATTGGAATGATTTTGTGTTTTTACAGACAACTGCTCCAATGGCTATCAGCCGGTTCCTCGATTTGTATGTTTAGTGAATTATTTCCAATCTTACTTATAGTGGTGTTCACTTACTTTGGCAATCAATTAAAGCTCTGGACAGACTTACTGGCGGGTGGCGAAAATTGTAATCTCCCTAAATGTCTGCTAAATAAAACACATGTTTTGGTAGAACTGTCAAAACTTTGTTTACGTTTCACCTCATTTACACTACAAAAGAATGCCCTGTAATATTTCACCGAGAGATTTCTTACGCAATTAAAATTTCTGGAAAATATTTGCCCAATGCATCAGCTGGTCTTTTAGTTTGGCAACCTTTCATCTTAAATGATTTGTTTACATTTAAGAATGTGTTTCCACACTTCAGTCGTCGTACTTCATGAATTGTGTTGAGCTTGCAAGCATTTAACATTAGTTGCACTTGCGGTTGCAGCAAAATATTTTCTTGTGTAATGTACCTCTACATAAACAAATGACCATGTGATTTATTACCAAAACATTGCAGATAATAAACACTAATTACGAAAACAGCGCACTCACTCACCCGCCAGTAAGGCTGTCCAGAGCTATAGTAACAATTCAGTTTGTCAACCACACACCAAATTAAATATAAAGCTTTATTCAACTAATACAATGGACCAACCAACCCAAAATCACAATGAAATTATGTGCAATGAAATTCAAGCCGGGCTGAACACAAACAGCCTCTGTCAAACCTGCCGCAATCTAAAGATGATCAGGAGGCTTGTGATTGCAAGAATAAAATTGTACGATATAGAGCATATTCATTTTAGCAAAAACCCCATTAAAAGATAAATTTCTACATGTTTGAATGGGTGCTACTGATATAAATCTGAACGTAAAGCCACAGATAGAGCTCAGAAAGTGTATAGTATATTTTATTTTTCTGCATACCATTGAAATCCCGTAAACTATAAGAAATATAAGGAAGGTTAAATTAGAAAAGTAATGCGAAGCAAGAAGACAAGTTAAAAAGGTAGTGAGTAAGTAATCAAAAACATTCCACCAAACTCGTTCGCTAAAACAAATTTATCCTATTATGAAATCTGCCTATAACACGCTTTTTTAAGGTACAGGAATATAAGTGAGGTCAAGTATACGTTAAAATTTATATCTATTTTTTTTAATGTCATGATTTTTCATGTTTCGTGAGGAAAGTCCTAAATTTTAAATACCAACACATCAAATTATAAAAACAATTTTTCTCCTGACTGCAAAGATATCATACATGTGGTATGGTCTTCATATTCTGCGTTTTCAATCAAAAATTATTTCTTAATACTTTGTAATGTATATACTGGATTTTTCATTAAAATAATAAAATATATTATTAATAGGGAAATCAGCTTATAGGCTAGGGATAGCTGAATAACAGTGATAAACTTATTTTTTTACAAACAAGCTACTTCATTTTATTTTAATTTAACCGTCTGATTTGTTTGTAAGAGTATATTTCGCAACAAGGGCCGAAAATGAGGTTTTGCAGACTCAAGGTCGTGTTTAAAATTCGAGACGAGGTCGTTACTTTGCGCCACGCTAAACAATGAAATATACCCTATACAACATTTAAAATATGACTATTCATTTAACATACTTGAAAACAAAACGTTGAGGCTATGAGCGGCAATACAACTTCGTCATAGTTTAAACCAACACAGCTATGAAAATCATATGACCGCAACTAGTAGATTATGATGTACTGGATTTACTACTACAATAAATAAAAAAAGAAAAACTACTGATTTATAGGTACAGTTAAGACTGTACCACAAGAGTATATTTTTATCTGTTTACTTTATTTACAATCATGTGTTTCTTAAAATTATTATTCTTGTTTACTTTTTGTTAGAATGAGAGTTTTTTTGAGTATTGAGTAAAACATTTCTAAACTTTAATTTTGTGAATTAATTGAGTAATTATAACAGGTACATTATCAACTCGTTAATTTTGCTTGTCTTATTACCAGACATTATTATTTGCTAATTTAACGTTTATTATATTTCGTATTCTATATGAGGTCCCAATAATGTGTATAAAAAGGTTTTGTAATGTCCTAAACATTATATTTTGATTTATAATGAAAATATTCACTGCCAGACAGTTGGTATAAACCTGGTATAAACAGACTTCAGTGTTACTCTAGCTGACTAGACGACTTATTGTATTATTATATTTTCCATTTAAAATTTTATTTTTGCTCTTGTGTTCTAAACATGCATATTGAGGAGTTTGTGACTTTACTTCTGGAGTTCCCGCTCCCTTACCAAAATTTAGTCCAAATCATAATTAGAGCTATTTTTAGGCATTCATCTAATCTTCAACCTATCCGGTAAAGACTCCACTTTTGATTATAAAAGATATAATTACAAAAAGTATAATGGATAGTTCCGAGTATAGTGACATAATAATGACATAATAATGTTCAGATGAAAAGCGAAATATTTTATTTTGTTGTATTTACTAACGGAAAATCCATTTCTACAAAGGTTTACAATGTTTTTTCCTTCAGATGGCTGAATAATATATAACTACAGTGCTGCTTATTATGAATAGACCTAATACAGAGAACAACAGATTAGTCTAAGTGGATGCATGCAATAATGACATGAAACATTGGTATAGCAAATAGAACATTCTGTGCAAATACAACAAGAACTATATCTATTGTAGAGCAGTAGTTAAATATTTTACTTACATTCAACAAAACAACCACAAGAAGAAATAGGCAAATTGTTTTCATTGCTGGTCTCGTGTTCACACTCCACCACAAGTTACAATTGATACTGAAATAATTTCTGAAGAGGTAGCTTATATAATTACTAATCCTCTTTCCTTGGTTGTACCTTCAAGACATACAATCCACTTGAGTAGGATGATGCTGTTATAATTTCTCCAATGAAAAGGATTAAATTATTAAGAACCACTCATCGAGCTCTAAAACCGCGGTGAGGTCTATAATTGGATGATGATAATAATTATTCATTTTTCTTCCGTTTTATTAAATACCTTTCAACGATAGTTTTATACAACTTTTAATACTAAAATTATGTAGTCTATTATGAATTGAAACTAACATAAGAAAATTCCAGAACTGGTTAAGCTAGGCTTAAAGTAAGTTACATATTACATAAATATATTTAATTGAAAACGTCTTTTTACATCGTGTATTTTTTCATTTTTGGTTGCTCAGATTAAAATATTGTTTCTGTAAAAATAGGTATTTCTGACAAGGTTTTAAAACATAATTCTTAAAGGATGTGTACGGGGACGGGGAGGTGTCATTTAATCCACCTACTTGGAGTTCACGAGTTAGTTGTGAATAGTTATGAGCGATGGCTTGTGGACGCGGTGTTTCCTATTGGAGACTAACGTACATCCGCATCATTGAATACCACGTTCATAAGAACGTCTTCATAATTAGACAGTTGGTAAATTGTAAACTAGCCAAAATTAATTGTAGTTCGGATCCCACGTTAAAATGTAGGTCCCTTTGTTGCTATTGGCTGTTGGGCTATTAATTAAGAGTCCTGTCTAAGGAACATGTCGGCCTTAGTAAGTAACAAGACTACAAGATCGCGCCACAATCATCCTTCACTCATGTACCATTAATACTTGGCTTAAAATACCTACCTGGGTAAGTCGACATTTCAAGAAAAGTATAATGTATTGCGGCCTTCTTTCTATTCTGGGTCGAAGCACATCTAGGAAATCACGTATTTTAATTAAACTTCGGGTTCTACTAACCGGGTTTAAATAACAGTTCCATTTACCAATTTTCGTTACTTTGATTGCCTTGAAATTGCTTTTCAATAATACTAAAACAAACCTTCGTAGTACTAAAATTAAAATAAGAAAACGGACTCCATTGCATATCTACCCAGTTTAACGGCTCTTAATACAGTGATAAAAATAGGTTTTAACAACATTAATAGAAAAACTCCATTATATTACTGCCATTTTGGCTGACGACACAAAAAAAATCATTAGAGGTCTTCGTTTGCAGGAAATATTAGATGAAATCAAAAAATATTATATTAGAGTTTAATTTCAAACTTTTCATCAGTTTATTTTCTTTGTACTCTATTTATTCTGTAAACTATTCTAACTGGTTTATAATTTAAATAAAATAATGATTTTTTAGCAACTCTCTTGCCTACTTCAATGTTTTATTATTTTGTTTTTACTGGCACTAAAGAAATAGTACGACAATAACCATAACACAATAACAGGCCACATATTGGCTGAACAGTGTAGATAAGATAAATGAGCAGGTGTTTTCTTACTGTGAATAAAGTAGGGTTCTTGGTACAGATTAATGTCTTATCCTTCAAGAGCAAACTTGTTCAAATTTAAGAGTTTGTCTGTTTATACTTTTCCTCGTTATTCCCTCTTAATTTCCTTGTTCTTTTTAACAGCTGAAAAAAATTGTTTACTCGTTACTTACTCAAGTAGAATTTTTGAAATGTTCCTTTGTCAACAATCTCCTGTTTATTTTGAAAATTCTTTATCATGAGGTCCTTAAGATACACTTCCAAATATACGCACGTAATTATTTAAAACAAATTTTTAGTTTAAAACAATTGTTGTATCAATATTTTTTACTGTTTGTGAACACACATTGTTAGGGTCAGTAGCAAAATGACGTAACGAACTTTAGGTTACTCACAATCTTCTGGCAATGCAAATATCATTACTTTTAACGCTATACAGATTACCTCTTGTTCTTCAGGCTTGTATAGGGGTATCGAATAGATAAACATACTTAAGTGTCAAATTACTTTAATTATATGTTCTCTTTAAGAAAACTAAAAAGTAACTAAAAGAAACTAAGAAACTAAAAAGTAAAAGTAGAAAACTAAACAACTGAGGTTTCATTTAACATTTGTTCATCGCCGGATGATCCAATTGGCATGATCCCAACGCTACCGGACCCTTTACAATGTACAGGGTGTTCCTCACACTTGAGGGTGAGGGCGTTGAACCCCTGACCCCCAGGACAGGTCTCGTGGCTCCTGTAGTACCCGCCGTTCTGGTGGATACACCTGTAGTACTTGGTGCAGTTCTCCACGTCAACAAGGATGCCGTTAGTGTGACACACAGCCTCGCATCTGCAACACAAGAATCAGAGTTCTTTTCCATATATTCCTAGTTTTAGATGAAATGCACATTTCACTATGTCAAGTGTTAGCAATTAAGATTGATAATGTGTGCTAAACATTTAGATTTATAATTTGTAATAGATTCAAAATACTCGTGGCATTACAGACTGAAAATATAAAAAAAATAATAAAAAATAAGGTCTCCAGATTCGGCTGTCCAAAACTTTTTCAGGTTATTCAGTAGGTCACTATTTTGATATTATATAAAATAGAAACTTTAAATTCCTCCCCAAATAGGTTTTATATTATCTACATACACGTATTACATTCAAAGTGAATATCTTAAATGTTTCAAAAGTTATATCAACATGTGTAAAAATCCCATACATCTCGTCAGACGGAAAACGGTGAGGGGTAGGCCAACATAATTGTTGTGTTGTTGTTGGTTGTTGTTGTTGTTGTTGTTGTGTTGGTTGTTGGTTGTTGTTGTAATCGTTTGTGGATTTTTACCTGTTGAATAACCTGTAAGTCTTCCGGCAGTCAGTAGAATTTGGACATATTGAAGGCATTGTACCAGGTATTGTAAAGTAACACGCTAAATAAAAGCAGGTAGAATCTATATTATTAATTCTGTAAGCGATATTTTAAAATCAAAATTGTGAGAGTTTGACTGGTCGCAGGATGATGGGAGATGGCTCAAATGAAAGGTCTCGGTCCCAGGGGGTCGGGAAAAATATCAGATTATGTCCAAATATACCAGAAAATGAGAAATAACGAAAAATATCTTCCATTTAAAATGCATTGGGATTGAAAAACGCCTGCTTTGTTTACATTTAACATCTGGTGCTAATGCTTGATTCAAAGCCATATGGTAGATGGTGACATGTGGGATTTTTTTTTTCAAAATGCAGCTTACTATGCACGTTCAATGTACTATAACAAAAAATATTTTTAATTTAAGATTTTCTGATTTTATAATAATTAAGGGTTTGAGGTTTTCATAATTTAAAATTGTACAAAGATAAGTTTGTTTGTTTAGTGTATGTTATAACGATGCAGATTTAATAACAAATGATCTATACATATATATAATTACGTAAGGGAAATTTTTGCGCCGAAATTATGGGCGTTTGGAAGGTCGCAGGATGATGAGAGGGGGCTGAAATTAAAGGTCTACATCCCAGGGACTCGGGGAAAATACTGAAATTGCTTTAAGCTTACTATAAAATGAGAAATAATGTAAAATAGCTGTCATTTAAAAACTATTGGTATGTATAAAGGTCTGCTTCGTTTACTTAAAACCAAATGCTAGATATAACCATAATTTTGTGGATCCAAAAGCCTATTTTCTAAGAAGGTATTTGGAACTATAGTAAAGAAGGATTATGCTTAGGGGCTAATAGCCCCTTCAAGCCTCTAGTTAAAACAAATAATTTAGTGATTTAGGGTATTAAAGTGTCATGATGAGGGTTCTATTGGTACTGACACAAACCGTTTTCCCGTTTAAAAGCAAATATGAGAGATGAATCGTGTCGATTTATCACTTACTAGTTTACTTTATCAGTTCTGATATGGCAGCTGATTGTTCAATTAGGATTTTCTTTGATGAACCGAACTCCAATGGCATATATTAGGGAACATAATTTTTTTATGATTTCTTATCTTTATTTATTTGGTAATGAGAGTAGTGCTTATAATTTATTCAAGAACAATATTCAAACTGAACCCAATTTTGACGATTTTGTTTGATTAGTTGGTTATTATGTGTGATTGGTTTATTCGGTTATGGGGGATCTATTACATAATCGACTAAATGCATTTTATATATAATATAAGATATTAATTTATTAGATAGCCACTAATTAATTAAAATGTTAATATTTTAAACACGATAAAAATATGCTAGCTGCAGAATCTGGAAAGTATTATTATTTCGAAAAACTTGGGGGTCCCAGAGATCTTAGCCTTGCTTTTCAAATAAATAATGATACTATATCTAACGAAATCGGACGCCCAATACTTTCTTCATCTGTGCATGGTAATATTGCATATGATAGAAAAACGGATATCGGGCTTTAAACATAATGAATGGAAACAAATGGATATCGTAGTCTTTACAAATACTCAAATACTTACTCCTCCGTGGCCTCATTCAGCTCGTAATTCCCAGGACACCTATCCTGCAATACAGCACTTCCATTGAAGCAGTAGGCGAACAAATTAGGATCATCAGGGTGGGCCACTTTCACGCCCGACTTGCCGGAGCACCGGTAGCCACAGTGGGCGGTCGGCGTGCAGCGGTGGAGCACCACGTCGAACCTGTAGTAAGGAATGGCCGAATATATTAGTAACTAGTAATATATTAGTAATATATTAGTAGTTAGTTATATGTTACTAATATATTACTAGTTATATATTACTAGTATATTAGTAGTTATATACTACTACTACTACTACTACTACTACTATATATAGTATCACATTAGTAATATATTTGTAATATATTAGTATGATTTCCAAAGTAACTAATGTGTGATTATGACTAATACTAACACATCTTTGCCTTATTTATTCTACACTCTACACCGATATAATTAATTTGACTTTCTGTTTCTTTCATCGCTTGCGTTAACAAAATAAATGTGGTAAATTTTCCTAATATGAATTAAAACTAATATGAGAGTTGTTCTCATTTCTTGCTAATTCAAGGAGGTTGCCGGGCATGAGATATCACATTCTGCATATTGTGTAGTACGAATATATAATATTATACGAATATTATTATATGTTACAAAACAAAAATAATTGTTACAAGTATATTAAAATAGCTCTATTTAATGTAATTGTGACTGTTTTAAACACAGAAGTAATAATTTTGCATACAATTTATTTGTTTAATATAATAACTGCAACAGCAATAAATAAATAAATAAATTCGTAAAATTTAGTAAATCTTGGTGATTTTTTATTTTAGTATTTTTTAATGGACATAGATCCATTTTTAACAGGTTTTTATCAGTTTAAGGCTCAATTTTTAGTCAAAGCTTCTCAAAACTGTAAATTGAAATCCTAATACGAAACCTAATACAAATATTACAAATAATACTAATATTTCTTTGTAACTAATATGGAAGAAACTGATATCACAAAATATCTAATATGGTCGAACTTGTAGAAGGAGGGAGTCCCGGGGTCGCAGAAGTACTTGGTGGGAGCCAAGTCCACGCAGAGGTGGAACGCCCAGCAGTCCGAGAGGTCGGGGAAGTAGCCGTCGGAGGCGCATGGGAAGGCGTCGGGGTTGACGCACTTGGGGGGAGGGGCGGCGGCGCAGGAGGAGGTGGAGGGGTCGCAGTAGGGGAGGTCATCGGTGGCGGAGCAGTTGACCAAGGAGGTGGCGCCTCGGGAGGTCAGGCGGAGGACGTGGCAGTCGAGACAGGTCACGGTCACGTGGTTGCCCCGTGCTGCAGGCGGGAGGAGAGAGATCGTGGTTGAAACCTGTGTGAGGAGCAATAAGTTTTTTTTTCAGATACATGTGAATATATGACAAAGACGACAACACTTCGAGCAAATTGTATTGCAAACAGACTCGATCATGTACGGAGAATTCAACTATACGTTCGGTGACCATTAATTTGGTGAATATGTTCGTATGTTTACGAAAACGATTTATAAATTGCACGATATGGTAAAAGAGGAAATAGAGAAGGAATTGATTTTTTCGATGACCAGTTTCCTCTGAAAAGCAGTTAGCTGAAGTTAATAGTTCATTAATTTTTCTAATCTAGAATTAGTTTATCCATATATATATATATAATATTTGGAAGCCATTTGTTATTTTTAAACTTTTTTAAATTTCTATAGTTGATTTTTTTTGTTAAAAATTAAATGTTTTTATTTTTAGAAGTTTAGCTATTGAACTAATTGAACCATAAATGCATTGCAGATGCCGGGTTTAAGCGTAATCCGTGGTGTGCACCCTGCGCACACCTGCGCAAACGCCTGAGCAACCCTGAGGAGGCGCTGCGTCGTGGAAGATGTTCATAAAGAATGTTATGGCTATTCCATGTTACCTTATGGGCTGAAGCACGCCTATGTAACCTTGCGAAGGCGCGACGCAGCGCGGCAACACGAGAGGGAATATTCTACTCCAAATTCCCACTGCCAGATTCTTGTGTTGCCGCGCTGCGTCGCGCCTGCGCGAGGTTACATAGGCGTGCTTCAGCCCATAAGGTAACATGGAATAGCCATAACATTCTTTATGAACATCTTCCACGACGCAGCGCCTCCTCAGGGTTGCTCAGGCGTTTTATTATTTTTTTTAGACGAGGGCAAAGTTGAGAAATTTACATGGACATATACTGCAGTTTAATTATCTTTTTGTGCACTCTCGAGGTTACGACATTATCACATAGCATATTGTCATTGGTAATTGGCGTGATTCGAACCCGGGACTCGAAGTCCCGCTTTTTACCGCTACACCAGGCCACCCTTCTTAGGCGTGCTCCAAGCTAAGAGATAAGTCTTGGTGTTGTTATCGGTATTGTTTTGGAAATTATGCCTCACTAAAATATACATTAAAGTGTAATACAAAATACATATAAAAATTACATATTAAAATTTTATTCCAGTTTTCAATTATATTTGGGGGGGTTTATTTAAAGTTTTACATTTTTTTTTGTATTTACTCGCCTGGTTTCAAATTAGAAGGGAAATGTCCAAACAATTTTATACATATGACATACCTACTAATTAAATATAAAATAAATGATGAAAAACTGCAAACCCAAAGAAAGTAGATTTTGTTCAATAAGGCTATTGTTTAAAAAGTATTTTCTTCTGACAGAAAAAAGCATCATCACAATTATGTAGTTTAATTAGGCAATTTTTATTTATATTTTTTGTTGGTTTGGTTACTTACCAAGCAAAACATATATTTCATAATGTCCATTTTGTAATAAAGTGTAACCGTGAGTGAGATCATCTATCTACCACTCGCAAAGTAAAACTTACATCACTGTTTTGATTCAGAATTTGAAGACTTTCGGAGCTAGTCCTCCACTTGGCGTATAAAAGTAATCACTTAAGAAGTACTCCATTATCAGCTCCATTAAATTAACATCACTTTCCCATTAAGTCAATTAAAATCGTCCATTTACGGTTACAACTAAAGTGCCAATTTTAAGGACAGAGCAAATAACAGTTTACTGTTTCAAATTTCCTTGAAGTGAACAAATCGGATAACTGGAGCGCTTCTAGTAAATTATCATTTTACTTAATTAAACCCATTAGCCTTTATTCTGTTAAGTGAGTTACCTTTGATTGGTTGCCAGCTAGAAAATGCTTCTTCCCCTAATAACTGTTTTTTTGGTAAGTATACACAAAATGTTAGATACATTAAAACAATATTAACTAACTTTTAAATCTAACTAGCTTACTAACTAACTTAGTGAGTTTCCTTTGATCGGTGGCTAACTTAGAAAATGCTCTTTCCCCTGATAACTGTGGCAAGTATAAAAAAAATAATGTAATAATACAATATAAAACAGTATTTTGGCAAATAACGGTTTTTTACAGTATTTTTAGTAATACTGAAAATTTACTTTGAAATATTTTTTTGGAATGTCATTTTATTACTGAAAATCTTCCATCATTTTACTATATTTTTCTGGCTCAAATTATACAAATGTCAATCACCCATGACTACATATTTATTTAAGATTGCTCATATTGGCCAGTGGAATTTTGAATCGGATATAACCCTTTAAAACTGTTAAATCTCGCTGGATATTGGTTCTCTAAAATTAAAATATTACTTGTATACCTCTTCTGTAACAGAAAATTATATAACAGTAAAGATAAGCTGAGGAACATTTTGCCAAATAAGCAATATATTCGCCTTTTTAAGAAGTCACCGCAAATACCAAAATGGGAAGCTTTTATTAACGAATTGCATTAATACCAATTCAGAATATTAAAAACTATATTCTCAACTATATAGTTAATATAGTTAGAGAATATTGTGAACTATGTTATCAGAATATAGTTGTTTAAATTAAGGCGAATGCCTAGTGAAACTATGTGGCTGCGACGTAGTAGACACTTGACCTCTCGCTGATACGCATAAAAAGATTCATTACTGCTTGTTACAGGTAGGCCAACTGGTGCAAGGAGACGACTGCGTCAGCGAGTATTCCTGCGCCAGCTGCACAGAGGTGAGGATCTGCCGCAACACCACTTCCGGTTTCGAGGAGCTTTTCCGGTTCAGCTGTCCTTCCGCCACCCCCTACTGCGACTCCTTGGCCTCCTGCTCTGCCCTGCCCGCCCTCGGGTGCGGGGCCACGGACAACTTCACCTGCATGCGGGATGGAACCTTCCCCAACTTCTTGGACTGCTCCAAGTACCACGTGTGCCGCAACGGAACGTCCTACACGTACACTTGTCCAAGCGCTTCGTATTACAGCTCTGACGTAGAGGGTTGTGTGAGGGGCGCTACATGCTATGCCTATACATGCAGTGGGAGGAGCGGTGTAAAGGTAAGGTTGAATTTAAGTGTGATTTGGTTCACCCATAAATTAACTTTTTCGTCAATGTTAAAACGTTGATTGTTGTTTTATGAGACCCCGGCCCCACTTGACTTAGCTAACTGCTCACCGCGACCCCGACGCCCACGCGAAAGCGAGGCGGAATTAATTGAATGTGCACAACTTCATTTGATTCAATTCATTACACTTTTTTTCTTAGTCGCGCAGAGGTGACCAGGTCGCTATGTGAGGCCGGGCCCTAAGAACAGTTCCTATCTGGTTGATAAATGAATAAAGAATAAATAAAATCAATTATAAATAACATGACCCAAGCTAGAGAGCTTTGTCTTCATGTTATGACCAATCCTTCAAACGTTGAAATATAGGTGGCAGAACTGGGTTTAAAACGGACGTTTCCAGATTATTTAGGCCGTTTGACACAAGTTTCGGATTTTTTTGGGTGGATCTTGACTTTAAAGTTTGTTGATTAAGACTCTTAAAACTTATCTTAAATTGTAAAGTTAAACAAGGATAATAATTTATTATTCTCTTTAAGTTTGATTTATTTCATATATTTAATTTGTACAACAATGGTATACAACTAATAGACTTGTAGTCCCAATAATATCTTCCTCATATTAACCCAAATTAAAATTCCATAAAATTTGCTTTTGCTTAAAGTTTTATACATTAAAACATAATGGACATAATGAAACATAATGTACATAATGAAACATAATGAAGTGTATTCTTCAGTATACAATTCAACTGGAAAATATAGAAGAAATTTGACGTTATAAAACGCTATTTTATTTATGTTTGAGTCTCGTGATTCAAAAACAATTAGAAAGAAAACAATAATAGACCATAAATTTAAATTAAAACACGTCCTGTTTTCCATATGCAGGTACCGTATGAACATGACGCCGGATTCTACGCGTACTGCCGGGATGGAATCCCATTGTTTATGGATCGCTGCCCAGGAACTTACAAGCTGAATACCAACACACAAACGGTATCTTCATATTGTTAATAAATTACTAAAAGTACCTACTTTATATATTTTATATTAAAACTAATGACATATTTACGTGATTTATATATTGCTGATAACCTATTGCATATATTTTATATTTACACTAATATACATAAATGGACTCAAAAGACCTTCATTGAATATTTTAAGTTACATTCAAACCTAATTAATTCTTAGTACAATGGTTTTCAGGGGCTATGAATAACCAACTACTAGTATGTCAGTTTACCAGTTCATGTTTCCCTACATATTTTTTTCATAATTTTATTCCTATATTATTATTAACTACGAATAAAAATATATGTGATTTTCCCGTGATTACTTCTTTAATCAAAGTCAATAAATGCTAGAAGCTGTTTATATAACAATTATAGTAAATCAGAGAATTTGCGTTGTCGCAAGGAAAATAAACTTGATTAGAAATTGATTTTAAATTAACGAGTAGGCCTTTACGCTTTGTTGAGTACGAGTGTATTTGTGTATATTATCACTGTTGTTTGGTATGCACGTTTAATATCTTACTTCCAATCAACAAAATATCGGTTTATAAAAGAAGTATTACTATAAACAATCACTATTAATATAAAATTTTATTTATTTTGGGGATTTCACTAATTTTACCTTGATTGAAGTAGATTTTCACATGAACGTCCTATAATTCACGTTAATTTTCAATTAAATTTTTGCCATTATATTTTAGTTGTAGGTCGTAATTAAAATTAACACTTTAATAAAGTGATTCCTCAAATCCAGTTCTGTAATATGTGATTTATTTATTTATCTATTTATTTATTACAGATATGACTTAATTGTCATATAAATATGGTCAAGACTGATACGTTAAAAATATAAAAATTTAAATTAGTTTTATCCATAAATATGTAATCCTCTATTTAAAGACTTTATTTAAAAAATCTTCAGTTTTATATATACATTTACTTGTTAGTTATTCTTTTAATACGGACCTAATTTTGTTCATGTTCGATAATTGTTTAATCAGGTATGTTATTATAAATTTTGATCCCCATTACATGTTCTAAACGTTTTTGTCTAAATGCTGTGTTGTAGGCTGATATATCAAGAAAATAATTATGTCTCGTAAAATAGTCGTTTAATGATTTTGTTTACAAAATTTGTTTTGTTACGGTGAGCATAAATTGCCACCTAAAAAATATAAAGTGTTGGAAGCGTAAGAATATTGCAGTTTTGAAATATCGGCTTACATGATTCTCTTCTTGTCATACCACTCATTGTATGTAATGCCCTTTTTTGTAGCTTTCATACCTTTTTTTCTTCCGGTCTTCCACCCCAAAATTTAATCTCATATAGGTGCGAATGTACATATACATAATAAATTAACTTGATTGTATTAAAATTGCCCTGTAATATTTTGACAAATGCACGTGCCCTCAGTGCGGGCCGCTGTGCCAGGCCGTTGGGAACAAGATCGCAGACGTGGACGACTGCACCAAGTTCTACTACTGCAGCAAGGAGCCGTACGCGGACGTGTTCACAGTGACCCGCGTCCAGTGCCCCGACTTCTACGGCTTCGACCCGCGCGGCCTCCGCTGCGTCCCTCTCAAGCTGTTGCCCGGCTGTGTCCCCCAACAGACACTCTAGAGTCCACTATTAACTGGTAACAAGTAATGAGTTGTTAAAAGCGAGAAAATGTCAAATTATTCATTCTCCTTCACTTTCCAACCTTATATGATGGCAAATTTTTGTTTGTTGTTAATTAACTTAAACTATGTGTAATGTAAACAAATAAACAACATGACAGAGATGCATTATTTTATTAATTGTAGTTTAATTTGATATCCAATCTCTGAGTGACTTCCTTCTTATGTGGTAGTTTATTCTACAGTCCCAGTCAATTTATTTTGCTTGTAAGATTTTAAACTTGTGAGCAGAAAAACTAAATTCTGCAAAAAATTTAAAAGTGAATGAATCATAATGTAAAATATTATTTTATATATACATTTCGTATTAGTGAAATAAGTACATTTCTTAACGATTATAAAATAAACTGAGCATGTTCATAAATGCATAATGTGAAATTGTATTTTATAAATATTTCGATATATTAAAATAATTTTACCTGTTTTTCTTTCAACGTGACTTTAATTGCATTTTAAATAAATATAATTTGTGTGCAAACATTTATTTTGTTTAAATTGTTGGTATTTTAATGTTTATTTCAGATGGGTAGATTCGCTTGGAAACATATCTGAACAGTTCTAAACAGTCCCAAAAGAGGTTTTGAAACGGTTATTAATGTAGTAAGTATTTAGGGATGGTATAATGACTCCAGATATTTCGGAGGAAGATTTCACCAACACCCACACTACATGCTACATTTTTCTCTACTTTAGTAAATACAATAAATTAATACAAATACATATATACACAATGTTTGAATAGTTATTTTATTTTTATCATAACGACAATTGTAACAATCGAAAAGTTGATTGTATTATACTGATTAGCCTAATCTCAATAGCTGAACTAACCAACCATAAGTTTTATAAGGTTCTGACGTATGTTCACTACCGCATTGTTTGCCATATTGGTTACTGACTGCAATAACCGTTGAGCTGCAAAATATTTGAATGACTGCTTGAAAATTTGATTGTTTCCAATGTAATGGAGTTGTTGTACTCCCCCTTTCATAAACACGATTAAAATGTGAATAAACGTAGCAAGTGTTGGTGGAAAATTATTCAAACCTCGAAGGCAAACATAGCTGAGTTATGAAAATGACACATTTAGCTTATTGAGAACTTTGTAAACGGAGATTGTGTTTTTTCTGGACCCTGACGTGGTCTACTTCCCTTCTTTTTTATTCAGTTATTTACACTCATCCTTGATATGTTAAATAGTCACACTTGTCATTAGTATTTTCCCAAAACGAGATGAAATATAGTGTTCCTAGTAGAATGAAAGGCTTCGTTTTGCGTTGTTTGCATGTTTATCGTGTAATTTTAGCTGCTAAATATAATTAATTTTTTCTTTGTGATAGTAAAACAACAAGTTTATTTTATTAATGTCATGTGAGCAATGAAAAAATAATTTTCAATAATATTTGTACCAGGTCTTATTTAGTAAGCTTCCAAAAACTTTCACTTTCTGATTATTGATAAATTATGATTGAAAACGCTAAGTACTGAATTTTAATATAAAACCATGGATTTATTTAAAATTGAAAAACTGATTAGCTCGACTTTCATACAAAGTATCCAAGGGAGTCAGACTTTGAACATCATTGCTGGAAGTGACATTGTTCTATTGTGACGTCATTAGTTTACGTAACTACTCAACTGTTTGTCTGCGTTACTGTCATCCCCACATCTCTCAGAGTGGTGTGGTTACTTTTGTTTGGATAAATTATAATAAATGTGAGACGAAATTTTAATTCTAAACTTTACTACCCAAAAAGCGAGATTGTAAGTTTGACAGTGTATGTTGAAAGAATTGGTATTGTACTGAAAATATGCACATATTAAAAGAATAAAGCAGTTTTACTGTAAGGTACTGACGGAAAACCTTTATTATTATACTATTTCAAAACCGTCAAGGAATTTATCATCAAACATATCACTAAGTGATTTGAATCATATTTCGATGTACATCAAAATTTTTAATGAGTTAATTAGCACCAACTGTCAAGTTTATACCAGTAATAAATACAAGTATGTAAATATTATGAATTTTTAATAACAATTCAATATATAATTTACTAGCCACCGTTGTGTACGATCGACCTCCATTTGGAATAATTTTCAATGCCGAGGGTCTGACTCATTGTGTTTATCTTATCATCCGCTTTGTTATGACTTTATCAGGAATTATAAAAGTTATCTCTGTTACGTGTTTTCTTCTTCTAACCTTGGTAAAATTAATTTTACTTATCCCGAAGTGTATGAAAACATGACGGTTATAAGGTAGAAGGTAGAATACTATAAATTAATTTCACCGTTAAATATCACGATATGTTTCAAATAAGCAAATTTTAAACGTAATAAGCCTCAATCAAAAAGTTATCTTATAGGTTTCTTAAAAGACCAAGACAATTCAAGTACAACTCAAATGAATAGTCAGATAATGTTTTTAATAACCATAATATTATAATAAATCATAAGTTATTGAACAAATTTTCACACCTACTACCAACCAATAATGCCAACCATTTACTACGCCAATTACTAAGTGGGTGGTGTTATAACTTTTATTAAATTAAAATCATTGCCTGATATTTATAGAACGAATATACGTAAATTATTAATTTTTCATACAATCTAGGTAAAATTATGTATTCCGTTACCTTTGGGATTGACGTGTTGTCAATGTGTAATTTGTTATTTGTATTATCAACATTTAATTTAATATTTTTTATGTGTGATGTGCAAATAGCATTTTTCCAAAAGTCAAAATAGACAGGAGGGTCGTGGAATCCAAATAATATTTAATTATTAAAGTCCTGATGATTTGTATGATGAAATTGTATTGTCAGCTAATATTGGTATAACCTACGTACGTAATAATATATCCATAAATATTGAAATACTATAATCCGCACTCGGTGACACAAAGCCTTGAATGTCGTTGGCTGTGTCTTATTATAAAGGAATAATTATTGTTATTGCACTTGAATACTTGTTTCAACTTTGACTTTAACATTGAGTAAATTTAGGCTGTGCATATTAAATAAATTTAAATGTGTGTTTGATTTAATTGAATGTCTTGGTGAATACCTACCTCACAATCAAAACCTTAAATAAAACGCCACCATAGTGGATGGTTATTCAATAAACCAATTTACTTTGCTAGGGGAAAATAACAACATTTAGTCTCTTAGTAAAATAAATACATATTATTATTAAATGTAAATTCCCCACCTTTCATAAAAGGGTCATAATGAAAAACAACTTATTATGAAACAAATAGTACTGTGCTGAGGGCAAATTTCAGCAAAAGGTCTTTTGTGCAGATACTAAAAAAGTTTGTAATACACAAATCGTACTGCAAAATATGCATATCGTGCTGCTTTTCACAAATGCCCTAATATTTATTCGAAAAAATATATAATAAGTCTGCTTATAAAAATCACAAACTGTACAAGACCACTTATGGTTCACAATTAAAAGTCGATTTAGGTCGTTTCAACCGATGAGGTTCTGGCAGAAGGAGGTGATGGTGGCCTCGCAGCGCTTGGCGAAGTGGTTGCATGAGTTTCAGCCGATGAGGCTCTGGCAGAGGGGGGTGATGTTTTTCTCGCAGCGCTGGGAGAAGGGGTTGCACCAGGGCGTGGCGTCGGGGCAGGCGATCCACCAGCGCTGCAGCCACCAGGGCGCGAGCTTGGCGCAGAACTCCACGCTGGTGCAGTCGCGGCACTTGCGGAACAGCTCGCACTCGTGGCCATCGTCGTAGGCGTCCGTGGTCTGGGCCGCGCTGGCCGCCACCTGCCGTCGTACACGTGTGGAATTCGTAATTAATAAATAATTTTAATTAAATAACTTACAATGATTTTTTTATCTTTATGAGCTATATGATCGTATTAGATCTAATTATTCATTATGATTACATATTAGCACATAGAAGAATCAAACAGAGGTATCCTTTAATGTTGCAAGCGCTCAGCGGGTTTCGAGCGCTGGCCAGCGGGTGTCGAGGACTTAGTTCACCAGCACCGTCGCTGCCCTCTCCTAATTTAACTTAACTGTAACTGCACTGTTAACTTAATTTAACTAAACTGGATGTAACTAGTAACTAGTAACTTAACTGAAACTGGATTTAACTGTAACTAGTACTTGGGCGTAACGGAAGACCCATTTAAAAGCGACCTCTGTTTTATTCTTCACTGTGATATTAAATATTTTTTGTTTAACCATTAATTGTAAAGAAAAAAATTGAGTCCAAGCAATATTAAATTTTGAAGCCAAACAATTAGATCACAGTTACAAAAATTAGTGCATAGAGGAGAGGGTAGAGAGTCTTGGTATTTAAGAAGTTGAAGTTAAAAATACTTTTTATATCCTCTTTGTTGCTTGTTGCTTTTAACTTTGAAAACCTTAAAACTAGGATTAGTTTTAAGGTTTTCAAAGTTTAATCCCTTTTATAACCCTGTACCTTATTTTAGCTCGGTAGAAGCAAAAATGTTCCATTTTAGGGATAAAAATCGTTAGCATGAAATCACACTCCTGGCGCAATCTCTAGTACCGAGTACCGAACTAATTTCGCGAATGCTCAGTTTCTGGCTTCAAAACATCTTTAAGTATGACCAGTCACCTTTCAATTATAAAGTCGATATTTTAACAATTTGTTTTGCTTGATTGATAGAGAATATAATAGGACAAGCAACTAATGTTGGTAAAACTCAATAGTAAGACATATGATTACTGATTTTCTACTTCTTGAAGTGGAAATAACGAATTGAATAATAAGAAGAACAGAAGCATATCTATTAAGTTATATTATATCATTTTTAAATGGGAAAGTACATGAATACATGACTGTAATCAAAGTATTGAAATCAGCAAAAGGCCTCTCTGATATCAGGCTGTATTTTATAGAATACGAGTTTGATCCATGAAAAAATTCCTGGTTTTTTCTTTAATTGACTGTCTTCACATATTTAATGCTCTAAGGTTTAAAATTCAAACCTAGTTTATTTCTTATAGCAATTACAACAATTTCATAGCTTTTTTCACAGCAATCTTTCCTCTTTCATTGTAGAAAATTCAAAATTATATATAAAATTAGCCATTAGGGGGCACTACAATTGAAAATGCTCTTTAAATTTTAACTTATTAGCCTTTATAATCGTTTTTATTTAAGAGCATACCATTAAATTTGAGGAATATTAAAATTTAATTAATTAAAGCTAGTATCTGCCAGTTTATATTTAATGAGTAAAACTGACATTTTTCGGACTGGTCTTCTATGACGTCTAGCTTAAGATTACTAAAACTACAAAATACTAAATGAGTATCACATGGAACAAGAATCGCTTTGAAAATACGGCTAAAATGATTAGAGCATAAAAGAATCAGTCACAGATGTTCAAAACTGTAATACAATTAACAGCTACAAAACTTACAAATTTTTACAAGACAACATTGCATTTTGTAGTAGGTGGAAATCATAA
Source organism: Flexamia atlantica (assembly GCA_035578135.1). Taxonomy (NCBI): domain Eukaryota; kingdom Metazoa; phylum Arthropoda; class Insecta; order Hemiptera; family Cicadellidae; genus Flexamia; species Flexamia atlantica. The sequence goes on along the minus strand of JAQJVK010000002.1, from coordinate 37,662,373 downwards.
ACCTGTGTCAAGATTGAATTTTAGTAATATGGTAAACACTTCGAACCTTGCATTTTTCAATAACTTACCAACGTTAGCAGTACAACAACAAATACGTAAGAAGACATATTGAAACGCTTTGTATCACTGTAAGGCAAACTCTGTGAATTAGGAAGTCAGTAACCGCTTTGACTTTTATAATCTAACAACAAGGTAAGCCTTTGTCAAACATGAGCACAAGGTTTGTGACAAGTAGTGTACATTAATAAAACCCTTTTTTGAAATATAAAGTTTCTTGTGAACTGTAAATATTCTTTAAATTATACAGGAAATTGCAAAGCTCTTTCCTTGAAGGAAATCATAAACTGCATATAACTGACCTTCACATTTTTTACGCTTGTAATTAGCTGTTAATTTATGATGACTCATAAGTTTTTTTATTTGTTTTGATTCGACATAGCTGACATTTTTATCAAGTCTTAGTCCAATGCTCATTCAAAACCTACCATACCAACATTATTTTCTTCATTTTGATTAGTTTCTACCCCACTGGCATTTTTATGTTTTGGTAGGAAACTGGCCAAACCGAACTGACCGTTCGTTAGTTTTTCATAAACAGAAACGCAGTGGTACTACATACATCAATGTTTATAATTAAAAATTGCCTTAATTTAAATTCTATATAATTATCATTTTTTATACATTTTGGAGGAAGTCCCTTTACGAACATGTCTGCTGTCTACCTGTCGTTGATCTAGGGTTGACACGTTTGTACGAGTTTATATTACTGTTTATTAAAGGAAATAATAATTGGTATTATCTCCTGTAATCAACTCGTAAAAGGACTTCATTTTGAAAATTACATGATCCTTGTTTACAGTTTACTTTGAAAAGTAAAAGGAATATATCAAACAAATGAACACGACTATTTTAACGGTGCGTTTCCTAATTTTTTTTTTTTTAACAAGAGTTACTGTTTATGGAAATTAATATTTGTAAACAAATTATGTGTAGAATCAACATATTAAATAAATGATCACCAACCAAATAAAAATCAATACTTTGTTTGCTTTTATTATTCAAAATAATTAAAATGTGTTTTCTCGGTAGGCTGTGGTTTATAGATTTATACTATTTAAACTCAAATAGTAAGTTTCTATATATTTGAAATATATATATATGTAAAATACATATTTTACATATATATACAAAGTATTTTCAAGACTTCTGTTAAACCTTGAAGTGAGAGACCGTATCTCATAAAGGATATAAGAAAAATATGTATTATTTTTTTAGTATGATAAATGACAGACCTATGAACAATAATTTATCGTCCTATCATTTCCCGTCACGGTCTAAGGGTTTAACCGAGATTACTTACTGACTCTTTAAGGTTTAACACTAGCCTAATACAGGCTCGTAAACTCTTCGGGATATAATATTGTTCACGTCCGAAAAAAAATCTTATCTTTTTAACTATTTTTAATTATGATCTAAAATTCAGTATTACATTTGATCAAGGCAAATTGTTGACTGTACTTGTTCTTTTATTTTTATTAATTTAAATATTCTGGAACACTGTGCTTTGGAAATCGTGGCCATTTCACCTAGTGTCTACCGTTAAGTTTGAGTATCGTTTGAAAATCTCACACAAAGTGCTCGCGTGCTCGCGCGGTTACAATATAACTATTCAAAAAACGTATACTTAATCAATCAGTGGAAGAAAATTTTTAGTTTATTTAAATACATTAATATTTTGATTTCTTCTGGGGAAATATGTATAATATGGTTCCGTTTATTTGAAAACTTGTATTAAATGTTATTCATAACATCCATTAAAACTGCACTAAAATTACTGAGTGTTAACGGTAGCTCAGTATATAGTAAAATGCAATATAGATTTTGAATCACAATAAATCGGTTCTTAAAAATCCCTGAGGCCGCCTTGCCACAGAGCGGTTTATATCAGGAAATTCATGAAAAGTAAATTCTCAATAGAATTCATCTTATCTATCTTTCCTCATAATACTGAAAATCCTTGAATCGTAAGACATTAACAAATAAACGTTATCTTGAAGGAACGCTATAAAGTACTGTCAGAAGTCAGAGTAGGAGTGAGAGAACTACTACCATCATGACACACTTCAAAGTTGTATTAGCGGCTATTTTAGTCACTTGGGTGAGTATTCAGTTGTCATGTGTTTGTTTTTTTATATTTATAATACTTCGAATGAACGATATTGTTTTAATGGTTAAACATGGTTTTCATCTCGTAAAGTGTTTGTATATTAAATCACATCCAATTAAGGGGAGAATTATATTTTATTGTAAAAAACAACAGATATAAACAGATAATAAAGACATTTCATTATTTTATCCTATTTCATTAGGCCAAACAGACTTGCAAGTCTAACGAATTTGCTTCGTTATAATATTTTGATTAGTTTTCAGTCGTACACAAGCTAACAAATTTTGAGAAGAAACTGTAATTGAAGATTTTCCCACAAAACTGTGTGTCTAGGCGAGTGGAGGGGTTTCCGCTTCCATTGCCGCTGTTCCAAAAGGTTTAACAGTTAACCAGAGCTGCAAATAAAGTTCTTTTGATTAACCTCAGATTAAATTATTTATCCCCCAAAGGTAAAAATGTTTCTTTTTCGTGTGATTTTCAATAATTTTTATCGATTGGTTTGATGGTGTAAAAGTTTGATAAAATAAATCAGGTAATAGATAGTTAAAATAACAAACATAGTACAAATGGATAAATGTTAAATAGTACAGGCAGTAGTTTATTAAAATATATTTTACAATATTTTTAAGCGTTCTTTTTTAATACACTTCTTTAAATAATCATATTTCATGTGATATATCACTTTTGAAATATAAAATATAATAAAACAAATTTATACATTTTGTATTAAAGTGCCTGAGATGTTGGCGTTGATGAACATTGAAGAACATAAAACATTGAAGACAGCGGCAATAAATTGCAAACTTAATAAAGTTAGGAATTTTCAAATAATGTTTAGTCTTCCATCAATACGCTTCCCAACACAGAGGAAGCAGCTGCCACTCATTGTTAAAGACCACCTCGCAGTTTTTAAAAAGTGTCTTATGTTGTAAAGATATTAGAAATATTTTTTATAAATAATAAATGCAACAATTATAATGGCAAACCTGTTTTGGACAAATTATGAGGCAATTTATTTTAAGATGAACACGTACGACTTGCTACCTTTGAGAAAACCTTACGTCTGACACCCATCAACCGTATACGTAAATAAAAGTTTCGTTGAGAAAATCCAGTAAACAAATTAGTTTTTCATGAAAATTTCTCCAAAGGGACAAATATTAAAAAAGGGCTGAAGCATCCGTTTTTTTCTACTTACAATTCTTTGTATTCTTTTTCCTAGCGAAGCGGGAGACCATTAGCTAGTATTTTTAATAGTAAATTATTTATTCTTGTAATAACCTGAAGAAAACTTAACAAATAGTTTTGCTTTATATATTTAAGATTAACTTTTTACAAATCAATCATGGTTGAACATTTAATATTTCCGATATAAAACACTTGAATTTTCACCCAAAAACTCTACCCACTGAAACATTTTTTCAGATTTCAATAATCCTCGCAGAAGACTCGCCAGCGCCACCCTCTCCGGAAGAGAACACTGAGAAGCTAGTGTTAAAAGATAATTTCCGTGAGTCGGTAATACTCGAAAGCAAAGAGAACTCGACCACGAAGATCGTGCCGCTGAGGTACATCACGTGCGGCGGCGCCACCTGGACCTGCGAGAACTGCAACACCAAGCGGTTCTGCACGGAGTTCTGGTGGAACACATTTATTACGTACATCCAGTGTCCCTTCTGGGCGCCGTACTGCAACTCCAGCGCCACCTCCGCGTGGTGCACGGACACCGGCGCCGCCGGCTGCACCGGGGCCTAGTGACGTGTGGAGAGGACAAGAAAAGGAAGACTTCGTGTCTTCCGTTTAGTTTTAAGGTCGTTTGAAAATTCCTCACCTTGGTTAAAAATGGCGTGTGATGTAAAATTGCGGAGGGATCATAAAATACATCTTATTCGATTGCTATTTTTTTACATCTTAGTGAAGAATCAAAAATGACCTACAGAAGCCAGCTCCTAAAATCTACATTTATAAATTTATACTTTATCATGTACAACATTTTGATTTTTATTTTTTCATCATTCGTGTGTGCAGAAGTAAAAAGCGTTGTATATTTATTTTTAAGTTTATTTACGTCGACATCACTTACGTGTATAAAAATGAAGTACTATTAAAAAATTTTCTCCGTATTAGGTAGATCAGTTTATTTTAATAAACCAAATTATTTTAACTCCAGCCTATTTACACAATTTGTTAATATTGTCTCTTAAAGCCAGTATATTAATAGCGATAAACGGAATGGGTCTATCAGGTTTATTCTTCGCGAGTCATTCTGGATTATTTAGCTGTACTTTAAAGTAAGTAGTATATCCTAGAACTACTAGTCTTTTAACACAGTATGTAAGAAACATATTTTATACACTCTTATATGATGTAGAACTAGATTTATTACGTTTAAATAAAATCATGTTTGTATGTTTTATTGGATTAATTCTTTTAATACAACTCTAGTGTAATGTTTTATGTATATTTGTGTTTAAATACTAAACAAACAGATCTAATTTATACAGCTTTACATAATTTATTAAATATTACCTCATTAATTTAATCTGATGTAAATAGGTTACCTGGAAAATCTACGTGACTTGGATGAAAATAGTAGCAATAGTATAGCTTTAAGGGATAAATTGATACTCACCAGTTACCGGCGCTATATAACGAATAAACTATAGGTTTATATGTTTTTATATTTATTCTTCTTTTACCGAAAGAACAACTCCCGAATTCTGTTTGTGGACAATTTTCCAAACAAATAATTCCAAAAAACCTCGAATTACAACACAGAATACTAATTCAGAAAACAACTTTTAGAAAACAATTTATTAAATTAATTTTGAAAAATACTACTTAATCAAGAATACTTTGATATGTGGCTGACGCACTCCCTTCAATGGAGGTTTACATAATCACGACAAATTAGCTTATAAAAAACTGAAATTAGTCACCTTGTTAAGACCACCTCATTTTTCTTATGTGTCAGGCGACAAGCAAAAGTTGGACAGCTTAATATGTTGCAGAAGTTGTTTCTTACTGTTTGGCATACACCGGGCCAAAGTTGAGATGCTCTTGTGAAATTATGTGCAGTATGTAAAGTGAGCTTCAGCCTAGTTATAACAGTTTAAAGTTGTGTCTCGGCGTATTTCATAAGAAGCAAAGAACGGACGAATGAGCTTCCTGAATTATGGTTTAAAACGCAGAGTCAAGTTAAATTAAACAGTTAGTTGACTGTAAATTCTACGAAACAAAGTCAACGATGAAACTGTAAGGTAAGTAGTTTTGACTGTTTCAAAATTACAGGTGTAAGAAGGAAACGAATTATGGCGGAAACCCGCAATGACTACAATGATTATTTTTTAGGAAATTAATGTTGCACACAATACATGTAAGCAAGTATTACGTTGAAACAATTGTCGGTATACACGCATCAAAAGAGAAAATAAGTCAAATAAAACTTATAGTAATTGAAAATAAATATTCTTATAAGTTTCAGAGTACCAACGAAAGATATAACGACTAGTAAGTGAAATTGGGTATTCGATCATTTCAATCAAGTGATTTTTTCTAATAAGTTTGTTTGTAAATAAATTTTAAGGTACGATAGGTTTATTTTAAAATATGGAATGTTTCTAAAATCAAATGAATATCGTACTTCATTTTATATGAATATATGAATGTTCATGCACTTTTCAGGCATCAATATTCTACAGATAACAACACGTTAAAGAAATTAAAAAATAATTGAGACCTGAAGAAATGATTACTGGCAAAACATATTTGATAGGAAATAAATATTCTGTTAGATTTCACCAAAACTGCTTATAAACTGCTAATATAAACGAGCCAAATTACCGAGGATAAATATCTAACATAGTCCTAAAACCACTGGCAAAACACTCTCGGCATGATAAGATAGAGTGCGTCACACACTTGACATTGGAATGAATCCTATTAAAGCCTTCTGGCATTCAGCGTACGAGGAAATTATATAAACTCTTGTTAAAGGAAGTAACTATCTTATACACATACTGCTGTTCATATTAAACTAATTATTCAATATGACATTTGCTGACAATTAAGTTTAAGCTTGATAATATTGTTTCTATTATAAAGAAGAGCAAGCTTCTGTACAAAGTATATCTGTTGGTGTACTATGTTAGAGATAAATGCAATCTAATGCTGAAATGATGCAAAAAGGTGGATCATAATCCCAACTCATATTATGCCTATTCACACTCTTAAAATTCCCTCTGGCTTGACCCCGTAGGCTTTTTATATTCAAATGTTTTAGGATTCTGGTAATTTTTATTCGGTTTTGATGAGAATTATTATTATTTTTCAGTTTAAACGTGTGAAGAACGCGTACGAAAGCTATTATGGCAAATAATTCAGGAAATGAAGTCGGACGGAATCCAGGTGATTCTTTAATAATTTATTCAATAAAAATAATAATATCGGCAACTTGGAGAAAAATATAGATGATTACATTAAATACTTGCTTACGATGACTAGTAGGCCACCTGCACCCCATTAGGAGTTGGGAGATCAGATAATGTGTCATACATAAAACAGTTACTTACGTCTTAGATAAAATTTTACTAGTTCCAAGTGATCAGTCAACCTTCTACACCAGACTTGAGCGCACGGAATATTCTTCAAATATAAACTATTTAATCATTTGAAATATTGTAGTTTTGATTTTTTATTAATTTGTACATGATGTGTCTGGATGACTTAAATATAATAATTTTGCTTATATTGTTATAATATTCAGTAATATTAATACTTTATTACTTAACTATAAAATAAATAACAATAATAATCCATAATTTTTCAACACAAAAAAGTCTGAATTTGGTATGATTATTAATTATTTAGGAATACCGTAAATTAATGTCTTGGACAATTATTAAAGTTTTAACAAAATCGTAAGAGAAACTAGTACTGCTGCGTTAAACGTAGTGCCCGAAAACCAAGGCAGGCAATATGTGTGTTATTCATGTACTGCGGGCTGTAGGTCGCGGGCAGTCGTTTTGGTAGGGCGATCTGACAATCTTCATTCAATTTCGGACACGGAAAATTTCCTAATATTAAAGTTTTACGACTTGCTCGTTTTTCAGAACTTATTTATTGATAAATTCAAATTAAGAATAACAATCATAATTCACTAATATTAAGCGTTTCAAGGTCTACATGAGGGAAAAGGTACTCTTGGAGTCACTAATAAATATATCAAATATAAATTTTCCATTAGAACGACAATTATATAAACCGAGGTATGTTGGCTGTAAAGTGATTCAGAATTCAACGTCAGTCTAATTGCGATAGTTGAATTTCTCGAGACAAAATACTCAGCTTTCTCTATTCAGTACCCTAATGGAATAACGACTCATTCCTCGCCTACGACGGTGTTTGCTCTTCACCGTCTCTAATGGGGTTATTTGCCGACCAATCTTTAACACTGTATAAAAGAATTTTCTGATAACCCTTATTTTAAAAACTTGTTCTTTCAAAATAATTTTATTTCCTTTTTTAACACGCCAGTCATTTTTAAAAACATCGTTATTTTATCAACTTTATAATTAAAACATGATTTAACTTTAAAGGTGACATTATACTGTACTGGGTACCAACTTAATTTATTTTCTAAACAAAATATTACTTAATATAAGTATTAAAACCAGGCCATTTATAAGTAATAGTAAAGTTTAAGTTTGTAACAAAACATTTCTCAAAAACTACAATTTTATTCTGCTATAATACTTAAAAAATTTAACTTAAATTCCTACAATATTAGCAATTTTTGTCTATTTGTGTTACATTTCATGATTTTATGGGAAAATTCCTAACGTGCAAGATAAAAAATACGACATGGAAAGTAAATAACAATTGTGACAAGAGGTAAAATTACTTTTTTTGTTACATCGCTATAAAAGTACTGAAAACACTATCACAATAAATTCATACCGTTAATAGTAATGAATTGCTTATAGTTGCTTATGTGTAGTTAATTATTAGCAATCTTGTTGAATCTGAAGTTATTTGTAGATTCAGGAAGATTGCAATTAAACTAATTAAATATTAAAATATAAACCAACCTAATCACCGAACACTCTCAACACTAATATTTCATTTTAGTATTAGCAAAACACTTCCGGCATCATTTACCTAAACAAAAATGATTACGTATTGCACAAAGTATCTCTTCGGTTAATGAGTAGTATCTTGCCATCAAAATTGCCATTTACCAATTTTAGATTCAAAGTTCCAAAAGCTTCCGAATTTTTTAGTTTCTTCGTCGTACTAAACAATACATACTATCATTTGGTTGTGTACCATGTGATTGTAAATTAAATTATTTGTTATAAATATTTAAGCCTGATTGTTTAGGATTTGTATTACTATACCAAGGTTTTGTTTGAACTCGTTCGGGAAGATAAAAAAATAATAAAAAGTTTTTCCAGCAACTGAAAATTACTGGCCTACTGAAATTATATTTGTATGCCAAGGAAAATCAAAATAAACATATATATTTGTACACCCCTCTTAAAAATGGTTTTGCTTTGGGGTCGACTTTTCTCTAATTTCAAAGATCTCTATAACCAAAAGACAGTACAACGGTAAAACGGTATTCAAAACATTGTAATCTGTATAAATTGTTTTCGTCTAATAACACAAGTTAGTTTGATATCAAAAAGTTGGTTTGTTATCAAAAATGTATGCTAATCTTCTATTATAAAAAAGTAATAACTGGTTTATTTTCAAGAGGTATTAGAAAATCCATTATTTTACTAATCTTTTCCACAATGTAATCAGCATTAATTGAAAATTTGGTTACTGGGTTAAACAAAATTAACTAAACATCTTAACAATAGTAAGATATTGGTCTTTGTCAGTCCCAAGGCTTTCATCGAATCCATCCCACACTCAACCTTCAATCATGTTTTGTGGTTAAATTACGCAGTCAGAGCTGCGTCCCGATCTTAACCAGATATAAAAAACAGAGTATTTAATCCTTGTGCGGAATTCGTACATAGAAAAAACTATCAGTGATTATGGATTTTATTTGATGAGGAAATGAAACCGCCATTGAACAGGGTGCAGCCATACTTTGGCACAAGGTTAGATCCTGTAGTCCTTCACTCTTGCAAAAGATTGTATTACTTATTTAAATAATATTTTTAGAGAACGATAAAGCAGCATTTTATATCTTCACTTTCGATTGTTTAAGGTATCAAACGTCCTAAAGTTATATTCCAAAAATCATTTACTGTTCCAAAATACTATACTTTACAAAAAAATATTAACAGTTTTTCGCCAATTCCTTTTTGTTTCACAAGAGGTAATTAACTAAGGGTAGCATTTATTTCCATTTAACGCCACTGTTCAAATATTTTTTAATGCTTACTTTTGCTAACATCCTGTTAAATTATATCTGCTCATAAAATGACAGCTGTACATTCCATATCGCAAGACAAAGCGAGTTTAATTAAAATTCTAAATGTTCACAGAATAATGATAATGCGTGATGTTTGCAAATAGATTTCTCATTCAGTTATGCTCTTAGTCATCATGCACATTACTCTAATTGAGAAAAGATAAGCTATCTAGATGTACAGAATGCATCTACAGTTGAAAGAAGATTCCAATCATTATATTATATTGAATCGAAGACCACAAAACTCCAAAGATGGTAGAGAAGATGTGGGCTTCCTGTCTGTTGTCGGTCTTAGCAGTTGGATTGCTTGTAAGTACAGTACTAAGCAGAGAGACTAAGCGTAATTATTTTTCAACGATATTGAAAAATTGGTTATGTACTTGAAAGCGATTTAATGTTAAAAAATTAATAATATAAGGACTTATGTAATTTATAAGTACTTGACTTATAAATATTTAAAGCGTGCAATCGTTATTGACAAAAGCATGTTATAAAATTTTAGGGATGTAAAAATTATTGCACTTATGTAAAAACGTTATTTCTTTACTTTAACATCTGAATTCTAGAATCTTTATAGTTATTCCCTTTCCGAAAACTTTATTATCAATTATGTAAGCGTAGGATTGTAAAAATATATTAACTAAACAGAATCAAATTACATTTATCTAATTCTGATTCGTATATTAACTTTAAAAGATAGTAAATTATTCCATAATTTTAAATAAATCAATTTACTTGCTCACAATATGAGGTTTAAAAGACATTTTTAAGCGAAAGTACAAAATATTTAATGATTATTTGATAAAATACATTTTTATGCTATATTTTTTTAAGGATCAATTGGTTAAAGCTCTTTAACTAAAAACTATTACATAATTTATGATATTTCCATACTTCCAAAATTGATTGTTGTGAAAAAAGGGCTTTTCATCATTTATGTCTTTTGTTTCCAATTAATTACATTAGAAAATATATTTTAGAGTTTGGTAATGGAGTTTGGTTCATGAATTGACGTGATAGGTCTTCAACAATTAGTACGTTATTTTCAGGTGTGCGTCTTCGTTATAAAAAATTACTCCTTTCATTTGAGCGAACGATTTTCTGGAATTAGTGACAATTTTGTCACTCACGACGTGAGTATGTATTCATTAGGGAAAATTAAATAAGTTGAGAAAATACTTATCAAATAAAAATGCTTTTAAGCTAAAAGCAAACATTAAATAAGTATGCAAATGTAACCCATAAAAGATTCAAAACATTTAGAGGTTAAGTGAAAGATTTTAGCTTTTTATAATTTAATGATTTGAGTCAAAAGTCCTCATTGTACCTATTAAATAACGGCAATTTCCACTCAATTTTATTGTTTGTGGGATGATGGCTCGATGTTGTCATGAACATTTACTCTAACTTCAAAAACCGCTTATAATTTTACTGGTCATAAAATTGAATTACAATTGTAATTTACATACAAACGAAGCAGTCGATGAAGTTTGATTTGCACGTAATTTATTATCCTAATTTAACATTATATATAAATTGTCACTATGTTAGATACTTTAATAATATCTCAAAGATATTAGATACTTCAGCTAATTTTCTTTTATCACTAAACAGTCACATATTATACAAAACCAATAACAATCCCCGATTAACTTTATCAGTCAAAAATGCTATGATTATTAGGAACTAGAACAGTTCCTAACACTGTTATCATAAAAATCTTGATTAATTTTGAATTTATAAAATAATGATTCAAGACATCAGGTCTTAACATTAGACCTTGCCTTCAGTTCAGAAAACAAATCCAATAATTTCAGCTGTATTTTAAGTATTGTACCGCCAGCCCTAGTGCAGTAGTGTGAGAGGGAGTACCCCTGCGCGAGCTGCTCTCAAGTGCAATGTTCATCCTCCAGGTAGATCCACTGTCAGCCCTTGCGCTAGAGTGTGAGAGGGAGTACCCCTGCGCGAGTTGCTCTCAAGTGCAATGTTCATCCTCCAGGTAGATCCACTGCCAGCCCTAGCGCAAGAGTGTGAGAGGGAGAACTCCTGCACGAGCTGCTCTCAAGTGCAATGTTTATCCTCCAGGTAGATCCACCGCCAGCCCTAGCGCAGCAGTGCGAGAGGGAGAACTCCTGCGCGAGCGGCTTTCAAGTGCAATGTTCATCCTCCAGGTAGATCCACTGCCAGCCCTGGCGCAGCAGTGCGAGAGGGAGTACTCCTGCGCGAGCTGCTCTCAAGTGCAATGTTCATCCTCCAGGTAGATCCACTGCCAGCCCTAGCGCAAGAGTGTGAGAGGGAGAACTCCTGCACGAGCTGCTCTCAAGTGCAATGTTTATCCTCCAGGTAGATCCACCGCCAGCCCTAGCGCAGCAGTGCGAGAGGGAGTACTCCTGCGCGAGCGGCTTTCAAGTGCAATGTTCATCCTCCAGGTAGATCCACTGCCAGCCCTGGTGCAGCAGTGCGAGAGGGAGTACTCCTGCGCGAGCTGCTCTCAAGTGCAATGTTCATCCTCCAGGTAGATCCACTGCCAGCCCTAGCGCAAGAGTGTGAGAGGGAGAACTCCTGCGCGAGCTGCTCTCAAGTGCAATGTTCATCCTCCAGGTAGATCCACTGCCAGCCCTGGCGCAGCAGTGCGAGAGGGAGAACTCCTGCGCGAGCGGCTCTCAAGTGCAATGTTCATCCTCCAGGTAGATCCACTGCCAGCCCTGGCGCAGCAGTGCGAGAGGGAGAACTCCTGCGCGAGCTGCTCTCAAGTGCAATGTTCATCCTCCAGGTAGATCCACTGCCAGCCCTGGCGCAGCAGTGCGAGAGGGAGTACTCCTGCGCGAGCGGCTCTCAAGTGCAATGTTCATCCTCCAGGTAGATCCACTGCCAGCCCTGGCGCAGCAGTGCGAGAGGGAGTACTCCTGCGCGAGCTGCTCTCAAGTGCAATGTTCATTCTCCAGGTGGATCCACTGCCAGCCCTGGCGCAGCAGTGCGAGAGGGAGTACTCCTGCGCGAGCGGCTCTCAAGTGCAATGTTTATCCTCCAGGTAGATCCACTGCCAGCCCTGGCGCAGCAGTGCGAGAGGGAGTACTCCTGCGCGAGCTGCTCTCAAGTGCAATGTTCATCCTCCAGGTAGATCCACTGCCAGCCCTGGCGCAGCAGTGCGAGAGGGAGTACTCCTGCGCGAGCTGCTCTCAAGTGCAATGTTCATCCTCCAGGTGGATCCACTGCCAGCCCTGGCGCAGCAGTGAGAGAGGGAGTACTCCTGCGCGAGCTGCTCTCAAGTGCAATGTTCATCCTCCAGGTGGATCCACTGCCAGCCCTGGCGCAGCAGTGCGAGAGGGAGTACTCCTGCGCGAGCTGCTCTCAAGTGCAATGTTCATCCTCCAGGTAGATCCACTGCCAGCCCTGGCGCAGCAGTGTGAAAGGGAGTACTCCTGCGCGAGCTGCTCTCAAGTGCAATGTTCATCCTCCAGGTAGATCCACTGCTAGCCCTGGCGCAGCAGTGCGAGAGGGAGTACTCCTGCGCGAGCTGCTCTCAAGTGCAATGTTCATCCTCCAGGTAGACGCACTGCCAGCCCTGGCGCAGCAGTGCGAGAGGGAGAACTCCTGCGCGAGCTGCTCTCAAGTACAATGTTCATCCTCCAGGTGGATCCACTGCCAGCCCTAGCGCAGCAGTGCGAGAGGGAGTACTCCTGCGCGAGTTGCTCTCAGGTGCGGATCTGCCGCAGGAGCCCGGGGGCTGCCGGGGGGCTGCAGGAAGTGTTCAGACTCAGCTGCAGCGGCTCCACCCCCTACTGCGACCCTGTCAGGGGAGCCTGCAGTGCCTCCCCCACCCACGAGTGCGCCGACCTGGGCGCCTTCCCTTGCATGCAGGTAGGGAGCACAGGTGGAGGTAAAACCAAATCGTGATATTAATTATGTAAGTCTAGTAAGCATCATCCCCTTTCGACCCACTTAAGGTTGAAGATCAACTGAAAATATAAAATACCCCTGTTGCAGCAGACCTGCATACTCAGCGAATTTCATTTGCAAAACAACATATTTCAATCCAACATAGCGAGATTCAACATGTTTTTGTAAGCTCCATAAGAATAACATGGGGAATGAGTATGCAGGTTTGCTACTACGGGTATATCAAAACTGGGTGGTTTTAATTCAAGATTTAGTTGATCTGAACTAGAAGAAGCCATTTACCAAGTTTTATCAAGATATGTTGAGAAATAAGCGAGATATAGAATTTTCTTTATTTCCCATAAGGTTAACATTGGGACAACGTACTGTGTTTACCACTTTTAATATCTCGGAAACCAATGGACATAGAGCAGTGATTCAAAATACTAAATTGTTTTTTTTTTGAGCTGAATTCAATAATGCTAGCAAAAATTGGATAATTTTTAATTTTCTATGTAAAAAACTCAAAAAAAACCCATTTTTGGGGGTTTACCCCCTTTACTCCCCCTTCCGGTGGTCCGATTGGGCTGGTTCACGAACTCGTCCGAGTGATTACCACTTTACACGTCTGTACCAAATTTCATTAAGATTAGACCATATTTACGGCCGCTATCGTGTTAACATCTATACATAGATATATATATAGATATATATAAATTCGAACGAATAGTGTTTTTTGCTTCTGGGGGCCCCAAAATGAAAAGTTAACATGGTCTCGGGTTTAGGTCTTACCATGAGACCTTCGGTAATAGCTTATTCCTTTAAGGAAATTCGCTAAAAATGGAACAGTTGGTTTTTGACTGACAAAAAAAAAAAAATTTTGTGATGTGAAACATCGAAAACATTCATCAGTGTTTATGGTAGTTTTTGATTACTTTGGGCGAGACTAGCAATTTTTTACGGCTATATTTTTTATTTTACAGAATTGTTAGCAGTGGCATTTGAGTGATTTCCACTTAAATGCTGTTTATTTTTCCACCATTAAGCATAAGATAGGCGAATATATGTGTGACTGGAGTGTGGGGCGCTCTCTTAAAAGGGGTTACAACAAAGAAAGAATAATACGACTGCTTCTACAAGCAGTTGTTCTGAGCTAGACATTACTTTTCAAACTCTCTGCTGTCCCCTAACTTGTTGTTAACTTGAATACTTCTGCCTTAATTTTCTTTTTGCCAATGGTAAACAGAACTCTACCAGTTTATTTTTACATCACCCAAATAATGTAATACATTGCACTTCTATAATTCCCTCATGTTATGGAAATCGTGTAGGAAATAACGTTTTTATAAAACGTGCGAGCAATTACGTTGCAAACAATTTTGTTGTAAGCAAGGAGTTTTTATGATAGTAGGCTACAACCAACCAAGATTTGATTAAGTCACTCTTATTCCTACGAGTATTATAGTTGATGGTAATCTTTTTTTTAAAGGGCGACAAAAATATGATTTATTGACTTGCAGTAACATAGCCCTGACTTTGTAAGTTTTACAAACCCTGTAAACTGTAACAACCTGTAAGGATTACTGAAAATATAAAAAAGCTGTTTTATATTTTGGACAATATGCAAAGTTTGGTGATTTAACACAATATATTTAGACTTATGATGCTTAATTCTTTTACTGTTAAAAATTTTACCTGTCGATTTAGAATAGGAGACCGTAGGCAAAGTATATATCGTTGCAGGACGGGGTTTTCGCTGACCCATCCGACTGCAAGGCGTACCATGTCTGCGAGAACGGCACCTCGCACACGTTCCACTGCGAGGCTGGGAAGTACTTCGACGGATCCAAGTGTGGTGGAACTTCCTCCTGCTACACTGTCGACTGCTACGGCAAATCTGGGGTCAAGGTGAAATACTGAGAATTTATATAACGGCTAAAACATGTCTATTCATATCTAATGTTATTGCTCTAATAAATATTGTCGGCTACGTAATACATACATTTGTAAATCTTTTTTATTTTTAAAACTACAGATATTGCCATCTAATGGTTGGTAGTTTGACGTACCATCTGATGAACTTAGTGGACGTGATAAAGAGATAATCGTACAGCTTGTAACCACAATAATATGGATACATGACAGGTTATAAGCCATGACACGCTGATGGATGTTAATAAAATCTTCATAAGATAAATCCTTGAATGCTGCTTGATAGATGATGTCTCCTGATCATAAAATATAGATAAACTTAATATAGATTAACTGATGTAGTGGTATTGCTTACCATACAATTGGATGTTTACGTGCCTGAACAGAAGTATTTAAATAGATCGTAATCAGGGTCTCAATTAAAAACGTTTCAGGATTTCAGGATGTGATTCCTTGTATCTAAATTAGGAAAGGGGGAGTAAAAAAATCTAAGGACTAAGGAGATGATAAATATTTTGTAAAATATTCAAAATGACGGATATTTGGCTAAGTATGCATTTTATAAAATGCCTTCACGTAAACTTGTTTTCTAAGTTTAGGTGTAGATAAGGTTTGTTAACGGTCATCTGTGTTGTAGGTACCGCATCCCTTGAATGCCTCCACCTACGGCTACTGCCTGAACAGCAAGCCCCTGTTCATGGACCGCTGTCCCCCGGGGGAGAGGATGTACGCGGACCAGCAACAGGTACAGTTGTTCTTGTATCTTTCAGCTTAATTTATCGTTACACTATACTATTATTGCATAATCTATGAAAACAAATAACAAAAGCTTGGAAATATACTTGACTGACAAAAACTTATCAGAATAGAACTGGCATTATATATTTGTTTATTTTTTCCTTAAGTTGAAATTTTTTAGAGCCTTAGTAATTAAGGTGACGTGATTTCTCGAAAGAACAATTATTTTCGATCGTATCCAAACTCAGATCTACTCTTAATCAAACTCTATTTGCAAAATAAGCAAAATAAAAAGAAAACGAAGTATTATTTCAAATGTTTGTGATAATTTTGGAAAAATTTCTTACTAAATGAGAATTTTAAAATTAAAATAAAACAAGACTCTTTTGTTTTTGGTTTCGGAGTGTCTCTGAATTCCTTGTTACTTTATTACTAAAATGTTTAAAGAGCTCAATTAATTTCTTCGGTTATCTGTAGACAACTTTTAAAAGATAATTGCCTGATACTTGATTGGTTCAAGGAATAATGTTTCTCACAAGAAAATCTTTTTGAGTAAACTCAACCCAGAAACCTAAACTATGGTTCTGTTTTCCAGAACCTTAAAAAATAGTAAAAATAGAGTATTCCTGAAATCATTACCGTATAGGACATACCTTTATCATTCTAATTTTAGTGATCATGTGTTTTATCGTTTTACTTACAAATTTTCATTTATTAAGCAAGCAATTATATTGACATAAAAAATAAACCTAAATAAATCATAGGTAAATTTGTAGCCACTCTATAAAAATTCTCTTTTGTTTTTCAGTGCCTTCCTACCTGCACATCCAGTGGAAACTATATAGCAGATCCCGTTAATTGCACAAGATATTATACGTGCAGTGGATACAGTTCAAACGACTTCAAACTAACAGTCAATAGCTGTTCTGAGGGTCAGAGATTCCATCCCTCTCTAAAGTATTGCGTTACCTCAACAACTGTATCTTGCACCCCGTCGAGGGGCAGCGCTACGCCGCTTGTCATTAATCTGCAGGTCAATTAGAGTAAAATATTATTTCAATTTTATGATGGTCTAAATATTTATTTAAAATGCTTATTTTATATTCATTGTCATCAGATATGACTGTTGTAATTAGATTTATAATAACTGAGCATACCCAACGGTAATATAGAAGTAGCAGTCTCTTTTTCTATCCCTTTAAATAGGAGAGTTTGTGGTAAGACCTAGATGTTCTGTTTTGTTTTAAAGTATTTAAAGACATTTACATTATGATTGTGTTCATTTATCTCAGCAATAATTTAATTTTGCAAAAAATGGAAACTAAACTATATTGCAAATGCATGCATTTTAAATTAAATTCAGTCGTTCCTGATAAAGTTACAGTATAATTTGGGTTCAGGTTGACATTTTGTTCAATTCAAACAAACTGAATCAAAAACAGATGTATTATCGCAGCTTGGTTTTAAATTTTGTCCATGAACTTTTTATAGTCTGCAAAAAGACTTGATGTATAAATAAAATAGTTTTTAAAAAAACTGTAACGTATTAAATCTCCCTTCTATTCATTTCTGAAAGGAAACGAAAGTGTAAAAAAGAAAGCTTGATCGATGGTTCAATTGATTTATTTGTAGACTCGCTTTCAAGGCATGGTATTTAAAGTATTTTGTATTGATACAAACTTGACAGCTTTTAATTATAATGTTGACAAGTTAAAATGTTAACATAGTAAAAATAGTTGGCAGGTTAAGTGAGAGAGGTATTCTGTTTGGCGAACTGTTCGTCGAACTCATCATTAGTATGTTTTTGCCATGGCTTGGGTAGTTGAGTCTTAAAGACGAATAACATAAGTATTTATATTTTATCCTTTATCTGCACATGCTCTATTTTATAAATGAAAGCAGAAAATTCAAAGCAATATCAGTGATTTATTTTTTTATGGAAATTAATATTAAATTAAATTTGTATCATTCTCTATGAAAATCTGCTGTTTTTTTTCTCTCTAAACGGAGCACAAAATCTCACTTTTTGTTTACTAGTACAAACAAGTCCGCTATGATTCTTTTAATGTGCTAACATCGAGCACTGTTATTGTTTCATTCATTTATGTATGCTAAAATAGTTGTTTGGAGGGTAAAAAGTGGTGGTTGTGTAAACATTTAATGTTTGAACATTGTAGATTACGTTGTAACCTCAAACATGAACTTATGGAAAGAATTTCAACGATTAAAAGCTTATGCGAGGTATGATAAAAAAAAGTCGTTCAATCCACGGAGCAAAAGTGTCTTTGGTGTTTTTATACCACTCTTGCTCTTAGTGATGAAAACCAGTATTAAGTGGCATGAAATAAATACCAATAGATTGCTGAAGCCTTGTCAACTTATATTATAAAATATAAGTTACCAAATTTGGTAGTACAGCCTGTAGATGTCAAATATCTTTTTATTACAAAAATCTTTATCTTCTTGTAATAAAAAGATATTTGACATCTACAGGCTATACTACCAAATTTGGTGAGTTTTAATTTTATTATTAAATAAATAGTAATTTTGTTTACTAATAAAATTAATGGTTTGCAATCTATGGTTAATATTTAGTAAATGTTTAGTAATTGTTTGGCCTATTCATTTTTTAATCATTAAAATTCTTCAGCTATGTGACTATGAATATATCCTTGAAGAGCTCCGACTGTGAAGCTTAATTTCCCCGATACTTTAGCCTCCCAGACGCCGCATAAACAATCTGGGTTTGAGAGATATTGGTAATTGGTTTCCCTTGTTTGAATGAGGGTCCTTTCATTGCGGTTCCCTTGGCTGAAAACTAAACCTCAGTTCCGATAGTTCCGAAAAAAGATTGTGGTTTACTCGTTCAATATATTTACTACAAGGCTTAACAAAACTTTTGGAACAACATCAAAGGAGTTCCAAGCTTAGAAATATAATCTGTCTCAATCAACCCCTTTCATTGTACTTGACAATATTTAGAATTTTTTGCGTACTTAAAAATTTTTAAACTATCTATGTTCGCACTCGAAAGCTTAACTGCAGCACATATGTTTAAATAACATTAAAATAGCTGTAAATTTCGTTTGATGAAGTGAAAGGAAACAAACGATAAAGAAACTTAGCAACCCTCTCAAACTCCTATCTTCCACTCTTCATGAACCTCGTAGGAAAATTAGTAGACCCTCATATCTTTACAATTATGAACTAGCTAATACTCCTACATGAGCATTGTACGCTTACTCGCTTTTGTTCGTTTGTTTGCACACTGGAAATAACTTGATTTTTGTTCAGAATCGTGTTTTGTGCACTTAAAACCGTCCGTAAAAAATCGAATTAATTTAAAAAACCTTTTAGTGCCTCGCATCTCCTAGCGAGCGTCAATACCATCAAGGATCTCGTAGCGAGATCCCGGAACTGTAACAAATGATTTTCTACAAACAATCTTTCGTTTTATGTGACTTTTCTCCTGAGCTGTCTTTAGGGTTATCTAAAACGAAAACTGAAATGCAAACAGCTATTGTGAGCACAAGTAAACCATGTGTTTCTTATGGAGGCGATTGAGTAGGCCTAATTTTTAGGCTATTGGGTTATTATTGAAATTTAGTTTGTCTTTTAATTTTATGGATATTTTTAAGGTTAAATGATGTTTCTAGTGTAAATATGGAATACGAATACTGTAAGAAGTAGGCTGCTTGACCTTGTTCAACTCTACATTATTGCATTACTGCATTATTGTTTCATTCTATTAATTCATAACCTATGAAAGTAAATTGATGTTTTATACATGGCTTTCACTTCTTTTTTACGTTCTTTCACACACAACTGATATTGCCTAACTGTAAAACCTAAATAGGTTATCTTAGGAGAAACAAAAACATGAATATACGATGTAATTTTTATTTTCATTTTATTAACATTTATTTGTACCATAAATATAAAACTTGTAACCTTTCTTCTTACAATTTTTATATAATACAATTATTTAGAAACAATGAAAAAGAAGATTCAAAAAATGTTAATAAATAAAGTTTTGGTAATTTTTTTCCTGGACGCTTACATTTTTGCCAAAAAGTCTCGGCACTTTTTGCATGCAACAATGGAAATATCTCATGTTTTCATAAATATTTTTATTAGTTGTTAAGGGTGTTATAGCTCTAAAAGGGTTAAACTGAAAGTCTCAAATATTTAACAATGGGTCATATGAGTTTCCACTATTGAAACGAAAAAACAACGAAAGTGCATATGTGCGATAGGAAACATTCTATATTCTACATACAACTGAAATTGTAAACTATTTAATATACGATATTCATTCTATTACCATTCCTTCATATAACAAAGAAGCTGTTTCGATAATTGTTATAAAGGAGTAACTATATATACTTAGTATACAACATAAATTCCATTATAACATGGAGATTTTATTTTAATGCGCAATGTAAATAAATAAATGTTTAAATACATTATTTTGAATAACATTTCTGAACTTCAAGAGTTTTAAGCAAATACACATTCATGCAATTTCGTGAATAATCATGAGGCAAACTTGCTTCATTCTTCATTCTTCTTTACCAGCAGTTTATTTCAAGCCGTGTACGCGTTCTAGCGGTGAAGTGCAGAACTGCTCTAACAGTCCTTTCTTCACAGTCCGAAACACAGATAAACTTCTTAAATCTGAACACAATTAATCAGTATTATTGTCTTTGTATTATATATTAATGTTTACATATGCTTTCTGTCTTCTGTTGCCTGTTTGCTTTTAATACAATGATTTCAGCAAATATTATAATTTAAAAAGAACGTTACTGTGCATATTGTAAACCACTAGGAATTTAAAGTGTGCATAAACTATTAAAAAAAATATATTTAAATTCAAACTTATTTTAATTTTAGCTTTTTAAATTATATCTTTATTTTGAGCTGAGTGAATAAACGCAGTTTACTTATATATCACATGTGCCGTGACGTAATTTAATTTAACTTCTCAATGTGTAAACCCATGACCAAATTTCGAAAATAAAAACGATGAATACCCTGTCACCCATACTGTTAAAATGTTCCGTTAAAACATATCATTTTGAGAGCTGGTGATGGAAAATTAATGGGTAAGAATCGTACTGAATTGATTCTACAATTAATTATTGTAGCCCTTAGTATTTTTATGGTTTTAGTAAAATTTATGCTTTGTGACATGTGCGTTTGCATTGTTCGACGTGTGAACACGAGGGCCGGTTTAATCAATCAATGCTTATTGTTAAAATTTTACCATCTACAGGATGAACCAACGAGACGACTACCAAGACTCCACAGTCATCGCAGGTGGCGACGGCAGAGGTCGGCGAATAACCACGATAACCAGGCGACGAAGTTCCGCCAGCCCCACGGACTGTGAGCAACAAACGGACAGAAAATGGACAGCAAAACTGTATTAAAGTTTTAGTTTATGTAACACTGTTGTGGATTAGAGGCAAAGGTAAGCGATCTTTATTTTTAGATTTATTAAAAAATTGTTTAGAAAAAGTTTAATTGAAGAGAAGGATAAAGAATTATTTATTAATAAGCTTAAGGGTTCAAAAATAATATAAAACTAATAATAATAAATTAAAAGTGTGACTGTCTTTACTAAGGAATCCACAGTGTATTTTTATCTTTTATTTTATACAAATGTATAAATGTGCAGTTAGGTCCGGTGTTTGTGTGTGATATTTAACATTAACATAAATACTAAGGATCTTTTTAACAACTAATTCGACAATTGTTTTTTTTTCTCTTTGTGGTCTTTCTTGCAGGTGTGTCAACCACAATAGACGGTTATTCTTATAATCATTGTTACCATGTGCTTTGCCATATTATGAAAACATTTTGTTTATGCGAAAAAATAAAGTATGTTTTTTTCTTCTTTCTTTTTCTCTTCCATTTGCTGGGTGCAAGATCTCTAAAGAAAATGAGGTGTTATTGCGGAGAAGCCAAAAACCTCCCCATGTTTGAGTCATTTATGTAAGGCAAAGTATTTTCTACAAGTAATTTGTACTATAAGAAAATAAATATATTAAACTAATTGTAAATTTTTACTAAATTGCAAAATTTCATCAGAAAAAATATGGCATAGTAACTTAAAAGATTGCTGTAAAATTTTTAATTCAAAGTCGCTGAGGAAATTCCTGATGGCACAACGTAGTTGTCTTTTTGAGATACACACATATATTATGAATATTATCCATACAATTTAAGTTTCTAATAAGTGAAATATAGGACGTATTGTTATTTATGTTAATTTATTGTATTTGCATCGTATATTATTTACAAATTTATGTTTTTTTTATATTTCTTGATGTTTTTATTTACAACAGTTATTGCTTTTAAAAAGATTAATACTGAGCTTTAACAGAATAAAATTTTAATACTTTGAAGTGGATGTGGTCGTAAAATTTTGCTTCAATCATTTCAAATATCAATTTCAAATCTAGATTTAATACACCAAGTTCTGAAGATATTATGGGTGTTTTAGTTCTATTAATAAGTCACAATAAAACTTCACTCACACGTAATTTAAGGCGAAAAAAAATTGGAATCAGCCACATTTTCACATTCGGTTTTCCCCTCTAGTAGAACTTGTGGAGAAATGCTGGACATTTGCACAGACAATTTACATTGCTTGTGAATAATACTACCTAAAGCTTTTGAGTTTATTACTGCGGGTAACGTTTTATGAGTTTTTAGTTTTTATTTGTAGGGCGCAATCAACAATTGTGACTCGATACCGATAGTATAATAATCCATCATTTAAATACTAAATAAATATTCATCCACGATTGCATCAGAGAGCCGCAGGATCGACAGGCAAACAGACGGACAGCCAGACATAACTCCTGATAGCGAGTCATTAGGCATAATCCGGCTTATTGAATTCCTCAGATATAAATACCGAGGGGCGAAATGTTTATCAGATCATTAAATCAATGGTAAGTCGTCGTAGGACCACCCGGGGGCCTGTAAACCACCGGTATGAATGAGCGCGAAAAACGCGTTTATTCCATAAATCACTTTGTGGCGGCGAGCGCGACAAAAAGTCAACGCGTTTGTCCGGCGCGGACTTCAAAGCCGCCGCCCGGCCCCTGACCCCGTGCCGCCGCCGCAGGTGCCACGGGCCGGGCACTTCTGGAGCAAGGGTACCTTGGACCCCGCCGCCGACGCAGGTGCCACCGCGGGCACTTCTGGAGCAAGGGTGCCTTAGACCCCGCTGCCGCCGCAGGTGCCACGGGCCGGGCACTTCTGGAGCAAGGGTACCTCGAACCCACGCCGCCGCCGCAGGTGCCACGGGCCGGGCACTTCCGGAGCAAGGGTACCTTGGACCCCGCCGCCGACGCAGGTGCCACCGCGGGCACTTCTGGAGCAAGGGTACCTTGGACCCGCGCCGCCGCCGCAGGTGCCACGGGCCGGGCTCTTCTGCAGCAAGTGGTACCTTGGACCCCGCCGCCGCCGCTGCAGGTGCCGCGGACCGGGCACCTCTGGAGCTAGGGTACCTTGGACCCCGCCGCCGCCGCAGGTGCCACGGGCCGGGCACTTCTGGAGCAAGGGTACCTTGGACCCCGCCGCCGCCGCTGCAGGTGCCGCGGACCGGGCACTTCTGGAGCAAGGGTACCTTGGACCCCGCCGCCGCCGCTGCAGGTGCCGCGGACCGGGCACTTCTGGAGCAAGGGTACCTTGGACCCCGCCGCCGCCGCTGCAGGTGCCGCGGACCGGGCACTTCTGGAGCAAGAGTACCTTGGACCCCGCCGCCGCCGCTGCAGGTGCCGCGGACCGGGCACCTCTGGAGCAAGGGTACCTTGGACCCGCGCCGCCGCCGCAGGTGCCACGGGCCGGGCACTTCTGCAGCAAGTGGTACCTTGGACCCCGCCGCCGCCGCTGCAGGTGCCGCGGACCGGGCACTTCTGGAGCAAGGGTACCTTGGACCCCGCCGCCGCCGCTGCAGGTGCCGCGGACCGGGCACCTCTGGAGCAAGGGTACCTTGGACCCGCGCCGCCGCCGCAGGTGCCACGGGCCGGGCACTTCTGCAGCAAGTGGTACCTTGGACCCCGCCGCCGCCGCTGCAGGTGCCGCGGACCGGGCACTTCTGGAGCAAGGGTACCTTGGACCCCGCCGCCGCCGCAGGTGCCACGGGCCGGGCACTTCTGCAGCAAGTGGTACCTTGGACCCCGCCGCCGCCGCTGCAGGTGCCGCGGACCGGGCACTTCTGGAGCAAGGGTACCTTGGACCCCGCCGCCGACGCAGGTGCCACGGGCCGGGCACTTCTGCAGCAAGTGGTACCTTGGACCCCGCCGCCGCCACAGGTGCCACGGGCCGGGCACTTCTGGAGCAAGTGGTACCTTGGACCCCGCCGCCGACGCAGGTGCCACGGGCCGGGCACTTCTGCAGCAAGTGGTACCTTGGACCCGCGCCGCCGCTGCAGGTGCCACGGGCCGGGCACTTCTGCAGCAAGTGGTACCTTGGACCCCGCCGCCGCCGCTGCAGGTGCCGCGGACCGGGCACCTCTGGAGCAAGGGTACCTTGGACCCCGCCGCCGCCGCTGCAGGTGCCGCGGACCGGGCACCTCTGGAGCAAGGGTACTTTGGACTCCGCCGCCGACGCAGGTGCCGCCGCGGGCTTAACTGCAGCAAGGGTACCTTGGACCCCGCCGCCACCGCCGCAGGTGCCGCGGACCGGGCACTTCTGGAGCAAGGGTACCTTGGACCCCGCCGCTACCGCCGCAGGTGCCGCGGACCGGGCACTTCTGGAGCAAGGGTACCTTGGACCCCGCCGCCGCCGTAGGTGCCGCGGGCCGGGCACTTCTGGAGCAAGGGGTATCGTACCTTGGACTTTGGCCACTTTCATGTATTCCTCTTCCTCATTCCTCAATCAATCTTAACGTTGTAGAAAGACATTTCCATCGGCGAATTAAATGCTTGGCTGTTTACCTTATAATAAAATGATTGTACAGTAGCACGAAATCATGGGAAATTTAGGTATTCGTTTTTTGCCTAGTTTGACTATGAAGTATTTTGCTCTGTTTTTGAGTTGATCCTACACTATTCCTTTTCGATGTACATGATCAAATATTTTCAACAACAGTTAAGTGTGTTCGAACAACGGTAAATTATTATATTAAGTAAAATCACTGAAGTTTTTTATTGTCTGTCAAGTCTGCTGGGGCAATTCTATTAACAGGACTAAATTAAACCATCCACCATAACCATGTTCAACCTTCCAGATCAGCGAAATTATGATATTCGAAGCAGATTAGTTGAATAACTAGTCGTTTCCAGTTAATGAAATTAACTATTTAAATGATGGGAATTGGGCGGAATAAGACGACCATTATTTTACTATGACACATACTTCGAGTCTTAGGTTCTCAAAAAATTTAAAGTGAAACATCAGACAATAGCTTATCAGGGGCAGTCCCCTTGGCCTGGACCAAGTTTTTGTCCACATTATGGACAAATTCTGGTGCTGATAATGATGTAAAAGGTGTTGTCAATACGATCATTAGACTTAGTTTGTAGTTTGTTTTTTTATCAACTTATTGGACTGTAGGTGCCAACACCTCATCTAAGTGCCAACTTTCTTTTCTAAGTAAAGAATCTCTAATCGAAGGTAGTTATGGTACTTTAGTGATGTAAACTCATCCAAGGATTTATGACACAAGTGAGAAACATTTTACAATAACAGTACACATAACTCTGGCACACTGTTAACTTGCTACACTATACTATACCTACTTAGCTTAAGTACATAACTCGCAATTACAGAAAAAATTAATTCCTCCTGCAAAGTTTGCATACCTAGGCAACGTTTAGTTATGTTTACGGCGCCAGTACGTGTGTTTTGACAGCCACTAAACCTTGTTAGCTCTCGGCGCTAAGGATGACCGATGTGACGTCACCGATTTGTCTGGATACAAATTGTGCCCACGAGTGCTGGTGGTCTGCCCCCTCCCCCCCCCCCCCCCACCGATCCTGGGATCCGAATTTCATTTAGTCAGACTAATGAGGGGCATCAATTTCATCTCTGCCGCAGCATCCTCAAGCGAAAAGTCGGTCTTCGAGTAGTTGGCAAATTGCGAGCTGGAGAAAAATTAGTTGGGACGGGAAAAGATGGTAGGAAAAGATGGTGGGAAAAGATGGTGGGAAAAGTTTTTTCAAGTGTAAAATTTTAAACGATGCCTGTGTACCTGATGGTTAGTGTTGAAAACGAATGGCGCTAGTAATTATTAGTCAAGGGATAGTTTAAAGCACCTATTAATGAAGTGTAGCTTATGGACTTGGATTGAGACTGATTTTATTTTTGTACTTTTATTGTTAATTTTTCACATCGCTCTATCTTTGGTAATGTCAAGTGAGACGTTTTCAATGCGCAATCAATAAATAGACTATAGTACCCTTTATTACATTTTATCTCAAACCAACATATTTCGACCCCAAACCGAGGATGACTTTCATATGCAAAGGTTGTTTTTAAGAGATTGGAGTTCGAATTAAATCGAAATCTTT
This sequence comes from Flexamia atlantica, assembly GCA_035578135.1. Taxonomy (NCBI): domain Eukaryota; kingdom Metazoa; phylum Arthropoda; class Insecta; order Hemiptera; family Cicadellidae; genus Flexamia; species Flexamia atlantica. The sequence continues at coordinate 37,635,696 of JAQJVK010000002.1, read as the reverse complement.
TCCTCTCGGCTTGCGTTGTTCAAATTCACTAAGTTAAGGTAACTCCACCGGTTATTATATATAATAAGTAGGGTCACTTGATAATAGAAAGAGTTTTTTACCTCCCGGAACCTAAACGCTGAAAGTGAAAGAAAAATTATAAAAACATTAATATAATAAATACGTTTTTTTAGAATCTCGTAAATTATTCAAAGTCAGCTAGCAATTATAAAATTACACTATAAAAATATTTGGTTTTGTCTTGTAGAAGCAAAATTAAGGAAACAAAATATAAAAACGGCTTTGCCTTTAAAGACTCCATGACTAACAGAGGAGTGTCAAGCCGTAATTAATCTCAGAAACTTGTGCGATATTTCCTTTACTTTTTCCTGTCACTAACCAATTTGCTGATAACTAATACAGGCAAAGTGAGCCGAATATCACAAACCACATTAATACAATAACTTAAGCGCTTAACTGGCAGTAATTTATTCCATAACTGTGAGAGCTGGAGTAGAGGAGACGCCGCAGGCAGCGCAGTTTCAATTACCGAAGTGACAAATGGGCGGCCACAAGACAAAACAATACCTGATAAACCAGCGGTAACAGATCCGCTCATTACAGTTGACATATGTACCTCCTACAGTCCGACTCCGAGACTGCTATCTGCTTCAAGTTTCGATGTTTAGATCGACTAGAAATAGCCTGTCAAACATCATTTCGTACGCGGCCGATGATACATAATAAGAAGTACCCGTATTAATAGCATTTTTTTTAAATAACGAAGTGTTGTATGCTAACAGTATGGTGTACTCATACTTTATACTTTTACTGGAATGGCGACCTACCCTGGTAGATATGTGATGCCAAGTAGGGATGAGAGATGAGTATGGGATGATTGTGACGCGATCTCGTTGTCTTGTTACTGACTAGGCCCGACAATGTCTGAGACATGTTTCTTAGATAGGACTTATTTAATACCCAACAGCCAATGAGACCTTCAGTTTATCGTGGGATCCGAACCACAATTTTGCCAACCTGGTCTAATTATATGAATGGTCTTTTGGATAAGATCAGTACTCACTAGTGTGGGTGTTAATCCTCACCAGGAAATACCGCATCTACAAGCCATCTCTTACAACAAACCACAATTCTTATGTACCTTTTATGTCTAAGCCAGAATCTTAAGAGGCTTAGTTCAGCGAACTTCAGCGAGTTTTGGGTACCGATTTACTTGCAACTGCTGAGCATTTTAGGTGAGGAGATATAATAACAATAAGGGAGTCAAGGAGCATTGTATTTTGTTCCCAACTGTTCATTTTACGTATTAGTGTATACCAGTTATTCAGTCTAATAACAAAAATTACTAAAATATCCATTTCAAAGCAGAACACTCCACCGGCAATTTTTTTCTAATGGCGTCAATTCAAATTCTTGAACGAAATTCGGAGGGTCATATAGATATGGTGCCTTCTCTAGGTCCATATTGCCTAAGAGTATGAATAAGAGTAAGGCCTAAGGTTCATATTCAATAAGAGTATGAATGTATTTTGTAATCATTATGAAAGGTAAGACTACTTTTGGAACTTCCTGGTAGGCTATTTGGGCCCTACTCTTACATTTCACAAATCAATGGGGGATTGAAGATCCTGATGATTTGAGATTATTTACACTTGGTAAATTTCCATACATTTGTCCAATGATCATTGTAATTTATTTGATACCTATTCTGTGGTTGGAGGTGTATGGTTTCTAAAAAAAAACTGTTATTTTTTTAAATGTTAAGCTCTTTGGTAAGGAGTAACTGCTTTTTACTTACTTTATGTGTGTTTTCTCTGGTTTTAGTGAACATATTTATAAAACGTGGGTTCGTCCGTTTTTCGTAATAGTATATTTCGCAGCAAGGGCCGAAAATGAGGTTTTGCAGGCTCGAGATCATGTTTCAAATTCGAAACGAAGTCGAGAATTTGAAACGATCGAGAGCTGCAAAACCCTTTCGGCCGAGGTGCGAACGCTATTTTTCACCACACTACACATTGAAATATGCGCTAAATAATTAAAAAAAACTGATTATTATTTGACTCTCTTGAAAACAAAACTTAAAGGTTATGAGCGATACAATAAGGTTATCAAGATTCAATCAAACACAGCTAAGAAAATCATATGATCGCAACTATCCTACCTTTGGAACCTATTGAATGCCGTATAATTATGTGAAGTTCTGACAGCAAATGAACGATCAGCTGACTTTCGGCTCTAGGGCCCCAAACGTTTTCGGTCCTGTGGCGGCAAACAGTGTGTTTCGGTCCCCGTTTGACGTTTGTAAAACAGGTGATTTCGTCGCAGTGAGGTGAAAAACAATTTTTCACTACATTGTTAGCGCTACAGTTAGCGTAAACTAACTCTGGTTTCTATCCACAAAAGGGTTCGTTTTCAGATTACTATTGAGCTAAAAAAATCTTCGCCACATTTCTTCATAGAAGAGTCGTCACATATTTTTCCAAAAAACATTGAGCACGTACAGATTAAACTTTATAAAAATTGACTCTTCTATGAAGTAATGTGAAAAATATGTTTTAACTTGTTGTCAGTGACTAAAATGAACGCTTTTGTGGTTTGAAACAGTAGTAGTTTTTTGCTGGTACCAGGATCACCTCTGACGGATCAACAGAAATTGTATACCTTTTCTTTGATAACAAAAGTTTCAGAAGCCATTGCACTATAAGATTTTGATTGCTTATTTTTTTACAAAAAACATCTCGATTGCTCGTATAACTTCTTCAGATCTTTTTGAAATTCAGACCAAACCTCCTCCCTCTAACCCTTCAGCGCTTGGTCCAGACTCTGCAACACCCGTCGTCGTCGGTGAGCGCATCCTCGAATCCTCAGGTGTGGGGCGTTCCCACGTCTCGGCCACCTGTGTGGCTGTGTGGCGGGCGGCCTACCCTCAACCCCTCATAGATCAGGCGGTGTGGACAGGCCCGGGGTGGTCCGCCGGCCTGCGTTTGTCAAACGACGCCCCAGTAGTCCATTACACCGGGGCAAACATCGCACAAGACGTGTTCTCTTGTAGTATTCTGGGACATTTTCGACTTCCTTCTTCCCTTTCATCCTCCTTGTTGTGGTGGAAGATACGATTTTTTTATCATCCGGAGTCGTCAGAGATTATCCGTTGATATATGTGGGATTTTAGTGGATTTTGGATTTGTTGGTTTTGGGTAAGGTGGACTGTGAGGTTTACCTTCTCTTTTGTCGTTTGTAATATTTTATTTTTTTGCAATGGTAACTTTTTTGGACAAAGATAGAGTTCCGTGTCAGTAATGTAACTGACCTAGAGGTTTTATTTATTTGTGGATTTTGCTATGTAGGAGGTACTCCAATCTTTTGTGATTGTTGGATTCCCTAAATAATGTTAATTTTTTTTTTAAGTGAATAACTAAAACTGACGCTCACTTGGACAACTGTAAGATTTCATGGTGTTTTTTTTCCTTTAACTTTTATGTGGTTTCTATGTTGTAACACTTAAAATGCTTTAATCCAATGACTATAAATTTGACCTATTTTGTGTTACATGCTTGCACTGGCAAAAAGGACTGAATGCATGACTGCATATGAAAATTAGCAACGCTTGATTATTAAAGTAAATGCCCGCACGTGCTATGTTTGGCACATTGGGTGATTTAAAAATTGCATGTAAACTTTTTCTTCAATAAAAATGTATTAAATTTTAATTTGAATATTAATTAAGCTAGGAATTGCATAATTTCTCTATATATCAAGGCCAGAAAAGGGAATTATATTGTATTAGACATTTTTCTAATGCGACCCAGAACACTTCTATCAGTAAATCAATCACTCTAAGTAAATAACTGATTGCTCCACCATCTGAAAAATGTCTCAGCTGCTATCATCGATTATCAGCAGTCGCAATACATTTTAGCAGCACCTGTGTCGCAATTGGATTATCCCAGCCGATAAATGTAACAACTTGCTAATTCATTATAAGCCAAATTAAGTGTCTGTCAAAAACTGTCCAATAGTGACTGCGAGCTTCGTAAGCCTTCGTCATTTGTCGGGCGTAATCGGCTTAGCGGCCTGTGTGGCGGCGGCCCCGACTACGATCTAAGACGTCTGCTCAGCTGTCGTTTTAACACCCCTTCACTTCTGGGATTCCATTGTAATACACCGGAGAGATTTTTAAGGCACAGGATGGTTGGTTTTGGAGGAACATTATCCAACTAATTTGCGTCGAGTGAAGTTTCTGCTATCCGCAAAGTCGTATACAGAGCAATAATTTGTTTTAATGCGCATATTCTAAAAGAGGGATATCACAAAAAAAAACAAAGCGGACAAACCATTAAATATACAGCTATATTATACACACTTCATTCTATCCGAAAATTGGGTGTAGTCTATTAGAAATCACTCACAGTGGTTGGTTAATCATAAATGCAAATATCATTAATAGGTAATAGACAGGCATTCTTTATTTACACAAACATTGAGAATGGTATTGGCGTCAAAAATACAGTTTACAATAGATACAAAGTATTAACAATACAAACAAAGCTACAAAAAATTAAGAAAGTTTCAAAACAAACAAAAAATTTGAATACAATTGAAACATGAACTTTAATGGTTGGATTAAAAATTGAATATAAAGTCTTTAAACTTTTCTATCTAAAAATTCTTTTTAGTGTAGAAGGGGTGATCGTCAAGCCAATTCAGAAGTTTTCTCTTGAATAGTCTTCCAGTGTCCTGTTTAAGACGACCAGGTAGGTTGTAGAAGTAAAGTGATCCTTTGTATGTAAGTATGCACTATTTTGGCTACACATCACTATTGTAATAAAAACATTTTTTTGTTTTTTATTACATACAAAAAACAGTAGCCAAAATAGTGCATCCTTAGAAAACTCCATCACAATAAAACATATCGCCAAGAATTGATCCTTTGTATGTTGGTTTCTTCTCTGTAAGACTGAGGTGGTGTAGCGGGAGTGAGAAGTTTGAAGCATTTCTTGTGTTATACTGGTGGTAGTCTCGAAGCTTCGAAGCTTTGTTTTATTTGTTGAGATTGCAAGTAAAATCACCTCACTAATGTACAGTGCTGGTATTGTAAATATTTTGTGTTCTTGAAAAGCTTGTCGGCAGTTATCTAGGTAATAAAAAATATTTAATCTATATTGATAGATCTCTATAAATAAAAGCGAAATTCTGATTGACGCTCAAACCTAAAGAATTGCTCCTAGAAGCACCAAATTTTGAGTGTTCATCCCTCTTACTGCGTATGCATTCACTAAGAAGGGATTTTTCGGAATTCCCATAGTGCTCATCACTATGCTAACCTTTGTAGGGATGGGGGTGGGCAAACTTGTTGTATTTTTTGTTTATGGAGAATCCTTTTTTTTTACAGATGTCTGCTGTTGAAAGTGAATCGTTATCTGTTTGGTATTAAAAGCTGAAAATGCTCAGCGAAGCGGGTTACCATCAGAGCTAATTTGTAAGAAACTATAATAAATTAGATATTGGAAATAAACTTAAAAAATTGATTACGTGTACGGTAAAAAATATCGTATATGAAAAGTACATTTACAACTACATAAAAATGCCTAGACTTAAACAGTTTCGTACCTGCTCTTTAGCAGTGCGTAATCTTAGTAAATATTTTCGTGCGAACCATTGTACTTTACTCCCTGAACACTCAACTAACATTTTGTTTACTTGCCATTATTTTCGCAGGAATACATCACAGCTTATATTGTTATGAGAATTAATTACTGTTACTTTACTTAATATACTGTGTTTAGTTCACTGTTTTACTGTTTGTATGACTTTTAGTAAAATACACATGAACTGATTGAAGATTGGAATGACTGGTAAAAACTAATTATAGTCTTAAGCTTATTTCTAAAACCTCAAGCACATTGGAAAGTAATGGTTATATCAATAAACATTTTAGGAATTCAACTTCAAAGAAAGTGCTAATTGAATAAACGTGTTTCTTATTTGACTTTGCTTATTTTACAAAAAGACTTTGTTAGTATAGGATTTTCATATTCGCTAAAGGCCTATTTTCATCAATTTCTTTGTTATTTAACAAGGTAACTTCGTCAATCCAACATTTTAAAAAAGACAGGGCCCTTTGTCATTCTTATCAAACTATTTCTTCGATCTACCATTTTATGTTTAACGGTTTTACATAATTTTGTTGTTTTGACAACACTGGTTTTCTAAAACAACAATTTGATATGTTTAAATCAATAAAACCTAATTATAATTTCTCAAAAAAGAAGATTTTCACTTTTTTTTAAGGAGTATTTTGAGTTTTATTAATTTGGTGACTATTTTCATTACCTCGGCAAACTCTTTTGATGATCTATCTTTAGTGGGTTTAGGAAAATATTTGCGGTTGGCCGTTAATCAAGCAGCATTAATTTTAACTAGGCCCCACTAATTAATTAAAAGATTTTACAAAAATATTGTTCGTTTATCAACAAACTATTTGTTAAAGGAACTACTTTAATTTTATTTTAACCTACTATCGTGTTTTTTTTTATTTGCACAAAAAAGGAGAACAAGAAACAATATAAAATAATATTAAATATTGGTAATAGCTTATTCCAGTAGAGATTTGCTAAAAAATATAATTTTTTAATACCGTTTTATATTCCTCTTGTTTCATTCACCTATTCGATCAAATCGCCACTCAAAGCAATCCGTGGACATTTATCTGAAACTTACAATTTCACAGTATTTTTTCATTTAAAAATTTGTCATTTCTCACAGTAAAAAAATGTAAAAAAACTGAATTTTACATGGTACTTTTTTTAATACATTCTTAAACATTTTTGCGAGTGATTAACTACACTGACTACTCCTTATTGACCAAACAGAGAAAAACTATAATATATGAAATAATTAAGTAGAGTAAAACTATTATTGTCTCGTGGCTGTGTTGCCTCCTAGCCTAATGGGTAGCCCTCTAGACTTCGGTTCAAGAGATCAAGGGTTCAAATATTGGGTTGCCCATATGGGTTAGAATTACTACCTAAAATGTTATATTTTTTCAAAGTTTACGGACCAAAAACATTAACCATTTTATACTTCCCTTGTATATTGCTTAGATTAAAATTCAAAACGCTATAATAATCAAGGCACCCTACAACCTCATCGTACCACTACTTTAATTCCAGTTTTCGTTATCAGGTGCGGGATCCAGGAATTGAAATGTTCATGTCGGGGCGGCGCGGGCGGCGGTATCGGCGCGGTAGATGGAGCGATACGCCGCGATGCGATCAGAGATGCGCCGCCGCCCCCGGGCTCGCGACAGCGCCGCCCCCGCCGCCCCCGCACCGCCCCCGCCCGCGCGGGCCGTGACGGCGGCGACGAATAAAAGTTAACGGCGAGGTTAATGACGGGGTAAGAGTGGCCAACGGACAGCCGATGTTATCGGCCGGTGACAGAGGTTCTGGAAGTCTTACCGGTGCACCGGAATTGAGCCAGGAGGGTCGGGTAAGAAGCAATATTGAGCCGGTGCGAAAAATTGAACCCCAAAAATGCGCCGGAATTAGTCTCATGAGTTGTAAGTCAACGAGTACTTTAAGTTATCATAAAGTATTGAAAATCATTATTTTTCAATAAATCAATTACATTTTTACAACTCTAAACACCAATTTTCGTTGAGTAACTTTTCGTCTTGTTGTTCTCTAACCTATAAGCCAGCGGCTTTGAACCCCGTTGATGTGGTCTTGGGCATGCGCTCAGGATACGTATTATACTTTGCTTGAAATGGTGACCTACCCAGGTAGGTATTTTAAGCCAAGTATGAATGACATAGATGATTTAGGGCTGATTCTTGGCGTGGCGCAGTCTTGTAGTCTTGTTACTTAGGGCCAACATGTTCCTTAGACAGGACTGTTAATTAATAGCCCATCAGCCAATAGCAACTAAGGGACCAACATTTTAACGTGGGATCCGAACCACAATAATTTTGCCTGGTTTACAATTTACGAACTGGTCTAATTGTGAGGAAGGTCTTATGAACCTAGTATTCAATAGTGCGGATGATAATCCCCACTAGGGAATACCGCGTCCACAAGCTATCGTCCATGACTATCCACAATTCGTGACCTGCAAGTAGTTGGATTAGTTACAGGACACGCCACCGTCCCAATACTGTAAAATTGAATCACTAAACACGAATGGCAGTCGTAGTTCACGACCAAAACAGTCGCAGTGGTCGTTTGTTAAAGTACAGAATACAGTTTACAGTTGATAATAAAAAACTGGAGCATTTAGGAAGTAGTGAAACTATAAGTGATAATCATAGGAACGAAACTTTAATTTATAAAGTTGCATTTTAAAAGTTCACAAGCAGACGTTACCTACCTGAATGAGTGCGAGTGTAAAAAAAATGAAGTGACTGTAATTGTGTGATGTATCCGCTAAGTGATTGATCCCCGGAGATATCCCTTGACCAGCCCAGTCGGTCAGTCGGCACACAAGAGGCGGCCAGGGGCATTGATTTCGGGACTGAATGGGCCCCAAATTGTGGGGTATCCGGGCCCGCCTCGCATCACATATTCATAGACGTTATGGAAATGACTTTATTGGACACTTGTGAGCCCTCGCCCCTCGGCGCTCCGAAACGCTCAACCGTAAAGCAAGTATCAGCACGAGAGTTCGTGACACGTACACTTTCACATGGGGACATAAATGAGTGTTGATGATTTAATATTGTGAGTTTGGCATAAGCAGAGTTGAATATTAGCCCAAATGTTCTCCTGACAAAGAACCTTGTAATAGATGAAAGGTCATGTTGTATAATTCACTGATTGGTCTAAATCAACGAAAGGTCGATACAAAAAAGAAAATGACAAGTTTTTCACAAATTAAAATGATTTAATATATTTAATCACAACCGAAAACTTGGAAGTGATGATTTATTTGTTTGTCAATGCAGTCATAAACAAAATTAGAAACATGTAGTCTTGGACTTGGCAATTTCATTCAATGTTGAATCCAAGTGATCTAAAAAAGAAAATAAAATGCTTAAGATATGACAGCTTGAACTAAGTGTAAAAAGTCTAGGATTCTACAAGTTTTCGTCCTTGGACCTCTTGAATTTAGGATTAGTGCATTTTTTAGCAAAAATATTTTAATTTTATAAGGACAGTAACTCAAAGTTACATCAAGATATTGACTTTTTTTCAGTAATAAGAACAAATTGCATATAAATGTTATACATTTTATCGGTGGGTTTATAAGATGATAAAGGTTTGAGAAGTGAAATCCTGGGTTTTTAAAAATGATTTTCTTAACGCAAATAAAACATGCAACAATGAATTTCCTCCTATAAACTCATAGATTTATATCATATGTTAAAGAGAACATATCTCTTCCTGAGATTGGCTCAGATACTTCAGTTTGTAAGCCCAACCAGTTTTTGATTTTTAATAACCATTGATGAATCAAAACAGGCAAGAAAAATGTATAATAATTTCAACCAGAGGATTGTAAAGTAGAATGATACGTCATGTTTTATAAAGTAAATTATTGTAATACAAAAACTTGTTCTTCAAATAATACTAAGAAAAAAATTAATCCATTTTTATTCTATAAGCGTTAGAAAAATCTCGAAATTAATTTATAATATAAAGCAGATTTCGTAGAATGTCTGAAACATAGTTCTATATCAATAAAATATAATCTTTTCTTTGTAAAGAATAAATACTGAAACCTATTAAGAGATTTCCACAAGTTTTTGTAATATCACACAGTATAGTATAATATTGCACGTTTGGGTCAAGAGCAATAGCAACTAGATGATTCCGAAACATTTAAGGTCAACTTATTAAATTGTTTACTTTTTCTACAAGAGGCCTATCCATACCAAAGAAAGTGTAAAATCCAACGTCAGCATTCATAAGAGTTCAGTCTTAATTCGAGATAGTTTTGTTATTTTTGCCTATGTAATTTGTATTCTTTATTCTATTTACGAATGATGAATTAATTATCCAGTTTTTTATGTCCTACCAATGATCTATAAATGCAAAAAACTCGATCAAAATAACAAATCAAGAGAGATTAAAATTGTACTTGGAATTTGTTGGCTGAATCAGTCACTTGTTGCATGAACAAACTCCACTCTATGTGGAGTTTGAGCCTCAGTGCCACTTCAAACAGCTCTCGTGTTTCTCCTTCTCTCTCAGTTGCACTGCAAGAATGACCCGCCATTGGTGCCCCCCTCTCCCCTCTTGCCAAAATGGCGTCCGAGTTGTCACCTTCATGTGACCATCAGCGGACTTGTCTCCCCCATAGGTGATTTGAACTTGTAATTTTTATGAGCAACGCGAGGATGTAGAATATTACTCTCTGTGGTACTTGGCAACATAATATTTCACTAGCTCGACGGAAATGTTCAACAGGGACGACGTTAGTTGCAGTATCTTGTATTTTATTTCTTTACTAGATGATAACCCCAGCTTTGCCCGGGAGATTATTTTCCTCCTGTAACTAAACCACTTTTGGCCATTTTGTGCCACAAAAGTATATAGTTTAAGAACAAAATGTAACATGTGATTGCTGATACGGAGATGAGCAAATGTGTGGAAATATTGAATCCCTCCCGAAATACTAAGACAAATTTGACATAGATACATTAAAGCTGTAAATATACTGTATATTTCATTTTAAAATATTAAGCTCAATTGAACACCATTTGGCAGCGCCAAGAGACGGCCCACGGTAGAGATCCTTTACGTTGCAAATGTAGGCTTATTTTGGGTTAAGTATAACATATTATTTTGGGGGAGGAATAATTTTGATTTTACAAAAAAAAACATTACTACTTACCCAAACTTTAATGTCCCTTGTCATAAAAGGGGGCCTTTTTCAAATAAAATGTGACGATATTGAATTGTTTTATGATTTTTTTTACTTTACCGCATGTCATAGTCTTAATAGAGTAAAAAATCTAGACATGAAGAAATTTCAGTTTTATTATAATGAATATTTAATACAATAATTTGGTTTTAAACTCAATTTAATTTATAGTACTTTAGAGTGACAGCCGAATTCTACCCATTACAATCAATCAATGAAGTAATTATTTACTGTTATAAAAATAGTTTAAAATCACCTTCATGCATCAATTTCTGAGTTAAAACGTTTGCAGATTATTTAACGATAGATAGTTATTATAGAATTAGCTTTCCTTTTGAAAATGATTTAATTTTAAGTAAATTACCACAAAGGATAAAATAAATTTGAGTAATTTAAATAGTGGTATTCAGGATAACAAAGGACTGAATAAAAATGTATATCATAACATCATACCATATTTTTGAAACATAAAGGTTGGTTTGAACATCTCTGGGGTCACATTTGACTTTAAGGTAAATTTCTTCCATCAGGGTTCAATGTCAGGTTTGTTTTACAGCACTGGTTTTTATCTGTGTAGGCCTGGCTTGAATTAAATTACACCTGCACGTTCCACTCTCTTTTCTGTATGTTACTTAGTCTCAATAAATAGCTGTACTGGGAAATCCAATCATTGCTTTGGATCCCCGCAATTTCTTTTGTAATAATCCTGGAACAAATAAACAAAATGTATGTAACACAGCCATTCTAGAATAGATGAGCCTAAGAGAAGATACACTAAAATACACATTTTCTCATTTATTTAAGCGAAAGATACTTCAGAATTTATAAAAATATATTAATTTAAGTAAAAAAAAGATTAACATTCCACTTTTAATGACTTTTAACCCTCCAACTAAAAAACAACCATGAAACACTAATTTTAGTTAGTTTTCATTGATATGTCCCTATATCTCATGAGCCTAAATACAGTTACTTTTAGGAATAAAAAAAGGTCTTACATAATGAAAGAGTACCGTAAAACTTCATTCAAATACTCGCAAATAAGTTCTAAATTCGGTATGTATTAATAAAATAATTATATCTGCATTTTATAGCTAAAAATCGCTTGATTGAAACCCTCCATTCACACAAGTCCCGTACAGAACCTTTTCATGTCCCAAACGGAATCTGAAAACTTAAATGTAAATCTTAACTAACCTTTGATAAAAATTAAATATATGCATAAAGCGGTGCAGAAACATGTATTGCATTCCTCCGCGTACTTTGAAAACCTTTTTTAAATAGAATAAAAACTTTCCAAGACTAGAATGACACACAATTTTGTGACGGCTGAATAGGACTGCTCCCCCTTAGTAGGTAGAGACAGGCGTTTGCTAAGTTTTTAAAAGAATATGAAACATATACAATAAATCCAGAATAAAGTATAACCTATTACTGTAGTTGGTAAATCATCTTTGAAATGAAGAAACTTTTTATCCTTTAAAACCAGTTTTAACATTTGTTTTAAGTCCATAAATTATTTGTAAACATAGACTGTCCAGTATTGAACTTGGAATGGCTGTACAGTGATTTAAAAGAAGGTCCAAACACGTTCATTACAGACAAATTAGAAATTTTCCTGATAGACTAAAAATTAAAGCCTTCTTCAAAAAATTAAATCTATAATTGTACTATAATTCATTTTTCACTATCACATAGAAAAGAACTTGTTATTCAAAAGACAATAAAAAAGTATTTTATAACAAATTTTGTGTCAAAAATTTGTTTATAGAAAGTGCTTTTAATATCAAACATAAATAAATAAATTATTTGCTATTGATGTGTATAACAAATGCAAGCCTGAAACTACAATAAACATCATAACGTTTTTGAAGTAATTATTGCACAGCATTTCACAACCCCGACCATGTAACCATTTTAAATCAAAGGTCTACGATACTTTCATCGGTAGGGAAACAGCATTATAAAACCTCTGCCCCAACTAATTACACCTTTTGAGGTTGTAATTTTTAAAACACACGTCTCGCGATGGTGGGTTCTTAACGCAAAACTCACGAATTGCGCAAACCGATAATTTCCCGGCGCTTTCGTGCGTTAGAGCGGCATAACGTGCAATCAGAGGCGCTTTCGCCCGCGCGGTGCAGCAGATGTGGCTGATAAGGGCGCAGCGCGGTGATAAGAACTGCCCTGACAGCAGGCTGGCTGGCGGTAATGGGGAAACCGAGAGTATTCCCTGGCTAATGGGGTATTTGATTCTTATAATAGTGATTTCTGAGAGTAATGTTTATAGTTATTGATATATTATTCATTATTCATTTTATATCTTTCGGCTGAGGAGTAATTTTTAAATTATGAGTGTGTGTTTTTGATGAGTGTGTTTGTGGGCGATGTAGGGTTTTAGACGTCATCCTATGTTATTTTCAGTGATTCTATTAACATATGCCAGGTATTGTAGAATGATCTAAACTAATCTTAGAGTTAATCTCAGAATATGGCAATTTTACAGCAAATTAAAGTTAATTTTGTATGCGGAGAGGTCATCTAAATAATCTGATAACATAAACCGAAGTAGAAGTACCAGGGATCTAGCAGGAATGTGACCTTGAACTTTAATTGCTTTTTAATAGCCTCTTAATAGCGTCTATTTATACCACCCTAATGAAGCAGATAATTATAGAACCTATAGGGGAGAATTTAAGTTATAATAAAGCATACTATATATAAATAGATACTAATTCTAGAGTTACCTGGATAGATGACACATTTTGGGCACTGCAGGTCTTGATAAATTAAAAATGCAACAATATCTATAAAGCTATATATTTCGCTAAAAAACTACTATTGCTAAACCCCTCTACTAATACCCCCACCCACTGCACACACGACTTAATGTTTGAATATTTTCACATTCGGCGATTTCCCAACAACCCCAGTGCACACTATACTGTATTGTCCGGTGGAGAGTTCTTGTAGATCTTTTTCAGTAAGTGTTTTGAGGTATCTTGAAGGTAGGAATGTGACCATCCTGGTGTCGTCGTCGTCCTCCACCTCCAGTAGGATCGCCGCGTGGTTGTACTTCGTCGCAACTTTTTTTGCTTCGATGATTTTGTGTGGTTTCTTCAGTTCTTTTATTGCTATCTTGGGGACTTCTCGGTATTGTTCTAGGCTAGCCAATTTTGATTCCAGTTCCATCTGAAAAGCAAAACGAAATCCTTTAGTATAAATCGATTTAATTTGTAAATAGTGTTATTGTGTTAATAAAGAAGTAAGAGCGTCAAAGGTAATATGAACCGAGTTAATTTGTAGAAGTAATAGTAAGGTATTATAATTAAATTAGCGTTTAAATTAGTAAGTATTAGTCTGATGAATTAGTGTGTGTGTGTGTGTATTAAAAGTACTATCGTGTTAATAATGAAACAATAGCGTTAGTATGTTATTAGAAAATTAATAGTTTAACAACTAAAACAAATTAAACAGGACTTAATATGTAATGTTAATACCTTGAGCGTGTGCGTGCTTAGCGAGTAACAGAAGACTGAGGGGTTTATGATACACTGGGGTGAAACTAAAATTGAACTGCGGAAATGGGGTGGGGATGTCTAGAGGGGGCAGCGCTCCCTACCTTCTCTGTCTAAATAAAGATTTCTTTATTCTTTAAATCTCGACTAGTTTTAATCATCTAAAATGTAATTTATCGAGAAAAACAAATGGTACAATACATTTAAAAATCGATTAATCGTATTAAAATGTTTAACGCGTATTTATAATAATCGACGAGTAAAGCTATACTTTTTATAATTCAAATATATAAAGAAATATCGCGTAAATACTGCTCTTTGGGTTAATATGGATGAAATATACGGTCTTAAGTGAAGCTAGGTATACTTTAGAAATTAATGAATCAAAGATAAAGATAATCGGACCAAAAAAGAAGTTGAATAAAAACAACAATACTGTTTGTTACGAATATACAATTACAAAAACTTACCTAATCCGATAACTCATAATCCGACTCTATTCCCGAATCTGTGCCTTCATACTCAAAGTTGTCAATCCACTCTTGGATATCCCATTCATCCAACTCATCACCCCAGACCTCTTCCTCTCCCCAATCCAACGCCCATTCATTATTATTATCATCGTAATCTTCATCCAAAGTATTTAAATTTATAAATAAAAGTACACGATTTGTTATGTATTCTATTATATCGTAGGAAACTAGTAACAAAGAGATCATATTTATTAATTTTATTAATTTACCGATAAAAAATTTAGAAGTCTGTTAAAAACTTTAGAAATATTAACTTTAAATAATCTAAAAAATACCTTTATCAGCGGTCGGTGTGTTGGGGAGATCGGAGGTCGATCGGTGTCGTGATGGTGACTGTGATTGTCAGAGTATGACGGAGGGGTATTTAAATTATTCGCAAGGAGGTTAAGCCTCTTTGCAAACCTTGTAACTTTGCAACCTTTGCAACCGTCATATAACCTCCATACATTCACCATACATTCACTTTACATTCTCCACCATTCACCTGCTGAACCGTCGGGTATAAAAACCCCATTGATTATTGACTCGATCATCAGTCCTCTAGCGCGATCTGTAGTGGGTGTAGTGCTATTGTGTCGGGAGTGATACAGCGGTTTTGTAACCTAGTGTCCCAGGTCAGTACAAAAACCATTTTAAATCTAGATTAAACTCTTATAAAATATTGTTAGTTTGACTCGAATATTTTAGCTCCTAATATTATTTACCTCAAGATGTGTCGGCGAAAACACGCATCATAATTTATAAAACGATACGGATTACGCAATATTAATTCCAATAGTGCATCTAATTTTGAAGTACGGCCTGCAACAAAGAATCGACAGCTGGTATTAGAATATATATATATATATATATGTGTATATATAAATGGTGATAACTATTAGTGTTAGAGTTTGATAGCGGTATTATAAATCGGTACATTACGTTAGAATTAAAACGGATTTAAATTATATCAACATAAAATATAGTAGTAATAATTACCTCAAGTTGTATCGCCGACGAATATAAGTCGTTATATGAAAATATACATAGTTAAATAATAATTTAAATATAATTTTGGATGTGCAGTGAGGGGAGTTTTATTTTTATTTTGGAGCACGGCCTGCAACAAAAAAAGCGACAGTTGTTATTAGTAAAAATATACAATGACTAAATTATAAGTTCTGTAAATAGACTTAAATAACATCCGCCGGCACCGTCTCTTGTCACGTTATAATATTTATTGCCCATCCTAAAATACATCGAATACAATTAATTCTAAAAATAGATGTAAAAGCGGTGTATATATATATATATATATGACCGGAAGCTACAACCATTTAGTTTGATTGTGACACACACTCAGGTAAGAGCCTTCAATTTATTAGATAATGTAGTATTACATTTAAACTGTTTATATTTGTAGAACTTTACAATTATATAGTCTTTAACATTAATACTTTATAATAATGGCGTTAAACCCTATAGAAACTATTAGTAAAGATGAAACATACGTCAAAAAGTTTAGAATTCACGGGATGAAAACGGTCTTTAAATTTAATAATCCTCCTCCTGAGACTAATGAAATTGATTGGCTTAGGAAAGGGTTTGCTAAAATTGTAAGTGATATGAAGGAACAATCTTCAGAAAAAGATTTGTTAGGTTTTACTTTACAGTCTTTAAATTTAAAAAGTAGAGATCCGGGTTTTGTTGCTTTTCGTCCTGCCGGTGAAATTGACGAAAACAGCTTGTGGGAAATTTTCGGTAGTATAGTTCAATCTAACTCTGAATCAATCAAGTCCACGGATACTTTTAAAGTTGAATGTACACGCGTTAATCTTCCTGTAGGTTCCGGTGGTCGAAAAAGGCCCGGTTATTACGACACATTCGCTCAAGAATGTAAGGCTCGGACCGGAATAGTGGTGATTAAAAACAAAGATAATTTATGTCTTCCTCGTGCTCTAGCGGTAGGAATCGCTTATGCTAAGAAAGATCCTCAGTATAAAGCGATCCGTCAAGATGATAAAAAAAGACAAACAATTATGGCGCGGGAACTGATTCGTATGGCTAGGATAGAGATATCTGAGGGTGGGGCGGGAATTCCTGAGCTCGAAAAGTTTCAAGACTTGTTGAAAGATTTCAAAATTACCGTGTACAATTACGACAATAAGGGCCGGGACGTTTATTTTGAAGGTAGGGTAGATAATCCAAAATTTAAAATCAATTTGATCTTTCACGACGGTCATTACAATGTAATTACTAGTCTAACTGCCGCGTTCGTATGTAATTATTTTTGCGAAGCTTGTCATGTTCCTTATGACCATAAGAGAGAGCACCGATGCTCCAATATCTGCCCCATGTGTCAAACCATTTCGCCTCCATGTAAGGAGGAGTATGGTGGAATAACTTGTCCGAAATGTAATCTGACTATGAAAAACCAGCAGTGTTTTATCGCTCACCAAATTGATAAATGTAAATCCGTCAAGAAATGTTTGGATTGCGGAAAATTGTATTTTATGAGAGAAAGATCATCTGTCCATCAGTGTGGAGAGATTTATTGTAAACCTTGCGCGTCATTCCAAGATCCAAACCATAAATGTTTCATGCGGCCGGACGAGAGAAACCCGAGTACTAAAGATTATTTGTTTATCTTTTTTGACTTGGAAACTCGTCAAGATGAGTCTCATCCTTCAGAATCTGATCAGAAAATACACAAGGTTAACTTGTGCGTTTCTCAGCAATTTTGTCATCAGTGTATCGATGGTAAATACTGTAAGAGTTGTGAAAATCGAACAAAAATTTTTCAAGAAAATCCGGTCAAAAATTTTATGGACTATGTAATGACTGTTAGGAAAAGTTTTAAGGATGTCTGTGTTATCGCTCACAACGGTCAGGGTTTTGATTTTCAGTTTTTGCTAAAACATATCATGGAGGAGACTAAATTTACACCAGAGCTTGTCATGAGAGGTACAAAGATTATTCTTATGGAAGTAGACAACGTGAGGTTTATAGATTCGTTAAGCTATTTCCCCATGCCTCTTTCTGCACTACCGAAGGCGTTCGACTTACCACCAGAGAAAAAGAAGGGTTATTTCCCACATCTCTTCAACACTATCGCTAATCAAAATTATGTCGGACCTATGCCTGCTAAGGAGTACTATTGTCCGGAGAGCATGTTTGAAAAATCGTACAAAGACTTTGAAATTTGGTACAACGAGCTAGTAACCAATAATTATGTGTTTGATTTTAAAAAGGAAATCTTAGAGTACTGTATTTCCGATGTCGACATTTTGGCTCAAGCGTGTCTAAAATTTAGGCATATATTTTTGCAGGAGTGTAACGTAGACCCGTTCCTTGAGGCGGTAACTATAGCGAGTGCCTGTAATTTGGCGTTTCGCAGAAATTTTTTGAAACCAAACACTATCGGTCTGATTCCAAAGGGTGGTTATAGACTGATTGATAATCAGTCTCCTATAGCTGTTTAATGGTTAACTTGGGAGGAGGAAAAACGCGGAGTAAGAATCGAACACGCAGGTCGAGGGAAAGAAGTGAAAATTAATGGAATAAAAGTTGATGGTTACGATAAAAAAAATGTTTACGAGTTTCACGGGTGTTATTGGCACGGGTGTCCTAAATGTTTCCCTTACAATAGAGAGGCTCCTCTTAAGGAGGATCCCTCAGATACTATGCGATTACGATATGAAAGAACTTTGAAAAAAATCGAGAAACTTGGGCCAGTAGTACAAATGTGGGAGTGTGAATTTCGTAAAATTAAAAAAGACCAAAACCTTACACACTTAAACTCGCTTCCGATTCTCAACACATTACCTCTTGACCCCCGTCAGGCTTTTTTTGGGGGTAGGACTGGGAACACAAAAACATACCACAAATGTAAGGAGGGAGAGACAATACATTATGTCGATGTTTGTTCTCTGTACCCATACGTTTGTAAATACGGTAAATATCCTATCGGTCACCCGAAAATTTACATCGGTGATAAGGAGTGCAGACAGAGAGGTTTTCAAGTAGAGGGTCTGCTAAAGTGTAAAATACTACCCCCTCGAGATTTGTATCACCCCGTACTCCCGGCAAAAATGAATAATAAATTAATGTTTGTATTATGTAGGGTTTGCGGTGAAACACAAAACCAGGGGGATTGTAGTCACGAGAGTGAGGATAGGGCTTTAGTCGGAACTTGGACTATGGACGAAATAAGGAAGGCTATTGAGAAGGGGTATATAGTATTGGACATGTATGAGTTGTGGGAGTACGAGGTAGCTACTTACGAAAATGGGGGACTTTTTACCGACTTTATCAACAAATTCTTAAAAATGAAACAGGAAGCTTCCGGTTATCCGTCTTGGTGTAAAACCGAAGAAGATAAAGACCGGTATATCAACGATTATTTTAAACACGAGGGCGTGCAATTGGATAAGGATAAAATTACAAAAAATGGTGGTTTGCGGTCCTTAGCCAAGCTTATGTTAAACTCGTTTTGGGGTAAATTTGGGCAGAGAGAGAATCAAACAAAAACAACAATCATCAGAGATTCAAAAACACTTTTTAAAATGTTAACTGCACCCGAAATACAGGTAAATAGATTGCAAATTATCAACGACGAAGTACTGCTAGCAAGTTGGGAGTACACCGAAGAGACTGGAGAGCCTCTGAGGAATGTGAATGTAGTGATTGCAGCGTACACTACAGCTCAGGCTAGATTAAAACTTTACGAATATTTAAACAAGTTGGGGGGTCAGGTATGCTATTACGACACAGATTCGATCATATATTACTTCCGGGGTAATTTGTATAGAGTGCCTACAGGAGATTACTTAGGTCAGATGACAGACGAACTTTTAGAGTACGGTCCAGGGTCGTATATCGTAGAATTTGTTTGTGGAGGACCTAAAACCTACGCATATCTAGTCTGGTCTACCAACAAACAAACTCTAGTTTCCGTCTGTAAAATTAAAGGGGTTACGCTAAATTTTAAAACTTCCAAAACTGTAAATTTCGAAAAATTGAAACAAATGGTTCTAAATGAAGCCAACGAGACGATAGAAGTTAATCAATTTAGAATCCGAAGAACTAAAGATAAAGATATTGTAACAACCGCTGAAAGGAAAACATTTCAAATAACAGGGCCAAAAAGAAAATTAAATGAAAACCACGACACTCTACCCTACGGATATAAAATTAAAAAACTTACCTAATCTGTTAATAGGTCATACTCCCCGTCCAACCCCGAGTCGTCACTTTCAATGTCGTCCACCCAATCGCCAATGTCTATTTCCCTCCACCCATTCCACCCCCCTCCCCCCCAATGCACCTCCCACTCACTGTCACTGTCATCAAAATCGGTTAAATTCAAGTTCATAAAGGACAGCACTCGGCTTGACACATAATCTAAAATGTCGTAAGAGACCAGTAGCAGTGAAATCATCTTGACGACTGACACCCCAGACGGTCACAACCACATGGCTGCACATGTGGTTGTCCACATGTGTCGACCTCCTGCTGCGGGTCTCCCCACTACTTGGCGTCGGCTGTTACTTAGCTGGTTTTAAGCTTATAGATATTAAATATTTTGATTTGGACTTACCGACATGTTCCACCTCTATGTAGACGGGGTTGTTTCTAGGTAGAGGTGGCGGCCTGATCTCCCGTGGTTGAAGCTTCTCGTACATGTGGATAGGTCTCAGGAACACCCTGTCCACCTTTGGAGGTGGTGTTGGTGGACGTTGAGAACGGGTAAACCAAGACCTAATCCAGCACAACCCCATCGCACAACCGCACTCCATCCTGTCGGTACCCGAACAGCAAGTGGTTGAGTAATCTGGAGCCACGCTCCCCTTCTGACGAAACCTATTTTAGGATATTGAGTCAGAGTTCTCCAGCCGCTCACTCGGTATGGGGGATTGGCGGAACCGACCCTTGTCCTTGTACCAACTCTCTGCTTTTATAATAGTGGACCATGTAAATACAGAAAACGATTTGAAAACACTTAACCTCCCCGATAGCGTTTGTAATGATTTGATTCGTAAGCTAAAGATAAGGGAGATTAGGCAGTTGTATTTTTTAGTGCGCCCGATAATGCGATCTTACACCAGACCTAGACCTGTTGTATACATTAGCGATGGTGAAAGTGATTAAACAGTTTAGGTTTCCGTATAGGTATAAACGAGAATTTTGGCGAACCTTCAAAACACGTGTTATTTATTTAAACTAATTAAGCCTTCGAGACAAACGAATAGCGGTACCGAATAGATACTATTTCCTGTTGTATTTTCAGGTTAAACGTCAGAGTTGAGAACCGTCAAAAGTGGTGGGGAGGCAGCGGAAGTTTGAGCGCGGCATCATTTTATTTCTGGTTCTTCAACGATGAGTACCTTGTACGAGCTCGCTGCAATGACCATTGTTTCATCGCCTTTTTTGATGGAGCAATTACATCAACTCCCCATTCCTGAATTTATAAAAAGAGATGTGGTCGACTACCATCGAAAAAACTGCGGTTCGTCTTTCCTCGACTACTTTGATTTGGAAGATGGAACTAAATGGTGTTGGAACTGTGGATGTGCTGCTAGGCTGCAGGGAAAATATTTGTTTTGGCATTCTAGCAAGTTTTGCGTAATCAGATTCGATTTTTCAAAATTCAGATGCGCCATATGTGCGGTACCTCTAGGTGAATGGCGCAGCCGTAAATGCACTTGTACCTTTGATCGACCGCGTCGGTGTTGTTAAGGGTTTTTTTTAAAAAAAGGATATTCCCAACACTAAAAAATACAGTGTTGGAAGGGAGGTAAAGGACCTTAAGTCCGTTTACCACAGCGTACAGCGAGGTTGGGGCTGTACGGGTATTCTGTAAAAAATAAAAAGAGAGAGTCAACGGTTACTGGGGAGTAACCGGTGGTTCTCACAGAATACCAGGGGGACGGGGGTGACAACTAGTGTGTTTTGGAGGTCACCACGTTTCTGCTGCGGTGGAGGGGCAGCAGAATCGGGGGGGTATAAAATAAAAATTTTTTAAAAAAGTGTTTTAATGTAAACCATGAATGTTAGACGAGCCATTGCCAAAGAGCTGCATAAGCCGGCTCTAAAAAAATTCCCTAGACGTCGGGTTACGTTAAAAGGGTTAGAAGATTTGTATCAAGCAGATCTCGTTGAAATGCAGCCATATTTCAAGGTCAATAAAGGTTACAAATATATTTTGACGCTAATTAATTGTTTATCTAAATACGCTTTCGCGGTTCCTTTAAAAAATAAATCTGGTCCGGAGGTAGCAAAGGCGTTGGAGCCTATTCTCGCTGAAAATAAAATGAAACATTTACAAACGGACCAAGGAACCGAATGGTTCAACGTACATGTAAACTCTTTAATGAAAAAGTACAATATTAATCATTACCATACGTATTCGGAGCTCAAAGCGAGTATAGTAGAGCGATTTAATCGGACACTAAAAGAGCAAATGTGGAGAGAGTTTACAGCGAATGGTAACTACAAATGGCTGACTATACTTTCAAAGATAGTTAAAAAATACAACAATACCGTACATGGAACTATACGCATGAAACCCAAAGATGTAAAACAAAAACATGTCAAAGTTATTCTCGACAGGATAAATAAAGTTAAACCCCTTAAACATAAACCTAAAACAACGTTTAAATTGGGCGATAGGGTCAGAATAAGCAAGTACAAAAAAGTATTTGCAAAAGGTTATCTTCCAAATTGGACAAACGAGGTTTTTACTATATACGCCATAAAGCCAACAAAACCGGTCACTTATACACTCAAAGACCACAATGGGGAAATATTAAAAGGAGGGTTTTATAAACAAGAGTTGAGCAAATCAAACACCGGAGATGTTTATTTAGTAGAAAAAATACTTCAGCGAAAAGGAAATCGAGTTAAAGTTAGATGGTTAGGGTTCGACAGGAAACACGACGCTTGGTTAAATAAAGGAGATATTTTAATCTAAGCAACGCGTAGTTATAGCCGGATGTGAGGGTGCGCTAATTATAAACGCGCACACGTGTTGACCATAAGTAGTTGATGTTCAACGATGCATGTGGCAGCACAAACTCCCCCTATATCTATTATAAACTTTGACGAATACTTGGGTTCCGGTATGACACCCGCTGTTTCTAAACACGGACCTTTATTACCGGACTCTATTCGTTGCATCATATCCGGTCCAAGTAATTCGGGTAAGACAAACGTATTGTTTAACCTAATTTTTGATCCCAACGGTTTGAGGTTTGAAAATATCTACGTTTTTTCGAAATCTCTGTATCAACCGAAATATCAATTTCTAAAAAAATCTCTACCCGAGGAAATTGGTTATTTAGCCTTTGACGATAATAGTCAGGTAGTCCACCCGAATAATACAAAACCAAATTCTATAATGATCTTTGACGACGTATCATGCGTAAAACACGATAATATCCGTAATTTTTTTACAATGGGGAGGCATAGAAATATCGATACATTCTATTTAGGACAAACGTACAGCAGTATACCCAAACAGCTAATCAGAGATAATTGTAATTTTGTAATTTTATTTAAACAAGACGATATGAACCTTAGGCATATATATAACGATCACGTCACTACTGATATGAATTTTGAGAAATTTAAAGAATTGTGCGCTCGGGCATGGAGAGACGACCACGGATTTCTTGTTATCGACAAGACTCGAAACCTTGATAAGGGAAGGTATCGGATAAAGTTTGATAGTTATATTACGGAATTATAATGGTACGCATCTACGCGTATAACGATCTGCGAGGTTTTAACAACAGATTGCATAATGTAAAATCCAATTTGTGTTCGTATTACTATAAAGATAAGAACAAATTTTGCGGAAACTATTGTAGTAGAAAGCCCCCACATGGATTTCAGTTCAACAAAAGGTGTTGGAGGCATAAGAAACCCAAGGCTTCTGCTATGACACCACCTGTAGTTATGTTAATGATATCGGCAAGTGAGAGAATGTACAATAGGGACTTGTGGTTGAAATTTATGTTAAAATGTCAGGAAAAAAATATTCCTCTCGAACTTGTAATCTATCACGAAGATATGTTAAATTGCACGGTCAGGAATTCTCAAAATTTAATATCTAGGTTTAGACCTTTCCCCGATATTTTTGGCAAAGTCCTTCCATTGCGCAACCTCCACGGTAGTGTAAACTTTACCCAGATTTGTAATAAAATGTTGGAATATGGATGTAAACTTCCTTTCGCGAAAAGGTGCATATTATTAACAGAACGGTCTATTCCTATTAGATCCCCGATGAAAGTGTATAGACGGGCATTGTACTCGAAATGCTACATCGATATAAGTTATAATGTCGGATATACGAGGGTGCCGGACAGTGTTCCTAGAGGAAAACGAAATAAACCTTTTAGCGGTGTAAATAATCTTTGTCAGGGGTTGTATACAGTAGAGTTTTTAAACGAAGCCTTACCAACATTACCTTTGCAGTGCCAAAAGTTTGGTATCAGTTTGAATAACGGCGTGTATACAGTTACAAACAGACAAATTTTCGATCAATGGAGAGCCTTTACCGGGGCGAACCCCAGTGAATTTTGGCTCCTCAACTCGTATTTGTTGCAGCATATAAATGAACCGAGACCGATGGAGCTAATTAGGAGATTTATGGAACAAACCGTCGAAAGTGATAAATATACGGTAGCCGAAATTCCACAGTGGAGAGATGGATGGAAGCGGACATTTGTTTTTAGGAGTTTCAATAATAAATATGTAATCCCTAGATTCGATGCTAAAGAACAGAGATATTACAGGGGGTTAAATTTTACCGCGGGTGTATCGCTAATGGAAGTTATCAGGTATGTAAAAAGAAATAAGAAGCGAGCGCTATTTTTTAGACAAGTAGAACTACCTTAAATGAAGCAACACTTTAAAAGTGCTTCAGTATTAATCATGAAGCCGGTTGATAAACAACTAACGTTACGTATAGCCGCGCTGAGAGAGGCGATAAGAAGGAAATATAGAATGTTTAAGGACGGAGTAGTCGAAACTGAAAGAGTTTTGGAAAAAAAATACAAGCCGATTATAAAGGAACTACAAAAAACCACGCAACCTGTGACCAAACCGGAACCCGAATCATTTAAAAAGGAAGAGATGGATCAACCCCCCAAAGATGAAAAGATGGATTACAGTACAACAGACGAAAGTGATGATGAAGCGAGCGAGTTTGAACCATCAGCTGTATCGACCCCTAAGGCCGGACCCAAAAGCCGTTTGGAAGAATTTATATCGACCCCGTCAGGACGTGAAAGAGTGTCGCAATATATCGAAGATCAATTTGAGAACCCATTGACTCGGAAATATATGAAAATGCTCATGAAGGATGTTGGTGGGGAGGCTCGATTAATCGACCACACATTCGGACCTAGGCTAGGTAGCGACGGTGTTACTTTGATGATTGGAGACAAAAAACTAGACTTTGACGCTGATGGATCTATAAGGGTCGGTGATACCAAGTATAAACCTTCCGAGGGTCTATACGAGTTGATTTTCAAAAGACTACCCGATGACGATATATTCGTTAACGACGATCTTGCGGCGTATAAAAGTATTTTAACAGCTTCGAACGCTCATAAAAAGGGGTATAAGTTTAAGGGGCAAATTAGGAGGGATCGGACATTAAAGTATAGATATATTATTAAAAAATTATTTCCTCCTAAATCGGGCAGAGGTATGACATGGAAAACTACAAAGTCTCGCGATATTATCCATTGGGATAACCCAAACGAATTAGTAGAGCGATTAAAATTACTTGTAATGTCCTCAGAATCTGGAAACAGATCTCACGGCAATGAGATATTAAACATTATAGAGGAGCTACGGGAAGCAGGCTTCGTAAAAGGTGCGGGTAATAGCAGATTTCATTCACTCGTAAAATGAGCGTTGATAAGTTTGGACGTTACGCTAAAAAGAAAACGGGGCTCGGGCTCGTAGGTCCTAAAGGTGAGGGATTTAATCTTACACCCGAAGGGGATTACGATATCCAAGGAAAACGTTTGCGAAATGTCGACGACCCCGTCGAAAATAGAGACGCTGTCAATTATGAAACGTATACGAAAGGGTTTACAAGTTGTATTACTTTACAAAACGGATTGTTTGACGCTCAAAATACCCGTATATGTAATGTAGCCGCTCCGGAGAACGTTCAAGATGTAGTGACGGTTAAATATTTAGAATCACGAACACCGTATAGATTCGATCAGGATCAAACGTATTCATTCCACCAGTATCGCTTGCAGGATATTGCCGCTCCTATACTCAGCGGAGACGCGATTAACCTTACGTATCTCAAGAAAAATACATTGTCCAAATCGGAAAACGGTTCTTTTGATGCAAAAAACACAGCGATACAAAATATGGCCCCACCTACATCTGCTAACGATGCCGTTAATTTGTCATACTTGAAAGATAGGTTTCTTTATAAAAATGATAAAGGGGTTTATGATGCTAAAAATTCGGGTATCGAGAACGTAGCTCCACCGTCAAAACCGGGTGATGCGATAAATAAAGCGTGGTTGGACAATCACTACCCTATACCGGGTGATCAGACTTTTAATTGTAGAAATAAAAAACTTAGCCAAGTCGGGGGGCCTAGTCACATACACGACGCGGTCACATTAAAATATTTTAAAGATAACGCGTTGGCACTCGATGGTGAAAAGAAAGTGGAAAACAAGTCGTGGGACGCGAAAGGGAGACGGTTGAAAAACGTATCCAAACCAAAAGAGCTGCATGATGTGGCAAATAAGAGGTATGTAAAAGAAGCTATCGCCGAACTAGCATTATTTATATATAAAAATATGCACAAAACCGATAGGTCGGGTCCACCTGAACCGGGAGTTTGGAGCGAGCTAGTGGTACAGGAGAAACACTCGTGGGATGAACTATTTGATATATAACGGTGAACACGGATACAATCAGTTATATCATGGTTGGACATAAGTCAAGTACTGTCAGACGTAACAGAGCTGTCAAGCGAGGTGGAGGTATAATTTCGTCAGTTATCAACAGAGCTGTCGATTTATTACCTTTCGAGGCACATTTACCTGGTTATAATTATTGCGGTCCCGGGACCAAACTACAAAAGAGATTGGCTCGAGGAGACAAAGGGGTAAACGGATTGGACGAAGCCTGCAAGATACACGACATTGCCTACTCAAAATACAAGGATTCCGCAAGAAGGACGCAAGCAGATAAGGAATTGGCCGAACGAGCTTGGCGTAGATTTAAGTCACCTGACGCATCTATCGCAGAAAAAGCAGCAGCTTGGGCAGTAACAACAGCTATGAAGACCAAGACGAAATTTGGCGGAGGACGTCGGAAAGGTAGGGGGAAAAAGGGAGGAGGGAGAAGAAAAAAAGGTAAGGGGCTCTATCTCAGACCTTATCCGAAGCAAGGTTCTGGGCACAGGACTAAGAGGAAGACCAAAGGTATTAAAAAAAAAGCTCGATCCCGATAAGACCTCTTACCAATTACGATCTCATGTACTACGCGAAAGAGATGAAAATACCTCATTTCAGAGGAGTTTATATGCGAGATACGCTACCTTTAAAACCTAAACTTTACGAATCGGCAATCGTAAATCTCGACACGAGTTCCGGTGATGGCACACATTGGGTTTGCTATAAAAAATTAAAAAATAAAATATATTACTTTGACAGTTTTGGTAATCTAAAACCTCCGTTGGAACTGCAGCGGTACTTTGGTAATTGTAACATATACTATAACTACCGTAGAAAACAATCGTATAACTCAGTCATTTGTGGACACTTGTGCTTACAATTTCTAAACAATGTTAAGTCTTAGTGGAAGGGGTTCAAACATTTACTCGGAATACTTTCCACCGATAGATGTGAGTAGAGGCGAATGGGAAATTGGGCTTATAGATTTAATGACATATCACTCTATCCCAAACATCGAAAAGGGGAAAAATAACAAGTTTTACTATGGTGACGGTAAAAGTATAGAAATTGATGACGGGGCTTATGAAATTGAAGAGTTGGAAACTACTATTAAATCTAAATTGGGTGAAAAAATCGAATTTAAACTAACGGCGAATAATAGTACGCTTAAATCTGTACTATACTGTTCCGAGCCTGTAGATTTTACACAAAAAGACTCAATCGCCTCCCTATTGGGATTTGCAAATAAAAAATTGGTACCCAAAGAAAACCACGTTTCCGACAATACAGTAAATATTATAAAAGTTAACGCTATACGTGTAGAATGCAATATTGTACGCGGATCCTACGATAACGGTGCAGAAGGACACGTGATTCACGAGTTTTACCCCAACGTAGGGCCAGGGTATAAAATAGTAGAGATACCGAGTACGATAGTTTATTTACCTGTAAACGTCAAGTGGATAAGTAACGTGAGGATAGCCCTCAAAGATCAAGAAGAGAACCCTATTAATTTAAGAGGAGAAACGCTGTCTGTTAGACTGCATATAAGACAGAAACATGGGGCTGGTATTTAGAGAGTTTGCAATCGGAAAACCCGTCATTGATAAGGTGAACTCGGCCAAGTTAACACCATCCAATATAAAGTTTTTACGCTCCTTAGGCTTCAAAGTAAAAAATGTTGGACATTGAACATAGGGCTGAATACAGTGACATGATCACCGGCATAGAATTTCATACACATAAGCCATACGCTTCATCCACATTTAAAAACAATGACGAGATACGCGTTCCGGTCAGCCAACAGGATATTATCACAGCACCGTTCGAAAGCTATCTCTTTATTACGGGAAAACTTGAAGGTAAAAAGGCCGATGGCTCTTTGGCTAAAGTAAAATTTGTAAACAATGCGGTGGCTTTTATGTTTGACGATATACGTTATGAAATTGGCGGTGTCGAGATAGATCGTACTAAAAATGTCGGAATTACTTCGACAATTAAAAATCTTTTGTCTATCCAACCAAACGAAGAAAACTGTTTAAAAAACGCTTGCTGGTTAGGGCCTGGATCGACCCTCGAAAAAAAAGATTCATTTTCTTTTTCCGTTCCTCTACGCCTTTTACTGGGTTTCGCTGAAGATTACAGGCGTATTATCGTGAACGCCAGACAAGAATTAATTCTTTTACGTTCCGCTTCCGATAAAAATGCAATAATTACCGATGATGCCACCGAGGTCGCCTTGAATATTACAAACATATACTGGAGAGTACCACACATTCAGGTGTCCGATACGTACAAGTTAAAACTTTTGAAGATGATTGAAAAAGATACAAAAATTCATTTACCGTTTCGGTCGTGGGAACTACACGAATATCCCACTTTACCGGCTTCCAAAATTCACTCGTGGACCATTAAAACCTCTTCACAGCTGGAAAAACCCAGGTATGCTATTTTAGCGTTTCAAACAGATAGGAAAAATGATTTAAAGAAAAATGTATCATCTTTCGATCACTGTAATTTACAAAATGTAAAGTTGTACTTGAACTCTCAGTATTATCCGTACGATAATATTCACGGTGATATGACAATTTTCTATGAAATGTTTTTTCGGTTCCAAAACACCTACTACGGAAGATCATGCTCCCCCATAATGGATCTGGACAAGTTTAAAAGTGAGGCCCCCTTATACGTGATTGACTGTTCGAAACAAAACGATTCACTCAAATCCGGACCTGTCGATGTTCGGATCGACTTTGAGACCAAAGAAAATATACCCGAAAACACTTCCGCTTATTGTTTACTTTTACACGATTGTCACATGACTTATACACTTTTGACCGGAGCGGTGAGCAAGGTGACCATATAAGATGAAGAAAAAGAAATGTGTAGTGTTCTCGAAACCGTTGGTTACTTGTGTCTACATGTTACCGGAAGAAGACAGGAAATCGAATTGGGCACAAATAGCTCTGGATAACGAAAGATTTTTAAACCGTATAAAATCGTTTGAGGGAAAATTTTATTTTGCAACTCGAGACCTGCAAAACAATAAACTTTCTAAATTACGATTTACGGTTAATAATTAAATATCTAAAGAATATCGAGTCAGTCGAGAGTTTGCACTCGAAGCGTTAACATGGGTTACTACGGTTGGATTGAAGTTGAATTTTACAGTAACGGGTTCCTAATCAAAAAAGAGCGTGTAAGCAGTTATAAATACGAAAGTGTACATAAAGAATTTCAAATTCTTTCCGGGGTTGATAGTATTGTTGTAAAGTGGCGTACAGAATTTGATTGTACAACTGAAGAAGAGGATTATTCTTCCGATGAAGAAGACTTTTCCTCCATGGAAGGGGAAGGAGTTGATGAAGTAGACTGTGGTAACACGGATTAACCAATCAGTTGCAGAGATGGAGCCTGTTGGAGAGGAGG
Organism: Flexamia atlantica; assembly: GCA_035578135.1. Taxonomy (NCBI): domain Eukaryota; kingdom Metazoa; phylum Arthropoda; class Insecta; order Hemiptera; family Cicadellidae; genus Flexamia; species Flexamia atlantica. The sequence goes on along the minus strand of JAQJVK010000002.1, from coordinate 37,605,429 downwards.
TAAGTGAAGAACTAAAATCCTTACCGAGACCAAAGGAACCAATTAACGTGTTAACTGGGGTATTTTTAAAAACTATTTATTTTTTGGATTCCGATCTTTCAAAATGTTTAATCGGTGGAATCTTTAGGAACCGTGCCGATAGTATAGGTCTACTGGTAAAGGGTAAACGAGGATTTGTGTTTTGGTCATTAGACATTCTTAACCAATTTTTTGTGCACTTTAATAACGTAACATTAACGCTGAACGGGAGGCAAAAATATTATTTTCGATTGAATAGTGGGGAGGATATTAAGGTGGTGAACGTTTTTGGAAAGCAGCACGTTTTTCTTAATGACGGGGGGCATACTTTAGCTTTAAATATCGCTGAATGGAATCAGTTCATAAACTGTCTCCCTGCAGTGTACACACATCTGGGAGAGCTGGCGCTTTTCGAAAATTTAATAAAGGAAAATATTTGTAAAATACTAAACTCGGAAGAAGAGGAACAGTGTGTTATTGTCGATACCTTACCAACTTGGTTCGGTAAACGCCTTTTTGAAGACGTTTTATTATTCAAACGGTGGCCAAATGGAGGCGGTAGTTGAGTTTCAAGGGTTCAAGGACAATAATAACACGTTTATTGTAAAAGAACTAGCCATAATCGGTGACTTATTTAGGTGCCACCTTTTTTTCAAACCTCCTTACGCCTTTGAATGTCTCAACGATAAGATGCGTAGAACTGCGAGGTGGTTAAGTCGTAACTTTCACAAAATCCGCTGGGATGAGGGAAATATACCTTACAACGAAGACATTATTCGAGTATTGTGTAAACCGTTTAAGAAAATATACACAAAAGGGGACGAAAAAGTAAAATTTTTAAGTCAATACCATCCTAACGTTTGCAACGTTTATTCAAAGATTAACGGTGAATGCAATGAACGGTGCGTCCACCCTGCACACGGTGTCACCCATGATATGTGTGCTCTCCGTAAGGCATATACGATATACAACCATATAAGTGAGAGCTCAAAATCTTCTCTTTCAGTTTAACCGGACCGTTTGTTGAGTAAAGACAACAATGGAAAACGCGTGGAAAATTCTCTCTCGCGAACCGAAATCGCCCAACGGCGTCATGACTGATCAATTTATAATGAAATTTAGTAGATTCCTAGATTGGAATCTTTTGTCGCAGTCTTACGATTTCAGTATAGATATGTTGAGAATTTACTTTCACAGGGTTAACTGGTGTCATATTTTAAAACGTAAACAATTTAACGAAGATTTTCTCAGAGAGATGGCTCCGAATTTCGAAGAATGCTGGAGCGTATTATGTAAATGTCAAACACTATCCGAAAACTTTATTCACGACTTTGCCGATAAAGTTGATTGGGATAACGTAATTTTGTATCAAAATGTAAGTAGCGGATTCTTAGACAAGCATAAAATGTATATAAATAAAGAAGAATATTATGTCTAAAACTAGAATATATACTTTGGCACTACATCCTTCTAAAACCTTGAAGCAAGAGAGTTGATAAAACATTTGAGTACTTATCCCCACTGTATGAATATGAGTGCACATGTGAGAAGTTAGTAAAGCCGAGTCTTGAAAGCTTCTTCTGTGGCAGACACCTGCATAAAGGCCGGCTTAAAAAACCATAAGTCCACTTGCAGATGGCGGGTTGGCTTGATTGCCTTAGAAAATGATTTCCTGCGTCTGCCACAGACAAGGACTTGTGTCCAGTGTGAATGAAGGTCCCTGGCGCGGTGTAAAAACCCGTAAACCTGAATTGTAGGGCGAATGTGATAGTTTGGCCCGGAACTTGATAATTCTGAGCCATTCGATCAACATGCCCGGTGGGGTTACTGTTGAAAGACAATTGAATTTTCTCTTTGTTTCATTGGTTTTATACAATGTAAGTAGCATTGTATATATTTCTTGCAAAAAAATTATAAAAGTGAAAAATAAAATAAAAATTACCGTGAGAGATTGAGCCCCAACTCAATCCCTCACCCCAGAGGATAGGCCTACAGGGGATGCTCTGGGTTAACAAAAAGAGCGCGCCGAGGCCCCTACGGCATAGCCATAAAGGCTTACCGTGGTGTGGAAACGTGGGCCAAACTTACCTATTGCAATCGCCAGACAACGGGTAAAAAATCTCCACAAACGAAACATTTAAAACTGTTCAAATCCAAAAGTCGAATTTCAGTAATGAACCAGCCGTATGCTTCATCCGCACCTCGGATTAAAAACGAATTACACGTTTTACAACACACGAACCGATCAAATATAGGATAATACCAAAACTTTACCAAACAACACCCACACCCCATTTCCGACTGGAGAAAGAGCGGGGTCGACTTTAGTCTTGAATCTATTTCTATACTGTTGCAGGATTGGCTGTCAGGGTTGCACCCCTCCCGGTATTTAAGGATATAGACCGGTGACTGTTTAGTTACAAGATGGACTTTGTGAGCATCATCCTCGTTTTTCTCGTGGCTACCGCCAGCTGCACCGCTCCTCCAAAACGTCAACGGACAGATGATGTAAGTATATATTTAAACTCGATATATTCGTATTAACTAATTTCTTATCTCGAAAGATGTACTTACCCGTAGAATGCATATAACTCTCCTATAGAATGATATTTTTGTCTTAGGCCGAAGATCAACAAAACGCGGCCGGTGACCAGGTTGCGGTAGAGGAGGCAGAGGTTGTAGTAGAGGCTGTTGGTGCTGATCACCTCCAAAATCAGACACCCAATAGTAGTACCAGTGTATGTATTTTTAATCACATTAAATGAGTTTGACGATTAACTTTAAAAACGCTTTTACATCTATAGATATATATATATATATATGTATATAAACTAGTTAAAGTAATATTCATACGTTGGTAGCACCGACTATCAGCAGGTCAATAGTGTGCCGGGGTGGTATGGCTATTCTTGGAATTGAGGACAATTAAAAAGCAATAAACCTGTCAATCAGATCTCTGCTAAACTCCCGTGACGATAAACGTAGATTTATATTAGCATAGTAAATTAGGTTTTGTTTCCAGGACCATAACCAAAATTCACTACCGCCAGCATCTCAGCCCCCGATTCCTACGGTGACCATCACCATCATCGACTCGCAACCGTCAACATCCGGGGTCAGTTGCCGAGCAGGACCATCTACATCAACCTCAAGGACAAGACCGTCTCAACCGATCTCACAGGCGGGACCATCGACCTCGGTTCCACAACATCTCAGGGTAAGAATTTGATATTTTTATATTTCCTATTATACGTGTGTTTATAAAAAATGTAAGATCGATACTTTCTTTTTTAAAGGTGACTTATACACGATGTTTATTTCAGCTCCGATCTGCCACCCGGTGTTTGGAGTGCCAGCTAGAGGCAGGCCGTCAACCGACCCGGGAGCTCATGTTGAGGAGATTTTTGGAGGTATAAATCGTTATACTATTCTAACAAAATTGTAGATATCATGAATCATCAACCCCTCTTAATTTATCATCAATAAACATTCACCGTATATTCGATGTTTTAAAAAATATTCGCTTCTTTATTCTAATACACGGGTTTTACCAACAGAGGTGGGACGGCACATGCCAGGGCGAACTGGTAGACATCCTGGCGATAGTCCAGACCATCCGGTTGGAGCTCCAAGACATCCTATGGCTAACGAACCATTTCATGGACGACTCGACGGTCATAGAGATGATCCGGATCGCTCCAGCCATCTGGGACTATATAAAAGAATATCTGGAGAGCCTCCTCATCTTTGGTGGTCAACAAATTGACCACGCCCTGTCTACCACCACGGACGATGAGGAGCCCTCGACGAGCCAGGATGCCCTGCCCGCAGGTCAAATCGCCTGCAGAGTATGTCTGACGAACCTCCCGACGGTATTTTTCTTATCTTGTGGACACGCGTTTTGCGCATTGTGCGCAGCGCGTGTCTTCAGATGCCCATTCTGCAGAAAAGTAGTTTTGGGGAGAAAAAACTTGTTTTTGTAATTTTTATATGTACTCTTTTTTAATAACTACTAACACTTATTACTTTTGTTTATGTGTATTAATTGTAATTTTTGACTTGGCTCTTTTTATTAACGTGGTAATACACTCTATAAAAGCTTATTTTACTAATTTGTTATTAATAATATGTTTTACTAGTAAATAAAACAGTATATACAGGTGTAGCGTGTTATTTTTATACATTATCATCATCTCAAAAGTAATAGGGTGGGTTAATTTCACGCCTCATTAACTAAGAAAGGGCTCTCTCAAACGAGGGGTATTAATAGAGGCTATTAAAAAGCAATTAAAGTTCAAGGTCACATTCCTGCTAGATCCCTGGTACTTCTACTAACCGATTCGGCTCTGACCGTTTCCTTTAGTCCAAGACGTACTTAAAACAATATCTATGAAAAACCTGGTTCTCCCTGTAAAATTTATTTCCAAAGTGTATCATTATTTAAGTAAATGAATTATTAATTTTCTTGTTTGAAAAACTACCTTAGGAGTTTATACTATTTTCATATAATTACAAGATTTATGTTTAAGTATACGTGAAAACTCACTAATTGAAATTGTATTACATTTATACAGGATGATGGGATGTGGTTTGATATATAACCACAAAATGTTTATTCAATCTAACTCATTAAGTATTTGTGTCAGATAAACATAAATAAATAGACATAAATAAGAGTATTTTATTATAATAACCGATCAGTTTTTTGATGTTATTACTAACCTTAATTTTTTAACTAAATACATGATGAGTGACAGTGATTGTGATTACAATATTAGAATATGGGAAAAACCGCCATTAATTGCAAAACGTTGGTATTTGACTTATTGTAAAATGTAAACTGGCGTAAAATGTATGCGCACTCTTTTTTGACTCAAACACCATGAAAAAGGTTTTTCGTTAGCTCATAGAAATGCAGACGATCAAGGTCTTCAGTCTTAAAAATAAACATTACAAGAGTGAACGATGGATTAAGGAGCAAAGCGGTCTAACCCTAGATAATTTACTTTTCGCAATGCCATTCAAATATTTTACAGAAAAATGTATCTTTTAAGCTTCAAGGACTATTTCGTTTAAATCAATCGTGAATCATCAGTGGCAGAGACTGATTAGTGTTTTGACAGTATATGGAAATTAATGAAATCAAACGGCATATAAATCCAAATTTAGTCCCCTGTTACGTCATAAAAACCCAATTAATTGTTCTAATACTACTTCAACAAATAAAACTGAAATTTAAAATTTAAATTGTGTATTTTTTCACAAAACGGCCTTTATATTCTTCCAGAAAAAATAACATAACAATATTTTTGTTGATATTTGTTAGAAAAACTATAATACATAGAAAGACCCATAAAAACATTGGGAATGCGACATTTTTAGGTTTTCCATACGTTTTCAATTTTTTAAGAAAGATTTTTATTCAGTTTCAACATGTCTATTCTGCCCCCACCCGAGCAGCAGCTTGTGCCTTTGTAGGTCTGGTATCAGGAGCAGCTGCCGGTTGTGAAGACGTTACGCGTGTTAGAGTCTCTGGTGGTCCGAATTTGGCACGGACCGTCCACATGTTGACAGCGACCCGCCAATAATGGTCCATTCAGGTGGCCTGAGGTTCCCCTGCGATGATGCCGGAGCTTTCTTAGCGTCTAAGACGGCAGGGAGGTCTGCAGGATCAGGTTCGCCCAATTGAGTTTGGGCAAAGCTTCTCTTGGCTTTGTTTATGACGTTTGAGCAAACCTATTATCTCAATAGAGCACTAATTTGTACAGGCAATAAAAAGAATTATCTGTGGAATTTAAAAACCATTGTGTTAAACAAATATAATTAAAAAAGTAACACTGTTTTTGCATATGGGTATGTTATGAGTATGGGTTTCGTATGAGTTTCCTGAAATTTATAATAATTATGATTGTCCGATATTGCGTGAACCTTAAAGTACGTGAGTAAGAGCACAGATGAAGAACCACATTACTTCTTCATCTGTGGTAAGTAGGGGGGTGTGCGAGTAGAGATTTTTGAAAGTCAATTTAAGTTTAAAATAATCGCTCGAGTTTCAAGCATTTGTCGAATCGAGTTTTTATTTAGTAACAAAGATAAAAAAGTTTTCCTAGCTTAATTTTAATGTCAACATAAATAATATTATTCAAATGCAACTTAATACTGTAATCCTATTACTTTAAATGAGTCTATAGGCATATTAGCCTTGCATATAGGTCCTATCTCGAAAACGGCTGTAATGATTTTGATATAATTTTGCATGAAGGTGTAGTTTTTATTTTAAGTTCACCTACGTGGTTGAATTTGCTGTAGAATCGCAAATTTTTCAGAAAAATAAAATTTAAAGTTTTAACATGGGGTCATTTGGGTTGCCGTGATGGTTAAAGAAAAACAAGGAAAAGTAAACAAAAAAAATCATCTAGCTGTTCATAAACAAAGCCTTTTGAAACTTTTATAGCACGTTGTGTATCGATGTAAGGCGTAAGGCGTTGAAAAAGGCATCGATGTATGTGGAACAGAACTTACAATTGAGTACAAACGTACAGATTGTTCATGGAGTATTAAAATACTATCATCATCTAAAAATTGCAAACAGGCAAACAGCTGAGTTTTAGGTTAATTAGTAACAACGTCAAAAAACAACATGTAGTTGTTTACATAAAGGGGGTTTGATGCTTTAGATTTACTGAATTTATATGAGTTTAATGTTTTTTTTTTTAATTTTGCAAGTACGATTTATGTAGAGATAGAAAAATTCTCGAAAATCTATAAAGAAAAAAGTTGACTTCATTTTATGAGGACAAGGTTCATCCAAAGAGATCATCGAAGAAAATTCTTCAAACCAAGATTATCCATCGTCGCCAAGTGAAAAAAAATAAACATTGCACTATTCACTCAATCCACTTTATTTGATGCATTTGCTACAAAATTTGGATGCTCGGAAAATTTATTTTCTGTTATTTGTGAAGTAATATCGTACATTTGATATTTTGATTTTGATTTTTGCGGACATTTTCCATCACTGATTAGTAAAAAACAAGTTTATCGACGTCTCGGGACCTGAAATCAGACCACATCTTCACAGATGGAAATATCCTATAATTTTAATTTTCTGAAATATTGTAATCAATTACCGACTAGCAGTGTTGAGCAATATGAATACCTCGTTGAGATTTACAGCAACGTGCGTCACAGCGCTTGGCCACTTAAACAAGCAATGACAGCATCGATTAGAAAAACTAAGACCGAATAAATTGAATAATTTAACGAAAGGGAACTCTCAGTATTTCTCAGTATTTCAACAAAGTTCATTTTCTTTGTGGGGAACCATATTAATATATACGTTTGGAACCGAACCTCGGTCCCCAGATATTTTTATTTGTTAGAGTTGTTCTTGAGTTAAGAGCAAGTATTATATCAAATGATATCAACTAAATTAAGACAATTTTTTGGTTAAAATGTCTTAAACTTCATTTGGCTTCCCTGTGTCTTCAAATAAATTAATAAAACTCAGGCCATCTTAAATACATTTCTTCAAAAAGCCTAAATCAATGTTTGGTTAAATTAGCAGCCTGCCTTTTTTCCTTAGATTGACGAAAAGAATAAGGTACAAGAATTCTTCTAACTCTAGAAAGGAGTTAAGAGGAAAAACTTTATTGTTATTAATAACTTTATCATAGTAAAACAAGGATTTTTACCGATAGCGGGTAAAAATTGGAGTGAAAACGACTAGAAAACTGAATCGTGCGTAACGACTTCGAGTAAACGGCAAGAGTAACTATTCGGCTTGTACTTCAAGTATTTTTGAAACCTTCGAGTCGAGTCGAGTAGTGTTAACTCGGCTCGAAAAAAACTCGATACTCAAGTACTCGCGCACCCCTAAAGGTTACCTTCTACAGTATTATGGAGGTACGACATCATGATAAAAGGGACGTCGACCGACTTAGCTGACATAAATGATTGCTCAGTTAGGCTCCTAGATATAAATCAGTTGACTTTATGTACAATGTACATACGTCGTATTTCAAAGACACTCTTAAAAATCTTCCTTACAATCTTACATTTTAATAGGCATGATGGATCGTATTTTTAAATTACGGTTATTTACAACACTAATGTATATGGTTTTTTATGATCTCTAAACACGTGATCTCTTTTATGTGAACATTTATTATCCACACATTCTTATAAGCAGTCGAAGATAAGGAATCCAAACAAAATGCAAGGTAGCCTTTTGCCATCAGGAGTACCAAACAGCCTCTTCAAACAAGACGTAGAAAATCTGCTGAGCAGATAAATTGACTTTTCCACGTCAGCTCTTTTAAACGCCGTCAGCTCCCCATTACCCGGAGCTAACGGCTGAAAAACAATCGATTCGACCGTGGAAACGTGCGTTTCGATATGACTAATGCAACACTGAACAGTCATTCGATCAAGGCAAACAATGGCTTGCGACCTACATACGAGTAGGGTGGAAACTAGACCCATGAGGGATCATTGTCATGCAAACCCCTACAGGGGCTGCTTGCCGGAAGCCATTTTGTCTGGGAACTGGTGGAGTATTTGTTATTGGCATGACATCCATCACTCGCAAACGGCTAAGAGCTAGGGGGAGGGGAGGGGAGGGTTAATGTAGCTTAATGATAGATTTTTGTGTAATGGGGTGTCAAACCCCTCCTCCTGACAGTCATGCAGATGCATCGCAAGGGCGATGTATCACTGTAGATGAGTCATGTAAACCTTATTCCAAATAAAATAAGATAAATACTCTCTCAACGTAAATTCGTTGACTTATGTTTTGTACACCTGAAGGAGGTTTACTAAATCTGTTCCTTCGTCAGGTATAATTAGTTCTATACTGGACCAGGATCCTGCACCCATTGCAGAAAAAATTCTGATCCCTACAGTTTCTACAGGAATAAGATTTCCTTGTGAATATTTAATTGTGATATTTCAGTGTGAATAAATATAAGAGGATTAAGATATTTACTCTAGTCATGTTGTACAGTTGTTTTTAAATTTGTGCAATTTCACCAACGCATGTAATATTTTTGGTAGACATATTAAAAACTATTTTTTGGCCATTACTTAGTGCGGAGTTGAGAAATAGTGGTTATGAGATCTGAATGAAACGCGGCATTTTTCATCGGTAAAAGTATTTTTAAAGTTGTAAAAGCATATTATTAACCTTCTCAAAAACCAGAAATGCTCGTTCAAAGAGGTTCATGTGTGCATTTTAAGCCGTGTAAAACCGATTACAATCTCCACGTTCACGTCCCAGTCACAACATGTTAGCCAGATACGACTTCCTCGTAGCGACTTCTGACATGATGTTCCCAGAAGCGACGGTAACGCTGCGCAGTGCCAGCAGCGGCCACCCCTGATCTTTCGTCACAGCTACGCCGGTAACGCGCGCATTGTCGCCGTACACCCGGCCGCCGGCGGCGCGCAGATTCATAATGCAACTCGGGGGAGATTTCAATTAAAAGGGCAGCTGCTAAATACGATCTGACGGTCGGGTGTCAAAAACGCGGCCTTGACTGTGAGAAAAACCTTGGTAGAACCGTCAGCGGCAGCCGCAAGTAGATTAGTGCAACTTTACGTATCGGTCTCCATTACTGATAAACTGCAAGGTTTCCCTTGCACTGAGAGTTTCAAAGCCAAGAGTCTCTCTTGAAAGAGAGCTTCAATTATTAAAATAAAATAATTACGGTAATAAACATCTTAAAAGGTAAAAAATCTGCCCTTTTGGTTCGAATAGCTTAAATAATTTTAGGCGGGAAACTTGCTTAAGGTTTCGTCGTAGTTGCTACATATATTTCTTTCGAATTTTATTTTTGAAACAAATTCGTAATTTCTAAATAATATTTGATTGAAACCACTTACGAGGAATTCCAAAACCCTGATTAGTTGATCAGTTAACGTTTAGGCAGGGTCGGCGACAGGGGGGGCAGGAGGGGCAAATGCATAGGGGCCCGGGGTCACAGGGGGCCCGAACTGACTCAAAAAGGGGTCCAAAAGAACACGTAGTAAAAAAAAGGTCGCAGGTGAGGGCCTGGGATAGGAAATTGCACAGGGGCCCGAAAATCCTGTAACTGGCCCTGCGTTTAGGCATGGAAGGATATTGTGTACTTTGGTTCTACTCGTTTCCACATTACATAAAATTAACTTGATTTTACTTTTGATTAATTGCCATATATATTTAAAAAGCTATGACACGAATGAAATTTCCACCGAAAAAATCATTTAATTAATAAAGGCTCAAATAATTTTAACCTTACGTTTATTTAATAAAGCTCAATAGAGGAAACTTTTAACTTTTTTTATTACAAATATCCTGGCCAATAAAGGTTTTTAGGAGAGAATTGTCAAACCCGTGATGTAATACCAATTTAGTTTATATTCAATGCGTTGAGGCTAATCCTGAATCGAAAGAATTCCTCATAGAGCGAATCGATGACCCGATCAAAGCAATGATGACAGAGCGAATCGCCCATGAAACGGTTTCGTCGCGTCGTCTTCGTGCCAAATATTTTATAGATTTAAATTGTTTTTGTTGATTTTTACGCCTTTAGATGTGCTTTTTTCGTGGGACCTTAGAAGGTATGCGGATTGACATACCTTCACATCCGAAATAATTCTAGTCTAGTAAAATAATATATTGTGGTGTGCAAAAGTTTGGGTAGTTTTGATTTTTTAATATGTTGCTATTGGTAACTCGAGACATAAAATCTAAGGTGTTCCACTTTCTGCTACTTTTACAAATTTCCACATAATATACATTAAAAACCATGGAAAAAATAAATTTCAGTCAAATCATAAATTTAAAGAAGACTAAATTTCCTGCAATTGAAATTCTTTTGCAGTCGCTTTTGGTAAGCAAAATTCTTCCATTTGATTAACAAAGTTCCCTTTAATTAACATAGGAAATTTTTTAAAAAATTAGGAGGGGCCGAGTCCTAAAAAGACCAAATGGGTAGCTTCAAAATATGTTTACGCAAAATTACATATGTATACCAAGTTTAATGGTAAACGGTCAATCATTTTTCGAGTCAAACAGACTCAATTGTCTCATTACTATATGTAAACATTGAGAAAGCTATTATTTGAAGTTAATAGGCTCGAGGACAGTGTGGCCGTTTACCAATAAAATTTGTGTAAATTTGCACCGATTTTTTTTAAGCTTTTCATTTTGTCCGATCAATCTACGGCTTTGACTTGGTGGCCCCCAAAAGTTTCAAAATGTCATATGTTAATCAAATGGATTCATGCTGATAAAATAGAAGAATTTTCTTATCTTTCAATGACTTTATCTCACGATCCTTCAAAGTTACATAGCTGCAAAAGCAACCCATAATTTTGTTAACTTATTCACTGAAATATTCCTCACATTTCAAACAATATATTTTAGCTTTCGCCTGATACACTCCTTTTAGAAAGAGCCATCCAACTCAAAGTTGTTATTTATTCAAAGGAATAAATAACATTGGGTAACTACGATTTATAATTAATTAACGATTCTGTAAGACTTTTTTTGCAGGATAAATAACAAAAAAAAGTAAATAAAACAAGTCTAGCCCGTTTTTCGAAATTTAAAAGGCTTCGAAAGTTTTTTTTACCAAATGTGGCTTGTATAAAACATTTGATGTACATAATATTGATTCAAATCAACAATAAAACTGCAATTTATAACAATAAACATAATAAATCCATAATTCTTTCTTCCTTGCATTTTTTTAATGTTGCAGCTTGAACCCAGCGCTGCGAAATATGAACATAACAAACCTAACCTAGACATTTCGTATAGTAATATATGAATTTCCTGAACTCATTGCACTCCCGATTCCAAGTAAGAAGTGACCCACTGTAAAACAGTATATTTCTCGGTTTAGACCCATGAAACGCCCCCCCCCCACAAAGATTCTCCTCAGCTCGAATCGAAATTCTCCTCAGCACAAATTGATTCTCCCGTCGTCCGCGGAGTTTGTCGTTCTTCACGGTCGTTTCTTCAATGCTCCGCTTTTTGGCTCGGTTAATTAAAATCAGAGTTTTATCTTTTACCGCTGTAAGAACAATAAGTTTCTTTTAAGCCTTCATAAAATTAATTTCTTTAGATTGTTATTTTGCTGCCAGATTAACAAACATTTAACTCCGCTTCGTTCAACTTCGTTCCCACTATTTATGACGATTATGATGATGAGTAAACGAGATAATGGCTTATGAGTTTTTTATATAATTTTTACAAAGTTAAACAAAGAATTCAGTGTGTTTAAGATAATAATCATGATACCTTTTTTTTATTAATTCATTGCTAGTTGGCTGATGTGGGTTGAAATGAGAGGGCTTTAAAATTTGATTAATGTTTCACAGTCATCAATGGTTTTACATAAATAATCAAATAAACTTATTAGTATTAATTAGTCGCTTGTATTAATTAATTGAATACTTGAAAGAGTCTTGAAAACCGGAGTAATAAGATCAAAACTAGGGTATGTAAATTTATAAATAAACAGTAATAAGAGCTAACCCACTAGGGCAGCAGTTAAAGTGACGAAGTCTTTAATGGCGAGTTTATGGTAGCGGCGGATTTTGCCATACGTAGTTGAACTCCAGACGAAAACAGAGCGCTGGATCCGAGGGTAAATGTCGTTGGAGCTCACTCAACATAGGCAAATGTCTGGGGTGCCAATGGGTGCCCAACAGATTTTATATGTGGGTTTTATAAAGAAAAGAGACGTACGTTTTCTAGCCTAACTTTTCATAACTCTTTAACTTGGATCCAATTTTATTTGGTTTTTGGTTTATTTTATATTGTGTTTTCATCCCGGTCTTTTTTCTACATTTTTCTTACCCTAAAAAATGTAGTTAAAAATCATGTTAAATTAGTCATGTTCATTTGAAATTCTTACTCCTTCGCATGCTAATCAACAAATCAAAACGGCTAATAAGTTAAAATTGGCTTCCAAAAAACCTGTTTTGAAATCGAAAATTTCCTTTTTGTACGTAGTTTCTGAAACAGATTTTCTTGCGATTATCAACTATATTAGATATTATATTTACAATAAGTTTTCGGTACTCTGTCTTACTTTTTATGCTATTTTATTTTTCCCAAAAGTTTCCGAAACCACTTTGAGTTTCTTCATCAGTGGGATTATGATTACAAAAAGCAAAAAGCCACATAATATGTATAAATATACTTAAATAATGTGAAACATAGTAAATTCAGATATACATATTAATAATCAATAATAAATAATAAAAATTGAAAATATTAGACATATCCTATCTGTTTTCATAATGTTATTACGAAGTGGATTAGTACTTTCCATAACACGAATGAGCTAACCTATATAGCATAAAATGTAAAGTCGTTGTTGTGCCTAAATAAAAGAGATAATAACTTCTTAAAATATGCAAACATGACAATTTTCAAATAAGAGTATTAATTAAGTGACCTGGTATCCCCAGATATTATAACTTAAATCTTCCCAAGGAGCTCACTACAGTAGTTACCATTTTTGAGAACATGACGAGCACATGTTTTTAGGTAAGACGACGTACATAATATTTTAAACTAGGATTTCGTGATTATACAGTACAACAAATATCTTTTCATCATATTGACACAGAAACATCTGTTTTCTGATCCTTTTTGTTGGCTCGAAAGTGACCCGTTGCTGACACCAGTCCAGAAAACTTTTCGGCCTCGTACAGGAATTTGAAGCAAACAATCAGATGATTTACAGCAAACCGTCGCCGCGACGTGTTAATAGGTTACTTTTTAGGGGAATGTTGTGGCAGCACTGGTAGCAGTAGCTAATGTTTGTTTGTTTATTATAGGTTAGATTAGAAGAATTGAGATACGTATATAGTGGATTATGAAATAATCTAGTATTGCGTTATGTTTTTCCGAGTAGTATACGAAAAGTATCGTACGTTACACGGTCAGTAAGTTTTACAGTACTCGCATGAAAATCCCACACTCGCCCCCGGCTCGCGCGGGAACTATCATGCTAGTCCGGTAAAACAGTACTTTCTAGCCTGGTAACGTAGCACCTCACACATTTCATATTCATTTTATTCTTCGATCATTGAGTTATTGACTAATAAAAATTATTATTTTAATAATAATTTCAAAGTTTGGTTTTAAATGAATAATTTTAATAATTTATGGTTTAATAACCTTTTTAAAATAATTTGTATAACCTTTTTGGCTTATTATGATCGTGGCCTGTTATGGGACTCGTGTATCAGGTTTCAATCTAAAACAACCGAAAAGTTTATATGAACACTATTTAAGGATATGACTATCATCGCAATAGGATAAACAAAATGAAGAAGTCCACAAATCTAAATTGGGAGTTATCACTATGGGGGTTGTAGACCATCCATCTATACTTACACCGCGTTACGTACATTTATACATTTACAAAATAATTATTTATAAAACTGTTGTATGAAGAAAACGGAATATTTTAATGAAGCACGGGTTGTCATATATGTTTCAATCCTCGACAGGCATTTATTACACAGGTAACACCTTTTCACTGAGAGGTGAATCACTACACTAATAACCGTCGTAGTCACCCACAAAAGACCGCTAATAATCAGCTGTTTCGGCTTTCCACGTGTTTATGCGCTCATAAATCAAAACGCAAAAAAGCCACCGAGGAGGTTTCAGGGGTTGGGGGATGGTGGGGGGATGAGCGGGGGTAAGTTGAAAATATCGGGCAGCTGCTGATTTCGGAGTCAACCCCGTTGCGAATCTACGCCATTGTCGACAGAAATATGGCGGACAGATGGTACGGACTTAACTAGTTTTTGGAATATCTAGCTGACTTTGAGGTAGGCTTTATATGTTTTGTTCCTTCGCAAAAACTGGTTAGGTGCGTGGGATTGGTTTTTGGTTCGGATAATAAATATGAAGGATAACTAAATGATTTCTGAAATAAGATTATTCACTTTTTATTTCTTAGAAAATTCGATAATAGTCTATGACATATATATTTTCATCACTCTGTATACGAAAATTGCCCGTTACCGTACAGCTGAGATCTACGAAAACTCTCGATTTCCTTACGTCAAAACAAGTAATGATCAGCTGCTTTTTCGGTACCCAAACATTTCATTCCCGTACCCAAACAAACCATTTCCGTACCAAAACAAAATTTTGCCGTACCCAAACAAACGAATTTCTTAATTTGACAGTTCAACCAGCTGACTTTATAAACTAAAATAGACAGTTCAGCCGTATTGTGTTTACTTTTAGAAAAATTACTAAATTATGAAATGTTGGATCATTTTTTTTAAGTTTGATCACTTATTTGCATCGTGATGAAAAGTACTGTTCACAACTTGTCACAAAAGTACCATTTCGGGGCAAGATAGTGTTTTACTTGCGAGGCGTAAGCCGAGCAAGTAAAACACTATCTTGCCCCGGAATGGGCTACTTTCGTGACTAGTAGTGAAATATACTATTATCTTAAGAACTAATTTTGAAGGTTTCTTCCCCAAAATTTATTTTTATAATGTCTTTATTGAATTATTTTCCTGTATTGTCTGTATTTTTTCGTAAAATCTGTAATTTGAGGAGATAAATTAATGAATTGTATTGATGTGTTTCAGTGCGAGGGTTTATTTTCTTTACAGAAAATCCCTTTAGAATTAATTACTATCTGTTTTTACTTCCTAAGATTTACTCATTCAAATTTTGTACTAGTGATAAGAAATGGTGTTATCCTTTTAATTTTTTAATTGTTTTTATTTTTTCTTCCTATTTAATAATGTTGTTCTTTACCTATTATGAAATGTTAGTATTTACATTGAACTAGGTGATGGTGTCCCGCTTCACTGGGAAAAGGTAATCAAATGGTTGTAAAAATAAAAACAAATGCATCAACTATTTAGTCCTTCTCTTTAAATGTGCCCTCAGGGAAAATGTTATCAAAAAACTAACTTTTCCTAGGATTTTCTACCGAGACCCTTCATTTAAATGTTGGTTTGATAGGGACCAGACTAATGGTTTTCTCAAAAGTTACGGGTAGTTTGAGCTTTATATATACAACTTGCATTTAGCCTATATCTTAGGTTTTATTTTAATCTCGAGCATTGAATACATTTTTCTTTTTAATAGGCTAATTTTCAATATTGTTTAAGCAGGTTACAAGTTCCTTCATTGGGATGACCTTATGTTTCCTCTTCCCAAAATCATAAATTACAACTAATTCCTTCCGCTTGAAATTAATATTTGGTCAATTGTAAAATAAGCATTGCAGATCAGACATGTTGCTGCAAATTGATTTTAATCTGTTGTTCATGTGATTTAAAAGTAGGAGTGCAGCATGCACAGATCCTTTCTGGAAGAAACAAGGAGGTGCTACAGGTGGAAAAACGTCAAGATCAACCAATTATGATACGTTTTTTCAATATTAAGTAAGTATAGTTAACTACTCCTTTTTGCTAACTAACAACTATCTCAAACTATTTAATTTAATTAATTTGAAAATGTTTGGATTGATCAGAGATAAAAATGTATCGGCAGTCATATACCGAATCTTACTTATAAACCCGTCAACCCTTATAACACGGCCTTCGAGTCTTCCTCGGCCATCGGTGACCGGGGGACGTCAACACCGGCCGAGTGGCGGCGGCCCGTGTGGTCCGAGAGTTATGTTTCCGAACTCATTCAAAAGGTGTAAAACCTCAAAAGGCGGTAAGAATGCCATTGAGCCAGTCTATTAGTAGGGGGCGGGGCGAGCGGGCCGCTTTGTACCTACATAAATTACCTCCCCTCTTTCAACAGCCGCCCGGATTGTCTCCCCGGTTCTGTATTCCAAACAGAGCCCCCGCGACAAAGCGCGCCGGCCCCGCAATCACTCATTGCCGGCATTTTTGACTTTGTGAGGGATGCCGCGCCGCGTCGGTTCTGTTGCATTTTAAACTAATCAGCTTCTGTTAAGGAGGTGCCGGTAATCTGATTAACGTGAGTACAGTGTGGCCTAGTAAAGGTGATTGGCGGAACTACTATTCTACTGGTGAAGTTTTATACAGTAGAACCTCGCTAGTCCAACCTCGGATGGTCCGACTCCTCGCTTGGTCCGACCGTGCCGTCGGCACAAAAGACTTCCACTCAATGACGCATTATACATTGCCAGTGTGTATTTCGGTTATTAGAGCGATGAAACTTAATTCGGTTAGTATGAGTTCACTTGATTTTCTTTCTATTATTTAGGATCTTCTGTATTTTTCTTGCACATTAAACGCTCTTAATGCAATTTTTCTGTTCGACATACATTTGTAGTATATCTTTATGTCAATAATTGCGTTCCTCTGATAATCCGACCTTTTTTGATGTTCCAACCATGGTGATGGATCAGCAAGGTTCTACTGTAGAAGGAAACATTTACTTGAAAATTTTTTTAAGTAAGGTTTTTTGGGCTTATTTACAACCAAAACGTTTATTTTATTTTAAAAGGTTATCATAATTGTTGATACAACATAAATAGTATATTTCGCAACAAGGGCCGAAAATTAGGTTTTGCAGGCTCGAGATCGTGTTTCAACCCTTTCGGCCGAGGTGCGAACGCTATTTTTCACCACACTACACAATGAAATATACCCTAAATAATAAAAAAAAATCGGATTATTATTTGACTCACTTAAAACAAAACACAGCTATGACAATCATATGCTCGCAACTATCCTTTCTTGAATGCCGTATAATTTTGTGATGTTCTGACGTTGTTTCAAGCAAATAAACTATCAGCTGACTTTCGGCCCAAGGGCCCTGAACGTTTTCGGTCCTGTGGCGGCAAACAGTGTGTTTCGGTCAGCGTTTGACGTTTGTAAAACAGGTGATTTCGTCGTAGTGTGGTGAAAAAATATATAACAATGTTAGTATCGGTCTAATAATATAACTAATGTATTAGCAATATTTACCACCATACTAATACGTTAAACGTCATAAAGTGTTTTATAGCAAATGTGGATAGTAAAAGTCGCAATGCCATTCACTATATTCATGTTTTTATCAGTGCATGAGTAAGCCAAGAGTGATATGCAAATGTTGTAGCACCTTGAAACCTTTAGTTTTAAACAAAGGGAAGTCTGCTGCATTGTATGTATAAGACCTTATCAAAATTTGAGTTTATATGAATAAACGTGAATCATGATGAGTAATTGACTGGCTGTCTCACTATGGTTCTCAAATATTGACCTATTACTAAAAGGGCCACCAACTTTATATTTTGTGCAATCGTCCAGTCGTAAAAAGTAATCGAAACTTTTTTGTTGTAAATTTCTTTATTTTATGACTGGTGGAATGTTAGTGAAAAGCCATTGAAATTCTCCAACCTTCCTCATCCACTCAGGGTGCGCTCTTTTTTTGGGGTAAAGAGGCTCCACAGGAAAGGCCGTAAATCTTTGGTATGGAGATCCCCTTTTAACCAGTTTCAACCTTTGTTATGATGTTTCATTTTCTAGTCAACTTTCTAATTTGGCAATCTCACTCTTACGGAAGTGCTAGTTGCAACTGAATGATCAACTACTGCATGACACTGTAGTTTTGCTATATTAGTTTAACAAAAGAGAAAACGGGCACTAGGTAAAAGTTGTGAAAGTTTTTTAATTAATTATTAGAATTCTTAGTCTGCATGGTAGAGCGAAAAGTTATTATTTCTTAAACCTCATTTTTTTATCATCATCAGACCTCTATTTGAAATACAAAAGTTACTGTATTTATGTTTGATTCGCTAAAAGGCAAGGTATAAGGGATTTGGTTGATTGTAAATTTAAAAACACCAGATTATGAAAAATTTTAATGATTTTAGATTTTTAAAATATTGTTTTGATAAGTAAGTTTGCTGGATAAAGAAATTGTGAACAAACATAAATATTGCATTAAATTACTCATAAAATACTCAATCGTTTACTAACTATTGCTATTCACTAATGTCTACCAATCCATTGGCTATATTACTTTTAACTTCAAGCAATAAATTATCTTATTCCACACTGCAAGGAACTCACACCACTTGTTTTCGTTTTATCCAAGAGTTGTTACTGTTGCTTTAACGATATATATTTACGTTTTTTAGTGGCAAATAACAGTCATTATAGAGGTATTTCTCATCTGAAATTATTCATTTAATAATGAGTGCCGGCCCCCACAGTCACAATTAACGGGAGCAAAACAAGGCATATTTTGGATATTTTTTGTCGGGCATTTTTGGCGTGTCTTTGGTTGTAAGGCATACCAACAAATATAATTTCTTAAAATTTTTTTTTGATGAATGCAGTTCCTGCTTAAATACAAGCGCCTCTAATGGATTATATACATAAATTATTTCGTAATGTTATTAATAAGGTTGAGGCCTTCTAGAATATTTGTATTAAAATAAAATTATTTATTTACTCAATACTAATCTACTCAAGTTTTAATTATATTATACAGTTACAATGTTAAAAATTTGTTGTTCTTTTTAAAACACTCAAGGATTGGTTTTATATTAGGCTAATAATAATATTAATAATAATAGCATTATTCCCCCAGAGACAGTCGGCTTTCGGCTGTTCGGGTGTCTGGCGACCCCGAGTTCCCGAGCCAAGCTGCGAGACTCTCCTTCTTGCAGTTAGCTAAGACCTTTCTTCCTTTCTTAGGCCTTGGCTCGCAGTTTTATTTTCTTTTCTGAGCTAATCTTGCTCATTTCTTCTTTTGTTCAACCCCAGACCCTTCTTCATGCTTTCTTCTTTCTCCATGTTGGGCCGGAGCAGAATCTTCCAACAGTCCCCTGCTTGCCATAAAAGCCGGCTTCAATGGGACCAACAACAAGCATGATGTCTGTACAAAACAACTAAAACATACCCCAGGTGGGTCAAGACTCCAGTCCGAAATCTCACCCCGTTCAGTTGGGCTGCCCTATAGATTCTGGGAAGGGCAAACTGACATGACTTTACCACAGTGTTGACGAAACAGCTTAGCGATCACGAGCGGCATGGGCAGTGATTTTAGTCACACCGTTGCTAAGGATCTCGAGTCATGCGGCGAGCATGGGCGAAGGTCCTTCAAGTCCGAAAGGAGGAAGAGGAGATATTCAAAAAAGTTGAAACACTGTTGAACAGAATGACACACGCTTGCACGATTCAAAAGAACGTGAACAACACAGTGAAAGATGGAATTCCCCGCCTCTCTACGATGTTCGACGAGCTAAGGGAACTTCGAAGGTCCGCCGAGCGTGAGCAGGACAGCTACCACGACAACATAAATGAAGGTGAGGTAGCCACGAATACCAGAAAGAGGACCATGTCGAAGATCCAGGGGCGACTTCTCAAAGACGCCGTCCTTGCAGCCAGTTCCCCTACACCATCCCCGGCCAAGCGTCTTCAAAGCCCAACCGAGATCTCTGAGGAGCAGGCAAGTAAAGGGGAAAAGTGAAGAAGGAAAAATCACAAGAAACCAGAGAAAGCGGTTGCGGATAGTCTGCCGGCTGTAACGGTCACGCCGCCCAATCAGGGTAGCGTGGCCGCGAATCCGAAGGCCAGGCCGAAGGCGAGCGCGGGCCCTACTTCCGTGCTCGTCAAGGTGACGAGTGGCCAGACCTACGCGAGTGTTCTGGGGAAGATCCGAACGGATATCAACCCAGACAACTGCGCCGCCAAGATTGTCTGTGCGAGGCCGACCCCTATGGAGATGTCATCCTCCAGCTTGGGAAGGGCTCTTGCAGAGAGAAGCTCACTGCCGCCCTCAGTGCCGCTGTTGATCACAACGTGTGATGATTTTACCTTGTATATAATTAATTATCAGCTGTTCTTGTCACTATGCAATTTTGATATGTTTATTTATTTGTTATGTTTTTCTATAGTAATAGGTTTAGCTGAATAAAGCCTTAGATTTTAAAAGGTCTAATTATTCTCACAACAATTTATTCAGCTAATATTAAAAATGGAGAATTCGTTAAAACCTTCACAGTTAAATATAGATCCATACTCTCCAACAGCAAAAAAAGAATTTGTTCATTGGTTGAAAAAGTTCTCCTACTACAAATGAAATTGTTTGCGCAATCCCCAAAACAAATTATGCTAAGCAAGAAGAGTTCCCAATTCAGCCGGAAGAATCTAAAATGTTAGAATTTTGTTGACATTACTAAGGTTTCAGAGGAGAATGTTTTGAAAGTTTTAATCAATACTGTGTCTTTTACATGTTATGAATACATTGAAGAATGCTTGACATATGAAGAAGCTATCAAGACCTTAAATGAAATATATTGTAAACCGCCTAATATTATTTTTGCAAGACACAAATTGGCAACTAGAAAACAAAAGTCAGATGAAACCATCCAACAATAAGTCCAAGCTTTGAAATCATTAAGCAAGGACTGTGAATTCAAATCTGTGACCGCTGAGCAAAATCGTAGTGATTGCATACGCGATGCATTTATAAACAGGTTGTTATCTGCTGACATTCGACAACGACTTTTGGAAAACAAACAATTAGAACTCCAAGATGCAATCAATCAATCTCTAGCTCTTGAAATGGCTCAGAAGAACGCTGAAGCTTATAAGAAATCCAGTTCTCCTACTACAAATGAAATTGTTTGCGCAATCCCCAAAACAAATTATGCTAAGTAGGAAGAGTTCCCACTTCAGCCGAAAGAATCTAAAATGTTAGCTGCCACTCTGTCAAAATGTTTCTTTTGTGGTAATCATCGCCACTCTCGGTCTACTTGTCCAGCCAAAGATGTTATCTGTCATAACTGCGGTAAGAAAGGACACTTTAGTAAGGTATGCAAATCCAAAATCTATAACAACAAATTTAGAAATAAACAGCGAGTCCCTGCTTTTTCCGAGTCAGCTAATCCTACAACAGCTAATATTACTGCTGCTGACCCCGCTTGTTTGTCAAAAGCAGTTGTTTCAGTCAAAGTAAATGGTACAAATGCTTACTCCTTAATTGATACCGGTAGTTCTGATAGCTACATAAATTATGATTTTGCTTTAAAACATGGAATCAGAGTAATTCCTGGAGCTGGTCAGGTCTCCATGGCGACCACATCTTTGAAGTCTCATGTGCTAGGTTATGTATTAGTTGACCTCCAAATTCAGGGTCATACATACAATGGTTTTAAATTATCAATTTTGCCTCAGTTATGTGCCGATGTATTACTTGGTCATGATCTCATGAAGTATCATTCTCATGTTGATGTATCTTTTGGAGGACCTAGACCACCACTATCTATCTGTAGCTTAATACCAGCTGGGGTCGTGTCTCCTAAATTATTCGGTAACTTAGCTCCTAACATGAAACCCATTGCCACTAAAACTCGGCGATTCTCAGAACTGGAATCCCAATTCATTATCGGTGAAGTACAAAAGATGCTTTCTGAGGGCATAATAGAGGAGAGCAACACTCCCTGGCGGGCACAGCCATTAATCACTCAAAATGAAAATCATAAGAAACGTTTAGTTATTGATTATTCGCAGACGATCAATAAGTACACTTTACTTGACGCCTATCCACTACCGCGGATTGATGATATTGTCAATAAGGTGGCTAAATACTCTATTTTTAGTACTATTGACTTGCAATCTGCATATCATCAGATACCTATTTCTGTAGAAGAAAGACCTTATACAGCGTTTGAAGCTGCTGGTAAGCTGCATCAATTTACAAGAATCCCTTTTGGAGTCACTACGGTGTAGCTTGCTTTCAAAGAGTTATAGACTCAATAATATCAAAAGAAAATCTAAAAGGGGTTTATGCTTATTTAGATGACATAACCATCTGTGGCGGTTCCCAAACAGAACATGATGAGAATTTAGAAAGATTTCTTGAAGTAGCTAAAAAGTACAATCTTACCTTAAATAATAAGAAATGCAAGTACTCTCTTACTTCAATTAAATTGCTAGGTTATTTGATTTGTAACAAAACTATGAGACCAGCCCCTGATAGACTTAAGCCATTGTTGGAGTTGCCGCCTGCTAAGAATACAGCCTCCATGATAGGTGTTGTAGGTATGTTTGCTCACTATTCTAAGTGGATACCTAAATCTTCAGACAAGATACAACACTTGCTACAGTGTAAGTGTAAGTCTCTTCCTTTGTCTGAGCATGCCAGTTCTGTCTTTGAAGAACTTAAACATGATATTGCTAACTCAATGCTAACAACCATTGATCCTGAAACCCATTACTGGTTGAGACTGATGCGTCCAATTTTGTTGTTGCTGCAACACTAAGCCAAAATGGTCGACCTGTAGCTTTTTTCTCCAGAAGTCTTTCTGATTGTGAAAGGAGACACTCTGCAATCGAAAAGGAAGCGAGCGCCATAGTAGAAGCTCTACGGAAATGGAAGCACTTTCTCGTAGGCCATCATTTTAAACTCGTGACAGATCAACAAGCGCCTTCTTTTATTTTCGATTTGAAGCATTCCAGCAAGATAAAGAATGACAAACTTATGCGGTGGCGCCTCGAATTGTCATGCTTTAGTTTTGACATCGTGTACCGTCCAGGTAGTAACAATGTAGTTGCTGATACATTTTCAAGAGTAAGCGCCTCTATGTCTGATGACCGTTTCTTTGAATTACATCAAGCACTAAGTCATCCAGGTGTGACGCGTATGTACCACTGGGTGCGGAGTAAAAACCTTCCGTATTCTCTTCAGGAAGTTAAGAATTTAATAGCATCTTGTCCTTTATGTGCAGAGGTTAAGCCACGTTTTTACAAACCAGTAGATCAGCATCTGATAAAAGCTACTTCACCATTCGAGCGATTTAACATCGACTTCAAAGGTCCCATTCCGTCTAGCACTGGAAATCACTACTTACTTACCATTATAGATGAATATTCTAGATTTCCGTTTGCTTATCCCTGCAGAAATACTGTTCGTCTACTGTGATTAAGTGCTTACGTAATCTGTTTTCAATGTTTGGCACTCCCAGCTATATATATTCCGACAGAGGATCATCTTTCTTATCTCAAGAAGTCTCATATTTGCATTCTCGTGGGATTGCTACAAGTAAAACTACGCCTTACAATCCAGAAGGAAACGGACAAGTCGAGCGATTCAATGGAACACTCTGGAGAACAATAATGCTTGCACTTAAGACGAAGAATCTAACAATCAAACAGTGGGAGACTGTTCCTGATGATGCTTTGCACGCTGTAAGATCCTTCTGTGCACTGCGACCAATGCAACTCCCCATGAGCGGTTTTTCACACACCCTAGAAGAACATCAAGTGGAACTGCTTTGCCCACATGGCTAAGCTTTCCTGGACCTGCTCTACTGAAATGTCACAATCAGTCCAGCAAATACGATGAGAAGGTTGAAGAAGTCGAAATTATTGAAGCCAACCCTCAATATGCCCGTGTTCGGAGTAAAAATGGTCAGGAATCAACTGTTTCTTTAAAGCATTTGGCACCTCGAGGGGATGTGAAACTTCTCAACCATCAATTAGTGGATCAAGTAACACCTTCACCTGATTTGACTTCGACTCCCCTAAACATTCATAGATCAACGCCAACTTCAACTTCTCACCTACTCCAGATGCCAACTCCACGAGGGAGTGGTCAGAATGAAAGCTCACATGGAGCACCCGAAATTGAACCTGAAACGGAGGAAGATGAAAACCAAATGCTATCCTTCAATTCAGGAACAAGTGCAAACGAGTTAAACACATCATTGGACAAACAAAGGCCTGTAAGACAGCGAAGACTACCCCAATATCTCAGAGACTATGAGCACAGTTTTAAGGAGGGGAGAATGTGATGATTTTACCTTGTATATAATTAATTATCAGCTGTTCTTGTCACTGTGCAATTTTGATATGTTTATTTATTTGTTATGTTTTTCTATAGTAATAGGTTTAGCTGAATAAAGCTTTAGATTTTAAAAGGTCTAATTATTCTCACAACGGCAGCATCCGTTATCGCTCCAGACAAGCGGGTTTCCGTTGAGGCAAGGGACCTCGACGCCCTCGCGGAATCTCAGGAAGTTATCGACGTGCTCGATAAGGTTTTTGGAGGATCCAGTGACGCGCGCAAAGTGTCGCTGGGCCCACAAAACAAGCGGCAACTCAGATTGGCGGTTATTGGTCTGTTCCAGGACGAGGCAGCCAAATTGTTGAAGACCGGCCATCTTCGGGTGGGTTATTTGAGCTGCGCGGCGCGCCTGCGTACCGTAGTCATATACGGGCACCGCCGTAGCGAATGCACGGGGGTGGATCGGTCGGCTCACTGCTTGATATGTGGTAAGTCGCATCTTCTCAAAGCATGCGACAAAGTTCCTCATCGCTCCCTAAGCAGTAATTTGAAGCTGGAAGAGGTCAAGTGCGAAAGGTCAAGTGCGACCACATTATTGGTTCCGGGGCATGCTGCGCTTTTAAGCTTGCCCTGGAAAACACCAAAAAGACGCTGGGCCAACGCCAACCAAATAGGGTTAGAATAAGAGGGAAAATGTTTCCTCTTCCGACAGGCTGAAGTTTCCAGCACACGGCTTCCAGCATGGGGCCTCCCCCTGAATTAATGTGAAAAAACGGTCCCGGAGAATCGCCCGGAATAAGGATATGGTTTAGTGGGTAGGGTCTCGGCGAGTCCCACACACCGTCCGTAAATGGATTCCACCTACCTTTCCAATAATAAAATAATAATAATAACTAGTGGCTTGTAGGGGCAAAAGCCCCTAAAAATGGAATACAAATGCTGAATATTTAATATTTCCTTCACACTCACAACTCGATGTCATTTTTAAGGATTTAAATGTTTAAAGTGTAATGTTAAAGATATTTTGACATTTGCCTGCACGTTTCAGATTTTTACGAAAGGGCGTTACTTCAGTGTAATAAAGGGCTGACTTTTTTGGAACAGTGGCGCTATCCGTCGATCTCAAAACATACTCAGTTCACTTTGTTTGCAATTAAGCATATGGACATGGTTTGAAAAAGTTTTTAAGGATAACCACAGATTGCAGCACTCTACTTATTTCCCAAGGAAAGTCACGTGACATATGTAACACAAAAAATGTAAACAAATGTCGTGTTTCCACTTGATTCAACAGAACATCGGACATTAAAAGGGGTGTTTTAATTGAGGCTACATTTTAACCTAATAGGCAAAAAGGTAAGGATGAAATCAGAAAAGGTCTCCCGTTGACGACTCCAAGCTCCACGTTGGAGCCTCTGGGGCCTCTGGCTCCAATTCATACGGGAGTTAGGTTTCTAGACCACGAGTTAGGTAAATAGTTAATATTGAGGCTTTTACCCTACGTTCAAAACGTTTTTATGGTTGTCCGTAAATAAATACTGCTTTGTCTTGGTAGATTCAAGATTAAATATACTTTTATTGGTCAAATTTAAATTATATATGGTATGTTGTTTTAAATCAAGTATAAGCAACAAATGTTTTAATGTGAA
This sequence comes from Flexamia atlantica, assembly GCA_035578135.1. Classification (NCBI taxonomy): domain Eukaryota; kingdom Metazoa; phylum Arthropoda; class Insecta; order Hemiptera; family Cicadellidae; genus Flexamia; species Flexamia atlantica. The sequence continues at coordinate 37,579,014 of JAQJVK010000002.1, read as the reverse complement.
CAAAGCAGATGTTTTCAGATCCCGAAGCCTTTTGAAATGGCAGATATTTTACGTTATTTCTCATTTTCTGGTAAAATTCAAGCAATTTCAGTATTTTTCCGAGTCCCTGGGATCAATACCTTCAATTTGAGACCTCTCCCACCATCCTGCGACTTGCCGAACATCCACAATTCCGGCGCAAAAATTTCCCAGATAAATATAAGTTAGATCATTTACCATTAAATCGGCATCGTCATAACGTAAACGAAATAATAACATTATACTGAATATAATTTTGTCCTGCATTATATGCAGGACTTATATTAAGACTAAAATTTCATATGAGTATCCTAACCTAAAAAAAAACCAGTAACCCCCAATACATTTTACATTTTGGAAAAACGTGTCCTACAGACGGTTCCGGCGCGGCGTATAAAAAAAGAGATGCATCAATAAAACCAGAAACCGTATTCCCAGTCTTCTTTAAGCGATTTACCGGCGAAAGAATACCGTAACTTATTTTCCACGTGATTGGTAAACCGTATATTTTGTATTCGGACATCCTAATCTCGGCGGAGAATGGGCCTTTTGACAAGACGACATTAAAGAGGCTTACGCGAGTAATGGAAAGGCGGAGCGACGTGCTCTCCGTGTCTCGATGGACAATAAGAGAATAAAGATGTCTGACTGATGTTTATGATCTACTTCGGCCCTAAATCTCTCCAGATTGGCCGAATGCCTCGTAAATCCGCGAGGGTGTCGGCCTCGGCTCAGTCGCACCTGCGACCGGCTACTCGCGCTGGGGTAGTCGACAATTATCTAGGAGTGTTTTTTGGTCCATGTCCATGGTATTATCGATTGGTGGTCATATAGTCGACCAACCGTTTGATTTTTACAGTCGGTACTCGGTAGTTCTGAATATTCGATATTTTATTCTTTTTAACCATCTTAGTGCGGTGACTATTCAACTATTTTTAACGGTTAGAATAGTCGCTGTTCAAAACTAATCGAGTTGTCAGTAGTCGATACTGAAAATGGACTTTGCACTTATTCCTTCCTTCCCTCCCTCATAGACTATGGATGTTAACAGGCAATGCACGGTTTGAGCCAGTTCACAGTACTGTTTAAAAGATACTGACGGGCGTGCAGATTCTAAACCACGACGTCACTGCCGTGCGAGTTCTCATGATCTAACTAAAACTGTGAAGCCATGGAAATAAACTGAAACGAATTTCATGGCATCAAAGAAAGCAATTTAGGGGTACAGGAAGCTTAGCTCATTATAGGCTCAATAATACATTTGTTGATGTTCAGGTTAGACTACAAAATGTGCAGGCTTATTTTTTATATTAAAATGTTAAAATGCATAATGTAATTTCTGATCGCCCTGCATTTCCAGACCTCGAAAGATTTTTGAATAAAATATTGGTTGGTTATTCCAATTGATATAGGTTTGGGGCGAAAAGATTTAAAAGTCATTGATTTTGCCATCTATAAAATTAGAACGAAGTCCGAGTTTTAAGACACACTTGCAGAAATGGCAAAACTGGGTGGGACCAAGATAAATATATTTTTTATCTATTCATCTTTGATTAGGGGAAAAACGGGAGAGGTTCCAATTTCTGCGGGAGTACAGGGGAAACATACAGCTTTACTATCGGACGACGTATAAATTAATTATTTTGTAACATTTGAATTTGTTCATCACACTACGTCGGTATCACCTGATTTACAAACTTCAAATGAAAGCAAAAAGAAGCTCTTTTCCATCCTAGGGCTGAGTATTTTAACACAAAACTCTGCTGTTCTTTATTTTAATGGTCCATTGCGTAGTCAACACATAAATAAAAGGCTCTCAGTATTTTCCAACGTCAGGGTAGTGGTGATGATTTTCACTGTTGATTCTTCTTAGCGACCAATTTTCAAAGGAGTTGTATCGTCGCTCATAGAAGTCACCTTGAAGTTTTGTTTTCAAACCTCTTTTCATTTTTTTAATTTTTATGTTATAATTTTTATTGCATATATGGTGCAAATTTTTATGGTGCAAAAATGTTTTATTTATATGGTGAAAATTGTTTGCATCTCTGGCAAAAGTTTTATCCTAGCTCTCGATCGTTTCAAGCTCTCGAGTTTGTCTCGAACTACAGAAACACGATCTTAAGCCGGCAAAACCTCATTTTCGGCTCTTGATGCGAAATACAAAGTTCAGACTCTGAACATATATATGTATCTCGCCATTTGTCGCAATGGTCTTGTTTAGAAATCCTTTTCAATGTGGCATAGATCTTAAGATGTGTCATTTGGGATTTCCTTTATGGAGAGTTTGCAGTCCCTCTCGTAAAATTTGGGTTTTGTACTATAAGAACAATGCTAATTTCCTTAAAACATACCTGGCTTTGAATACAAATTTCTCGATCACCTTAAATCTTTCATTCTTTCTTTTTTGTTTAAAAGAGGGTGGCGGCCTCTTTTTCACCTTGCCTTTGCCCCGCCCACATAGACTATTGATCTGTGCGTAGACGTTATCAAGCGAAGCCAAGGAGTGAGCCGGTACAGTACAAGGGTGAACAGTACTGTTAAAAGTATGCGACATGCCCGAGTCTCGAACCTGCGACGCTTCGTGGCCACAGTTCCGAGGTCGAGTGCGCTACCAACTGCGCCACCGACTCACTAATTGTATGAGTTTTATTCTTAAAATGTTTGCCTTTCTAATATTCACCAGAGAAATGCGAAGACAAAATGTTAATACTAGTTTATGCAACGATTGTATAATGAATGCCTTTAAGCCACGAGTGAGATGTAAGTTAGAACACGAGCGAAGCGAGTGTTCTAAATATCTCACGAGTGGCTTAAAGACATAATACAATCGTTGCATACACTATTTTATCTACGACCAACAATATACGACAAAATTTCCCCCGAAGTTAAACAAAACTCATGATTTTTACTAATGATGGAATAGGTCAACTAAAATTTGAGGTTAGGAAAATAAGCAGACTGAACCATGAATCGTTGTGGAACAATCAGCTGATGGGATAAGTAAACTCAAACATGAATCGTAATGCAACAATCAGCTGATGTGCGAATTGCGTAATTGTTATTATGACACTACTTCCGTCAAATTCCGAGCTCTCATTGGTCTAGAACCAGTACTCTAAAGTGACTCCAGTACTCTAAAGTCGTCATTAGAGTACTGCTTGGTTTTTGGTGTTTTAATGCATATCATTATAATGTTTATTGTAATACCATAATTGGTGCTTATTGCAATAGTCGTAGATAAAATATGTTCAGTTTATAGCAAAAAATGTACATGTAAATTGCCTAGCTATACACAAGTATATTATTAACTATTCAAATTACTGTTGCTATGTATGAAATGTACAATCTCACATATCACTATAATTATTTGTATTGACTTTAAATTAATGCCAGTTTTGAATTTTTTCAGCAGAAAATAAAGGTGTACAACAACGAAGTTCACCTAAAATACCACAAAAGGCACAAAAGGGCACAAAAGGGTTTTTTTCTGTTTGAAATTATCATTGTTCTAACGAACAAACTCCAGAAATGCGGCAGGTACTGTAGACTCTTAACGCTATGATACAAATATTCATTAATTAATGGGTTTTGCTTTTAAACCGTGTAAGCGAAATCTTAAAAAATATATAGTCTATTTCGTACTTCAGTATTTTTATCTTTGTAAAAAACATCCTTGTCTGTGATCTTGCGCCGCTGTCAGTGGTCGCTGCAGTCCGGGTCGCGGCCGTGGAGCCGTGGACTTTTATTATGCTTAGTTTATTCATGCTCACGAAATCAATTTGCGATACCGCGGCTGGCCGCATCGCCGCCGAGCGACACCTGTGAGGCGACCGCCGCGCCGCGCATGGCCGGCGACTCGAGTCTCACTTCAAACAACTAGGAGAATGACATTCTATTTCGTGGCTAACGACCAAAGTCTCCTAAATTAGTTAAGTATAATTTGTAATGAGAATTCAAAAGTACCTAGGTTAACATCATATCAGTGAACTGAAAAGTATAATGTATTATTTGAAGAAGTAGGCTTAACTATTTTAAGATAACCTTGTGAATTCTAGCTTGACAAAAAACAAACCGTAGTACAATAATTCCGGTCCTGGATTTATGTACCTTGTGTAGTTAATCAGTTACTATTACGTCAGCCGTCCGACTCTGAGAATATAATGTTTTTAGCACGAATTGGTTAGAAGTCGGTTGAAATATATCTGGGAATATGTTAAAGGTGTATCTGAATGTTCAAATTCAAATCTTGTGATAAAATTGAAATAATTTATCTTTAAAAAGAGCGATTCAGTAGAGGAGATATGTAAGAAGTTCTGCTGGACTGGCCAAGTCCGATCAATAAGACTCGATCATTTCTTCGTTTAGAATTTCCATCGCACGCACGTAATTTAAAAATCTTAATAGCGATAACCGTTTGATACTCCTTCATCAAAAACACAATAGTGGCATCGTAATCGCAACCAGCTATTGACCTTCGACTGACCCGAGACATTTCAGAATCTAACAAAACCGGAAAGTAGGCCTGCAGTGACCGCCCAAAATGTGAAACTAGTCATCAGACCTAACAGTGAGACCTTAGACACCGATACCGTTGCGGTTTGTGGCTATTTGGCAAACAATGCTCGGAGCGTGGCGAGCGCGCGTGCGCGTGTGTGCGCGTGTGGGCGCGCGCGGGGGCGGGAGGTCCCACACCGAAGAGCGGCGGGCGTTATTAGAACCCTAGACCTCTGATCACTGTAATCTGGTCGCGGCCAAAACATCTCTATCGCCCTTTAATAATCAGAAAAAGTTCTGATGACCGACCATCGAGATAATAAAACGGCCTCTAAGCCGTGGCTATGCTCGCCTTACTTGTGCCAGGCATGGCTCGTGGAAATGGAATTTCTGGTATTTGTGTCGTACCAGTCTCTCGTTGCAACATTGGTCATGAAAAATTTAGAATGTCTTATCTAAAATGTTATGCTTAGTTCAAATTAATTACCGTAAATCCTTTCCCTCTTCCAAATGTATAGTGTTTTAATTTAAGTTTATTTTTTCCTAAGTTTGCGTCTTACATACGCAAAGTTTAATTTAATGGGGGACTGCACTGGCAACAACATATGCGATTTACCATAGCCGTTTGATAATTCGTGATGAATTGAAATAAAAATCAAATTTAAAATTGAAATAACTTTTTATATATTAAAGTTTGGTCCAACTCTATCAGGAAAAAACCCATTATTTTATCATCCATTAACTAATGTGGATATATAACTTTCACAATGGTTTATAACATTAGTGATAACCCATATTTCCTCGATCTTTTGATAGGAAAAATAGTACTTGATTTTTTCAGTAAGCAAACTTAAGTAAGTAATTATTATGTTTACAAAGTTAAAGGCACTTTGACTTTTTTCATACTGTTAATTGCACCTAAACGTTACTAAACCACTTTGGTTTCTTCATCAGTTATGTGGGTTATAGACTCATAACTGATGAAGAAACCCAAAGTGGTTTAGAAACGTTTGAGTACAATCATAACCATCTACCATCTTTAGTACAAGGCCGCTGCGCTAGTAAATGGGAACATCGCACCTAAGGGTTCAGCTGATTTTGTTATCCATACTATCTTATGGCACTATTTTTTGTTTACTTGAAACCAGCTGGCTCCTGTAAGGGAAAGTCAATGGTTTTACTATGCAAAAACCCTTGAGAAGCGACGTTGCCAGGTCGAAGGCCGCGGCCTTAGTACTAGAAATGGCTATGGTACAAAAATAGTGTGAAAAGAAAGACAAAGTGCCAAAAACCCATTTATAAAAATGATAATTTAAATACATGACTGTCAACGCTTGTTAATTTTCCGTAACTTATTTATTTTCCTGTAAAATGTTCACACATCACACAAGGAATATGTAATAATAAGATTATTAACAGTGGACTGTCTTATGTTAAACATTTCACTCCCAGGAACAAGTCCAAGGGAGTCTATCAAGTTTTTCGACATATTCTTAATCAAGTCTGGAAGTCTTAATTTGGAAGTCTGATCCAAATACAGTAACATTTAGTGTGGGCGAGCATTTTAAATTGGTATTTTTCATGGCTATATAAAAAATAATGTTTTACGGTACATCCAAAGTGGTACAAAGAAGGAATTTTGTATCTCAAGATAGGTATTTTTTAATTTTTGACAAAATTTTCTTTCCTTTTTTAATTTGGCAGAAAAAGCAAACAATCTAGTATTTTGAATTTGGCCTAAATTTCTACACTCATTGGTTACCATGATACTGAAATTAATTGATAAATACACTATCTTGACTAATATTACCCACAATATATATGGAAAACTAACATATCCCGCTTGTTTTTCAATGTTCATTAACGACATTTAGTATGTGGCTTCTTATAGCTTAGGTCTATTGGATTATTGCTCATAAACCCCATTTCCCTTCATCTCCTTGTCACCAAAACTATACTACTTTCTTATATTATTTGAATGGAAAATTATATACGATATATGTAAATTTCTCTTAGATCTGCGGTTGTAATTTAAATTATAATACCGTTTTAAACTTAATTTACTGGACAAATAATTTGTTTTCTATTGAACCATTGACGGTATAATTAGGTTGAGTTTGAGGTGAGTTACAATGCTCATCTCAATATTAGATTTTTTAATAATTAATCTCAGCTATCTTTTAAGATAATCAATTAATTATGGTCTTTATTTGCTCAGTAGTTTATTGGCTTTTGTTTTACCTATATATCGTTTAAATCGATTGGAATTACAGCTAATTATAATGTTTTAGTTGAGATCAAATGAATCTCAAAGAAGGAACCCTAATCAAGAATCATATGAAATTTAGATCAGCTTTCAGAGTTCCTAATATAACAAACGAATTAAATACATCTTTAAAGAGTCTGTGAAATTCGTGAAAACTATCTGTACAATCACTCTTGCTCAGCTCTGATATCCTCTGGGAGTGCATTAAACAGCTTGATGCCGTTAAAATGCATGTTTTTCAAAGAACACCGTTTTATGTTGAGGAATCCTGATAAAGTTACAATTTCTAAGATTGTTCTGTGTTTGCTGGAATGATGGTCTTAAAAGATTTATATTTTGGTGGGAAAAAAGCAAGCAACTGAAGATGTAAATGGATTGAAAAGTTGAAATTTTGTTTTCTTTGAAAATATGCTTACAAGATGATCGGCGCGGTATTTTAAAGACGGTTGTCAAAGCTTTCTTCTGTAGTCTGAATACAAAATTGGTACGGACACTCTCGCATCCCCAGGTTGAAACTACATACATATGAAAAGTATGGATAGATGAGTCCACAATAGGCGATCAGAGTCACTTGGGTGTCAGCAGTTTTAGAAAATATCTCGTATCTCTCGTGGTTTTCGTGCTGATTGAAAAAATTAACCCAGAAAAATTGCAAGAAGACGGTTTTTGATGGAGTTGTAGTATTTTAACATATCCAAAGATTACCAAAATTGGACCATGGAATCACACTAAAATCACGTTTAAAAATTGCGGCTTTCCCCACCATACTAAAATTTTTGAAAATACCCCCGTTGCAGCAAACTTCCATACTAAAAGATTTCTTATGGACATTACGTACTTTGAATATTCTTTTGCATTATTTCTCTTGTTTCTCCGGTTTCAAATAAGATATGATGCATGTTTTGGTTTTAAAATACTCAGTGATTTAATGGCTTTCATGTGAGCTATTGATCAATCGACCGAAAAATGAGTACCTTATCAAAATTAAGAACCAATCACCCAACAATAATTATAGGTGGTTCAATGTCAACATCCCGGAAAAATTGATAAAATTATCATTTGAGTGTCTTTTTCCTACGATCGTCTGGTGGGAAAAGCCGCCATTTTTAACGTTATTTTATTGGGCTTCCCTTGGTCCGATTTTGGAAAAATTTGGATACGTTAAAATACACATTTTTTTTAGTACAACTCCAATCTAAAACCGTCTTCTTCCAATTTGTTTAAGTTTCCCAAAGTTATTTTTCGTAGAATGACTGCCCTACCATGCTATGCATGTATGTGGGAGGAACCACAACTCCTCCGGACCTATGCACCTCCCTGGATCCGCCCTTCAACCAGATAACCAATATATTCTAATTCTTTTATTCGAGTCCTGTCGTATTAAAGGAACGTGTACTTTTATCACAACACCACCATTGGATCATCAGTCAGTCCCCAACCGGCCTCCCCCCGCCTCCTCGTTGACGGGCGGCGGGTGCCGGACAGGAAAATTACACCATTTCGTACAACTGTGATAATTCATTCTCACCGCGTATTTAAACAAAGGCGCGTTTAATTGCGGGTTGAATCGTTTCAATTTGCTGGTGGCCGGCCAGGTGTGTGGCGCTGTCTGGCGGCGGCCCGGTGATTTATCACAGGCCTGTGGGGAATTACAGGTGTTTAGGCCAGATCACAAGGCAGAGCCGCGTCCCGCCCCCTGCACTCACCTCTTCAATGCGCCAATTAAATATTTTAGCCACACTGATCACCGGCCGGCTGTTTGATTACAGTAATGCGCGCGTCCAAGCGGCCGTCCCGGAGATCCGAGCGTCGATATGGCACGGATAATGTGAATGAAGAGATAGTATTAGTGGCGGTAAGACTGATCGCTCCTAATTTGTCTGAAATTAAAGGAGGTTGAAAGGGTTCGCGGTGTTTTGGCGATGTGAGTTAATGGCCGATAGGGTATTAAGGGATTTAAAGTGTTAGTTATAATGCGAATTATAATGCTTTTAGACATAACTATAGGAAATAATCACCGTAATAAAAAACCTAAATTGGTAATTTGAAAAACTAGAATCACACACAAAGTAATATTTCTGTATCCACAAAAAGATCTTGTAAAAGAAAACATTTAAATTTTTTTTAAACGCTAGAATATTAGATTAAATAATTTTTTATATACAAAGGTACAAAAAGAGGTACAAAGGAAGTAGATAAAGAGATAAATTTTTTAACGTCATTTACAATGGAATCCGATAATGACTTTCTTTTCGTCCTTTTGTTTTGGCTTGGACTTTATAACTCTATACTGGACCAAAATCTCCATTTGAGTGAAATATTTAATGCATATGTTTTACCATATCTATTCACATTAGAAGTAGTGACTAATCCATATTTCAAAGGATACATTTACACATTCACTCCTTTTTTTCGAAGAGTTCGTTTGTATATAAACAAAATAACTAGTTATGACATTACAGAATTGCGAAACTCGAGATAAATATTCCCATGCATAAAAAAATCGATTTAAGGAATCTCTTGAACTAGCCCGTGAAAGGCTAGTTCCTTTGTGCGGATCAATATTTTTGTCCAAACCACCAACGTTACACATGTTGAGAATAACAATAACAAGACGCTTTTATGTACAAAATATCATATTCTGAATGTATTTGAATTATTCAGACGTGCAATGCATGGAATTAAATAAAAATTAAAAAGTGACTATTTCTCACTTCTGCTGGTTTAAGAAACTCGAAAGAAACCTATTTTTCTGATCTAAGATATAACTTTTTTAATATAGGCTCATTGCAATGTATTACAGTCGTTTGTCCAACGGATTGCTGCTAAATCCAGTAGCCCGATACAAAGCGATGGTCGAGGTCCGTTGGACAGTGTGTAATTTTCCTGTCTTAACGTTCGAGCGCTCCGGGCCGCAACCGATAACCTGTTATTTCCTTTCATCGGCAACATTTATTTGTCCGATCCGCGGAAATCACTTATATCACAGTTGTAATAGGCTCCTGCTACGCTGTTATTGTGAATGTTCTTTTTATAAGTGAATTATTACTGTCAACATTAATTTATTTTCGTATTCCTTATTGAAATACTTAGCTTCGTGTTATTAAATTAATCGCTTTCCTCTGTGGGGAATTTTACGTTACCATGGGTGGCATTATACGATCTAGGTCCCAAGACTATTTCAATTATTCATTGTGAAGACTTTATCCCCCTAAAAAATATTTGGTTAATTTTTCATGTACATGAATAGCTCAGGCAACTAAAAGGTACAGTGGGAAATGCATGGAACACAATTTTTGACTTTGCAGCTTTGTTTGGAATGCTCAGGAGGTGAACATAGGTCCGTAGCCCTTAAGCGGGGGGAGGGAGGGATGTCTAAAGGTACCTTTTTTAGGTTTAGGCTAGGGGTGTGCGAGTAGTGATTTTTGAAGTCGAGTCGAGCCGAGCCGAGTTTTGAAAAATACCCGCGAGTTTCGAGCTTTTTTCGAGTCGAGTTTTTTTTAAGTTTATAATATAATAGTCATCATGTTTCTACATAATGGTAAAAAATTATTATCATTACTCAAATACAAATTACAATTTCGAGGTAATTAAACTTAAAAGAGTTATTGAACTAAGAGCAGATATGCAAATAAATGATACCAAAACAAAAGAAAGAAAACCTTTTACTTAAACTTACAATAATTCTTGATTTGATATATTTTTCAAGCGTAACTTGTGTTTAATGCTTACCTGGGGTTTGAAATGAAATGAAAAGTAATTATAAGCCGTGACCAATTACATGACTCAATTCATGATAAAAATATTTCCTTTGAGTTATTCACACAGGTAACAAAAAACTAAGTTTTTATTTATTTGGAATGGTTTCTAAAATATAACAAAAATAAGTTTTTTACAAGATGTAATAATAACCAACCTTAAACTAGAAAAGATAGAGTGATATCAAAATTTATGTGTCTTTAATAACTTAAAAGAACTTTTTACTTCAAGTTTATAACAAACGAGGTTTCAGTTATATTCGTTAAAGATGGATTAACATTGTGAAAAATGGCCGTAATATTCTTTCGCACGTGCCGATTTCGGGTAAACGGCGGGGGTAACTACTCGACTCGAACTTTCGAGTAATTTGCAATAAGTCGAGTCGAGCCGAGTAGTGTATACTCGGCTCGAAAAAAACCTCGATTCTCGAGTACTCGCACACCCCTAGTTTAGGCCTATCCTAAATATCTTGAAAACTATCAACTTTAAGTAATCCTTATTACATTGAAAAATTAAATGTAATTTAACTTACTGTAAGAAAAGTACATAATATGTCTATATTAATCCAACCATTTACAAGGTAAGCACTAATTTTATCAATATTTTAAAATAGTCCTTCTATAAGAAATACATGTGAATTTGTGTGTAACATACTTGCCTAACGGGGCAACGCTTTTCCACCTACAGAAAAATGAACAACATTCATAAGATAGTTATAAAAGCCCCAGTAATTTGACTACTCATTCATAAAGATTGGTCCAAAGTAAAGGCCTTGGCGAGCTCATAAAAAAGTCATCTTTTCAAGAAATAATTACAAATATGTGGTTCCTACAACTTTCTCGTGAGCTCGCCCATACCTTTATCATATATTTAATTTAGTAAGGCGATTCTTTGCGTCAAAATTGTGAGCGTCTGGTAAGTTGTAGAAAGATGGGACAGGGCTCAAATTAAAGGTCTCTATTCCGTGATGGCGGGAAAAATAATGACATTGCTTGAAATTCATCAGAAAACGATAAATAACCCAAAATAACTGTCATTTAAATAGCATTGGGATCTAAAATAAGCGTCTGATTTGTTTACATAAAACATATGATGCCAATTTTCGTGATTGAGGTGTCAGATTACTGGAAATTTTGTCAATATTTACAGAATGTTGTTCATTTCCCTTGAGTTGAAAAAACGTTACCCCATTGGGCATGTATGTTACACACAAATTTACATGTCTTTCTTATGGAAGGGATATTTGTTTGAATATTAATAAAATTAGTGCTGACCATGTAAATGGTTGGCCCAAAATAGACATATTATATACTTCTCTTACAGGAAATTTAATTTTCTTTATCCATCCAAGGGAATACTAAAAGTTGGTAGTTTTCAATGTATTAAGGAAAACCCAAAAAATTGTATCTTCAGACCCCCCCTCCCGCCCACCACTCAAGGGTTACGGGCGGGGGCTTTTGATATATTTACCTTCTAACTAGTCCTAACATAGCTGTAAAGTCAAAAATTGTGTTCCAAAACTTTCCCTCTGTACCTTTTCGTTGATTGGACTATTGGGGATTCAAGGATTTAACTATAGAGAAGATCCTAAGCCTCTCGAAGCCATCTTCAAGAAACCTTTGTCACAAGCACTTCCTAGACTTCAACGAATGTTTTTGGAGATTTTTCCATACAGGCCTGAGGTAATATACAAGCGGGGCTGTGAACTTCATCTGGCTGACACTTGAAGTAGAGATTGTTATAATAACAGTCAAGAGGAAACCTCATAGTTTTGATATACAGATTTATATTCCAATGTCTGCTGCAGATTCATATTGCAGTGTCAAGAATTAAAGCAGCTAGGGTGGGTGCACCAGTGAATGACCACCCCCCAATGAATGACCGTTTTGCTTAAAAAGCCCGGCATTAAGCATATTCTTTAAGCTAGCTAATTAAAAATAAGCGTAAAACGAGCCTTGGAATATTATTAAACAATAATCTTTCATTGGTTAAAATTGTTGGAGTCGAAAATACTTTTTAAACATATTTAAAATTTAATGTCCCACTATCTTCGATTTTTATGTTTCCTGCTATTGTGACTATCCCTGCAAGGCTTACCTGGATTTACATTAATTTCTTATTTGATGATTATTTTAAAAATGTTTTGCAATTAAATAATATTTAACATACTACTCTACAATTTAAAATCAAGTTTATTGCTCTACACATTATAATTAATTATTACTGAGGGCGGTCATAAATTGGAACGTAACTAGGGGCAAAAACCAGTGAATGGTCGGGGAAAACTTCGTGGTCATTCACTGGAACAAGGTCGGTCATTTACTACTATTATCTATATTCTCAGCTGAATTATTTTCATTCACTGTTGTCAGCTGATTTTTATTTTTTTTTACAGTTATTCAGCCAAAAGAGACCGGTCAATTACTGGTGCAGTCCCGGTCATTTATTGGAGCGTTGTCATAGTTGCCTTTTAATTAATATTACAATTAGTACCTTCATTAAGTAACGTATTTAACTAATATTGCTGAATCTGAATGCAAAAGAATAAATGAACTTTCTAAAGTAAAATGAATAACTGTGACTAAAAAATAAGCGAGTAATGACAAATTAACATGAGACATCGTCGTTAACCGGTCACTGGTGCACTCACCCTACATCCAAAGACATCGAGCTCTCCAAACTAAAGGAAACTGTATTAAATTTATGGCTTGATGATCGTTCTGCTTTGAGACTGGAATTGCTTTAAGTATTTTACCTTCAGAGAGGTTTTGAGCTATTACGATGGCGTCTTATTTATGGGCAACCGTCTAGTTATACCTGGTGAAATGAAATTTGGAAAAATGCAAAATATACATCAGCTCCACAAAAGTATTCAAAGTTCAATTGAAATTTTTCGAGACTCTCTGTATTGTATCAACATTGAAAAAGATGAACAATTGAACAATTTATATCTAGATTTAAAGTGTGTAATAAGTATCAGAGGGACAAACCTCAAGATATTATTCCTCAAGAAAATGTACCTCATAGACCCTGGCAGTATCTTGGAGCTGATGTTTTTCAATATGGAGGGAAAGAGTTATTGGTTGCCGCTGATTCATACTCTGAATACTTTGAATGTGAACAGTAAAGAAACAATAGTAGTGTCGCTGTTGTCACTAAACTAAATAAACATGGACTTCCATGGTACTAATACTCCATGGTACTGGAAAATGGACTAATACTCATGGTATTCCAGATCAACTGAGAACTGATGGAGGACCCTGTTTCGAATCAATAGAGTTTGTTCGATTTGCTTCAGAATAGAAATTCCATTACAGAGTTTCATCTCCTCACATTCCTAATTCAAATGACTTACTACAAAGATATGTCAAAGAGGGTAAGAATCCCATTATGAAATGTAAAGAGGAGCAATCTGACATATATCTTGTGCTTTTCCACCATCGCAAAGCACCAAGAGGAGGTTCATCAGTTCAGCGGATGATGAGCTGAAGAAAGACTCTTTTGCCATCTACAAACCAACATCTCATTCCATGTGTTTTGAAGAATGTATCAAAACAGATGGAAAAATTCAAAAGGCGAGTCACGTTTTTCTGTGACAGAAGAAATAAAAGCCAAAGGAATTGAAAACTCCTTAACATAATATTCCTCAGGCTACGACCAAAATTTTGGCTCTCAGCTAAAGTCATCAGAGTTGGCCCAGAACCACATTCCTACATTATTCAAACCAGAAGAAATGGTTCCTAAAGAAATATAAATCTACAGTTTTGAATCAGTCATCGACTCACTCTGATGGTTTGAATCCCTCATTACCTTTAAGGCCAGTGATTCAGGAGGGTTCCAAACCGTCTTGCATTAAAGTATACAATCAGGTTATTTATGATTTGTCCTTGTTATTGTTTTGGAAATTCCATACTGAAAGGTGAACGTGGAACTGAGTATAGTGCATTCAGTTTTGTGTTGACTTACAATAAACACATGTTAAATGTGAAATATCTATACACTTAATGCAAGGAAGGTTTTTTTCTGTTACATCCCTTTTCAGCCGTCCTTTACTTAACCGATTTTACGATTGAGGTGTCATTTTAAAACTTATATCGTACCGGCGACTAGTATTCAAAAAGGGAATTTCTTTAACGGCTTCGACCCCCAATCCTTTGATTTATTTTTAGGGGGCGCTTTGAACGCTATCAGATAGTAAACAAAAATAGTATGCAACTGTAAACAAGATCTAATAAATTTTATGGAAATTAATTTTAAATAAATAACTTTTTTAGTAATTTTAGCCTAATTGAAGCAGGGAAATCATTCTTTATGGTACAGGAAGAAGTAGTTGAAGTAAGAGGCAAAAGGGAAACCCAATGTGATGAGATTAGGGAAAACAAACATAACCTTCGTCAATAACAGATAACTGCCGAGAGGCCAAGGCTGATAGAACATCAGAGGGACACTGCACCACCTATCTACTTGCAGCGACTTAAAGATTATGTTTAGGGTATGAATACGCGAAGAAAAACTTCCGTTATACCACTTTTGTGCCAGAAGACAAATTAAAATACATAGTGCTGAAGTGATGAACAATGTGTGTGTTTTGTTCAGCTAAGCTTTTATTTATTTAGGTGAGACCTTTAAATTTCACTTGAAAGGTTAACTTGATTAATTACGGCGAGTTTAAAGCCATTTAATTTCTTCTAATTGTAGGCAAGTTTCTCACGAATGGAAATAATATTAAAATGCGCAATTTGCGCATGGGCTTCCTCTTTGTATTTTATTAATTAGCTTAAAGACACAATCAGCTGTTTTTTCCCATGTCTACAACATTGTTATCAGGGCCTCTACCAGGCACAGCCTTTACTGCTTCAACATTACAGGTCATCTTCAGGCAATGCCGTTATTCCTTGGATAGTGATATTTCTTCAAGATTGCATTTTGAGCTTGTTTATGCACAATAGCTTTTCCTTTCCTTTTTGCAGGTTAGATGCCTAATAATTAAAACTCAGTCCTCTTCAAAACTTTACTTTGTCTCCAAGTTAGGATGGTTGTTATTACTTCTCTCATGATAACTTTGTATTCTTTCTTGTACAAACCTCGTAATCATTCATACCATGCGATTGTCGTATTCCGAATCCTGTATACTTTTTATGGAGAGCAATGCCCCTTTTTGGAAGTTGTAGCGCTTTTTATTAGAACTTTTTAAGTTCCCGTCTTCAAAAGAATTCCTAGCAATTTCTTTTACGTGAATAGTTTGAAGTGAATAGTGAATGGTGTTGGCGTTGAAATAAATTTGTTTATTTAATTAGGTTTTAAATCTCCACTTAGTAAAGTAATTTTATTTAGAGTAGGATTCACGTAAGTTGGCCAAAGCATGTACTAATCATCTCATCCAATAATTTTATACAAGTCACATTGAAAACCTCGTTGGTTACATATGTTTTCTGTTTACATTTTCTCAGAACTGTCAAATTGCCACGATGCGTTTGTTTACAATGTTGTTATAGGTTATAGAATGTTTACAATATCGCCTTTTTTGAATTTTTTATTTTCATTCAACCGTTTTACATAGCTGTTAAAGTTTAATTGATTCTATTTCTTGATTTACATGTATTTTAGTTTGTTTAACTGCTTGTTTATTTCTTCCTGGGCCGATATTAATAAATTTTGACCGCAATATGAAACAATCTCTCTTGTCAGATGCTAACTTGCAGCAAGTGTAGTACTGGCAATTCAAAAACTCGCCTATTTTACTTTGTAAATATTATTTGTTTATAAGAAAATCTAAGAGTATCAACCATGCCGCATCCATGACACATCCTCTCCCTGTTAATACATAATTAATTTGGAAAAGCCCCTTAGAAATATCTTAAGCTGCGCAAGTGAACTTCCAGTTGCAATATCGCATCAGAACTTTCCCTTTATTGCAAGTGCTATACTAAAACAGATGTTCGTTGACAATGTTTTCAGCACAGCTGGATTTTATGGTTAAGTTCGTAAGAAGACAATAGTTTGTTTACTTTCGTTTTGGCCAACTTAGGTGACTTCTATAACTCTTTCATTTTATGTAATGTTTAGTTTTTAATTTTAATTATATTCAAATATTCACTTAAATATTAATGCTCTCATAAGTTGTGAGCTTTAAAAAAATAACCAAAAATACAAATAAAAATATCAAAGTGAAAGAAGATTGAAATAATGGAGTTTTTTAAGACAGCTGTTTATTTAAATAAAAAAATTATATTAAACATATTATATTACATGTAATTTCCATTTAAAATACATGGAAACTTTTAAATCCAATGGGGCAAAGCATATTGAACTGAGGTTGAACAATTATTCTATGACTTCTACAGACAATTTCCTCATCAAATTTGGGTCATAAATAAATGAGTTTTGCTGTACATAAGAATTTCCTTATATATAAAGAATTAGTATGATAGAGCACTTTAGATTTAGCCAATATAACACAGTAAAATCATATTTTTATCAAGAAAATACCATATTACTCCATGCGTTGTTAATCTAATCAACATTTGTTTACCAAAGAAACAAAACAATCACATGTTCCAAAAGTATTTACGTTTAGTTTGCAGTCATCACAGTTTTTGAAAGTTTTACAGAATATAGAAAAGAGATGGAATTTATGAGGGAAAATAAACAGAATAAAGTAAGTATTTTTTAAATAACAACTTATCCATATATTTGTAGGTTTATTATCTACAAATATTAAATTTAATCTACATAAAGACCTTTATCAATATTTCATTTTAAACATATTTAAGGTAATGTAAGTACAGTACAACGTCCTCTTTTACCCATATTTAATTATTAAGTCACAATAATCACCCTGAATCGTGAAAGTAGCTATACATTTATCTAGAATAACTTTTGCTGTGCCATATAACGTTTTTTGAAAGAAAGTAATGTATTTTTGGACATGGCCCTACAAAAGGGTAATTTTTGGAAACCAATGAATTCGGGCGACGGTACCAAGGCCGTCACTTTTGAATTGGCTACCGGCACAACACAGTCAATGGGCTGCATTTTAAATCATGACTTAATGTGAATATACATTATAAAACGATCCAATAACAAAGTTACTGTAAATCTTAATCTACTGTCAAATTATAACCGAATGCGGCTCAATGGGAATTGAATACGGCATTTACACGTTGATGATTAAATAATTTGTAAGAGCTGCATTGTGTTGGTAACCATTGTAACTATTTCAAATTAAACCATATGTTGGGATACGAACAAATTAAACCCAAATCGCTTAAAATCCTTTTCATGGCCCTTTAGAGCGATCCTGTGCCTAAGCCCTAAAAATATCGAAGCCCAGTCACAATAGTGCACATCATGAGATACGACATATAGTTTTGGCAGTAGCACGAAATATAACAACACACAACTCTCTTATCACATATATATTAATAATAATATTTATTGCTAGACAATTGTACAATTGTATGTATCACATACATAATTTTTAACTTATATCTTAATAAATTAATTCTTCATTTTCTTAATGTTCTTCACAAATTGATCTTTTTTATATTAGTAAAATACATATGACTAGATTTGACTTCGGAGACCCATGGATACATGATAAAATATGTTTGTCTTGATGCAAGGAACAAACCGCACGTACCAAGACAACTTACAACTTACAAATGGGGTGGGGGGACTTTTTTTTCTTTCCTCTCTATTCTGGACCGCCGCCGGCTTTTTTGATTAACAGAGGTATAAAGAGAATTTACAAACACCTCGTATATAGAGGTAATCTCTTGTAGTCGGAAATATCCTCTATGATTGCTAATTCTTTAAATTCCTTGGTAATTCTATATTAATTGGTGGATTTTATTGCTAGTACACGAACTAAGATTAATATTTAGAGATTATGAATCCTTTAATCGATCTTGATCTTTTGAATCTTGATCGATATAGCTTTAATCAAACAATTTAATTCAACACATAACCAAACTACGATCTAGTTTACATTTTTTTACAAATACAAACCATAAAAATTTATCGTATAACATTCATAATAAATTTGTCAAATGACTTTAAGGATAAATAACGGGGTTTTTAGGGACGTAAAAGAACTTCACCACCAACAACAGAAGCTGTCATACCGGGAGGTTTGATGTTCCTCCTTGACGAGGACAGCCCGAAAGTTTTGACGTCCATCCTCAATGAGGATGGCAAGAGAGGTTCGACTTCACCGACTGCGACTTCTGCCCTACGAGGAAGCTATACTTCGTCAGTAGAACCTGTCACGCTGGGAGACTGGACCTCACCACGAGAATCTGTCACACCCGGAGGTTCCACTTTTACCTTTGACGAGGATTCTCCGAGCAATTCGACTTTCATCCTCAATGAAGACAGCGCAAGGAAAACCTCCATCATCCGTAAAACAACAAATTGGTTTAAGCAGTTGAATAGAAACGCCACTTCTATCATTAAAAATTTGAATGAATCAGAATGCTCTGTTTCTAAAGGAGATCCTGAACAACTCAGCGAAGATCCGTTGGAAGGCTTTTCGGGCACCGGAGAATATTGTTCTTGGTTGTTTGGTCCATCCGATAGATTAGATTTTTTAGATTGTAATATTAATGATAAAAATCATTTCTGATCTCTTTGCCTTTGATGCATCGCTATTCGTTCCCTGTGAATAAAACTAAAAATTAATTAATGACAGCTGTTTATTTAAAGAAAAATTAACTGTATATATATTTAATAGTGAGCTTAAGTAGCAAGCACGTAAAGTGCCACTTTGAGCACGAAGAAAAGAATAAACCTAACTTAGTGTTTGATTGAATAAAATATTTGGCGTGAAAACGCAAAAAATGAGAAAAAACTCTCATATACATCAAAACTTTTATACTTAGCACACCTCTCACTATAGAATTAATCACGTCCATTACCAAGTGCAGGAGCGAGCTCAGCATGTTAATGATTCAAAACTCATACCGTCCGGGGCTCAATCAAACCCGGGTAAAAAATGGGGCCCATTTATCCGTGGACTGCCCACCAAGTGAGGGCCTCTAAATAACCCGCCCGCCGCCGGACAGCCGGCCGGTCCGAAGACGGACGGACAGGGACAAATACGCGCGATTAGTACCCTTCTGGCGTTGTTTTGTTGGGGGATTCAATTAATACACGTGTTTTGTGAGACCGATGAATAGAGGGCGATATTTATGGGGTGGGGGCTCATAAATCCATCAACGCTTGTCGCATTCCAACCCCCGAGTCCAGCCCTGTGACCCGGACTCTCATTACCACCATTCTGTTGCCAAACACCTGTCAATTTGCCGTCACGTAAATCACCCGTCGCGCTGGGTGGGTGAGAGATAAAAATCGCGTTTCGGGATTAATTTTTAATATGGATAGCCTCGATTTAACGGATCTCGGAGTGAAATCGGCCTCGGGCGTGGGAAATTGTTAATTTTGACGTGGAAGGTTTTGTGGAGTGTATACCAAGTGAAAAATGTTGGTTTGAAGTCAAAAAATAGCATAAATGATGTAATCGCATTTCCTTGAGTTCAATAAAAAAACGTATTTATTTGAGTATATGAAATAGAATGGTGTCGTGTAATGTAATCCAACTACTTGGACGTCACGAACTGTGGATAGTTAAAAACGATGGCTTGTAGACGCGGCATCTCATGGATCAGATTAACGTCCGCACCGGTGAATACTACGTTCATCCATAAGGGTTAGTTATGGAATAGGGTCAGATATTGACTGATAACTAAAATAGTCCCTAATTAGCGAAATTGTGGTCCGGATCACACGTTAACAAGTAGGTCTCTTTATTTCCATCGGCTGTGTGTCGGCCTCAGTCGGTAACAAGACCACAAGATCGTGCTACAATTATCCAACACTCATCGTTCACTCATACTCACCTTAAAATACCCCTTACCATTGGTTGGCTTTTAATAGTGGCAATGTAATATGATTATTATTACAAAAATTTACGTCGGAACGATTTCAAAAATAACCAACTATACAGTATAATATTCATAAATTTACCTAACATAAATATACTTATTGTATAGCTTGCAACTTATTTAAGAGAAATATTTTTTCAAGCAATGGTCTTACACCTATGTCTCAAATAGTAACACCTATGTCTCAAACCTTTCCTTTTCGCATGAAATCAAAAGTTCAAGATCGTGTAGTCGTAGTCAATTGAGTATATGATGTACAGGCCCTCAAAAAAACAAAAAATATATATAATTGTATATTTTGCACCCTCTGATAAAAGTTCCGTAAAGTAAAAAATGTTTTCAAGGTAAATAGCTGATAGGCCTAGTGACGGACATACAAATCAGATATAAGAAAAAGAAATAGTCTGTTTCTACAATTAAATACAATAAGAATTATATTAACACGGTACATAATTTTAACAATGCATATGATGTACGTTATATTTAACACTAGTAATAGTAAATTAGTATGAGCCACAAGTTTATAAATCACACAACCCGTTTGTTGCCAACAGAGAGAAAGTCCACCCCGCTCGTAGGCTGCTAATAGGGTCTCAGTTGGCGGGAAAAAAGAATGGCCCAATCAGCGAGCCCTGGGGCACACCACGACCGACATCGATAACGGGTAACGCGTGAAACCGTAATTGGACAACCTGTACAAGCAAATCAAAGAAAAAATCGGAAGCAGGCCCCACACCGGCGATAGATCACGGGCCGGGGGCGGCTCCTATATTTAGAATCAATTTGGTCAACAGAAACAATATCCGTTATTTATCGACTACCCGGATGGGATACCTACGCGGTGTTCGACGACTTTATGATAATTGATTTTTGGCTTTACGACACGACGAGTGTGATTGTGGGTTGAGAAATCAGCGCCGCCAAGAGGCCCGGAGATCCTATCGCACTTATTTATTGTGCCTAACAGGTTACAATTACAAGTTTCTTGACGGAATCATTTAAACCGAATATAAATGTTTGACGAGAAACGGCTCGCCATTAATCGGCGGGGAAGTTATCGGAAGTCCATCATTTGTAGAATTGGTGATTTCTCATCTGGATATTAATTTGGACCGAATGGTTTACGGTGGTAATAATGAGCCCACGTGCTGCAGTCAGGCTGCCTCTCCCTCTCTCTCGCCAGCTGGGGCAGACTATAGAAGTGGCCGTCCGGAGAATACACTGCTGACTACGCTACGTATCACCTTTTTTACCATCGCGAATATTTTTGTTGAAATTATAAATACTAATATCAAAGGAAGGCTGCTTTTTACTCTCCACCTCCCTTATGTATTAAAGGGGAAAGCGTGGGTCACGTCAACATTTTCGAGATTCAGTTGATAGAGGAAATAATTGTTTCGTTGCTCCTAATCATAATTATGGAGTAAAGAAAAAAGAAAGGTGTGTGCACGGTCAGCTGGTATGACGTAGTTTGGCTCGAGAAACTAGCGGACTTAGCGGTTTGACTGAAAAACTAAAACCGTACACAAAATATTATTTTAATTGAGTTGTATTAACTGGTTTGTATTGTAGTCGTCGTAAGCGCTAGTTGCGTGAGCCCAACTACGTCACATCAGCTGACCCTACACACACCTTTCTTTTTTCCTTACACCATGATAATAATATTCTTGAGTGAATTAGTTATTGTAAAAATAAGGCTCCTATAAATTCTATCTTAAATATATATCGTGCCATTTCTTACTTAACTGAGAGTGTATTACTCGACGTCATGGAACATTGCTTGGTGAATGAAATATTCAGACCTTACATACAAAAGAAAAAGAAAAAAATTGCAAAAACTGTTTAATTTTTTTATTGCAATGAATTTTAAAAGGTCTAATTTTTAAGAATCTATAACGCCTTCCGTATATTTGTTTGACATTTTTAATGGCTTTCGAGACCAAAACAGTTTGCTATTTTCACAGAAGTGGCTTCGAGTGTTGCTTCAGGCCTCCACCTCCCCGGGCGGAGACCTGGGCACACGACAATCGTCCCCCTGGGCATCCTCGCCGATCCCCCCGGGGACTTCGGCGAACAAGATCTGTCAATTAGCCCCAGGTCTGTAAACACTCACGGAGATCAGCCCCGGGCTCATCGCGCCCTTTCTCTAACCCTTTTGTGCAGGTTGACTTTAGGGCTAAATGGAAAGTGAGACGACACTCGGGGTGACGTGGGATGATGGGGTACGCGGGTGTTCTGGCGATATGTTGTTTTAGGTTGTCAGGTGCAAGTGACAGGTGTGTTCGGTCCAGTGGTTTGTATTGTTGCATTCTATATGTATACTGTTGTAGCTGATATGAGTGGCTCGGTTGGGAAAATATTTCTGAAGAGGGGAAATGGCTAATGTCTTTAGTTAAGCTTTACAACTCTTTAACTTAGTAACAACATTAACACAAATACAACATACAAAAATTATCATTGAGTATTGAGTATTATTAGTTGCCTCATTTTAATGGTTTATTTTTTATTTTTAATATTAAAAGAAATACTCCAAGGAACATGTCGGCCTTAGTTAGTAACAAGACTACAAGATCGCGCCACAATCATCCTTCACTCATCTGTCATTCATACTTGGCTTAAAATACCTACCTGGGTAGGTCGCCATTTCAAAGTAATGTATCTAATGTATCTAATGTATAAGTAAATTAACAAGGAGCGGATTTTTTTATGTATTTTTGATCAAGAGTTCAAATACATTGTGTTTCCAAACACCCTAAAGACCTTTTGTGGATATTTTATTTTTTTATTTTCCCATATGGAAAAATTATATATTTAAATATATTTAAAATATATTTAAAAAGACCAAAATATATATAAAATATATTATCAAATATATATTATTTTAGTTTATATTGAAAATATATTTGAAATATATACCAGGATATATTTCAAATATATTTAATGAAATATATTTTAGGAATATATTTTGAAATATATAATATATATATTTCAATTCAAGTAAGAGTATATATTATGAAGTACTGTTAGTGAAATATATTTGAAATATATTCTTGTATACATTTCAAATATATTTAATGAAATATATTATTGAAATATATTTTGCAATACATTACAAATATATTAAAACTGAAGTAAGACAAATATATTACGAAATACTGTTAGTGAAATATATTTGAAATATATTCCTGTTTATATTTCAAATATATGTAAAGTAATATATTTTTGAAATATATTTTGCAATACATTACAAATATATTAAAACTGAAGTAAGACAAATATATTACGAAATACTGTTAGTGAAATATATTTGATATATATTCTTGTATATATTTCAAATATATTTAATATAATATATTTTTGAAATCTACTTTGCAATACATTACAAATATATTAAAACTGAAGTAAGACATATATATTATGAAATACTGTTAGTGATATATATTTTAAATATATTATTGTATATATTTAAAATATATTTAATGAAATATATTTTTGAAATATATTCTGCAATATATTACAAATATATTAAGACTAAAGTAATACAGATATATTACGAAATACTGTTAGTGATATATATTTCAAATATATTAATACCATATATATTTTGTAACATATAATTATGAATATATTTCAAATATAACTTTAATTTTATATTTGGAAATATATTATTAACAATATATTGCAAATATAAAAACAAATATATTTATAATATATTTAACAAATTGACAAGCATAAAATCAAAATATGCGGAACATCTTATACAGGGTATCTATAAAAGAACTCCGGGATTTTAAAAATTAATATCTTAATAACTGTAGAAGGTAGCGAAATGCATTTAATTTCTTTGAAACGAGTAGCTCATAAGGTTTAGCTCATAACCATTGGGAATGTTTTTATGAAGAGGTGGCAGCGCTGCGGAACATTGGCCTTGAAACAACTTAGCGCGGCTGTCAAGTGCTGTCTGAATTCCTGCGCTAAAGGCAGCGCCGCAACAAAAGGCTCAATGCATTATTTGGCTAGTATAAACTAAATCTGTCGTTACGGTACACAGAATCCTTCGAAAATTCGTGATGTTGACCACCTCAGGCAACGAATAATTAATTCTGTGGCAACCGCCCCCCCCCCCCCAGAAATGTCAGCCAGGACATATAAGGAGGTGGAATATCGTTACAATGTGTTCTGTGCCGCCAAGGGAGCCCATTTTGAACTTTATGAAATTGCTAAAGAAAAATTCAAAATGCAATCTTTTAATCATGTATAAAACAGTTGCATAAGCTCATTGCTTCATAACAATATTTTGCCTCAAAACCCTGAAGTTCTTCTATAGACACCCTAACATAATTATACCAAACACATAATACATGAAGTAAACATAATTACATAATATGAAGTCAACATAATTACACCAATATAGATGAAAACTTAAAAGTACTGACCAGAATGTACTCATATAAAAATGACAAAGAAAAATTACATGTAAAATAATTAATATTTCTTAGTCAATTTTTATGCAATCCTATACTATATAGGATGTTTTATATTTAAGGAAACACTATTGAAATACATCTCAATATACTGTCACTCAACACATAATGTAATGCCCAATGCTAAATCAGATTATGTACGATTACCAAAGCATATCTACTGTATGAGACTTTAAAAAATGTGGAAGTAAAAATAGCCTATGGAACTAAAAAATAATAATAATTCATTTGATTTATAAGCGATCACAAGCAACGACAGAAAAGAAAAAGGTGGCTTGACGAAAGCAGGGGAGTGTATAAACTTAAATGTTTGAACTGCGATACGGTAACATCTATTTTGGACAAACTTTAGAATAAATTTTCAAACAAGATACAAAGAACATTTACAGTCTTCACCAACTCCTATGATAAACTTTAAGTACGCAACGTGTGTTAGATACAACAGCAACTATTTCATTACTGAATGCTGTCCATTAAAAGTAGACTAGTGCCTAGTGCTACAACGCAAAAGCATTGAAACTCCAACTCCAAAAGGAAACAGCGTTCCCAATCAGCTTTACATCCTAAGCTATGCCGTGTCTCCCATGAGTCGAATTGGCCGAGTGGGTTAAGGCGTAGGTTAGGTTAGGAGAGGATGTAGGCTAAGTAAGGGTAGGGAGTGCGAAGGTTCGGGGTTCGAATCCCAGCGGGGTTACCCTTTTTTTGTTCATGAAAATCAAATGTAAGGCTAATATTATAAATTTATATATCAATTAATTAATTTTTTTGTAGAGTTTTGACATTTAATTTGAAAAAAATCATATTTTGAAAAATATTTTGAAATATAAATTAAATATATTTATAATATATTTTTATTCCAAACAACAATATATTTACCTAAATATATTACAAATATAAAATAATATATTATTAACAACAAACAATAATATAATTTAAATATATTTTAGAAATAAATTATATATATAATTATATATTTAGTAAATATATAATTATATCTTTCTGGGTCCCATAATTTGTATATTTAAATATATTTCAATATATATTTCAATATATATTTCAAATATATGACGTTTTATTCTAAAATATATTATTATATATTTTAAAAAATATATTTTAAATATAAATTTTTCCATATGGGTTGTGTATGTTCACGCCAGTTGTATTTTAAAACGTTTTGATCGGGAACGGTCCAAACCTGGGTCTTGTTACCATCTAACGGCGCCCTTTGGCAAAGCCTTTTGGAAGATAGCATCATTAATTCATAGCCCGATGACAAGTGGGAACTGGACCCAGTTTTGATCCCGTCAGGAATCGAACCGGCGACCCTAAGGTTATGAGGTGAGCGCTTTATCCACTCGGCTAAAGAATAGTCAATTGATTATTCCTTGTTTCAAGTCAATTATGTCACATAACCATGAGTCTCTGGTGTCTCGTTTTCCAACTCTATATATATGTAAGATTTTTTTTACATATTAATTCTTACCTCGTGGACTCGCGCTGCTCAGAGGTTTTAAGTTTTATTTATAATCAGCATAAATGTTTATTAAAATCACCTGTTGAAATAGTTTTTTTCTAGTAAAATTACTGCTCCAATGTTAAATTGCATACACTTATGCAAACCTTTAAGGACTTATTCCTCTTTCTTTTAGTCTAACCGTCATAGATTTTTCCCTTTATAAAGGTTTTACTGAGATATAAACATTCTACTTTAATACGGTCGCCGAAACACCACCAAGACCAGGAGCACGAGACAAGTCACGTGACGTAAGATGTCAGCCCCCGTAACAGAGTTGAACGTGAAGCTGGTATTCAGTCTGTAACCAAAATCGTCACCACCCCCACAACAGGGGGTCCCACTTGAATCAATAGAGGCTTCGCCAATATTAGAAAAAATCTAGGAAATCTGTTTAAATGTCCTCTTATAGCTGCGGAGTTATCTCATCAATGTGAGGAGAAGATTTGCATACCGGAAATGCATCTTTATTCTTGACCCTATTCATTCAATTCAATCAATTCATTTATTAATCCCAAGAATATTTTTATTTCTTTTAGGCTGTTGAAATTTTAGTCTATAGTAATCCCGCTTTAATTTTTTTTTTAATCTAAGAATAAGATATGACAGGAGAAGAAGCCTAGATCACAAGGTAATTTGTGCAAGCCCCTGGACAATGGAGGAGCAGGGACAGACGGCCAGAGAACCGGTGTCACTGTCGCGTCCCCAGAGTGACGGCTGTCAAGGGCTGTGCACTGGTCACAACACGGGGCGTCAACTGGTCAAGGGGAAAACTGAAACTGACGAGGACGTCGACTGGTCAAGGGGAAAACTGAAATTGAAGACCGCCGGTAGGAACAGGCTTGGTAAAAGATATGAAATTCATTATACATATGAAAAACTGGCTGATAATCCCGGCTTTGCCCGGGAGATTATTTTCTTCTTGTCGTATTCTTGAAGTTTCTCAGTGCTGCATTCTAATAGTAACCATAGTAGCTATTTCAAATGGTAACCATAGAAACTATTTAAAAAACTTCCAAAACCCTTGACATGGTTGCTTTTCGTACGATCCTGTGCCTAAGCCCTTAAAGATATCAAAACAAATCCACCATAGTGCACATCATGAGATTTCAAGCTTTAATTTGACACCAAGATCAAGTGCCTAGGACATGTAATTTTGGCTGTAGCCCGAAATATACCAACACACAACTCTTTTTTATTTATACAGAATATATTGATTTGAGGTGTAGTTGTACAGTACCAAATGACACTGGTAAATGAATAAAATCTCTAGAGTTAGTATATTGAAGCATTATTACTGAAATCTGCTGAGATTAACAACACATACCATTTGTCAAACGTTTTTGCAGATTCAAGAGGAGAACAAACCTGACCTTATAGCACTGCGCAGTTCTTAGAAAAAAAATAATTATTATTTAAAACCCATAAAATCTTAAACATATTTTATCAAAATTAAAAACCAATTCTGTTTGTATTTTTCAGATAAGTGTTTAAATAAATTAGCTCGTGTTTGGTTTGGTGATCCAAGCTTAGTCCAGATAAATACTATTATTATTATGGAGATGTTATATAAAAATTATTACAAGTGGTGCATTGTATTATTAAAATACAATGTTTCAGTTAAAAACATTGTATTGTTGCATAAACAAAACAACTACAAGAAAAACTAAGGTATCTTAACATTGGTCCCTTTAAGGCCTTTCACACTGGCGTATTGGTAATGGACGTCCTGGACGTTTGGAAATCCCCTGTAGATGTGCGCTATCCCCATTACAATTTAAATTACAGTAGTATTTTTGACCAGCAGAAAATTGAATTAAAATTTTCAAAAAAAATTAACATTGGCCTCATGATCTGCCATGGTGGTGATAAATTAACAAAACAGAACTGTACATTTGTCATCATCTGTAGTTGTTATGACATGCTATTTTTCGTAAAGATTATATGTAGAAACATTATGCGAGAGCGAAAAGTGGGCAAAAATTTACGCTGTTTTTCCTGTCATCTGATGGGATATAAAAACAAAAAAACACCTTTTTATCAAGCAGTAAAAAATGTTAGGAATAGGCTACATTAATGACACGAAATAGTACCTGTCCAGTAAAAAATCTAACAGAGTTAAGAAAAAATTTTCGAACATGTTTTATTGGGGCATGGAGTAAAATGTAGTATTTGATTGAATTCAGGACTATTTAGAGAAGATTGAAGATATCACATTCAAATGTGTTACATTTTAGATTTAGGGAGAAAATAAAGTTTGCTCACTTAAATCATATAGAGATAAAAATAAGTTGAGTCTCT
The DNA here is from genome assembly GCA_035578135.1 of Flexamia atlantica. Taxonomy (NCBI): domain Eukaryota; kingdom Metazoa; phylum Arthropoda; class Insecta; order Hemiptera; family Cicadellidae; genus Flexamia; species Flexamia atlantica. The sequence continues at coordinate 37,550,235 of JAQJVK010000002.1, read as the reverse complement.
ATCATCCAATGTACTGACGTGCAACTGGATTAAAAATGCACATTACATTCAAATTGTGTTTTTATTGGTGGAGAATAGGTAAAGTATGTCAAATATTTTAGTGATAATGATAGGAAGAAAGGGAAGGATGGAAAAAGGACCGAAGGGTAGGAAAGGAGGGGGGGGGAGATGATAAGAGGAGAATGAAGGAGGAAAGGAGGGAAAAGTAGAAAGAAGGTCGGAGGGAAGGGAAGTAGAGAGTAAGGAAGGAATGAATGGATTTTGGGAGGGAAAGAAATGTTTGGGATAAACTGATTTTAACTCTGAATTTTTACTGTTCCCGGAATCAATAATCAGCTCAATCTTAAAAATATAAATTGGGGAGTCTTAATAAATACTAATTACTAAAAACCATGTCATAAATATGCGCCAGTACTCAATTAGTCAAAGATTGAGTTTTTCTCTTTAGCTTTTGATTCCCGTTTGGTTATATTATGTGTTTACTTGGAAAATGTGTAAAATATGAAATGTATTTAGAAATGTATTGGAGTATGCAAAGATCATTTTTATAATTAACTAACCCTATTTCTCGATTTGAAAATTGGTCGAATTTTCGACCACTGGCGATCTCTAGTCCATATGATTAGTTTGTTGTAAACAACGAAGAGAATTGAGTTTAATCCAATGCGACGGATGTCTGCGCCACAGTTCCGAGGATTCTACCCTTTACTACTGTATCTGCTGTAGTGATGCCCATTAAAATTCTGAGACGTATCGGCGAATACACGTGAAAAACCCCTTTAATTTTACACCTCGAACGTTAAAATCCTTCCTGCCATTACAGAGTTATGGTTGAGAAAAGAAAACCACTCGCATATTAATAATATTGCGTTTTAAATAACAAATTCAGTTTTTATAACAAACTCCATTGCGTCATTAAAGAGAAACCGACAAAGATGGCAATAAATCTGTAACTACCGTTGAAAAGAAAGAGCGACAATGGTGGCTGTAACGCGTTATAAGCGTCGTCGACGCTATTAAAATAAACGTGCCTGACCTGCAGTTCCGGCCCTGTGAAGAACCGCCGAGCCGCCCGTGCTTTACCGGCCCTGGGCGGCAGCCGCGGTCGCCTGGGCGGCTAATGCGAGATAGCATGGTGATAAGAGCAATACTACCGCGGGGACGGCATCATCAAGGCTGCAGCAGTACTGGGCGGCAATGTGAGGATCTGCCAAACCGCCCGTGCTGTACCGGCCCTGGGCGGCAGCTGCGGTCGTCCTGGGCGGCTAATTTGAAGATAGCATGGTGATAAGAGCAATACTACCGCTGGAAACGGCATCATCAAGGCTGCTGCAGCACTGGGCGGCTGTGTGAGGATTGAGGATCCACCCGTACAGGCCGAAGCATAATTTTTATTTCAGCATTAGTTTTGCCAATAGAGCAGAATCCAGCCGTCTAATTGGCTTATACGTTAGAACGTTTTGACGTAATTTTCTGATGATTTAAGTCATGACGCTGTTTTTATGCAGCTATGGAATTCCAATGTTTTAAATAAAAAGATGCAGTGTTTACAAATACGCTACTTTTACTAATGATTCAACATAATTAAAATAACACTCTAATTCCAACACGAAAGGATGATTGAGGCGTACCAAGTAAGAATGTTGAGAAAACTGTACGTACCTCATAGACATCATATTTCCCCAATGACCTATGTTGTTAGGTATATCTGTTAAGATTTTATAGGATAGGCCTATAATTTATATACTAGGCCTATAACTGAAAGTCCGTATGAAAAAAAAACATGAGTACTTTTCCTTCCAAGGACTTTTATGTCTGAATATTTACATCAGCACACCCAATTTGAATTGAAAAATGAAACTAACTAAACCTTGACACTAAAGTAATTATTCGTATGAAGTATATTATATTGTGCAGGTTTACTGTAATTAATTGTTACGTCGTTGAGAGAAATTAAGTAGATAAGACACATTAAGTCTGTACCTCACGAATCAATATAAAGAGTAATTTTTATAATGTTCATTTTATACGACTAAATTTATACTCAACAATCGAATCCTAATCCATTTTTAAACATAACATCACAAACAAATAATTATTATCTCGTGCTTTGTAGATGAATTTAATATTAATAAATACTACGTGAAGAAACAAGCAGATATATTTTAATGTTTTTTTTTAGTGGAAGCCAAATGTACATAATTATATTTTATCCGCACTGTAACTAATTATAACGTCTTTTACGGGTAAGAAGGTCTGTTTGCTTCTAAAGTTATTTTAATCGAGTCATTTAATCAGAGAGGAAGGAAATAAACCCAACTACACTGGGTCCAGTGTCACTGGAGAATTACAAAGTTCAATATAAGGAGAGAAAGAGAAAGAGAAAACTTGATAGGGAAGAGAGGGGTGGACCGCGGTTCCCATGGTAGCCGTACAATAACGTACAGCACGTCCGCAAGTTTATTTGGAAGGTAATTGGATGAGATCTGGCCACCGGAGTACGTGTCCGAGGGACGGTAGCGACTGCAGCGACCTCCCGCGAGTCTACTGCACACTAACACACAGTCACCGTGCATACACGGCCGCCATCTTGTACGGCGGCCATGTGTAACCACACAAGTCTGCCAAGGTCTCACGGGAAACTAGCCAACTCTTGTTTCCATAGAGTAATTTGTGATTAGAAATGTTATGTCTAAGGAAACTGCATGTCCTATGGGAAATGTCGGGATTCGTAATTATGGTCGTGGTACAAATGAAATTGGTGTAGTTTGTTTCGTGCAAATTATTTCTATGTTCATATTGAGGCTGAGAATGTTGTCCACATAGCCTGTGTGTGATTATTTTAATTTTGTACTAAAATGGGGACGATAAAAATTTTTAATAATACTAAGCCTTCTCTTAACTAATGGACCGACATGGGCTTAGTGTTTTTTTCTTTGGTCTAATAACAACTACCAATAATCCAGTTCGCTGATGAGAAATATTTTATAAAGTTTCTCTCGGTCACTCGGAAGTAAGAGAGTGTTTATTTCTAAAAGAAATATTATGTAGATAAAGGGAAGCTATAACTAGAAACTTTAAATCTGATTTGTTAGTTATCTTAGAAAGTTTCTTACATAAATCGAACAATCCTCATGCACAATAATTTCAAACAAAACACAAATGTGTTGCAAGAACAATTTTTGTACTTTTCGCTTAATTGACTTACAAGAAGACAGATATTTCCTCTAAAGTCTTATAAATTAAATTCATTCATAACCAATTAACCAATACTTTTCATCGCTTAACCTAATTTAAAGAGGACTTTCACAAAATCGATTTATCTGACGAGTGGCCTTTGCTGATTTCCGCTAGGTAAATTAACCAAAGGATTAAACCCGTTAATCCTTGTGCCTGGTTTGGACAAGCGGCACGGCGGCGCTGCGACGGTACTGCTGCAATTAGGCACCCATATATCAATATGGCTCAGTGACAATGCGCTCTAACTACCTGCAGACAGACCCGGACGGATTTATGGCTCTTATCTGGCTTATCAGCTGATCTCCTCTCAGATTATTTTATGAGAGATTTTCGGATCTTTTGGCTTTGGTCGAGATTAATTAAGGGTATTTTTTGGACAAGATACTTTAAAGAAAGGCAATTAAAGTTTTGATGAAAAAAATTGAAAGGAATTTTCCCTACAGGATTCTAGAATATTCTTAGTTTTTTCATATGGATAACATATTACAAAGAAAATTATTTACGCCATTAGTTATCAACTGTTGCATGTAACTGATCAAACTAAGGATACAACGTAGCGATTTTGAGGTGCTCCCAATCCAATAGCTCCCAATCAACTTTATCCGTTTCATAATATATACATGTTTTGTACCCAATCATTTTGACTGGTGGACTCCATAGAATTCAAATTACTTTTTAAACATAATTAAAGTAAATTAGTTTTTTTAATGGCGTAGTCATAAGTTACATTATTCATCAATAAATAAAACCTGCAAACATATTTCAAAACTAAATTAATATAACATTTATATCATGATTCTTATTTACCGACTTATTTAAGTTGAAGAGTAATTTATTATAAAAATAGGCAGTGAATTGATTTTTTAGCTTCTTCAAATGATTTTTTACCCATCGTGTTTTTATAATGCTGTGCAGACTTACCTGTTTTTTCTTTTCTTCTTAAATGATTTTTCTTCTTCAAAATATTACACACTTTACTCAGAAAAAAATAGTTTTCACCCCTCCTTCTATGGAAAACCCAAAGACTAATCTGATACGTAAGAGTAAAATAAGCAATTACTCGGCTCGGGAGTGGTAGGTGGTACAAGGTGCGGATCGAGCCATGCCCAGTCGCCTCACGTCCCACACAATTAATTTGTCAGCCCTAATAGTCGCGGACAAGTGATTTAATGCAGATTAAACCAATTCCATTAACATTCAATTACCGGATTTGTTTGGGTAGCGGCCGGACTACCGCGCTACGCCGGCGCTGCGCGGCCACCGTGGATGGCTATAAGGCAATGAGAACCCGTCCCGCTCCCTTCCTTTTATCCCCCTTTTACGATTGCCATATGAGTAAGGGTTTTGATTATGTTTGCGTATACGATGTAGAAGGTCAAAGCGTTTTGGGAAAAGTGTATAGAACGAGGCTACATCGTATCGGTTACCGCACTGAAATTTTAGCAATCTAAAATGTGTCTATAGGTACATGTTCTGAAGTAGAAGTAGTATATTTCGCACCTAGAGCCAATATTGCGGTTTTGCGGGCTCGATATCGTGTTTCAAATTCGAGATGAGGTCGAGAATTTGAAACCATCGAGAGCTCCAAAACCCTTTCGGCCGAAGTTCGAACACTCGTTTTGGGATGTACCCCTTTTGCTCTACGGTTATGGGGCACTTTCGAGACATCTATTTTGCTCTACAGGCAGCAGGAAGATTTCAGAACCGTCCGAAACATCGCTTTTTATCCACGAGAGAAAGACCTGCGCTTCCTCTCAAATCCTTTCTTTCGCTCATTGCCATTGAAATATTCGACGTTACTTTTTTTTGCCTAAATAAAAATATTGGTTGATGACATGATGTTAAACTAACCTAACTCAACCTGACCTAACCTAACCTTAGCCTAACCTAGGTAGTGTAGTTTATCATTTTTTCATTAATCAATGTATGTGTTGCGGCAGAAAATGTAAAATTGTATATTGCGTTTAAATGGCAGTATTCAAGTAAGAACTTGGAGGTGAGCGAAAGAGAGAATTCAGGGTAGAGGTGGCTTAGCCCACTCCCTGGTGGATCTAAAGGGATGTATGGGTGGTTCTGAAATCTACCTGCTGACACGTGGAGCGAAAGAGATTATTCGAAAATGCCCTTAAAAGCAAAGAAAAATGGACACACGCTCTTGTTCACCTCACAACACAATAAAATAAACCCTAGTATAATTTAAGAAATAAATATTTATTTAAAAGACTTGAAAAGTATTTTTGACATTAAGAGCGATAGATAATACAACTTCTTTTTCGTGGTTGCTAAGCAACTTCAGCAATGAAGACCGTATGACTGCCACTAGTCTGTCGTTGGAACCCATTGAATACCATAAAGTGTTATAAAATTTTAAATATGATCATGTCATGACACGCCGTTTCAAGCAAATAAACAATCTGCTGACTTCGATCCTCTGAAGGAAAACAGCTACTTTCAGTCTCCTTATGACGTACGTAAAACAAGTCATTTCGTAAGAGTATGGTGAAAAAGTGATTTCTTAAACCAGAATTACAATAGATTCAGATTTTTGAAACTGGGGCCTACTGATAAAACTATCCAAATCCATGAGGCAATAGCCATTTTCATCACGATTTCCTACAATTTGTAATGTTACAGATCAGCATCAGACAGTCATTATAAGCCATAAGTATTTAAAAAAGGGGAAGAGGGAAACGCCATTGACGCGACCTACAGCCATGTACACTCACAACCTGAGTATATACAATGGTATATACCTGAAATGTAGGCCTACTGTTGACTTTAAACTAAATCAAGTCTAGTGAATGATTAAACAAATTCTTTCGCTTCAGTCTAGTCACGTCGTCGGTTTGAAGACAGCAACATACAGTGGCGAAAATATTTTAGCTTTGTATTCTATAGTAAGTTCATTGAAAATTAAAGTGTTGTTTAGGCGTGATATTAGTGTCTCATGAAAATAAAATCAAACGCCCCACAAATCCTTTTTCGTCATACTGCTGCGAAAACGACCGGTTAATAATCCCACCGGCTCTCCTACCCTAGGGAGGAAAAGAGTCAGCTGTCAGCTGTTCGTTTATGATGCACTAAAACGGCAAACGAGTGTAAGTCAGCGCCGATGGTGAGCTATCGATAGCATCGAGAGTGGTTATCGATCATTATTTTCAATTGTATTTCATTGTTGCATTGTTGTCGGTTTAATCAATTTATGCAACTCGCTCATTCCACCAATCGACTATAAATGCGTTCGATACATCGATAGTTGTTCATTGTTGTCAATCTAACCCAACACAGATGAAACAGACAATCAGCTGATTATTTTAAATAGCAAGAGCAAGATGGAAGCATCTTTGGGAGATATCTTTTACGGTAATAGATTAGTTTTCTCAAGTAGTTAGCGTGTTGTATTGAGCAATATAACGAAAAATATAGTTCATTACACGGGTCAAGAGGCTGAATAAATATTTGATTTTGCCTCAGTGAGAAAATAAGCTGAGCGATAACGATGTTAGCGGTAAGTCTGCTTCATGATACGAAACAGTAGATTAAAACATTCATTGTTGCAATCGATAGTACACAGCTTTCAATAAATCAGTCGTTATCATCAGCTGACATAAAATAAAAACAATTTACAGATAATCAGCTGATTTTTAAATGCAAGAACAAAATGGAAACAACTCTTTCGTCTGTAAAACCTTTATTTTTTTAAGTAGTTAGCTCAATATTTTATGTAGTATGACGAAAAATATAGTTCATAACATGGGTCTAAAGTGGCTTTTCGTTACTCGCTCAAATTACGACCTCACCTGGCGGCTCGGTCGTAAGCCTTGAGCTCGTACAAAAAGCGTCACTTTCGCACCTACTATATGTTTATACACAATTGATTGAAAGTCTGAGACTTCAGTGAGTACTGAACCGATTTTGTGTCAAATTAAAGTAGGTGTTGCCTTAGTTTGCCTGATTTCTACTGAGCTTACAGTTTTCTAAGGGATATACTTCTAATATTCTACATCTTCAAAGATTGAGTCACTGCAATTCTAATGGAAGAATACTATTTTATGTAAAACAGCTGATTGATGTAAACATTGCTAGCAAATCTAGTATTTACAGATGCATCTTTGATGTTTAATGTTGAGTTAAGAGAAATTGAGATTTATGTGGGATGAATTTACTTTTCCCGAGCATATAAACAATAAGGGATTTCCATAATTCAAAGCAAGGGATAAGATAATATTTTTATACTAATCGGATGATATAAATAAACGATTAAGTAATGTGAACATTGCATTTTAGTAAAAAAAAATCAAACTTGAGCAGATAATTGAATTGCTTTTACAGCGACATATTCTTAGCTAATATCTTGTTTTATATGTTTAATAAATCATCAAAACATTCTTGTCTTTTTATGTTTGATCGTGCATTTACATTTTTTGTATGGTACCAAATTCTTACTCAATCATATGAGGATGGTTACAATTTATTGCCTTCAAAAATAACGTTGGTGTTTTCAGAGAGGCGTGTTAATTTCTAATCTAAAATTTTTTTATTTGCAGATTACAAGAGTTTATTTTGCATAATATTAATATGTTTCCCTCTTACCTAACAAGGATATGTATCATTTGAGTAATAAATACATAAATTCCCTTTACACCTGGGGTTAGTTCAATTATACACCATACCAGTTATTTAAACATATTATATTAAGCTTTTAAGTATATTTTAATATACTAACACAAGTTTATTTCTCAGGAAAGATGGAATCTTCTACTTACCACATATGTTCGTATGCAGAAATGTTTATCTGCATAGCTGTGTCCAAATTTTACAATGACAAAATGTTTTTCACATTTTTTATTTAAGTGCGTAGATACATTTTTTTTACATTTAATAGATTGTTCAACTTCAACGTTAGATCCTACTGATATAACTTATTTTTGGAAGAACAATAAGTTAACCTCGTTGGCCTCGTTTTTTGTCAACTTATTTTTTTTAACTACATTTGTCTGGAAAGGAATAATTTTGAAATAGATTATTAGTTAACTTCGCTTGACATAATATCTCAATTGCTGGCAATAATCACACGAAAATGTTTTACTTTATTCCATTCAGGTTTAGCTCACAATGTTGAGGCTAAATCCCTAACTAGATTCGTTGTATAAAACCCCATAAACTACATTTTTCCAACAAACAGCTGAAAGTTTCGTTTTCTAAGATACATTCCGAGGTCCACGGGTCCTCAAACATGCGCATGTTTACAGGCCGGGTTGGTCCCTATGAAGCCCTGCACCTTCGTGGCTGCTTTGTCGTGCTAATGCAGCCGTGCGGCCGAGCTGCCACGGCTACTTGCTGACTCCGGTTACGCCCTCACTGCTGCAACCGCTGCTTCCACGAACGATAATATTCTTGTATTCGTTATGGTATTCACCTCTTGAGTTTCAAGGGTAACAAATGCCAGACACCAGAACCGTAAAATTACAGTAAAAGATTTTCATATTAACTACTAATGGTGTACTAAAAGAGGTTTTACTTTAATACATTGTTTACATTTTTAGCACATACAAGCCAGACGTAATCTTGGGCTGATTGGAGTATATAGCTTTTCTTGAATATAACAAAATTTTATATTTGGTCAGTTATGATTAACACGTCCATTGTGCTGTCTATAAAGTCTTCAGCAGTGCCACGTTCAGCAATCGCTGGTACTGACGTTATATATCAGTTTTATATAACGGACCATGATGTCCCCAGGTTTTATAACCTTTTTTTAGTTTTTTATTTTTAAGGCTATTTTAAATGTTATATAAGAAAATGCCACAGGATAAAAACCCTTAAAAACGACAAAACCCCAAATGTCTCAAAAACTGATCTAACGACTTTGATAAAAATTTCATGGATTATAGTGCTTAAGATCCAAATAAGAGAGACTTAACCCAATTGTCTGTAAAAATTTAGGCGCAGACGTTACAGGGATTTTAATCCATATAAAGTTAGGGTGTCCAAAAATTCATTTTTTCAATTTTCAGAAAAATTTAGTCTTTAAATAAATTGTATTTGCAACCATCAAATTTTGCTTGAATAAATCAACAAGCCAGTATTTTGTATTTTTAGTCTACGTTAGCTAAAAACAGAGAAAATTGATATTGATATTTGGCAGAAAACATAGTACACTGTCTAATGTTATTCTTATGGCAAATATTTAAACATCGATACCTTCCTTTAAAAAAAAGAGGGCCATGGCTTTACTTGACCATGGTGTTGCAACGCATCAGAATTAGCTTATTGTGCACCCTCCGCCCTTTCGGGGTGCCAGGACTTCACTCTCTGGTTCTTAACGAACCTTGAGATCTTCTTGACGAAGGTACCTCATGTCACAGCGCTTCCGTATGATAAAATTGCTTAGAGCCTCAGCAGCGAGTTGAACCCGGGTCGGCTGAGTGAGAACGCAGAACGCTACCAACTAAGCTACAACGCTATTCCTCAATAAGTATCTTCCTTGATTACTTACCGATTTTCATAGAACTATGATTTATTTGAGACACAACTGGTTGTAAATTTATTTTATTTCATTGTAGCTTTAACTAGCTTTAAAATAGAAACTATATGTCAGTTTCCTGATACCGTTTATTATAAGTTTAACCGTATGGTTTATCATTATTGTGCATACTCATTGATGTTAACGTCATTTCCCATTAAAATAAAATAAAAGTGTAACATTAATTTTGCGTCAAAAGCATTAAAAATAAATATTTAGGCTTCGTTTTATAACTTTTTTATTCTAATTTACATAAATTTAAGTTGTCATTATAAAAGTAACATTTCATCGGAGTTATCTTTGACTTGCAGAATTTTTATTATAGTGACTTTTCCTCTCATATCTGAGAGTTACATTCACATTAGAGTATATTAGCTTATCTAAATAGTATAGTATTTTAGTAATTTTAGGCAAAAAAATAATAATATAATTTTTTTTCAAAATCTAAAAAGTAAAATAGTGTGGTTTATAGAATGTTACGCCAAAGCAAACAAACAAAGTTATCGATAGCCCATAAGAAAATTTGTTTGGCATAGGTTGCGGGTAGTGGTACATGTTTTTTAATGGACTTTAAGAAGAGGCTTCTTTAAAACTAACGCGTTTGATAACAGTCGCCTACAATGTAAAGTACAGAATTCTCATTTAATCGTATTACTTACAGTCAGCAATTCCTGTACCATTATGATGAATTTTTACTTTTTAAGAGGCTGAAGTACCTCCCGTCACCTAGGATTTTAGTCTTATAAGAACAAAGAAAATTGCCTTCAATTGTGCATGGTTTCGAACACCATTTCCTTAATATTTAATAAATAAATTTTTTATTGTAAATAAAACATTTTAATTCTGCAATTTACTACATATTTTTATTACATTTATTTAAAATAACATAAATAGTGTTAATTTGGGCAAAAAATGCGAAAACGGGTCGAAATTAACATTGAAAATCTACAAAAGGCGGCAGGCAGGTTGAGACTTTTAAATCCACCTATACAGTCTCATTTACTGTAGAAACGCATTTTTTACTAAAAGATCAATTTTGAAGTTTATTTACATAGGGATTTCTATGTTGCCATTGTAGAAACGAAGTAATATTGGAAATTTAATCAAAACAATCATCAACTATTCTGGAACAACAACGTTTCAAAATTATATTTTCCGAACAAATGAACTGATATGTAGGAAATAGACTTAGATGGTATCTGCAAACGTGAAAACACTGAGACTGTTATTGCAATTATTTCCAGCATTATTGGCAAGTTAATTTAGAATTAATTGTATTTTCATTAAATTGAAATAAACAATTTCAAGACTATCAACAGATTGCACAACTACATTTACAACTCCGTAAAATATTAATTTAATGGTGGAACTCGTGCGATGGGTGATTTCCAAACCGGCAAGTCACATATTTAGAATTTTTTATTTTGATACCCACAATATGAACAAAGAATCTAAAAAGACTTTAATTAATATTCATTACCATCGCATCCTAAAAGATGGTACGATATATTCTACACTAAATATTTAGGTTCTGGCCATACTAATGGTATGCCATCCAACTTGGCTTTAATTTTGCTTTTTAAGGAAATGCCTCAGGATAAACGACAATAGGGTCTAGTAGTAATATTAGATGTCCATTAAAACAGACCATATACATTCAGTAAATACCAAATAGGATCATCCTACTCCTACATCTAAAACTTTTTACACGCAAACTATATTTTTACTTGATTATTACAATAATATATTATTGGTACTTCAAGGAAATAAATCGAAAATATGTTTTTCATCCATTTATTTATTACGCTATAAATAACATGCTGAATAATACACTCTTACAAAAATAAACTCGACTGAAGATCAATATTAGTATACATATCAGAATACAGTTTTCAGAAATAAATTATATTTACCTACACTATATACATTGATACAATCTCTAGGGAGCAACTTTTGTATATTCAGAGCTACCAAAGGCACCTAAGCTATAAATGGTATACTTGGCTAAAATCTAAAAGTATTCTTAAAAGAAAATGGAGACTCGGAAGTAAATGATAAGGATATAGAAAACTTTCATTGCATTTGTTTTCATGACATGCGATGAAAGTGATGTGAAGTTCTCAGTATATCATATACAAAAAAATTTACATTGAGAAATAAAGAAATCACACAATTTTAACATACGTAAATTTAAATAGTTCCAAAATATATAAGCTATTTACAATGTATACGAAAATATTATCTATAACGCATATTATTTACAAACAGGTTTTCGTTTATCACACTTAAGACACAGTTTAAGCATTATAAGGCATTGCAATGAATTTCTTTTAACAATATTATAACGTAGGTTATACTGTAAAAGGCATCACATACAAAGGCTTATTTTTTACTAAGAGGCGAGTCAAGGGTTAGCCGTAATCAAAAGTACATTGAAAATTTCCTTTTTATCCATTTTTAATATCACGCTGCAGAATAGTGAACATCTTGAATCAACCAATTCACCTCTGTAAGGTTTATATAATTCTAAGCCATGTTCATATTTGGTATGTTTTACAAGTTAAATTAAATGGTACATACAAAGTGTTGTGTTCGTGTAAATCATTTCCTATTTAATTATTTTGTCATACTGGTACAGTATTTTAAATGTATTGCCTTCCATAACAATGCTCTTAACTCCCAAATGTTTGTAGCCTATTGTAACAGATTTCGTCCTAAAAAAGAACGTGTCTAGGCATGATGATGGATATAAAAAACACCTCCAATTCTATTATGAAACCTTTGAGTTGAAGGGAAGACAATAACTGAAAAGCGTTTAAACTTTATCAGGATATAATCATTGACCTTGTATACATAAGGCGACCTCCCATCTTTATGGCCCATCTTTACCTATCATTGTGTTAGCCAGGATATGAAGTGGACGTAGTTTGTACTGTTATAATGATTTATTTCTGCTATTTGTTAAAGTTCTCAAAACCTTATACGCTAGAAAATCAGATTTTGTAGCTTATTTTTCTCCCTAATTATTAAACTGTTTAAAATAACCCCCTACTGAAAGCATAACTAGTGAAAAGCAATATTGTATTGCCCGTTGGAGAATATTGTAACTACGTACTCTTTCAATTCCTGGCAGACTCAAAAGTTGGTACACCTTTTACCATGGTGACAGAAAGAATCCTTCTGTACTTTTTGTCGATTACATAATTGAAAAGCCTATATAAAAAGTGTACATAACCATTCAACATCTCATCTTTAACTTGAGCTACCTGACAACTTGAAAAATACTTTTCGTGTAGTCTTCCGTTCAAATCCTTCGAGTGAATTTGAGTTACATGCTTCCTGGACACCCATATACTGATCGGCAACTGCATCTCCTCCTACACCCCGCTGCCCCGGGGGGCGGCCCCCGAGCCTCAGTGGACGCGGCCGCACACCGCCTCCATGCCGCTGAGCTGGCCGAAGTACGGGTAGCCGGACTTGGCCTCCGACGGCGAGTGGGACGGGGTCAGGTTGGAGGCGCCGTACATCTGGCTGGCTCCGGCCGAGAACAGGCTGCAACAGAGGGTGCGAGGTGAGAGTACTGGAGAAAAGGTGGAAATTCAGGGTGGAGTGTGAAGAGACTTCGACGGTCGGGAGCACTGAAGTCCTCGACGATCTCCCTGCACTAAACTCTTAAATCATTACTTAAGACTGTCTATGTAATAATTTAGGGATAATTTAGTTAACCACGTTAAAATTACTAATATCAATCAAATCGCAAGTAAGGATTATAATTAAATCTGAATTACCAAAAACTGTTGGATAGGAATAGTTTCAGCCTTCGAGCGAAGTCCACGAATGTCTTACTCACGCTTTAGCGATCGCCATATAACTCGTTAATGAGTATGTAATTCCTCTGTAAGTAAGTACAAATCAGCAGTTCATTTATTATTTATTAATTTAAGCCTGTTCTGCTGATTTCAAATAGAGAATATATAAAGAGAGGTAATATGCGCATTAGCATTACTGCACTTATATCATTTTTCAGTTTTCTGCCTAGGTACAGCTATGAACAAAAAGGAGTATCCGGCAATAATTATTTGGAGAAATAGGTGTTGTCAAAAGGTACTTAATACAAAATTATACTTTTATCTTCCACCACTCAACCTATAACAATAATTTCAACAGTAACTTTAAAATGTTTTTCGCATTCAATATAAACTGTTATTGTTTGTTTGGAAAATATTTTTCTGAACAATATTTCGGTTTCAGTTTACTCCCTTAACGATCACAATTTCATTTGGGCCTTCATTGGCAATATCGCCTTTCCTGTTTTCTATGTAACGCTCAGAAAAGTCCATGTTCCATATCACACACAGAAAATCTCCAACATATATGAAATCCAAGACACCTTGAACGTGTAAACCTTCGACTTACATTTCAATACAACACCAAAGATCTCTAGACATCTGCCAGCCTGCACCAAATTGCGCCACTGTGGAAATAGAATACAACACCATAGGCCTACAGACCTACAGTCATCTGTCCGACTGCACCACGTTGCGCCACCGTGGACACAGAATACAACACCATAGACCTACAGACCTACAGTCATCTGTCCGACTGCACCACGTTGCGCCACCGTGGACACAGAATACAACACCATAGACCTACAGACCTACAGTCATCTGCCCGACTGCACCATGTTGCGCCACCGTGGACACAGAATACAACACCATAGACCTACAGACTTACAGTCATCTGCCCGACTGCACCACGTTGCGCCACCGTGGACACAGAATACAACACCATAGACCTACAGACCTACAGTCATCTGCCCGACTGCACCACGTTGCGCCACCGTGGACACAGAATACAACACCATAGACCTACAGACCTACAGTCATCTGCCCGACTGCACCACGTTGCGCCACCGTGGACACAGAATACAACACCATAGACCTACAGACCTACAGTCATCTGCCCGACTGCACCACGTTGCGCCACCGTGGACACAGAATACAACACCATAGACCTACAGACTTACAGTCATCTGCCCGACTGCACCACGTTGCGCCACCGTGGACACAGTATACAACACCATAGACAGACATACAGTCATCTGTCCGACTGCACCACGTTGCGCCACCGTGGACACAGAATAAAACACCATAGACCTACAGACATACAGTCATCTGCTCGACTGCACCGCGTTGCGCCACCGTGGACACAGAATACAACACCATAGACCTACAGATCTATAGTCATCTGCTCGACTGCTCCGTGTTGCGCCACCGTGGACACAGATCGCGTGTGGCGGCGTGGGAGGTAACGCATTAGACGCACACGCAGGCGAATTACACAGTAGGCCGGTGTAATGAAATGGTCATCAACTTAATACATGTCATTGTCTCGGCGGCCGGGCCCGGCGCGGCTGGCTCGTTGTGTCTGCCCTTTCCGAGTCACTCCTGAGCGGCTCTGCATTTCTAATTCATTGGTTCATAGTAATTTTTAAAGAATATGTGAAATAAATAATTGAGGTACGTCTTTCAAATGTCTTCAATTAATTTAGTTTTTTAGGTCTGTTTTATATGTATTAATACTGATAATACTGATTGATAAAATTGTAAACATAGAACTATCGTTTATCATTAAGTAACACGTTTATCAAATTTTTTTTAAGGAGACCAGTTCTCTTTGCCACTTTTAAAATAAAAAACAGTGCAACGTTAGACATTTATTATGTAAATCAATGTTTCCCAATCGGTGGTACGCAAAGGCATTTTAGGTGGTACACTCAGAAGGTAAAAATTTTAAATTCTAGATTTCGGAGGGAACAGCTGTCCTGTCGACAATACAGTCGCACAAAATATTGATAGATGTGTAGGTTATTGATTAATGGATGATAGGTTATTGATTGATTGACTGATAGGTTAGCTTTGTCAATTTCTATATCGACCATAATATGTCAGTTTTGTACTATTTCTTAGAACTAAATTATTCATTAGAAGGCCCTGTGTTCCAGTCAGTGAGGCTGTTATAATGATCCCCGATTGTAATACTTGAGTTTAAGTTAGTTTTGTAACGAAAGCAGATACACTCAGCAGAAGCGACAAGTCGTAAGTCACAGGTCCGTGAGAGGTCCGCATAGTGACTGTGTAAAAGTAGGGAATACACAATTATTTATTTGGTATTTTTCATGAAGAATTAAGTTAGGGTTCATAGCCTCTGAATCGTTATTTGACATTATTCAATTAATTAAGGCTTACCTTACGACCCGATGAAATGTTTTTGGAGATCTAGGTTTCAGCGTCGAAACGCTATCATCAGTCCTTATTCTCCTATAAGGACTTATAAGCATAGAAGAATAGGAAGAATAGGAGAATAGAGACTGATGATAGCGTTTCCACGCAGAAACCTAGGTCTCCAAAAACATTTCATTGGATCGTAAGGTAAGCCTTAATTAATTGAATAACAATTAAGTATTCCCCCTTCAATTCTGCTGAATGATATAAACTTTTAAAGAGATTTTTACATATATTTGTTAATTTACTTTTTCAGCAAGTAATAGATCGTTGGCATTTTAAAGTAATCGCATGGCATCTATGGTTAGCTATCCAATTTATTTAGGCCTAATAATTGAATAGAAGTGGGTAATACTTGAGCACAACAAGGTTGAGCACTACGGATCTGAATCATTAATTCTTTGAAATCAAGTGTAAAAATAAAGCATTTTTAAATTTTATTAAAGAAAGTTTTAAAATAAAAAAAAACATAAAATATACAGAACATATTTTTAGTCAAACCTCCAAATGATAGTTGGGACTAACTACACCATCAAGCTATCTTTTAAGTAAATGTTTAACGTGCTAAAAACCATAAAGCCAAAAAAGGTTAGAACGAAAGGTTTGCCTTGCTTAGTTATTTTAATTTTTAACGGCAAATAAGAAGGTTAATAATTTAACGACTACCGGGATAACCCTCTCTTCTGTAAGATCTTAAGGAAAGAAGTGGGAGTACTCTGGAGGTTTTTTAATGCTCTCTTACAGTCACACACTACTCTCGTGTTATGGGAATTAATATAACCACCCCCCCCCCCTAAATCAATAATAACCAACCTACAATAGAAATATTGTATTCAGCTAAAAAATACGAGCTAACAACGAGTTATTTTTGCAAATTGCATTCATACGAAAAGTTGAAACCATCAAATACCATCATTAACTTCTACTCATGCAGAGTAGAAAGTAAAAGGCAAGGGCCTTTATTCCACAGATTACCATGGAGCGAACTAGGGCACCAATAAATGTTATCAAACGTAACCACTGGCCACTGCTATTAGGTTAAGTAAGAGTGGGGGTAATGAAAGGTGAAAGAGCGAATTGCATGTTTGTCGTTGCTTAACTTGACTGTTAGCATCTGGACGGACCTTGCGGACCTCCTAAGCGAGGACGTAAACCACAAAGAAAGTTGTGTAATGATTGTAACAATAATAACAAAGCAAATGTAATAAAAAACAAATAAACAAATAAATTGGTTGCTGACAAACAACTTTTAAAATATTGTATTGAAATATAGCTTGAATAAAATAATATTTTAAATATTTATGCGTAAGTTAATTTTAATTTTTCCGCAAAGGAATTCATCTCTACAACCATAATAGTATTATCATAAGGCTTCCCCGCTTGACTGACATAATCCCACATGGTTTTCCACTACAGTTTGTTCATGCAAGCGTAATATTATAATATGCAGTTGGTTGAATATAAAATAAAACTATTAGAACAGTGCGGAATCCCGCATCACAGCTGATCAGATCTCCTATTGTTTATATGTTCGATTATGTCAATATAAACTTTGTAACGGGTCAAATTTGTAGGGGGGTATAAATTTACTGATTAATAGCTAGAGGAGGTGATTTGCTATGGCTAGTTGCTTAGGCCTAGCTATAAAAAGGGTAAAGTTACCTGGTGTAGGTTTAACTAGGTTGATCCCTAGCCTAGGCCTTTGTTTGTCATAAGCCTAGCCCATCCTTTGGTTGGTTGACGTAGTTGGGCAGCTCATGAATAATGGTTATTGCAGTGAAATATAACCTAAATCACACTAGGTGCACTGCTAACCTTTGCTGAAAGCCCATAAACCAAACACAGGGCTAACCTCTCTCGCCGGTGTCACAGCCCATAGTGTTGACATGAAGTTGATTTCATAAAACTTCATAGTTAAAACACTTGTGACACTTGTTGTTGTGAATAATTGCCCCCACACTTGTATGATTAAATATTAAAACCCCTTGACGGCCATAATAAACATCGTTGGTGTTGAGCAACATAACCTCAATTGGCTTTGTTGAGGTGACAGACGACAGACGATGTCAGATGGATTGACAGCTGACGATCAGCCAGTGGCAGTGGTCCTACGTCACACAATCACAGCCACTGGTGATCAGCTGTTTATCCCCTCCCTGCCCCTTCCTTGGAGGGGAAGTTTTGGAGGGATGAACCCGGAAGATTAGCGGGTGGTTGATTCGGTTCCTAGTTCTTGAACTCTACGGTCGTTTCTACTAGACCTCGTCCGGTGCGAATCCATCGCGACGAACCTAGTCAGTGTTAGCCGGCAGCTCAGAACTCTGTGATCGGCGTTTTACTCGTTTGAGTTTTATTTCGATTCGTAGCGTTTCCTACGAATCATCGGTGCCGTTTCGCACGTCGAATTTAATTAACCCCGTCGCGTTTGTCACGGGGTGATTCGACTCCTTTTGCCACTTAGACGCGGGTGGGGAACCTGCGTGTCAGAACAGGACCTATGTGTGCAGGTGACCTGTGGCGTTGGTTCCCGAGTAACCGTGGTTGGTAAAACTGTGGTGTAGGGGAGATCCGTGGTGTCCAGTAACGTGAGTACGTTGTTTGGTATAGATACCTAAGTTGTTTGCTAAACCATTTTGTGCAAATTAAACTTGTCAGTTTCCAATTGGCTTTACCATCAGGTGTGAACGATGATGATGGTACAGTAGCGTTGCGTTTGCGGGCTCTGAGTTCACACCTGAATAATTTAAGTGATTTCTTGTTGGGTAGAAATCTGTACCTTTTCAAAATTCATTCAAAGAACCCTGGAATAGACCCAGCTGCCAGACTTGAGCGATTCCGCTGGCATAAGTCTGAGACGATTTCTCGGGTTGTAGGAAAATTCAATTTTATTCCTTTTATGAGAAATTCGTCACAACTTTATTTTGATCGGTTTTCGCGCTTGCTTCAAATTTTATTGCTCAAATTAAAGATCTAAAGCCAGTTTGATGTCTGGAAACACAGACGCATGTTTAAATGGATAATATGTGTGGACGTAAATCTTAAAACAAAAATACCTTATCGAATGTAAAGTTTCCATGTAGCGAATTAACAATATACAAAATAGAGATTAATAAAATTTATTTATTTTTTATCGTTGGGAGGTTTTTTGTTGCCTACACATAAAAGTATTTGTTTTTCTGTAATTTATGCTCGTATTAACCGTCTAACTTACATAGCCAAATTCAGAATTACCTTTAATGTTCAATACCTTTTATAGTAAATCTTTGAAGTCAATAGTCTCACTTTTTACGATCATTAAATATTCAAACTCTTAATATCAAAGAGGGTATCTCTAACAAACAGCCTTAACTACTCCACCATTGAGTTTTTACAGTAAGCTTAGGTCATACGAGTTCTTACATTCAAGAAAATTACACAGTGACCGCTAATCGGGGCCACAATTAACTTTACACTCGCATAAAGCCCACAATACATACGTAGGCAATTAAACGTCTGAAACAGGAAGCGACCCGCGGAGTTACGCCCCTGGTGGGCCGGACTGTAACTAACTCGGACGCGGCATTGTGCGCTGATAGAGCGCAATCATAATCCAACAGTAAAAGCCTGTAATCATCAGCAGCCGGAATTACATAATTCTGGGAATGGAGAGCGACTTTTCCCGCCCCTCCGCTCGTTTTTCCCGCCAAAACGCGGATGTCATTACAAAAGTAAACCTGAATTACTCCCGCCGAGTTGGAGAGCCATTTAATTTAATAGAGACATCGTATATTAATTTATGGCCACGCCAGACCTCCTCGGTGTGATTCGGTCGGGTTAGATTACAGGTTGCATTCTCTGTGAAAGCTGGACCGCCTGGTTGTTTGTGATGTGATTAGGTGGCCTTAATCAAATGTAGACTTGTTTTTGGAGACAAAAGGGAGAATGGAGTTTCGTGTGCACCTGATAGAAAATAAATTAACAGCTATAACTTTACTAACGTGTTCTTATTTTCAAATACGGCCCATCATGCTTTGCTTCAGATTAACTTCAGGTAATGTGAAACAAAGTTTTAACGGTTTTTTAAAAAGAAAGCGGATGTCCTTAAAAATGCATTCAGCACTCCCACCGTGTTTATTTACTTTTTTTGTATTTATGCTAATGATTTCTTGTTGAAATAATTGACTAGTGTTTTATGATACAGTGTATATTTAATCTGGTTTTAATGAAATTATTTAACTACTGTACCACAAAATTGTGAACATAATGAAAAAAATAATGATGTTGCTTTATCATCTGTAAATTGACATGAGCAACGTAATAAAATATTGATGACGTTTAGGTTTTTGAATATAGGTATACGTTTGACACTTGACCAAAGCGTAAAAAAACATTAACAAAGACAAATAACTTTAACACGAACCTGTAGTTGTCGGGCCAGTGTGTCGGCACGTCGACGGCCTTGGTGGCGCCGGAGGCGGCCTGGTGTCTCGCCCAGGGGGAGGCGCCGCTCTGGGCGCACTGCTGGGTGGCGCCCTGGTAGTACTGGGCGCCCCCCAGGTCCGTGGCGCCCCCGGCCCCCGGGTAGCCGCCCTGGTAGCCCCCCAGGCCCCCTGACGCCGCGTACCCCGCCACCGCCGCCTGCTGGGCCCAGCTCGCTGCATGACCTGAGACAATACAAATTTATAATGTACGATGTCTAATTACAATGTATAATTATGCTACATCGGTACTTAATTCTTTAAGTACTTAATATTTTTGTTTAAGAAAATACCACTTTCTTCTTTTTCCAACTTTTTTATGAGGGAGTTTATTATGATCTTCCTCTACAGAATATTTAATACAATAATGAATAAATAATTATATTACTAGAATAATGCTTGTTAGTCATTTTCATTTATTCAATTTTGTTCCTCTCTATTGTAAGAATTGTTATCTCTTAGCCTTGTAGATGATGAATCTTAGAGTTATGTTTGTTCATGTTTTACCCACACTTGCTTGATTGCTTGGTTCTGGTTTGTTGTTGCACTGTATATATATTGTTATTTGCATGGTAGTCCATTCCCTGTTATTCAATTTAAGAATTATTTTAACAACTATTTAGTTATATATTGTAAAATATCAACCGCATCTTGAATTTTGTCCTGCATTATATTTATGCATGTTTTCACTTACTGTATTTATTTATGTATTGGCGTCAGCCGTTGAAAAAGAAATGAAATAAATACATGTAGGGTAAGAATTAATAGAAGCTTTAAGGAAACGTTGTTTTAAAGTCATATTGTTTATCTATCGATCTTAGGGATTGTTTAATGGGCAGCAAATCTCCAAAACCACAGAGCCTAGCTCCAACTTCACAGTGCTCCAAAACTACAGAGCTCCAAATTCACAGAGCTTAAATATGGAATTTATATTCCCCTTGAGCAAAAGATACGCACTAAGAAACAACTTTACAAAATTTTCATAGAGTTACGCCCTACAGTACTCCTAACTTTCAGTGTTAAACTGCAGGGAAGCTTCTGAAGTTGTCATGGTAACCTTATGAAGTATGAAAATGAAATCTCAATTTTAAGTTTTTCCATTTTTTATGAAATCGGGTTGATCAGCAAGCTCATAATAATATTGATATATAGCCATAGCCATGTTGAAAGAAACTAGTGACCTAGAAGTTTCTATTAATCCTAACTTTGCTATTCGAAGTTTTTCTACCGCATTTTATGTCGTATACAATTTTCTTTATCGCCCGATAACTTGTAAGCTGGAGAGATATTGATAGTCATCCAATAATTTCTTTCCGCTTTCAATGTGGTACTCATACTATCAAGGATTCCACAAGTTTGATTAAAAAAAGTTAAATAATATCAACATTTTGGCCTACTGCCAGTGGAGGATCCAGAGAGGAGCTAAGGGGGGCTACAGGCCCCCCTTGGGCATCCAATTTGCACTAGATAAAATGGTACATTTGTTCAGATGACAAATATATACAAAATAGGAGAGCCCCACAAACCTAAAGGTAACTTATGCCGCAAATCAAAACCAAGCCAAGACCAGTCATTCACTGTCTGCGTATTTGAGTTGAATCACCTCATGTACTTTCCTCCTAGGAATGTGTGATATTTTAACATCAGTGACTAGAGGTTTCTTCTCGTTTTGCTTGTTGCAAATCGCTCCAACGGCCGGCGACGCAACGCGACAGCTCGATCCGGTGACTAGTGGCTTTTCGCCGATCACCGGTCGCTGCCTCGGACGATATCGGACGTAACCTGTTCCGAAATCACCTGTGACGAGGTGCGAGCGATCAGCTTGACGCAAAGCCGCATCAGCTAGTTTTATCAGGAAGGCGAAGGCGAATTTGCCACCTCCCTGTTCCCAAATAAATATTCAAAAAATCTACTTAAATTTTTATGGATAGGGCATGACGTAATTTGAACAATCCACGATTTAAATTAAACTTTTCAGAAAACCAAACCTTTTTATGTTAAGTAATCAGACCTCAAATTTACTCAATGCTTTTAACGTAACTGAAAATTTGGATTATATTTATTTTACCTAAGCTTACATAACTTTTGAATCATATTTCTCTTTTATTTTTCATAGGAGGTGAAAACCGATTTTATAATTTTTTTTTAAATACATAGTGTTTGGTTGTCGAAAAAATAGGAAGGCATAGTCCCGTTCCTCAAAAAAATGAACTTGATTTTTAACAAAAACGAAGTATATTCTTGTAATCAATGACCGAGATCACCACTAACAGTTGATCTAATATCAATTTTGAGGTTAGAACATTTAACAAAAAAAGAAGGTTGAATTTCACTGTCTTCAAAATGTAAAGTAGTAATTTGGGGGGTCCGTGTTTCCTTATACAACATTATGTTGTTTGAAAGAGAGTATGAAATCACACTACTTAAACGGATAGTGGCCCAAGTAGCCTATAAGGGAGATGGATTGTATGTGTACGCATTGTGTCCTTAAAGACTACTATTTTTTCTTTACTTTTCCTCTCTATTCACCCATCTGACCCACAGTTAATAAAACTTTATTTTTAGAGTAAACTATAACAATTAAGTGATCTGAAACCATGGCACTGGATTTTTTTCCGGTTCTCTTGTACAATTTTCAAATTTCTTTTACATTTTTATTTCTTTCCTTCATTTTTTGCTGCCCCCTAAAATCTGCCACCTGGGGCAGTTACCCTTTAGTTCTGGTTCTGCCGTGAGAGCCAAATAATTTAATGAAGTCATTTTAATAACTTCTTGAACAGCAAGACTCATTTATACTTTATTTAATGAAATAGGCTAACATTAGCCAGCTAAGTCATAGCTAGGCCCTTAGTTAAGCCCAGTGACAATCTGAGGCCACACTTACTGGTGTTAGTGATTAGTTAGTGTTAGTCCTTTCTGCTACTCCTTCTTTGGGTTTAACTGACCAGGCTAGAGAAGACAGGTTAAAATGGATGAAAAAATTCTGCTCTTTACCAGTTATATAAGGAATTAAATGTAATGCATTATAAAAACTTAGCCACTATAGGTAAAATTCCTAAAAACGTACATGAATGTTTGTTTTAAAACTTAATTCTTTGGAATTGTTATGAATCAACCTTAAACGTGCTGTTCCAAGCCTCGAAATTCTACGATTTTTTCGGGAGAGGCCCCCAGGTTACCCTTTTGTTCGGGGAGTTACCCACCAGACCCCTATCTAGCCCCCCTCCTTGACCCTGGATCCGCCACTGCCTACTGCAATAATACTTTAATATTCTTGAGATACAGTATTACCTCAAATTTACTACCCAACGTTTGATAAAGTGTTGAAGTAGACCAAAATGTTGATGTTATTTAAAAGATTTTTTCAAACCTGTGCAAACCTTGATAGTATGAGGACCACATCAAAAGGGGAAAGAAATTATTGGATTACTCAATATCTCTCCCGCTTAAAAGTAACCAGGCGATTAAAAAGAAATTGTATTAAGGCCATGATGGTCTTCCTCATCGTAATTTAAATGAAAAATGACAAAGTTATGACCCACTGAAAACAAATACAACCTATATTTAATACTTTTATAATTGAACTTTTTAACTTCTACAAACTATAACTCTAAATAAATTACAAGTAAACACCATTTTTCTATTTCAAACGTAGTGATTTCAATAATTTTTCTTTTAATTACTTAATCATCCCTAATAACGTGACCTAGCGTCTAACTCGCGTTTTAACAGCCGAAATATTAAACTCTACATCCGGATGTAAACTGGAAGAGTCTGTATCCGCTTAAACTATCGGTTACAACGCGGCGAAGACCGGTCGATTATCGACTACCGACATCGATACAATTATCGGGTTAATGCCTCGAGTGAGACACTAGACCAGATACGATCGTGGCGATCCACAACAGCCTAGCATTTCGCTAATGATCCTCACCTCTGCCGCCTGAATGGGGGTTAATAGTGGGGCTGGCCGGGAAACTATCCGCACTCGACCGGCCTTAGGTTCAGTGATGGGCGGTAATTATTGATCGGAAAAAGAAGTTCTTTATGGTGGAGATTGGATTTTATTACAGAAATAACAATAGAAATCACTAAATCAATTCTTAGTTGCCAATACCACGTATTCACGCATTACTAGTATTAATAAACAGTTCATTGACCAGTGGGGGCTTCGCCAAAGTGGTAATATACGGTAGATATATGAAGTTAAAGTGTTTGAAATAGAACTTATTGATACTCTATTAAAACAATGAAAAAGAATCATAAATTTGGGTTTCACTTATAATACTCGTACTAACTAATAAATTAGTGGCCGGATGATGTAAATTGTATATTTATAAGCACAAACATTAACACATATTAGATTTGTTACATTTTTTCCATTTACTATTTTCCAACAAAGTCACATTTTCATTAACAGGACTAATTTATCAAAATCTTCCTTTCTTATTTTAATTTACCACATATCGTTTAGTTTTTAAAATGATGTTTTGTGACTTAAAAATTTAATTGGAGGGGTTTTATGCACAACACAACATCAAAAATTACGGAGTAGTAAATTTTATTTATAGTTTGCACAACACTACACTTAAATTCGTCGTCTCTTTATAAATATGGCAAACTCATCAATCAGAGTGAGAGGACTAAAGAGGAGGTTAAACTCATCAACTAGATGAATACAGTTAAAACTCGAAGCGTGTATGAACACTTTTAAGTACATATTAGAATTCAGGCAAAAATGTTCAGGTGAGTACCAACAATAACTTAAAATTCCAGGAAATCGTAAGTAATTACTCCATAAAAACACGAAACCTCACAACCACTAATATCATGTACGACACGACATTAGATGTCCGTCCCCGGTCCGATCGGATGAAGACGCAGGTCTGCCGCTAGGAGCGGGTAATTTAATTTGAACGCGTGCAATTTGAGCCAGGTGCGCGGTCGGCTCGCTTTATTATAAGGTATTAGTAAATAGCGCCCGCGTGTAATCCTTGATAGTATCGGGACCGCCACGGGTATTATGATACTCCGCATCGCTTTAATATTCGTTTACCAGCGTTTTTCCTCGCTCTTAAATACCCCGTTCGTATTCCCACAGTGTTTTTTTTAATGTCGGTCTTCTTTTTAGGCGGGGATCACTTAACAGACACTTACAGACATGATGGTCTTGCACTACGCTATTACTCTGTTTAGGGTTTGCAGCTTTGTGGTTTAAACGTTCTCAAAACAATAAATGTACAGTATTTTCAGTGCTATGGATTTTTTTAATTTTATACTTAAGTCTCACTAATCATTAATTCTATCAAGATAGCATAGGATTGTGGAAAATTTACATCATTAATTTACAGTTAAAACCTACTTTGGGATTTGCAGCAGAAACAATTTCATGTCGAATTGAAACCAAAAGATTGATAACAGAACTACACACCTAGCACGTACTCTGATAAGAACTGATGTTCGAGAATTTATTTATTGTGACCTGTGT
This sequence comes from Flexamia atlantica, assembly GCA_035578135.1. Lineage (NCBI taxonomy): Eukaryota > Metazoa > Arthropoda > Insecta > Hemiptera > Cicadellidae > Flexamia > Flexamia atlantica. The sequence continues at coordinate 37,524,240 of JAQJVK010000002.1, read as the reverse complement.
GAATATTTTTTTCTTATGGCTTTGAAAATAAATAAAACTAATCTATAATTGTTTTATTTAAGGCGCAATACTGCCTTTTGTGTTACAGTGTTACCTTTTATTTTTATACTGTTATATTTTATAGTTTTTTTTATTTTTTCGTTTCACTGTTGAAAAGCTAAGGAACATTAATGGAATCCTAAAGATTACAAATGATTTTTCTTTAATTCATGCAACAAAAATAAAACGCACATACTTTAAATGGCCTCTGACTGGATTAATAGTAATTAATTTCTGTATTTTTAAGGTTCTTATAGCACTAAATTATTTAAGGTAATTATTTTCACCACACTACGACAAAATCCCCAGTTTTACAAACGTCAAACGTGGACCGAAACACACTGTTTGCCGCCACATGACCGAAAACGTTTGGGGCCCCAGGGCCGAAAGTCAGCTGATCGTTTATTTGTTTGAAACAACGTCAGAACATCACATAATTATACGGCATTCAATAGGTTCCAAAGACAGGATAGTTGCGATCATATGATTTTCATAACTGTGTTTGTTAGAATCATAATAAAGAAGTTGTATCGTCACTCATAACCTTCAAGATTTGTTTTCAAGTGAGTCAAATAATAATCTGTTTTTATTTATTATTTAGGGTATATTAAATTGGGTAGTGTGGTGAAAAATAGCGTTCGCACGTCGGCCGAAAGGGTTTTCGGCCCTTGTTGCGAAATATACTACTTAATGATAATGAGGAAACGTAGCACTTACGTAATAAACGTAAATATTTTTGTTGTCTTGCAACATAATATAACATATGCAATAGGTAACATATGATATAGATGCAATAGGATTGGTTTGCAATAGGTATTTAACAGCGCGTCTCTGGATAATTTTTTTTCGTATTGAATTTTTGAAGGTTTTATATTCAAGGGAGGTTGTGTATTGATAAATTCAAAAATATCAACCTAGTAAAAACTTCCATTTGAGTGATGCTTATTTAAAAAATCGTATTGATTATGACTTGAATTTTGAAATTGCAACCAAATGGGCTCTTTGTAGTTCAATGTTAACTAATTTTGCCTTTTAATCAATTTTGTTTAATTACTTCAAAACATAAAGGAAAATTATTTGGTTAAAGGTGCGAACTTCAACTTAAACTTTAATCCGCTCCCGCATAAAACATAAATTAACGAATATGATAATTCACTCGGCACTTCTTTGAAGCAGACACGCATAGCAGCTACATTTAACACAGTGAAAAGTTCGGCCCCACCGCAGCCGCCGCGCCGACCCGCGCTGTGGGGTCTCAACTATTTGTTTTATTCGGTTGTCGGCGACAATGCGCTGTAAATAGCAACTCTCCGCGACTGTCGCCGGCCGCTTTGCTCTAAATGCTTTCACTTATCACAGACGCAATTAACTTTTACGACACTTCCAGAAAAATCGACCGTTATTAGTGACACATACTGCGGCGAGTTATCGTTCGTGGAAGAGCGGGCCTATAAACTGGCCGTTTTATCGAGGCGCGTTGCTGTCGCGCCGAGAACTTACTACTAATCATATTTTTGTCTCATTAAATCACGGACGTCATGCTACAGGCCAGATGGCCGCGCCCCCCACCCTCCCGCTGGCTTATGGAAATCATTTAATCACCCTACTTATTGTGGCCCTACCCCCACCCTTGGGTCTCCTACCCTATTAAAAGGGATGGCGGTTTCAATTGCTGCGTAAGGGAGGGTGACGACTGAGTCATGTTTATTTTGAAGCTGCTTCCCCCTTATGGTCCTATTCGCGGCCTGCTCTATGGCGTGCGAAACGGGCAATATTTATTATTAACTCGTTGGCAAATATTTAGAATCGTAGATGGTTAGTATATATTTTGATAAATTTTGTTTTATTTTTATCAATCACTCAATGTTTATGTTGACAAGTTATTGCAATTAAAACTTATTTCTCATCTTTGTTTGAAATCAATTTATTTTCCTTTAGTTTTTGTAATATGATCAAACTCTCTTTTTCTTGAGATTGTGGTGGATAATATGTCACTGATTACTGATACTGACAGTTATTACAGTGCTGTTCTAATATATTAATTATTTAGCCTGGTTTAAATGTGAAAACCGGATTTTTAATTACCTAAGTATAAAGTTAAAAGTTCCCGTAGTTGTTCCCGCAATTAAACGTGTTTACGAGAAACTTGCACAAGTTATATTTAGTTAAAACTCCATTTCTCTCTTACAAACAAGTAATAGCTTGAAAGCAAAGAAGATCTTGCAAACAAGTAACAGTTGTTGAATTATTATGTTCACTTTAATCACTAGATATTTTTTATCTTCGTCGATCTTTGTTCTGTAAATGTTTTAAAGTAAACAGGAGGTGTGGAAACATAAATGCGTGAATGAAAAATCGTGGCTGTGATAAACACCAAAACACTTTTTAAAACTAAACTAAAAACCACCTAAAATATTACAATTGTGTGGATCAAAATCTGATAGATTGTCCTCCCACCTTGTGCATTGAAGTTGCTCGCGGGGTCGGGCACGCCGTACTGGTGGTGCGCGGGGAAGGCGCTCTGTAGCGACATGGAGTTGAAGGCGTTTAGCTGCTGACTGTTCAGCTGCTTCCTCAGCCGCGCCCGCCTGTTGCTGAACCACACCTGGACACGCGCCTCCGTCAGCTTGGTCCTGCAGCAGACAAAACAGGGGGTATCAGCACTGTGGAGTAAATTCTGGGCATCAGTGTTGTAGCTACATGGAGTTGAAGGCGTTGAGCTGCTGACAGTTCATCTGCTTCCTCAGCCGCGCCCGCCTGTTGCTGAACCACACCTGGACACGCGCCTCCGTCAGCTTGGTCCTGCAGCAGATAAAACAGGTGGTTTCAGCACTGAGGAGGAGATTATGGGCATCAGATCTGTAGCTACATGGAGTTGAAGGCGTTCAGCTTTTTCTTCAGCCTTGCCCGCCTATTGCTGAACCACACCTGGACACGCGCCTCCGTCAGCTTGGTTCGGAGGAGTTTTCAGAATAATATGCAAATAAAATGTCTATTTTTGCATGAAGATTAGGTTAAAAAATATGGAGTTTGTAGGAAATCTTGCCACTAAACGTTGTCCAGCCTACGCGGAGTTTAGGACGATAATGTTGCCTTATAGACTATTTAAAACGTAATTGCAAATAAAACTTTATTTTATCAATTTTCATAACAAAACTCACTCATTCCTTATTCTAAATCTTTTTGACTTTTTGGGTTTGGTTTCCTCTACAACAAGATGAAGTTATGCAAGAGGCGGCAAATATTTAACCTCAGTATACTCTCGCACTTGAGATTCCATTCGTTTCAATCTACATTTTACTTGTTGTTTTAATGTTTGTGACAAGGTCTGAGCAAAATTATATTTTTATATATTTCCAAGCGGTATTTTTAAAACAGCCCATTCCTTAAAGATCCGATGTAAAGATCACCTACGTGAGTGAATGTGCTAAAATAATCCATTTCACAAACTTCCTAAATTCTTCACCCATGATACTACAGGGTTCAACCGCTCTTTACAACTCCATAAATACCACTTGATCAATAAAAGTACCGCCCAACCCCAAAAGTGCATTTTGCGCCGTCACCTTAAGCTATCGGGAATCGATATGACCATAAAGATTTCACTAATAAATCAAATTTGGTGTGCGTGTTGAGGGAACAATGATGGTGGCTCGAGGCGGCCAGAATGTCAAGGTACGGGCCTTATGGTCATCGGGCCGTTACTGCATGTTAATCCGCCGCTGGCCCCGCCCACTGCACACACTGTTATTATATCGTAGTCATTGAATAAAGATATTCTTGCGTCACATTGCGGGATACGATGAAAGGTCAGAACGATTTTAGGTGCTTTAGGTGCTTCAATTTTATTTTATGGTCAAGAAATGTTGTAGGGGCTATGAGATGGGATAGTTTTTCTTTCATTTAACGTCTTTAACGACTTTAATTTAGAATACGTTTCAATGTTTTACGTTCTTTTCTCTGTATCAGTTTAATACATTATATAATTACGATTGGATTATAAAAAAATTCTCAGTATTATTTTTGTTTTTTAATAATACGTTATGAAGTTATAAAGATTAGACCTGTAACAGGATTCCGACTTCCGGCTTCTAGAGGACTCCCGTTGGCATCCTTTCACGCTTTTACATTTTAAAATCGAGCCAACATCAACTAGTTTTGATTTATTAAAGTAATCTTAAACCAGTTTTACATTATGTCACAACATGCAATCTAAACTTTCTTGAATCATAAATCTCAGATCCACTATTTAAAGGTATGCAAATAAGGAAAAGGAAATAAGTTTGCACGTAAGACATCATTATAAAATTTAATGAGGAACTTTCCGCTTAAAAAAGGTTTTGGGTAGGATTAGTTGGCAAGACAAATCATCATTATTTACTTATTCCATTTGTAAATAAAAACATACCTATGGATGTTTCATTAGATTTTGCTGTGCAGTAATTTTCTACAGAAATCTAGGATAAGAAGTGATGTTGAGCCCTTCATATTAAAAGGTAGGAAAGGTTCTTGCGCTAATGTCAAATCAAAAGCTATCAGTAATAACTAAGGATGATAAAACCACTCTAGGAAATACATCTAGGCTAATAACTCTACAGGATTTTCTTCATTTATACGTTCTTTTACATTATTCTTTAAATATTAGAATTATAAAAGTAAAATATGACATTTTGACGTTCTATACTTTGTAAACTATTTGCTAACTTTTGTAGGGATTTGTTCTGTTATACACCGTAAAATCAAAATCAACTGTTGATTGTAGGATGATTCAGTTTTCAAACGATTCTGCCCCACAATGTTTTAACTGAAGTATTTACGTATATTCTCTAGGACAAACGAGAACTGTTAAAACTCGTCTTCTGTTACAAACCACCTTTCTCGCAAAGAGTTTAGAAACAACCGGCCCAATCCCACATGAATAACCAACCTTCCATTACGACATGTGCCAGATGTTTCTCTCCTTTTCTTCAGTAGCTCCCTCCTTCCCCCTCTATATTCTCTAGGGTCCACCTTCTTCGGTTTTATCTATTTCTTCTATTTTTCATCCTTTCTCTTTTGGCTTTAAATTTTACAAGATTCTCTTTTCTTCTTCTTACACAGTCCAAACTATTAACAATGGGAAACTAGTGGGGTCCTCCGGCTTTCTTTATATTCTAGTCTTGGTTCTGCTACTTCATTAGCCGTTTCTTTGTCCATTTATCTGGTCGTTCCTACTGCATTCTTTACACAATGTTGTAAGTCCACCAGTTGACGATTTAACAGATCTCCTGTTATTATTTTTGCTGATAATTTTTACCTTACTGCTACAATCTGTACATATATTGGTCCTGTCATTTTAAATATAAAAAACTCATTAATTTTATAGACTGGATTATTTTATTATTTTTACAACTCGATTAGGCCACTAAATTGTCACGTTCAAACGGGTATTTTTGTGACTTCATGCCTAACCGTGCTTTAATTTTTAAACTAAGCAAGCAAAAACTAAGACGATGATTTCCTTTGATAATAAGTCTGCTACGTATATTTGTTCTACCGTCGACTTTTTATTACTGTATATCAATTCCTTCTAGAGTAAAGAAGGTTTTACGACGATCGTCCAATGTAAAATCCTTAATTCAACTGCACAACAATTTCCAAACATGAATGCTGGGAAGGCAGTCATCAGTAATAATGAAAAAATTTTGTATCGTTAACATCCCTAGATATTTAACCCTTTTAAAACAACTAATACTCTGAATGAATAGTTTTTAGAGAATTTCCTATTTAATAGTGAGAGCTACTGGATAATGAGCTATCCAAGTAAAGTTCGTTAGGCAAAAACAATCGCAGCACTTTAAGGGAACAAATTTGGATTTTTTGGACCCAAAAAGATATAATTCTCAAATGTAAATTTAATATATATATATATATATATATATTACTAGATACAATCAAAATACAACAAACCTAATCTGAAGTTATAGCACCAAAAATAATGGATTTATGGGCGAAAATGTGAATTAAAACGCAGTACGTTGTCTTAAGGTTTTTCACTCTATAGTGACCACAATTATCACCCGATTAACTTTAAATCGGGTAGATATTTCCTTTGATCTTATTGGCAACTAAGTTGGGGGAGTAAATCGGAAACCCCTATCCCCATTTTTAGATGTTTCAGCCCAAAAATCCGGATGTATGGGTCTAAAATTAGCAACTTAAGCCCTGAAATTGAGATTCGCTCCATCATATCCATGTGTTTCGTGAGGACTCGTGTATGGGTTGTGAGGTTGAAAGGAAGACAGTAGAGTTAAAATTACCTTCAATTGGAGCGCCTTACAAAAACAATTCCAATCAAACAAGGGGACCACGTAACTCCCCCCACCTACTTCAGTACTCTCACTGGCTGACAACGCTGTAGTATTGGAGACCCCTGACCCCACCCCCTCCTACTTTTGCCCCAGCTCCTCCCTGGTGTAGACGTCGGGGTAATTTTCTCACTGGAACCCCCCAAAGAGAAGCCTCCTCATATTTGTCTAGCATCCAGGGAGTGCTATAGGACCTCCAGCCGCTCTCTCTAGCTGATATCACTATAGTAGTGACCCCTGGACCCCACCCCCACCTACTTCTGCGCCAGCTCCTCCCAGGAGTAGAGGCCGGGATAATTTTCTCGCAGGAACTCCCCAAGATAAGCCTCCATATTTTCCTCTAGCAGCTACAGGACCTACAGCCGCACTCTCTGGCTGACACCACTATAGTAGTGACCCCTGACCCCACCCCCACCTACTTCTGTGCCAGCTCCTCCCTGGTGTAGACGTCGGGGTACTGCGTGCACTGGAACGCCCTCTCCAGCTCCCCCAGCCGCACTCTCTAGCTGATACCACTATAGTAGTGACCCCTGACCCCACCCCCACCTACTTCTGCGCCAGCTCCTCCCTGGTGTAGACGTCGGGGTACTGCGTGCGCTGGAACGCCCTCTCCAGCTCCCCCAGCCGCACTCTCTAGCTGATACCACTATAGTAGTGACCCCTGACCCCACCCCCACCTACTTCTGCGCCAGCTCCTCCCTGGTGTAGACGTCGGGGTACTGCGTGCACTGGAACGCCCTCTCCAGCTCCCCCAGCCGCACTCTCTGGCTGATACCACTATAGTAGTGACCCCTGACCCCACCCCCACCTACTTCTGCGCCAGCTCCTCCCTGGTGTAGACGTCGGGGTACTGCGTGCGCTGGAACGCCCTCTCCAGCTCCCCCAGCCGCACTCTCTAGCTGACACCACTATAGTAGTGACCCCTGACCCCACCCCCACCTACTTCTGCGCCAGCTCCTCCCTGGTGTAGACGTCGGGGTACTGCGTGCACTGGAACGCCCTCTCCAGCTCCTCCAGCCGCACTCTCTAGCTGATACCACTATAGTAGTGACCCCTGACCCCACCCCCACCTACTTCTGTGCCAGCTCCTCCCTGGTGTAGACGTCGGGGTACTGCGTGCGCTGGAACGCCCTCTCCAGCTCCCCCAGCCGCACTCTCTAGCTGATACCACTATAGTAGTGACCCCTGACCCGACCCCCACCTACTTCTGCGCCAGCTCCTCCCTGGTGTAGACGTCGGGGTACTGCGTGCGCTGGAACGCCCTCTCCAGCTCCTCCAGCCGCACTCTCTGGCTGACACCACTATAGTAGTGACCCCTGACCCCACCCCCACCTACTTCTGCGCCAGCTCCTCCCTGGTGTAGACGTCGGGGTACTGCGTGCACTGGAACGCCCTCTCCAGCTCCTCCAGCCGCACTCTCTGGCTGACACCACTATAGTAGTGACCCCTGACCCCACCCCCACCTACTTCTGCGCCAGCTCCTCCCTGGTGTAGATGTCGGGGTACTGCGTGCACTGGAACGCCCTCTCCAGCTCCCCCAGCCGCACTCTCTAGCTGAAACCACTATAGTAGTGACCCCTGACCCCACCCCCACCTACTTCTGTGCCAGCTCCTCCCTGGTGTAGACGTCGGGGTACTGCGTGCACTGGAACGCCCTCTCCAGCTCCCCCAGCCGCACTCTCTAGCTGAAACCACTATAGTAGTGACCCCTGACCCCACCCCCACCTACTTCTGTGCCAGCTCCTCCCTGGTGTAGACGTCGGGGTACTGCGTGCACTGGAACGCCCTCTCCAGCTCCTCCAGCCGCACTGTCTGACTGACACCACTATAGTAGTGACCCCTGACCCCACCCCCACCTACTTCTGTGCCAGCTCCTCCCTGGTGTAGACGTCGGGGTACTGCGTGCGCTGGAACGCCCTCTCCAGCTCCTCCAGCCGCACTGTCTGACTGACACCACTATAGTAGTGACCCCTGACCCCACCCCCACCTACTTCTGTGCCAGCTCCTCCCTGGTGTAGACGTCGGGGTACTGCGTGCGCTGGAACGCCCTCTCCAGCTCCTCCAGCCGCACTCTCTAGCTGATACCACTATAGTAGTGACCCCTGACCCCACCCCCACCTACTTCTGCGCCAGCTCCTCCCTGGTGTAGACGTCGGGGTACTGCGTGCACTGGAACGCCCTCTCCAGCTCCTCCAGCCGCACTGTCTGACTGACACCACTATAGTAGTGACCCCTGACCCCACCCCCACCTACTTCTGTGCCAGCTCCTCCCTGGTGTAGACGTCGGGGTACTGCGTGCGCTGGAACGCCCTCTCCAGCTCCTCCAGCCGCACTGTCTGACTGACACCACTATAGTAGTGACCCCTGACCCCACCCCCACCTACTTCTGTGCCAGCTCCTCCCTGGTGTAGACGTCGGGGTACTGCGTGCGCTGGAACGCCCTCTCCAGCTCCTCCAGCCGCACTCTCTAGCTGATACCACTATAGTAGTGACCCCTGACCCCACCCCCACCTACTTCTGCGCCAGCTCCTCCCTGGTGTAGACGTCGGGGTACTGCGTGCACTGGAACGCCCTCTCCAGCTCCCCCAGCCGCACTCTCTAGCTGATACCACTATAGTAGTGACCCCTGACCCCACCCCCACCTACTTCTGTGCCAGCTCCTCCCTGGTGTAGACGTCGGGGTACTGCGTGCGCTGGAACGCCCTCTCCAGCTCCTCCAGCCGCACTCTCTGGCTGACACCACTATAGTAGTGACCCCTGACCCCACCCCCACCTACTTCTGCGCCAGCTCCTCCCTGGTGTAGACGTCGGGGTACTGCGTGCGCTGGAACGCCCTCTCCAGCTCCTCCAGCCGCACTGTCTGACTGACACCACTATAGTAGTGATCCCTGACCCCACCCCCACCTACTTCTGCGCCAGCTCCTCCCTGGTGTAGACGTCGGGGTACTGCGTGCGCTGGAACGCCCTCTCCAGCTCCTCCAACCGCACTCTCTAGCTGACACCACTATAGTAGTGACCCCTGACCCCACCCCCACCTACTTCTGTGCCAGCTCCTCCCTGGTGTAGACGTCGGGGTACTGCGTGCGCTGGAACGCCCTCTCCAGCTCCTCCAGCTGGTCGCCGGTGAAAGTCGTCCTGCTCCGCCTCTGCTTCCTCTTCAGCGGGATCCCCGGCTCCGACTCCGTCTCGCTCTCGTCCCCGCTGCTCGGCCCTGCAACAACAAGTCATTGTTATTGGTCATGTTCGGTATCGAACATCGATATGTTTGAAAACATCGATGTTTGGAGGTCGATGTTCGAAGTTTTTAAAGTCGATGTTTTTCTACCATCGATTTTTTGTCTAATTTGTTGTAGATCGTTAAATATATCTATGTTCGTGAAAAGAGGAAATAAAACTGTAGACAGATTGGAACGGAACAGAGTGGACTGGATTAACTGGACTGACTTGGAGTGACAATCCTATCTGTGAGCGAGGGATGGAGGAACGGAGCGAGTTAGGAGGAAAATATGGAATATTATGCGTGTTATAAATATGGAATAAGGATATGGATATGAATATAGGTATGAATTTGGAATACCAAAGTCAAAGAGTAATTTATCCAACATCGATGTTCTTCGCTTAAAACATCGATGTTTTGAATCGATGTTTTTGCAACATCGATGGTAATAGTTCGATCTTGCTATCGAAAGAGTCATCAATGTTTTTGAACCGATGTTTTTGCAGCATCGATGGCAATAGTTGGTCCTGTGTTGCGATCGCGAGTGTTGCTGAGTCGATGGTGAACTATCGATGTCCGAACCCAACTTGGTCAATTGTCACTGCGGTTATTAGATTGTGGTGAACATACAAACAATTCTGAGGGAGAATATCGTCGCTTGGTCCGATAGACATTGCTTGCATTAGGATCGGTTTCGGGTTCTACCGAGTTTCCCAAGTCGATGTTGGAAATAATCATTCATTATAACTTAAAAGTTTCATGAGATATAAATTGAAACTATGGCTTCTTTAGACTTTTTGTGGAGGGTTAAACTAAAGAAAATTCTACATAGTGATTGTTTGTGATTGATTTTTTTATTGAAAGTTTATACACAAGAACTAATAGGAATATTACTTAGTAGTGATATATTACATAATAGTAATATATTACTACATTATTACTTATAAGTCGAGGACCAACTGTTTAATTCGATGAACTAGGCATTGACTTTAATACAGATGTCTGATTTCATCAGAATTTTGATAGCTAAATTGATACAAAAGTGTTTTCTAATCATACTATAATCAAAATAGTATTATCATTCTAATAACTAAAAAAAATAAACAAATCGTAAAAGCTTATTAAAATGTTTGAAATTATTTATTTTACTTATTGTAAGATTGAAGAACTAGTTGTGCAAACAACGTCGTAAAAGCAACATTCCGAATAATAGTATTAGTCAAAAATGTCATTGACAATTTTTAAACATATAAGATGTAGAAGTAGACCTTTTTCAATGACCATTCATCACCAGCAAATCGAACAAGGATAAAATCACTCACCGCGGCGCGTCACAAACAAGTCACAACATATCCACGTAATTATCGGCCGGCACAACAAACGGCTGATCAGCCCTGGCTTATCCTTACAAGGAAGGAGGTCGAAAAGGACAAATCATCCGTACAGAAAGCGTCCGATGCAGTAAATCGCGCTCAACAAACAGTGTAGGGGGGAGAACAGGTGTCCGGCAAGGGACCACCTCGGAGCCACTTCTCTTCTCGCCCGGGTATTAATGATGATTAATGACCACCCTAACCTAATCAAACGGCCCGCACAATAATACTATCACTGCACCGCCGACATAAATAACGGCCACAATTAAATTATTGATTCATAAATTTTCAGGAATCCAATCCCTGAGGACAATTTAATGCAAGCCATAACACCGGGCGGGTTTAGTACGCGGCTCTTGTGTGATGAAATTCAATTTGTTGTGTTTTTTACAATTTTAAGTCGGAAAATATTTTTTGTTAAAATAGGTTTTCTTTAGAATTCCCTGCCTGTAGCGTAACTACTGGTGGTTCCGTTTGATTCAAGTTAATTGACTGCGATGGTGCGTTTATATTTTGATTTGGGTTTTTGCGTACTGGTTTTCTGCTTTAATAATACATGTGTCTGATGTATTTTTAGCGCAAAGTATCTTTGTTTAGTAATTAATTTTTTTCTTTATTTAGATAAAAATCACTAAAATTATTCAATACACAAAAAACTCATTTTTAAAAAGATAGAAGGTGGTTACTGCATATAAGATATTTCGTATCCTTTGTACCTATAAACATGTTGATTTGAAAGAGACTGTTTTAAAGCGAGAAAGCGACTTGCCATCAAGAGCGTCATAACCGTTAAAAAAATAAGAGCTTCCAGAATACTTTATAATGGTTATTGGTAATCCATGCAGTCAGTAGTTACTGAATCTCAAATTTATAATTTCTTAACGTTTGAACCTTTTTATAATGAGATTTATAAGGGTTGTTTTGACGCTCGTAATTTTTTGTGTATTATTAGAATGATTCCTGAAAGCAGTATGCTATAGTTTTATTTGTCATGAATATTTTATAGCTAAAACGCAAAAAGTATATTTTAAAGTATACTTGTCTAGAAATGTATATGGACTATCTTAGGATTTTAGCATTTTGCAATCATCTTAAACAGCTTTAAATCACTCAATCTGTACAAGCCTTCTGCCCTTACATATCAGCTAAGACTACCCTAGTCAGCAACTCGAGTTTTTGCCAAAGATGTAGTATAAGTTACCTCACAGACATTATTTGATGGGACAATAAATAAAAATGTAAGAGATAAATTGTTCTATAAGATGACACCACCAGGTCCAGTGTCGGTCGCGGCCCCTCTGTCTATCGAAGCTGCGCCGGGCCTCAGGCGGCGGCCTAACTAGAGGTAATGATTTCCTATGACAAATGACCGTGATAATGAGGCCCATACATGTCGATAATCAGGGCTCGATTAGCACTTATTTGTAAGTAATCAATTTAATATCGAGTCGATTAATCGATGGTCGTTAATCGACCAATCGACCCGCGCGCCGCCGCAGTCATCGGCTCGTGACAATGCCGACAAATTTACCGGCGATGACGCGATGATTTGAATGTTAATGATTTACGTGTTTGCTGACTAAGCTTGTTCTCCTCTAAAAGCCGTAAATTAAGTGAGTATAGCAGTAATGTTTATTTTCTTTCGTATTGTATTAAAATGTTCAAATCATGTTTAGAGACTTTCAATACGTTTTAAATAACTCCCAAGACCCTAAATAAAATACTGTAAATGATGATGGTTAAAAACAACCTCAAACTATCATATTTATTTTTCATTTTAGCTTAGTAAAATAAAAATATCCTTATTTTTAAGGGAGATTTAATTGTTAAATAGAGAGAGTAGTGTAACATAGTAGTAATTAAGATTTAAGTTGTTTCAGTCAAGTTGTGATTTCATAATTATTTGTTACCTCAAATGCTGTAACTATTTCAGCTATTTTAATCTTAATTACATTCAGAAGGATTATTTTACTGACATAATCTGTTGGCTGGAGAAGGAATGAATCTTTCCACATTCGAAATAGCTAACTGGCCGCAGAAAGACCTGATTATTAATATCATGTTTTTTCAGGTCTATTTGCTCCCTATAAAAAAACAACAGATGATGTTATATGATTAACTGAGGCGATTAAAAAATTTTAAATATACTTTTATCAAGATCATCGCGAGAAAAAAATTACCAGCGTTTATATAAAGATTGGTAAGATTAAATAGCGTGAATGCACCAGTGAATGACCGGTTAAGGATGTACTGTCATATTGATTTAACTTTACTCCCTCATTTCTTAATTAAAGTAATCCGTTGCACTTGACAAAGCTTGTTAGTCCTTCAAGGATTAAGACTCGTCAGTAAAAATTACACTTCATTCAGAATACAGATGGTAGTTTGAATTTTTGAACAAATATGTTAATGCTCCTGTGAATGACCAACCTCAATAATTATGATAGCATGCATTTAAATGTAATGTATTGAATTAAATATATTTAAAATCTCATGTCACCCGTCACATGTTAACTACTGATTTATTATGTCACATTTAGGAAAAGTTCATAATTTACAGAATAAATGTAAATTTAGTCTGCTTGTGAGACCACCTTGTAGGGTGTTAGTCCCGCGACATTAAATGTGTTGAAAAGAATATTTTTGGCACCAGAAATTTGTACCGATTGCAGAGAAACCTTTTTAGACACCAATGCTGCATTTAGGCCTATTTATGAAATACTAGCCAAAATGAAATGGCCATTACAGTATTTTTTTTAATTAAAACATTTATTTACTGATGCACTCGCCCTATGTGCCTATAAAATATTAAGTTAACAATCAAAAAGATAAGAAATCTTTAACATTATTCGTCAAACCGTTTAAGAATTCAATTTTTTGTGGAGTTTAATTTAGTTCATAGCTAAAATATTATAAATTAGAAGTGTTTTCTGTATGTTTGTTGTTTCGAATAAATGCAAAAACTATCGAACCGATTGAGCTTAAGTTTTGCAGAAGTATAGATCCAAAGCCTCGCCAACAAATAGGGCCCCCTCGGGCCTCTCCCAGTAGTCTTTTTGTGTAAACCGAGTGTCCCATAATAATAGTCCCCCCTAACATTTTTCTATATTTTTTCAAATATCAATCCCACACCATCCCAAATATTGCCAGGTAATTTATACTGCATTATGAGTGGTTACTCAATTCTAGCCGCCATCTTAGATCCGCCATATTGGATCCAAAATAGTTTTTTCAAATTAAATGTAAAAGTGGTATGAACCATCATTTCAAACTAGATTTTTCACTGATCAAAATCTAGCAATCTGTATTTTAATACATCGATTGGATTTCAAGATATGAGTAATTTTTATTAATTTATTTTCAACCAATTTTGACATTACAAATTGATAAAATAGATCCACAACCAAACAATTATGCTAGATGATGACGATTAAACACCACCAGTCATTGTTGAGTTATCATCATATATTTAATTTCGTAAGGCGATTCTTTGCGTCAAAATTGTGGGCGTCTGGCAAGTCGTAGAAAGACGGGAGGGGGCTCAAATTAAAGGTCTCTATTCAGTGATGGCGGGAAAAATATTGAAATTGCTTGAAGTTTACTAGAAAATGAGAAATAACGTAAAATATCTGCCATTTAAAAAGCATTGGGAGCTAATAAAATCTGCTTTGTTTACATAAAACATGAGGTATTGTTATTTTTTTATAAACCATGTTCTACATATGAACATATGGAAGATCTAAAAGCCAGTTTATAAAGGTAATTCTTACTATTTTAAATTAAATGATCTCTTATTAGGGTCTTATGCCCCTACAAGCTACTAGTTTCTAATTAATTTTCCCCGTTGTACATTTTTTGGCCGCCATCTTGGATCGGCCACTTTGAAATGAGGTAAGTTTTTTTTCAAATATTTAAAATTAAATTTAATATTATTTATTTTTATTTTTCTTCTTACTTATCTTACTGTGCAAATAATGGGTACAACTCTGATATTAATTAAAATATAATTTTAATATGTAGAACTAACATTTTACTATTGTGGAATTGATTAATTTCCTAATTATAGTGTATAATAATAATATCAACAACAAAGAGATTTTAAACTAACACCGCATGGATATAGCTTACTGATATAAGACTAATTAATTGTGGGTTAGAGAGGTTGCTTAGATTAGTAATTGGGGCTGTTACTATTAATTAAAGCGCTAGTTAAGATTTAAACAAGATTAGGGAGGATGTAAAGCGTTAGTTAGTTGGCTAGTTCTTGCAAATTTCTTGTACCTAGTATTATCAATTAGTTCCCCTGTGAGAAGAAAAAAGAAACTCAGCACAAATGGTTAAATTAAAATGAAAATTTTCTTTTCATAACCATTCAAATATAAAAACTTTCCATGCTTTACTTCAATTAGTATGTAGGAGTCGGGAACTCAATCACGATAATGAATATAATTTATACATACAGAACCCCATGCCATTGACTCGCTAACCTACCGCAGTTTCTCCAAATTTTTAAGGCTTTCAACCGTGAATCTTGGCACAAATATTCTTTGAAGCCACCAATGTTCTAAGATGCATTCTGTAAAGTTACTTAAAGAAATTTTCTCTCCTAGAGCTCAAATTAAAATCATAATAAAATGCCAAATGGTGACTACTTTTATATTTTTCAAAGCTCAATTTCTTAAAAATATTTATGTTGGAGGCATACCGTATACTGTAAAGAAAGGAAAATACAACATTTTATTTCTTAAACAAAAATTTACAAATGTGTTAAGGTAATACTTTGATGGAAATTGCTTGCGCAACATAAGTACTAAAGATTTAATTTTTGTGGCAAATGAATGTTTATTAAATGCTATCGAATAATTAAACGGTATTTTTAATAGGAAGACGCAATTTTAAGTATTTTTAAAAGGCAATCTTTTACGGTAATTTTTTTTAAGAAGGAATATCATTTTCCTTCAATATTTTAGTGCATTCTCGCAAAACTCGATTCTCTTTAGAAAACGTGTTAATAAATTAATTAAAAATTTAAAATCCCAGTTTAATTACATTGCAGGAGACTAAATAATGACGAATTACTCCATCGATCCAATAATGAGGTACATTTTTAGCTTTTGTGTTTAGAGTAGCAGAAAAATTGGTTTTGAATTAGACTATTTTTTTCAACTTTCTTCTTATTCTTTGAAAGGTTTCGGAAGAAACAGGCGTTACACGCAGTAATTTTTCAATTACAATTTAAAATCGTTATAAAATTATGTATGTATTTTTACTCTATTCTTTTACAATTATTCCTCAATAACATAGGTTATTTTCTTTTGATTTGATTTCTTTCACTTGAAGACCAGGCACAACCAAACATTTCGTGCACCGTTGGTTCGCACTCATTGTACATTGTTGCACCGGAGGTGACGATGGTGCACACGCATCTCGCACTTTCGTCGCCTAATTCGAGATGATAGCAGCTCTCCAGGTGGGGAGGGGGTTATTAGCCCCTTCCCCCACACGGGGGGAGGTAATGACAGCCGAGGTGTCACTTGGGTGGTCCTGAGCTCTAATTGAGCTGTTGAACGCCGGGCCAGACGGTATCGCACGCTCGCACAGCCGGGACGAAACACTCCGGGCACTCGTGTAGGAAGGAAGGATTAAGAAGGCATTAAAGATCAAAATGAAAACGGTTAGTACAGTTAAAACATATTTAGTACAGTTCGTCTTTGAGAACCATATATTACAGGCAAGGTTGGAAATCTTTAATTCGATCGAGGTTAGTGGAGCTTCTCGCCTTGAGATGTCATAAGTCACCAAATAAAGGGTTACGAGGAACTGTCTACTTATCATAAATTGCATGTATTTTTTCAACTTAAGATGCTCTTTAGCTTGCAGAAGATTTTACCAAAGTTTCCAATATTAATGTGTTGAATATATTTTTTCATTCAACCATAGAAGTTAGAATAAATAATCTAAACTAACACACCAATTATTAAAATTGTTCCTCAAAATATACGTTTAATTGGTATATTTTCAGTAAATGCCATAGATTTTTGTGTGTACCATTGTATTCTTATATTTGAAGTAGGCTTATAAGATTTTCTAAACAAACTCGGTGAACTCAATGGTGAAAAGTGAAGTAGATACTTCATAGCTGTGTTGAGGAAATCCCTAGCCAAGAGTATACGATTTTGATTTTTCAAAACCACAATGCGCCAAAATATTCCAGAAAGTTCTTGTTATAAAAGGAATTTAAAACTGAAACTTGTTCGCGTCACTGAAACCTCAGTAGGAACGTCGCAGCAGTGACGTAGTCGTCGGCCGGCTGTGCGAGGCTCTGGGCGGCGGTGCGAGGCTCTGGGCGGCATGAGCAAGGCGGTCGTAATGGCCGTAGACATATCGCTGGCGGTGAATCACCAAACATGAATATGTGAACAAACGCCGGTTCTCCTTGGTCTAGTCCCGCTATCCACCGACCGACGTTTCTCCGCTGATTTTACAAAATCAGTATGGGTCACTTGTGGATACAACAAAGCGTGTGAACTATATCGTGTGTGTATTCTAATAGAGTATGACAAAAAACTCGGGTATTTAGTTAGATGAATACGTTGAGTTATAAGTTTTTTTATATAATACCTTTTAAAAATCATAGTAAAGTCTATAGAAATTTTTATTTTCATATCATATTTTAAACCTCAATTTGGCTATACAAGCTGTGGAATGAACTGTGGCTACAGTCCCCAATGTGATCGAGCGAGATCCCAGACGAAGCCAAGATCGGTAGATAATTTTCACTCTGCGTTTAATCTAACATGAAAAAGTTCATTTGTTTAACTCTTTTGCCATTTACCATTTACTATTGATGTATTCGTTACAATCAGTTGTTTCAGTTGTCACTGTCTCCAGATTGGGACAGATTGTCTCCCTTCTTCATGGAGTCAGATCAATGGGTCTATCTAGTTAATAAGAGTATTCGTCTGCGAAATCTTCAATATTGTAGCAAGGCCTTTGTAAGACACAGTTCAGTTCTGCTCGAGAAGGCGACTGTGGTTGTACAGGTTTTGGGATGGTTGGGAATGAGGTTATAAAATCGTGAGCCAGTACAAAGAGGAGTATTGCTGAATTTATCGAGAGTTCGCAGTACCAGCAGCCTTTTGCAGGTTTTTTTTTGTATGAGAGAAATATTAATATAAAATATTAAGCTGTTGTTTTAACTTTTTTGCTAAAAATTCAGAAATTTGATTTTAGTTTAAAGATAATACAAATATCTAGCGAATTTTGGGATTAAAATTTTGTTGTATATATATGGAAGAGTGGTTTTTATAAATAGCGATATTCCTTTAAGTGTAACATTACCTGTTTTGAGGACAATTTAGAGCTAAACTAATTCTGGACCATTTTTCACCGTTCACTGCAAAATATGAATAAGAAACACATATTCAAGAATTATATCCGTACGATATAAGGTAATCGGGTTATTTCGTGTTAAAAACTATACTTTAAGGAAAAAGTATTGTTTTTATGGGACTAAAATGAAAAGTATTGTTCTTATGGGACTAAGATGGTGGAAAGTACTGCATACTCTAAATGCAGTAGGTCAATGTCATTTCCATTTTAGTATTTTATGCGTGTTGTTCTAGTCTGGGGACGAGGTTTTCAATTTTTGGAAAGGATTATAGTTTCAAGGATCCGTTATGTAGTGAGAAATTAAGGTAAGTGTTTTAGTCTAATAAATCGTGGTTTGCAATTTTCGTAGGGTTGAACCTTTAGAATCGTTGTTCTGATTTTACTCAACCACAATTCGAGTACAAACGATTTATTCGCAAAATGTAGATCACCAAATAAATACTTTCTGGTCAACATGAATCATCACAGGCACTCCCCAGTAACCGTTATTTAGAGAGGAGGAAACGGGGTCTAGATCGCCTCCCCCTGCAAACGGCTCAGAAACAATAAAGCTCAGATTTATTGTATTTAACGATGACGGGCGGGTAGAGCAGTGGGTCAGCCCGGGCGAGGCGCCCCTCCAGCGGGGCGATAATGCTCAGTAGGGCGATGCGCTCCCCTGACGAAATCCTAATAAAATGGCCGCTATAAACTGGGCCCGTCCGGATTAGACCTACGTCACCCAGCAGAGTACTTCATCACTGTAGCGTCCCTTCCCCGCGTTGGTCACGGGTAGCTTTCGGGTAGACTGTCGCTGTGGGATGGAGAAAGCAATACCGATACAGAAATGTACAGAAAACTCCTTTGTAATGGGTTTGATAAATATTTGCAAGAATAAAGGTGTGATTTTTTTAAATACAAGGCAATTTGCTTGAAATACATTTTATTGCATTTATAATGTTGTACATTGTTGTCAAATCCCTGAATTAGTTCACTAACATTAAATAAATATAGTTTGTTTTAGGATCGGCTGGGAATGTTTGGCAAACTTAAACAGGCATGAGAAAGATGAGCAGCCTAAGAATAGAGCCTTGTAGCAAACCATTCGATATAATTGAGGAGAATGGTTATTTGTTATGGGGATTATTTACGGCACGCCACAACAATTTATACTTTACTTTATACTTGACTTGAAATGGCGACCTACTTAGGTAGGTATTTTAAGCCAAATATGAATTAATCAGTGGAGTGTAGACTCACCCAGTATGCCGTCGATGGAGTGGTTCTTCCTGTCGCAGTCGTCGCGCCTGCTGCCGCGGAGCAGTCTGCTGATGCTGCTGACGGAGGGGGCGCTATTCTTGTCGCAAATCCCGTCCTGCTGGAAACCGAACATAACCTAAATCTGGGCACTCACTTATAGCGCGGTTCAAGGGGGTTAGAGTTTAACTGGTGGTAACGCGCAATAGTATTTCTGTGGTCCTAAGATTTTATTGGGCTGGCAATATGAGGAGGGATGATTTCGTTCTAAGCATTGCTAACCAAAAATAAATTAACTCAGTAATGGGAGTGAAACCATTTGATTGATTTAACATAAAAATATATATTAAAGGTTCGAAGATATTGAATTGGTGTACTCGTGTTCCCGTACGTAAATTTAGAAAATACGCAAAGAAATATTAATATTAATCAATATTTCAGCATTTATGACATATTTTTTATTACTGATTCGAATCTTTGCTCCTTTAGGTTTCGAATTGTTTTAAAATTGTCGTTAAAAGAACGGTATTTCATTGCTAAATTACTTGCATTGTCGCGGTACATCTAGTACAGACTCTAACCTCCTTGGTGCGGTTACTAGCTATATACTTTGGCGAGAGGTCCTGTAAAGAGTTCTTAGAGACTAATAGAGAACCAGCACAGAGGAGCGCCGCAGAGAGTCATGGACAGCCAACCTCGCAAACGTACGGCGTCATGAGCACATTTCTGTATTCAGTTGCTGTATTGTCGACGTGCAAGATAAATCATCATCGGGCTGTCGATACTATTTTTAATTAACTTTTAAGAGTTCAATTATTTGTTCAAGTAGCTAATAAAGAGAAGTAAATATTTCATAAAATGTGGATCTGATCATCCTGTTTTTTATTTTGTCTGAGCTCCCTCATCATTCTTTTAGCCCTACATAATAAAGACGTTGGTAGTGTTTTAAAGTCCAACCAACCCTTATGAAGCTTTTTTTAATATTATTTTTTTAACCTTAGCTGGTCGAACAGTAGAGAGTATAAAGTATAACATTAATTTGCGTCAATATTCAAAATTGGATCCTTTTTTCACCGGAAAAATTTATTAATTGTAAAGAATGTGTTCGATTTCTAAGGAAAGCGTACATATTCATCTATGTAGCTTATAGGATTATCTTTGTTGTTAACTTTTTCCAAGAATTCCGTCACTTATATTTCGATTGCCAGATATCTCCTTCTGTTTCTTTCATCAGTTTTAACTTATATTTATTTACTTATTCGCTATTTGTTCCTATAATACTATACAATAGGGAAAACCTCAAAAGAAAACATAAGAAAATTGAGTTGTTAGTATTTTTTGCGTAGGAAGGCTTTATAGATAAAAATAATTTATTGGTAAAGTTCACACTGCTATACCTATGACTTATTGTTAGTTCATAAGTCTGTCGTTATAGGAACTCTAACCATATAAAAGTTTACAACTAACTCTAATTTATTATTTACTAGATTACTCGGTGCAGCTTCGCTTGCAAACACTTTTGTGTTTTTTTTTCTTTATAAACATTTTTGGAACTAATTCAAACTATGTCCACGCGTTTAGTTGTAAGCAAAGTGTATTGAGTTTCGTTTAGTATGGACGGATAACGCAACTGTTTCAAAAATTCAGCTCTTTGCTTGTGTTATACCTTTTCTTATCATTCTGAGTCTTATTGGCAAATGTATGAGGAAAATCTTTAAACTGCCACCTCAAATGTTAAAATCCGTTCAGCCGTTCTCGAGTTTTGACTGTGAAAAGAAAACTCCAAGCGTATTATCATGTAGATGTCGTATTGGCTATAATACCGTTTTCACATCCGAACCAATATTATTAATTCCATCACAGAGAAGAATCAAACAAAGGCATCTTCTACTGTTGCGCTCAGCGGGTGTCGAGCGCTGGCCAGCGGGTGTCGAGGACTTAGATCACCGTTAACGCCGCGAGAGAGCAGCACCGTCGCTGCCCTCTCCTAATTAATTTAACTTAACTGTAACTAGTAACTTACTGTATCTGTAACTGGATTTAACAGTAACTAGTACTTGGGCGTAACGGAAGACCCATTTAAAAGCGAGCTCTGTTTGATTCTTCTCTGTGATTCCACCCAAACCACAGAGAAGAATCAAACTGAGGTCGCTTTTAAATGGGTCTTCTGTTGCGCCCAAGTACTATTCACAGTTAAATTCAGTTACAGTTAAGTTACTAGTTATTAGTTATATCCAGTTACAAGCTACAGTTAAGTTAGGAGATGGCAGCAACAGTGCTGCTCTATCGCGGCGTTAATGGTGAACTAAGTCCTCGACACCCGCTGGCAAGCGCTCGACACCCGCTGAGCGCAACATTAGAAGATACCTCTGTTTGATTCTTCTCTGTGGCTACTCTGTTTTCACATCCAAACCAACATTAACACCTCCACCCAAACATAAGATCGCCGCACCTTGACCAGCCGGTCCCGGATCTCCCAGCTGAAGATGCCCGGGTTGCTCTTCTTGTACTCCTCGATCCGCCGCTCTACGTCGGGGGTGGCCACCCGGGGCTTGCTGCCGCCGATCACGCCCGGCCGGATGCTGCCCGTCTCCTGGTAGCGGTTCAGGATCTTGCTGACGCAGCCGTGGCTGACGCGCAGCTGGCGGCTGATGACGCAGGGTCTGACGCCGGCCGCTGCCATCTCCACGATCTTCAGCCGGATGTGGTTGGGCAGAGGCCGCCCGTTGATGAACACTCCGCCCAGCTGGTTGACACGCCCCTGACCTGTAAGGGATGGTCGAATTAGTGTGCTGTGTTATTTTCTGTATTTGTTTATACAGTTTAGATAATTTGACACTACTGCGCACTCGTATCTGTGGAATCTTATTTAGTTTTTAATCTGCCGTTCCACCGCAGAAGGTACTTATATACTCCCAAGAGATTAATCAGCTTCGTACATCGTTGTATTAATTTGTTTGATTAATTGGTCTAATCCGGTTGAGAAACAAAACGAATCTGAATTAAAAGAAACAAATGATAAAGTAGGTAATAAAGAATTAGATTGGAACTTTTCTTCCATCAATATTGATAAACTTATTGACCCGTTACCATAGGCCAATAAGCTTGTGCGGCGATCTGAAGACAGCGAGGAACCGAAGCGGCAATAGTCACATAGGCCAGCCAGGCCTCATAATAGAGGGGGCGCTCATGATGGAACTCTAGAGTCGCCCGCCGCTGGGATCGAACCGGCGACGTTTGACACACGGGGCCAGCACTTTACCTCTGAGCTACCACCTCGGATCGTAGTACAATTGTACAATGAACTAGGGGGCCCATGTGCAAATTGCGCATTTTAATATTATTTCTGTTTGTGAGAAACTCATCGACAGTCCGAATAAATTGTACGGCTTTAACTCAATTAATCAAATTAACCTTTTCAACTGAAATTTAAATCACCCAAACACTATGATTTTTTTTAATTTGGTCGTCTTCTCACACAAAATTAGGATATTGGAAGTTTTTATAGAGGCCCATTTGCAAATTGCGCAATCCAATATTTTTTTCTGATTTTCTAGTTTTTGTCTCTCAGTTCTCTGTACTTGCTGAAGGTTACGCATATTTTTCCCTAATCTCGTCGACTCGTTTTCTTCTCTGTTTCATGGTTCAATTTTAAATATTTATAATGTGTCGATCGTGGATCTTTACCGTAAAGAATGATGTATGTGTCTCAATTTGGCTACAATTCCGACTAAAGTAGCCCAAATTCATTTTCTTAAGCTAAATCGGATCTGTTTTTACAGTTGCGGACAATCTATTTTTGTTTACAATATGGCTTTATACCTAGGGGGTCCATGCGCAAATTGCGCATTTTAATATTATTTCCGTTTGTAGAAACTCGCCTACGATTAAAAGAAATTGTAGGCTTTAAACTCGCCGTTGTTAATCAAGTTAACATTTCAAGTGAAATCTATAGGTCTCGCCTGAATAAATAAAAGCTTAGCTGAACAAATCACACAATCACCCCATCACTATGTATTTTAATTTGACTTCTGGCGCAGCAGTAGTATACAGGAATAGAAGTTTTTCTTCGCCTATTTTCGTTTTTCGTTTTTTTATCATGCCCTTACATCATCTTTATGTCGCGGCAAGTAAATAGGTGGTGCAATGTCCCTCGGATGTTCTATCAGTCTTTGTCTCTCGGAAGTTCTCTGATGCTGTCGAAGGTTACAGTACGTATGTTTTTTCCCTAATCTCATCGACTCGATTTTTTCTTTGCCTCTACTTCTTTCTGTACCATGAAGAATTATTTTCCTTCCTCAATAAAACTACAGTTATAAAATGTTTTTTATCAAGAATTAATATTCATGAAATATAGACTACATATTTTCGTTTACAATCTGACTTAGGCTAAAAATCCAACTGAAGGTAATCAGCTGTTAAGTTACAATCACATTTTGCATTATAACGCAAGTTGGTCAGCACATGAGCGTTCAAAGCGCCCTCTATAAACAAATCAAAGACTTGGGAGTCAAAGCCGTAAAAAAAGGCTCATTTTAATAATCAGTCACCGGTGCGCTACTTTATAAGCTTTAAAATGCAGCTCAATCGTAGAAATCGATTAAGTAAGTCTGAAAAAGGGAGACAGCCGTCAAGGCGTTATCTAACAGAGAAACCCCTTATTGTATTAAGTATGTAGTATTAAGTATTAAGTATGTATTAATTAATTTTTTTATCGATTTAGTTGCCCCTCATATTTCTGTTGTCTGCGACTATTTCATAATTTTATTTTACTCAGCTAAAGTATTTTACAGAATCGGATTGGTATTTTTAAACACTGCAAAAATTAGCGTGGAAGAGGAAAACGCAAAATTTACATTTTTCAAAGCAAGGCTCATTAAAGCTTGACTTGATACTGTTTCCATTGGAAGTTTCGCACTAAATTACCAGTCTCAAGAGTCTTAAAGACCCATTATACTCTAGTATGAGCATGTTCAATCTTAAGTACTTTTACAACATACGATCCATCTTCCAGCACAGCCAACAGCTAAGAGTAAAGGTATAATTTAAAAACAGCTTATGCATCCATCAAACTAAAACCAATGGGCAAATACAAGTATCATACTTCAAAGTTCATGGTGCATTGTTTGAAGCACGAGGCATTGTTGTTATCCTCACTCCACCTACAACGTCGCCTCACAACGCTCGTGAATACAGGAAAGCGGTGGTTTTATGTGTGGTCGGTACTTTGATACTTTCACAAGAGGGCAGGTTATTTACGTTTACTGCCCATACTCGGACCAAACCGTCGTCTTCAGTATGTTTAACGTTTTATAACCGTTTGTCATTCAAACTCTGTTGTTAGTGCGTCTACACATTTTATACGATTTTCAGAATAATCATTTATAATTTCGTTTGTTATCTATGTTTCAGTTTATTTTTAGTATAAAAAAAATTAAGGAAATTTTAACACAATTTAAAAGAAGGATTTTAACGTAAAACAGTATATCGGATACAGTAGGTCGGATACAGTGCTAATTATGTTAGTTAGTGGTGGTCACATTTAGTTACTAATTGGACTTAGTTTGTATTGATGCTGACAAAAGTAAATTACAATTTAAAATTATATCAATGAAAAATACTCGCTGGTGCACATCTTAAATAACAGCATTCAGCTAAATCGTTAGAAACAAATTAAGCTTCCATCCCAAAACGGCACAGAAACCTAACGACTGTATCAATAAAAATAAATTGCTTCACAAGGTTAAACGCCCGAGTGACGATGTTGCGAAGCCCTCAGCTTGTTTGCAAACTTTTCATCGCAACAATACTCCGAGTAAATCCACTTGACAAGGCAAATGTTCGGTCGATTGATCTTGGAAGGGCGGAGGGCCACCCAGTAGCGCTTTATGTGCGCTCAATTTGGCGAGCGAGGCGCTTTTTGGGGTACAAATAACACCACGCGGACCGCCTTGCTGTCAAAACGACCTCCGCGTCAGGCTATTCAAGCTGACGTTGCCAACTTTCACACGCAAATGATTGCCATGTATTCTAGCCTAATTCATAAAATGGATATAAACGTAATGTGGAGGTATGAATGCTTTACATCCCGTTGCGAATTTTGCTGGAATTCCTTTAACTATCGAAAAGAAATCCGAAAACTTCAAAGTTTTGCTTAAGTATTTCAATTGTTTGGATTATAACAATTAAAATGTAATAAATGTTCTGGTTCCAATTCAGATTCTTTTATTGAGTGGAATGAGGACCACTTATTTCATCGTATAAAACTGAGGTTTCAGAACAGAACTATTCTGATTCCTAATATTATGTTATGAGTGTTTTAAATTAAAACAAAACTTGGGGATGTTGTAGGATCTGGTGGTTAAAAGTAGGTTTAAAACATCAATAGGTATCAGAAATGTTTATGTCACAAAGTAAATTCTCTTAGATCCACATATGTTAAGAGATCCACAGTTGATTTTTGGCCGAACCTATTTGCTATTGCAAACCTATTAAACTATTGGCACTTTTCATACACATATATATTTTACAAACCAACGGTATGCATAAAGAATCGTAAATGAATATACCTTCTCATAAGAGTATAGTAGTATAGTTAAGAGGAACTGAGGAAAATCACGAGGAAAGAAAATAAACTGCATGATAAACTCATAAAGCACAACTAAGTAGCTGGAAGGAAATATTCATCGCCGTGACGGATCCAGTGGAGTCTTTTCGAGTCTATTAAACATGTAAATGAAGTCGGTGTAGTTCCACACTAATGGACCAGGAAATAATATCACAACACGATCTATTTCATTCAATCAATCATTTCATTTCCTTCTCCAAACGTTCACTCGTCAAAACCACCCCGGACAGCTGGCAGTCCGGCAGCCGTTCATTTTAATTTGTAATGCGCTCTGGGCTCAGCGATGGCTGTGCAGCGGAAATCGTAATTAATTTTATATTTTATCGCAAAAGTGATCGTCAGGGGAACATATCCGTGCATGTGAACGGCGTGTAACGAGTGTAAGTCAGATTGGGAAGATAAACGCTATTGCAATCTTTCGAACAGGTTTACGCTTCCTGCCTAATTGGGATGTAAAGGGTTGTATAGTAGGTCTGCTCTACTGTCTAGCTTTTTCGTTGTTCATTTGTATAAGAAAAAGTTGTAATTTTAGCCATAAAATGGAAGAAAGAATGGAAAGAAGAAATGTAATAAGACTCCCTCATATGTAGTCTACGTTTATATCGCAAGCATAAGTATGTTGTAACAAGAATAGGAGTGACTTTTAAATACTTACTAAATGAATATTAGATTGTTTTGTAAGGATAAAAAACTTACACACTTAAATAATTGCAAAATAATACAATTGACTAGTCAATGATGTACGACTAGATATACATTAAAGTTATAAATGTGTATAAGCACCTTCGTGTGTAATTAGGCCTCCGTCCACTTTACAGTTGAAATATTGTTATTTCTGCCTAAGAAAATTATTTTCTTCCACTACTATTGACCTGTGTCATTGACTGTAAAGACTTTATCAATCTGTGATGTATACTACAAATTATAGTTAATGCCCTGTATATTGACTCTGAATCGTAGTCGTTTCCGAGAATGACTCCAGCTAAATTTCCAGGAACTACTATCTTCAAAAAACAGATCTCTAGAAGATCTGCAAAAGGTCCGCGCAAAATATACTGCAACTTCATACAATGATGTTAAGCCGCTAAAGCATTCGAAAGCCCCACACTTTGCACGTAGATCGTAAAACTTACCGTCGACTTTTGCATGGATTACATGTTATAAGCCGATAGTTCCCGATGGTTATTTGCGAGAGCGAGTGGCGAGTACCTCCCACGACGCCGCGCGGAGTGACATTACATCTGACAGCAGCATCGCTTCCACAGGATTACAACTTCTGAGCCGCCGCCGCTACCGGGCACCGCCGCCGATCACAGATAATACACAGCCACTCAAACCCGGTCCGAGCGGTGAAACTGTTAGGGGCCAATGCTTAAATGCTAATTATGTAAAATCCTGTTTTTCTGTCTCATTCTAAATCCCGTCCCGCTTCAGTGAACGATACGAGATAGTTTATTTATTTTTGGCGCGTCATACTGAAGATGAAAACTTAATATTAATTTCAGAAAGGGAATACTTTTATATTGTTGTCTACTTTCACTAAACCGTAAAACCCCATTTGATTTTTAATAACAATATACTTTATTTACTCTTCTGATTAAATATGATTAATATTTTTAAAAGCAACTGAATTTTTAATGATTTCGTACTTTATAACTGCTGTTCAAAATAAGTTATGTTCTATATAGGAAAGCGTCAAAATCCCAACATGTTTTTATTGCGGTGAAACTATACAAAATCGTTTTTATCAAAATTCTGCCCACGGTAAGTAAACTGTAAACGTTGCAACTCTTTTACGTCTAATGAATTTCTATGCTAAAAAACTTTCATAAGGGAGAAAATTAACCAAAATCTAAAGTATATTGAATTCAAAATGTTTAAAATAATTTTTACATTAAAACTTTAATGCAACTTAAAGTTGTCCGCGAGGACGACTAACTAGTCGTCATACAAAGCTAATAGTAAATATTTTAACAAGATATGGTATTTTATAAAAATTTAATAACGTAATATGCCTAATCTGGCTTACAAAACAGATGCTACACATTTCGGTGTTAACTTTGTTTACCAGATGAAAAATTGTTTTCTTTCATGTATTTTTTTTATATTTCGTCGATCCAGTATTTTTAAGTTCAATTATCAATTAAACACATGAAAACCAATCTATGATAAAATTTTAAAACACATCGTTAGGGAACAATGTCCAGAAATAACAACAAGAGGCCAATTTTTCATTGATTTAAAACCGATAATTGTACTGATCAGTTATTTAATTTAAGCCATTAAAAGATTTTCCTAATTTTCTTTTCTCCATATACTCAACCCGACCGGTGAATTTATTGCAAACACTTATTACTTACTTCACAAATCCTTTTAATCCTAAACTCCGACAGTTATTAACGAAGAAGTGGCCTGGGCGGTGAGCGAGGGAGGACATTAAAGACCAGTTTTTGTTGGCAAGAGGTGAGGAGGGGTCATTTCCTATCCCCATATTGTGCTCGCATCGAAAACGAAATTAATTTTGTCTGATCCGACGGACGCTGTCTCTCACACAGCCCGGCCTCCCGAGCGTAGCTGTGGGCAGCGGCGTAAATATAAAACGTTTTACAACTATAATGTTATTAATTACGGCATTAAGTTTGTTTTCATCAATGTACTTTCGAAAAAAATAAAAGACTGTTGAAATTAACCATTGTTTGTGTGAACTACCATGAACAATTTATTGTATTTAAATACACTTAATATTAATAATAAATTGTTTAACGTCTGTAAGTTTGAAACTTTAAGTAAACCCTTAATATCATATGCCTTATTGAATTAAGTTTCTGTTCAAATAAGAAAACGATTCACAATTACTGTATCTAAATATTTTATGTTAGCTTTAATTAACCCTTGACTTTTCTACAGCATTCATCTCGGTTATATCTTGTATATTTTCTATTCCAGACAAAAGAAATGCTTACCACCTATACCTCCTAGGCTTCCTATATTACAGAAAGCAATAAAATTCAAATGAAAAGTGTATGAACGTTCGCGGTTATAGAGCTAGTCAAAATATTTTCTTTGGAAAATCGATATCATAACTTGCACATACCACGATTAAATGTTTCTTAGAAAAATATTTAAAAACTTTTTTATTCACGGATGCTATAAACTACTGACACCCTACTCATCAAGTTTAAATTGAACCTCAAAACTCTTAACCAACCCCGCCACCGGTCCACCCCGCCGTTAAAGTCGCCGCCCGTCACCCGGTGGGTTCACACGAGGACGATGTTATTAAACAAAAATATGGAAAGAGTGAGTGCGGCGGCGGCGGCGGCGGCCGAGGCCCCTAATTTACAAGTGTGGAGATCCATGTAAGCACATTATGAGGCGGCGGCGGCGAGATCAAAGTCGAGGAGGGGCGGGCGGCCATGTAATTCGCGGCCCCGCGCGCCGCATTCCACCACACTTTTCACTCGATTTTCATACTCTGGGACAATTTTATTTTGATCTGTCTATTCTCTTTCGGATCGTGATCGATCGACGTGTGATTAGTGATTAGTGGTTGAAGGTTAAAAGAGAATTACCGAGTTTTTGATGTGCTCGTGAAGGATGTATTGATTTTATTTTACAGAATTGGACGGTTAAGCTAATTCAAAAAAAACTCTGAAGCTTTATAATGGGAGAATTAATATTTTGATTGTGTTAAGACGTTTAATGGTCTGATATTTTCTAGTCAGGGGTTTAGTGAAGTCACTTAATAGAAAAGTTCATAACTGTCAAATCTCTATTCTATTTAGTTATGTAATCTCGATCGTGATCAGTAGAAAAATGTTAATAAGTTAGCACTAGAAAGTTGTTTAAATGCAAATTTAGTGCTTATTGCTTAATTAATTCGAAAGAAAGAATGAGGTTTATTATCATGTTCTAAGTTTTTTTCCAATTTACAAAAAAAATTGCCACAACAATCCTTATTCAATTATTTATATAATAGGACAATTGCACTTCGATCGTAAGCCCCGTAAAATGAAAATCCATCGGACAGAAGGTCTTTTAATGTTAATGTGATTCAGGAATTATCTATCACTTCGTGATACGATTTAAAAAATGAGAATTTTAAGGATAATAAAAAAAACAACGTCGCAAAGTGTGAACTTATATTGAATGCAGCCTTGTTACCAGCCTTAAACGCTGCTAAGTCATTAAAAAAAACATTATTTATCAATCCAATAACCAACTGATGTTTGCAATAAAGTAATTTCCAGCTAATACGTGCCACTGTACCACCTGGTGGTAGTATGTAAACAGAGTTTACTATTTACTTGTTAATTAACTGTTTCATGTCTTACTAGACTGTTTATTGCGAGGGTTCCAAAGAAGTCTACAGTGTACATAACTGAATAATAATAATTTATAGGGAGTCATAAATAAAAGTTTATTTCTTTCTTTGCAAAACCCATCATAACTAAATCATACTTTTGATGGAAGTAACTGCGCCGCGCCACTAAACTAGAAGTGTGAGAGTAAGGTTGGAGTTTATAGCCAATATATATCATGTTCTATCAGTTTAGTATGCCATATAGTACTTCGAGCCCGTAAAATGTCTTTTGTAAATTTCAACTGGTCTTCAAGTCAAGTCAATTCAAAATATCCTTTATTCATGCAAGTACAATTGTACAAGAATAGAGTCAAATCTACAGCTAAATTTTTTTTACATGTCAGCCTTATATAATAAACTCAATAAAGTCGTATATAATAAAGTCAGTGCTATATTTTATGCAAACTATAAAATAATCAGAGCATTTATTCATTCATTCTCCCAAAATTCCTCAAGAGAATATGGAGCAAGTTTGACCAAAAGCTCCTTCAGACAATTTTTAAACTTTTTGTATCATTTTCGGCTTAAAGTGTTTTTGGAAGATGGAAAAAAATTTATTTCCTGCAAATTTAGTTTTTTTTTTTATAGAATTTCAGATTGTGTCTGTCAATTTGTGAATGAAAGCAAGTATTATAGCCATAGCTAATTACGTTTGTTACCTGAATTTTTGTATTGGTTTTGGCTTAAATAATAGTTTCTAAGATATATTGTCCATAAACAGTCAATATTCCTAGATCAGTAAAAAGATGTTTGACCGAATCTCTTCTTTTCAAATTGAACATTATCCTTATTGCCCTCTTCTGTTGCAATAGAATCCTTTTTAAGTTTTTTGATGTAGTTGCTCCATATACACTAATACCATAAGCTAAATGTGAATGAACTAAGGAATAATAGATTGTTACCAATGTGTTTAAGTTGCAAATTTTGTACATCTGTCTTAAAGCAAATAATGCAGGGGACATTTTATTGACAACATGATCAACATGTTTTTCCCAACTTAAATTGTTATCAATGAGAATACCAAGAAATTTTGTATGTTCTACCTGCTACAATTTATAATCTTCTAAAATTATGTCTGGATTTAATATGTTTTTGTTTTGTTTTGTAGAAAATGATACAAAGTTAGATTTTTCAGGGTTTAAAACAAGGTTTTTGCTATCTAAAAATTATTTTATAATAGAGAGGCTTTTTCTTTAATAACTGTTAGTTCTAAAAGTATTAATTTGTTATTTGATTTCAAATTATAAATATACTAGCTGATCAACCCAATTCCACCAGTGGAAAAAAGGAAAAACTCCCTTGGATTCATGATTTAAAGTTTAGGTTGCCATGACATCTTCATAAGCTATAGTTTTACATTGATACTTTGATGTGTCATAGGGCGTAGCCCTGAGGGAATTTTTAAGAATCCGTTCTTAGTGGATGCCTACGTCCCGAGAGAAACGTCCATGCAAAGATTCAAGGACCTACTTCAGCAAGTTCACGTACAAATCTCGTGAGATTTTTCATTATTAGAATGAAACATAGCCTTCATATTTGTTGACAAATAAATGTTTGACCTTGAAATAAAAGGTGAGTTAGAAGCTTAAGAAACATGTTATAACAATAAATCAGCTGTCTGTGGTTGGTGCTAATTTGGCTTGCAGTGAGACTTCCTGCAAGTAGTAGGTCAGGAAGTTTGGGACTGTGCGATTATAGAAGAGTGGCATTTGACATATATGTATATAGATACATCCACAGTAACTTGAACATCTATAAGTAAGTACCATAAACAACAATATGCGCAGTAGGCCAGCCAATCAGCAAGCGTTCTGCTGGTTGGTGGTACGCACCAGCGACGGGACATTTACACTAATTATTGCGCCAAGTTCTTTTGCAAGTCGACGCACCAGCAAGTCTCACTGCAAGCCAAATTAGCACCAACCACAGACAGCTGATTTATTGTTATAACATGTTTCTTAAGCTTCTAACTCACCTTTTATTTCAAGGTCAAACATTTATTTGTCAACAAATATGAAGGCTATGTTTCATTCTAGTAATGAAAAATCTCACGAGATTTGTACGTGAACTTGCTGAACCTTCTTTCAAGTGTTAGACTACCATGACGTCACATCTTTTTCTTACTCTCACCTGCGCAAGATATCTACCGTATAAAGATATTCTAAGTACTGTGAAATATATAATCTACTGACTATTTTCGACTATTGGTGTGAGGTGTAAATCACATACCAAATGCTTGTAATGATATAACGATAGTGCAGATTGTTTGCCATTTTAGTTTAGGAGCTATGTAAGATTTTCAATGTCGACTGTTTCCTGCATTTCAGCGGCTAAATATAAATTAATGAGCTATGGGTTTTAAGATTTAAAATATCTAGCAATATTAGGGAATAATCTTAACATTGGATTGATACAACACATACTTTATAGCTGGACATTTTTGGTCCACTGACTATCTTTCTTTGATTTTAAGTAGACCTTGAGTCATACAAAGTTTCAACTATATACCTCCTTTTCTTAAAAGGCCCAATTTGATTCTTTATCAACCGGTCTGCAATATAACCGTTCATTCATGACTCATTTGTCAAGTGTTTAAAATCCCCTACCTTTGAAGGACCGAAGCCGTGAACTCCATTCCCTAGAATATTGACTAAATGAATAAAATTTTAGAATATACGGGTTTTGGAACTGAGTTCCATCCAAATATAATGCTGAAAATTTTCTCAATACCAAAATCAGAAATTTGTTTAAATTAGCCGGATATATAATTTCGGCTTTAATGTTGAGGAGGAGGGAATTTCAGATGTTGACATAAAAGTCAGATGTTGCCAAATGTAACGCTACAGGATATACAGACCTCAGCACCCAACAACAACCGGGCTCGGCGGCCGAGTAACAGACGTGGGCGGGGCGGCCGCAGTTTATCAATTAGGCTGACGTCCGTCTGTTTAATTCCGTGTTATTGTGTAATTGTGAGGCTTCCGGCAAGCTACAGGTTTATCATCGGCCGGTCGGTTGATTTACTGATGATAAATCTCTCTGAGAGTCGGCCGCCGCGCGGGATCACGCCGCTTTAGCCGGGGTGCCGCCGAGGATATCCTGCTGGGGTCCTGTTACAGCAGCTTCCAACACGTTTGGAACTCTGACTATTTTTTCGAAAGTTTTAGTTCGTGTTTTTCATAGTGTTTTTATCTGAAACGTTTGATAAAGATTTAATTATATATATTATCTGCCAAGTTTTGTCAACGATCAAAATAAAAAAATAATAATAGTAATGAACTATAAGAGACTAGCTGATCAACACGGTTTTACCCGTGTAAAAAACAGAAAAAACTTCCTTGGACTCATGATTTAATATTAAGGTTGCCATGACAACTACATTAGCTTCCCTATACTTTAACATTGAAAATTTGATGTACCATAGGGTGTAGCCCTGAAGGAATTTTTAAAAATCCGTCCTTAGTGGATGCCTTTGCTCTGAGAAGAACGTTCATGCAAAGTTTCAAGGTTCTAGGACAAGTCGCTTGGGCTGTGCGATGATGGGTGAGTGGTATTTGACAAATTAAAATAGATAGAGCAAAGCAACGTAGATGGATGCTTATAACGTGAATAAGTTGATTAAAAACCATTGTTGAACAAATGGTTGTTGAACAAAAACCGTTCGAAGTATATTTTGTGGAGTGACAGCTGTGTGACTCAAAATATAAACTCTCTCATTTCGATATGCGATTGCCTCGTTTATTTTTGGTAAAGAACAAGCACATTGATGAAATAACAATGAAATATTATAATCCAAGACAATCGGACATACGTCGTAGCCACTTGCTGTAATTGGGCACTTCATGAAGTGCCCAGCGCTCTCCTGGGAACACAGTATAGCTCGATTATTTCAATCAAAATTACAGCATGTGCCCAATGAAACTGATGGACACTTTATGAAATGCACAACGCTCATTGGACACATGCTATAACTATCGAGGTATGCTGGGCAGTCGTTATTAAATCGTTGTTTAAGTAAATTCCAGTATTTACATTAAATCCCAGTGTCTGAGTTAAAGTAGCCAATGCTATACTGTTTGCTATAAAACCTTTCAAACATTTTTCTAATGTAAAAAAGTTGGTATTGGTTTTAGTTACACCCGCCTTTTGAAAATATATTTAGTCTACGTTATACTTGGGTAATGAATGTTATGTTTTATAAGTTAAATTCTGACTAAAATAAACAGTTGGCAATAACGTAGTTATTTTTCACAATAAAGTAACCACTTAACCTAGAATATAACATTTAAAATCCTTATGATTAATTGAAAGTTAAAAAAAGTATTGTTTTCAAATAGCTGTAAAATTAAACAAGAAATATAATAGGTAATGTGCTATAGAAAAAATAATAATGATATATAAAAATGTGATGTTTTCTAGCAACCCCTTATTTTTGAATAACGTTTAAGATTCATTGGTTATCCCTTTTCACAAATTCTTCAAATCAACTTCCAAATATAAGTCTTTGACGTAGTAATATAAACGTAGGTTTTTAAGCTACTGGTGTCAGCAGGAATATAATGAAAGATTTATGAAAATTTGTTAAGTATACAGGACAGATTTAGACTTTTTATCATTCCATTAACAAATAAAAAATAAATTACAATGAAAAGGCTTGATGTAATGATGTTATAAATTCATTCATACTGCCATGAAAGGAAACTTAAACTTAAATTTACGTTAATGCTAATAAAATTGTAAAAAACTACAAAATATTAAAATTTTATATAAATGCACAGAGAAGTAAACATACTTCTCTATGATAAATGATATTTTTTTCAATTTTTATGCTAAAGAAGAAACTGAAGAATTGTTTTATCAATTTTTTCAAGACTCATATGACACTTTCTATAAATTTGTTTTACTTACTATATTTTGATTTATTATAAGTTATATTTAGGTTGAATAAGTAGAGAGTTAATCAATTAACACATGAAGAAATAGTTTAATGTTAATTTTGATGTGTTATGTTACAAATAAATGTTTCAGTAGAATGTTTTAGGTTTTGTTATTAATGCATAATAAATTGATTCGATTTATTGAAAATAAATTTATGTTTATGTTTTCTGAGTTATTTTGGCTACACATCATTATTAATATTATTACTTTAAAAAATAAACAATTTTAAATCCGTTTGTTGTTTTAAGTAGTAATACTAATATCCATAATGATGCGTAGCCAAAATAACTCAGAAAACAGAATCAACCATCATAAAAAACATACAGGTAAGAATTGTCTGGTTTAGTGGTATCATATTCTTAATGATTTACAAAATGCATTAAACATTTTCCTAGTTTGTATAATTAAAAATAATACATCGGAAACTACCAACAGCAACGTAAACAGCAGCTTATATTTTTACATCAAGTGCATCTGAGCTGGACAAACAGTGTAAACGAAATAATTACAGCGAGTGCCCAACGAGCGTCGGGCACTTCCTGAAGTGCCCATGTTTTGTTAGTCACACACTGCAATTTTTAATTAAACCGTTCAATTACACTATTGAACAGGCGAGCTGGGCACTTCGCGAAGTGCCCGGTTAGCGCTGGACGCTAGCGTTTTCTTACTTTGAAGTGCCCAATTACATCATGTGGCCACGACACATACAAGAGGCCATAGATAATAGCCATTCTTATATTGAGAAGTCCTTAAAATTGACTGAGTTTTGGTCATCTGTTTCACTTCTTTAAAAGTGATTCTATCCTCCAACAATAAATCACCTTAACCTGTGTTCAAAGGTCATCAACGGATCTTTTTGAACTATCAAACTCAAAGTAAGAACTATGCGTATAACGGTTGTCTCTACGAAACTTCCAAGCTTCAGTTTCGTCGTTCAGACTTGCTTGAAGCTCAGTTTAGAACCCGCCTCGATCCTTATGAACCTTTGAACTGCACACATCTTCTGTTAAATGGAAAAAAGTCAATAAGAGCAACTGAAACTGAGTCGCCTCTTCCAAAGATACGGTGGGATACAAAAATGTAAGGGAGAAAAAACTTTTACCGACAGACATGGTCAAAGACATCAAATATATGCTGCGATGGATGTCTACAGTTAGTTGACGTAGAAGACAAGTACAATTCTGATGTAAGAACTTTATGGATCATCAAGTTTTACTTAGAGATAAAAGGTTCTACTTACGGTTCCTTCGATGTTAAAAATGTAGTAAAAACTCGTACTCTTAAAAATATTATGTAAATTACTTTTCATTTACATGTCTAGAAACTGTTGATTCTTTATATCCCTTTTTCATTTATAATATCAACTACGGCTGTGAGAGGAAGCAAACTTTAAAAAGCTCTTCTGGAAAATTTACAAAAATAAAGATAAAACCCTCTGGTTCTCTTGTCTCGTGGTCAAAGTTTTTGCTTTAACCTGGACCATCAAACAGATAGAAACCACCTTTGCCCAGTAATATTATTACAGATATAGTCATTCGCTTCATTTATAGGGGGAAAACTGTTAAGGAACATTTTTAACTTTTAAATTTACAGCAGTGCGCCATACAAGGTTAATAGGTTTTTAAATAATCCTAAAAGCAGTTACAGCATTCAAATTTGAATTATTTTTTAAAAAACCAGAAAAAACTCATCTCATTTTTTTAGCTATATGTCTTTAAAAAAATAAAATCTATTATTTGATCATGAAAATCCTATTACCATCTAAGGATATTGGGGTCTAACTAAATTTTTGCTGACGTATTTCCATGACTTCAACTATTGCAAAATATATAAAAAATATATCATTGATTAATTTTTTACGATTATACATGTAATACAAATCTATTTTTGATGTCGGTCCACTAAAAATTATACAATTCAATAACACAATGCAATGCTTTACAACTTCCCCTCCCGAAAAATAAAAATGCATCCCTTCCTTTTGTCCGGGTGACGCGGATCCACGAGATTTCTGGTCGGTTTGGCCCAAAGACGCCGCCTTTTCCCACGACTGAGCAGGCAATAATGTTGTGTTAAAGCACAATGCCGAGGGAGACTTTGAGGGCGGCCGCCTGTGTCGCCCATTGATAGGGGGTGTAATGCCACCCTGGGTGGGTGGTGGCCGCCCAGGGCGTCTTGTAGTGCCCTACAACACCCACCCCTGACCTTTGTCACCGTGGCAAGTGCAAACCCCTGATTGACTCCGAGTTTCGCGGTGGTCTTCGGGGCCCTTCCGAGACGTTTGTAAAGGTTGAACGAATTTAGATTATCGCTGGGATTAATTGGGAACGCTACTTAACTATTTTTCTTTAAAACTTATTAATTTAATGTGTTAAATTCGATTGAATGATGTTTAAAACCTACAGTATAACCTATCAATTTAACAGCAAAACTCTTATTTAAGTTAAGTTTATAACAATTAAATATTAAAAATATCAAAGCTGCCGTCAGTACATATGCTCGTAAATATTTGAACGGTAATTGAAAAACATGACACTATTTTTCTATTGACAGAATACTCACACTACGTAGTTATTATAGATGTATATAGTCCCATAACTAGCTGTTATATGAAGAGCACCTTAAAATAGTTCCACCAGACTACACAACTACGAAGTTTAATGCCATGGAATATTCTAGGGGATTAAAGATACTTTTCCACTTATTATGTTGTGAATCAAATTGTCAATTCTTAAACGTTTATTAAGGTATTTTTTTTCTTGCTATTATATTAATATCATTGAAGTCTTTTCCTTTTTCTGGGAAACGTCAGATTTTTTCAACCCAATAAATATTTACCGCGGAAACTGAGAAATAAATAAAAACCAAATATCCAAAACAAAAACATTGTAGCAATAGGAGTGACATTACCTCTAACTAGCGGATGTATTGCGTCATGAAAGCGTTTGCAGGTTTAAATCAAACACTTAAAATCCTTTACTAAATTAAATGATTAATGGTATTAAATAAGTATTTTTGGAAATTTAATTTTAAAACAGGAATAGCTATTGGGAGGCAAACTTATACTATTTAATTGCTTATAAAAAACATTTTACTTTTATATTATTGTGATAGTGATAAAATTCCGCCCATATTATTTTCTAATGAACTGCCATCTCCTTGGCCAGCAATGGTTTATTATTGTTTTTTTAGCGAATTTCCCCTATAGGGAAGAAGCTATTACCGTAGGTCTCATGGTAAGACCTAAGCCCGAGACCATGATAACTTTTCGTTTTGGGGCCACCAGAAGCAAAAAACACCATTCGTTCGAATTTATATATCTATCTATCTATCTATCTATCTATCTATCTATCTATCTATCTATCTATCTATCTATCTATCTATCTATATATATATATGTGTCTGTGAGCACGATAGCGGCCGTAAATATGGTCCGATCTTAATGAAATTTGGTACAGACATGTAAAGTGGTGATCGATTGGACAAGTTCGTAAACCAGCCCGATCGGACTATCGGAAGGGGGGGTAAAGGGGGAATAACCCCCCCAAAAATGGGTTTTTTGGGGTTTTTAGATAAAAAAATGAAATCAATCAAATTTTTGTGGCACCATTGGATTCGCCTCAAAAAAACAAACAATTTAGTATTTGAATCATTGCTCTATGTCCATTGGTTACCGAG
Organism: Flexamia atlantica; assembly: GCA_035578135.1. Classification (NCBI taxonomy): domain Eukaryota; kingdom Metazoa; phylum Arthropoda; class Insecta; order Hemiptera; family Cicadellidae; genus Flexamia; species Flexamia atlantica. The sequence continues at coordinate 37,485,029 of JAQJVK010000002.1, read as the reverse complement.
ATATTGAAAGTGGTAAACACAGTACGTTGTCCCAATGTTAACCTTATGGGGAATAAGTAAAATTCTATACCTCGCTCATTTCTCAACATATCTTAATTAAACTCGGTTTGTGGCTTCATCTAGATGAGATATAATGTATTTTAGTCAAAAATCCCCGAAATGTCAATTTTTGTGGCAGCAAACCTGCATAATCATTCCCCATGTTATCCTTGTGGGAAATAAAAAAATTCTATATCTTACTTATTTTTTAACGTTTCTTGACAAAACTTGGTATATGGCTTCTTCTAGTTAAGATATACTAAATAATGAATTAAAACTAACCAGTTTTAACATACCTGTTGCAGCAAACCTGCATACTCATTCTATATGCTAACCTTATGGGTAAAAAAATAAGTTGTGTAGTTCGCTCATTTCTCAAAATATACTGATAAGAAATGGCATGAGGATTCATACAGTTAATATCTACTTGATTATGGCTTAAAATATCCAAATCATCAAATTCCTGAGGCAGCAAACCTGTGTACTCTCTTTCCCAATGTTAACCTTATAAGAGGTAAATGCAATTGGATAGCTTTCTTATTCCTCAGCATATCTTGATAAAACATGTTATGTGGCTTTATATAGTTTAGATATATTGGATTGTAGCCTATAATACCTCATTTTCAAATTTCTGTGGCTGCAAACCTGCATTTTTCCATACTAATCTTATGAAGAATAATTTATTTTTGAATACCAATTGTGGGCATTTGGCAAATCACAGGATGAGGGAACAGGGCTCAAATTAAATGTTTTAATGTCAGGGACTCAGGAAAAGTACTGCAATTTCTTAAAGATAACTAGATAACAAAAAATAACATAAAATAACTGCCATTTAAGTAGCATTGGGAAGTAGCATTGGGATCTAAAACGTCTGCTTTGTTTACATTAAAACATGTGAGCTGATGTTTGATTCAAAGCCACATGGTGGATACAGACATATGGCTTACTTAAAGGCCAGATAACTAAATATGTCAAATAAATGTACTATAGCGAATACAGATTTTTACTGATGATGTTTATGAAATTTTTTACTCAAACTTAAACAGCTGGTAATTTCCCCATACGATTAAATTGGAAAAGCCAGCTGTTTTCAAGTTTTGAACATTGCATTTTCGTGCCAAGTATAGGCTATTATTTTTTATAGCCTGTTGATCTTAAAAGCCACTAGGAGAGTATTTTTGCACGCTTTCTTTTGAATGAATATTGATTTTACTTGATGCGAGACTTCATTTAAATTATTTATTTATGCACTTGAAATTCGCTGAGTATGCAGGACTGCTGCAACGGGGGTATTCTTTATAAACACACTAACGATAAAATGATTCTAATGACCACATAAACCTATAACTAAAGAAGTTCATTTACGTTTGACAAATAGTTGATTGGCATAACTGGTTGAATAGCATAAATAATAATGTCTATTAACGTCTTTAGAATCTTTAGTTTTGATAGAAAATAACAGAACTTTGTCTCTTAAACTGCTAGATTTTAAATTCGTGACTAAATCATTACAAAACATGTTGTTTTCTCAATAAAAGGTTTGGCAAAAAGCTCAATTATAATTCCAATCTCATTTGTCTTTAAATGTCCAAAATCCAACGCTAAATTTTTTTAATATATCGGTTCTAATTGAAAATTGTTTTTCATCTCCACTATTGGTTTTAAAAGCCAATTATTATGCAAATGCAATGTTTCCTACATCAGGAAAGTGCTGTATATTACTCAGTACTATGTGCTATAAACTATGTAACCCTTTAATGTCGTCCTTATGAGTATCAATAATTATTCAACTGTAATAATAATATTCTAAATTTAACTTAATATTCAGGATTATAAAAATAATCCAATCATATTTTATAATATTTAAAACTTATTTCAAACCTATTTCCGTCCAAGGATTTCTACAAAATATTTATCCATACATATTTTTTGCATCATTTTGAATATACATGAGTATTTAGCTAGTAAATAAATGCATCGATGTAAGAACGTTTGATTAGAATCTTTGTAAAACTTTAATATTAGAGTCGCTGGTGAAGAGTCTAGTTAACTCTAAGTACTTTTACATTAGTTTTAAATGTTAATTTATGTCTAGGCTTTGATCCAATAAAAAATAACCATAATCAGGGATGATCCAACCATTTAAATGTTGAATAATACTAAATCCTAATAAAAATAAATATTACCGATAGATAATTATTGATTTAATTTTCATAGCTCTACGTAATATCATGATATCTACGGGTGTCTCTGATGATGTCCGTGAAGCGTTGGATAATACGCATATATCATTGTGATGATGCATGTAACACACTCTAAATACATTAGTAATAATTTATGTATTTGTATATTGAGTTTATCTATTTTGAATACAAGATTGTTGTAACATTCATCCTAGTAAACTAGTATGAAGTTTAATGTTCTATTGTTTAACTCATTTTAGTTTTGGAATTTGTAATAATAATTGACAAAGTATAATGAGCCTAAACAGCTTCTTCAGAACAAAAGCCTCAAATTGGAACTAATACAATAAAATATATTAATTTACCAAAATTCACAAAACCGAAATTGGCTTTTTTTCCTTAAATCTCTATAACAGTTATTAATTGTAGGGCTTGCTAGTATTTAAAAAATGTATTGAAATCATCTCAAACTACCTGAATTTTTATCAGTTAGAGCTTTCTTAGTATATTGGTTAAGCCTTATTATTGGTGCATAACAAATAATGATGCTTTTTAGTGAATCGTGTTTTGCCTTTATAATAAAGCATATCTCATGGGGTTGTCATAACAATAATATTGTTGATAACCATCGCAATCCGAAGTTAATTGATACAGAGAGTAATAACTGTGGAATATTTATACCTTCTCTCAGCACTAGACCAGAGATCTTAATCTCCAATACCATTACATATATCTTTTCACTTAGATAGATTGTTAATTAATTCCTACACCCAGAGTGGCCGGCACATTCTCCTGTCTGCTTCGCACTCTTCATTAACATTCTACTCAAGACTCGGTGAAAATTATTATTTTAACAACCAATTAATTACTCTTTGAGCAAGCGTGTTTACTTAAACGAAAAAAGAGGTGTGTGTAATATTTTGCTTAAAATTTTTTCAATAATTTATATTATCCAAAGAAATGAATAAGCATAGCAGAGGTTTATTCTTAGTGAAATTCTCCTAATTAATTCAAGATTCCTTTAATTCTTTTGCCGCTCCTGTCAATGTAAAGTCATGTTGCTGATTAATAGGTATAGTTACAACAACACTAACTTTTAATCACTAAATGAATAATAAATTTTTATCAAAAATTAAATACTATGTTAATTATAATAATGCAATAATATTAATTTAAACGATATTTTGTTATCAGCAATGAATAAAAAAAAGTAGGTAACTTATTTTAAAACTAATCATTTGTCAAAATACATTTTACCACATAATGTCGAATTAAGTATCGGCCTAACTATTTCATTAAATTTCTAAAGCTTTATAGTATGTTTTTTTATCCTATAACATGGTAGTCTATATGGTAACTATATGCATAATAAAGATGGTTTTTTGAAACTGTGATAGTTGCTACGTCGGATTTCAATATATTACGTTACTGAAATTTAAAACAGTATGTTATGACCTTACATTTTGTTAAATATATTTTTACTGCATTGACAATGGTTTGAGTTGATATTCAAAGTTTGAAGTCTTAAGATTAATTTATAAATTTATACTGTATTTATGATGTCTCCGTTTTAAAAATGTTAATTAACTGTATAACACCATCAATTTGAGTGAAAAATTTAGTATTTACTATGGCCTCTGCAGATTTGTCATGTACCTTAACCTCTTGATCAAAATAACATTATTTTCCTGTGATACCGCTTTGAAATAATCATCTCCTAAAATAATGTGTTTATACTTCAAAATGAGTTTGTCCTTTTCGTCACTCTTTTCGCAATATCAGTTTAGCCACAAAAATATAATAATATGATTTACTTATAAAATGTTTATGGAATAACTAAACAGTTATAATATTTTACTAAATAGGCTACTTACCGTGTAATTTTCCCATCGAAATACTACAACGAATACTGATATTAATATACACAAGTTAACAAACGAATAGGGTTATATTGTATTTAAACATTATCATTCATTATGAAATAAAAATGAACTTGCTTTAACTATTATTGTTTATGCTAGTTATTTGCTTAGACCAATTATATATAGTTACTCACTGTAATAAAAATGTGTTTGTCGAAGGATTAATTATAAGTACTTAATATTACAAGAGTAATTTGAACTATTTTCCATATAAAATAATACAGACTTTTCAATTCAACGTGAAACCGGCAAATTGTTTTATTAATTAGATTAAATCAAACTTAGTTTAAAAAATATTCCTCCCAAAAGCATACTATTTACTGGCAATGGCGATTTGCCATTTCATTGATGGTGATGATCTACTATTTCCGAATTTGCCAAATGATTCAATTTTCCTTACAATTATGTACACGTTACAGTAATTCGCTATTATATTCACTTTTAAATTTGAATCCATTGCACCATACCCCTTACGGTAATGTAAATAAAGATTATAGCAAAGTCAATGGAGGCTGTAAGGCTTCAACCTGACCTAATTAATTACATAAATTAAACCAAACACTGTGAATTAATTAGCATTTATTACATATAACCAAATTGTAAATTATTGAAAAACGAATCTTTCGCTCTATTTATGGATTAAATTAGAAACACAATAGCTGGTAAAAGAATATAATTAAGTTGACCACGTCTGGGCAGTTTTCGTTTTGAACTGGAGAGTCCCGTTTTTAGCGACATGTCCCGTTGTCCGTTGTTCCGACGAACTGGCTCATGACGCCATTTGTCCCGTTTTGGCGTAATTTGTACAAAAACACACTTTAATGATACTTGTTAATTTCAGAAACTCCTAAATAACTTTTTTTCTGCTCTTTAATACTTATATACATTTTTCAATTTTTATTTAAATATATATAATTTGACCGGTGTAATTGATTTTTTACAAATTAATTTTAAAAATAAAATGTTATTAAGATGAATGGATTTATAACAATTATGCTCGTTAGTATTTTTTAATAACTTTGTTTATAACGGTTTCATATAGGTACTAATCTATATGTTAATGCACAGTAGTAAAAATTTCTGGGACAGTACCATCTTAACTAACTACTATACAAGTTTTAAAACAATCAAGTAAAAAATTAAATGCTTAATATCAACGGGAATATTGCATATATGTACACTCTACGAGTGTGTAAGAACCCATCAAAATGCACCTAATTTTATCAATATTTATGGGGGAGACCCCCCGGACCCCACTCTCTTTACGGGGGGCATACCATACATCCCACACTTCCTGAAGGACAGCGTCCCGTTTTGGTTTTTCCAAAATCTGGTCACCTTAAATATTATTCGAAAATAATAAAAGATTAAAAATAATATTCTTAGTTGACAGTTTGTTCACAGACTGTATTTTCATGACGGTATTTTCATATAGGCAACCCTAAAAAACTGAGAAATTGTTTACGACTTGTCATAAATGTACATTAAACAACAATTGGCTCATCGCCTCGAATGTTTATGTTACTTAACGTCCTGGTTAAAATATATAAACCAAACCGACTAATGCGTTCTTTGTACTCCAAATGCACAGAATAGTAGATGTAATGACTTTAACAGATGGAGAAACTCCTCCCGTTACCAAAAGACCAAATCAAGGTTATACATTGAAAAGTGATGGCCCAACTACTACTTGACAAAGAAATCCACAAACTATAAACTACAGACGTTAATATTGATAGCAATCAGAGGTACGCATGCACACAGGCCTAGAGGGTTCAGTTATGTTTCAGGGACATTGAGGGTGGCGCAATGTGCCTGCAATGTATCCGAAATATATTTGAAATATCATGTCTGTCAATCAGACTCTCCATGCCCACGTATTCAAAATATAAATAAGAATCCTCAACAATGACTGTTAACTGTGCAGCCTTTGTACATAAATCGTTTTCCTTATTGTTTGTTTGACTCTCTTTTCGTTTTCTTTATATTCCAAAGTAATCTTGGAACTGGCATTTGAAACTGCGCCATATCGGTTTACTGAGTGAAATAGCTGACCTAATATTGTGTCCTCATTTTTACAAATTCCTTAATAAACGTTGTAAAAGTCGTATTCCGTCTTGAATCTGGACTTTTATTTTCAGCGAAGCATGCAACACTGGCTACGCTGTAGGCTAATCTGTACATGCTACATACTAACATCTCACCTTGGAATGGATAACCAGTGAAGTACGGGGCCATGTTGAGCGTGGATACAGCCATCGGCACTCACTAGTTCACAGGGAGGAACCACAGTTCGGAGGGCACTTTGTCCACAGCACAAACCGAAATCCCGATTCCGACGCGCTCAAAACACAAGGCACATGACGCGATAAGGCACTCGCGACGGGGCGATAGGCACTGAGGTGTGATTTCTTCCTGGTTCGTCACCTCCCGCTGGCCACGCCCCCTGCGGTCCCTTCTCTTTGATGTCAGCCGCCGCCGCCTTCTGATTGGTCGGGGGGCGGAGCTTGTTCACTAACTCACCGTGAAGTCAGCTGATCTTTCCCACCTCTCCTTTCACGATGCTCAATACCCCTTATTATCATACCTTTTCATATTGTAACTATCCTATTTATAAAGTCTCGCGAAGCGTTATTATGCAGCCCGTATGTAAGAAAGTAAAGCGAACGTATTAATTTAAGATAACATTTTTTCTGCTTGTCGTGTTGACATTTAAAGGAGGGTCTCCGTATGATTGCATAGACTTTTGCTGGTTTGACTCTAGGCTGAGCAAATGTTTCTTTTTTAATTATTGATGCTCTTTATATAAAAAAATATTCTTTAACATTTTATTCGTACTAGTAGGCAGTCTGCATATGTTTTACTGGTTGATAAAGGAAATATTAAAACTGTAATGCAAACTACCTACACTTTTACAAATCTCCAGTGAATCAAAATATTTAGAGAAGAATTCACTTCTCCATAATTTCCCCATAACCTTTATATTCAGCCAATGAGCCAATAAACTTTGCAAAATATATCTCTATAACGCTACTATATATTTAAACACTAGAAGATATACCCGCGGCTTCGCTCGCTAAAAGAAAGACAAATATTTGGTTCAATTATACGTAATTTGTAATGTGTAATTTTCAGAAATTGACTGATGATTTCAATAATTTATCTGAACTACACGTTTTTAAGCGCTTAATTACAACTTAAGGTTGCATCTCCATCCCATGTTGACATAAGGTGAAACGTTTCCTCGATGAATTTTCCTTTTCCCCTCAAATGGTATGAATTGCGGCTACCATGTGCTAACATATTCTAATTTTTCAGTTAAGAATACTGTAATCTCCTAGTTAATCTATTATTTAATCTACAAATTGGGTTTTAATAGTTTAAACAAAAAGTAATCCACCTCAGGGGCTTTCATTGCATCGCGCTGTGCACTAAAACCTGTCTGCTAATTTGACATAAAAGAAAAAGAGGCATGCATAACTGATGTAAATATCGCAAATTTAAATATCGCAAAGGGCGGACTCTATAGACCTAACATTTTAATTTAGTATGTTTTATCAATACACCAAAACGTATGTACATGCAGAGTTTCAAGATTCTAGTTCGATTACTTCGGGTGATCCGTGAAACGCGAGTAGCCTATGTATGTGGTATCTGACAAATTCATATGATAAGCGTATTAGTTTTGTACAGTTAGTTAATGGAACTCATATTTTTTGTCTCTTTAAAATATTCTAAAGGCCTTCTACTGATAGTTTGTAGTATGTGGTATCTGTCAAATTCATATGATAAGCGTATTAGTTTTGTACAGTTAGTAAATGGAACTCATATTTTTTGTCTCTTTAAAATATTCCAAAGGCCTTCTACTGATAGTTTGTAATCATATCTCTAAAAACTGAAAAGGGTGCCATTTTGAATTTTTGAATTTACCTTATTTTAACTTTTCCAGAGAAAACATTTTAAAATGCCTCATTAGCATGCATCTAGAGCCTATGAAGAATATTTGAGCCAAGATTCATTGCCAAAAGCTCTACATTTTTTTAGTCTATAAGCTTTGAAAACTAAAAATGGCCGCCATTTTGAATTTTATGATATACCCTATATTAGCCTTTTGAGATAATATATTTTAAAATCCGTTCTTAGTACGCATCTAGAGCCTACAATGATTAATTGTCCCGTTTCATTGCCCAAAGCCTTATAGTTTTTTAGAAACTGTGATCAGTGAGTCAGTGAGTCAGTCAGTCAGTCAGTCAACCGTTTTTGGCTTATATATATATATATAGATATAACGTTTAATCTAACTTTATTATACTTATACCTTGAATTTAAGGACAAATTATAATCCTAATCCTGGCTTTTTTCCTATTTCCAAAGAGTTTCCTCTCTTATAATAATAAGTTATAGCATTATTACTTGCTTGTTCTACTGCAGGTATTTATAACAAACCTATTGTGCTTTGGATCCTGTTCTGCTCTTTTATTTATTTATTTATTTATTTTTTTATTATTTATTTACCTTTTTTGTCTCCAAATCCAATTCAACGCCATTTTTTACACTTCTGAGTGTAAATTAACTACAATCAATCATAATTTAAATAATTTAACTATAATAGCTAATTCAAAAACAGCCTTGACACCTATAATATTAATCAAAGTTATTTACCTTCTGTAAATATGCCTTATATGCCTTCTGTAAATAAACCTATTTTTGACACCTCAAGGCATATTTACAGAAGGTAAATAACTTTGATTAATATAATAGCTAGAAGACTACTATATGAAGATAAAGTAATTCTATCTCAGAATATAATAGACTAATATAGACACAATCAAGAATACAAAAATATAGTGGATATAAATCATTCTATCTCATTTATCCGTTTGAATAATTCAATTTTTAACTTTCACCATGGAATTTGCTGCAAAAAATTTAACAAGCACTACATACACAAAAATCCTTTAATAGGATTCGTTATCCCATAACTTATGTACTATTCTGTCGCCATATCATCATAAATTGTTAAAATAAATTACATTAATTGTTATTAATTATTCCCTATCGGTCAGTGGCATCAATTTCGAATAATTTTAAATAACTTTAAACAAAGAGAACAGTCATAAATCCATGCATTTTCCACTAAAATAAATCCCGGATGTAGAACATTACACTGAATACACTAATATCATAAGTATTATTACTTCATGAGGGTTAAGCAGTCAATCCTCGCAAGTAATACATGGTCTCATAATAACAAATAACAATTATGTGATTGATATAAACAACTACAAATGTTGTGTATCAATGTTTACAATACATGAATTTTGAAAATCAAATAAATTTCTAATAATACACATAATTAAAAATGTATAATTGGTGAAATAGAAGTGAACGTCTCAGAACTTTCACAGCATAACAATTAATAAAACGATTTGATTATTGTTTTATTAGTAATTTAGTTTTATATGTAATATATTTGAAATTTGGAGGAGTCCATCAAACAAGAAACTTGATAAAAAGTATTATTTATTAAAAATTGTTTCAACTCTTTTTTATATTTTTTAATATTCATTTCATTATTGAAATATTTTGGTAATTTATTAATTAATGTTATACCTGCCCATGCTGGAAGTTTAGAAAATAGTTTCAATCTATGTTGTTGTGGCCGAAAGTTATGACAGTTTTTAGTTTTATAATTGTGAATATCTTTTCCTAGCCTATAATTTGTTCACATTTGAATTTGGAATGTAATATTTAATACACATAATTCATAGGGCATATAGTACTTCTTGTAACGATTACATAGCAATACGTGTAATGTTTTTGATTGATTAATTTAATCTCAGAAATAATATTCTTCTCTAAGTCACCTTATATTGGTAAATTAAAATACAATAAAGTACAAAAGTAATAATCTCATTCTTTCCTTCTCTTATTTGGATGAAATGAATTTACTTTTCTAAAATAACATTAATTAGTTTTTAAGTCTTCTAACTAATGAAATAGACATTTCTTCATGATCTTGTAATTTAAATTTATCGAATGATCGAAGGTTTTTCATGAAAAGTTCACAATATCGATTATAGCAGTTGTAATGTTATCTACACAAAAGTTTTATTTATTGACATTTTGAGTGACCATAAATTATTTTTAAATTTAAACAATTTATTTATTTTTTAAACAATTTCAAAATTGGGACATTGCACGTTATGATAAATACTATGTTACTTACTTCATATTAAACTCTATAAATTAATTACTGAACATCAAAGAAATTTAATTTTGTTTAGGTTCTGGACTCCCCTGCGACTCCCCACGGTCACCTTATTTTACAAAGAAAGCAATCAGGAATTTAACCTACGTATATTATATTGTCTAAAAAAATTAAAATTTCTAATTATTATATTTAAAAGTATTTTAATTATTGTAGAGTGCACGAACTACGACGGGCGGCAAAAACTGTAAACTTACAAAATTTCCTGCTAAACCTCAGCTGACATGACTGAATGAAATGTTTTTGTTGAACTGTCAAAACTTTGTTTACGTTTCTCAGGGTCTTTTACGTGTAAATTGTTGTCTACTTTATCATATTTATGATGATATATTTGATTAACTATCCAAACAAATAATAAACAATAATTTCGCTAACAGCGCACTCACTCACCCGCCGTATTTGCTGCTCGCGATTGTAGATTATGCAAAAAACATATAGGGCGATAAATCATGGGTCCGGTGGATATGGGTTTGCACCGCCAAAAAAAAAATGCTTTATAACTTTGACAAAAAGTGGCAGACAACGTTACTATTTGTTTTCAATGGTGTTAGTCCATAATTAAGAATTTGTATTGGTGCATGCGTATAGTGAATAAGGGTTTTTTTTAGGCAAATTGCCAGTTTAAATTATGCAGGTGAAAGGTTAAATTTCTTGGTATACAACTCTACAGGGAAATGTTTGAAAAATTGAGAAGTAATTTTTGAAACATGTATTATATGGAAACACAGGTCACGAAATTAACATAGTCTTGCAGAAGATTTCATAAGAAGGATAAACAATAATTTGCAGTGGTGAAATTGTATGTTAAAAGTTATTTTTATGATGGATTCTATACATTAATAATGAAAAAGCTCACAAAAAAACCAAAACTAGATATAAATCGTGAATAAATCCCAATATAAGTTTCAAAGTCTTGTGTTTTAGTCTTGTGTTTGCAGAAAACATCTACCAATGAAAATTTCATCCCCCCAAGAACCCCCTTCTCACTCCAAATCCTAACTTTAAAAAAAATTAAATGGAAACATACCCTTTGTAATATATAAAATTAAAGAGATTGAAAAAATAAAAAAAATTGATGGACGAAAAATTAATATCGCTTCGTAAGATAATAAATTAATTAAAATGTCAAAAATCGTTTTTTACCATTAATCTTTATTGAATATTTATTCATTGAAAAGGTAAAGGATATTTTGGTAAGCTTATTGTTCATCAATTTCACAACCATTGGAGAGGGTGTAAACTTTCATCATGAGAAATATCTGCCCCAATGCTGACATTTTGTTTCCCTCAATCAGAATCTCTATTACTTTTTCAATCAATAAAAATCTATTAAAGGTTACAATAGTGGGGAAACAATCTCTTTGACACTTTAATTAATGCATTATCTTAGGAACACACTAACAATTTTTCATTTTTCTTCCATCAAAATTTTCTTTTTTATGCTCTTAAATTTTATAAGCCCAAAGGGTATGTTGCCTTTAAAGATTTTAAGTTAGGTGTTGGAGCGAGAATGGGGTTGCTGGGGGGATGAAATCTTATTGGTAGACATTTCCAGCAAACAGAGAACTAAAACTTAGTTTTGTTTTTAAATAAATTAAGGAGCAAGTTTTGAAAAAAAAACACATCCTGTAGATGATTACCTCTAGGTGTTAGTTCTAGCTTTTATTTTAAATAAGACTCTCAAAATGTTATCAATGGTTTCGTCCCTTTGTTTCAAATCATGTGATTGTTTGTTTTGCTTCCAAATGTATTACTTTGATGGTCGTCTACCAACATTAACCACAGCTGATACGCTTTTCTTGTTTTGATTTGTTGCTTTGATAATTAAGTCAGTCAATCAATCAATATATCAATATATTTTATTTCAAAAAAGTTGAACATTACAACATGTTGACAATAGTGCAAAAACCATAGAAGGTTTTTCTAATTATTTTACATCTGCACTAATTATTTTACAGTAAAGATTACACGATTATTTAACAAAAGTCTCTGTCAGTACATTTTAGGAGAGCTTCCCTCTGCCTCACAATGAAAACAGGCATCATGCAAGTTATAATATTTTTCTTGTATTCTTTGCTTCCACTATCCCATTGCACATCAAAATAACAATACAAGAACATGCAAGCTTAGTAGAAAAACTAAAATAATATATAAATAACAGTTAACATGAATAATTTATAAACTTTGGAAATAAATAATATTGTATGAATATAAGAAGTAATTTAACAATAAACATGTAATTAAACTTTGGCAATAATAACAATAAAAGCTAGAAATGATATAATCCTAGAGATGAAACAATTTAGGTAAATCTGCCCATTCCAAATAAGCTCTTTTATTTTATCATTGAAAACTATATAACTCTTAATACTAATCAGGTAACTTGGTAAATTACTGAAAACTTTTGGCACAAAGACCTCCAAAGTTCTCCTTCCAAATTTATTTTTAAACCGAGGAACAGTATAATTAATTTCTTCTTACTCTATAGGGGTGTTCTTTAAGGAAGCAAGAAACTTTTAAGATAAAACAATTTATATGTGCACGATCTGATTTTCTTCGCAATATAATTAATATGCGTGTCCCCATACCGAAGTGGGCCAATACCGAATTTTAAGGGCTTACCAAGGATTTCTGGTTTTACGCTCTCACGTAAGACCCCCAAGAGAAATAAACTCGTTAATGGGTTTCAAAGGACCCGTAAATAATCAATATTCACTTAATTGTTTAGCTAAAGAAATATCTTCAATATCTTCACAAAAATTGCCTTATTCTTTTAAAATATAGATTTGTTGGCTCATAATATGCTAAATCTTTCACCTTAATGTTTTATTATTTAATGGACCATGAGATAAATTAATCGTATCCTCAGTAAGCATAAACTATTCCATCGGTTCAGCTCCTTCATTTTAGTTTATCGGTGTTCTCAAGAGTGACAGTTTATAGGGACCTTGTTCTCCAGATGAAATGTCAAACAATTAAAAAAAAAGAAATTAGGCATACAATTCACATTTACAATTTCTATGTTACTGTTATTTTGAGAAAAAGCTTTTTCTTTAGATAAAATAATTATATGAAGGATTAAATAAACATGTCGAGAGTCCCACTAATGTCTTACAGAGGTGATTTAGTTGCATTTGCAAAATTTAAGTTACTTGAAGTCAACACAATTGTAAATAATCATTTAAAATTCTTATTTAACATACGTTCGAAAGAGGAATTTATATCCTGCGTGTAAATTAATTCAATTTGCAGAATTAAAAAGAAGAATGCATTATATACTTTCTTACTTAGCCAGTGAACATTTGTCAATAAGTGACAACTTTTGTCTTTTTAAATAGTTTGAATTTAGTTAATAATTATTATTTTAGTGATTTTTAATCCCATCGGTTTCATAGTAATGATTGCTAATCTCCATCAGATATAAAATGTTTTGCTCTATAGAACCTTTGATTAAAAATAATTGTTTAAAGCCCAATCCATCTTTAATAGTTCAATGTCCAATATCTTGTAGGTCACCAAACCATTAAAACCTTACTTATAATACATACTATCATAATTAAATTAAAGGAGAATTTCAAATTTTCAAAACAGATATCAGTTAAAACTATTTATAGTGAACCTGGACATAATTTTAATCTTTTTCTATATAAGTGACGGCAAAATGAGGGATTCTCCCAATTTTAAGTGTATCTACACGTGGATATTTTAACCGTAAATCAATGGCCTCAAATACTTAGGTTATACCCTTTCAAGTGATCCAAGGGCCGAATCAGTCGCAAAGTCAGTACAGAGCGAGCCGCTCGCACGTGTGCACGCGGCCGCCAGTACCGGCATCCCATTACCGCCACGTCTCCAGTGACGGCTAATTTCAATAACTCCTCGGCTCTACGGCCCCTTCCGCGAACCGACACATTCATTCCACCCACGGATTCCTCCGCCACAAGGTTTATTTGGTTACCGTACATTTGTCCATCGGGCGAAGCTTGACACGGTACGAGTGTGGGGATGAAGGGGCTCGGATAGGTCGTTCCATTTGATGATCCGCGAATCTCCGAAGAACTCGGAATGTTATGCCACATAACTGCAAAACCACTTACACAACAGGTCCATTAAAACTGGGTAGTTTTGATTCAATATTTAGTATATCTGAACTAGAAGAAGCCATATACCAAGTTTTACCAAGCTATGTCAAGAAATAAGGAAGATATAGCATTCATTTTTTCCCATAAGGATAACATGGGGTATGAGTATGCAGGTTTGTTGCCACAAAAATGAAAATTTCGAGAATTTTAGATTTAAATATATTATATCTCATCTACATCCACTTTTGGGGGTTTATCCCCCTTTACTCCCCCCCCCCCTCCCGGTAGTCCGATCGGGCTGGTTTACGAACTCGTCCAATTTATTACCACATATGTCTATACCAAATTTCATTAAGGTCGGACCATATTAACGGCCGCTATCGTGCTGACAGACACATATATAAATTCGAAATATATATATATAAATTCGAATGAATTGTGTTTTTTGCTTCTGGTGGCTTCGAAACGAAAAGTTATCATGGTCTCGGCTTAGGTCTTGCCATGAGTCCTACGGTAATAGCTTCTTCCCTATAGGGAAATTCGCTAAAAACAACAAGTGTAGGGGATGAAATTCAATAAAACGATAAAAGTTTCAAGTGCACTGGCTTGTCAACATTACTCGGTCAGAGCTGGACCCGCGTTTAGTATACATATAGCACAAATAATAAACTGCTCATATTCAACTGGTAAAATAGGGGTGGTTGGTTTTACGACTATGTGTTAAAATGTTTAGTTTTTAGCGAATTTCCCCTATAGGGTAGAAGCTATTACCGTAGGTCTCATGGTAAGACCTAAGCCCGAGACCATGATAACTTTTCGTTTTGGGGCCACCAGAAGCAAAAAACACCATTCGTTTGATTTTATATCTATCTATCTATATATCTATCTATCTATCCATCTATCTATCTATCTATCCATCCATCTGTCCATCCAACCATCCATCTATCTATCTATCTATCCATCTATCTATCTATCTATCTATCTATCTATCTATCTATCTGTGTGTGTGTGTGTGTGTGTGTGTGTGTGTGTGTGTGTGTGTGTGTGTGTGTGTGTGTGTGTGTGTGTTTGTGTGTGTGTGTGTGTGTGTGTGTGTGTGTGTGTATGAGAGAGAGAGAGCACGATAGTGGCCGTAAATAAGGTCCAATCTTAATGAAATTTGGTACAGACATGTAAAGTGGTAATCAACCGGACGAGTTCGAAAACGAGCTTGATCGGTCCACCGGAAGGGAGGGGTAAAGGGGAGCAAAATCCTCAAAAATGGGTTTTTTGAGTTTTTTTACATGCAAAAATAAAAATTATCTAATTTTTGTTGGCTCCATTGAATTCAGCTCAAAACAGCAAACAATTTCGTATTTTTAATCATTGCTCTATGTCTATTGGTTACCGAGATATTGAAAGTGGTAAACACAGTACGTTGTCCCAATGTTAAGCTTATGAGGAATAAGTAAAATTCTATATCTCGCTTATTTCTCATCAAATCTTATTAAAACTTGGTTTTTGGCTTCATCTAGATGAGATCTAATGTTAAATTTAAAATCCCCGATATTTCCATTTTTAATGCAGCAAACCTGCATACTCATTCCCCATGTTATCCTTATGGAGATTACAAAAACATGTCAAATCTCGCTTTGTTGGATTGAAATATGTTCTTCTCGCTTTGTTGGATTGAAATATGTTCTTTTGCATTTGAAATTCGCTGAATATGCAGGTCTGCTGCAACGGGGATATTTATGATGTACAAAACCCGTAATAAAATGAATGCCGGTGGAAAACTGTTTGTAAAATAATATGAACAGTCTTTATCGTAGTCGACAATCTTATACAAGAAGCCTATGCAAAATAGCCTATTTCTGCTAGTAAATGTTTGCTATTTAATATTTATATACATTATTAGATTACATTTTTGAATGTAAGCCCTCATCTAGGATACCGTTAAAAATTTATTAAATCATATAGTGATGCCTGGTTAAATTTTTTACATTGTACAATCATACTGATTTCCAATTTCTAGTAAACCATGCATTTTGAAAATGAATCCAACGGCATCGCCAACACCGCGACACAGACAAGACAGCCTCCGCAGACTCGCCGAGTCACCGCTAGACGTCGCGTTGATGGATGGGTTCCCACCAATGACCCCTGATTGGGGGCGACAATGTGCCAAATTGCCCTTGTGGGGGAGGATCGCCAAATCACTCCGCAGTCCCCAGAGCGCCGTCCATCTACCGCATCAGGTGCGATGGTCCAACATTGTTGACTCTTCGCTGGAGAGGCCCTTACAAACAGGCGAGAGGAGGTCTCCCTGGGATTGGAGTGGTGGCGAGGTTTGTGGGATTTACTTGGTGTCCCGGGAGAGATGGGTTCTATCATATATATTTCCCTTATCTCTCTGAGAGTTCTGGACTGTGACTTAGGCCTTGGGGTTCTTTTTTTAAGATTTTCAAGTTGAGTTTAGACAGGGACGGTGACGTGCAAATGAAAAAGAAATCCAGATACTTGCAAGTCACGAATCGTGGATACTTAAAAGCGAAGGCTTGTGGGTGCGATATTCCCGGATGGGGATTAATGTCTGCACCGGTGAATACTACGTCCATCCATAAGACTATCCAAGTAATTAGACTAGTTCATAATGTAGGTTCCCTAGTTTACATTGGCCGTTGTGCTATTAATTAACAGTCTTGTCTAAGCAGCATGCCGAACTTAAAAATTAACATGACTACAAGATCGCGCCACTCATCTTACACTCTCATTCATACTTGGCTTGACATACCTTGTAGGTCACCATTTCGGTTAAAAATATTATAGTATTGAATTTTTTTACCGAAAACTAGCTAATTTCAAACATTATATACTTTAAAAAATTATAATTATTTTAATTTTGTCACAACTACGCACACTTAGGCCTTATTTCACCAAACTCACGCTAACGATGGTTTAAATAAACCTCGGTTAAAACTGACTGATGATTTAAACGACAGTTAAGGAAATCTGATTTCACCAAAGAAAAAACATCAAAACTAACGCTGGTTTCTTAAACGAGAGTTTAGAGTGAATCGAGGTGGCAGCGAACTGTCAATACTGTCATGACATGGTCAGACATGTGAGCCAGTAAACATAACCTAGAAAATAGTTCAGTAAGTTCACTCATTTGTAAGGAAGTAGAAGAAGAGAATTATTATTGTGTCATTGTCGGATCAGTGTAGTAGTCTTGTATAAAATAGTATAATAGTTTATAGCTTTGAAATTTTCGTTTGGTGATAGTTAACTGTAGTGATTATTGTATATTCACTACGTCAAATTATTATTATTAAATGAATTTCGTATAAATTATTGAAATCGTCAACCCTTTCCGTTATCCATCTAGGTCGGCGAACAACATACTCATCATCACTGTCACTCTCAAATGCCAATTCGTATGCTCTTCTGCTAGCATTATCATAAAAATTAAAATTCGAATCTAATTCAATAATAAAATAATCTAAACTACTAAAAATATCTAATTTAAATTGACATGCAGCAGACGACTTTCGACTCAACAGTAATCAAAACAAAACGCCGCCAGATAACGGAAGATTACAAAAGTTAACCGGTCAAAATTGTGCAGTTAGTTCTCTAACGACCAGTTAGTCTAAACTAGCTCCATCGGCAAGTGGTGAAATCCGATTTCCTCAGTTACGGGCTAACTGCAGTTAAAGATTGGTTTAACGACGGTTTTAGTTTTTGGTGAAATCGGGCCTTAGTCACTAAAAGATTAATTATGATTTTTGCGTTGTGAAACGAGATATTAAACCACTCAAGTTTTTCGTCAGAGAACAATCTTCCATCGTTTCTGATGGTCTCTTCTTATCTGACCAATATTTACTTTCAAATTCCAAAAAAGCTCGTAAATAATAATCCATAAAGTCCTTAATTTATTTGAAAGAAAATGGTTACAGTGTTTTGGTTAAAGCATTTTCTACATAGCCTGTAACCATTAGAAATTGGAAAAAGTAAGTTGTAGGCCATTACCTTCAATTCAACTGACTTGGCACCTGACGGATTAGTGGACCCTCGGTCTCACAAGCGCAGCTCTCAATCCCTTAATTGCCATGTCTGTTGAAATAACATATACGATTTAATGTAAAAGCTTAAAAATGTTATACTGATGTATTTACAAGTAAGTAGTAAGTTAGTAATTTATATTCAATGATATCGTTAATTTTCTTGCTCGTCCATAACCTGTAAATAATGTTTTTCGATCAATCAGTTGAATCAGGGCGAAATTTAAAAATTAACATTAATTTTATCGTAACAACGGGGAAACTTCTGACTAGAAAAAGAATCCCTTTTTATGCGCCTAACAACAATATTTCTTTGAAGGCGTAAGGAACAAATTGCAGGGATATCAAATATGTTGACCGATTTTCCAGGATGCGCTTTCAGACCATCTGAAATCTAGTCCGGTCGCCGAGGAGTCGCAGCTCCGTCATTACCCAGGTAATCACCCCAGCGTCCAGTAGCCGTGTTGTGTCATTACTGCCTCCCTTGTTACACTGGGAACTGCGGCGCCGGCGTCGCGGTCCCCCCTTTCCCTTGAATAAAGTAAAGTGCCACTTTTTTATTCTTTATTTGACCGGAAACAAATATTTTACTATCAATATTTAAAAGCAAGACAAAAATACTTGAACATTAAAGATAATAAGGATATTGTGTTTTGCCTGTTGTTTCACATACAACGATTTTGCAGCAGAAGTATTAAATCCGAATGAGTACCCAACACCACCAAAACAAGGTGTATCTTGACCATTGTTTCAGAGACATACTGTTAACGTGAATTAACTACAAAATATTGAATTAATTCTTAAAGCTTCCTCAGCGCAAATATTGATCTCATTCATGAAGTTTTTTTGTGTGTGCACTGGCACAGATGAAGAACTCTCCATCTATGGGTTTAAAATTAAATGTAATGTAGCTTTATTACTTTTAAACATGCTGTTTTATGCATTTGTTTGTTGTTTATGCATTTGGCTGGTTCCATTATGTGTAATATAACTTAACTTTTTTACTATTTGAGATATTAACTTAAAATCTTGTAAGTTACTTAGATAATGTTTAAAACGGCATTCAGAGCGCGGCCCTAACTGAATTGTAAAATAATGTTCCTTGTTTCTTGACAATTCTTTAAAATTTTACCTTCCAATGTATTAAAGAAATAATAATAATATCCAAAAATATGTCAGTATTGGATTTTTTACACCCTTTTCAGTATTATTTTATTATAATAACGTATAGGTTTGTAACTTTCATTTCAAGATCTTCGTACGCAAATGCATTGGCAAGCAACGTGACGAAAGATTTTTTTAAACTCCTAGACTAGATCGCTCTTATTTGGACCGAGATCATGACCACAGCATATCTTCATGTCATATCTTTTGAAAAAAAATCATTTTCTGGCTTATGTTGCAATTTTCCGAGGGACTTTTTAGGTTAGTTTTATACTTAATATGTGATATTGGATAAGCAATACAGGTCCAAATACTATATGGAGTTGTATTATTTCGTATTTTCATTTATAAATTACCTTTGATTTAGTCCCATATGGACACCTATACACTTAAATTATGATTTACTAAACAGTAAGTAACAGTGCTATACGTATCAGAGGCAATCCGTCTGTTACTTTGTAGATGGCCCTTGTATACTTGTGGTCAGTAATTTGATGAGGGGAAAATTACTGATTTCTAAAAGGCTACCAAATAACTTTGTAAAATTCGTTGTGTTATTAGTTTGAATAAGATTAAAAATTAAATTCATAACTCGACTGTTTGTTATCGTCCCTATTTATTTTGACTAGGGTCAAATATCTAAACCATAGGTACTAACTCAGATAAATCATTTTTCTTGAGATTAATAATGATTGTTGTATTTTGTTAGCCCACAAAACCTGAAAAGAACATATAATATCATATGATGGACTAATTCATTAAAGTATTGGTTGCTAAGTAATTAAAAAGGCAAATTTATGAAACTGTTTTTATTTTTTTTGAAATAATTATCTAAAATCAAGAGAGAAAAAACATCGGAACTACAAGGTGACCGTACTGTCGGTACTGTGAGTTAACCGTAACAATTCTATAATAATATCATTGTACTTCTCTATTGTACCGTACTGTTTTCATTAAATATGAAATTATATTTTTAACCAGACAGCGCTAAAAGAAACAGGATTATAAGTGGGGACATCTTATTGTCCAAAGATAATGGATTTTGTATCTTTATTAAGGAATCATTAGGTGCCAATTATAAGGACAAGTATAACAGAATAAAAGTAGGAAAGTATAAAATCATAGAAATTCCTTTACTAAATCTTTTTCCAGTTATAAAGATTCAATCCTGAGATGTTTTCAAAGCTTAGTTTGAATAGTTAAGTGTTATTCGTGGATTTCAATGCCAATATCACACCTATTTCAAACCTATTTCAATATTATTATTTTCAATATCACATTGCATCTATTTGAGAATTTCAAAAGCGTTTATTTTCAGACACAGTTTCAAAATTTACCTGCCCTTTGAAAATTTATGATTTTTTATACTCATTCTTTGCACAATATTTTCATAATAGGGACTTTTTGCCATCCACGGTAAAACAATACGATAAACGTTAGTAGTTATCTGTGTGTTGAGTGAGTAAAGTACAACATCACTCACCCAAATACAGAACAATATGCTTTACTCTCGGAATACACACATTTCTCCCTCACGTGCAATGGTAAATGTCCTGATCATAAAAATTTATTTTATCAACTTAGTAGGCAATAAAAATATCCATTTATTTCGTTCTGCTGATAGTGCCTGCATCTGAGTAGCTGCAACCATGCATGCACCAGCGATCAGCTGATTGTTGCAACGTTCGTACAGTACATGCTTAATCCTTGGACGTTCTCACAGCTACTTGTTGTTTAAGTTAATCTTATTTGATTATTCCTGGCACTAAATCGTTGCCACTAGCACCTGCAGTCGTTGAGCTCCAACATATTTGAATGAGTGGAAATTTGAAGGCGCTCTATGTTTTGAATTATTCATTTCAATGTAATTATTATTGGTTCACTTGTCTCCCCGCCAGGTGACAAAGTAATCACTTTACTCCCGTTAGAAGACAAATTATTATTTTACTCGCCCATTTCAAGGAGTAAAAAGCATCTAAACAGCAGGTGGGGGAAAACGGCATTAGCGAATTTCCCCTATAGAGAAGAAACTGTTACCGTAGTCCTCATGGTAAGACCTAAGACCCAGACCATGACATTTTTTCGTTTTGGGGTCCCCAGAAGCAAAAACCACCGTTCGTTCGAATTTTTATATGTATATATCTATATACATATCTAAAAATATAATTAATTAACTCGAACCTCACATGTGAATCTAAAAATATAGTCTACCAAATAAAATGTAATGAATGTGCAAAAGACTACATTGGCTCCTCAATAAATACCTTACGCACAAGAACGACAGGACATAGATTTGCATTTAAATACAAAAAAGTTGAACAGTCATTGGCCAAACATGGAACTATCCATAATAAAACGTTTGAAGAACTGTATGAAGTTATACCTATCCGCCAATTAAAAAATGATTCTGGTATACAGCAACTGCGGACAATAGAACAAGCACATCAAATGGTATTAAAATCTAAACATCCTCATGGATTAAATTTAAGATAAGACTTCACCATGAGAGCTAAAAAGAATTAATTATTTTATACCATATGACTTTATACAACATCAACTTTTTTGTTTACACTTTATATTATTCTATTTTTAAAATGTTATCGTTTGTGTTAAAGATTTTTTATACTTAATTTTTTATATTTATACAACTTTATATTGTACATGAATAAGCGAAAAGCGAAATATAGTACAGATGATTGAATTTTACAGTTATTTTAGATGATACAAATATTTACGTATATATATATATATATATATATGTCTGTTAACACGATAGCGGCCGTAAATATGGTCCGATCTTAATGAAATTTGGTACAGACGTGTAAAGTGGCAATCACTGGGACGAGTTCGTGAACCAGCCCTATCGGACCACCGGAAGGGGGGGTAAAAGGGAATAAACCCCTCAAAATGGGTTTTTTGAGTTTTTTACATATAAAAAAATTTATCGAATTTTTGTTAGCACCATTGAATTCAGCTCAAAACAGCAAACAATTTAGTATCCTTAATCACTGCTCTATGTCCATTGGTTACCGAGATATTAAAAGTGGTAAACACAGTACGTTGGCCCAATGTTAAACTTATGAGAAATAAGTAAAATTCTATATCTCAACATATCTGGATAAAACTTGGTTTGTGGCTTCATCTAGATGAGATCTAATGTTTAATGGTCTAAATTCACCAATATTTCCATTTTCGTGGCAGCAAACGTGCATACTCATTCCCCATGTTAATCTTATGGAGCTTACAAAAACATGTCAAATCTCGCTATGTTGGCTTGAACTATACGTTCTTTTGCATTTGAAATTCGCTGAGAATGCAGGTCTGCTGCAACGGGGGTATTTTTTACATTGTGCTAAACGAAGAAAATCAGCTGATTTAACCGTTAAACGTTTATCATACTGTTTTACCGTGTAATGCAAATACTCGCTAGTAAGATTTTATTTTCATTGATTAAATCTACATGAAAAATATTCTTGATATTTTTTATCAAGAAATAATTTAGATTTTTTGTTCAAATCAAGCAGCTGGTATAGTTAGCTTAACAAATGGATATGTTGTTACAGGTGACTTTCAGAATATGACAAACAAGCAAAATATTAAACAATCACACCAATAATATTAGTAGGGTTAACAAAAATCATTTCAATTAATTCATTCGTAGATTCATAATTATAATGGTTTTATTGAATGAATTTCGTTATAACTTGTATTGGATGAAAGCCGATTTCACATTAAAAATTATAATATGTGAAATGATCATCTATGTGGATTTATTTTACTATCCACACTAAAAAATAATTTTCATGTTATTGGTTATTGGTCATGAAATAAAAATAGTTAACATTACAACATAAGACACCAACAAACCGTGGAACGTATGTGGGACCTCTATGTTTTAATTTCTTTCAAATGTCATTTATTATAAACATCTGTTTTGATGTTGTTTTTATTTTTTTAATTTGTTAGCATTATGATTTTTGGTTCCTGTATTTTTCTTTATCTGAATACAAGTTTATTCTAAACTGATGTTGATTTCATTTCAATTAATTCATTTAAGTAACTGGGGTCAGAAGCGGCACTACAAATTGGTGATCCCGATTTGAACATATTATATTCATATTGACATTATAGGACCTCTTCCACCATCCGGTCCATACAGACACTGTCTTACAGTGGTTGATCGATACACCAGGTGGCCAGAAGTTCCTCTGAAAACAACTGCTGATGAAGTCGCAGAAGGTTTAGTCCCGTGCTGGATTTCTCGCTACGGCTCTCTCTTGCGCATCACAACTGACCAAGGACGCCAGTTCGAATCGGCTCGTTTTGGTTCCCTTGGTAAAACCTTTGGTATGGAACGAATCAGGACTTGCAGTTGCCACCCCTGCGCCAATGGTTTTGTCGAGATATTGCATCGTCAGCTGAAAGCATCACTAATGTGCCATCGTGACTCATCCTGGCTTGAAGCTCTTCCTGTCGTTCTTCTTCGGAATCCTGTCGTTCTTCTTTCAGAATATGTAGCTTAGTACAAGTAGAAGTCGCGCCAAATCGACCTAAAGTCGTTCCAAGTTGGCTGTTTGATCAGCCGTTCCAAGATCAGCAACCATTTCAAAACTTTCCTTTCACGCTAGAAGATTTGACGGGTCGGGCACTTGGCTTCATAAACACTCCCAAAATAAGCGGCTCGCTGATTTGTACGGAAGTTGAGGGGAAGTGTATGGTTACTGTCAAGCAGGTTGTTTTGACTTGAACCCAATTTGTCCCCGAAACGCATAGGTTGCAGGCATGCCCGCCATTGCCCGCCATTGCCCGCCCTACGTTCCATGGTGCGCGGATGACGCCAGATTTTGAGTGGGCATTCGAGTGATCGAGACGTTCAGTCCTATCATGTTCGAACATGTATGGGAGCTATAAACTAGACATTATATATCTTTGTGTCTAAATGTTTGTTTGTTGTTCATGTTTACCAAAATATTTTTTAATCATATTAAAATAATAAATTCGTATAACTTAGCACAGATTTCTTCTTACCTTGACAACCATCGTTTTGAGCCTTATGTAGAAGAGCGGTGCTTTTTTCCATCGAAAGCTTCTTGTACCCACATCAAATGAATTGTGTGCGCTATGTTGTTTATTCACAGATTATCGATTAAGTTTAAATTTCATTATTAGTCCCAAGTTTATAAACAGTGTTTATTATTTCCAACCAGCTCTTATAAAGTGTTAACAATATGCATAGTCCGTATTTCAATGGGGCGCCTTATAAATATAAGGTAAGTAAATAATCTTAAAACTAATAAATTTATTAATTTTAGTCTTAATTATTTCACGTGATAACTCATCACCAATGAAAAACGTTTGGAAAATAAATATCTCTGAAATTATTAAAGCCTGCATTGTTTTATTAGATGACAGATGGACAATTTTGTTCTCTGTTCTGAAAAATAAGAAATCTTTCGGGGAAAAATCACAAACAATTTTACACTGGAACACAATCGATGCAATATCGGAGTAGTAGAACAATTTGTAAATTCAGAAAATTAAACAGTGTTTTTAGAAATGTAATATCTACTAAAATAAAAATTCTACTCTATGTGAAAGAAAAATATTATGTACAGAATCATCCCATCATACAGGAGGGGAGTATTCCTGACAGTGCAGAGGCATCGTCTGAACCCATCATACAGGAGGGGAATATACCTGACAGTGCAGAGGCATCGTCTGAACCCATCATACAGGAGGGGAGTATTCCTGACAGTGCAGAGACCTCGTCTGAACCCATCATACAAGAGGGGAGTATTCCTGACAGTGCAGAGGCCTCGTCTGAACCCATCATACAAGAGGGGAATATACCTGACAGTGCAGAGGCCTCGTCTGAACTCAGCTATACAAGAGGGGAGTATTCCTGACAGTGCAGAGGCCTCGTCTGAACCCATCATACAAGAGGGGAATATACCTGACAGTGCAGAGGCCTCGTCTGAACCCAGCTATACAAGAGGGGAGTATTCCTGACAGTGCAGAGGCCTCGTCTGAACTCAGCGTACAAGAGGTGAATATACCTGACAGTGCAGAGGCCTCGTCTGAACTCAAGCTACAAGAAGCTACAATGCTGATCCATACAGTGCAGAGGCCTCGTCTGAACTCAGGCTACAAGAAGCTACAATGCTGATCCATATAGTGCAGAGGCCTCGTCTGAACTCAGGCTACAAGAAGCTACAATGCTGATCCATACAGTGCAGAGGTCTCGTCTGAACTCAGGCTACAAAAAGCTACAATGCTGATCCATACAGTGCAGAGGCCTCGTCTGAACCCAGCTATACAAGAGGGGAGTATTCCTGACAGTGCAGAGGCCTCGTCTGAACTCAGCGTACAAGAGGTGAATATACCTGACAGTGCAGAGGCCTCGTCTGAACTCAGGCTACAAGAAGCTACAATGCTGATCCATACAGTGCAGAGGCCTCGTCTGAACTCAGGCTACAAGAAGCTACAATGCTGATCCATACAGTGCAGAGGCCTCGTCTGAACTCAGGCTACAAGAAGCTACAATGCTGATCCATACAGTGCAGAGGCATCGTCTGAACTCAGACTACAAGAAGCTACAATGCTGATCCATACAGTGCAGAGGCATCGTCTGAACTCAGGCTACAAGAAGCTACAATGCTGATCCATACAGTGCAGAGGCATCGTCTGAACTCAGGCTACAAGAAGCTACAATGCTGATCCATACAGTGCAGAGGCCTCGTCTGAACCCAGCTATACAAGAGGGGAGCATTCCTGACAGTGCAGAGGCCTCGTCTGAACTCAGGCTACAAGAAGCTACAATGATGATCCATACAGTGCAGAGGTTGGACCTGACGACTACCGTCATCCTCATTAAGATGAGAATTAAAATCGTGGTTCACCTAGTATAAGTGCTCTTACTCCATATTGTGTTAAAGGTAAGTGATTAATTATTTAACAGCTAGCTGGTTGGAAACTTAATTCACTGCCTAGAAATCTGCGTTATGGTCTCTTTATAGTTCTTAGCTAAGTATTTCAGTTGTACAAAGAATTGTCTGCTAGAGGTTGGTTTTTTTACTGTGAGTTAATACTTTGGGTTTTCTACTTTAACGAAATCACTTGATGTTGATTGACTTTATAAATCGCCTTACTTTCTACTTAGTCGTCGTTACTTTAGGTTGGTAATACGCAACACCGTACTTCTTCAAATATTGTTCCCGCTGGAGGGAGGGAGTAGTAGGGAATGCAGCCTATAGTTTTTCTTCTGTAGTATTTCATGATTTTGTCTCTAATGTATTCTCTTATAGTCATTCCAAGTTGGTAATTTCGTGCCCATCCAATTTCTTTGAATCCTTTGCTCTATACATAACCAATATGTAATAGAATTAACTTTTTCCCGGAGAATCAAGTTTCTAGTTTCTACTAAACCAAAATTAAGGCAATTTTTGTTTTACAAAGCTTAATGCTCAAAGTTAAAAATGTTACAAAGACAATGGAAAGAGATGAATCTAATTTGCTTTTTGGGAATTTACATTTTAAAGATTTAATACAAGTAACATAGAAATTCTAAATTTACTTATTTATTACTGCTAATTTGTTTTATTTTTATTTCTGTATAGATTAACCTCAAGAAACTTAAAATTTCTGGGTCGCTTGTATTAATGGCAATCCTAAAAATCATAATATTATATATTTTTTTAATAAAAAAATAATGTTCACTTGCTTTTGCCTCTAGACAACATTTTATAAAATCATCGTGTTTTTTAGATATTTAGCTTTGCAAAGTAAAATACCGTCATTTTTATGTAGTACAAAATAGAAACTTGGTACAGTATGCAAAAGTTGGTCCTTTCACAGGTTTGAATTTGGTAGTTAAAAAATAGAAGTTCTTATCCTATTGTAAAATTTATTTTGCTAAACGGATACAAATTTTATAATATGTCAGCCTTCCTTTTCGAGATGTTTAATGTTTATGTGTGATTCGGTTTTACATACAGTAGTGTGTCAACATCCCATATACTCAGTGCTCCATCTCGAAATATACCGTTTTTTCATATCTGTACAAATCTGGCAGTTAATAAAAATATAAAGTTTCATATATTTTTGGATTTTCTTCTCTACAATCTCTAATTAAGGAATTGAGATTAGTACCTCATATCGTTAAGTAGTATTTCCTAGAGATTATGCGTTAACATTTTCAGTAATTGTAATCATAGCAACAAAAATTATCTAATGCAAGCAGGTGAACACTCACAGACCGCTTTGATTAAAACGAATATCCTTGTTATTTTTTACAATGCCAACGGCAACATTTTATTCTTTGTCCACCAAATACTATAGCGTTACATTCGTTTCATGTAATAAGGGAATAAATATAATACAATATAATTAAGAATATTCTGTATTCATAGTATCAACTCTTTTTAGTCTGCATTTTCATCGGGTTTTCTGACATTTTTTAAGATAAAGCACATAAAGAGTATATTTTAAAATTTGTATCAGTAATTACAACGTTTTGCTATTACATTCCAATAACATTTCTTCCTCCCTGACTTCATAAGGAAATAGCAATCTTAAAAAGACAGAACGAATATATAAAAAACGTAATGGTTGATAAACCGGCATTTTCTCGAAGAAAAATTATTGTTATAAATTCAAAGAGACTACGACCAGTCGCATTACGGTAATTTAAAATTAGAGTGTACAAACTAGTGTAATTAAAATTGTTATGTGTGTTGAAATGGATTTTTGAAGACGCCTTCCGAATGTAGCCGCATAATGCAGTACTCATGTGCACCACTAGTTACGTTGACGTTGGCACGGGTGCTTGCATTCTAATTGGAGATGATTGGCTTTAGCTTCACATATACTGGATTCAAATAAAACGTCCTACAACTCTTAAAATATATTTACACTTATACTGTATCCATATACAAGACGGTAAATAACGATAAAAGATGGTAAATCCCGATCGATGTCGATTCTTCACACCAATCATCATCAACCCCGATGAGACAGGACCAATCGAAATTGATCGCTATTTTCCATCTTTTATGTATATTTACCGTCTTGTATATGAATACAGTGTAAGTGTAAATACATTTTAAGTGTTGCAAGACGTCTTTCATGTATATCCAGTATATAAAACAGCACGTACCATGCCAATCAAGAAGTTATATTTAAGAGTTATTACGAAACTGCCCATTTTGTGTTCTAATCGGCTTAGGAGGAAATTCTAAGATTGTCTGAGCCTTACTGTACCATGACATGACACCCAAGTTATTCAATAGGCTCGTGGCTCTAGGCAACTTTATGTTTTGGTTAAAAGACTGGTTTTCATTAGCTACCATTTTGGCTTCTCATCACTATGAGTACAATTAAAACAAAAAGTTTTAATTTAACTATATATATTTCAGACTCTTATCAGAAGCCATCTTCAGTAGATACAACCATAATACAACTCATATCAACATAACTTTGTATAAATATAAATAAAAAATCACATGTAGAAACTGTGTACTAAATCCATGTAGAATTATGTGTGTAATACAATAGAGA
This sequence comes from Flexamia atlantica, assembly GCA_035578135.1. NCBI lineage: Eukaryota > Metazoa > Arthropoda > Insecta > Hemiptera > Cicadellidae > Flexamia > Flexamia atlantica. The sequence goes on along the minus strand of JAQJVK010000002.1, from coordinate 37,455,770 downwards.
ATATGATTTTCAATAGTCTTATTTTTTTAATAAAGGAGTTGCTGGTCTGGCCGGTTTTTATCTACTGAAGATAGCCGAAATATAGTTAAATTAAAACATGTTGTTTTAATTTTATTCATAGTGATGAGAAGCCAACTATTCGCCCATCATCACAAACAATTAATTATTCATACTGTAAAACATTGGTTTTTATTTGTTGATAAAGGGGGGATACCAAATGCTAGGTGAATAAATCTTATACGGGATGGAGGGATACAGAATAATATGTACTAAAAATATGAAAACTAATTTCCCAAAAATCGAATGTTTTCTCATATTAAGCCTGATGAGGGCGCCCGTGACCAAGGCAACGCAATTTGTGTCATACATATGTACTGCAGCAGGTGGCTGCATTTAGAAGGCGTCGCAAGAAATTTATTTTAACAAGTATTAAAATATGGGCAAAACACAGCGACCAAAGGGCAAAACAGGACGTAATTAAAAAAAACCGTTCTGTATCACAATACAATATCATATTAATAGCTTCGGGGTTCAAATCTAACATAGTATTTATTTGTTACAAAATATATTCACCTTTGTCTTTTAAGTATCAATGAAATCAAACAACAATGTATGTGATAAAGTTTATTTTTCCTTATAATAATTTAGTCAGCAGCAACAGTCCATCATCCAGTTGTAGTCGTCGCAGAGCGGGAGCGGCGACAGCGGGCACTGCAGCCACGGCGGGCATCGGATGGGCACTCGGTCTAGCCGACATTGCGTCATACTTTAATAAGTGTGTTCAGACTTAAAATATAGTTTGAAAGGTATGATATTTATCGGTACTTGTAAATCCATGATAATTCCAAAAGTGCATATATGGACATTCAACAGTTTTATGATCCTTATTATGTTCAAGAAATTAGGGCAACGTTTACAATTTAATTGTTTGTAAAAAAAATTTGAATAATCTGAAAATTACATTACGTTATGAAATTTATTACACAACTTCATACTCTTTCATAGGGCATAGTGCTCTAAAATATATAAAAGTATCGGCTACTGCACAGTGTTTTCATAAGTCCATCTGTCGAGAATTTACCAATAAATCTTACACACTTCTGATCAAGGGTGCTATTAAAACCATAAGTTTTAAAGAGCATCGGCTTTCTCGAGGCTCCCTTTTGATCTACCTCCACGGGTCAGCAGGTAGATTTCAGAACCACCCGAAATAACATCCCTGTTGACCCTAGAGATAGGGCATGGCCCCCACATTCGATTGCGGGCCCTGTAACCGGGATCAGCCTCGGGCCCCCCTATGTTTATGTGCTATGCTACATTTAAAAAATTACTTGGTAATTTTTTAACATTTTACAAATTTGATTCGGACTGATAATTGATAGTAATGAAGGCTAATAATTCAAGGCTAATAATTAAGGCTAATAGTTCAATCTAAAAAACAAACTTTATCGGGAAAATTATTGCAAACACAAATTTAAATAAATCATTCATTCACTTTTATTTTACTGGAAATACATTTTCATTTTGAGATCGATTTCCCTTACTACCAAGATTAAAATTCAGTTGGGGCCCGAGCATGCTGTTATGCTGTTCGCGCATTATATCTCCACGGCTATGGCCGAGTCAGCTGATTGGAGAGGGGGTATTTTTCTGAAAACATAGTTCTACGCGGCCCCACTGTCTGTCAAACATTTGTTTACCAACATCATATTTAGAAAATATTATATGATACGATTAGTCATGGTGTAAGGATAAATTAAAGGGGTGTGCACAGTCACCTGTTGTGACGTATTTTTTCTTTACACCATGACAATTAGTAGCATAGTATCCTTAGCCGGAGATATGATTCGCGAACTATACACTAATATGCAAACAACAGTAAATGGCGCGTATGCAGCTAATTAAAATAGTAACCAACCACTAATCTAGAATTTTATTTTAGTAAACTTAATGGAAAAATATAATTTTGAATTTTTGATCTCAATCTGCTGTAAAATATTCTGTAATGAATACGAAAAACATTAAAGTACAACTAGGCCCGAGACCCCCAGAGGCCCGGGCCCTGAGACCAGAGTTGCACCAGTCCCACCGATGTGGGAGCCATGAGATAGGGACCTGCACTTTCTCTCCTAAATTCTCTTTTTCGAGAATTTGCTATATTTGAAAAACATTTCTCTTTCGACGTAGATTCTCACTAACAAACATTCCGAAATACAGAGGATCTTGCAGTCGGAAACCCAGCTATTCTTTTTTATCTCTCTAACTAATAGAAAACTCTTCAGGCTACCTGACAGAGAAACTAATTATTCTAATGAGCGGAAATATAAGAAACCTTCTTACAGCTGAGTTTCCTACTGTTAAGTCCTGATATGATGAACATTAATGGTCAATTCCTAGGGTACACCTACGACTAATAATGAATAATGAAAAATGAAAAACTTAAATTTCACTTCTCTAGGACTAAAGAGTTCTGAAAATAAGACAAAAAGTCAGGTACGGTTTCCATATGGTAATATGGGGAAAATAGGAGATTTAAGCGCGTTGCCCTAAACCGGGGCCGGGGTGCTTGGGAAATTTGGATGGAAATAGGCATTAAAAACCTTGTTTTTATTGCATCCAAATGAAAAAATCTGTAATAAAATAGTTCAGTTTATTACTAATATGCACATTCTTCAAAAAATTCAAGTTAATTTTAACCATGTACCGGTATTTATTTTATTACTTTGTATAAAATTAAGTAAGTTTATTCGTAGTAACTGCTACAATAATGATCAGTAAGTACTTATACTTCCTATTCTAGAACAATAAACTGAAAAAATAATTTTAAAATATTCAAAACAAAAAAACTTAATACAAACAAAATCCGACTCAACTTTAACATATTAAATACAGTTTCCATGAATCTAAATCAGCCACTCTGTATGCCGTCTTACCCTCGAATGATTCGGTGATCTTTGTAGTTGTAAGCACTTTACAACACGGAGTACAGTACAGTCGAAAAACGAAATTCCCCATTAATAAAATATGTTTAGAATCCTAAAATATAAAAAACGATGTTTTTATTTAGCAATAAACTTATGGATGTAAATATATATCTGTTCTGTCATACTATTTTCACTTGATATTCATCATTATTTAACGAATGTCAGTGAAAAGGCTCAAAAAGTTATTTCCCTTTTTTTTGAATTCCCCGGAGTTGAAATTTTACCCTTAATTTCTGTTATCTCCAGGGAAATCCGGCATTATGGTAAACCTAAAATCAGCAGAAGGCTATCTTGTAAGTTGAGTGCCTAAACTCCCTTGCAAAGGTACGTACATGTCGAACCAAATGACATGGCCAACTCCACCTTAGACTAATCTTAATTTTATATATGCTTAGGGCTTACAACCTGGGCCACGTCAGTACCTGTAGGCATGGCGCAGCCGCAGCAGAAGCCGTGGACCACGGCGTCGTCCAGGCGGCAGTGGTGCGGCGGGCAGGAGTCGGGGTGGCCGCAGCTGCGCTGGGGCCCGAACCAGCGGCGCGCCACTGAAACGAGTTTGAACAGAACTGCGATCAGTGATTGGGACAGTCTTCCAGTTGCAAAGAGCATTGGCTTCGTCCAGTTGGTTTGGTACAAGAATGATTTCTTCCGCGCGACTGCAACGAGTTTGAACAGTAATTTGAGCAATCTTCGAGTTGCTTCATCCAACTGGCATGGTGCAAGGATCATTCCGTATCAGGTTTTGTGAACAAAACCGAAGCAGAGATCTTGAAATTTTCAAAAGCCCTTAAGTTAAGAGGAATGACCATATATAATTAATTTTATGAGGCGGAAAATGTAGCCAACGGAAAAAGGGTCTAAACGACTTCAGATCTCATATACCTACACTTAGGGATCTCAGATACCACAGCTACCTTTTCATATCTACCTCATACCTCATATCTATCTTTTCATTTCTTTTTATATGTAGTTAAGTCTTTACAGCTGGAGTGTTAGCACGAAGAACATGCCTTAATAGTGCAATTTTAGATTAAAACTTCAAGGAACTTTACGGTATCTTCAAGGCAGATCGATAAACTCAAGCTTATTTTTCAAAATTAAATTATATAATTTCATTGTAGTTTATTCTGAACAAGTTTATACAGTTCACCTAGACTTTTAAAAATATTATTAAACTAAATACCTTAAAAGTCTTAACGATTTAATAACAGAATGCATATTATAAATTCTCGCAAAAAATTGCATAATAACTTACTATTGGAGATAAATCTTCGATCTCTCCTAAAGACTCTGAAGGTGTCGGGATCGTCATCCTGTACTTGGCCGCAAACCGAGCCCAGGACCGCCAAAACCACTAGAAAATGCGTAAAACGGCGTTGCGACATCTCGCGGCTGGAAGCTGGCGAGTAGTCGGCGTCTCTGGCTACTTAGGATAATCTAACGACCAGTTTATCAGACTCAGGTTGTCACCTTTAATCGTTTTTGAGGTCGTTGTGTTCTTCGAAATAGCAAAATCGGTTCAAGGTCACGCCAATGAACTGGATAACGTTGATATGACGATGTGAATTGAATAGGACGATGTAAACAAATGTTCCTTTCACACAAGCTTCTTCTTTCAAAAGCGTTGTAACATTGAAGTTACAACGCACAGTCTCCCGGTACTCTATTACTTGTTTAACACTTTAGGAATGCTCTGGGGGTTTTTTGTGATGAAAACTCCTCCTGCAGTGTTCAACCGATTTTCATTGGAAGGAGCTCGGCGTGAAGTTTTGCAGGAAATAAAATTTATGAGAGATATAATTAAGGACAGAGTCCCAGACGACCTTAGAGTTTTAGGCTATATTTGTCAACTAGCAGTTGCCCGTGGCTTCGCTCACCATAGATAGCTTGAAACAGCTGATCTTGCCACTGCTCTTAGAACTGTAAAATTAGTACCCACGCAGCTGTTTACATTTCTGTGTTACATCCTTATAAAATAAAAACATTGAAATTGAGGACGTTCACAGGGCGTAGCCTTAGGGGATTTTAAGGAAGTGAATAGGCCTATGTGTTTCCCAGGTTCAAGATCTACCTCTGTGTGAAATTTCAAGCCAGTTGGTTCAGTGTTTTTCGCGTTCACTTGCCACAAACAGAAACCACCCCTTCTTTATAATAGTATTTAACATGGGAATATAAATATCAAGATACAGCTGATTATAATAAACAATGTTATCAGCTGACTTACGAAAGCTTAAAGCTGCTCAGCAGCGCGTGTCCACTAGTATTCTTTAGTGTTAGTTTTAAGGAAATTGCTCTTAATCCAGGAATTTTAGGCATAAAAAGTGAATCGATCTAACAAACCTTGGCCAGGTTAAACCTTTGCACAGATGTTATGTGGGGTATCAAAATACCTGCTGTGCTTCAGCCGCCATCTTGAAAACACCATTTCCGGTCCTTGTTTCTTTGTACATCCGTTCAAATAACACAAAGACTATAAGAGGTACGAAAAACGTGTAAATGTTGTTCTCGTACTAGATTAAATTTTCAATAAAATGAGTAGTAGCAGGAACAAGAACTTTTAAATATAACTGCTAATATTATTTATTTTCAAAAAATGTAATTCTGATACACTTGCTATAAAGATTATAGGCCTAATTTGAAGTAAAATGAATTCAAATTTTTATGTATTTTAATGTTAACAAATTAAAAAATTGTTAACCTGGGAAATCGAAGTTCGGATCCCACGTTAAAATATAGGTCCCTTGGTTGCAATTAGCTGTTGGGCTATTAATTAACAGTCCTGTCTAAGGAACTTGTCGGCCTTAGTAACAAGACTTCAAGATCGCGCCACAATCATCCTTCACTCATCTGTCATTCATACTTGACTTAAAATACCTAACTGGGTAGGTCACCATTTCAAAGTAATGTATGTATGTATTCCCAAGGGGGCAAAGCCCTTTAATCCTATAAAGAAAAATTAGTTAGAAGAATCTTGATATTTCCAATTATTTGACACATCAATCGTTGAAACTGGTTCACAATAAAGGTGTGGGTGAGCTCACAACAAAAGGTATTTCTTAAGAAAAAAAGTAAAAATATTAAACTAGGAAATCATAAGATTACTTCAGTCTCAATTTTTTATAAATTTTCAAAAGCTAAATAAATAGTGATATAAGAATTTGTTTTGTATGGTGTAACAATCAAAAACCGTAAATTACATTTGGTAGAAAAATCTTTTTGATTTGCTGTTTTAAATTTAACCAAAAAATAAACGAATAGGGTCTACCTGTTACCATTTTTACCTGATTACTTTCTCCCCCTATATAATAAGTATATGGAGAAGATATTGTTTTTGTCATTTTTTAGCGAATTTCCCCTATAGGGAAGAAGCTGTTACCGTAGGTCTCATGGTAAGACCTAAGCCTAAAACCATCATAACTTTTCTTTTTGAGGTCCTCAGATAAAGTAATAATTATTCAACTTATTATTATTATTCAATATTCACTTATTATTATAATAAGTGTAAAGTAGTAATTATTCGGACGAGTTCGTAAACCAGCCCGATCGGACCACCGGAAGGGGGGGTAAAGGGGGGTAAACCCCCCCCCCAAAAAAGGGTTTTTTGAGATTTTTACATAGAAAAATCAAATTTTTCAAATTTTTACTGGCACCATTGAATTCAACCCAAAAAAAAAAACAAACAATTTAGTATTTTGAATCATGGCTCTATGTCCATTGGTTGCCGAGATATTGAAAGTGGTAAACACTGTACGTTGTCCCAATGTTAACGTTATGGGAAATAAGTAAAATTCTATATCTCGCTTATTTCTCAACATATCTTGATAAAACTTGGTAAATGGCTTCTTCTAGTTCAGATCTACTAAATATTGAATTAAAACCACCCAGTTTTAATATACCTGTAGCAGCAAACCTCCATACTCATTCCCCATGTTATTCTTATGGAGCTTACAAAAACGTGTCAAATCTCGCTATGTTGGATCGAAATATGTTGTTTTGCACTTGAAATTCGCTGAGTATGCAGGTCTGCTGCAACGGGGGTATTTTAATTTGAGTTGTTAGTGGATATATTCGTTTTAGTGCTCCCTGAATCCAAAAAAGTGGTTTTCGGAGTGGTGTCCTTCTGTCCGTGTGTGTGGATGTGTGTGTGTGTTGTTGTATGTAAACAGAGCTAGGGACGATACCAAAGGTCCGTTTTTAATAAAATTTGGCATGAAGGTATAAAATCGTGATAATTCCAGGCGTTTTCTCTTTTTTTTATTTTGCCAGCAAAAATTCGAAATTTCTCAAAAACGGCTTTAGGGATTTTGGTAAAAATTTCATGGTTTTTAGTGCTTAAGATAGCAAACAAAATGACCACACCCACATGTCTAAAAAAATTCAGGTTAAGAAGTTGTGTGGGTTTAAGTGTTAAAAAATTCATATATTTTTCAAATTTTACAGAATCTGTAACTTGACTTGTGACCGATATTTCCCCAACGAATATTGAATCGTTGCAAGAAAATATACTTGCAACGATTCAATTTGGCTTGAAAAAATAAATAATCCAGTATCTTGAATTATTAGTTTTCGTCAACTGGTTGCGGAGATAATTGATATTTTCGTTTGGCGGTAAACGCAGCACAATGTCCATTGTTTTCTTATGGCAAATATTCAAAAATATCTCCGTTAATTGCTAACCGATTTTGATATAATTCGGTACGTATTTGTGAGATAATTGTAAATTCATTTCATTTTATTTTTCAAATTTTACAGAATCTGTAACTTCTAAAGAAAATATACTTGCAACGATTAAATTTGGCTTGAAAAAAAAAATAATAAAGTATCTTGAATTATTAGTTTTCGTCAGCTGGTTGCGGAGATGATTGATATTTTCGTTTGGCGGTAAACGCAGCACAATGTCTATTGTTTTCTTATGGCAAATATTCAAAAATATCTCCGTTAATTGCTAACCGATTTTGATATAATTTGGTCCGTATTTGTGAGATAATTGTAATTTCATTTCATTTTATTTTAGATTTTATGCTCTAGGGGAGAGAGTACTTGACAGTTTGCTGATACCAATTATTTGGCTAAATATTATTTAGTCCTACTCAGTTGACTTAATATGTACAAAATAAGGATATAAACCACTTCAAATAGGTATTTAACTAGATAAATTTCAAAAAGTGTGTCATTTTTAAAGTTTAATCGTCTTGACAATATATTATTTGTATTCTTTGCCATAAAAATAAATTTATTTTCATGGCTTTTAGTTGTTTAAATGTTAAAAAGCTGTGAGCATAACTTAAGTTGTTTTACTTTGAACAGGAGGTGGTTGATAACATCAGAAAAATAGAAAATCAATACCTTAGAACATCTCTTTGACAATTTATAAGTTTCTAATTGCCCCAACTTCAATAACACAGGCCACAAGCTAAATGCGGATTGTTTATGATTTAAATTTATTCCGTTAGAAGTCGTTACTTTTTCTACTTTTTGCTTTTAGAAATTTAATTCTAGAAATTTGGCTCTCAAATCCTGCAGTTGGGTGGGAGCGACGGAACGGGCGCCGCCGCGGCGGCGAGGCGGTTATTGATAGGTGGCGCTGTTCGTAGCAAACGCTGACACTACTTGTGAATAGTTTGGCCGAACGCCGCTAGGTAGTGCGGTCATGTCAATAACCACCGCACACTATCGACAGACACCGGTAGACACTATCGTTGTCACGTTGTAGTGAACGGTAATCGTCTTAAAATCACTACTTTTTGCCGTGCAAGTTATATCTGCCACTTCCCCCAAAATGGGATTTTTAAGGGAATACCCCATATTTTCAGCTACAAACCCAATCGAGTGTGGGGTCTGTAGCTGAACCACTCTTTTTGAAACGCTCAATAAAATAGGCAAATTCCTGCAAATTTGAGGTTAAGTCATGCCTCTTGCCCTAGCCAAAGTTTCAGCAGGGTTTGAAAATTGAAAATTGCCTATGTTGTTGTTGTTGTTGCTGTTGCCTATGTACTTACAGGTCAAGTAAGTAAAGCATTCAGATGGCTTCTAAACTTACCGAAAAATTTTGAAAACAGTTTATAAACAATGCTTGACTCAAAATCCCTTTGGTTGAATTTTGATCTTAACCCCTACCACCAAAATCAAACTTTTTGGAACATGGTTGCCATATATTAAAAAATGAACATATTAATATTTATATTATATGAATGAATGGATGAAACGTGTATTTATCCATCAAATTACATAATACATAATACAATACAATCCAATACAAAAATGTACAGTACATAATATATAAATTGAAATGACGGTTGGTAATGACAATATCAAAGTGATGGACAAATCTAGGGACCTCCTAGGCATGAAATGCCAGTTTTGAGGCCTCCTTCACATAGCATTATTATAACGGCTGAGTGACTAAGACTAAACAAAAAAGAGTATTAATAGTACATATACAATCAATTTTACTTAATACAAGGTTCAACTATGCTTTGAACAAGGACCATTGTGTATGTACTATGTACACAAGCCAACATTAATACAACCGTTCAACGTTTAGAAAAATATCCAATATACTTTCTGAGAAACCGATTAATGTTAAGAACTGATTAAACTGATAATGTTTAGTTATCTTTAAACTATTCCTTTAAATAAATAAATAAAAATAATAAATTATTGTTTTAAAGTTTTTTTTCAAGCTAAGTTTTATAAACTTAAAATGCGTGTACTCTTAAGTGCGTATATAGTGAGCAAATTCCTGATTAACGAAAAATATTTAAAATAGGATTGACCGTGTAAGGTGCGGTTGAAAATATAACTGAGTTTATCTTGTTTGAACGGGTTTTACAATATTATACAATCAATAAAAATTACCGTGAAAGGACCGCTTAAGATCTTAGCAAATAAGACTTTAATTGTAATGCTAATAGTTTTACAGTAAAGTCGTGTATCTGTGGTAAAATACAGCATTGACTGCTTATCTGATTTTTTTCACAGTAGAGTTTTTTGTGAGAATCATGATTAATAAATTTCAAATTATTGTATTTCTAAGCATTTATATTTTTAAAAAATGATACGCCATTTTATTCCCTATAAGAATAAAATTAGGAAACGAACTCTGTTTACCCAAACGAAAAATTCATTTTTTCGCAACCGATTGCAGTATCTAACGCGGCGTCCGAAAATGTTGACGAAACCAATACTTCCTCCATATACCATATAAAAGCGGGAGAAAGTAAAAATTATTGGTCTTGTGTAAAACCCCATCTTCTCTTCGTCCATTAAAAAAAAACCTTCCAATCACCGCTCCAACGATTCCGAAGCGGAGAGAAACGTTGGATTTTCAACTACAACCATATATTACAACGAAGATAACGGTCTCTGCCGATGAAAACAAAACAAGCAAACCAATAAAGAGAGGCAGAGGCCAACAACAAAGGATGAATGAAATCACGTGGCAGCGCTACAGGTCACGTGGTCCCGGCACGTACCCGCTTCTTCATTCACACAGACGTGCCTCGTTGCGGCTTTGTCTTTGCCGCGCTTTTATTTAGAATCCCGCGTTAATCAAGGAGGATTTTGACCGACGGTGTCTAACCTGTAATCGAGTTTTCCCCGTTCAATTTGTTTCCCCGCGGTCCGAGCTGAGTGGTTGTGACGAATGAACGAGCCCACTTCCTGCGCGGTTTTCCGTGGGTGATTTCGTAAAAAATTTGGGCGTTGCAAACTGGCCGTAGGTGAATTGGGAATCACAAAAACAATCGACTGTTCAACTGGTTTTATCGTAGTCCTTACGTTGGCAGAGATTGGAAACATCCTAGCTTTTAGTAGAACATGTAAAGGTCTTAACATAGCACTTAAAATTTATAAAATGAAAATTGTATTTGTTTATTGGGACACGGTTTAAGAGGATAAATATTTGTGATTAAACTCTTGATTTTTTATGACTTAGTCATTGCCTACGACTAAAAACAGATTTAGATAAGAAATCAACATACTGATGTACCTAGATATTTAAATTATAAAAGCAGATAAGAAACACTTGTTGGTGTTTATGAAATTGTATGTTTTGATACGTTTTCTCATTCTATTATAAACTATTTTGTTTGTTATCAGTTAAATTAAACTTATCATGATAAGGTGCTAAGAAAAAAATAAAACATTTTTAATTCTCTTCCCGTTGAAGCATATAGACTTGGCAGTAATTCCTTAATTTGGCTGCGTCGCTTTTGCTCCACGGTTAAGGGTCATTTTGGAAACATCGCTTTTGCTCCACGGGTCAGCAGGTCGATTTCAGGACCGCCCGAAACATCGCTTTTGCTCCACGAGAGATGGGCCTGCGCTCCCCCTCCCCTCACGTTTGAAACACTCACCCAGTGGCGGCCGGCCCATAAGGACTCTCGGACGCCGCCCCCTCAGAAGATTTTCAAATATACTGAATTAAATTAATTTACATATGTATCCGACAAAGAGTGAAAACCACTAATTTTCATTATACTGACCATTAATGATGAATTCATTTCAACTATAAGCATCGAAATATTTTGCAAAAGTATTTAGGAGTCAACTGCTGTTGCGCGTTTATCTCGCGGACGCTGCCCGGAGCGTCCCAATCCTAACGCATGCTATCTTATGGCAAATCCAGCAGACAGTGGATAGGGTGCTCTGACGTCATTGCCGTGTTGTGTTATACGCAGGCTGGGGCAGCTTCCGAAGATGCGCGCGCACATCAGTAATCAGTGCAGCCACCACAATCTGTTTAGGGCATTAAGAAGCTGAACCTTTGCTGCCGTTATGATTGCACGATTCATGTTGGTGCAACTGTTGTTTATTCGTTTTAGTAACCATAGCAACCTACCAATCTCTCTAACCTCTAAACCGTAACCTAAACGTTGAGGGATGGGAGCTAAAGTGAGGTTATTTGTTTACATTCTGTGTTTCATGTGTCTCTTTTACTCCAATGAGTCGGTAACCAGGGTTGGTGATAAGTGATTGTTATTATTTTAATAGTGATTTCAACGGATATTGGTAGACCATGAAATTGTGAATATCAATCAAAGGTAAGTGCAATACACAAAATCCTTAATGCTCTTTTAGTAGTAAGTAGTAAGTGAGTCCTCCTGTTCATTTAATCCACCAGCCGCCACTGCACTCACCTCCAGGTTCTTACTTGAAAACTGTCATTTAAACGTAATAATACAACTTTACTTTTTTTGTCTAATCGAAAATATGTATTTTTGAAAGTATGTTAAACTATTTCAATTTTAAGCGCAAGTATACGATATTGTGTAAAATAAATAACTTAATAATAAAATGTGTTACTATTTAATACTTAACCCACATTACATTTATGTTTTTCAACAATGCACTATTAGAAACAGAGAAGCCTTTTTTTGACACGAGATACAAATTTTAGGCATGAGAATGGGAGCAGAAAACCACGTTTGAGCAGTAAGAGTATATTTTCGGCGGGCATCAATCACTATTTAAATAACTAATTTCACTAAATCCAAGCTTAGTATAGTACCCCGTCTTCCTTCGCGATCTGCTGTTACTCTGTTTTCTATTAATAAAGCTATTTTGGGACCAATATTGGAACCTATAAAAAGTAAAGTTGAGATCAATTGAAGGTTCAAGGTCACATTATTTTAAAGCTACCCTACATGGTTTACTTTAAAAAAATCTGCAAAAACGACAAGTTTGAATAAATCGACATTAATTCTATTGTAGTGACCTTGAAACTCATGTTCATGCCTAAAAGCTTGGTGTTGTGTTAGAAAAGCTTCCCTGTTTCTAATCGTGATTTATTGTATAAAATAAATGAAAGATGGATAAGACATGGTAATACTATTTTATTTTGTTAGCTATTACTTTTAAACAATAATGTTTACTTGTCGTTACTGTTACAATTGAAGTAGTTTTCATGTTTTCAATTATTATAAATATATACGTTTATGCAAAAAATAAAAGTTGCATATTACATTTAGATGGCAGTATTAAGAAACAACTTGGAGGTGAGCGAAAGAGAGAATTTGGGTGGAGAGGTAGCGCAGGCCCCTTTTTCGTGGAGCAAAAGCGATGTTTTGGGCGGCTCTGAAATCTACCTGCTGACCCGTGGAGCAAAAGCGATGTTTCCAAAATGACCCTTAACCGTGAAGCAAAAGAGACACACGCCTTAATTTATTGTGAGATTGTTATTTTTTATGATCATCAGGGCAGTTGGGCAGTATTCTGAAACCACCCTATAAGAGTAGACTACATTTGTTTGCTGTTTTTACCGTAGCATACAATTGGTGATTGGTGTGAATTATTTATAGTTCACTTAAGGTGGAGACTCCCCATTCTCTTTGCTCCACGACCCCAACTCCCGGCCTTATGAAGATTTTTATTTCAATTATAGCCTATCAATGAATAATTTTAGACTATTACTCCACACATTTCTTGTTCGTTCCAAACTGGTAGTCCCATTTAATCTTACTGATTTACCTTGTTTTGTATTATAGAGGGACGGGATTATTGCCACAATTTTTGATCTTTCTGTCCATGGCGCGACTGCCAGAATAATTAGAGAGGATTATTAGGGTCAACATGTATGGTTCGAATTGGGATGACTGTCACAACCTCCCGGCCAGCAGGTAGTCGCGATAGATGGAACCTCCTGTAATGTATATGTATCATCACACTGCGACGTAATTACCTATTTTACAATCGTCATTTGGTGGCCGAAACCAGCTCTTTTCGGCCCTAGGGCCGAAACTCAGCTGATCATTTGTTTGCTTGAAACAACTGATAACTAACATCACATAATTATACGGCATTCAATAGGTTCCAAACTTGAATAGTTGCGTTCAATATGATTTCCATAGCTGTGTTTGTTTAAACCATGATAAAGGAATTGTATCAAAGTTCAATCTTAAAGTTTTGTTTTCAAAGCATCTCAAATAAATAATCCGATTTTTAATGTCATATAAGTAAGTTATATTTCATTGTATAGTGTGGTGAAAAATAACGTTCACGCCTCGGCCGAAAGGGTTTTGCAGCTCTCGATCGCTTCAAATTTTAGATTTCGTCTTGAATTTGAAACACGATTTCGAGCCTGCAAAACCTCATTTTCGGCCCTTGTTGCGAAATATACTATTTAGGCCTACAAAAGCCAAATGTATTGCCAGCCAGGTGTATTGCCTGTATTTCATTCCAAGGGTTAATTTCTTTCATAACTAAGGACATGATCAAGTAGGATGCTTGCTTTTTAAATGAAAGGCAGACTCGCGTTTTCGGTGTGCTTTGATCGGAACTATTTCCCATCGATAAGGCCTACTACTAGGAGTTTATATATCGATGCTATTTCCTGAAGTGCAAATACTTGACGAACAGAAGCAGTCTGAGAGCAGATCACGTCTCTACTGTGTACGGTCTTACCTACACCCACAACTGTGACTTTCTACACCTACAAGCGGTCAATCTTTTGCCACCTGAGGTCGCTTCGTTAGGTGAATTATGACTATTTTTTATGTACCAAATATTTTTACATCCAAAATTTTTGGAAGTAACAGCACTTTAAACTGGTTTAGGTTTATCGCTTTAAAAAAAACTCAACCAGAACTCAAATTCCACGGCATTCACGATGGTTGCGCGGCACTAACAAATACGACGTGATTGGTCCATATGCTACTGACCCCCCTCGCCTCTCCGGCGGAGTATCGAACTCTGATGAGATTGAAAATAAAATAATTTTGAAAATTGTGAGATTAGTTTATCAATTGAATTTTTGCGGACATTATAACTGATTACAAAGACAGAAAACATGCCTCTGCAGAGAGCAGTGATTTCTACTCCTTGAGCATAATTACCTACCCTGTCGTATAAAAACCCCATGACACGCACACGTACCTTCGGCCATCAAGCTTCCGCAAAAAAATTGTCCAACCTTTTGGGTTAGAAATTTATTACGCCTATACAATACAGATGCAGAGTATAGAAATTGACTGAACTCCTATAGCCTTAAAGAATATTTTTAATTATGTATCCAGTAAATAATTTACTGGTTGTGAAATGTTATTCAGTGGTGAATATGAACAAATCAATCGACAAGTCAAGTGAGTAGAAATCAAAACAGTGTCATTGTTTTGACAATGAGCAAAAAAATCGGTGATAATGTACCCTTTGGAATACGATTATGTAACCTCCCAACTTACTTCCATTCTGCACATTGGTTCGGAAAATCTCATGCCAAAATAAGTACACTGCAGTACGAGACTGTATGAACAGTTGCCACATTCGGGAACAAGAGTATAAGGTTTGGATTTAGAAACCCAAGAGTAAAAGTTATATTCATTTCATGTCATTTAGCAGTCGTATAGAAGTCAGATATAGTATTTGGGATTTAATTTATTAATACAATAGATAAAAAATAGTTTAATGAACTCTCTAAAATGTAGTTACATTATACAAATATATAAATCTATGTATCCTTTTAAGAGGCAAAGACTGAATTATTTTCTAATGTTGCAAATATGTATTTTAACATTAAATTGAAATTTTTTAGTACGAATATTTTATTGTAGAATCATTAGTTGGTGTTATCCTATTTTAGTAACTACAAATAGAATTTACTAATTTAAGAGGGATAGGGCAAACTTAATTTTAAATAATATTACTTAACTTCCACTTATTAACGTACAGCAAATGTAACAATAACAGTGTAAATATTCATGTCATAAAACTGATCAAACACTTCAAAACTGAAAAATGGTAAATATAACTTAACAACAAGAAAGAACAACTACTGATAAAAACCTAACTACTAATTTTGGAAAGCCTCATGCTAACCTTATAAATACAAATTTAATTTCAATGTCTTTAAAACTCTCATCCATATTATAGTAAATATACAAAAGATAAAACTGTTCCCCCCTTTTTCCCTATAAGCAATAAAAAAACATCATAAATTTCATTGTTGTCCATTAAAAAAGAAGGCATACATTTTACAGACCTCAGTAACATTTTTAAACCGTATCAAAAGCAGTTAACAATAAAAATATAACTATGTTTAAGCGATAAACTGGCTTAAGGAATAATGTAAGGCATATAATATATTATATCATTTAAACATACTATGACAAAAATTATATTTTAAAATATCTGCATTTAAAACTTGTAACCTCAACCCAAAAAAACATAACCTTCATTAACTAACAATAACAAAGATTTATGAAACATATTGAGCAATGTTCTTGCACCATGAAAGCATAAAACAATCAAGTATACATCTAACTTCTTACACACTACAGAACTCAACTAATAATAACGGGAAGCAATTTTTACAATAAAGCACTTGTTATCACAGAAATTGACACAACACACACACGCAAATATGGAAAACTACTGGAAAAACTACTAAAACATAAAGCAAATATTATAAAAACGAAATAATCTCTAAACATGTTATGTGCACTTTCAAAAATCAAAAGTTTTCATTGAGCTTCCGCACCCATAGTTTCTCGCTGAGCTGGTTGTACTGTAAATGTTTATCTAAATGACGTGGTCAAACCATTTACAAAGTATGAGGCGTTTTATAAAATAATAATACAAAAACAATATACCTTATGTTAAAAAGTTTAAATGATTAGCCATGAGTGATAGATTGGTCAGAAATATTTTATTTGATGCAGTATTATAAATTTTAACTAATACACAGTACATTATTAACACCTGTAATAACTATTTTTCAAATAAATTTACTTAGGTAAATTTTATTGCCATAAGGTGTCAAAATTTTGTTTTTTCATGCTGGACGCGTTTCAGGCGAATGGCCGCCTATCTTCAGCAGCAATTAAGATCATTAAAATGAGTCCATTGTTATTCGAACAGTTGTCGAAACGCACGAAACATTTTCACTTTTCGCGCGTTTTGACAACTGTTGGAGTGGTAATGGACTAATTTTAATGTCTTCATTGCTGCTGAAGATAGGCGGCCATTCGCCTGAAACGCGTCCAGCGTGAAGAAACAAAATTTTGACACCTTATGGCAATAAAATTTACGAAAGTAAATTAAGTTGAAAAATAGTTATCTTAAAAACAAACTGGAGCACATGCCCAGTACTTTATCCAATAATGAGAGTAAAAAAGTTATCTAAGAGTAACCTATAAGTCTATGATTAGTATTGTGATAACTCGGTCTAAAATTTTTCACTTGTTGACCACAACCACAACAAGTTGCTTCAAAAATACCTAAAACACCCATAATTTGTAAACAGTTTAAAAACATTTCATGTGATCGGAAAACATCAGTGTGCAATAATTTTAAGCAGTTAATAAGAATCTCTTTAAAAAACTTGAAAAAGAATCAGTTATCCTGTTGTGCAGCATATAAAAATAAAAACTGTAACGGCAAAATAAAACGTCATAAATAAATAAACTGAGATCATCGTGAAAAAAAATCTTAGGTGCGAGATGAGAAATCTACCAGGGACGCCACACTTCCTCGTGGTCCGAGCCCGAGGGGGAGACCATGAGGAGGCCGTTGAGGGGGCGGGAGAGGTCCTGGACACTGGGGGTGGACGAGAGCCTGGGAGGCCTGAGGGCGAGGTCGGCGGGCGACCTCTGCGGCGGGTCCTGGGGCGAGATGGGCGGGGAGAAGCTGCGGGAGCGCGGGGGCACCTGGACGGAGAGGGGGGCGGTGAGGCACTGGCCCAGGTGGGCGACCAGGCGACGACCGACGTCGGCGTCCAGCCCGGGCAGAGACAGCAGGAACCCGCAGGCCTCGCTGGCGCACTGGCTGAACCCCGCCTGCCAGAGGAAAATCAATATTAAAACTTTAATGGATAGCACGTTAAAAATTGGTTGGTTAGAGAAAAAAGCGTCAACATTGTGAAGGAGTTACTGTGTTGTAGTGTTGTCAATATTTTTATAGAATAGGGGGAGATAAAGTGATCTCACTTAGTTCATAGAGTTACTGATTATGGCACCGATCTTCCGAGTTATATAACTCTAGATAAGTTGAATGCTAGAATAGAAATAGATAATAAAATGCTAGGTATTTAATTTTTGCCTGAATAAGCATGAGCAATAAGGTGAACGTTGACTCTTCAATAAGCCAAATCGCAAGTTATATTCTCAAAAGAAAGAAAATATCTATACTTCACACTATTTTTAAAGAGAGAAAATATTAACTAGAGTCGAGCTTCGGAAAAAAGTACTTTTGAAAGCAAGTCATACTGACTAGCTAAAGCTGCTACACAGAGATATTTGTTTTGTTTTTTTTTAATAATTTATTATTGCTGAGGCATTATGATGTAAAGCTCTTTACCTCTTGTATTCATTGCATGTAATAACTGTCTCCCAGAGTTCAACAGGTTAACAGTAACTTCATATACTTTGCAAGAAATGACAACCTACCCAAAGGTATTTTAAGCCGTATGAATGAGAAGTGAGTGTAGGATGATTGTGGCTGGATCTGGCAGTCTTTTTACTGACTATAAGGTTGACATTAATAGCACAACATACGAACTATGTAAGTCATACACTGACCTGGAACCTGTGTATGTCCTCTGCCGCGTCTCTAGGTCTGGTGATTCTGTGGAGGTGTTTCACTGTCAATTCCAAAATGTCCGCCTTCTCTAGCTTGTTTATGTTCTCCCCTTCCGCCTGAAACAAACGCCATTTTGTTGAAGATAAATTAATAACACATACGATTTTATGAATTATTTCTTTCTAGGAAAATTATGACCTGCTACTCGATGCGGTTGAGTCTGACTAGGTAAAGCTATGTTGCAATGCCGCTTATTTACAAGGAAATCAGGTAATCCACTTTCAGTCTATCGTGCCTACTTTAACTTATCACATACATTAATCTTTATGATAAATTCATCCGGTTCTTTCATTAAACCTATTTTCAATAACCTATTTTAAATTAATACGTTGTACAATAATTTGCATAGCTTTCTCTCACTTCTTACTTCTAAGCTTATGTATCTCACATTGTATTTTTGTAAATCGTATTTGACATTATGACAAATTGGATTTTGAACAACTCTCTAATCAGCAAAAAATACAACTATCAAAAACACGAATAATCATTTTAAATGGACTATTAGTATTTTAAGCAGGATAGCAATCAAGACGAAATAAGTTGTAAGGTACAAGGAGTGTAGGCTATAATAAAGAGGTTGCTGACATAAACGACAGATAATTAATTGGTTCAAATTAAAAGCCTGCAGTTTGTATTAAATGAATACAATAAATGAATACAATAGGTGGCGTCCAACATTAAAACCGAATTAAAAATAAGTGAAGTATCACATCGACAATTTTCGTAAAAAAGTCGCAATGATAGACTTGCAACAGAACAAAAAATAGTACAACAAAAGAATCGTCCTGAACAAATCCGTCTTGTTATCCAGTATGGAAAATAATCCGGGTATGTTAACCCGACAATAGACATCCGACACAAAAACACAATGAGGATTCGCTTTCATTTGTCACGTGTGAGTAACAAGGTAAGGGATTGAAAGCTCGGGCCATGCAAATTGGAAATGTTCAGTCCAAAATAGAGGGGGAGGCAATTGGTCACACTGAGTGGGGCTTTGTCTGGGGTCCGAAGCGTTGTGAGTGAGGAATGCAATATGGGAAATGAAATTGGAATTATAATTTGAGCTTGAATTTTTCTTTAGGGGAATCCAAATATAATTTGAGGCATAGTAGAAGAATCAACACACATTTTTACGGACCTACTTTAGTTAATATAATGTAGAAAATGTTCAATTTTATTTCCCTGAAACCTTATCAGAACCTATCATTTTATTGATGAAAGTCGTATGATTATTTTTGTATGCGGCAGGACAGTCATGTGACGGTAAAAATGCAATCATTTTGTATTGGGAAACTGTTGTTCTCAATTATTGATCATTGGATCCATTGGACTTGTGAATTCACTGATTGATCATTGGTTGACAGACGAGCACCTTTATTTATGAAAATACTGAATACTCTTTTTGACTATGGAAGTATATAAATATTTAATACTCATTCATTTTACATTATAAAGGGCTATTTTTTGGTCTTGAGAAAAATCTAAATAAACAGCCAGAAAACACGAAGGCGGAAGAGAAAATAATTAAATGAGATATCCGTGCGTGAGCTCTGCTACTGGACGAACCCCACGCACAACGCATTAGCCAACGGGGCCGAGCCCCCGGGCACGAGAGGCCTGTGGGAAAATAAAACCGGCCCAAGGCTTTAGGGCCTCTCAGTCCCCGGGGGCGGAGCCGCCCGCCTCTGCAGGGGCAGGGGTCAAGGAAATAAAAATGGAATCGCTTCCCGCTTCCTCTGAAGTGTTGGGCTATTTTGTTTTTACGATCAAGGTAGCCAGCGGATCTGCTTTATTATGTAATAAAAGGGAACAAGGGAATCGGATAGTTTTTTTGGGACAAACGTAAAGAGAAAAGAATGATTAAAAAAAGTTGGAGAGGGATTTAAAAAATACTCATCTAGCGGATATTTTATCTAAAATGTTTTTAAACAAGTGTTTTATTTCAAATCATGAACTTTTAAAATGATTCGTTGTTTGACAAATTTTATCTATTTGAACATTTAGGAAATACGAATTTGTGCATAGGCTTCAAGCAAAGTAGGCTACATTGTATTAATTCTGTCACAACCAACCGCACTATTACGTTGCTTGATTTATAGTGCACGAGTTAATTTCTGAAATCGTATTCTGTATCTTCGAGTTATTGTAACACCCAATCACTTACGAAACCACCGTAAATCAGCTAAACCTGAATTTGTCCTGTTCAGGACCTGTTTCAATGCTCCGTTCTACATCGAAAAAAGGTGATCGGCGGAGCGACCATGCGGCATTATAGACATAATTTTTCTATATACTAACTTCCGGTTCGTTCCAATAAAATAAGCAAACTCTCGAAATGTTTGGCCGCACTCAGCTAACGCTTCGTGCGACCATCTACAATTCTCGAGCGGCAATGACGTACTTTGCACTCTTAATACACAAAAAATAGCTATTTCTTGCTCTGTACAAATAAATGAAGAACTATACAGAGTGGCAACCTAATGCATTTTTCGTGTCCTTTTTTCCAGCGGCGCGGCGACAAGTTTGTCGAGCTGTTATGCCACACCAATCGCTCTGGTATCGAAGTTATTATTGAATATATTTGTTTTTGGGACCTATAGATTTGATATTGACGAAATGATCCTTGATACCAATGCAATACGGGCGACAAAATAACCTAACAAACTTTTGACGCCGCTAGAAAAAACGGGCACGAAAAAATGCATTAGGTTGCCAATCAAAAGAACCAAAAGGTTACTGTACTGTAAATTGTAAATCGTAACTCTTTACTGGTAACTTGTAACTTGTAACTGTACCTCCAGGGCGCCCATCATGAGGTCCTTCAGCTCGTCCAGACATCGGTTGATGCGCGCTCGCCTCTTGCGCTCCAGCAGGGGCTTGGTCACCTGCGGACAACCACATACCTGCTCTATACTGACAGAAAAATATTAAAGATTTAATACAAACCTAAAGAAATTTGAAAATACATTAGATTTTTTCGGCTGTCGCCGCGAGCACGTTGTTAAAGATATACAGCTGAAACAAGAAGGAGCATTGCGTATTCACCACTAGCACAATAAAAATCCCTTTGAGGGGCCAAAGGCAATTCGGTATCGCCCTCGGGAGAGATACGTACTAACATCACTCCACGATGATAGAGACTAATAATGGAAAAAGGAAAGGCGACTTGGTATAAATAACCTTTGTTAAAACCATGGTCATAACTAGAATATAAAGTACTGTTATCCACTTTTAATGTCCAAATATAACTTCAGACGCTGATGTAATTTCGTCGCTCATTCATATAAGTTCTAAACAATGATGAATGAAGTAAATATTCCTCCGCGGGGTCGGCGATCAGCACGTGTAAACGTTCTCGCGCGGGTAAAAATTACGGCAATATATTTTAATTTAAAAAATAATTTATTGCATCTTGAAGAAAAATAAAATTGACACCAGGTTCGTAAAGTACATTTTACTTTTTCTTCTTACATTCCGAGTTATTTTAGCTCAAAATATCAACTAGCTAAACCCCACTAAACTCGGACTCCAATTACTACTTTTTTTAACATTAAGAGCCTTTATTCATAAAAAGTTTTCCGATAAAAATCTCCTCGTTATATTCCAACATATGCAAAATTCATTATAGCCAGTGTGAACCGCATAAACACATCGTCGCATAAAAGACATACCGGCGTATCTTGATTTTTGCAATTTTTCAGGAGAGCAGTTTAAAGGTTTTTATGTTTGAACATTTTATCATTGCATGAATAGTATAACTCCTAAGATTATGAAATTTGGAGTATATGTAGCCAAAGAGTGTTTTTCAACATGTAATGGTTTAATTAGGCTTAATGACTTCCGTTCCCCCCTTTACCCCCCCTTCAAGTAGATACGTCTCTATGTTTTGGTATGTCCGTACTCTCAAAATGAAAGATACGCCATGTTACAGTTAACGATTTTGGTTTTATTTTTTGTAGTAAAAGTTTATTTCCTTGAACAATTGTCCTTGGTAAAAATAAATAGACACATGTTTTTTAATATGTTAAAAGTTTAATAAAAATCTAAATTTGCAAGACTAGGCTATATGGAAATTTTGAAAAAAAGTAAAAATCATCTAGTCAACAATAAATTTCTTTCCTTAACAATTATTAATTAGTACAACAGTACTGTATATAAAAAATGTTTCAATGTAAACGGGAAGTAAAGTTAAACATAATTTATATCAAAAGAAATATTATCCTAATTTCACTTTGTTGTTCTTTGAATTGCAAAGATAGAAATCCTAAAGAACTATAAAAAAACTGTCGTATATAAACGTAAGCTGATAAATAAAAGTATAAAACTAAGACGAATTGAATTGAATAAAAATCTATCTGAGAATTGAAGTATAAAACTTGAAAGTTACAAAATATACTTACTAAGCTTAATTTTATTCAGAAACAAAATACTCGAGTTTAACCAAAAGGTTTCTTTTTGAGATCATCATGATCACGCAGTCAGTCTTGAGAATGCCTGATAATAAAACCAAACCCTAACTTGTAATAAAATGTAAAACTCAACAATTAATATATAAAACAATATGTAAACCTGATGATAAGCCCCTATTTACTTCCTAAATAAAAACAGATTACTAAGACTTGAGAGATCGACCTAAGGTAGTCCAAGATCACAAGATCACAGTCAAAGGCACCTTTTCTAGGTATGATGAGGCAAACTTTTGTAAAGCAAAACATGCTCTTCATTTCTCACTATCGGTGTTGGTCCAGGACACAAGGACATTGAGTCCGCACACTTTTGACAACATTGGTGATTTCTGAGGTCCAGAATAAAGAGGTTGTGGTTTTGCTTTGCGGCGTTCGGCATTTCTTGGAAGAGTAATACTCGTGCATAGCTCACAAAGATGGCTGATGGTCTTAAAGAAAATCTTTCTGGGTTCTTCCTTCATAACTAGATATTCTACCATCCTTGGGCAATTCACACCATCACCATCATCATCTTGCCTTACACTCAGCACTCTAAGTTGTTTAGCTTTTCCCATGAAACCTAAGAAATCTTTAGATTCAATGCAGTTGACGTTGACATTAAATGGCTTTTTCATTCGTGCCAGACGAATGATTGAGGCGATTTGTGATGGAACAAAAACATCACATGTCATACACTATGTGTGTCATAAGTCATACACTCGTTCACACTACAGTACTGTCTGCAGAGTGTGCTGTCGTCCGCACCTTTGATTTCTGTTTTGAGGGTGACTGTACTTAAAGCACTGCGTTGTCATTAAAACCAATATTCATTTATTAAAAATCTATAATTCAATTTATCTTATCCCAGATCTAATTTACGATTTCAAAGTTTAACCCAATTGCATTTATATATTGAAAAACTAGAATTAAATATATCTTATCCCTGATCTAATTTATGATTGCAAAGTTTAACCCAATTGAGGTATAAATAATCAATCAAGCGATCCAGTTCCACAACATTTCAACCTCGTGTAAAAAACTTATACAAGAAGGCTTGTAAAAAAAGACTTGTCCGTAGCGGTCTCGCGCGGTTACAAAACGGCGGATATATCAAAGCTGCAAAAAACGGTCCGAGATCCGAAATGTCAGTGGGCCAAGATGAACAAGACCCGAGTCAGTTAATGATGAGGCCCTCAATGATGGGTTGACGTGTGATGGGCGATAGACCACCTAAGTTGGCCGCATCTCGTCTAGTCTTCTACAAGTACCGCGAGGCGGGAGTCGGGAATTCCGTATCGTCATTCATTATTAATCATGTAATATTCACATGATTTATGAAAAATTGCAATAACCTAATAACTCTGAACGGAAATTTCTTTAATTGAACAGTAATAGCGTTTCACTCATTTATATTCTAATTTTTACAATAAATCTGTAAGGATCTAGAGATTTATGAATATTCTAATGATTTATTAAAACTTGCGCGAGTATATAAACACGCAGAACGGAAATTTCTTTAATTAAGCAGTGATAGTGTTAAGTAATTAAGACAACGAATGATTGATCACGTGACCAAACTTGGGAAAGCGGAAAGCAAAATTCTGACCCGATCGACGTGTGCGGTCCGCATATCATTAGATATTAAGTTTCGTCCGGTCTAAGATTGAGCGGAATTATTGGCAAATTTTGCGGCGATCGTTGTTTGACGATTGAGCGATTGGGCGGCCTAATTGGATAATAATGAAAAATCCTGTCATAAAACAAGCACTTTGTTTAACTTAGGGAAAAACTGCTTAAGTTGATGGAGGGGAGAAGGTGGAAAGGAATACCGCCTCGTAGAATACAGTATGTAAAGTGGCAATTCTCAATGGAACCTCTCAAAGTTTGGTTCTGTTCTAAATTTTCTTTCAGTTAAAGATTTTTCGTCTTCTAAACAGGCTAAACTATTCAGTTAATTGTTTAAGACGCTGTTATGTAGCCTACCTGCGGTTACGCTATAACATCACACAAGTTGTGTGATCTGTCGGAAGTATTTCAAATATTTTATTTTTTCTCCGACCAAGTTGCTATGTTAAAAAGTGTCATGCAGATTTAAGTCAACATTTCAAAATTATAATAAACCAATTTGAACGGTGTTATTGAAGTACATTGCACTGCGCGTATTAACACCGTACCTACGAATCATTGCACCATAACGCGGTAAATTATCGGTTGGTGTTAAATTGGGCGTGCATTAACTGCGCGAACAGACCTGAGTCAGGTAGTTGGGTATTCCTGAACTGCGCGAACTACTCCAGGTAGCCACCAGATACGTTCCTTAACTGCGCGAAGTGGCGGCCCTCTTTGACTGTAGAATTCTTAGATGTGAGCCATTAAGAAATTGTCAAAGCCCAAGTCATCTGCAGAGAGTGCTTTCATTACGGATTTTATGTTCTACTAAAAAAGGGAGAAAGTGCTCAACAGTTTATTTCGAACTGAGGTAGCGTATTTAAGTTTGTAATGAAAATAAAATAAAATGTATAGAACATGTTAATTAAA
Organism: Flexamia atlantica; assembly: GCA_035578135.1. Classification (NCBI taxonomy): domain Eukaryota; kingdom Metazoa; phylum Arthropoda; class Insecta; order Hemiptera; family Cicadellidae; genus Flexamia; species Flexamia atlantica. The sequence continues at coordinate 37,430,230 of JAQJVK010000002.1, read as the reverse complement.
ATAAAATGCACCTTTTTGGGGATTAGGAAAATATTATGGCTTCAAGAGGGACCTTCAAGTGTCCCTTCAAGACGGCGACCAAACTGCATGTTATTCAATCGCATACGTTAAAAATAACATAGCAATATGGGGTTTTATAAAGTATTGTCGTAGTTTTTCACAATAAATTACTCTGAACGGAAAAATAAGTAAACCGTATTTTCAAATTAAATCCCGTTACTGTAAAATAAATAACATTTATCAATTAATATTAATGTTTCATACCTTTATGTGTGTGTTCCCTGAAAGAAAATGTTAATCTTCCAAATGGTTATCTGTGATGTCATAGTAATACGACTACAATAAATAAAATGTAAACAGGACCAAGGAAGGCACTGCAATACAAATTCAGAAATTTAAAAACACGCTTATATCTTTATTCAGAAAATAACATCATAATTACAATCATAATCAAGGCATCTACACTAGATTGATTTTGAACGCACTTTACAAATTGCAATCTGTCAATAATGTTTGCGATATGATGACACGTAAACAAGGACATTCCTTCTGCCGGCAACCCACCCCTACCTGGCGTGGACTTCGCGCAGCTAAGAAACATTTTTTGGGACCCTTAGAAGGATTAGCGCAGTTAAGGAACTCTTTCGCGCAGTCAATGCGCGACCGTTAAATTTCCTTTTTTGTCAAACCAATCTAAAAATAATTAATTAAAGCGTTTCATAAGAAAATAAAACCCATCCGCCGTGTTGGAAATTACATTTATCTTTTTTCGCTACAAAAATAGCTGAAGTCCCTCTTTATAGAGTTTCCTCTAAAACTAATAGTTAATGATGCAATTAATTGTGGCGCAATTAGGTTGTTCAACCTTTCAAAGTTCTTAGAATGTTATTAGAAGTAGAGTCTGTTTTTATCATACGAGTTACTTCTCTGTGCTTCCTTTAGTGCTTGGTGTTGATCAAATAAGGTAGGCCCTCGTAACTTTCTATTCATGAAACTCAAAAATAACTGCATACAACTAAAAAATCAGTTTTAGGAAATTTTGAAAGATGTATGGGACATGTACCTTAAACTGTCAGCAGTTCAAATCCGTTCTCTTCAGGCCTATTTACGCTGACATGTTTCGGTAGAATGCTATTTTCAAAGCACAATATCACAGAAAACTAAATAAGTACTTATTTAGTTTTCTGTGACAATATTAAAAAGAATACCCCCGTTGCAGCAGACCTGCATACTCAGCGAATTTAAAATGCAAAACAACATATTTCAAGCCAACATAACGAGATTTGACATGTTTTGATAAGCTCCACAAGAATAACATGGGGAATGAGTATACAGGTTTGCTGCTACAGGTATATTAAAACTGGGTGGTTTTAATTCAATATTCAGTAGATCTGAACTAGATGAAGCTATTTACCAAGTTTTATCAAGATATGTTGAGAAATAAGCGAAATATAGAATTTTACTTATTTACCTTAAGGTTAACATTGGGACAACGTACTGTGTTTACTACTTTCAATATCTCGGTAACCAATGGACATAGAGCAGTGATTCAAGATACTAAATTGTTTGTTTTTTTGAGCTGAATTCATTGATGCCAACAGAAATTCAATAAATTTTATTTTGCTATGTAAAAAACTCAAAAAACCCATTTTTGGGGGGTTTATCCCCTTTTACCCCCCCTTCCGGTGGTCCGATCGGGCTGGTTTACGAACTCGTCCGAGGGATTACCACTTTACATGTCTGTACCAAATCTCATTAAGATCGAACCATTTTTACGGCCGCTATCGTGCTCACAGACACACACATATATATATTCGAAGGAATGGTGTTTTCTGCTTCTGGTGGCCCCAAAACGAAAAGTTATCATGGTCTCGGGCTTAGGTCTTACCATGAGACCTACGGTAATAGCTTCTTCCCTATAGGGGAAATTCGCTAAAAGAATATCTTTCACAAACCCATTGTTCCTGATGCAGTTGTCATGAAGTTAAGTACGTTTATCTACGACCATTGCAATAAGCACCAATTATGGTATTACAATAAACATTATAATGATATACATTAAAACACCAAAAACCAAGCAGTACTCTAATGACGACTTTAGAGTACTGGAGTCACTTTAGAGTACTGGTTCTAGACCAATGAGAGCTCGGCATTTGACGGAAGTAGTGTCATAACAATTACGCAATTCGCACATCAGCTGATTGTTGCATTACGATTCATGTTTGAGTTTACTTATCCCATCAGCTGATTGTTCCACAACGATTCATGGTTCAGTCTGCTTATTTGCCTAACCTCGAATTTTAGTTGACCTATTCCATCATTAGTAAAAGTCATGAGTTTTGTTTAACTTCGGGGGAAATTTTGTCGTATATTGTTGGTCGTAGATAAAATAGTGTATGCAACGATTGTATTATGCCTTTAAGCCACTCGTGAGATATTTAGAACACTCGCTTCGCTCGTGTTCTAACTTACATCTCGCTCGTGGCTTAAAGGCATTCATTATACAATCGTTGCATAAACTACTATTAGAGTACTGGAGTCACTTTAGAGTACTGGTTCTAGACCAATGAGAGCTCGGCATTTGACGGAAGTAGTGTCATAATAACAATTACGCAATTCGCACATCAGCTGATTGTTGCATTACGATTCATGTTTGAGTTTACTTATCCCATCAGCTGATTGTTCCACAACGATTCATGTTTCAGTCTGCTTATTTGCCTAACCTCAAATTTTAGTTGACCTATTCCATCATTAGTAAAAGTCATGAGTTTTGTTTAACTTCGGGGGAAATTTTGTCGTATATTGTTGGTCGTAGATAAAATAGTGTATGCAACGATTGTATTATGCCTTTAAGCCACTCGTGAGATATTTAGAACACTCGCTTCGCTCGTGTTCTAGCTTACATCTCACTCGTGGCTTAAAGGCATTCATTATACAATCGTTGCATAAACTACTAATTGTGAAAGATCTTCTTTACTTTACTACTGTGCTTTGGAAACGCACATTTCTGCGTAAATAGATCTTTAAGGTAATTTTAACCTTTGTGTGTTGAAATTAGCAGTTCAGGTGCTATAAACATGAGTCTTAAGTTACCACATTAAGAATTAACAGGATTTATGTCTTGACCGAATTTAAGGTATAGGGTTATTATTTAAAATATAAGATACTTGTTACGTTTCAGTTACAGAGCGAAAATAACACATTCTAAGATTTTTTGAGGTAACCTTGAATATGAAATAGGCTTATTTTTAAAAGGTAAATATAAAATCTGGTTATAAGATTGTAATTAATTGAATAGTAATTAGACTGGGAAAAACTAAGCGCTCAAAAGGTTTCAAAAAACGAACAGGCAGGATACAGGCTATATGTACCATGTCATATTCGCAAAGTTAAGACATTTCCAGCAAAGTCTAAATAGGAACAAAATTAAGACGCGCAATTAATCATAGGTAAAAACAAAAATGGCCACGCAGCCCGAAACCTCAAGTATGAGAGATGCTAAATAAAATGTAGTTCATCGTATAAATGTATTATGCGAAGTCATCAACCGGTACTGTATCGAGGTGTGTGGCATGGCTAAGGTGACTAGATTTTGGAACAGCCAAAACGGGACACTGACCTCCGGGGGGTGTGTGGGGTATGGAATACCCCCCACAAAGAGAGGAGGGTCCGGAGGCCGGAAAATTTTGAAAATCAGGGCCATTTTTGTGAGTTTTTAGACTCTTTCAGATTGAAAATATGTGCTACGCTCTAGTTCATCTTTGCCATTAATTTTAAGTTACTTGTAACGACAAAAGACCGAAACAATTATTCAAGAGTTTTTTTTTACATTAAAACGTTTTTTTCATACGCCCCACAAAAAGAGGGGGTCCGGGGTCCTCCCCTGGAAAATTTTGAAACATTAGGAGCATTTTGGTGGATTTTTAGACACTTTCAGATTGAAGGTGTATGTGCTATACACTAGTTCATCATAACCATCAATTTTAAGTTAAGAAACTAAAAAAGAACCAGAAAATTTTTTTAGAAGATTTTTTTACATCATAACGTATTTTTGTAAGTATTTGTCTTACCAATAACGCCAAAACGGGACAAATGGGCGTCCCGAGAGAGTTCGTCGGGACAACGGAACACGTCGTTAAAAAACGGGACAACGGGACTGTCCCGTTCAAAACGGGACGTCTGGTCGCCTTAGGCATGGCCTATTCTTAACGTCTCAAGCACGATTTTCAAACGGAGTTTTCGAGGAAAAAACATAATTGTAACCCCTTGATTTAAACTGTTGCTATTCGAATCTACAAGTTCGGGATTCAACGAACGTGTCGAAATGATTTTTCTAAAGAGATTTAGCTATAGGAACGAAGCACGTCAAATTGTTGCTGCTTTTAACATTCACTTTAACGGAACGTTAAGTTCTGCTCTGCGATTGAACTCTTGTGAGAAGTGACCAAAAGTAAGTAAAATAAGTAAATACAGTGAGAATATAAAATTTTTAAATATTAGTCAAAAAACTATAATTGTGACTATTTTGTACAAGTAGTGGCCAGTGGCTCTACATGAAAAGTTTCTTCCAGAGACAATCCATCGTTCTGAGTGAACGGTGTGTGTTTCCGTCTGCTTGCTGTTGTACAACAAGGTTAGTATCTTGGTTGCACAATACAGTACAAGACTTGATATTGTAGGCCTACTGTCAATCGTTTATTTAATCTTCCCATATGTATCAAAAACAAATCAAACAACACGAGTTGTGATTATAACACAAACAGTTTTAATTGCGATTATTGGGGCAGTTTTGTCATAAGATTAAAACCAGCCAACAGCTTAAAAACAAAATATAACACAAAATTAGATAATCATATCATACAAAACAAACATTTGTATGGTCATTACAGTGTAAAGTAGCCTAAGCCTAAGTATCATTGAAAACACGTTGAACCGCACTAATAACATGATACCATGGTTTATACTGATCAACAATACAATTCGACATCGTTAAACATATGTGAGGAATCAGGTAAAATTAGAGTTCTGTTTGATTCGTGCATGTCTGAAAGATCGTGTATATCATGTTCGTGTTATTTACATTTAACCATTCAAGTTGGCTTGTAGTGAATCTACGCCATCAGGGTCAAGACACGAACACATTTTTAACAAACATACACTGACTGTGTGTTCATTTTAAAAGTACATTAATTTTATATTATTTTATGAGACTAAAATCATAGTCAATATTTATAAATGAAGAGTGTGTTGTCGATAAACTCGAATATCACTTAAATTTACTACAATATTGACAATAATAGATTCTTGTTTTTTACACTTGGGGTTAGCAAAAAGATTATTATAGACCCTGATACTAAAAAAATACAAGTAAATACACTCGCCCTAATTAGTATAAAAACTGAAATAAAGTAGTGCGCTCGTTTTGTTACGAGCACACAAAAGTACAAAAAAAAGAAAACCGAGATAACCATCCTTTGATAAAAAGCCCGCCAAAAACCCAAGTACATTAACCAGACCACTAGAATAGTAAGAAATTCACTTGCTACAAAAGCAAAAATAAAAAATTTCACCAGGATTCATAAGTTCTGTTGGGCAAATATTATAAATATGACAAAACCAACCGCTGTTAGGTATGATTTATCAAAAAACAAAATAAATATTTTAAGATTTTGCGGTATGTAAAATTCTTTGTGAAATTCCTTAAGTTTCCATAAAAAATTAATTTAATTTACCAAATAACAAAAACTAAGTAAATTAGTTGAAAATCAACTCTACTGATAACACGTACCTTCTTGTACTGATAAGTCCGAGACACGGGGTGCGGGAAGGAAGCGTGCGCGGGCACCATGGCGCGACCGACCACCACTGCCGCCGACCGACTACTGACTGACTGGCGGGGTGCGGCGTGTGGCGCGCAGGCGCTCCCCTCCCCTCCCCCCACGCGTGTGGAGGGGGGGCGCGTGGTCAGGTGTGCCACCGTGGGAACTGCCGCCAGCGCTACATTCCCACACTGGCACACGCCACCTGTGCCCCCGCTACCCCTGGGGCTGCATCGCGATACCGAGGGTGATTCCTGGGTGAGACGACTTGGGACATGATTGGGGACATGGATTGTCATACGAAAAAAATGCACGCATAGGCCTCATACTACCTTCTTCATTGATTCTTTACAAAGTACTTCTTTGAATTTCTTGTATTAAATTTGATATGTTTGTTTTGAGGTGCTGAATATCCTGTGAATTGTTTTCGTAGGCCTTACTTTTCATGTACCCCAAAAGAAATTAATATAACGGGGTCAAATCTGGGGATCATGGGAGGATAACCATTGACTCATTGACCGTTAAAATAAAGTTTTTGGGTTGCGTTGAAAAAATCCTGTATAACTAACTAGTGCAATGGTCAACTGTCAAAATATACTTAGGTATTCATTATATTTGTACACCCAAGTTACATGAATGTTGTCATCAATAAGAAAGCTGTCTAGAAAGTCAGTTCCGTTCATTGACAGCTCAAGAAGTAGTGGCCCTGGCGCAATGATTTATAGTTCGAGTCAAACAATGTGGCCCACTCCGACTATTATAAGCCCAATTCTAAAATTAACATTAATCTTATGGACGGACTGGACTTTGTTATTTGAATCGACCTATACACATCAACGGGTCTATTGACTCAATACATAGGAGGCAGATCATGGTTCTCCTGCGCGCTTGGTAAATAAAATATAGAGCCTCAAATCCTGAGCGCTTCAAAACTTCCAAATTAAAGTTGAACTGTATTTTAGGGTTATTTTTTCCAAAGACGTTAAGCAACCAAAATTGATTCTGTATATTCTTTTGGGTCACTTTCTTCTGATAAAGACCTTGAGCAAGATTTGTGATTGTGCTATATAATGTTTCTGTTGTAGCCAATTGCTGGAATTGGGCACTTCATGAAGTTCCTAGCTCTAACCGTGCACTTCATGAAGTGCCCGGCTCGTCTGGGCACGTAGTGAGTGCAATTTAACGGTTTCATTCAAATTACAATATGTGACCAACAACAACAAAACTGAGCACTTCTTGAAGTGCCCACTTGCTGTAATTACTTCTTTTATACCATGTGTCAAGCTCAGATACTGAGTACTTGATGTAAAAACGCAAAACTGCCTCTATTTTGCTGTTGTTATTACCCAGTATCCAATGTATTTTTTTAACTATACAAAATAGGAACTTGCCTAAATAATAATTGAGACATTGAGAACAAGATTACCCTTCTAAAACCCAGCCAAATCTTGCCTGTATGATTTTTATAATGGGTTCTTCAATGTTTCGAATCCTGAGTTATCTTGGCTACAAATCATTATTAATATTGCTATTAAAACAATGAACGTTTTTTAAATTGTTTATTATTTGAATAGTAATATTAATGATGTGTAGCCAAAATAACTCAGAAAACATTTAACAGACAATTTAGCCAATTTAAATGTTATACTTTGATAACTTAAAAACATGAAACATTTTACGCAACACATTTATATGTAATATAACACATCAACCTATTCTTACATGTTTAAGTACATGTTCTAATTAAGTACTTGATTACTTAATTAATTAGTTAGTTGCAATAAAACTTACAATAAATCAAAATATAGCAAGGCAAAACAAATTTACAGCAAGTGCCATAAAAGTCTTGGAAAAATTAATAATAAAAACGATTCTCCAGTTTTTTTTATCAAAATTTAAAACATTCAATGAACGGTTTTTATATATTATTATTTTGTTTGTTCTTTTTTTAAATTTTACTAGCATTAACGTAAATTATGGAGGATAAATAAAATTATATATCTCGCTTACTTCTTAAAATATCTTAATAAAACTGGTTATAGTGGCTTCGTCTAGATGAGTTCTAATGTATATATGAGTCTATAATCCCGGACATTTACATTTTCGTGGCAGCAGATATGCATACTCATTCCTCATGTTAACCTTAGTGGAAATAAAATAAGTTGTATGGTTTGCTTATTTCTCAATATTTATCTTGGTAAACTTATGTATATAGGCCTAGCTTTATCTAGTTACGATCTACTTGACTATGACCTACAATTCCAAGATATTTATATTCCTGTGGCAGAACCTGCGAATAATTAATTACTTAAAGAATCGATAACTAAACTGCATGCTGTGTATTTTTCTCGGAAGATACATAATATGTTTGTTTCATATTTAATCAATAGTTTCATATTTATTTCAATTTGTCTTTACTTCCCCAGTGCTAGTTTAATGGCGATTATCTATTTTCCAGTTCTTTATATGTTGTTTGAGAGTTAATCCAATTAAATAAAAGAACGTAGGCCAATTCCCCGTTCAAATTTAAGCGACTTGTTCAAAACGTAGAATCAAAACTAGAGAGAGATAAAGTACAAAGCGGCATTGTATACACCCAGTTGATCAACATTGGTCGAGGGCCGCTATTACTGCACTTTCACACTCTTTTCCCAGCACTGTTGCCAGGTCGCCGAGTGGCTCCTACCGCCTCCTGGCCCCCTGGCCGCGGAGCAGGCACCGTCGCTCGTGGCGCTCACTCGCTCCACGCGGAACTGGCACCGCCGCGCCGGAGCGCGAGGCGGAACTGGATCCGCTTCTGACTTGGTCCGCTGGCCGCTTGCGCCGTCACTGGTCACTCTCTCACTGTCACTGCTCACTGTACTTGCCAGTACTTGTTCCTGGTCGGTGAACGATGATGGTAATGGTCGCTTGTCAATATCACTGGCCAGTCAGCATGCTGGTGACACATTGTAGTGATGTTGTAATTATTTGAGGGTTGTAAGGGCTTTTACTTGACCAAACTCTGCCGACTTTGAAAAAATACAAAACCACTTTGCTTTGTTCAATTTGATGTGTCCAGTTCTCAGAAAATAAAATGTAGCGAACAATTTATGTTTTGCCACATAAGTTAAGTATTGCTGTATGTTTGCATGTTTGACAAGCATGGGATATCTGATCTGGTCTGATTGTAACGCAACTGTACAATTTTCTTACTGCGATAAACTATTTTTTTAATTATACTTATTTTTTTGTTTAGATTTGCTAGTCGCTGTGGTCACTGTTATTTAAAAGGGGTAAAACTTCCAACGATCCATACAGCATACAATTATCTTGCCGATAAGGACAACAAAACAAATCACCTTTATCTTTTGCAGAATCTCATGCAAGGACAAAAATAGATTCAATAGCAATGCAAGGAGGAAAGTTGTTAAAAACCCAGTTGCTACATGTTTTATTTGTCAAAGCCGAAACGGGCTGGTCAGCCAAGAAACAGAGTGAATTTTTGTGCGACGGGGGTGCTGGCGAATGGGGCACCTCAGTGTATAGGGTTTTGTTGTCAGTTTATCGTATTAATATTATTAATGGGAAAGTATGGATATTTATTTGTGACTCTGATGTCCCTTCACGCAAAAACTACTGGACCGATTGAGCTGAAAGTTTGCAGGAAAAGAGCCAATACATACAAGAGGTGGCCCTATTTTCGTTTGGGAAATCCACTAGGTCTAAGCCACACTGACTTCCAAAGTTGCTATTTTATTCTTATGCTAAGATTTTGTTTACATACAATCTAATGATATGTTTACCGTTTTAATCTTTGGTAAAAAGCCAAAGACATGACAACGTTACAAGTTACTATGTAAAAAGTTTGGACAGAAAATATTATTAAGATCATAAAGGTAATTTCACTTTGAAAATCTGCAATTTTCTAACGATAAAATCATTAACGTCCCTTTTGGTATTTCAACACACTAATTGTATTATTGATGATATACTGTGTTATCAAAGATATCGCTTTAAAAAAACACTTTGGATCAAAGGTAGGGGCAGAATATAAGAAATAACAAACGCTCTTAGTAACCGTCAGGAATTGTAGAAATTGGTGGAACATGGTTGGCGCAACGTCAACAAATTTTAAAACAATGGCGGACCAACATGGTCAAGGGTTTGGGATGTGTACCCATTTTGCCTACTCTGAGCCGTTCTATAGTATCAAGGTTGCCTACCCCGCGCCCACACGGGCTGTGCGTTGCTGAAAGTCTCCTGCTTGAAGGCAGCACATTTGCGTGCTACGATACTTTACAACGGGCTGATTGCCCCGACATCGACGACGACATCGAAGCGCAACGATTTTTTGCAACGATCTCGATCACTTCGAGATGGTCGTCGATATCGGAGCGGAGCGCCCGTTTGGATCGACGCAACAATATTTTCCAACGATTTTCTATTCCAAATTTTCACTATGTATGGACCTCGCGTCCTTTTGATATTATGTTACTTTTGAGCGATTTTGTTGAAGCTCCGTTTACACGTTCCAATCTTTTGCTCCAACTCCCGGAGAACGTTGCGATTTTTTCCATGTTTATGGAAATGTTCATCAATTTTCATTTCAACCTCAATAATCGTTGTGATCGACGCATCGATCACATTCTACGATATGTTGCGATTGCGGAGCAACCAGAACGTTGCAAAATATCCAAGGTGTAAACGAGCCATTGAGAGAGCATGCGATGAACATTGACTTTAATTATTTATAGTCAAAGCTATGAACAAAGAACATTTGGATTGATTTTTTTTTATTCTTTTGACTGTATGTATTTTGACAAGTGCAAAGTCTTTTCTATTAACAATTTAAAAACGTATTTGGTATGCAAAAGATATATTGTTTATTTAAGAAAATATTAGGCCTAACCATGTCGAGGAATGAAGAAAGGTTAGGTTTTAATTCTCACGGAAAATATTCAGAATGGGGCTAGTTTCAGAAGGAACATTAAATTGATTAGTTAAATATAATATCTTAATGGAGTGAAAATTTTTAGAGCGTAATCTTAAACTGGAGTGAATCTGAAGATATTTAAAGGAAACATTTCATAATGGAGTGAAAATTTAACGAGCTTAAATCTTAAATTGGAGTATATCTGAAGATGTTTGAAGGAAGTTAATTTTATAAGATCAAGCATACCTCCTTCATGATTTAGAAGTAATTTCGGATCATTAACACATAAGAATACTTCTTATGGCCTCCGTTACAGAGGTATGTCATAAGCAGCTGAAATATATGTCTTAAATTCTGCCAAAAGTAGACTAAAGACAGGAGATCTATTAATGAGACGATTTAACAAAATCCCCACTCCCGGCACGATAAGGTGTGGATCATTAGCGGAAGTGGCATCACGTCACGTCGCCCGGCACGTATCGTCACGTCGCGTCGCCGTCGCCGGTGGGAGAGGATGTCCCTAGTTGAGGAATGCGTGCGTGAAGTCATCTGCTCGCGTGTCGCTCGCTTCCGGTGGCGGGCCCCGAGGTGTCGGGTTGAATAGGCGAATGACGAGTTTGAATTGTCTATTCAGTTTATTGTTGTAGATCGAAGATTGTTACAGTGCGTTAACTAACAAAAATATTAATGAAGGCGTATGCATGCACATTAAACCTATTCCTTATATACAAGGTAAGGTATCTGGATTTAAATTATCCGTTCAACTCAGACATAGGGCGTTTCTGAAAATTTTTAACGTGATACAATTTGTAGAGTTTGTTTTCAATTTCAGTTTGTAAAACGCGGCAAGTTAAGGGGGCGGTCTACCTTGACAGAAAAATCTGCGTCACAGAGCGAAATAACATTGTAAAGATAAAGATAAAGTAAGCTGTAGGGATAAAGCGCGCTGAAGTAAGCTTGCAGACGTTTCGTATCTGGACGACAAAAGCTTTATTTTTCAAGATTTAATAAAAATGAGAGTGGGTTCACGTTCTTCAGAATATTTTATAGGTCTCTACATTTTTTATTTTTCTATAAAGCGTTTCTGTCGTTAGTTATGAGACTTTAAAATCTAACAAAAAACTACCTTTTTCGAAAGATTTACACAATTCCTGTAAATAAACGGGGATAAAATAAAAAATTCTAAAATTTTAGCGACCTACAGAAACATATCCTTTTTTAAATGACACCAAAATATTGGAAATCATATGAAAATCCAGCGATCAATGAATAAGATACAAAACCCTGTTTTAGCGCTCGGAACTTGAGGTAGACCGCCCCCTTAAACATTTACAAAAATTAAATAAAACATTATTTTGTGCCTCTGAAGTAAATTGTGATGTGGTCGTAATAAATATTTATCTGTTGCGTATGCACTTATAGGACACATGTCTGTAACTTCGCATTCAAGGTGACCATTCACGTAGGTCCTTTGCACGCCTTATTGCTCGCGCCGTGCAATCCTGCAACATTGGTCTTATGAGTCAAAAGCCACACACGTATCGGCACGGCATTATTTTACTCATAAGACCAATGTTGAAGAATTGCACGGCGTGCAAGGCACGTATACGTGAATGGACATAACCTTAAGGGATACGTCGTGACATCGTTGCATTAATGCAACGATGTCACGACGTATCCCTTAGAGAGTCAGAGAATAAAATCAGATCAGGATACCGACCAGAGTTAAGTTTATACGAAATATATGTTTTATTCTAAATCAGTAAGCAAACAGTAACCCAACGCAAAATGTTAGAAAAATAATCTCGGATTTAAATATAGAGAAAGCTATTCATGTTACATATTCTACAAAAATAAAGGTTTTGCCTTACGGTCAATAATTTGAACGAGGAATTTAAGACTATTGACTCTATATGAATATGAACAATATTAATAATAAAATTCAATATTACTTTAAGACCAATCAATAACGGAAGTTCTAATGTTCTTAAAACAAAATTACTAAGAGTAAATAACTTATATCACATAAAAAATCTCCAAAAAAGTCATTTGCATATCTCTCAATCACCAAACACAACACCACAACCCTCGGAAACCCGATAGTCCGTCCAATTTGGATATTTTGTAACCCGACGCCGCTCCCGCGCTGCGTGAAAGGGTGAGGGGCGTCCATTCACAACCCACGGCGACGCCCTGCAAGTGCACGGTCAAGGCTCGGAGCAGCTAGCAGCTGCCGCGGGGAAGTATGCTCGGGGGCCCCGGCTCGGCATCGCTTACGTGTAAAGGGAGATTTGTGCCCAAAAGCCGAGGAGATGAAACCCTTCTAGGGCGGCGCCGATGCTGGTGGCTGGGGGTCGGGCGGCGCTCCCACGGCCCGCGACAGGTGCCGCCGAGATTGCGGGACTGGGGCCATAGGCGTCATTTGGGGGGGGGCAGTTTGAAAAAAATATAATTTTATTAATAAACCTTAAACAATTTTTTATAAACTTTTTTGTGTGTTAACAAATTAAAATCTCTTATAAACATACAGTACGTAACAAATTCTAAAGTGTTGGGGAGGGGGGGTTTAGTTGTAATCGAACTGAGGGCATGGAAATCTTGCCCCCAATCGAGATACTGAAATAACGCTCATGACTGGGGCCTTGAGGTCATGGGCGTCCATCAATGCGGGCAAAGGGGCCCAGGCCCCCCTAGATTCAGACCTTTTTATGGAATATGGTATTTTAACAAGTCTTTATTATTTTATTGATATTTAGATTAACAATATATTAACTACAGTTTATAGAATTACATAAAATAGCTAGGCAAAGACCTTTCAATTTTAATTTTTATTATTTTAGTTTCATAGAAGTCTTAAATTCATTCTCTGAGTGAAAAAATAAAATTTATTTTTTTAAATATTTCTTTTAGCATACTTTTAATATATCTAAAGCAGCCATTTGGCCACAGAGGCCTCTAAAGAAGACATTTGGCTGGAGACCACTATTTATTATGACGATTGGAGACACTCTTTATTGCTCCAGTTTATTTTGGTTTGTGTTTTCAGAGTAAAATAATTCTGAAAACACACTGCTCTCATTTTACAAGGGTCTTTACTCTATAATCAATTATATTAATCCGTTCACCCAAGCATGGAAAAAAACAATTCCATTTTTTTTATTAATTTATTTTTGGAAATCAAGCTAAACGGACAGAATTTTTAGTTTGAAACATCAGGAACCAAATCAGTTTCTACTTTATTTCTGATCGATACATTTTTGTTTTCATAATTTTTTTTATAAACATTTTTAAATTACTTTAAAAAGAGGTTCAGATTACTTAGAATTTCTGGATTCGGATTCACAGAGTTCACCTGAAGGATTTAGATTGGTGTGAGCTGAAGTTATTTATATTGATAGCATTTTCTAGAGAATGTTTTGTTAATTGGTTGAAGTTTTGCCTTCATCAGCATTCTAACAATTATTTAAGTTTTGATTTTGCGATAAACCAATCGAAACAGTCTGTATAAATGAACTCAATAAAAATTACACATATTATACACATTTTAAAATAGTTAGGCTATGTTGAAAAACACTTATATGCGTCTTAAGTCCTGATTGATATAAAAATCGTAAGTCTACAGTCGATGCCGGATTTACAGACGATTCAGCTAAACTAAAAACACCTTATTGTACCTTGTGCGGTCCCCTCAGTCCACGTCTATGGGATCAATGAATACAGAAATTATAGTAACTGTATTCATTGATGGGATCAGGTCTATATATCTGGCCATGGGCCATTGGTAAATCCGACATTATTTACAGTTCTAATCTTCAAAAGTTTCCGGGAGGGCTCCAAAACCTCTTTTTTAGTTGGGGGGGGAGGGGGTGTTCTCCTTACTTTCCACATTTGTTGCGTAGTTGTACCCCCCACCCCCACCACACCAGATCATCCTAGTTGAGCCCCCCTTGGAAAAGGTATGATGCTTAGGAGTCCATGCTTGCCTAATAAACTCAGCGTTTTGTTCTATCGATTATTTCAAATAAGGTTTGTTACCAGGTATTCGTCTGAAAACCACTCAATACATCCCCTCTTCTTCTTTTACACCTTTAACCCTTTTAAGCAATGAATTTCACCAAGCCGGAATACATGAATATAATTTTGAGGATAGGCACACCACTGTAAGGAGCCAGTAGAACCTTTATTAGTTTATATTTTATATCATTTCTCATACATAATAAATTCACTTTTAGATAAAATATATTAGTATTATTTGGATACTTAATTCTGTATCCATCTTCAGCTAATAACAACATACAATTAGGTTAATTTTGATTCAAAAAATTCATGTTTCACATATATTATCATTAAAAATAGTTAAGTAGAAAAATATTTTCTTATTTTTTGTTAGTAATAGAAAGATATACAATAATATAAATTTTGTTTTATATATTTTTTCTTACTTCCTCTTCAATCAGAGGAGTGAACATTGGGCTCATTGAGGCACTCGGCTGAGTTTTCTCATCGCATGCAACTTCTTTAAAATTTATTTTCTTCCAGAATGCTTCATGGAAACTATTCGCTGCAGCCCAGTTCACCCTCTGACTTTGAGCAGGGCCGGATTTAAGCATAGGCGCCATAGGCGCGCGCCTAGGGGCCCGCGCCACAAGAGGGCCCCCGCCACACAAAAATATATGAAAATTATTTTTTTAGAATCCAGAAATTAACGTAGTTAATAAACTTGCTCAATAAATTTCGACCAAAAATAAAAAAATAATGAATCAATTGCTATCCCGATTGAACGTGAAACATAAACAACATTATATCAGCACTTAAACAGCAGACAGCTCAAAAGATAAAACATCATCGTTGACTGCAGGCCAGCTACAGTTGCGCATAGCGCCGCTTTGTCGGCTGCAAAGTCCTCAGAATGGTGGTGGGGGGAAAGGGTCTGTAGAGAAAAAAAAGTAGAGAAGAAAATAATAATAGTATTCAGGTTGTATCATTCGAAAATGAAAACAGATTGTGACGTGGGGACCAGAAACATATGACCTGCAGTTAAGACAAAAATTAACTTTGACCAAGTCGAACTTTGACTTTTAATATTACTGACACCTCATTTAGGCTATATTTTTGCCCAATAGGCTAAATAGAGCTTGCAGAACCAGATATGGGTCTACGATTGACGTCACAAGTTTTGGCTGCACCACAGATCATACGGGAGTTAGGCAACATAACAGGATAATAATATTCATGGGAATAATTTCAGCATTTTGATTGGGGGGTTCTAAATTTTCAGACCTCTGCTCCATATCTCAGTTTTGACCCCCTCCCCTTGAAAAAGTGTTAGACGCTGAGTTTTGTTGAAGAAGCTTTGCCAAATGACGGCCGCGAAATGTCCGAGAGATTTACCGGCAGCGATACAACCGATGTTCGCAGGCCACGAGCCTAGCCTAGCCAAGAGCTGTTTGTTATTGTTATGATATGACCGAGAAATTTGTCAGCCGCTTTAAACCTAAAGCCCATTCCCTAGATTTCACATATATTAAATTTCCAACTTTCGCCTTACCTTTCCTTCCATACTATTAAAAAAAATCCCGACCAGTGAAATTAACAATGCAGCTTTTAAACAGAATAACTAAGCACTATCTCTGATTTTCTGTCCACAACAAAATGCCAGATGTGACGGCCACGAAAAGAACGAGAGGCTTTGTTTTTGTCGGCTGCAATGCGACCGCCAGATTTATCGGCCGTAATATGTCGAAAGATTTACCGACCGCAATATGACCGAGTTTTGCTTTTGGTACAAACAACCGCGGTTAGACAGCCGCGATGTGACCGGCAGATTTGCCGGCTGCGGTTTAAACAACAGGTTTCCCGGCCGCAAAGTGGTCAGTAGATATCCAAAAACACGAGAGTCTTGTCGGTCGCGAATTACAGAGAAATATGCCTGTCAGCAGCAGTAGAAACGACAGATTTTGTGGCCACAACAAAAGCCCAGATGTGACGGCCACGAAAAGAACGAGAGGCTTTGTTTTTGTCGGGTGCAATGCGACCGACAAAGTCGGAAAGAACGGAGGGCAGTAATTAAAGAGGAGTACATGTCCTACTAAAAACGGACATTTGGTCACTCTGGTCCTGGGGGCCCGCACCACTGAGTGAGGAGGCCCAAAAATTCTAAATCCGGCCCTGACTTTGAGTGAAGACATGTTCACTCAGTTTTGAATAATTTTCAAGTCTGTCATTTATACTTCGTTAGTGTTATTTAATTTTCTTTTCAACTGGTCTAGATATCTGCCTGTAATAGTTTCCCTCCCATTTACAACTTATTTTGTACACTACATTTTTTATTTCTTGCTCTTCATTTTTAGGTTTTACTTTTGTGAGCATACTTCTTAATGTTGTACTGAAGGAAATGAAGATGTTATGTTACATTTCTTATTTATCTTCTTATCTTTTCAGTTTCTCCTTTAACATATAAGATGATTGCTGTACACAGAGTATTCTATTATTTTTCATTAATATTTTTATCTATGTAACGTTTTTTTCATTTTTCTCAATGCTTTGTTTTTAAATTCCTTACACAGTTATTGTATTGTAATTTTTCATATATTTTTTCAAATTTATAAACTTTTTGTCTTTTATCTGAAGCAATCCAGTAGTAATCCAATATTTATAAGTCTTTCATCAATCAAACAATACTTAGACAATTCCCATGTATGCATGATTAGGGCTGTTTGAGTTAAAATTTTGATTCTGCCCAGTATTTGTAGGTTTTCTACATACTAAAGTCTTGATTGAACCTTCTTCTTTTTTTACTAAAACGTCTAAAAATGGCACTTGATTGTTTTCTTCTGTTTCAATTATAAACTTAATAGATGGTTGTAAATTATTGATATGTGTTAAAAACTTTAAATGATCAGTAAAATCTGAATTCCAGATACAAAATACTGTATAACGTCAAGATATCAATGCCAAATTTTCGGTTCGTTTCTCCATGACTTAGCTAGATTTTCAAATTGATCCACATAAATATTACTCAAAATGGTACTTAGAACTCCACCCCATCGGTATGCCAAAATTTTGCAGGTAAAAGTTTGTATTGTATTGGAAATAACTGCACAGAAAAAAAAATTTGTTGGAACAACAAAAACATTTGCAGATATACAACCTGCACATGTTTTTGTTCGGTTTACCAATGTTTTTGTTAGAAAAAACACAATAGATTTGTTGGAACAACAAAAACATTGGGAAAACCGAGCAAAACCATTGGTAAACCGAGCAAAACGATTGGTAAACCGAGCAAAAACATTTGCAGGTTGTATATCTACAAATATTTTTGTTGTTCTAACAAATCTATTTTTTTCTGTGTGTTATTTATACAAACTCCCAACAATTCCATGATTAATGAAACAGGTGAATTAGGTATTTCTTGTAAGTTTTTGTCTCCCTCCAGTTTAATAATGATCAAAGTGAACTTATTATGAGTAATGATAAAATAGAAAATAATGTTAAAACCATAATGAAAAGTACAAATCGGACCTTAATGTCAAAGGTTGTACGAATTAGGTTACGCTCCATTGTTAGTCAATGTTGAAAACGTTATATTAATAATTTTGCTTTTTTAACTAAGAGTTGTGAGGTTTCATCATACAAATTGTACAGGATCGCCCTGGGGGTAGCGAAATTTTATGCCCAGAAGAGTGGCCAAAAAACACCTACGTCAATTCAGCGTCACGAGAGATAGGCTCGACGCGCCATGACTGTGGGTTATGTTTTACAAAAGGCGAAATATCAACGAAATAGTTTTTAAAATACCAGATTTGTTCACACCCTGGAAAATTACCCCTAGAATAAATAACCCCTAGTGACCAAAACCTCGCCCTATTTCAATAGTTTTTTGAATTATTGTTAACAATTATATTCGTTATTTTCAATGAGGTCAGTCCCGAAGTAGATTTATTTTTTTATTACCAGGTTTTGGCGCCATTCTACCAATCTATATCCAGTATTGGAAGTACTGTATAAACTTTGTTAATATTTGTTTAATAACTTTTGAAGTTTCTTTTAAAGTACTGTATTTTATAATTTATATTCTTATACCTACAAGTTACAAAGATAGAAACTAAAATGTTGAGTCGAAAAGCGTGGGGTCGAGCGAGTTGAGTGTGTTCAGAGTGCCAAGACAGCAGCACATACACAGGTGCGAAGAGATAGCAGTGTGAGGAAGAGAGCCCGGCCGGAGTATCAGGGCTGCAGAAGTGACCAGGCGCTGTGGTCCACTGTCGCCGTGGAGATGCTCCCGTCATGTGAGTGACTGACACTTTGTAGTCCAGTAAGTATCAGGACAGCAGAACTGCGCAGCGGCTTCGTGCTAGCGACTGCTGAGGAATGAAATACGAAATAGTATAGTAAAGTGTGTGGTATAGTCAAGGAAATGTATTGAAGTACTGGCCGTTATCGACGACAAACTTCAAGACAGTCAGTCCAAATTTACCATAACTGTTGTTAATGAGTGGACTTTTTATTAAATCCAAATTTTAAACTTTTTATTTTGAATTTTATCATAAAGCCAATAGACTACTTTATGCCAATAAGGCTATGGGTAACTTCAGCCTAATTTGTTTTACATAAAAAGTAGTTATTATATTACTAGTAGCCTATAAAATCTTTAATTATTCCAAAAAAAGGATTAAACCTTGTAACATAAACAATACATATTTATAAATGCATAACAAACATAACTACAATAAACTATATTCGTCATTTTTGCCAAGGAATTAAACAGTTAAAATTAATTTATTACCTAACTGTGATATATAATTACACTAAAAATAAGGTGATACAATTAATTGACTGTTATTGACTCTACTATCACAGAGGAATTATATGAGGTGGTGTTATACTTTTGTTGAGAATCTACTGCGATTCTAATTCATTGAATTTTTGAACGTTGGAAGTACGAGATATCTTAAGTCTCACAGAAGAGTAACTTTCAGTAATTCTGATTATTTCAGTTTAAACAATGAAAAACATTAAATATAAAACTTTTTTACGGTCAATTAACGTATAATATTTAAATGATTATAGTTATTTTTAGTTCAAACAGCATATCTCACATTGAACAACTATCAGAGTGCACAAATGTCCAAAAAAGTATAAAAAAAATTCATTAGATAACCAACGAATAATTATACCTATGAATAACTTGCAAGTTCATTCTATAGGTATAATTATTTTATCAACTTGAATTGAATTAACCTTAAACATTCTTCTTTACTATAATATAGATTGCTAAAAGTATTATTGGTATCATTTGATAAACTACAAACAATCTAATAAAGTTTTTGAAGCGCTGTAGTCAGGGCACTGTGTATTCATTATTTTTTTACAATAATGAAAAATATTAGTTTTGTACCTTGCAGTATAAACAAATATGTCAAGCTTCGAGCTATTATTTGCCATCAACACATCCTTTATGGTAATTAGAGCATGCAACAAACCAAAGTTTAAAATCAACCAAACATCGCCAATCCAGGCAAAAAGCGTTTCAAACATTGACATATCTCGCGGCCTCCCCTTTCGCAACTCCGCGGTGAACTTTGCGGTAATCACAGGTCCTGCCGGTTGGCGGAAATTGAATTTCGTTAACGCGCGCCTCGCTCTATGATTTGCCCGACTCGAGGCTGTTTGTCTCTCGGCATCAGATAAGGGAATTACGACGTATTAGCCGCCATCGGCCGCGAGCCCTTTCAATTGCCACCTCCCGATCCGATAGAGCTCACGAAATTAAAATGGGTATTAGCCGGGCACGCTGGGCATTAGATGGGCTCGCCGGGCACGTCGGTGCCCATTAGCCCAGGTGTGTGCCCGCTACCGAGACTGGAAAATTATTGGGTTGGCCGGCTGCAGGCACGATCCCGTGATTCATGTGTGGCTGGGGCCGGGACTACTGCCTGGTGACTGGTGAGTTATCGTGCGGCAACTACCTTGATAACCCTCTGATCGGCCGTAGCCTACTGGATGTCATGTGGTAGTCCGTAGTTATCTCAAGGAATAAGATGTCCAGTCTTAATAGTTGTACAGTATTTAATCGGGAAAAACAATTAATCCATCGCTGTTCTCTATGGGCATCCGAGCTACAACATAGGTAATGGTAGGTATAGTGATAAAGGAAACAACAGGGCCACAATAATTCATAGCTAAAGATAGGTGTTTATTTATGAAGCGCGAGAATTCACATGCATGTATAATGTAGAAACAATAGTGGATCTTTTTTAATATTCCTTTAATTTTACGCCTCAATTATGAAAATCGTCTTTAAATAAAATTGTGACTCAGCACACAAAAATCCCATAAAAAAGTTAAAATAGTATGTAAAATTTATATATATAAATAATTAATGGTCACGTACAAAATTATTTCAGTGAACCAATCCTTTTTTATTCTAAATTATTACGTCATCAAAAATCACAGTATAGCATCAAATATTCCAAAGCAATAAAAAGTCACGGCTCTATTAAAAATCCATTTAACCTTTAAAAAGAAAAAAATATATAGGAACACCCTCATTTAACCAGTAAATGGTTGACTAGCCTTCTTAAAATATTGTTTTTCCAAGAAATCTTTCATTCAAACATAATATAAACAACATGTTTACACTAAATTTGTATTTTTTGATTATGCTGAAATGGCAAATTGTTGCTTCTTTCAAATGTACAGACTATTAGTACCTATAGGACGTAACAAAAATCTATTTTCTGGCGGTCTAAGGTCCGTTTGCACCATTCTAGTTTAAACTAGGTTTAAGGTAGTAAGTGCATGTATTTCAAATTTAAATCTGCTGGTTGAGTTAATTGTTATGATTAGGTTTGAACTGTATCTGTATAGCTATAACTTTTAGATTAAACTTGAGATTAAGACAAAAATAGTTTAAACCAGAATGGTGCAAACGGTCCTAAGTGTAAAAAATGTTAAGAAAGAATGTCGTACCAGGGTGAGGACACTATAATTAGACTACTAGACTAGGCCACTTTTCAAAAATACGATCCCTAATTTCGTGTACGCTTCAGCTTTTAATATATAACATTGGCCTCAAAATATTCCAGGAAATTTTAACTAAACGAATTGCAATTTAATATCTATATTAAATTACTAGGATCAATTCTTAGTCATTTATTCAAGTAATTGGTTCAAAACTGAAAAATGAAAAAAATCCTGTGCATTTATCACGTTGAACGAGTATTAATGAGTCTTAATTAATAGTTTAAACAGATCGGAACTCTTGATAATTAGGGCCCACAATGTCACTTTACCTAGACCTAGATCATGTATCACATGGTGGGTTTTACAATAATACTTTGCGATATCTATAATTGGATCTTCGTGATGTTTCCATTACTCTGAAGACTAATTTAAATCACTTTATTATACAACGCTGTACAGTCCTGGAAAATACTATGATCCTCAGCAGCTCGGTAATAATCCAATACCGCCCATCCCCGGGAAGATTGGCCGGCCGGGCCGCGTCACGTCACGTCACGTCACGACACTCCACTACCTCAGAGGCCGGGTCAAAGGTCTCGATTAATTTTTCCGTGTATGATTTACCACCGCGATTGTCTCCGCTAATGACCGCGCTCGTGACCAATTAGCCGATCTGCGCATGCGCGAGCGCGGGGCCAGTAAATATTCCATAACCACGGACTGCGTTGTCATACCGTGAGTAACGGCTGTCGGAGGTACTATCTCCCCGACACTAAGTGGCTGTGTGGTTGCGGGAGAGTTATTGTTGAATGGTTCGCTCCGACTACTAACTGTCTGTACAGATTATGGAGTGTATTGATGTAGTGCATTTTGAAATCGCTTGTTTTTTTCTGAATGCCCCTTCTGATGTTGTTAATTTGAATTTATTTTTTTTTCTTAACCAATACATTTAATTGCACTAAGTAAGTTGTGACTTTGTTTTTTATTTATCAGTTAAAACAATTTGTTTTATTGATTAAATCACAAAATGAAGTGAAGAGTATCCGCTGTAAGCGTTCTTTTTTTTAGACGATAAAGTGTAAAGTGATAAACTATTGTTTAAAGTATGACACGTAATATTTCAAGTAGGTTATCAACAGGCCATAATGACCACGGAGGCTACAGAAGCGGTGCCCCAGGGCCCTCGATCAGGGTGTAAATACAAGCAAATCAATCATTACAAGCAAAACAATTACCTCTGTAATTATGAGGTTACTCTAGTATCAAAGTCTTAATTTAATTCTGTGACTTTGCTTTTAATCAATAAAAACGCAGCAGTAAAAGAAGTGAGAGGGGCCGTTGAAAGTGTTCTTATTTATAGAGAAAAACGTATAAAGTGATGAATAGCTGATGTGTAAAGGCGGTCTTGTAATGAATGTTTTAAGTTGTTTATCAAATTACTTGCCCTCCGCTACGAAAATGTTTATAGGCCTAAAGGTACAAACGGTTTCATACTGTTTGCGCTCTGTGTAAAAAAGGCAAAGAGGCTAATTATGCGAGGTTAATTGATTTTTCAATGGTGCTTTGTCGAAATCAGTGAGCAGAATAAAAACATGACTTATGGTCCCTATGTTCACCGCCTTTATATCAAATTAGGCTTGCCCTCATAACACTCATGGTAAATATTTCATCCTATCACCACTTATTTAAAGTTATTTTTATATTGTTTTGTCAACCCTCCACAATAAAGATTTTTTATCCTCTCTCTAGCTCTACTCTACTCTATTAAGCACATCAGTCCCATGAAAAGAAATACTGTATATTGATAAGGTCCTTTCCGTGGAACCTTAGATGTAGAGAATATGCACAAAATGTCTTTTAAGGGTTAAACTGGTTTCATTAAAGTTACTCTCATTCATTATAATTAACAAAAAAAATCCACAACTAAAAAATATTTTAGTCAACACTTAATACATATTCAATCCATAATACCAAGTTAAGCACGACTTGTACATTTGATGAGTCATCGATTCGCAATCTTTCGCTATCGTATCATTAACAAATCATTAAGCCCGTCGTTAAATCACCGCAGTCGGTCTACAAATCATCGGACGGAAACCGAAGATCGGCTCCATACAGAAGTCGGTTCCCAGGCCAGACCGGTGTAATTGGTGCAGTTAACTAAACGACCGCCAGAGCGCACGCACATCTCGGCAACGCCTTCCTTAATTAGATCAATTGACTCAGCGAGACCCACTTTTACCTCGGAACATCTCCCCCCCCCCCCTCACGACTGCAGTGTAACCTGTAACCCGTGTGGGGCTGCTGTGGTGACTGCCATGGAGAAGGGCCATAGTTCTGAGGAATGTATTGTCCCATCGGTTTTTACATAACACCATCGGAATATTCAAAAGCATTTATAAATTCATTGAATTAGGTTAGTGCTTGAGCCGCAACTCAAGTGCGGTTGTGTTGGAACAACAGGAACATTTTTAGGAGCCATGTCAGAGGCACGTTCGAGAGGCTGTGGGGCTATGGGTCCTCATCACATAATGTGATTTGATTTGATTGTACAAAAACCCAGAACTTTTATTCAGCATATTTTACTCTCAATCCCAATGGGGGTGCCCGGCACCCCCCAATATTTGGTGGATTTGTTGACTTGTTAGCAGTGACGCGACCGGGCAAAATGTTTTAAAGATAACTTTGATTGATGTATTTGCATAAATTACAAATGGTTGTTGTTAAATAAAATAGGTAAGTACTTGGAGTAGATCTTAAAACGGACCATTTAAATAGGAGTTTGAAGTTTGAATTTGAGCATACGATAATTAAAATAGGTGAGCTGGCACCCCCAGATATTATGACCTAAATCCGCCCATGCCAATATAAGATCTTATTTATGATAAGGAGATGGACAGATTCAGGATAAGGATCAAACTGGCTAGTCTTGGACTAGTTATTTCCTGTTCAATACAGGCTACATTTGGGCCGGGGAGAGAGGCTGTAGTCCAACTATACCGCTCTCTGTGCTCTCCTTGGCCCAGGGCCGTACATCACAAAAGCATAAACTTAAATTTAGTGAAATAGTAATTTAAGCTTATACCGAACGCGCTTGATTTGACTCTTTCTCGGTGTTATTTAACTAGACTGGCCCACAAAACTTTGAAAATATTTAGTTTTTGGGAAGAAAATTAATGCTTTTGGTAACATTATTATTAACGCAAACAATTCAATTTAAACAAATTGTAGTGTAATTTTTTCATCCCCTTATTATTGATTTGGCACTTATCTCAGTTTATACTATATATACATAATATATTTTAATCTATTATAAGATCGCCTTTAAATGCGAAAAAATATTAATATTATTTATTTTTTAAGTATATACACATATACATTTTTTTCTTGTGATACAATCTCTTAAATACAATTATTAATTATGATAGCACTCACAGATGAGGATTTTATTTGAATAATAAAAATGTTCAATGTTGTCCAAAAAATGCAGCAGGAATCTGGCTCTGCCAGTTGCTCAACGTTTCTGCCGTACTAATTACCTATTAAGAGCAATGAAAAATATTTCAGAACGGCGATACATAATTCTGGAATCCAGAAGGAATTTTTGTAGCAGCTCCTGGAATAAATCTAAAATAATGCTGATGTTGACATTCCTTGGTCCGCATTATTTGTCTGCATCAGTTTTATATAACGGATTATGACTTTTTACTAGATTTGGATAATTTATGAAACAATTAATTAGATGGTTCATTTAAGTTTGACTGTATAAAGTGAGAAAATCAGATGAAGGATAATTTAAAGATTTTTTTGTGAGGTGAGATTTTTTTGTGAGACCAACAGAGGGTCGCAGGTAATTGCCAGCTCTAACTCCTGTTAATATCAGCTTTATATTTATACCTTTAAATTGGAAAAGGAAGGGAGAATCATCGCAGCTACATTTGTAATAGTCCAACAAAAACATAACAATAATGATTCTACGTCCCCAGTGACGAGACTTTTTGATAGCTAAGAAGGAATTCTGCCAGTTTTAACGGTTATAACCCGTAAACAATATAATATTATTTATAATATTCACGCTAAAATCGAAAGAGTGAATACTCACTCTTTGTGAGTGACTCACTCACTCTTTGGGGTAGAGAAAATTGAGCCACTATGAAAGAGTGAAGGTTCACTCTTTGAAAAAGTGAACCGTTTTCACTCATGAAAAGAGTGGAATATCCCCACTCAATGAAAGAGTGGGTCTTGTTCTTTTCAGACTGGAATTTTAGTCTTTAAAAGAGTGAAGTCCAACTTTAAAAGAGTGAAATCACCTAACCTCACTAACCTAACCTCTCATTGGCATTTATGAACTACAATTCTGACTCTGTGCCGACACTTGT
The DNA here is from genome assembly GCA_035578135.1 of Flexamia atlantica. NCBI lineage: Eukaryota > Metazoa > Arthropoda > Insecta > Hemiptera > Cicadellidae > Flexamia > Flexamia atlantica. Next base: position 37,404,152 of record JAQJVK010000002.1, on the reverse strand, counting down.
TGTGGACAACTGGTACCTAAACTTGATGATTGAAACTTAAACCCCTAAAATGTAACGGCGCAAGCACATTCAACGAGTGACACAGAACCTTTGCTGAGACTAAATTGAATTTCCCTTCCACCCTATAACCTTGATTCTACAGACTATTGTTAATCTTCAAATTACGTTAGCTACCTTAACACTAACCAAGTAAGTGGTTAAAGCAATGTTTTCTGCTTACCTGTATGTAAACCGGTAATATCCATGTGCATGTAAATCAATGACCAAAATGGCGACTCAGTAGCGTCGTCGCGTCGCCGGAAGCGATCCCTCTTTTCGCTCTTTCTCCCCACCACTTTCAAAAACTCACTCAATTGAGAGTGATTTCTCACTCTTTCCTTATATGGTTTCAAAACCATATAATCAATAAGTGAAAATTTCACTTTTTTATGAGAGAAATCATCACTCAACCAAAAGATTGGATATTTTCACTAATTTAGAGTGAATATTAACTCTTTCGGAGTGGAAACCTATTCACTCCGACGAATAAATTACTTTTTCACTCTTTCGATTTTAGCGTGTTTATTTTTCTTAAAGAAAAAAAGAGGAACCTTTGAACACTGTAATTTACCTCAATATCTTTCAAGGGAGTCAATATACTTACTGTAGCATATACTTTTCAAATATATAGATAGAGAATTAGAGATGATTAACTCTCTTGTAAATATAATATTTAAGTCACTCTGAAATATTTTAAACAAAGAATCCAATATTCTAAGCCAGTGTTTCCCAACGTTTTGGTGCTCGTGTACCATCTACCACATTTTCAATATTTTGGCGTACCATCGCAAGGACTCCCCTCCCCCCACTACTGAGGGATCCCCTCCAAAATTGATTATAGTTTCCCTTTGTTTGTTTTGTTTTTGACATTTCAATTTATTTTATTTTACCTGTCAATGTAAATTTTTTATCGTATTTTGATTATAAGGACACTTTGACAAATCATATCTTCAACTCAGCTTTGCTCGATCATCTTATAGTGAATTTGGCGAAAAAACCATATGAATTTGAATATGAATATCGTAATGTAAAAACATTTTCTGGTACACGGGGAAAATAATCTCTGTCTATTATTTGGAACTTTACAAATTTCTCATATTTTATTTTAAAAAATTAACATAAATAATCAATTCAGAGTCATTCAAAGTATACTGTATTTTCAGCAATGATATTGTATTGAAGCATATTACAAAAAATTATACAACAGATCGACATAGTTAGGCTGTGTGTTCAATGTACAAAAAACGTTTGCTAGTAAATCGTACAAGTAAAAACTATAGTTATACCACCGAATAAACACTGCAAAACAGGTAAAATTTCTTCAATGGAAAGAACATTTTCTAATGCCAAAATGTTTTGTGTTTTGTGAAAAGAATTACTCTTAAAATGAAAGAGTACAATAGTTCCTAAAATAAGGTATAAAATTGGCATAATATGTCCAAAACGGATAATGAAAAAGTTGACAAAGTTAAGGCATTAAGTGCGACTTAACTGTTCGACGGAACAGCGTTCGTTCGTTAACCTAGTATTTTACTTTGTATTTCTTCAATCTCTTGTGTACCACCTGAAAGGCCTTCACGTATCACCAGTGGTACGCGTACCAGCGGTTGAGAAACACTGTTATAAACAAACAAAGAGGTAAAATTAAATATTACAACAAAATATTTTCATCGAATTCTATACTTCTTCGTAACATTCAAATTAGCCAGACAAGATAAATATTGTATAGACCATGGACCCCACATACGATTGCGGGCCCTGTAACCGGGATCAGCCTCGAGCCCCCCTATGTTCGTGTGCTACGTTTCAAAGTGAATTGGTAATTTTGAAACCCTTTTTACAAATTTGACTTGAACTGATAATTGATTTAGGGATATACTGTATAGCCCCTGGATCGTTATTGATCATTGTTAATATGTAAGGATCGTAAGGTAAACCTTAGATATTAACAAAGATAATTGATAATAATGAATAATTAAGGCCGTTAGTTTAATCCAAAAAACAAACTTAGTTGGCAAAATTATTGCAAACATAAATTTAAATAAATCATTCATTCACTTTTATTTTGCTGAGAGTACATTTCCATTCTTTCATTGATTATTTCCCTTACCAACCAAGATTAAAATTCAATTAGTGTTCGAGCTTTTAATATGTCGGGCCTGAGCACGCGTTTGTATACACTAATATGCGAACAACAGTAACTGGCACGCATGCACTTCATTAAAATAGTAACTAACCTCAAATCTAAAATCTAAAATTAATATTATTTTACTAAACTTTATCAAAATTTATATATTTGAATTTTTGATCACAATGTTCAGAAAATATTCTGCAATAAATGTGAAAGAAATTAAAGAGAGCCAGGCCCGGGCCCCCAGGGGCCCGGGCCCTGTAACCAGGGTTGCACCAGCCCCACCCTTGAGGGGGCCATGTTATAGGCCTAGTTCAATTTTAAGAGGAAATATTCACAAGTTTTGCAATATATAATCATATGACTATGACGTGGGATTGAGTTGGGAAACAATTTACAGCATTGTGATAGCTCCACCGAAAAAATCCAACTATTTTTAAATTTTAACCACGTTTAAACTAACGTCTGAACTAACTAACGTTAATACTATATGAAAATAGCAGACCCAATGAAATAAAACAATGATTCTGTAAGTCGTAAACTTTGTATAAGCTTTTTGGGAGAAAACATTCACATGGCTCGTTTAGAAAAACTAATTTTCAAAATAAATCTAACAATCACTTGGGATATTAGGAAAACGGCTCTTTGATCTGCATAACAGAATACCAGCTGTGATTGACGTATCAAGCGGAACACCTTTTTTGAAATTCAGTTAAAATAATCACATTGATATAAGAGAAAAACGTGGGAGCTAGTTCTGGCCGATAAAGATTACAGTTATTAAAGGATAAAATAAGCCATTATACGAGAGAGAGGGCCGTTAAAGACCTGAATTAAGATTACCAATGTAGTTAATGAGGCCATTCAGGAAATGGGTTGTATTCACTGGCTAAACGGGCGGACGATTCCCGCCGGATTGACCGCCGAGTCAGCTGTCAGCTAATGCGGCATTGCTGCCAACCGTAATTATCTATTATGGCTGCCAGCCTGACAAAGTCAATAGGCTGAAAACAGATTTGTTTTTGAAAGAAGCTGTTAAAGTAGATTAAAATCTACAGTTCGCTCAATATATCTCCGGCTCTGGCAGAGTCGGATGATGTTGTAAGGTGCAGAGAGGAAAAGGGGTTAATTTTCTGAATACATTATTGTAAAGCCCCGCTGATTGTCAGACATATTTTTTTTAACATGTGTTGAAAATAACATGTACTAAGGTAACTAAAGTTCCGGCCACATCATTAAAATTGGTGGGTGAGTGAGTCGCTCCTGCTGGCGTTCAAGATAATATGTTATTTGGTTATCATTCACCCATCTGACGTAATACATGCTCTTTGATGGTGTTCTCCGAAATCAGCTGATCATTGAAATATGTGATTTTATAATTATGTGTTCTATTTAGTATTTTATCTGATGAATTTCATCTACAGAAGTTAACCTTAGTTTTGTAGTTTTAAACTTATAAAAGTCATACTTAGTCGTGTTTTTCGTCTTAGGTTCGTTTTACATTTTTTCTTGTTAAGTAGCTCGTTCTCGTTGATCCCCTTAATTGAACTCGGAATTAACACCCAAGCGAATGAGCTTCCATCTGATGAAATTTGTTAAACTGCTTAAATATGTAGAGGAGCGGAGGTGTCTCGAACTTCAAGTCATTTACTCAGTTGGAGTTTCCATTTTTCGCCACCTGCCTTAAATGCTATGGCCGGAACTGTAGAATGGACATAACCGGAGATTTCTTGCGCGGAGAACTGAACTTACATTTTGGGTTCGAAACGCTAAAATCTTATCAACAAAGTAGAATCATTTATCAACCAAAATTCAATGGAAAAATTTGAAAATAATTCATAGATTCCATGCGAATTTGCCGAATTTGTTGTACTACACAATGATACATATTTTGCGTTTAATTCTCGTCACTAGGTTTTTGACGAGCTTAATTGCTTTCGCATCATCTATGTCTGAACCTGGTCGACTCAGCACAGCGCTGCGTCAGCGCTACTGCAGCGGCAGCACCGTGGGAACGGGGCGGGGCAGCAGCACGCGTCCGAGGAATATCAACATGCATTCCAACATGCGCACACCTCGGCATCCTCACTAGCCCCAGCGTCAGCACAGCGGCAGCAGGCGGCGTCAGCGCTACTGCAGCACCGTGGGAGCGGGGCGGGGCAGCAGCAGCACGCGTCCGAGGAATATCATCATGCCTACACCTCGGCATCCTCACTGCCCCAGCGTCAACACAGCGGCAGCAGGCGGCGTCAGCGCTACTGCAGCACCGTGGGAGCGGGGCGGGGCGGGGCAGCAGCAGCACGCGTCCGAGGAATATCAACATGCCTACACCTCGGCATCCTCACAAGCCTTAGCGTCAGCACGGCGGCAGCAGGCGGCGTCAGCACTACTGCAGCACCGTGGGAGCGGGGCGGGGCAGCAGCACGCGTCCGAGGAATATCAACATGCCTACACCTCGGCATCCTCACTGCCCCAGCGTCAGCACGGCGGCAGCAGGCGGCGTCAGCGCTACTGCAGCACCGTGGGAGCGGGGCGGGGCGGGGCAGCAGCAGCACGCGTCCGAGGAATATCAACATGCCTACACCTCGGCATCCTCACAAGCCTTAGCGTCAGCACGGCGGCAGCAGGCGGCGTCAGCACTACTGCAGCACCGTGGGAGCGGGGCGGGGCAGCAGCACGCGTCCGAGGAATATCAACATGCCTACACCTCGGCATCCTCACTGCCCCAGCGTCAGCACAGCGGCAGCAGGCGGCGTCAGCGCTACTGCAGCACCGTGGGAGCGGGGCGGGGCGGGGCAGCAGCAGCACGCGTCCGAGGAATATCAACATGCGTACACCTCGGCATCCTCACTGCCCCAGCGTCAGCACGGCGGCAGCAGGCGGCGTCAGCGCTACTGCAGCACCGTGGGAGCGGGGCGGGGCAGCAGCAGCACGCGTCCGAGGAATATCAACATGCGCACACCTCGGCATCCTCACTGCCCCAGCGTCAGCACGGCGGCAGCAGGCGGCGTCAGCGCTACTGCAGCAACGTGGGAGCGGGGTGGGGCAGCAGCACGCGTCCGAGGAATATCAACATTCGCACACCTCGGCATCCTCACTGCCCCAGCGTCAGCACGGCGGCAGCAGGCGGCGTCAGCGCTACTGCAGCACCGTGGGAGCGGGGCGGGGCAGCAGCACGCGTCCGAGGAATATCAACATGCGCACACCTCGGCATCCTCACTGCCCCAGCGTCAGCACGGCGGCAGCAGGCGGCGTCAGCGCTACTGCATCAGCACTGTGGGAGCAGGGCGGGGCAGCAGCACGCGTCCGAGGAATATCAACATGCGCACACCTTGGCATCCTCACTGCCCCAGCGTCAGCACGGCGGCAGCAGGCGGCGTCAGCGCTACTGCAGCACCGTGGGAGCGGGGCGGGGCAGCAGCACGCGTCCGAGGAATATCAACATGCGCACACCTCGGTATCCTCACTAGCCCCAGCGTCAGCACGGCGGCAGCAGGCGGCGTCAGCGCTACTGCATCAGCACTGTGGGAGCAGGGCGGGGCAGCAGCACGCGTCCGAGGAATATCAACATGCGCACACCTCGGCATCCTCACTGACCCAGCGTCAGCACGGCGGCAGCAGGCGGCGTCAGCGCTACTGCAGCACCGTGGGAGCGGGGCGGGGCAGCAGCACGCGTCCGAGGAATATCAACATGCCTACACCTCGGCATCCTCACTGCCCCAGCGTCAGCACGGCGGCAGCAGGCGGCGTTAGCGCTACTGCATCAGCACTGTGGGAGCAAGGCGGGGCAGCAGCACGCGTCCGAGGAATATCAACATGCCTACACCTCGGCATCCTCACAAGCCTTAGCGTCAGCACAGCGGCAGCAGGCGGCGTCAGCGCTACTGCAGCACCGTGGGAGCGGGGCGGGGCAGCAGCAGCACGCGTCCGAGGAATATCAACATGCGCACACCTCGGCATCCTCACTAGCCCAGCTCATTCATTCCCACATCGACTCACGTCTTCTATTATTCCAGCAACTCCTAGTTAGCGGACTGCTTGACGTGCGAGGCGCGTCGAGTGAAACCGACCACAAATGTTGATTAATTTAGTACAGGATGGACATGTTTTCGATTGGTTGTTGGAAAAGAATGGACAATTTAATGTCTGAGAGATAGTCAGTTTTGTAAACTTAAGGTTAAATTATCAAGGCTTTTAGAACTAATGTTAGAAAAACATTTTCTTAATTTGGTCAAATAGATTATACCTATACAGTTTTTCTGGAGTTGCAAGTTTGAATTCTTGTGTTTTCTTATTGGTAATGACAGTTATACCTTCTTTGGTCATTCTACTTTTTTTGTTTTTCCCTCACGGAATTGCAAATCTTCAAGAATGTAGGGTGGAAGGCGATTTAAAGGCGTGGGAAAGACCATGATATTTTATATTTTACTATATTATACCATATTAATTAACTGTGTCTAGTAAATTGGTACTATTTCCACTTCTCACTTAATAACAAATTCTCAACTACTGTACTGACTGTACTGTGAGAGGAACGTGAGAGTATCTTCTCAGAACCTCATCACCTCATCTCACCGGGCGATGGGGCGGAACACCAAACACCCTTCGGCAACAAATCGACTTTTCCACCTGAGAAGCTCTTTTGAGCTGCCGCTAATAAAGTGACTTGACACTAGAATCCCCACCTCCATGGATGACCGGTCAAGCGGTAATGTCTGTGCAGTCAGTGGCTAGATTCTTCCCTCAGGAGTCAGGAGATACATAAAAATACCTGGTGTTGTAGAAGGGGACGGTGTTAATTAGTTAATCCAAACAATGGCAAAATTATTTTTGTTTGACTTAAATAAAGGAAGTTGTATTTTTTATATAGAAAAAAATAGGATGATGCATCATGATACAATTTTTAAACCTCATCAGAATTAATACTGAACACAAATTCGGATTTTAAGCGAATTTTTTGAAATGTTTAACAGCTATGTATAACAGGGGCGAACCCAGAAATTAATTTCGGGAGGGGGAGATAGGGGTATTCCCCGTAGGGGATATGGTATAGGGTAGTACCAAGGCAGTACACATTTTACGCCACGCTCTTGAGGGAGGGCGTGTGTTATTAATGTTAAACTCCCGGCCCTATACCTACCTATATTACCTTTCCAAACGAGATTGTGAGGTAATAATTTACTGCTCATTTTATTGTTGTATCAATACAAAACCGCATTAAAATATTTTATTATAAAAACTTAAACCGCAGGCCACTACAAACAGGTTTGTTAGATATGTCCCAGGGATCAACAATTAAATTGTCCATTTCGAAGATTTATAAGACCTGACGAATAAAGAGGTCAGATTAAAAAAAACTCGTTTTATTTAAAAAGGCTGTTTTTTGTATATGAAAATCGTTTTCAAAGTTTTAGTTTTTCTTTTAGCGAATTTCCCCTATAGGGAAGAAGCTGTTACCGTAGTACTCATGGTAAGACCTAAGCCCGAGATCATGATAACTTTTCGTTTTGGAGCCCCCAGAAGCAAAAAACACTATTCGTTCATTTTCATAAATATATATATATATCTATATATATATATATCTATATATATATATATCTATATATATATATATATATCTATATATATATATATATCTATATATATATATATATCTATATATATATATATGTGTCTTTAAGCACGATAACTCGCGTAAAAATGATCCAATCTTAATGAAATTTGGCATGGATGTGTAAAGTAGTAATTATTCGGACGAGTTCGTAATCCAGCCCAATCCAACTACCGGAAGGGGGGGTAAAGGGGGGTAAGGGGGGTAAACCCCCCCAAAAATGGGTTTTTTGAGTTTTTTACATAGAAAAATAAAAATAATCCGATTTTTGTTGGCACCATTGAATTCAGCTCAAAAAAAACAAACAATTTAGTATCTTGAATCACTGCTCTATGTCCATTGGTTACCGAGATATTGAAAGTAGTAAACACAGTACGTTGTCCCAATGTTAACCTTAAGGGAAATAAGTAAAATTCTATATCTCGCTTATTTCTCAACACATCTTGATAAAACTTGGTAAGTGGCTTCTTCTAGTTCAGATCTACTAAATATTGAATTAAAACCACCCAGTTTTAATATACCCGTAGCAGCAAACCTGCATACTCATTCCCCATGTTATTCTTATGGAGCTTTCAAAAACCTGTAAAATCTCGGTATGTTGGATTGAAATATGTTGTTTTGTACTGGAAATTCGCTGAGTATGCAGGTCTGCTGCAACGGGGGTATTTTTAGATTAATGTCGATTATTAAAAATTCTGCTTTCTTGCTCCCGGTATGTTCAAATGGCCTTGCAGGATACAGACAAATTTATTAGTTTAGATATATGTGATTAAAAGCAGTTCACATGGTTACATTATTTAGATTTTAACGATGAAAATCAGAGTTTTATTTTAAAACAAAATATATCGCAAATGTGACTTAAAGTCTTGGTGAAAAGAAAAAAGTTTATTTACCCTGATTTGCCTAGAGCTTTTGTGATATTGCGTTAGATTAATTAATTTTGCCGTATCAGTTTGGCATCTTCATGTAGTTTTACTGTAAACAATTTAACTGTAAACTTCCTTTCGAAAACTACTCAGTATTCTGCCAAATTCTTGATTCTTGGAATAGGTTTTTTCGACTACCAGTAGGTTCGGGCCTCATCAGTCCTTTTTCCAGTTGCATGTTCTTCCTTCTTAAAATCAGAGACAAATCTGCATGTGCATCTGCATGATCATCTTCTCAAGGTGCTGTTACTTCGATGTGGATATTTCTTACAAGTTCATTCGTGTATTTCACCAGTGTGCTAATTCCATCTGACATCACAAAAGTTTTGATTTGATTAATCTAAAATCGTGCAGACATTAGACAGGGATGCTTTTTGTTGAATTGTTTTCTCTATGGGTCAAGGAAGAAACTGAGATGTTCAGTTATCAATTTACTGATTAAAATATTTTTCAACATTCTCAAAGATAGTGTAAAATTGCGACCCTTTTACACAGTAATCCATGTGTATTAAATAAATCGTAAAAGTGTGATGGTATTGACTCAAAAATTGACTAGAACTCACAGTGCACAAGGAAAGGCTCTGCTTGTGTCACCTGCTTGTGACCTTTAATGGATTGCATTTCATTTTCAAGAGCAGAACTCAAACTCAGTATTCAACATGACATATTTTGATAGACGTATCAGAGAATAGTTATGGAGGCTGGCAGATTATTACTATTATAGGACTACTTATTCCACTACCAAGCCACTGCATGTTTTCTTGGCAAATTAAGTTTACATTGTGATGCCGCTGTCGAAAGTATAAGACTGTCAATGTTGCCAGATATTATCTGGCTTTTTATTCGCCAACTCCATTAAACATCCCTGCTTTTTACCCGGTTTTTCAACAATAACCCCCCCCCCCCCCAAAATCCCTGGAATTACGAAAACCGGGTGGTTAATTCGGAAAACCACCGCATAACCTTGCTTGGAAAATAGGGAGATATTATATAAAACCTTGTTCACTATAACTATGCTCATTTTGAATGGATACTGCATTTTTTAAGGCAAATCATACTTCAAAAATCCCTGGCTTTACCAGGTTTTTGGGGCACTTGGGATGTCGAGTAAATCAGCCCAAGTCTATAATCCCCGGTAGGCCTAATTCCCTCACAATCCCCGAACTGCCTTAAAAAAACAAAAAGACTGGCAAATTCCCGGTTTCCAGCAACATTATCGCATCAAATAAAACTATGCCAAATGCATAATACCAACTTTCGTTCACAAAATAATATACATTGAATTTTTAAAATCCTTGCAGCTCGTCCAAAATCCCCAGTTTTACCAGTTTTTTTAAATATCCAGGTTGCGTTCGTAAATTAATAACCCTGTTTTAAAGTCGTGATATTTTTTTCAGGATAACTTTTTATTCCCAAAAATTTCGGGGGAGATATATCCCCTTTATCCCCCCCTGGGTTCGCCCCTGATGAATAATAAATACCCGAACTAACCCCAAACAAATAATGCCAACGATAAATCAATAACATCAAAACCTTGTTACAGTCCGCGCATTGTTCGTTACTCTTTCAAGAGTAAGAATAACAAAGAATAACGAATTGCCTTGGTCAAACAAAATAATTTCTATTATTTTAGTAGAAAATGAACTTCTGTTGTAAATAAGAGATGTAGCCTGGAGACAAGAAAATGAACTTCTGTAGTAAATAAGAGATGTAGTCTGGAGACAAGTATTGAAAGTGTAATTGTTTGTTTAGGCGGTAGAGCGGCAAAAACCCCTGCCCTGGGTTTCTTCAATTTCCAATGATTTTTTTCCAATCTGAATCTTTGGTTTCCTAGAATATAGGATTCGCCAAGTTACTGCCGACCACGGGAGCCTCTCTTACAGCTCAAGAGTCTAAACCAAGTCACGAATCCCAATGTAAGACTCTCCGACCCAACTTTAGAACTATACACTATGTCGTAATACTTGATAACTCTATGAAACCGCCCCTGAAGAAAACATCTTTATACCGCTCCAAAACTTCATAATTATTATCCTCACTCACTCTTTCACACTCTCGTATCCGGCGAGATTCCCGCAACAGCCCCAAATTTTAAGAGCCGGGCCCTAAAATCTTCACCCTTTCCAATATACGGTAAGTCCCTTGCAAGTTCAACGACAAGGAAGTTCAACGACAAGGACACGCGCTGGCACACTCCCGTACCCGAGCAGATTCTCACAACCCCAACATTTCTTCAAGCCACGAGCCGGACCCGAAGACTACCTTACGCCCTTTTCAAAAATCCGTAAACCAGCCAAAACCCTCGCTGACTGCCTTGCACGCGTGCAGAGTGCGGCGTGTGCGCGCGTGTGCAGGCGCGCGGCGGGCACGTGGTGGGCGATGTTTTGGGAAGCCGTCACTCCGCGCTTTCCCACGCTTCTGGCCCGTCTCGAGACAGCTGCCGTCAGGTTTTTGTCCACACCTCTACTGTGCGCCCCCCCCCGCCCCCCGCCCCGCGGCCCGTGGGCTGTGGGCTGTGGGCTAGGTCCGGGCTCTGGATCGTGTTACTGTCTACACAGCGGGCTCATTGATAGCTGGGTCCGGCTGGTTACTGAATGATTATGAGGTGAAAAGCCTTAAGGCATTAACTTACAAGGGTGCCAATTTTGATTAAATCTGTTGAGATATTTGAATTTTCAGCCATAAGGCCATAAGGCCATAAACCATAAGTTAATGAATTAAATTCAGGCACTGCTGACATTTTGTTATGTGGCGGAACAAGGATAATTCATACCTAATCCAGTATCAGACTTTCAAAATTTTCATAAGATTGATACGTTCAGTCAAGAGATTAAATTTTAATCAGCTAATCACCATCGTTATTCAGATGAAGATTTGAGGGTTAAAATTAGTTCAGTTAAACTAGATATTGGGAGTAAACTATATTAATACAAAGATCTAAAACTCTAGAGATATCCCACTTTTCCGACAAATTGGGATAAGGGAAAATTTAGATAAGGGATTGATTTCGTAAAGTCAAAGGAGAAATCAACATTAAGTTTATCTGATATGCTCTTTTGTATGTGTAGGCTATGTAAGCCTAATTTACCAAGACAGTAGCATCATGTATAAAAAAACAGAATAATCATGCAACAAACAATGCAGTATTATGCACACAATAAAAACATAAATTAATTATAATTAAACAATTAAAGAAAACGAAGTAGCTAGTTTCTCTGAATCACCTTGCGGGATACGTCGATACGTATATGAGATAGGGAGTGATTTGCACAACCAGATCCTGCTCAATATCCTGCCGATCCTGTGGCGTGGGAAGGGGATCCTGCACTGCCTTCGCCGCGGTGATTGAGGAAGTTGTGAAGTGGCTGTGGCTGTGGCTGCCTCCCTTGACCTATACCGCGGTCGTGACGTCTGACGATCCGCGTTGGCACCGGCCCCCGGCCCCGCTCCGGTAGTGATTATTATTTGAGGTTTTATGTAAACTAGTTTTTATGTTGAACTTTGTGTTACAATGCACTATAGTCGGTAAGTGTGATGGCTCTTTATGACTTAATCGACATGAAAATGTGAGCATTTTTTAAAGGGAAGTAATTGTCAATGATAATTATATATCTTGTAAACTTACATGATATTATGTAACTCGTAATCTCAATGTAGCTTTGCTTGCACCACTATCTAAAAAACGATTCCTAGAATCTCCTTCACAGTCTGGGGGTAACAAATTTGTGGCTGAAAAAGTGTTCTAATAAGCAGGTAATATTGTCAGTAAAAATTAAATTACTGTACGTAAAAGTGAATTTTAAAGTTGCAACGTTTTAACATGTAAATTATAATCCATAGGTTGCTGAACAAACAACGACAATACAACAAAAATGGAAATATAAAAACGGTAGAGGTGTCCAGTTATATGATTAATAATATCATAACAGCTGTGAGTAAAACTGGATACAATAACGTAATATTACATAGCAATAAGCAGGATTCAGTCCACTTGGGCTGGGATTGCAAAGTTTTTAAATTTTATTTTACGCAGGCCTACGTCGAGTAAGCATTTGGCAATTTGTTGGTTGGTTAAACGAATAATTTCGTAAATTAAGCATAATTAACTAATGAACATCATGATGAGCCTGTATTTAATGATAATTGCCGATGGTTTATGTCAAAACAAATTATTATAACCGAACCGCAAATATGCATCAGACTCTACTAATATGATCGATGTTTCAATCGTTCTTCACAATTTATATTCAACCGTGACGATTTGGTTTTCTATCGGATCAATCGCAGAGGTCACGCGCTATTTAGCAGCTTTTGTTACTGTAGTTGCAATAATATATTCCTTGAAATTTATATTTCATGTTAAATTGTATAAACTCAGCCCTTTTCTTCTTATTCAGGCTTTTTATTAGTGGTAGGTAATTCAAATATAAATTCGGGCTCGATTTCTATAACGGGAATTAATGAGTGAGTGAGTAAGCGAGTGAGTGAGTGAGTGAGTGAGTGAGTGAGCCAGTCAGTCAACCGTTTTGTATTAAATATAACAAGTATGTCATATATATAACATAACAGATAGAGGAACCCTGGGCCGAGACCGACCTAAAATAAGCTTGGCGAGAAATGTTCCCGCAAGAACTAGCATCCGATTGTCGAAAGCTATAAATTAATAACCGTGACAGGTCGAGGAGGGTGGAGCCCCGGACGCGGAGTCCAGCTCCAGAAACGCCCCGTTCTCACGACCGGACCCAGACCCCAGCCGGCGCTTCCTCCCCGGCCACAACGGTCAGACTGGCGCGGCGCGGCGGGGCACGGGGCGGGCGGAGCGGGTACAGCACAGTTGACTGTGGATGTAAGTTTGAAGGGCATGCTCTCCATGCATGATATGGACTTAAACAGTCAATGAAATCTTGATTGAAAATAAAACATCGAATAGGAAATTCGATTATACTGGAAACAAACTTTTACTTCGTTTTAAAATTATCTTTGTTGTAATAAAAAATATGATTTATCTCTTGTTCTTCAGACAAACTCATATTTCATCGTAAATACAAATAATAAAGACATTCTTTAAGTGAGATTGTAAATGCAAGTTATTAAGACTAATAGCTTAAAGTGCACTAGATGCACATCTAGATAAGATCTGCTAGATGCTTATTGAGCTTACAAAAAAAGAGTCTTATTACAAATTTTCAATTTGATAGTTTACCATAATAATTTTTCAAGTCTAAACAAATTGACAAAATATTTATTAAAAAAAGTTTTAAATATTTTGTTTTGCTGCCGAAAAGAAGTTCGTAAAAAATTTATTATATTATAAAAGGATCCAAGGTCTCTGAAAAAATTGCAAAGTGCTAATAAGGGTAATAACAACAATAGGTGAATCTAGTAGTTGTTAGATTTGAGCGTATTGACGTTAAATTTGGCATTGCAAAGGCTTTTAGTTTGTCTTTTTCTTAAGTCAGCGAGTGGTAAAAAACAAATTGCTACGTTAGTGACTGCAGTTAAGACGGATACTTCCGGCAGGAGGTTGCGGGAGTCTGGCCGTCAGTTCCGGCTCATCTCTCGTCCATTAGCTGCAGTAAGACAGCGACAGGTCGCAGTTTACAGCCGCAGCCGCGTGTCCGTGTCCTGCAGCGAGCGCTTCCTCCTTCTGCCACCACAACAGAGCGTCTTCTCGCGACTCTCCATGGCTGCGGCGTGAAAAGCGCGTCCATAGGTCTCGTGTGCTATGATCCTCGTAGTCGAGAACAATCTTAATATACCCTATATTATTGCTGTATTATTGCAGAAACGTATTCCTGTGCGCTATTAATAAGATTATATATACGTCATATGTATTATACCTTGCTCAACACAATACGTCAAACTCCCCTCCCCTTGTCCACTAGTAGGCTCTATCATAAAATTGATTGTAGACCTGGCAAATCTTATTCAACACAGTCCTACACCGTTGAAACAGAGTCAGTAATTTTATAAGAGTCTATATGAATCAGTAACTTCAAATCATTCTCAACGTGGAATCAATTTCTATTGAACTCGCCGTCCAATTTCGGAGTTATTCAAGCCTACAGCACCGAAAATCCAATAGGGCCTCACTAAAACGTTCCCCGTGTCCCAATCTGCTTTTACCGATCCCGGCCAGCTTATGTAAAGACGTGTCGGAAGTGAGTGTGAAAGTGATTGTCCTCGGTTTCACGGTGTAGCCAATCCCTCTGATTGGAAGTTCTTGCGTTTCGCGCTGGCGGTTTTTGTACAAATCCAATTACTTTCACACACGCGTGCACGCCTGTCAAGTGAGCATCACTTGACTTCTATTTCCCTCAGTTAGTTTACAATTTGGAATAAAAATGTGTTAATTTTCTTACTCTAATGAGCAGACTATACTTGATCCTGGTTTTATATTTATTTTTTCAAGACACCTTGTATCAATCAGGATCTTAGTTCTTAAAATAAGTTTAATTTAGTTAAAACAATACCTGTCAACACAACTTTATTAATCAATTTGTTATATACCATGTACGAATTCGTTTTATTCAAGTTTGATAAAAAATGGTTTCATTTGTAGATTTCATATGTATATATATCGGAACAAACAATTTTACAGGACAATTTCTTAAAATATTTATATCATTATGTAATAGATTTGAAATATAAAACAACTAGATGTTATCTTTGGCATTGCCCACATTCAAAATAATTTGAAACAGCTGGTGTAGCTCCTGCATTGTGTTTTGTACCTGTCAATTGGAATTGGGTTTATTTGTTTACATTCATCTGCCTGGATGGATGCGTTGTTACAGCTGACTTTCATAATATGACAAACAAACGTTGTTACAGCTGACTTATGACAGACAAACTCACAAACTTTCACACTTTTAAAATTAGCTGGATAATTTTCGATTTTTTCAACAGTTTGTCTCGGTAAAACTTGAACCACTTTGCCCATTATTTACATATACGAATAATAAGTAAGTATAACACAATATCATTTAAAACTTTGAAATTAAATTAAAAATGTGAGGACACACAGGTCCTGACGACCTCCCGCCGGCATCTCGAGGACACGCACCCTCCAAGCCGTCCACGCTGATTCCCCGGTTAAATTCCTACTCGGACCCATGGAGCGCTGCTTATCCGGCCCACAATGGACCAGACAGAAGCTGCCGTCTCCAGCTATTAAAAATCAATAAGAGCGTCTCGTTCTCGTGGGTGGCCCGAGCTGATGTGGATTTAACAGTGATCGTGTCATAATCTTTGTCCGGAGACCAAAACAACAACACCTCACATCGTTAGAACCATTGCTCCGGCTCTGGACATGGCGGGGTGTCGGGGGTCTACATACCTGTGCGAGCCTATACAGTGAGGAGTTTAGTAGGTGCTGTAGTTTGAATGTGGCTTCAATAGGACAGTATTTTTCTTGTGGGTGGTCTGGGCTGAGGTGGACTAAGAGTGATCCGGTCATAATTTTTTTCTAAAAATCATTTTGGTTCCGCATAAGTCTGATTTTGAGAGTATGTAAATCAACTTAAGGGGTCTAATAAAGAGGAGTTTTACAATGATTGTTGAAGTTGGATTATTGATTGTTAAATTGATTGTGTATCCAGAGAGCATCACTAGATTGCAGTATTCTTCATTTCCATGATATTCAGTTGTAGCCCGAGCGCACCAATTCATTGTGATATTACAGTACCACGATGTATAGAGTGCATCACTACATTGCGATATTCTCTATGATGTTTAAAGGTAGCTAGAGTGCGTCACAACGTTGCGATGTTCTCCATGATGTTTAGTGAACTTTTACGTATTTGTTTGCATTTAAAATAAGTGCCGCGGGAGTCCGAGCTTTGCTCGGATAAAATAAAAACAACCTGAATATAATATGAATCAGGTGTTTTGGTTGAAGTAAGCTGTTGCCCTTAACGATAACATAGACACTCTGAGGGGTTGTAGGACGTAACCGGATTTTCCCAGTCTTGTGACCAGCTATAATCGATTTCTCTTAGTCAAAAGGCCTTTGTAAAAAATCAAAAACGCTAGGACGAAATAGTATATTTCGCAACAAGGGCCGAAAATAAGGTTTTGCAGGCTCGAGATCGTGTTTCAAATTCGAGACGAAGTCGAGAATTTGAAACGATCGAGAGCTGCAAAACCCTTTCGGCCGAGGTGCGAACGCTATTTTGCGAACGCTCTACACAATGAAATATACCCTAAATAATTAAAAAAAATATTATTATTTGACTCACTTGAAAACAAAACTTTAAGGTTATGAGCGACGATACAACTTCTTTATCATGATTCAAACAAACACAGCTATGAAAATCATATGATCGCAACTATCCTGTCTTTGGAACCTATTGAATGCCGTATAATTATGTAATGTTCTGACGTTGTTTCAAACAAATAAACGATCAGCTGACTTTCGGCCCTAGGGCCCCCAACGTTTTCGGTCCTGTGGCGGCAAACAGTGTGTTTCGGTCCGCGTTTGACGTTTGTAAAACAGGTGATTTCGTCGTAGTGTGGTGAAAATAAATTTATAAGCGCACGAACAGAGCTTGTTTGAGATAAGATTAATTAATTCCTAGTGAGGAATATTTTGAAGGTCGGGTGTTTACAAACAGAAGCGGTTTGTACTGGATTTGCTTGGTTTTAAAGGTCTAATTTTATCGAATTATCACCGTCTTCTTCCCAAAAACTCAAAAATCCGGTTTGAATCTGCTTTTGTTTGTAAGCGCTCAAGCTTCAATATGCTCCTCTCGAGGTATACAGACAAACTATACTTGAACTGTTTTTGAACGAGAGTCAATATGATGACCGCAGTCCAAACAGCCAGTGGCAGAGCACGTACCCGGCTCGGACAGTGCGCTACCCGAGAGCAGAGGTCAGCCCCGGGCAGCGGCGCCGCCGTCGCCACATCAGGCAATTCTGATTTCGACAGAAATTAGCGGCGGCATCAGCAAGGCGCCGAGAGCTATGTGGAAATTAGCCTATATGAGATATGTGAATCTCTGTGGGGGAAATACTTTTATTTGTCTCTTTTTAGGATTTTTTATGCATTATCTTTTCAACCGACATTTTTAAAACAATTGTTATATAATAAAATTAACGTATCCAAACAGAATTTTTCTTAAATATTCGAAAATTGGGATGATTATAACACAGTTCTCTACATTATATTAAGATTGTTATTTTAAATAATTTCTTGAATTGCATGATGAGTGTTCTGTATTCACTGGATTTATGTAAAAAACGTCTTACAACAGAAACTGATTAACGAGCAAGTGAACTTTGACTCTGAACCTGTTTCCGATGGAACTTCCGGAAGCCAATAGGACAAAAGGACAGACGCTATGATGGATCTGCTAGTCTCTCTGCAAAATTTTATTATATTCTGCATGATACTTTTGTATCTACATATTCACAATATATTCCAGACTGTTTCCCACAGTGTACAGTGAAATATTAAAAGCGTTGATGAGCTGTGATTTGTGTTTGAACAACCTTTTGCGGCTGAGTTTGTAGCGTTGATTTTTAATATGAAAAATATCTTTTAATGAGATAGCAATTAATGTATGTTTACGGATGAGAATTTGAAGACGTCCTTAGTGGTCCGCCGTCTTATGGGGATGCAATGTAAGTATTTTTTGTCTAAATATTTGTTATTGTGTTAAATAAACAAAGCTTAATTACATTTAATTAAGTATTTAAAGATATTCTTAAAATATTCTAGACTTTGGCTCAACTATCCCTGTATGGCAATGAAAGACAACGAGTAATGTTTAGCATCTGCAGGGACGACAAAACTAAAAGTTATGAGGGTTCTGGGCTTGGTCTTCCCTTAACTTGTGACCTTTATATGATAATAGTCTCTACCTAAAGGTAAAATTTGCTAAAAATGTTAAAAACTTCGTTTGATCAAAGCACATTTGCGGTAAGTTCAAATTCCCTTTTATTCCAAATCTTACTTGTGGCCTGAAAAACAGAAGCGTATTTACTTCTTCGGGGATGCTGCATGGAGGATTCCGTGGACCCGATGTCCCATGTCGACTAGTCACCTTATAAGTATCCATCAAACTCACACAAACACAATCAAACTATCGGACATGGACAGTTTAAAATTCCCGAGATGCTTCTTCAACAGAGAACATTCCTGGCCAATTAGGGCGAGCGTGATCTATAGGAGGCATGCGGAGAAAGAAATCGCCCAAGCAAATAAGGAGCTGACTGGGCGGTTTAAGGAAAAGGAATTTCCTAAGAGAAAAAAGCCAACATGAAAAAATAAAGAAACCGGGCATGTTGGGGCAAAGAATCCATTGTGTGGGGGAAACAGTTAAGCAGGAACTCGAGGCTCGTCCGTGTCGTGGATTGATCAATTAGATCCAAGCCCAAGTCGGACCAAGAAACCGGCGACTCGTCGGTGATAATTGGAAGAGGCGATTTGTGAACGACTGAAGCCAGGGGCTGAAGTATGGCTGACATGGCTGACATTTGGTAAAGTTGTCATCAAGGAAGAGGTCAAAAGTTTTGGAACATTAATCGTTTTGTCGTTCGTTGTAATCTATTTGTACTACGGTAATGCTTGGAGTAATCTATACTTACCTATGGACATGGTGACATTTTTAACATTCAATTTCCAATTTCGAGATTATTGGCCGGTAATCTTGGCTCTATTCGCGTCTTTTCTTTTATTTTTTTCAAGTAGCAATATACTGGTAACCATTGAAACAGCGACCACAAAGTACATTTCGCGAGATGTGACGTGAAGCCATAAATTTGCTTTGAAGCCATTTGCATGGAAAAAACAAACTTCGTAAAAAACAACAAATATGGTAAGAAATAAAAGGTCTGAATCTCATGATTACTATAGTATAGAGTATAAATGGTCTAATAGTCCTAACACGCAAACATGCTAGACTAAAAACAACTATAAAAGATTTAAAAAGGTAATAAAGATTACAGTGACCGAAGGACATTAGATATGATAATGCTAATAGAAAACAAACAGTATAATTGTTCCAAAAACACATAACTACTGATACCGTTATAATCATGGGGGGCGGAAGAGGAGGGTCCGTTCGAAATTAAGCCCATTAGGAACAACGCCGCTGCCCAATCTTTAGCCTAGATTATTAAACAATCAATATGTTAATCCGTCTAACCTGAAGCTATTTTAGAACACGATGAAAACAAGTTGTTATTGTAGATGTATAGCTCGTTCTTTTTCATTTAAGCAAGTTTGATTTAGTCAAAGGATTTTTGTAATTTGTGGATTTGTACAATGTAAATTGATTTCAAGTAAATAAATGTTTTAGTTTGTTCGATCATTACACCATTGGCAGTTGATTAGTTTATTTTAGAGCATTTAAGTCCATATTAAATACCGACTGAAAAAGTATTGTCCATATATTTTGCATAATGTAGATGATTTCATATCATGAAACATGTAAAACATCTACATTGAACTCCTTATATAAGTGTGACTACAAATATATGAAAAATCATTTTAATTGTTTAACAGCAAACATAGTAACTATATAAAAAATAGAAGAAGATACAAAACATAAAATTCAATCTGTTTCATTCATATTTCAATGCTGATTAGTAAATATACGAAACAGCGCTGTTTCGTGTTAGTAGTAGCATTGATTATATATATTCTAAATAGATGCAAAACCTTATGGCGATTCATGTGAGCAAAGACGCTAGAGCTACCTGGCGAGAGCGGTCAGAAAATCGAGGTCGGTAAACAGTATTGTGCAGCTTGTCGCCAATGAGCGATTGTTGAATTAGACAGAATAAATAATACACTTATCAGCAAAAATAATGTGCTTGATTCATCTAAATTATTTAAATTTATAAACAGAAGATGGATACGCGGTTTATTTTAAAAAACCATGGTAGTAACTTAGATATGGTAGAGTTAAATTTTTGATTCTCAAACTACCTATTGTTATATTTCAACTACACCCTGGCTGAATACATTGTTTTCTGGTGGCGCTATCTTTTGAGGACTGTCATAACTACGTCAAAACTTTGCGTCTGTTCTTGTACATTGGGCTAGCAGTCTACTACAGGTGTATTGTCAAAGGTAGTAGTCTAGTATTACTAGTGTGACCCTATTACTATTCCTGGAGAATATATTGATAAAGAAATTTTGTCTATTGTCTACACGAATACTTATTCTTGTACTTCTCCAAAAGCGTGTTTAAAGGTGTACATGCGCCTGAAAAATTGAGACAAGGTATTCACAAATGATTTTCTACGTCCAATAATCACTTGTTCAACAGAAGGTACGTGAACCACCGTCACGTCGCGCGTCGCTGGGACGTGCCGGACGTGAACAACCAGCGGTGTGGACTCACGCACGTCGCTACGTGGTTACACAGTGGTCGACGCACGTCGTCGCGTCGGCGCGGACGTGCGTGGTGGGCTACCTAACCGTCACGCACGTGACTCTTTATCTCATGTATGCGATTTTGTAGTTTGCTGAGAGTGTTGTTTGGAGTAACGTATATAGAAATACTTTTAATTATTTATCAAAAAAATCACCAGGGAGCGTTGATTTATAGAATTTGTCACTATAACTAAGTTGTATTTGATTAAATGTTTTATGATAAATTAGTTCCACCTACTATGTTGGATTTTAAAATAAAGGCCTCCACACTCTCTATTTCTCACACCTGATTTTTCGACTGATTGATGTTTCATTTTTCTATGTTTATTCACCAAGGCAGTTCGTAAAATTGATATTTTGTCCTAATTTAACAAGTCTGAAATCCGGCTATGAGAAATACAAGTTCTTGTCTGCATGTTTCTTTCATTATGGTATCTTCAATAATAGTAAATATATTACGTTGGCTACATATAAATAAGTATCAAAGCAATATATATACATGTTTTTCACCACACTACGACGAAATCACCTGCTTTACAAACGTCAAACGCGGACCGAAACACACTGTTTACCGCCACAGGACCGAAAACGTTGGGGGCCCTAGGGCCGAAAGTCAGCTGATAGTTTATTTGCTTGAAACAACGTCAGAACATCACAAAATTATACGGCATTCAAGACAGGATAGTTGCGATCATATGATTTTCATAGCTGTGTTTTTTTTCAAGTGAGTCAAATAATAATCAGTTTTTTTTAATTATTTAGGGTATATTTCATTGTGTAGTGTGGTGAAAAATAGCGTTCATACTTCGGCCGAAAGGGTTTTGCAGCTCTCGATCGTTTCAAATTCTCGACTTCGTCTCGAATTTGAAACACGATCTCCAGCCTGCAAAACCTCATTTTCGGCCCTTGTTGCGAAATATACTATTAAATTCGTACATATCGGCTTTCTGTTTGAAACCATAATCAACTAATAAGTGACAATAGATTGTACATAAATATAAGAATAAACAAAAACTTGAAAATCATGTGTTTGGCCTAACATATGAGTTTTATGAAATTTTTAGTTCTTATAGGGTGAATGCACCAGTGAATGACCGTTTTTCCTTGTAGATACTGTGCCTTAAGTATTTAATTTTGGATATCAAATCATAAATGGGCTTAATTGTATCGTTTCTTTGCAATTAGTACAAATTCCCGGTACCGAAAATATGGTTTTTATCATACTTAATGTCTAAAGACCAACCACCTACAAGTTGAGTCTCGCTAGCTACCTTAATTTACATTTAATATGTAGGCTATTTTATGAATATTTCCAGATTTTTCGTAACTAAACAATATATAGCTAACATTTTACTCTTTATTTTAAAAACATTTAAGTTCCAAGAATTACATTTAAATACTTGCAATCGTTAATTATTTTTGAGATCGGTCATTCACTAGAGCATTGACATAGTTCTAGTTTTAAACTTTGGTTTTAAATGACATTAATTTCCTTTATAGGTGAGGCAAATTATTCCTAATTCCTACTATTTCTTGGGCTACTCTCACCTTTTTATTTTAAGTTGTCAATCCTTTTTGTTTGAATCCAAATGTCAAACACGTCAAACTATTTTTTAAAAACACTAACACACAGAAACACTCTTCAACATATTTACATACATAGTCTACGTACTCCCAATATTTCGCGGAACCTCCAAACCTCCTGAGGTAAGTTAGGGAAAATCCCCCTGAAGACGCAGGACGTTTTTGAGGTTCCGCGAAATACTGGGAGTGCGTAGACTATGTATGTAAATATGTTGAAGAATGTGACTGTGTGTTAGTGTTTTAAAAAAATAGTTTGACGTGTTTGAAATTTGGATTTCAACAAAAAGGATTGACTGAGGGGTCTACGCAACTTAAAATAAAAAGGCGAGAGTAGCCCAAGAAATAGTAGGAATTAGGCATTGACATAGTTGTCTAAAAACGCAAATGACCATCAGAATTCCGATTGAAAAGTAATTTTTACGAATGATTCTTAATCCCTAAATGACAAACGAGCTTTGTAAAGTGTAACGATAACTGGAAAACCTTAGGAATTTTCTTAACCGGCCATTTACTGGTGCACCACCCCCCTAATTTAGAATTCTAAATTGTTTATATACTATGTATGAATGTAATTACTGACATTTTTGTAAAATTGATCTGATAAATGTTGATTAATTTTGATTTTACAAAATTATATTTCTCCTTTCTTTATAAGTGGAATAAACATAAAGGAGGAATAGTTGTGCTTGGTTCTGAAATACATTTTTTATCCATCACGATGCAAGCAGCTTATTTAATTATTCTCTTTCTTTTTAAATTACTCTTTATAAGCTATTTTGGCATTTGACTAGTTTATTTTGTGTTTTTCCTATAGAAAATATTCACTCAATTTAGAATAATTCCCTAATTGTTTAGTACTGTAATACTGTCTTTGTGTTCTTTAATCTTCTTTTACTGGTCTTGACGTTTGTCCATAGTAGTTTCTCTGGCATCCGCATGGGATCATAGGGATCTCGTATACTACATTTATTGTTTCCTGTCCTTCGTTTATTTACATTTATATCCTTTACATGTAACATGTTACAGAAATACAAATATTCGACGTCTCACCCAGATTGCAAAGGACATAATTAAATTAAGTCCTGATTGCGGAATTAGATTAATAGGAATATAGAATGTTGCTTTTCCACAAAACCTGCATTGCATTTACTATCAGTATTTTAGTCACATTTTAGTTAAACTCTAATCATTGATCATGCCATTGAAAGACTTAATTTATTTTAGTTTAAATATTTTGTAATTTTACTTAGATTTTATTGCCTGAAAATATATATTTTTTTTAACAGAGACATCAAACCCGTTGCATGTGAAGTCCAATATAAGGTTCTTTTATCAGACCTTATTTAGTATCAGAACTCATTAAACTTTAATAATCTTGCAATTAGTTTATGTGATGATATTTTACAAATTAATCTAATTTACTACCCAAAAACACTAATTTATTTAACCACTTTTGATTTTAAAACTATCTGTTGAATAATAAATTACTATTCAAACATTTTAAACATAGTAAAAATTGAACCTGAAAACATATTTTTGTAATGGAAAAATAGACAACCACTCTTAACATTTTCATCGATAACTGTCTGAAATATAAATGAATGAATACCTGAAAAAATGGTGTATGAACTGGGTCTCAGATCAGATAACAGAAGTTTTTTTGCAACGTCAGAATAATTCCTTAAGAACTTAAAGAGTATAAAGGTTAGGAGAGAACACAAGAATAGTATATAATCAGTAATAATTTATTGTCTTGGTCATTAATGTACAATAAAATGTACAAAATTACACCTACATTTATCACGCTAGTGTACAGTCAAGTCTATCAGGTACGGTTGGTATCACAGTCTCGTACATTAGTGGGTGGGAATAAGTACAGAGTAAACTGGGAAGTTAACGGGCACAACTAAACGAGTCACTAAAAATACAAACGATAAATAAGTGGTTTAGTTTTTAAGTCTACAATACTGAAACGTGAAAAATATGGTTCTCTCAGTTTGAAATGTTCATGAAAGCACTTTAAAAACAGAGGCATTGTTTAAAAACGATAACAGATAACACGAAACATTAAAAAAAAAATTATAATTAAGAGTTCAAGTATTCAGAAATATTTAAATGCTAACAAGGTAATAGACAAACTGAAAATAATTGACGATTATTTTCGGTATATTTAAGTCAACAATGCGCAAACTTAACTTGAACAAGAAGTAGGCCTAATGATAACTTGAACCGTCAACAATCAAAGTGTTTCAAAACGATCATAACAAGTAAAATTTAGATTAAAAAACCTAGTAAATCATAGCCAAGATAAAAACTTAACATTCAAAATGATTACAAATTAAAACTTAATAATACTGAACAGGATTATTTTAAGGTAGAAAAAAAAACATTGAAAAACTTTATAAGATTGCGATTTATGCATCTCAGGATAATGTGGTTAAAAATTGTTAAATTAAAAATTATTATTATTTCAATGTGGCTAACAATTAACTTTAGATTTAAAGCTGTCGTCCTTAACAAATTGATATTTGTCACACAAAATTACACAAAAGCAGTATGACAAACGTAAACAATAATTAATTTATGTAACAAACTGGAAGCTCTTGATTTTGTCAAAGCTAAGAAAAATTTAAAGCTACGTAGTTCGGAATTTAAGGCTGTCTCAACATTGAAAACATAATACATTGGAAGATAGAAAAAATAATTTGAGGTTACGATGGTAATATAGTTACCAAAGTTATAGATTTAAGATTTCTAAACGAAAATAGGGGTAAAATAAATATTATAACAATCATGAAATAAGCTTGAAAGCTCTCCAAAATAACTTTATAGGCCTGTACAAATTTGTTTGAAATTTTGTTACCCAAGAATGCAGCCTTAAATTCCGAATACAGTAAAAATATTATTTACATATTAACAAACTTGAACTACTGACGGATCACCAAGGCCTCCACACGGCGTCTTCCTTCCCATGGTGTGACGTCATGACGGGTGATACAACCGGGGAGTGTGACGTCATGACAAGCGATACAGCCGGGGAGTGTGATGTCACGACGGGCGATGCAGCCGGGGAGTGTGACGTCACGACGGACGATGCAGCCGGGGAGTGTGACGTCATGACGGGCGAGGAGGGGTGCTGCGGGCTGCAGGGCGGCGTGGTGTAGGGGCTGCTCGCCTCGGAGTCCCTGCTCTCGTCGATCCTGCGAATGCAGGAGCTGAGGTGCTGGAGGAGTTTGACCCCGGAGTTGGGATCGATGGAGGGCTCCGCCGCCATGGAGGTGGCGAGGTACTGGGAGACCTCGGCGGCGCAGTGGGTGAAGCCCGCGCGGAAGCGGTCGGCGTAGGCCACCTCCGGAGTCAGCCCCAGGGCGTGCTGACGCCGCAGCTTGTGGAGGTGCTGCACCGTCAGCTCCAGGATGTCGGCCTTCTCCAGCTTGCTGACGTTCTCGCCCTCGGCCTGCAGAGCGGTCACCATCAGCTCCTTCAGGGAGTCCAGGCAGCGGTTGATGCGCGCGCGTCGCTTGCGCTCCAGCATCGGCTTCATCACCTGGAAAAGGACGAATTGTTGTAGA
Source organism: Flexamia atlantica (assembly GCA_035578135.1). Classification (NCBI taxonomy): domain Eukaryota; kingdom Metazoa; phylum Arthropoda; class Insecta; order Hemiptera; family Cicadellidae; genus Flexamia; species Flexamia atlantica. The sequence goes on along the minus strand of JAQJVK010000002.1, from coordinate 37,377,901 downwards.
AAATGCGAAATAAATTTTTAAAAGTTCATGAAGACAGCAAGAGAGTGAATTGGTATTGAGTTATGAACTGAGGCAATGAAATCAAATCGTATCTCAGTTTAATTGGAAAATTTTAATATCGACTATAGAAGACGGTGTAGGACAAACATTTGAAAGCGTTTAAATTTTTTCTATACATGTCGGTGGGACAGTAATAAATCATTAATGGCGTTAAAGTCTTTTTAAATTAATGGCTTAAACCCGGCCCACTGCTGGAGTTATCTTGAATTAAATTAAATGACGTACAACTGACTGTTCATTCATGAATAAATTGTCTTTGCAATAAAGAAAATATATTTCATAGTTATAAATTCATATAAATTTTTAGTCTTATAATATATCAAATGTTATGTACTGATTGAAAGTAGAAAAGATAGTCTGCATAAAGATGAAATGAGAAACCTTGCCAAAGGTAAATTAAGTTTAGGAAAAACTAACTCAAAGTAAAATAAAACATAAACACATTTCAACCTAATGTAATTTTAGTCTTATGATGTGTATCAATTGCACCTGCCGATACAAACACTTCTCTAAATGTACGGTCATCAAAATTAAAACGAAATTATTGTCCCTTGATTTAAGTTATTTTCACAAAATGTAAAAACTTTAAATTTATATTAAATATTGGTAGTATATCTTTGAAACTTTGACTAAAAATAACACTGAATGAGAATATAAAATTTCATTTAAGCGAAACAGGCGTAACAGGAACATGTATTTACAAGTGCAGTTTTCCCCAAATCTCTCAGCATTAGAAATCCTTGATACAACTTTTACCATCAGGCAAAAGCATTGATGAGCCAATTAATGATGGCTATGCCACATTAGTTTAATATGTTATTGTTTTGAGGAGTTAGACCTGATTTTCTATTAATTTCAATAGATTTAACATGGGACTACTTATTAAATTTAATGTCCAGTGTAATTTCCTCATGTCATTTAAATTTAGAGTAACAACAGCATTAATATCTTGATCATTGATATAGATTCAATTGATCAATCCTATTGTAGCAATCGATTGATGAGCGTCTTGATCAGAGTCCTATTGATATTCATTATTTATTCTAAATTTCCTTTCTGTCAATAGTAATTTAAGATAAACCTAAGCGAATTTGTTATTTCAATCCACAGTACAAAAACGAATGTAAACTTCAATTACCTTTCTATACTGGTAAGTCCTGGAGATCGGCTGCTCCTCGTATTCACTGGCCACCACATAGCCCCTGGCTTCCTGATGGACGTTCATCTTGCACATCAACAACAGTCACTAGCTAACAGTCAACAAACACAAAGTCCTACAACAGATCGCGGCACGGCACAAACATAACAGTAACAGTAACAGTAACAGTAGCGGCTCCGGCGGGCTCGGCTGTCGGCGCGGTAGTGACGCGGGCGCCGGGGGGCGCGGGGTATTTAAGCAGCCCCGGGGGAGGGGAGCGTGGGAAAGACCGGCGGCGCTGCGTTCCCACAGCACGCTCCCGGGCGGCGTGTGTCCGGTGCACGTGGCGGGGCGCGAGCCGCCAGTCAATGGATGCCGTCACACCGCCACTGCGGCGGCGGCAGCGGCGGCGGCAGCGTTGGCAGTGGCAGCGGCGGCGGCAGCGGCAGAGGCAGAGAGGCAGCGGCAGCGGTGGCAGTGGCAGCGGTAGCGGGGGGTGGCAACGGCAGTGGCAGCGGCAGAGGCAACGGCAGCGTCAGCGGCGGCAGCGACGGAGGCAGCGGCAGAGGCAGCGTCAGAGGCAGTGGCAGAGGCGGCGGCGGTGGTGGCAACGGCAGCGGTGGCGGCGCCGGCGGCGGCAGCGACGGAGGCAGCGGCAAAGGGGGCGGTGGCAACGGTAGCGGCAGAGGCAGCGGCGCGGAGGAAAATGTCTGACTATATGCTGATGGATGTGATTATGTCCATTAAGGAAAGAGGATAAATGATGTTGCGATTGGAGGTGACAGGGAATAAAACATAACATAATTGGATAATTGAGCATTGACAAATTTGAACTATTCCACGGGCCACGATGCGAAGAACTCGAGGGAAAATAAATTGACCATAAGTTTAAGATAAGTATACATGGTCAAAGGTCATATGACTATTCTGATCGCATGTACAGTACAAACTTTAAAACATCCGACAATGACAGGTGATATTTTTAATGGGGTTTTCAAATTATATAAACCCGAACAACGTCGGCTACCGCAATGGAATTGTAAAGAAATTTCATAAACATTATTGACCGCATTTACCTGGACGAATGTCACGCCTATTTTTCCTCGGGTCGCTAATGCTTATACAATAAAAATACCCCCGTTGCAGCAGACCTGATACTCAGCGAATTTCAAGTGCAAAACAACATATTTCAATCCAACATAGCGAGATTTGACATGTTTTTGTAAGCTCCATAAGAATAACATGGGGAATGAGTATGCAGGTTTGCTGCTACAGGTATGTTTAAACTGGTTGGTTTTAATTCAATATTTAGTAAATATGAACTAGAAGAAGCCATTTACCAAGTTGAGATATGTTGAGAAATAAGCGGAATGTAGAATTTTACTTATTTCCCATAAGGTTAACATTGAGACAACGTACTGTGTTTACCACTTTCAATATCTCGGTAACCAATGGACATAGAGCAGTAATTCAAAACACTAAATTGTTTGTTTTTTTGAGCTGAATTCAATGGTGCCAACAAAAATTTGATAAATTTTATTTTTCTATGTGAAAAACTCAAAAAACCCATTTTTGGGGGGGTTTATCCCCCTTTACCCCCCCTTCCGCTGGTCCGATTGGGCTGGCTCACGAACTCGTCCGAGTTCCACTTTACACGTATGTACCAAATTTCATTAAGATCGGACCATATTTACGGCAGCTATCGTGTTAACAGACACATATATATATAAATTCGAACGAATGGTGTTTTTTGCTTCTGGGGACCCCAAAATGAAAAGTTAACATGGTCTCGGACTTAGGTCTTACCATGAGTACTCCCGTAATAGCTTATTCCTTTAAGGAAATTCGCTAATTGCAAACTTCAGGCCTCGCGTGTTTTATTGTTGAATATGAAAATTCTTTTAGAAAAATCATCAATGAACCAGGTATTTCGTATACTTAAAATTAGATCACAAATCTGATACTTTGTGTATGAACTCGATAATACGACTTCAATCCCACAAACTGTACAAAGAGAGGCTAAGTTTGAAATATAAAATAACGCCTTGAGAAATTAATTACTGTGGTAAGCAGTATTTGCCAATTATAATAAATCATGTTATTTTTCTCATTTAAACTTCAACCTTTTAAAAATTAATCAAAGGATGGGACGGGAAAGACTTTCTCCATTCCTGAATAGCTTTCCCAATATGAAACTGTAGTATGCCATTTAAAATACACCGTTTTATGACAGCAATAACTATTTTTCGGCGCCTGTTTCGTAAAAAAATGTAGCCGTAATCACTTGAAGTCAATAGCTGCTGTGATTACATCCTCTTTCCACTTTTCGCAATACAATTAGCTAGCGTAGTTATTAAAAAACTGTTGCTCCATCGACGTAACCAGCACATGTATTTGCTAGAGTTTTTGCCCATTACTTATATCCTCCTTCCTACCACCCCTCTGTGCCCTCCTTGCTTCATGACGCAATTCGGTCACTAATTTAGCTGGAGTAATCAGCTATCCTAATTAAATTGAATACCATCTGTATATGCTAGACTGTTTTCGGAACCCTTTAAATAGGAAAATTGCAATTCTTCGCGATTTTTCTTTTCGGAGAGTTATTCATTGTGGGAAGCTTCCTTTTTACTACAAATTTCACTGATAAAATCTATTAAAAACTCTCTGATGAGGTGGAAAACAATAGACCAGTAAGCAATTCAGTCTAAATATATCCGGTTGAGGAGGTCTAGTTTTCTGAATTTGAATTGTCTTCTTCCTAACATGCAGTTCGATTTTCAGACAGGAGTTTACTCTTGACTCGGTATTTATTTGATTTCATCTCCAAATAGTTTCTAACCATCCTTATATGATCAAGAATTTGTAATAGGGATTTTCTTAGGCCTGAAAAATGCATTCAATGTCGTCAATTATTGTATGTTGCTTTCAAAACTTAAATGGATTGTGGTTAAAGGAATTCCTTATCGTTAATTTGATCGCTACCAATCAGTTAAGTTCATACACCCTTCAGGTTGACTTCATTTTTTATGAGTGAATAAAACTTCAATACTCGCTGACACGCTGGGATCCCTCAATGTTCCCTTCTTCGTCCAATGCTGTTTGAATTTTTATGAATGACACTCATTAATTTGGTTAATAAAGAGGAAATACTTGATTTTCAAATAAAACTTTGTTCTGCACTTTAAACAGAAGCTGATTTCTTATCAAATCGATAAGTGTACATTCTAGATAGCTGCTTGATGCAGAGAATGAACCTTGAATGCTGACAATGAAGTTGTTTGATTTCAAGACTGAAACAACATCTTCTGCAGGTTTTCCTTTGATACTTACTTGATTTTGAACTCAATACTAATAGGGACGAAACCTTAATTTCCTTGGTTAATAAATCGATTCGAATATAATATTTTGAATTCACAAGGGGATACGCCTCCTTCTCTAGGCTGTTTTTTTTCAAAACTTTTGAAATTTTTCAAAAGTGTCATTTTTTTATTCCAAATTTAGTTCTGAACATGTATCCAAAGTTTCATTTGATTTGGAAAATAATTTCAGGTGTTTTTGCAATAAATTTGAAAACGTGCGCTCAGCGATTTCAAGTGATTTTAGAGTGTGTGCGTGGAGTTTAGTGAAAACATTAAACGGCGTTTTCTCAAAACTATATATTTTTCATTTACTGCATTTACGTAAGTTTGAATAACTTTGTAACTACTTATTGTTTTCTAATGAAATTTTAACCAGATGTTCTTGATAATATTTATAAGATTTGTGTGTATAGAGAACAATGTGCAATTATTCTTTTCTTATAAATTTCTTAGTTTTACATTGAAAATCTGCTTTTTTCGTAACATTTTTCATCACATTGTAAAAAAGGCTACTAACAATGCATTTTTTGTGTTACCATATTTTCAATACACAGAAATGTTCATTGTTATGTGGGAAAGTTAAATATATTTACTTTGTTACATTATTTTGATAAACAAAAAGGTTATTCAAAATTATAAATATTCAAAAACATTTTCAAAACTACCCCAAAGTCACCCAAAAAATATTTAGATAACATATTTTTTATATATATCCTCTAATTTGGTCAGTTATAAACAGAATAAACCCACAAAAGTTATTAAAAATAATAAATAAAAAAAGTCTTAGAAGGAGGCGTATCCCCTTGAACATTGCCTTGAACATGTCTAAATAAATTGCATTGCCTACATCCTGTAACTGAGAAAGACTAACTACTTTCTCAAATTTAGTTATTTACTTGGCAGCATATTAGCATATTACAGTTGTTTGTGTCTACCGTATGTCTTGTCTTTGCCGTTCCCATTTGGGGAAGTGGAAACACTCCATGTAAAACCATTTTTAAATCACAAAAGAAAGTAGTGAGAATAATTAAATAGTTTTCGCTAATAGTTAATTTTAATAATATTTTAATAAACCACATTAGCGTTGGCTACGATTCAGCAAGATTTATCGAATCATTTCAGCATCTGACTGATTGAAATATTTTGTATTTCAGCTCTCAACTGTGACAAGTATTTTCGTACAACATTTCTTGGTACTTCATAACATTGTTTGAGGTAATTTTACTTACGTCTTCAATCCTTAGTATTGTCGTTAGACGCGTTTCGGCGCTAGGCCATCCTCAGTAATGTACTTATCTAACACTTGCAGGTTCACACAGTTCCCTATTTTCTTGGCTTCTTTGTCATTGTCAAGCTGCGTCAATTTATTTAACATTCAAAAACATATTTAGATAACATATTTTAGTATTGTCTAACGACAATACTAAGGATTGAAGACGTAAGTAAAATTACTGATTAATATCACATCAATCCGTAGCTACAAACCATCCATAATAGTTTGAGGGTACTGTATTTACTCCACAATCTTATCAACAAATGTAACTCTAAACTCTTACTGCACGGGAAGTAATCTACTTATTTCAGATTTATAGGTTTCTTTAGAAAAGTAAGAAACATATATTATTTTATTTGTTGTGTGTTTTCATAGATAGATGGTTCTTCTACCTTCAAATATTTTATACTTTTAGATCCTCTTATATTTCCTTCTCCATCCTATGATAGAGCACATGCGCGCGCCTCAACAATAGTCTGAACTAGTTGTGTTATTTGCATTACCTCTGGGGAGCCGGGGGTCACGACCCTAGGGGCATGTTCTGGTGTCCTACACCCTTGCCCTTTAAACTCAATAGCTCCTAGGGCCGCACCCCACTTGGCTTGGGTGCCGCACACTTGGGTATCTTTGGACAAAGACGAGCGCGTGTGAACCTACAGCTCCTTAATCAATTTACACTTCTTTACACTGAGCCAGCTGTTGCCATTTCATTACTTCACCAGCTGTTTATATTTGGCGGGAAACGTCATTGAACGCGATTTGAAGTCTCTTTCGAAAATCTTAGAAATCTCACTGACAAGTTGCATATTAAAAATAATTTATTAACTAGAACACAAGCATTATAATGATAATAATATATTATTATTAAATTAACTATATAAAAAAGCACTTAATTGGCTAACGATTAATTACGATCCATAATTACTTACAATTAACTTTTTTGTATTATGTATATACATATATATATGTCAAGGACTGTTAAAGAAAGATATGAAAAACCTTAATCCTGAAATTATTGCTGCAAGGGAGATGTTGTCATTTTTATCAAATTTCATATTCTGAAAAACATAATAAATGTTTATCGAAGCTCGACCACCGGAAGTGCCTTATTTTCAAAATGACGATCAAGATGAGTGTAATACATTTTTTTTACATTATATGTGTTTTTGAAAGTACAGTAATTCTAAAAACACATATCAACTAATAATTTCCCCCTTCAACTTAATACGCTTTGTATGTTAGTCATAATAAAACTATACCGAAATAATAAATAATTAGTTGAAATTAATTTGCAGAATGTTATCAAATGACAGTTAACTGCAATATTTAAAATTAACAATCAAGCAACAAGGTTGATAACACCATATTTTAATTGTTTTGCACGTACCCTTTTACTGAAGTCTATTATAAGTTTAAGTCATAAATTTAAGAGTTGTAATTATTCTTATCGATCGTAACTTAAGTTAATGGTCGTTATAAATCACCTCCATTAAACAAAATCGAATTAATGGATCCAGAACGAAGGACTTCACGATAAATTGATGGTGATGTCATCACCTCGTCGATCAAAATGTCGCGGTCAAGAGCATGTGGACACCCTGTCCATAACTTGTTTGCCGGAGCAGGTGTATGAATAAATCCGAAGAACTAATTTAGGATGTACTCTGTTATTAACTACTTCTTGCAATATCCTGGCAATATCAGATAAATAATGCTATTAGAAACAGTTTTGTAAAGACCTCCCGCGAAATTTGCTGTCGAGTATGTACATGATGAGGATGTTGATAAGTTTTTGTTGAAGTGAAATCACCGTTCTCCTTTTTGCCACCGACGTAAAAACCTGTAACTAAAGATCTTTGTAATGAATAGCAAATACTAGAGAAACCAATCAAACCATTAATAAGAGATTATAGAAGCAAAATATTTAAAATTAAAAAAATCTTATTGTTTTATTTACTTGGCTAATGCGTTCGACCAATATAGATAAAGAATGTTCTCTACTCAAAAAGTAGAACGCGCTATAATTCGGAGTATTGCACTGGACTGGTTCAAGAGTTGTCTAGAACTCAACTGGTATGTCTCAATAAAGTAATTAGCTACATTCCAGCGGTTGATTAAGGTGTATCGTTCAGGCCAGCCTCTGGGTCCTATTTAATTTTTATCATACATAAATAATATTTATTTATTTATTGACGAACATCAGCCACGACTCGTACATGAAGAAAAAGTTAAAATATATTCTCCAACAATAAAATATTTCCAAAATCAGTATAATATTCAAAATTTAGAAGTAATTGGCATTTTTATTGGTGCAAGAGGAACAATATCAAAATTTTTTATTCATTTTTGGACTCAATTAACATTAAATCAAAATAAGCTTAGTGAAATAGCATTAATAAGTGTCAAACAGTCCATCAATATATTAAGAAATCATTTATATAGTAATAATCAATATTAATTGTGAAATAGTATTCTTTGTTTTTAGCAATTTGCAATGGCAAAAAGATGTAAATTTTAAATAAAAATTTTCTATATATACATAATCTTAGTAAAAATTAATTTTGTTTGCTGAAACTCAGCTAAATCTTTAAAGGCAATGAAGGTTTTCGTATCATACAAGCGAGCCGGCCGAAAAACCTCAGGTTATGACGATGTCTGTATTCACGCGGCATACTCATCCTCGAACTTGTAACTTGTAAAGGAAATTGAACATATCAGTCACCGATTTTAGTTTAAAAGAGGATATTCACATAAATTATTTAAAATCCAAAGTAAGGAAATAAATTTATAAATGTTACCAAAGCTCTGCGAAATTTTACATTAATCGAAAGTTAAAACTTTTTAATTGTTTTATTCAATTACATCACAATTACGGCATAGAATGGGGCTGAAATTTAACTATTTGGGCTACATATAATTTAGAGTTAACACAGAATTCCGTCGTAAAGGCAGAACTAAAAATCTCTGGAACATTTTCTTTCGTATCTCTTGTCGGGTAAAACTGAAATAGGTCTATGGGTTGCAACTCTAACGGTTTTATATGAGAAAAATATTCATTAAAACCACTTCTGGTTAACACGTATGCTCTGGGACGTCTCTGCTCTGGTAGACACGTACCACCCACGACACACAATTATTGAACAAGAAATGTCGTTAAAATGAAATCGCAGGTCCCACGCGCAGTTGGGTTAGTAATTATTGAAATTATTTTTTAAGGAATACTCAGGTACTCACTGTTCTGCAGGGCTGTTGGAGGCTGATCTTTAGCGTGCCGATTTCCATGCGATCATAATACTGTACTTAATAGTGACTGTTATAGTCCAAGTTATTTGCTTGGGACCTACACCAACTATAATTCTGCTCATCTACCTTTCTATTGCTTGGCTCATCCTTTCTATTTGTATATTAATCTTTTTTTTAGAAGAAAATGTTTAGAGTCCAATCAAATTTTTGCCTGTTTTTTTCATGAATGATTGTTTTAACTATTGAATGAACCTTTTTTATCCTGACTCCATATATTCTCACAACTTTCACATATAGATCACTAATTGACCAATGAGAGACTTTTGCCCTGAATTGTATAGGTATTCTTTACACCTATTTTCAAAAAGCTAATTTAATTAAAATGATTTGAGTAAAATTATTGTATATTGAAATTAAATATCCAAGTCAAAAATACAATCAAATTGGTAACAGATTGTGGGAGAATTCGTCCAATTTAAACATGTTAAATAAAAAAATGTTTGTAAAATAAAAGTTTGACATAACTTTAAATTTTGCAAACCAATATACTCTAATTTCTTTAACTTTACTTATTTTAAAACCTTGAACTTATAGATACAAAAGAAAGACTACACTATATAACATAGTGTGAGGTTATCGAGGTAGTTGTTCCAATAACCTTCTTGAAATAACTATTATTATCTGGAAATCTATTTGACATCAAGGTTTTTAGGTTTCTTCGTCACAAAGAAGTATAATATATGAAGATTTAGTATTTAAATTAACATATCAGTTTAAACTGTTTGGAGAAATTTCCATTTCAATACGCAGATAGTCTTACGGGGGGCAACATCGATCTCTGTGATAGGTGGATCGGTTTGACATCTGCATCAGGGGCAGATTTGCATCTGAGATCTCTTCCAGACAATGCCTGGCTGCTGAGGAGCAGACCCCCTGCAAGCGACTTGTATTGACGTGTGAAAAGGTGCTTGAGACCTTGAGCCAATTGGATTAGGCAAAGAAAACGGCTTTATTAGATAAAGATACAACTATAAAATACATGATAATATGAGAAGAATAAATTCTTGATTATCGACATACACTAGTAATATATTGATGTAATAATTGGGTATAAATGTTTTATCATTAACACCCAATAATACGGCACACAAGAAAAAACATTTTATGAACATGCAAGATATGTGTTGTCAGGTTTAAGTTATTTTGTGGTTCTGTTTATATAGATATCTTGAAGTTGGTTTGTACCTTCTAAAAGAGTTGTTTCAATATTTAAATTGTTCGACTTGAGGATATCGTAGGCTTGGGATAAAGATTATCGAAGCTAATGACGAACAGGTGCGGTCTTAGAAGGAGTAAGCTGCGATATACCTATACGGTTAGTTATATTCTTAATTTTTTATTTCCTGTTTACGTTCAAAATTCTTTTGTTTTACAGTTTCTTGTCTAACTATTTAAAAAATGTGATGGAGTAAATAATGAAAATCAATGGTCACGCAGAATTTATTGAGTTACGTAATGTGACTTAAACCGTTAATTTTTGTTTTGAGATAGGTGCAAAAACAATCAGTTCACTCCTCCATCAATTTGGAGTACCTAGTTTCAACTGACTATCTAGTTTTATTCTCAGTTCTAACCATGATGAATAAGTAACATTTTACTTTCAGTCACATTTAATCGTAATGTATCGATGGAGCATTATATGAGATAAGAAATTCATCATGTGGTACCAGGTTAACTCTCATATCCGATAAATTATTTCACGAATTTGAATAAAGATTTGCACACATGGCTCCAATTAATTCTAATAAGTTATATCGAGTCATACAGCTCTCAAATAGTAGTCTACCATACGTATGACAAAATCGATGTTTCTTTATGTAGCTGTCATCCAAATCAACTTGTCACTGAAGACAAAGACCCTTGCGTTGTCTCAGCAACCTCAACATCCGCGATTGCAGCAGAGAGTGCAGTTGCAGTTGCAGCCATGTCAGCGGCGGGTTCGCCAGTTAGCTGGGAGGATGCTAACTGCCTTGGACATGGTCTAATTATTGTCCAACATCCACGGGGACCACCCACACTCTCCACGGGCCGTGATCCTGCCACCGGCTCTCGACTGGCAGCGCTGTGCTTGTGAAATTGTGGAGCTCAACAGTCCTTTAAACAAGACAAGATTTTGAGAATGACTTTTGCACCTGGGGAGAGTAAAGTAATTTTGTCGGAATTGTGGGAAAGTTTCCTTGTTTCACATATTGTAAGATATATAATTTTACAAAAAAAGTCCTATCATGGTTTTGTTTGTCTTGTTCTGTTTTCATATTATAAGTTATGTTGATGTTCAAAATGGGGGCTGGTTGCTATTGGTTACTATACTAAGTTTGTTGTAGGTAATTCTTAGTGACATAACATCTTACACCTTTCCTCACTACTCGCTACCGAACCCAGGAACCAGAGGGTATACTATATAGGAAACCTTAAACCCTGCAATAAAAACGGGGGGCTGAATTCTTTACCATTAGATGATGCAAGTACATTTATACATAAATAGGAGGTGAAACCCCTCATTTTTCTGCCTGAAATCTGCCAAAAGGGAATTAATTCAATAACAACATCACCTTCGAATGTGCAAATTTCAAGGCGGGCACTCCGGCCTCAGTTGATGTCCACTTCCCTAGCCCACGCGTGTTTGTTGACAACATCGACGACTCGCCCTTGCGACACCCGCGACCGCCGCGCCCATCATCCGCCGCCGGAAGTCGCGTGTTCCCACCCCTGGCTCCAACTGTAAATTAAACCTTTTCACGGGGAATTGCCTTATTTGTGCCGACAATGCTGGGCTGGGCTCAGACTCGTACAATGCTAATCTGGACTGAGGCGACGCAATAGCAATAGCAGGCTCTCTTTGTTTGCGAGTGAACCCGGTGAAACCTGAAGGAAATCCCATTCCATGTTTTCATGGAGTGGGCATCAAAATACGAATTGAATCAGTTTCATAAATTAAATATACGGTCACTGAATTAAAACACTTCAGTATTCAAAATAGTTATAAATATTGAAAAATTCAAAATGAGTAATAACTCCATAGACTATGTAGACTAGACTATTAAAACAGCAAATCAATTACAGTCTGCCTATTACAAAATGCTTGTTGAAATTAAGTTCATGATAACTTGCGACATTCTCCTAATTTTTTACGCACAAATATTTCTGTTAGGGTAGGTAGAGCTGATTGACTTCATAACGTTAACAAATCGCGTTTTTTTTAACTTGATCACACATTTTAGCTCGGAAACGTAATTCCTTCTTTCCATCATCGCAGTCCATTCATCGAAAATTAAATGGAGGTCATAACCTAGAACGCAGAACGGCCAGAACCCACGAGAGATCCACGCGAAAAAAAGCACGAGGGAAACCACAAACAAGGAGTCCCGACGGCGAGGCGGCGGAAGAAGGAGCGGAAAATCGGCATACTGCACGGTGTCGCTGCGGCGGCGGTGATTTGTCGACGCTGGGAACGTGCGGTGGCCATGAGGAAGACTCCTGCAGGGCTAACAATCGATTAGAGGAATCGATCCTCCACGCTGCCACGATCCTGCTGCTTCCCGGGACTGCGGGCTCCAGCACGGCGGCCATTGTGCAGCGGACTGCTGGGTCGAGGTGAAGAACGGGCTTGCAAAGGGAACTGGGTTGTGGGGTTGAGTCGGAGGTGACACGCGTCCGCGGTACAATAGAGGTGTATTTTTCTGTTTGCGTGTAAGATTCGTTTGGCTGTTTTTCAGGTTTTTTTTTGTGGATTGGTGTGGATTGGGTAAAATGATAAGGAGGATAGTATGCCAGGATGAATTTGGAGGAAGGAGAAGTTAACTGTATAAAACGAAAAATACAACACTTTCTAAGAATTTGAAGTGGTTAAGTTCAAATTTTGGAAGAGTAGATCTGAATTTTTAGATACGATTTTGAGGTTTGAAAAAAACAAGAAGCGGATTTCAGAGGAATGAAATTACTTTTTATATGGGGAAGAGGATAGTTCTCATTGAGGTTTTAATTTATTATCTAGAAGTCCTTTTCAAAAGTCGTCTTATGTGTAACTTAAACATACGGAATAAGGATATTTAGAGATGACAATGATAGCAAAAGACTACCATAAACATTTTAAAAACAATGCTCTTTCAATCTCTCCCCAGACAGAGACATAACTTATATTCAGCTTTCTTCTTGTAAAAAGAGAATTTCGGCGCTCAGCAATTTGCGATTCGCCACGGCGTGCAAAGCAAAACAAAACTGCACTTCCTTTCACGGTGGATTTGCACATCCGCCTCGCCAGTGGCGGGGAGGGGGAGGGGGAGGGGGCACAAGGGGCAGGTGCTTGGCCGACTCGTGACTGCGGCGGACAAGAGGACTTGAGCAGGCGTGATGACGCGGGGTGAAACCTACGCGAAACGTCACAAGAGTTGCGTTGTGGTAGTGGAAAACGACCGGATGTATCCTCATTACACGTACTTACCCTGGCTTACACGGTAATGATGGAGCGATATTCATGAAAAACTCTGCGTATATAGCCAACTTAGATTTTTTTGTGTGAAAGAAAATACATGAGCTGCATATAAAGTTGAGAAAGTGTTTATGATAAGTGTCTTAAGGTTGTAAACCATTTTTCATCATACTGACACAGAAACATATGTTTTCTGTTCCTTTTTGTTGGCTCGAAAGTTACCCATTGCCGGCCTAGGCCGGTTAAGCTCTTATCCAACCTAGGCCGGAAAGAGCGGAAACGGAAGTAAACAAACAGTTGAATGCACCAAACCGACGCAAGTCAATTAAATCCGTGTCGGTACTAGTTTGATTCCTTTCAACGATTAAAAATGCATTTTAGTGATGAATATAATGAACCTAACATATCAGAAAACATTCCAGAAGATATTTTAGATGACTTGGAAGAAGATATTCCTGAAAATATTTTAATTGAAGCGCAAAAAGTAAGTGCGAGTTTGCTGCCATCTCAGTCAAAAGTCAGGTATGAGACTGAATACGAGGTGTTTTGTAGGTGGAAAAAAGCCAAAAAAATAAAAAAAGTAAATGATGACGTTCTTCTGGTTTATTTATCAGAAAAATCAAAGAATGTTAAACCTAATACATTATGGAGTAAATTTTCAATGCTAAAAAACTGTCTTGCACTTAAGGAAAACGTTAATATTAACAACTTGCCTAAAACGATTGCTTTTCTAAAGCGACAGAATGTTGGTTACCAACCAAAAAAGTCGAAAACACTTACATCAGATCAAGTGTCACAGTTCCTAAACGAAGCTCCAGACGAGGAATGGTTACTGTGTAAAGTTATCTTAATACTTGGGATTTTTGGTGCGTGCAGGCGAGATGATCTCATACGGCTTACAATGGACGATGTTGAGGACAACAGTCGTTTCTTGGTGGTGTTTTTGCGTGATGGAAAAACTCACAACTCACGTTCATTCACAATAATAAATTATGGTTGCAGTTTCAAACCTTGCGATATATTTCGTAAGTACCTAAATTTAAGACCCAAAAATATAGTAACCAAAAGACTACTGATTGGTTTTCGAAACGGCAAATGTGTAGCTCAACACGTCGGTGTTCACACCATTGGTGCTGTACCAAGCAAAATTGCAAAGTTCCTAAATCTAAAAAACCCACAAGACTACACAAGTCATTGTTTAAGAATAACTTCAGCATCGATGTTAGTAGAAGGTGGTGGAGATATATTAGCCCTTAAAATGCATGGAGGGTGGCGTTCTTCAACAACTGCAGAAGGCTATATCGAGAATTCAGTAAATAGAAAAATAGAAGTTTCTAAAAAATTGTTTAAAGACGCCACTGTTACAAGTCAAAGTCTAGGCCTACGTAACAATGAGGAGTTAACTGACCACACACAATCAGAAACGACACCATTTTGTTCCAAATCCATGGTGGAAGGAAAAACATCAGTAGTAAATAACTGTGGGTGAAACCCATTTGTCATTGAATCAGAATTCACTTTTAAGTAGAGGGATAAATATTTCACATAACACCAACTGCACAATCAACATAAACTTTAATTCCTAAGTAGTCTGTGTTTGAACCAAAGGTAGGCCTGTATTACCTACCAGTATTGTTCTAGAATTTTAATAGTATGTTAAGTTATAAGTTGTTAGGCCTACTACATGGTACTAAAATGTTAGCCTACGTGATGTTAGTTGAAAAATTGAACATTAGCCTATATACAATTTTAGCCAATTTGAGGTAGGCCTACATTAGGCTATGAAATTAGGTCTCTACATGCATTATTATGTTAGAAACAAGAATTAAGGCTTTTGTTACACTTAAAAATAAGCTAGTTAACCTTATGTTTATATTGTCGTTCAGCTCGTCCTCCCGATCAATTTGATTACAACCCACATGACCCATTTCCGAAAAATCTTTTCTGTTTCACATTTCGGCCATATTTTAGTCAATTTTCATCGGATCATGAAAATTATAACATATTCTTGTTCAGCTCGCCCTCTCGATCAATTTGATTACACACATGACCCGTTTCCAAAAAAGTCTTTTTCACATTTTCAGCCGTATTTTAGTTAATTTTTATCGGATCATGAAGATTATTGTATATTCTTGTTCAGCTCACCCTCCCGATCAATTTGATAACTCACATGACCCCTTTCCGAAAAAAAAATTTCAAAAAAACCTCTTTTTTACATTTATGGCCATATTATAGTTAATTTTCAACGGATCATGAAAATTATTACATATTCTTGTTCAGCTCGCCCTCCCGATCAATTTGATTACCCACATGACCCCTTTCCGAAAAAAAAATATTTTTCAAAAAACCTCTTTTTAACATTTATGGCCATATTATAGTTAATTTTCATCGGATCATGAAAATTATTACATATTCTTGTTCAGCTCGCCCTCCCGATCAATTTGATTACCCACATGACCCATTTCCAAAAAAAGGTATTTTTCACATTTTCGGCCATATTTTAGTTAATTTTCATCGGATCATGAAAATTATTGTATATTCTTATTTAGCTCGCTCATCCGATCAATTTGACTACCCATATGACCAATTTCCAGAGGAAAAAAATTATAATTTTTTCTTTAGTAAAAATATATTCCGATTTTAAAGTGTGTAATTTTTTCTGTGTAGTATGATGAAAAGTATCGTACGTAACACGGCCGAAAAGTTTTCCCGTACTCGCATGACAATCCCGCACTCGCCTAGCGGCTCGCGCGGGAACTGTCATGCTCGTCCGGGAAAACCATCTTTCTGGCCTAGTAACGTAATATACTATTTTGTCTATACTATTAAGCCGATATACGTTTGTTTAGTATTTTTCAGTGAATCGAGTTCATCTGATTTATACCACCCATCTATTGTAATTAGCTGTATTTTATATTTTATATTGTATGTTTGTATATCATTTCAGAACTAAAAGTCCTAAATATTTTGTTCGACGAACACTTTAAATTCAATACAATAACTAGGACTTTACTCAAGCATCTCCTTTAATACTTAATGTTTCAAAACTCGAAACTCAAAATGCAGTTTACAAATAGGATGTTTAAACGATTCTCTGACACAGAATTATTACAGCCTTTGCATTTTTCAGCTGTTCCTTTAAATTAGGGGTGTGCGAGTAGTGATTTTTGAAGTCGAGTCGAGTCGAGTCGAGTTTTGAAAAGTACCCGCGAGTTTCGAGCTTTTTCGAGTCGAGTTTTTTTAAATTTATAATATAATAGTCATCATATTTCTACATAATGATAAAAAATTATTATCATTACTCAAATACAAATTACAATTTTTAGGTAATTAAACTTAAAAGAGTTACTGAACTAAAAGCAGAGATACAAATAAATTAAACCAAAAAAAAGAAAACCTTTTACTTAAACTCACAATAATTCTTGATTTGATATATTTTTCAAGCCTAATTTGTGTTGAAGGCTTACCTGGGTTTTGAAATGAAATGAAAACACTGACTATAAGCCATGACCAATAACTGACTCAATACCTGACTCAATTAATGATTAAAATATTTCCTGTCTACAAAATATTTTGTGTCAACAAAAAAACTATGTCGAGTCGAGGGATCTTTTCCGTTATACGTATACCACCATTCCAAATTTACCCTTCAAGCTTGATATTTGACAGAGCACCATAAACTAGGTCAAATAATTGTTGTTAATCGTTTTAAAGTGGAAATTCCTTGAAAGAATATTTTACCTGCGGTTTCGTTATCTTATCTACCGTTATCTCTGTCTAGACACGAGAAGCCAGCGTCTGCCCGTCTAGCGGTCCCACTTCCAGTTTCTTAGGTTAGGTTAGGTTAAGTTACGTTACGTTAGGTTAGATTAGGTTAGGTTACCTAACCTAACCTAACCTATCCAGTGGCGTATATAAGGGGGGGCCCAAGGGGCCCGGGCCCGCCCCCGAAATTAAAAGGGTAAAACATTAGGGAATTAAATAGCGTGATTTATTTAGATAAATTATATGCAAGATTTTGTCAGCAGCAAGCATAAAATTGAGGATTCATTAATTTAGAGCAATAAGGATTTGTAATGACCTTATCCGGTATCTTCCACCTGATATAGTTTTGTTATATCAGACTACACTATTATATTACGTAGTGCGTCACTGCGCGGACGGGCGGCAGTTGTTGTACTCAAGCGAGTGGGTGCAAAATCTGATTTTTTTGGCCTGGGCGCTGGTGCTGAGTCGTTCATTATTCGGGCTGATGGTGGAATCGAATCATAAGAAGGTGGAGGCGCGAGAAGGGCGTTATGAGTTTTGTTAAAATATATGCGAAATGACGGCCGCGAAATGACCGACAGTTTTACAGCTGAGATGTTTCGCGGCTGCAATAGCGCCAAGTACGTCCTCTATGATACAACCGAGATTACCGGCTACGATACAACCGTTAGAGTTTATTACCGCAAAGTGACCGTGGAAATTCGCCGATCGCTACAAATCCTAGAGATTTGTTTTGTAACACAACCAAGATTCGTCGGCTGCAAATAATCGAGATATTTGTCGGCCTCGAAACGTCCGAGATACTTGCGTGCCAACCGCTGGAAAAAAGACCGATTTTTCGACCATGACATGGCCAGTACATACATCGGCCGCGAAAAGAGCAAGAGACTTGTCGGACGCAATGCGACCAAGAGATCTGCCGGCGGCGGCAGAGCAGGCAATTTACCGGCCGCAAAACGAGCAAGTAATTTTTCGACTGTGGGACGTACGTGCGATTTTCTGGCCAAAATACGACCGAGAGATATGAGGGCCACGGGGAGACATGCTTGATGGCTATAATGCGACAGGGATTTCCAAGATTTTTCGGCTGCGATGCTACCGAGAGATCTGCTGGCTGCGAAGCGAGCGAGCGATCTTCCGGTCACAATATGGTCGAGAGATTTTCCAGCTGCGATGTAAACGACTGATTTCCGGCCAGTATATTACCGAAAAATTTGTTTGTTGCGATTCGATCGAGAGAGTTGCCGGCTGCATTGCCGATTCCAACGATGAAAACGGCTACATTCCGTTTCGTTTTAACTCGAGCATCAAAATTCCCGATCACATGTTTAAATTCATTATTTTTTCCCGACTTTCAGCGAATCTCTCCTCCAGGAAAGAGGCTATCACCGAAGGGCTCATATAGTAAGACCTAAGCCCGGGACATCATAACTTTTTGCTATGGAACCCCAGACACCAAGACCCCATTCGTTAAAATTTATGTCGTGGTGGTAGAATTTATTCGTTCTTTTTTTATGACGTATACATTTTTATTCAAGCATTTGAAACTCGCTGATTGTGCAATTCTACTCCAACGGGGGTATTCTGGAATTGCCGATTGATATAGACACCCTGCAAAGGATTTTAAGAGAATCGACAACCACGATACAACCAGCCGACTCTCGACTACGAAACGGCCGAGATAAAAAGAAAGCGCGATAATGAAGCTTTGGTAGCCACGAAATGCATGGCCGAGAGATGATCGCGGCGAAACAATCAAGAGAATTTCAGACCGCGGCAATGCGACCAAGAGATTTTTTGGCCACAAATTAAATAAATCATTCACTGTTGTTTACGACTTGTTAATTGGATATTATAAAATTTTAACATTGAAAAACACCACAATATTTGTATAATTTAATTTTGTGAGGTCTTTTGCCAGCTGGCATCAGCAAACATGTACACAAACACAAATATCGGTGTTTTAATGTTAAAAAATCAGCTTGAGCTAGTAAAATTATAATCCCAAATTATTTGGCGGAGCAAGTGCCACCCTCCTCCCTAATTATACGCCTATGATTAGGTCTGGGAAATTGTCACGTTTGGGAGGAGGGGCGGCGAAATGCTTTGGGCCCATGGGCGGCAAAATCTTAAATCCCGCCCTGGCCCCCCCGAAAATAATTTCTATATACGCCACTGAACCTATCCTAACCAAACTTACCACCTACCTTGTACCCTGTACCTATTGATGCCTCCGTCTGGCCGCTGCGGCGGCGGCGTTGGAGTTGTCAAGTGCCCGGTGCAACTGGGACACTATATTTATGATTTGATGATAGATGGTTGATGGTAGAATTGATGGAATCCGGTTGTTAATGATGGTTGACATGTTACCAAAATCAAGCTTGAAAAACAAACCTGAAACAGTGGTATACGTATAACGGAAAAGATCCGAGTCGAGTCGAGTAGTGTATACTCGGCTCGAAAAAAGCTCGATTATCGAGTACTCGCACACCACTACTTCAAATATTGAGTATCCTCATCTCGTCTTCCCTCCTATTTCTTTCCCAATGTAGTCCAAATACAGCAACCGAACCCCCTCCAGATCGGTGTTTAAACGCTACAAACCTCTGAGGAAGGTCACAAACCGACAGTAAGTAGTCAGGGTAACCCGAGCCACGCACTGGGCTGCCAGTGGGCCTCTCGGGGCGTTTTACTGGGCACATTAACTGATCTGAGCCTCAAGGGCAGATCGGGAACATGATCCGAGCGACAACATTCCTGATCAGATCTGGCTCCCGTAATCGATAGCTCCGTCGTCGATCCTGCCTACGAGTTTCGGTGTGATTGAGGATGTCGAACTGTCACCGACAGAGTCGGGTATTTAGGCTAAGTAGCGACCAGCAGCTTTCAGTGATGATCTATCCTGCTTAGGGAAATGAAGAAAGTCAGTTTTATATAACAAGAGTAGGGTGATCATCTATGTTTTACCCCAGCACCGAGCAGCCGGAGCAGCCGGAGCAGACCTTAAAAATAATGAAATAAAAGTATTTTAAGAGATTTTTTTTATTTATTTAAGACCATTGGAAGATTTAGTCCTATGTAGGGGAGTAATTACAGTACAAACAGCCTTTTATAGTGTTCAGTAAGTAGAAATGTTTAACAACCAATTTTTTTTTCAAACTATTTTTTATTTTACAATACTAATTTTATTTTACTCAATCATAAGTTATTTCCTATGCTCGAGTGGTGGTAAATCATTATAGGCATTAAAGGCTTACGGTGGATGCCGTCTCGGTCGTTCCTAATCCGTGCAGCGTGCAGCCACACCAGAGCAGGGAGCAGCCGCACCCGAGCAGGGAGCAGCCGCACCCGAGCAGGGAGCAGCCGCACCCGAACAGGGAGCAGATCTTAAAAAAATAAAATAAAAGTATTTTAAGAGATTTTTAATTTATTTAAGACCATTGGAAGATGTAGTCATATGTACGGGAGTAATTACACTATAAACAGCCTTTATAGTGTTCAGTAGGCTAAGTTAAAATGTTTTACAAGAATTTTTTTCAATTTATTTTCTTCTTTTAGAATACTAATTTTATTTTATTCAATCACAAGTTTCTTTCCTATGCTCGAGTGGTGGTAAGTCATTATAGGTATTAAAGGCTTTCGGTGGATGCCGTCTCGGTCAGTCCTAATCTACTTGGTGCTCCATGTATCCAGCAACCCCTAAATTAGTATCAGTAAATGATTACATCTTTTGTTTAATTTACATTTTAAGAAGAAATTCTACAATATAGGTGTGGTTGAGTAGATCTTAAAAATTTCACTTTGATGTGCGATGAGGGTTAAAATTGCCATAACAGCTTAAAATTTAATCTAAAATAAAATTTTTAATATCACCTTACTGCACCTCATACTTTGGGTGTTGCAAGGTTAGCGCAGTGAAACTGTGATTTTTTGCTTGGAAAGAATGTTTGTAGCAGTATAGAATTTGGGCTGATCCCGCGGTCGCGTTACGGTCGTCTTTTGGGGTCAACTGTGTTTTTGGTATTAACTGATATTTCTGTTTATGGATGAAGTTAATGTGTGTAAAGAAAACTGTTATTTAAAACATTCAATTAACTTGTACTATATGTTTGATTAGGCCTATGTTAATAATTTATTTAGTTCGTAGTAGGGTGAAGATGTATGTTTTATGAGCGACCAGAGCACAAGAGCACATCTCTGGAGCACAACAGAGCACAACAGAGCATCCCCTAAATTATGAAAAACTTGAAAAAAATATATAAGAAAAGTGTTTTAAGAGATTTTGAGAAAGTAGTAGAATTGTTTGATCTCAAATTAAATTTTGAATTTCACCTCACAGCACATATTATGGGTGTTGAGTAGGGTATGTATGTATGTACTTCTTGGGTGTGTGATGAGAACCAGGAGAATTATGAAATAAACCCTCAAAACACCAAAATAACTATTTAGTTTCTTAATAGATTGTGTTGCTTCTAGATTCTTGTAAGAGTATTTACATTTCTCTGCAAGCTACAATGTTCTAAAAAGAAAGAAATCTTTTACAATATTATTGTGATTTTTTAAATCGTAAGTTTCTTCCTGTGCTAAGATGGTGGAAGGAAGGAAATGACCGGTTACACTACTGGTAGCTTTTTTTTTGTGAGGAGCCTCGAGGTGAAATGTGAATACATTTTTGTTCATTTTGTTAAATCTTAAAACTTTGGTTCTGTCGAGCTAAAAAATAATGAAAATGTCAAATTAGCATATAATTCATTCAAAATTGGAATTCTGAATTCATACCTCACTACAGCTGACATCAATGCTACTGCAGTGTCAGTGAGGCCGGAATTGTATGCTCGTCTATTGAGGGGACAAATGTATCCGTACATATAAAACTTTTGATTTGTATGCTATTTTTAAATTTTAGTTTGATAACGCAGAAATTGATTTTTAATGAACCATCAATTCAATTCTCATAAAATAGCTTATTTCACACATGTTATTTTAACGGTTTCAATTTACGACCCAACTTATATCGGATCATTCCTTGCACAAAAGCGGCTTCAACCTCAAAACATATTTTTTTATCTTAAATTGTGTTTTTTTTTTCACACAATGTTTATCCCTCGCTGATTGTCTCATTCCTCACAAAATTTCTTACTCTTCAAAATATCATTTGCCCTACAAAACGCGTTATCCCTCATGAAACATCCTCTTCCTAAAAAAAAACCTCATTATTCCTCATAAAAATAGCTACTCCTCACCAAACGATGTACTCTTTATAAAACATCATCTCATTTTCTACAAACAAAAATCTTACAACTCACCAAATAGCTTGTTTATCACAAACGTCTTATTCATTGTGAGTGCTTCATTTCTTTTAGCTTACCTCAAAGTCCTAAATTTTAATTGATTTTGTTCGGCTCCACCGATCTACAAAGGATAAAAATTGTCAAATTAGCATACAGTTCAATATATTATTATATTTGAAATATCAGCTAACCATGGCTAAAGCGAGGTTCAACAATTAATTTTTAAAATTTTACATTACTGCACTTTACCCCATGTCTGTTGTAAGGTTTCCTTTCAAGCACTGAACATATCTCATGAGGGCTATCAACAAACCAGTGCAAGTGTTACAATAGAAATATCTTATTAGGTAAATACTCTTTGTGAAGGTAAAGCGACAACACGACTGTGCAATAAAACTGACAAGGGCTATCGGTTTACCTGGTTTGCAGGACTACGACTACACGACTGTGGTGCAGCTGCGACGGGACGCCGTCGTGTAGTCGTAGTCTGCAAGGCTTGATTGGGGTAAACCTTGACGAGGGTTTGACAGCCAGTGGTGATAATATTTATCCTCTATTAGAAATGAACATAGAATGATAATTAAAACATTGACAATTTAAATGGAATGACTCTGTTAAAAGTTTTTTTTATTAAAAATTTAATATGGAATGACTGAGTTTATATAAAATTGTCATTGAGCTTTGTACAAATTACAGCATACGTAAAAAGGGACAAGTGGCTTAAACCTATGATTTATATTTTAATGCAGTAGTGTCAAATTTTATGAAGCAGCCTATATTTTGTTTTATTCAAGCAAAATAAATTGTTCCCCAGGTCGAAGCGACATCCGCTGTATACAAAGCATTCTAAACAAGATGGCGATCCGCAAAAACCCCCGGATATCCCCCCCCTCACAAAATGAGCTGAAATGGTCCTTAAGGGTAGTTTTGGTATTCCGAAAATTTGGTGATTCATCCAACTCCACCACTTTTATTTATAGCTTTCTAGTACTAAACACTGACGTTGCAATTTCAGAGAGCATTACATAATTACTTTATAGCTATCACGTAGTTTAAAATTATATGATTTTTTTATTAACCCATTGACCTACCATTTTTTTATATTTCTCAATTTTTATTTGTAATATGTTTATTTTGTCTGTATTTGGTCTAATGTTTTAGTTATGACCTGTCCATGTGTATTGACAAATCAATAAAAATTAAAAAATCGTGAACTATAATTGTCAATAACCAATTTGTCAGTATCCTTTTATTTTTTACTTAGCTAATTTTCTTGATTGTCGTGTCCAGCTTTAATTGAGTAGTTACATTTTTGTGTAAGTAGCATCAGTTCGGATGGGTTATAAGTTAAACAATAAAGGCATTTACGATATTTATCAGATTCCCAGGGGTACCTCAGTTTTCCAAGGATTTTTAAACGCATTTAGCCGAAGAACGTTTTATTCTAGCTATACAATGTTTGGTGACAATAAAGTAGTTCTCATGCTGCTGCAAACAGAAACTAAGCGCATAGTTTGAAAAGCATTAATATGCAACGAATTGTAATTGATATTTTTAATAAATGTTTTGCTTAAACAAAAAGAATAAGTGTAAATACTTTACTATATCAATTGGTAATCTAGTTTGATAGTATATAAATACTGTAGATATCACGGTGTATTTTATTACGTACAATAGTAATGTGCAGTGATTTCTTTGATTTCAGTGTAATCAAATGAAGGTAAAGATGTTGAGAAAAGTATTATACGGCAAATTTCTTAGCTAGTACAGTATAAAAATCAGCTATGGTAACGTAAATACAATCAAAATGACAATTTACACTTTTGATGGATTAAACAATTATGTGAAGTGATTTTAAAGGAGTAAATATTTTCTAACTAGAAACTCAGTTATGGCATGGATAACGTTTTCTTCAAGACAGCCTCGCAGGTAGCCGCGGGGGGATTAGCGGCTGGGGGCTCGGTGCAGACTACGTCTATACGACTGAGCCGCTAATTAGATTCGGCACCGTCGTGCTGTCGTAGCCCTGCAGATTTGTTTATTGGCCCCCAGTGGGGTCAGGTAGCATTCAGTCGTGTAGTCATACAACCCTTTGTGAAGCTATACATTTTGTCATCGAAATTTCAGAGTTCAAGAACATATTTTCCAAATAAGAAGCAGAAAATGGGTGAACTGTTTTTACAAATTTAGACTAACTAAAACTCAAACAAACCCTTAAATCAAAAACTCAGGTCTATCTTACAACTAAGAGTTTGTATCCATTCTTTATACAGCGTACCTAAACAAACTGAACAAACTGAAAACTCAAACTTTTAAATTTGATACTCCACTAAATAAACTGACTTGAGCTCAAAGTCACTCGGTAAATTTAGCAAACCTAAACTCATAAACTGAAACATTAAAACTTCAAGCTCTAAACTGAAATCAAAAACTTAATAAAACCATGAGTCATTGTTACACTTATCGATCAATAACTCTAAATCAATAAAAACGTCCTATACCCAAACATTTTATTTAGAACGAATAAACTTAGAAAAAGAAACACATATTGACTCAAACTCATTTTACAAACTCAAAAAAGCTAAATCTACTTCATAAACTTAAAATCAAACTTACAGTTTAATATACTGAACTGAAGTCATTAATTTAAACTGATAAAATGAAACTCATAAACTCCTAAGATTAAACTCAACCTCATTAGAGTGCAATTACAAGTTCAAACTCTAAAATTCAGGTAAAAACTCGGTATTATCATTTTGAAACTACATCCTCATCTCAATATCGTCAACTTAAACTAACAAAGTCACATTATCAGTCTCAAACTAAGAAACCAATGCTTCAGTTTTAATATTCAAAATATCAGAAATTTTTGAAAAATAACCACCCTGAAAACTGTGAAACTTAACATAAGGATTTGTAAAATAAAATTGTTAAGTGATTATAACAAACCTAGAAAATATGTCCAAGAAAACAATATAAAATTGATGATCAGAGTGAGTGAAATATATCAACAAAATCTAAAAAAGTTCATATTTTTCAAGAGCATTCATTCAAAAATTCACAAGTTAACAAAGTTCAACAATAGTTGAACAAGTATTAACGGTAACTAGTGGTGTTGAACTAAAATACTAGAAGAATAGTTTTTGTTAAGTATCATAATTGTCATGACTCGAAAGTATTGCTAAAAAGAAACAATCAAGATTGAATGAATGAATGAAATATTATTCTGTTTTTTTAAAAATCGATTACTGCGTTGTGCTATGTTTTTACTGAATAAAAGCTTTAAAAAACAATAAAATATATCAGACTTCATAAACATCATTAATTGAAGATAACTTTAGTTGAAAATTTTCACTTGTGTTATCATTGGTTCAAAAACATTTCATGTTAGTAAACAGTTACACAGGGAAAAATTAATTACTTCGAGATATGATGACTGAGGAGTCATGACTTTAAGAGACAAAATCTTTATCCAACCTTCAGCTTGTAATGATTAACAAAAAAAAAAGTTTTATTGGTCAAACTTAGAATTATTATTTTCAATCATAATCACCATCACAAAATTTATCTGTATGCTATTGATTGTGCAAAAGCTATAACCACACCTAATAACCTGATTTTCCATACCCAATACGTTAAGAAGGCCTCAAAGTGTCATTGAGGTACCACAATTCGTAAGTCTTAACTATTTCAATATGTCAGTGAAAACTCATTTGAAGTATTGCTTTTTGAGATTGTAATATTAAATATTGTTTACTATCATAATATTGTTTTGAATGCAAATTGTCAAATTCAATTCACCAACCAAGTTCACAAATTTAAGATTTCACCAAGAACTTAGCAGAGTGGCTGTAAACAAGTATACTTAAAAATAATGATATCCAACAATTAGCTACGAACATTTTACCTTATTTAGTGTTCCTACCAAATTTAGAATTTTTGCCAACATCATATTACTGAGAGTGGCTAAATGAATACAACTATTTTTATAAAGTTTTAGACGATCAAAACATCTTGGATGTAGCATCAATCATGGTGATAAAGATATTATACTTAAAGCTTTGTCAATTATCATTTAGTTTTAAATGTAAGCTGCCAAATTTGATTGGCCAAATTCGTTCGTCAAATTAAGAGATTACTCAGGACTTATTAAGAGTGTTGTAAATAAGGTTTACTTACAAGATATTGACAAACAAATGATTGACTGATTGATTGGTTGTAACAATATCCAACCAAGAGTTATTTACCAAACTGAACTCTTAACCAAACCAAGATACCAATGTACTAAAGTACTACCCAGATTGAATAAAAAATAACAACCAGACGTTCAAAACATTCATTTTTGACAAATTCAAAACATTTCAATCGTATTGTTTGTTTAGAGATCTGAATATTTAACAAATTATAATTTAGAGCGAATAAAAGATGTTAGTCAAACTTAGACAATTTTCATCCATCAATGATAAACCATGCAGAGTTAGCAGCTTACACTCACATAAAACTATTAGTTATCCATCAATTGAAAGTTAGTTAATCTGTTATAAAAACTATTGCAAAGAGAGTAAATGAATAAAAAGTTGGCTTATAGAAAACTAATATTTATTTTCATTTTTATACTATGGTTATGATCAAAAAAATATTAAAAGATTCTAGGTAAAAGTAGTATACTTTTCATGATTCTAAATAAATCGTCAATGAAACCTCTTAATATTTTCTATGTTTGCCCAAGAAAATGGTTGTTTTCGCAATCAATATGCGTCGAAAAATAGGCGATTCTTGTATTTATTTTACTTTGTTCACTTATTTTTACTTTGCGAGCTCCAGCGTTTCAATTTAAGAACACAAAAAATTTGAAAAAAACAGCGTGCATTTGATAACCAGGTTACGTTGTTTGAGCATGAAATTACGTTTCCTACTCTGATTACAAAAAAAATTACCAAACTGTGTATTAGGCAGATCTCTCAACATTTTTCGGGCCTTTCGCCAAGTTGATTTATACTTCTACTAATATGTATATTTGTCATTTATTTGCTTTAACTATCAAAACGAAATGTACAAATTTATGAATGAAAACTCTGTTATCGAGAATGAACTGCCCACCTTGGTGCACATTAGACAAAGACTGTATTCGAACAAGAAGTCTATAAATCTGTTGATAGATATTGGCCTTTTTAGCTGTGATAACCAATTAAAATGTTTTACACAATCCAAGGCCGGTTGTAAAAATATGAGATGGATCAAAGAATCCAAAAAAGGTAAATTAAACACGAATATATTTTAGTTGTTTTATTTATTCAACTGAATGACCATATTGTAAAATACCCTTTAATCTAGTAAAATGTACACGTTTAGGGAAAGTATAGTTTTATAGAAGTTTTTATCTTACATTTGACAATGTACGTTTTAAAGGAAGAAAAATAACCATAAATTTACAAAGATTATAACACTAATCTTCCCCAAAGCAAGCATAAATACTACATAGTTTAAATCTCGATAAAAATACGGGAATACAATACAAACAGATATTGAAACACAGCAAATGGGATTTTTTATCAATAGAACTTAGTCCATCGAGTTCTAAGTTGTGTAAGAAGACTGTAATTGCCTCTTTTATTTCCTGATCTCCTGAAGTTAAATCCAAACCTGCGTTCCGAAGGTGATCCATCACAAACAGACTTATTGTATCAAAATGTGTCTTCGCTTTCTCTGTGTACTCCGAAGCCTCCTCGATGGATTTTGAAACACATCGGTGCGACATCATGAGAGTGTCCCAACTTGATCTCTGGATTGCGACGGCGTCAGGAAGATGGACTCCTCGTTGACTGGAATCAGGTTTACAAATTACTAGAGTTTGCTTTCCATCGATGATCAGTAATGACAATATCATAGATCCCAAATCTATTTGCTTAGGAGTAATATTAGTTGCATCTTCAAAGTAGTCAGTGATTTTATCAGAATTCTTCATTAATCTTTCCCATTCAGTTTGAGTAAGAGGTATACCAAAGCGACTGGATCCATTTCGCTGTACAATTTGAATTTCTGTTGAAACATTTTGGTCAGAACCATTCAAGCCAACTACGATTTCTCCGGAGAAGATTGCATTCAATGGATAAGACCTATTCATTAACAATGTTTCCAACTGACGATGTGGTAGTTGTAATAATTTATCATGATCCAGTGTTGTCGAAGTAGATATTTGATAAGATTTTTGTTGGGTGGATTTCTCAATAGCACCTTTATTCTTCAAATATGGAGTAAATCGCTTAAAGGAAAATGTCATTGTAAATAGTATCCGTTCTGATGCGTTCGAGCTTTACCAGAATACTGATAACTTTATTGCACTTTGAATATGTCCTCTACCATTCAAGAGTTTAGTTATGGTGGGGGGAAATGTAAACAATTGGGTCACTGACGGATATAAAGTGCCTAGACGAATTTCCAGAGCAACGATGTAACAAACTTGTATTAAGGAACTATTTTATGTGTTGATGAAAATTAAAATTCAATTTGTAAATTTGTTTGTAGTTTTTTATTAAGCTGAACGAAAATTTATTAAAATAATAAAAAACTACAAACAAATTTACAAATTGAATTTTAATTTTCATCAACACATAAAATAGTTCCTTAATACAAGTTTGTTACATCGTTGCTCTGGAAATTCGTCTAGGCACTTTATATCCGTCAGTGACCCAATTGTTTACATTTCCTCCCACCATAACTAAACTCTTGAATGGTAGAGGACATATTCAAAGTGCAATAAAGTTATCAGTATTCTGGTAAAGCTCGAACGCATCAGAACGGATACTATTTACAATGACATTTTCCTTTAAGCGATTTACTCCATATTTGAAGAATAAAGGTGCTATTGAGAAATCCACCCAACAAAAATCTTATCAAATATCTACTTCGACAACACTGGATCATGATAAATTATTACAACTACCACATCGTCAGTTGGAAACATTGTTAATGAATAGGTCTTATCCATTGAATGCAATCTTCTCCGGAGAAATCGTAGTTGGCTTGAATGGTTCTGACCAAAATGTTTCAACAGAAATTCAAATTGTACAGCGAAATGGATCCAGTCGCTTTGGTATACCTCTTACTCAAACTGAATGGGAAAGATTAATGAAGAATTCTGATAAAATCACTGACTACTTTGAAGATGCAACTAATATTACTCCTAAGCAAATAGATTTGGGATCTATGATATTGTCATTACTGATCATCGATGGAAAGCAAACTCTAGTAATTTGTAAACCTGATTCCAGTCAACGAGGAGTCCATCTTCCTGACGCCGTCGCAATCCAGAGATCAAGTTGGGACACTCTCATGATGTCGCACCGATGTGTTTCAAAATCCATCGAGGAGGCTTCGGAGTACACAGAGAAAGCGAAGACACATTTTGATACAATAAGTCTGTTTGTGATGGATCACCTTCGGAACTCAGGTTTGGATTTAACTTCAGGAGATCAGGAAATAAAAGAGGCAATTACAGTCTTCTTACACAACTTAGAACTCGATGGACTAAGTTCTATTGATAAAAAATCCCATTTGCTGTGTTTCAATATCTGTTTGTATTGTATTCCCGTATTTTTATCGAGATTTAAACTATGTAGTATTTATGCTTGCTTTGGGGAAGATTAGTGTTATAATCTTTGTAAATTTATGGTTATTTTTCTTCCTTTAAAACGTACATTGTCAAATGTAAGATAAAAACTTCTATAAAACTATACTTTCCCTAAACGTGTACATTTTACTAGATTAAAGGGTATTTTACAATATGGTCATTCAGTTGAATAAATAAAACAACTAAAATATATTCGTGTTTAATTTACCTTTTTTGGATTCTTTGATCCATCTCATATTTTTACAACCGGCCTTGGATTGTGTAAAACATTTTAATTGGTTATCACAGCTAAAAAGGCCAATATCTATCAACAGATTTATAGACTTCTTGTTCGAATACAGTCTTTGTCTAATGTGCACCAAGGTGGGCAGTTCATTCTCGATAACAGAGTTTTCATTCATAAATTTGTACATTTCGTTTTGATAGTTAAAGCAAATAAATGACAAATATACATATTAGTAGAAGTATAAATCAACTTGGCGAAAGGCCCGAAAAATGTTGAGAGATCTGCCTAATACACAGTTTGGTAATTTTTTTTGTATTCAGAGTAGGAAACGTAATTTCATGCTCAAACAACGTAACCTGGTTATCAAATGCACGCTGTTTTTTTCAAATTTTTTGTGTTCTTAAATTGAAACGCTGGAGCTCGCAAAGTAAAAATAAGTGAACAAAGTAAAATAAATACAAGAATCGCCTATTTTTCGACGCATATTGATTGCGAAAACAACCATTTTCTTGGGCAAACATAGAAAATATTAAGAGGTTTCATTGACGATTTATTTAGAATCATGAAAAGTATACTACTTTTACCTAGAATCTTTTAATATTTTTTTGATCATAACCATAGTATAAAAATGAAAATAAATATTAGTTTTCTATAAGCCAACTTTTTATTCATTTACTCTCTTTGCAATAGTTTTTATAACAGATTAACTAACTTTCAATTGATGGATAACTAATAGTTTTATGTGAGTGTAAGCTGCTAACTCTGCATGGTTTATCATTGATGGATGAAAATTGTCTAAGTTTGACTAACATCTTTTATTCGCTCTAAATTATAATTTGTTAAATATTCAGATCTCTAAACAAACAATACGATTGAAATGTTTTGAATTTGTCAAAAATGAATGTTTTGAACGTCTGGTTGTTATTTTTTATTCAATCTGGGTAGTACTTTAGTACATTGGTATCTTGGTTTGGTTAAGAGTTCAGTTTGGTAAATAACTCTTGGTTGGATATTGTTACAACCAATCAATCAGTCAATCATTTGTTTGTCAATATCTTGTAAGTAAACCTTATTTACAACACTCTTAATAAGTCCTGAGTAATCTCTTAATTTGACGAACGAATTTGGCCAATCAAATTTGGCAGCTTACATTTAAAACTAAATGATAATTGACAAAGCTTTAAGTATAATATCTTTATCACCATGATTGATGCTACATCCAAGATGTTTTGATCGTCTAAAACTTTATAAAAATAGTTGTATTCATTTAGCCACTCTCAGTAATATGATGTTGGCAAAAATTCTAAATTTGGTAGGAACACTAAATAAGGTAAAATGTTCGTAGCTAATTGTTGGATATCATTATTTTTAAGTATACTTGTTTACAGCCACTCTGCTAAGTTCTTGGTGAAATCTTAAATTTGTGAACTTGGTTGGTGAATTGAATTTGACAATTTGCATTCAAAACAATATTATGATAGTAAACAATATTTAATATTACAATCTCAAAAAGCAATACTTCAAATGAGTTTTCACTGACATATTGAAATAGTTAAGACTTACGAATTGTGGTACCTCAATGACACTTTGAGGCCTTCTTAACGTATTGGGTATGGAAAATCAGGTTATTAGGTGTGGTTATAGCTTTTGCACAATCAATAGCATACAGATAAATTTTGTGATGGTGATTATGATTGAAAATAATAATTCTAAGTTTGACCAATAAAACTTTTTTTTTTGTTAATCATTACAAGCTGAAGGTTGGATAAAGATTTTGTCTCTTAAAGTCATGACTCCTCAGTCATCATATCTCGAAGTAATTAATTTTTCCCTGTGTAACTGTTTACTAACATGAAATGTTTTTGAACCAATGATAACACAAGTGAAAATTTTCAACTAAAGTTATCTTCAATTAATGATGTTTATGAAGTCTGATATATTTTATTGTTTTTTAAAGCTTTTATTCAGTAAAAACATAGCACAACGCAGTAATCGATTTTTAAAAAAACAGAATAATATTTCATTCATTCATTCAATCTTGATTGTTTCTTTTTAGCAATACTTTCGAGTCATGACAATTATGATACTTAGCAAAAACTATTCTTCTAGTATTTTAGTTCAACACCACTAGTTACCGTTAATACTTGTTCAACTATTGTTGAACTTTGTTAACTTGTGAATTTTTGAATGAATGCTCTTGAAAAATATGAACTTTTTTAGATTTTGTTGATATATTTCACTCACTCTGATCATCAATTTTATATTGTTTTCTTGGACATATTTTCTAGGTTTGTTATAATCACTTAACAATTTTATTTTACAAATCCTTATGTTAAGTTTCACAGTTTTCAGGGTGGTTATTTTTCAAAAATTTCTGATATTTTGAATATTAAAACTGAAGCATTGGTTTCTTAGTTTGAGACTGATAATGTGACTTTGTTAGTTTAAGTTGACGATATTGAGATGAGGATGTAGTTTCAAAATGATAATACCGAGTTTTTACCTGAATTTTAGAGTTTGAACTTGTAATTGCACTCTAATGAGGTTGAGTTTAATCTTAGGAGTTTATGAGTTTCATTTTATCAGTTTAAATTAATGACTTCAGTTCAGTATATTAAACTGTAAGTTTGATTTTAAGTTTATGAAGTAGATTTAGCTTTTTTGAGTTTGTAAAATGAGTTTGAGTCAATATGTGTTTCTTTTTCTAAGTTTATTCGTTCTAAATAAAATGTTTGGGTATAGGACGTTTTTATTGATTTAGAGTTATTGATCGATAAGTGTAACAATGACTCATGGTTTTATTAAGTTTTTGATTTCAGTTTAGAGCTTGAAGTTTTAATGTTTCAGTTTATGAGTTTAGGTTTGCTAAATTTACCGAGTGACTTTGAGCTCAAGTCAGTTTATTTAGTGGAGTATCAAATTTAAAAGTTTGAGTTTTCAGTTTGTTCAGTTTGTTTAGGTACGCTGTATAAAGAATGGGTACAAACTCTTAGTTGTAAGATAGACCTGAGTTTTTGATTTAAGGGTTTGTTTGAGTTTTAGTTAGTCTAAATTTGTAAAAACAGTTCACCCATTTTCTGCTTCTTATTTGGAAAATATGTTCTTGAACTCTGAAATTTCGATGACAAAATGTATAGCTTCACAAAGAGTATTTACCTAATAAGATATTTCTATTGTAACACTTGCACTGGTTTGTTGATAGCCCTCATGAGATATGTTCAGTGCTTGAAAGGAAACCTTACAACAGACATGGGGTAAAGTGCAGTAATGTAAAATTTTAAAAATTAATTGTTGAACCTCGCTTTAGCCATGGTTAGCTGATATTTCAAATATAATAATATATTGAACTGTATGCTAATTTGACAATTTTTATCCTTTGTAGATCGGTGGAGCCGAACAAAATCAATTAAAATTTAGGACTTTGAGGTAAGCTAAAAGAAATGAAGCACTCACAATGAATAAGACGTTTGTGATAAACAAGCTATTTGGTGAGTTGTAAGATTTTTGTTTGTAGAAAATGAGATGATGTTTTATAAAGAGTACATCGTTTGGTGAGGAGTAGCTATTTTTATGAGGAATAATGAGGTTTTTTTTTAGGAAGAGGATGTTTCATGAGGAATAACGCGTTTTGTAGGGCAAATGATATTTTGAAGAGTAAGAAATTTTGTGAGGAATGAGACAATCAGCGAGGGATAAACATTGTGTGAAAAAAAAAAACACAATTTAAGATAAAAAAATATGTTTTGAGGTTGAAGCCGCTTTTGTGCAAGGAATGATCCGATATAAGTTGGGTCGTAAATTGAAACCGTTAAAATAACATGTGTGAAATAAGCTATTTTATGAGAATTGAATTGATGGTTCATTAAAAATCAATTTCTGCGTTATCAAACTAAAATTTAAAAATAGCATACAAATCAAAAGTTTTATATGTACGGATACATTTGTCCCCTCAATAGACGAGCATACAATTCCGGCCTCACTGACACTGCAGTAGCATTGATGTCAGCTGTAGTGAGGTATGAATTCAGAATTCCAATTTTGAATGAATTATATGCTAATTTGACATTTTCATTATTTTTTAGCTTGACAGAACCAAAGTTTTAAGATTTAACAAAATGAACAAAAATGTATTCACATTTCACCTCGAGGCTCCTCACAAAAAAAAAGCTACCAGTAGTGTAACCGGTCATTTCCTTCCTTCCACCATCTTAGCACAGGAAGAAACTTACGATTTAAAAAATCACAATAATATTGTAAAAGGTTTCTTTCTTTTTAGAACATTGTAGCTTGCAGAGAAATGTAAATACTCTTACAAGAATCTAGAAGCAACACAATCTATTAAGAAACTAAATAGTTATTTTGGTGTTTTGAGGGTTTATTTCATAATTCTCCTGGTTCTCATCACACACCCAAGAAGTACATACATACATACCCTACTCAACACCCATAATATGTGCTGTGAGGTGAAATTCAAAATTTAATTTGAGATCAAACAATTCTACTACTTTCTCAAAATCTCTTAAAACACTTTTCTTATATATTCGAAGATAAGCTTCCGCGGGCACTTAAATCACTCCCGAGATCTTCTGGGTTTCCCCGCGTAGAGATGTCGTATCGCTGTGAAGCCGACGTTTCGGACTCGTTACAGAAGTCCATCTTCAGGGCGAGCACAATTCCACTACTGCACTGAAGAGGCCGATGGTCTGGGTCGCAGCTTATATAGCCTCCGTTGGTCGGCGTTGACCGAACTAACTGGAGCCTGTACCATTCTAGAACTTCCGGGAATGTCCCGGGTCCTGGGATTCGGTGGAAGACGGCCGCAGGGGGGTGGAGGCGGGGCATTGTTTACATTCCTTGCCCTAAGTTGTTGACCCTCCGCACTATTGCCGGAACATTCTATTTCCTTTATAACTGGTGCCCATGTATTACTTAAATCTATTCCTTTATCTTTGTTAAAGTTATTTACGTGTTTTCTAATTTCAACGGCTTCTAAAATTTTTCTTTCATAATAGTCTGAGGAACTAGCTAGAACTTTAACTTCATCAAATTTAATTCCATGTTTAGTGGTCCACGAATGGTCTGCAACGGCTGAAGCTTCTGTATTCATGTTTTTAGTAAATCTAATGTGTTCATTAACTCGTGTTTTAATTAATCGACCTGTTTCTCCAACGTAACATTTCCCACAACTACAACCAATATGGTATACACCGGACATATTTAACGGAATTTTATCCTTAATAGGCCTTAAAAACTGTTTAATTTTCATTGGGGGCTTGTATATGGTTTTTATTTTATATCTTTTAAGTATTCTTCCAATTTTATCTGTAGTACCTTGAACATACGGTAGGATAGCAATTTTGTCTTTAATGGTCGGAGCTTCGGCATTTTCTTTTTCTTCTCTGTGCTTGGATTGTTTCTTAAAAGCCTGAAGAATAATTGATTTGGGGAACCCGTTTTGCTGTAACGCCTTAATTAAGTGGTTTCTCTCTTTTGCTATGTGCGCACTATCACAAATTGCCAATGCTCTGTTTACCAAAGTATTTACAACGGCGGATTTTTGTATTGGATGATGATGTGAATTGAAATTAAGATATCTGTCAGTATGGGTCTTTTTTCTGTACACCGTGTGACCAAGATAACCATTATTTTTGCGGTAAACTAATACGTCCAGAAATGGAAGGGCCCCATTTTCCTCCGTTTCCATTGTAAACTGAATTTTACTATGGATTGAATTTAAATGTGTCAAAAAACTGTTCAGTGTTTCTTTTCCATGCTGCCAAATTACAAAGGTGTCATCCACAAAACGTAGAAATAACTTGGGTTTTAATGGTGCCGATAAAAGAGCTTTTTCTTCAAACCATTCCATGAATAGGTTAGCTACGACTGGAGAAAGAGGCGATCCCATTGCAATTCCGTCGGTTTGTTCATAAAAGTGGCCATCAAAGTAAAAATAAGTTGATTTTAAGCAAGCTTCTGCAATCTCAGCTAAATCCTCAGGGAGAAAATCTCTAATTATTAGTAAGGTTTCTGTTAATGGAACATTAGTGAACAGAGAAACAATGTCAAAACTCACAAGCATGTCCGTAGCATCTAATTTTATATTTCTAATCTGTTGTATAAAATGGCGGGAGTCCTTAATGTGCGTATTGGAATTTCCAACAAAGCCACTCAGATGTTTTGATATGTATCGTGCAATTTTGTAAGCTGGAGAACCTATGGCACTAACAATTGGTCGTATAGGAATATCTTCCTTGTGTATTTTAGGTAGCCCGTACAAAAGTGGAGGAGTTGGATCTGAAATTATTAAAAATCGGTGATGATCCTGTGGAATTGAAGATCTACTAATTAATAATTTAAGATTTTCATTGATACGTTTAGTCGGATTTTTTATTTTCTTATAATTTCCCTCAGATAGAAGTGCGTACATTTTATCCTTGTATTGAGAATTTTCCATAATAACAGTTGCATTTCCTTTGTCAGCCGGAAGTACAATTAAATCTCCATTATTTCTTAGTGTCTGTAAAGCTTTAAACTCTTGAGTGGTTATATTAGGAGATGGTAATTTAGCTCGTCTAATGATCGAACTTACATCCTGTCTTATTTCCTCAGCGCACGCCTGGGGTAGGTCTCTAACAGCTGATTCAATGCCACCTATTATACGTTCTACTGGAATTTTCTTCGGTGTTACAGCAAAATTTAAACCTTTCTTTAAAACAGAAATAGTATGTTGATCTAGTTCTCTACCTGTAAGATTAACTATTACTTTCTCGGTTGGAATTTCACCAATTGTTTCTTCGCCAAAAAGCTTATTGAATTTCAACACTTGCTTCTCAGTCACTAACGCAAAAACTTTTTCAGAATTTAGAAACGTTATCCTATCAATAGTAGCCCAGTCGTCTGAACTTAATTTTGATATCAGAACAAAATGCAAATTATATAACGTTCTATTATGATGAAGTAGCTTCAATCTAGTTTCAAAAATTTCGTTTTTTAATAATCTCATACCTGCTGTGTGTAGAATTTTCCTGGTGTGTTGGTTTTTCCTCGGAAATTTGAGCTGTGCGAAGGTAGGTAATACTCCATGGTCCCTGCAGCGTTTGAGAAAGGCGAGGCCAGCCAATAATCTGCTCCTCTTCACTCGTAGGTTGTCGAACATCCTCACCATCTTCGCTGTATCCTCCCCATAGAGTCTCTTAATATTCGAAGATAAGCTTCCGCGGGCACTTAAATCACTCCCGAGATCTTCTGGGTTTCCCCGCGTAGAGATGTCGTATCGCTGTGAAGCCGACGTTTCGGACTCGTTACAGAAGTCCATCTTCAGGGCGAGCACAATTCCACTACTGCACTGAAGAGGCCGATGGTCTGGGTCGCAGCTTATATAGCCTCCGTTGGTCGGCGTTGACCGAACTAACTGGAGCCTGTACCATTCTAGAACTTCCGGGAATGTCCCGGGTCCTGGAATTCGGTGGAAGACGGCCGCAGGGGGGTGGAGGCGGGGCATTGTTTACATTCCTTGCCCTAAGTTGTTGACCCTCCGCACTATTGCCGGAACATTCTATTTCCTTTATAACTGGTGCCCATGTATTACTTAAATCTATTCCTTTATCTTTGTTAAAGTTATTTACGTGTTTTCTAATTTCAACGGCTTCTAAAATTTTTCTTTCATAATAGTCTGAGGAACTAGCTAGAACTTTAACTTCATCAAATTTAATTCCATGTTTAGTGGTCCACGAATGGTCTGCAACGGCTGAAGCTTCTGTATTCATGTTTTTAGTAAATCTAATGTGTTCATTAACTCGTGTTTTAATTAATCGACCTGTTTCTCCAACGTAACATTTCCCACAACTACAACCAATATGGTATACACCGGACATATTTAACGGAATTTTATCCTTAATAGGCCTTAAAAACTGTTTAATTTTCATTGGGGGCTTGTATATGGTTTTTATTTTATATCTTTTAAGTATTCTTCCAATTTTATCTGTAGTACCTTGAACATACGGTAGGATAGCAATTTTGTCTTTAATGGTCGGAGCTTCGGCATTTTCTTTTTCTTCTCTGTGCTTGGATTGTTTCTTAAAAGCCTGAAGAATAATTGATTTGGGGAACCCGTTTTGCTGTAACGCCTTAATTAAGTGGTTTCTCTCTTTTGCTATGTGCGCACTATCACAAATTGCCAATGCTCTGTTTACCAAAGTATTTACAACGGCGGATTTTTGTATTGGATGATGATGTGAATTGAAATTAAGATATCTGTCAGTATGGGTCTTTTTTCTGTACACCGTGTGACCAAGATAACCATTATTTTTGCGGTAAACTAATACGTCCAGAAATGGAAGGGCCCCATTTTCCTCCGTTTCCATTGTAAACTGAATTTTACTATGGATTGAATTTAAATGTGTCAAAAAACTGTTCAGTGTTTCTTTTCCATGCTGCCAAATTACAAAGGTGTCATCCACAAAACGTAGAAATAACTTGGGTTTTAATGGTGCCGATAAAAGAGCTTTTTCTTCAAACCATTCCATGAATAGGTTAGCTACGACTGGAGAAAGAGGCGATCCCATTGCAATTCCGTCGGTTTGTTCATAAAAGTGGCCATCAAAGTAAAAATAAGTTGATTTTAAGCAAGCTTCTGCAATCTCAGCTAAATCCTCAGGGAGAAAATCTCTAATTATTAGTAAGGTTTCTGTTAATGGAACATTAGTGAACAGAGAAACAATGTCAAAACTCACAAGCATGTCCGTAGCATCTAATTTTATATTTCTAATCTGTTGTATAAAATGGCGGGAGTCCTTAATGTGCGTATTGGAATTTCCAACAAAGCCACTCAGATGTTTTGATATGTATCGTGCAATTTTGTAAGCTGGAGAACCTATGGCACTAACAATTGGTCGTATAGGAATATCTTCCTTGTGTATTTTAGGTAGCCCGTACAAAAGTGGAGGAGTTGGATCTGAAATTATTAAAAATCGGTGATGATCCTGTGGAATTGAAGATCTACTAATTAATAATTTAAGATTTTCATTGATACGTTTAGTCGGATTTTTTATTTTCTTATAATTTCCCTCAGATAGAAGTGCGTACATTTTATCCTTGTATTGAGAATTTTCCATAATAACAGTTGCATTTCCTTTGTCAGCCGGAAGTACAATTAAATCTCCATTATTTCTTAGTGTCTGTAAAGCTTTAAACTCTTGAGTGGTTATATTAGGAGATGGTAATTTAGCTCGTCTAATGATCGAACTTACATCCTGTCTTATTTCCTCAGCGCACGCCTGGGGTAGGTCTCTAACAGCTGATTCAATGCCACCTATTATACGTTCTACTGGAATTTTCTTCGGTGTTACAGCAAAATTTAAACCTTTCTTTAAAACAGAAATAGTATGTTGATCTAGTTCTCTACCTGTAAGATTAACTATTACTTTCTCGGTTGGAATTTCACCAATTGTTTCTTCGCCAAAAAGCTTATTGAATTTCAACACTTGCTTCTCAGTCACTAACGCAAAAACTTTTTCAGAATTTAGAAACGTTATCCTATCAATAGTAGCCCAGTCGTCTGAACTTAATTTTGATATCAGAACAAAATGCAAATTATATAACGTTCTATTATGATGAAGTAGCTTCAATCTAGTTTCAAAAATTTCGTTTTTTAATAATCTCATACCTGCTGTGTGTAGAATTTTCCTGGTGTGTTGGTTTTTCCTCGGAAATTTGAGCTGTGCGAAGGTAGGTAATACTCCATGGTCCCTGCAGCGTTTGAGAAAGGCGAGGCCAGCCAATAATCTGCTCCTCTTCACTCGTAGGTTGTCGAACATCCTCACCATCTTCGCTGTATCCTCCCCATAGAGTCTCTTAATATTCGAAGATAAGCTTCCGCGGGCACTTAAATCACTCCCGAGATCTTCTGGGTTTCCCCGCGTAGAGATGTCGTATCGCTGTGAAGCCGACGTTTCGGACTCGTTACAGAAGTCCATCTTCAGGGCGAGCACAATTCCACTACTGCACTGAAGAGGCCGATGGTCTGGGTCGCAGCTTTGTACTTCCGGCTGACAAAGGAAATGCAACTGTTATTATGGAAAATTCTCAATACAAGGATAAAATGTACGCACTTCTATCTGAGGGAAATTATAAGAAAATAAAAAATCCGACTAAACGTATCAATGAAAATCTTAAATTATTAATTAGTAGATCTTCAATTCCACAGGATCATCACCGATTTTTAATAATTTCAGATCCAACTCCTCCACTTTTGTACGGGCTACCTAAAATACACAAGGAAGATATTCCTATACGACCAATTGTTAGTGCCATAGGTTCTCCAGCTTACAAAATTGCACGATACATATCAAAACATCTGAGTGGCTTTGTTGGAAATTCCAATACGCACATTAAGGACTCCCGCCATTTTATACAACAGATTAGAAATATAAAATTAGATGCTACGGACATGCTTGTGAGTTTTGACATTGTTTCTCTGTTCACTAATGTTCCATTAACAGAAACCTTACTAATAATTAGAGATTTTCTCCCTGAGGATTTAGCTGAGATTGCAGAAGCTTGCTTAAAATCAACTTATTTTTACTTTGATGGCCACTTTTATGAACAAACCGACGGAATTGCAATGGGATCGCCTCTTTCTCCAGTCGTAGCTAACCTATTCATGGAATGGTTTGAAGAAAAAGCTCTTTTATCGGCACCATTAAAACCCAAGTTATTTCTACGTTTTGTGGATGACACCTTTGTAATTTGGCAGCATGGAAAAGAAACACTGAACAGTTTTTTGACACATTTAAATTCAATCCATAGTAAAATTCAGTTTACAATGGAAACGGAGGAAAATGGGGCCCTTCCATTTCTGGACGTATTAGTTTACCGCAAAAATAATGGTTATCTTGGTCACACGGTGTACAGAAAAAAGACCCATACTGACAGATATCTTAATTTCAATTCACATCATCATCCAATACAAAAATCCGCCGTTGTAAATACTTTGGTAAACAGAGCATTGGCAATTTGTGATAGTGCGCACATAGCAAAAGAGAGAAACCACTTAATTAAGGCGTTACAGCAAAACGGGTTCCCCAAATCAATTATTCTTCAGGCTTTTAAGAAACAATCCAAGCACAGAGAAGAAAAAGAAAATGCCGAAGCTCCGACCATTAAAGACAAAATTGCTATCCTACCGTATGTTCAAGGTACTACAGATAAAATTGGAAGAATACTTAAAAGATATAAAATAAAAACCATATACAAGCCCCCAATGAAAATTAAACAGTTTTTAAGGCCTATTAAGGATAAAATTCCGTTAAATATGTCCGGTGTATACCATATTGGTTGTAGTTGTGGGAAATGTTACGTTGGAGAAACAGGTCGATTAATTAAAACACGAGTTAATGAACACATTAGATTTACTAAAAACATGAATACAGAAGCTTCAGCCGTTGCAGACCATTCGTGGACCACTAAACATGGAATTAAATTTGATGAAGTTAAAGTTCTAGCTAGTTCCTCAGACTATTATGAAAGAAAAATTTTAGAAGCCGTTGAAATTAGAAAACACGTAAATAACTTTAACAAAGATAAAGGAATAGATTTAAGTAATACATGGGCACCAGTTATAAAGGAAATAGAATGTTCCGGCAATAGTGCGGAGGGTCAACAACTTAGGGCAAGGAATGTAAACAATGCCCCGCCTCCACCCCCCTGCGGCCGTCTTCCACCGAATTCCAGGACCCGGGACATTCCCGGAAGTTCTAGAATGGTACAGGCTCCAGTTAGTTCGGTCAACGCCGACCAACGGAGGCTATATAAGCTGCGACCCAGACCATCGGCCTCTTCAGTGCAGTAGTGGAATTGTGCTCGCCCTGAAGATGGACTTCTGTAACGAGTCCGAAACGTCGGCTTCACAGCGATACGACATCTCTACGCGGGGAAACCCAGAAGATCTCGGGAGTGACTTTTCTTATATATTTTTTTCAAGTTTTTCATAATTTAGGGGATGCTCTGTTGTGCTCTGTTGTGCTCCAGAGATGTGCTCTTGTGCTCTGGTCGCTCATAAAACATACATCTTCACCCTACTACGAACTAAATAAATTATTAACATAGGCCTAATCAAACATATAGTACAAGTTAATTGAATGTTTTAAATAACAGTTTTCTTTACACACATTAACTTCATCCATAAACAGAAATATCAGTTAATACCAAAAACACAGTTGACCCCAAAAGACGACCGTAACGCGACCGCGGGATCAGCCCAAATTCTATACTGCTACAAACATTCTTTCCAAGCAAAAAATCACAGTTTCACTGCGCTAACCTTGCAACACCCAAAGTATGAGGTGCAGTAAGGTGATATTAAAAATTTTATTTTAGATTAAATTTTAAGCTGTTATGGCAATTTTAACCCTCATCGCACATCAAAGTGAAATTTTTAAGATCTACTCAACCACACCTATATTGTAGAATTTCTTCTTAAAATGTAAATTAAACAAAAGATGTAATCATTTACTGATACTAATTTAGGGGTTGCTGGATACATGGAGCACCAAGTAGATTAGGACTGACCGAGACGGCATCCACCGAAAGCCTTTAATACCTATAATGACTTACCACCACTCGAGCATAGGAAAGAAACTTGTGATTGAATAAAATAAAATTAGTATTGTAAAAGAAGAAAATAAATTGAAAAAAATTCTTGTAAAACATTTTAACTTAGCCTACTGAACACTATAAAGGCTGTTTATAGTGTAATTACTCCCGTACATATGACTACATCTTCCAATGGTCTTAAATAAATTAAAAATCTCTTAAAATACTTTTATTTTATTTTTTTAAGATCTGCTCCCTGTTCGGGTGCGGCTGCTCCCTGCTCGGGTGCGGCTGCTCCCTGCTCGGGTGCGGCTGCTCCCTGCTCTGGTGTGGCTGCACGCTGCACGGATTAGGAACGACCGAGACGGCATCCACCGTAAGCCTTTAATGCCTATAATGATTTACCACCACTCGAGCATAGGAAATAACTTATGATTGAGTAAAATAAAATTAGTATTGTAAAATAAAAAATAGTTTGAAAAAAAATTGGTTGTTAAACATTTCTACTTACTGAACACTATAAAAGGCTGTTTGTACTGTAATTACTCCCCTACATAGGACTAAATCTTCCAATGGTCTTAAATAAATAAAAAAAATCTCTTAAAATACTTTTTATTTCATTATTTTTAAGGTCTGCTCCGGCTGCTCCGGCTGCTCGGTGCGGGGGTAAAACATAGATCATCACCCTACTAACAAGGTATTCGTGAACTAAAGGGTTTCACTGGGGGAATTATCTTGAGAAGAATGTGATATTGTTAAGCTTTAATATGTTTCTTCAATACTTCAGTTGTCCAGTAACCATCACTAACCAACCAGTAGCACAGAAAAGAATCAAACAAAGTCGCTTTTAAATGGGTCTTCCGTTACGTCGGTCCGTTTAAGTACTAGTTACAGTAAAATCCAGTTACAGTTACAGTTAAGTTACTAGTTATATCCAGTTACTAGTTACAGTTAAGTTAAATTACTAGAGGGCAGCGACGGTGCTGCTCTCTAGCGGCGGTAATGGTGAACTAAGTCCTCGACACCCGCTGGCCAGCGCTCGACACCCGCTAAGCACAACATTAGAAGATACCAATAGTTTCATAGGTGACGGTACAACGTGACATTTAAAAACTTTTAATTTTCTAAAACTAGCTACTGGTTTGAAGTTGAACATTTTATTTTGTCCTTGTTTGGTATAATTTTTTGATTAGGACTTTTTTTGAATATCCACATTTACTGACAATGCAACCCCCCCCCCCCCCCCAATACAAGGGTAAAATCGTTAAAATCTCCATTTGATCGGTGACGTAAGAAAAATAATATTG
Source organism: Flexamia atlantica (assembly GCA_035578135.1). Taxonomy (NCBI): domain Eukaryota; kingdom Metazoa; phylum Arthropoda; class Insecta; order Hemiptera; family Cicadellidae; genus Flexamia; species Flexamia atlantica. The sequence continues at coordinate 37,333,526 of JAQJVK010000002.1, read as the reverse complement.
GGTACTAAATATGGCAAGCTCTACATTCACAGCTGACTCTGGATACACCTTTGGCACAGAGGTATTTGACCTTTCCACCAAAACAACCTTTCCTTTGGTACCTGGTCGTTCTGCCTTGGAGGTAGGTACCTTTCCTTTGGTACCTATTGGACGGAGGTATAGACCTTTGGTCTTTTTGGTGTATTGCGGGTCGTTAGGCATTGGTCCTACGTAAAGACAGTGTTTGGATTGATAAGTACTGTGAAAAATAATTGTTCTTCGGTCTGTAAAGAGCTATTGAGATTGTTGTATTCCAAGAAGTTAAGCATATTATAATATATGTTGAAAGCTTATTTTTATATATTTGTTGAAATTTTTTGTTATTAATTTATTGTTGTCCTTCATTGTTATTATTTATCTGAAGTCTATGATTGTTACTTTTTTAAGTCTATCTTTTGTTACTGTTGCCTTGTTCTAGAATGCCGAATCGTTATATATAATTGTTATGTATTTATTTCTCTCATTCAATATATTAACATGCTAATTTAATATCATAAAAGGTTAACTTCAAAATATATCATTTACTACTGATAATATTGCAGTAAAAAATGGTCACCTCAACAGCCACACATAGGAACTAGGATAATTGTTGGTAAATAAATTTCTGATTATGTATTAATTGGACGTTACTGACAAGTAGTTAAGCTTACTTAGTAAGGCCAAACATTGTAAAAGTTTTGTGTTTCAAATAAATAAATAAATAAAATGATGCAAAACATTTTTTCATTTCAATCCGGGATTCGGCGTAGAATCACTATCTGCAACCTTAAGGGTGTAATTTAGCGCTTGAAAACGTATAGTTCAGATAAATTATTGAAATCATCAGTCTATTCTGAAATTCGTAAAATTTCCACATTACAAATAACGTATAATTGAACCAAAAATTGGTTATCCTTTCAGCAAGCGAGGCCGCGGTTATATCTGCTAGTTGTATCATAGAGATCTCATACAAGATACAAGTACGTAATAGGTAGCGTAATTGTTACAAATCAGAGGACTCACTCGGCCATTACAGTACACCTACGTCAATAAATTCTGATCATGCTTGTGATAAACATTTTTTCCAAGATAGTTTCACGAGTTTCCTATGTTCATTTTCACCAAAACCTATATTAAGAAATGGCGCCTTTAACGACGACAGGAACAATGAATTTCCACCGAAATTCCAAATTAGCGTATTCCACGCGTACATCGCAGTAAATCCGGTGGGAACGTGCAATTCGCGGCGGGTAAAAACCAAACTCGAGGGGATAAATTGCAATTCGATTTTGGCAACACTGTTAATTGGTCGTTAAGCGCGGCACGGCGCCGATTTATCTAACTGCCGCGCGCCGTTCCCGCGAATGCGCGCCGCGCCGGCCTGGGCCAATTTGGGAACATTAGCGCAATTTATCAGTACCCAATTACTGGGTAATAGAATACGTCGGAATGGCTGATCGCAGCAGTAAACAACGAGAGAACAGCTCCTGGTGACTCGACTGCAATGTCGGGCGAAAGGTCTGAAAGGGTTGCAAGCCTGCAAGGCTTTGTAGGATTTTTATTGTTATATACAAGTCATATGCCACGGCTATTGAAATGGAGTGTAGCTTATAAGTCGGCAAGTATGGGGCCTGAAGCAACTGCTTTCCCGACTGTAATGCCCTGAGGGAGGTCCTCACAAAAACATTTCAGGGGCATCTACGAACTTAAAGGAAATGTTAACTTAAAAACTTTAAAGTTTTAGGTTTAAGCTGCAAATGGTTTTTAATGTAATAATGTAATATTTAAAGACCGACTAGCAGAAACCTTTTTTGTCTATGTTTTCGACCTTCAGAACCAATATGAATAATCTTGTTGATTATAATCTTGAAATTTTAATATCAAAAACCGCAATCATAACCATAAACCACTAAGGTAAAAATATCTATGAAAACAGAATTTTATAATAGTATGTATTTCTGAACTATCACTTATTAATAAATACCCCCGTTGCAGCAGACCTCAGTGAATTTCAAATGCAATGGAACATATTTCAATTCAACATAATGAGATTTGACATGTTTTTGTAAGGTCCATAAGAATAACATGGAGAATGAGTATGTAGGTTTGCTGCAACAGGTCCGTTAAAACTGGGTGGTTTTCATTCAATATTTAGTAGATCTGAACTGGAAGAAGCCATATACCAAGTTTTACCAAGACGTGTAAAGCAATAAGGAAGATTATATCTTTCTGCATTTCTTTTATTTCCCATTAGGATAACATGGCGAATGAGTATGCAGGTTTACTGCCACAAAAATGGAAACCGGGTATTTTAGACTACAATATATTAAATATCATCTAGATGAAGCCAAAAACCAAGTTTTATTAAGATATGTTGAGAAATAAGTGAGATACAGAATTTTACTTATTCCCCATAAGGTTTTACCACTTTCAATATCTCGGTAACCATTAGACATATAGCAATGATTCAAGATACTAAATTGTTTGTTTTTTCAAGCTGAATTTAATGGTGCTAGCCAAAATTTTATTATTTTTATTTTTCTATGTGAAAAACTCAAAAAACTCATTTTTTGGGGGGTCTATCCCCCTTTACCCCCCCTCCCGGTGGTCCGATCGGGCTGGTTCACGAACTCGTCCAATTGATTACGGCCGGCCACACTCTGCATCAGTCGAGGCGAGGCGAGGCGAGGCATTTTGACTAAAGGCGTCTTAAGCGACAGAGAACGCATGGGCGCTTACGGAGCACCACACACTGCAAGAGACGAGGCGAGGTGAGGCGAAAAGGCGCCTTTAGTCAAAAAGCGAAGCAGTCAAAAATTTCGTCGCATGGACAGTCGCTGACAGTCGGAGCGTTCTGCGCATTTGCGGGAGTTGATACTTCCACTCTGAGCTTAAAAATATGGGCAGAAATTGGCAATGAGTTGGACGTACTAGGTAAAATACTATTTCATAAAATACTACCCCTTTTCTGATTTTTAGGATGTACCCACATTCTTCTGTTTTTCACATTTTGATCCAGCAGCTGTAAGAAAACCCCACAGCATGAGAACAGTCTCTTTCCTCCACATCCATCGTGCCTCGATAGCGCACTGCAGAGACTTCTAACCTATGTCAATCACCTGCGAAAGCACATTTACGACTGGACTCTGTGAAACCGCGCCAAAACTTTGGATGCCTTGCCTCGCCTCGCCTTCTGCTGTGTGCGTCCGCTTTGCGACAAGGCAAGACGAGCGACTTGTCTCTCGCCGCCTTGCCTCGCCTTGACTGAAACAGTGTGTGGCAGGCCTACCACTTGACATGTCTGTGCCAAATTTCATTAAGTTCGGACCATATTTACGGCCGCTATCGTGCTGACAGACATACACAAACATATATATATATATATATATATATATATATATATATATATATATATATATAGAGAGAGAGAGAGAGAGAGAGAGAGATAGATAGATAGATAGATAGATAGATAGATAGATAGATGGATGGATAGATAGATAGATAGATAGATAGATAGATATAAAAATTCGAACGAATGGTGTTTTTTGCTTCTGGTGGCCCCAAAACGTAAAGTTATCATGGTCTCAGGCTTAGGTCTTACCATGAGACCTACGGTAATAGCTTCTTCCCTATCGCTAAAACAGGCATGAAACCAAAGCAATACCAAAAAAAGGACTGAAGCAAATCACCTTTCACATTATTTTGTCACCGGCAAATAATATCTTAATTTCATTAAAATTATTTCCTGGTTGAGAAATGGCATCGAATTTAAGATAAAATTGACTGAATTATGTCCCGTAAATGACGGGATTTTAATTAAAAATTTAAATAATTTTGTTTACACTTAAAATAAATTTAGACTATTTCAAGAATTACTGTATATTAGTTTTAATAATTTGTCGAACTTAGATGCATGGCAGATCGTCAGATCGCTTTTGTTCTGGGTTAGAGTCTGCCAGATTCTTCCGCATGTAGTACTGTTGCGGGTCGTATGTTGGGATTTTGGTTGGTGCAAAGAATGAAATTCCTCCCTTTCATAGTATACCAGCCTGACAAAATCAGAGGGCCGCAGAAATACTATTGCGGGTTATCTCCAGTAAAATGTAATTGGGTAAATAAACCTCTTTGATTGTGGTTGAAAAAGATGTTCATAATAATAAGCTATATTAACCTTTTTACAATTTTTGAAGTTCACTTGTCAAGAAGTAACTTACAACGATGTTCTCAGACACGACAATTCAATTTTAAATGCCGAACGAATCTGTATATCACTAACAGTCCATTTTTTCGCCGAAGAAGAAATACATAATCGCCTCGCCTCTTACAAATTCAAAGCACACGCGCCCATCGACATCTCCATTTTAATTACGGTTTCTTCTCTGGGAACTGGTCGTTGCGATGCGCACGGGCCGCTGGCCGCCACCGCGCATGCGTTGTATCAGCGATGCCGCGCAGGTCGCCGCGCGCAGTGGCGCGTGAGTTCCCACGGACCGCCGCCAGGTAGCGCACTCAGCAATTATCGTACTGCCGAGATGTTAATGCGACCGGCTTGTCCGCCTCGTTTGCCCGTAAACGATTCTTCTACTTTTCCCTTGATGAGGTTCGATTCCCACGCTACTTAAAACTTTCCTGATTGAGAAAACGGCCGGCCGGAAGTGAGATAATGAAGGCAGGTGGAAATAGCCTTGATTCGCCGAGCAGGTTTGTATATGGGTCGTTTATGAAGGTGAATGTGTTACTTAATTATGTCAGAGGTTCTTTTTATTCTATATTAATATATATATATTATCATTAATTAATGTTTTTACTCGATATGCTGATATTTTTCACATCTAAACTTATCAAATTTAATATGAATTGAATTATTTCTTTACTTTTGTTGTTTCCGATTGATTAACTTTTTTAAGGTCCAAACTATAATAGACTGTATTAACCCACGCGTAACAAATTTTATTGTTAATATAGCCTAACCTTAAAATTGGGAATAATTTTACTTTTAATCAAAAACGTACTTTCTAGAGTTACTTGAAGCGCCTCTGCTGCTCAAGAAAAGTGGAGTTCTTCTGCGGTCTTTATAGAAGAAAACGGTAACGTTAAAGAACTACTCACTTTTCATGGCCCGTGGACCGCGACAAACGGGCAGAAGTCAGTCCACTCGAACACAAACTAACGGTAAAAACCATTAAATAATAATGTTCCATTTGCTCTGTTCTTCCGCTAAACTTTTTCGTGTCAGCAACTTCGGCAATCGCGTGGAACTTCTTCGTCAGCTCGTGCAAGCGAGAACCTAACGCCAACTGCTGGGATCCACGCGACAACGCGACGCTCGGCTCTCCTGGACCATCGACTGTTTTCTAGTCTTGAATGGGGACTTAAAACGAATGGATTTAAATTATAAAGCTCTGTAATTTTTTACTCTTAAAGGACATTTAGATTATTTAATGAACTATACTATCTTTTTAATAATTTGTCGAACTTGGCTGCATATGACAAAGTATAGGTATTACTTAATATACAGGGTGGTTTTTCAACGCAACCCAAAACTTTATTTTATCAGTAAAGGATTATTCCCCCTAAAATCCACGGATATGACCCCACTATATTGTTTTCTTTGGGAATATATAAAAAGTAAGGCCTACGAAAACAATTCACAGGATATTCAGCACCTCCAAACAGATAGTATGACAAATTTAAAGCAAGTAATTCAAAGAGGTACTTTGCAAAACGTGTTCAGGAAATTGAAGGAGAGAACATAACTTTGTATGAATGACGGATTGCTTGAACACATAATTAAGGTGACCAGATTTTGGAGCAGCCAAAACGGGATGCCGGCGCCGCGGCGCCGACCTCCGGAAATTAGGAGCATTTTGGCGCGTTTTTAGACTCTTTCAGATTTAAAATATGTGCTAGACTCTAGTTCATCTTTACCATTAATTTTAAAATACTAAAAAACCGAATACAAAAGGACCGAAAAAAATTATTTAAGAGTTTTTTACACTAAAACGTATTTCCATACCCCCCACTAAGAGAGGGTCTTCCCCCGGAACATTTTTAAAAATTAGGAGCATTTTGGTGGGTTTTTAGACACTTCCAGATTGAAAATATGTGCTAGACTCGAGTTCATCTTATTAATTAATTTTAAGTTTCTAGGAAACTACAAAAGAACAAAAAAAATTATTTAAGAGTTTTTTTTACATTAAAACGTATTTTTTAAAGTATTTTCATTACCGATAACGCCAAAACGGGACAAATGAGCGTCCCAAGAGAGTTCGTCGGGACAACGGGACACGTCGCTAAAAAACGGGGCTGTCCCGTTCAAAACGGGACGTCTGGTCACCTTACACATAATGTAAGCTAAATGTGATCAAACTTAAACAGTAGGTTATATAAAATGTAAAAATTGACAAAACAATACTCATTTCATCTTTATTTGTACATTATTCAATCTCAAAGGGTTGCGTTAAAAAACACCCTTTAGAATGGCTAATTTAGTAATACCGGTGTATTTGCACTTCTCAGCAGCTTTTGAAATGGCTCATGGACTAGGAGGAACGTTGGAGTAAATTACTGCGGACTATGCGGAGGTATCGCTGCAATGCATTTGTTGATAAGAAAGCGGCCCTTTGATTTTGTCAGGCTGCTGGCAATATATGTGGGGGAGTAATGCATTAGTGAATGACATCATTAAAAAGTTATTTCTTTGAACAAAATTTTAAAAATTATTCGAATATTGTATGAAAAACTAAGATTTGAATGTGTTATAAATGATAGAAATGCTATATAGGTCCTACATTTATTATCTCAATAGTCTTTTACTCATTTCCATAATCTGAAGTAATAGAACACGAGTAAAACTATATATGTTCGAATTTTTGAACATTTGTTTTTTACGTTCAATCATGGCTTGACTCCCATTGAAACGGTCGATTTAGGTCGATGCAAAGAACGAAATTCCTCCCTTTCATATTACCAGCCTGCCAAAATCAGAGAGTCGCAGAAATACTATTGCGGGTTATCTCCAGTAACAGGGTTTTGTTTTGCTTGTGGATGAAAAGATGTTCATAATAATAAGCTGTCCCTTTAAATTTGTTATCCAATTTAAAATCTTAATGGAGAAAATACCGCAAACTTAAAATACCAAAATGTGAAGGGCACCGAAGGCTCATCCTTTCAGACTGATCTTAAATGTTGCGTGCCCTGATGCAAAACTTTACGCATAGCTCTTTCCATTCATTGCCACATTAAATTTATCAAAGTCGATTCAGAACTATATGTGGAGTCTTGATCACAAGACCTCTATGGGTATATATATAGAGATTTGAGCTTATACCAGATATGCTTTATGATATATTAGTCGAATACAATTTAGAAAGTAGTTTCTTAGCATCCCCCAAACTCCTCAGGAGCTCACTAGGTGTCAGAAGAAAATCTTAACGAAAGCATGAGTGTGCTAAACTCGAAAAGATCTTTACTTTGTTTTTATAACAAACCATGGCTACGGTAAAGATTTTCTTCCTACTCCTAGTGGGCCACCTCCTTGAGGAGGCAGGACGAACAAAAAATAAAAATTGTATTCCAGGTGTCTAGGAACTAAGTTAATTTTCGGCCATCTTAATTTTATGTATGACATACAGTGCAGTACATTCAATCAGAACAGTTTTTGAGCCACTCAAAAACCTGTAATAATTTTAATGTTCTCTCATTAAAATAAATATAAGTTGTATTTTATTTAATTATACTTTTTTGTTGTTTTGTACCCTAGGCTTATATTCCGTGTAAATAGATTTTTCTTTAAATAAATTGATCTGTTGAGGACTGAAAAGGTAAACCATGCCATTGGCCAGAGTTGTCAATAATCGTCCTTATACCTTAATTTGTTATGACTGAGAGCCGCCTATTAAATCAATCTTCACAATTTTCTTATTATTCTTCTTTGGTTTTTGATCGATAACTGTAATCAATATCAGCACTTTTAAGAGCTATCGCCATAGCCTACCAAAGCAACTACGAACTTTCCTCAAAGACTTACTCGTATATTTGTGAGGGAAGATAGGCTTATATAACAGCAGGATTGTTAATCAATCATCAAAAAATTACTTAAACTGTAAAAATTTAGTAATATCTACTTATTTTAAACGAGAAAAAGTTAACATAGTCTGCAGTGCAGACAAACAGTTCTTCCGGAACAATGGGACTTTTTTCACCGGTTGCACTGGCTGACGGTAAACATCAGCTGACAAATAACCAGTGTGCAACCCGCATGCAACCGAAGGTTACAAAAACGGCTGATGGATTACCGAGGCGCACGAAGTGTTAGGTAAACCTGCCCGAGGCGAGACGACCCACCATCGGTTGCGCGCCATTGCTCCCGACCGACAGATCAATCTTCCCATTGTTTCAGATTTGCCTGCGCGGCGCAAGCGCGGTTAACTGCACGAAATGAAAAGTCAAAGGGTTTCAGAGTTGGGAACGAAACGGTAGGACGATGTCGTGTAGCACGAGACGTGGGGAATAAATTAAAACAGACGCAATTCAGAAGCTCCAAACTCACTCTTTCTCCTCCTCCAAATAAATGAAGGTAGGATCATATGGTGAGATCATTCCATGCTGTCTTCATATAATTCGTTGAAAATAGTCTCTACAGCAAATTCTCGATTTTTTTACATTCAAGCAAATTCGTCTTTAGAGCTAGCAAAAGCCAACATTCAAGTAGGCCTACCACTACCACTAATTCACTGACCATGGCAAAAGCTAGAAACTTGGTCCACCGAGATCACTCTATTAATATATTAGAATCGAACCGGTAATAATTAGATCAAGTAGGGGGACCACTTTACCCAGCTTTCATTGGCATGTTCAGTAGACCTGATTAATTTTAATATTAGTCATATCTTTGACATTGATGGATACTGATGATTATTTTTACGACTTCACCAACAGGTGCCATGAGATGCCATCTCAGTAGGTTTCTTCACTGGAATCGTGAAGTTGATTATCGACATCTTAAAAACATTGAGCTGAAATAATCGCATACGATAGATAAAACGAAGTTGAACCATAGCCCATCCTGTCCCACTCTCCCCCTCCCTGTCCCTCCAGACTCTAATTCCGTGTTATGTCGAAAGCTGCCTCTAATCCTTCAACGACACAATCGTCGAACCGGCCAGCCAATGACACTCGAGCAGAGAGAAAGTCAGTCCGGGATAATTATCCGAGACTTAAAAACCTCCGGGAGAAGAAGGAGCGTAATCAAATGAGGATAACACGTCTGGCACGGTAGACCTAACAAGGAGCGGCTGGCGGTAGTAATAAAGTGGAACGGTTGAGGATGGAACAGTCACGAGGGCGACTCACGATGTTCTTCGGCGGCAGAACTAAACCGGGGGAATTAAGTGGGCGGAGCGCGGGAGCTGAGTGCGAGAGCACGCACGGACGGACAGACAGACGGACCGACAGACAGACGGACGTATTTACTCTCCCATGGACACGGATGACCATCACTTCACGCTTGATAGGACTTGATAGGGCTTCGCGTCTGTTAACTGTAAAGTGGTCAATTCGTTTGGGTGAACTTTTTCTATATTTCCTGAATCGGCGTTTTAGGGCCTGTGTCATATTTTACATAGGCCTAAGGTGCTCTTAAATATACTAAAAAGGCATTTTTTTTTAGTTTAAACAACCTTTGTTCTTGACCATGACTCGTGAGGAATCATGCTCCTATTGAAGAATGTTAACAGCTATAGTTGAACTTTCACTAGTTATCTTAAAATTTGGATTATTAGCGATTTGGACATTACAAGGCGTCACGAAAATACAATGCTCAAAGCTTCAAAAGAGCTTTGATATTAAATCAAAGAAATCATATAGAAAATTACTTACTACTCGCTGTTTTGAGAGTCACAATTTCGTGACGCCTAGTGTAGCAGTTGTAACTTATTAATGATTCGTCTTTTTGTGCCACAGTATAGCAAAAAATACGTGACGAATGAACAAAATTTACCATATTGGGAATATCGGAAAGATTTTAGACTGTAGCGGCCCAATCCCGCATGAACCAGAATAATTGTTTAAGTGCATTCATGGCTGCTAATTTAATAATTGTTGGTGTTCAACCTATCTGTTTTGACATATTTTCGATTGAGGTTAACTCAAAATCCGTTAATGGCAAAGACGTAAAATTTGGGGTGTTCAGTCTACAAGAGGGGCAGGGTCTAGTTCGGCGGGACTAATAATATATCCCTATTATATTTTGGATTTGTTTACATTTTATCAAAAATGTAACTTTAAAAATATAGCTATACTTTCTGATCAATCCGGTTTCACCCATGAAAACACTAAAAAACTTCCTCAGATGCATAATTTCATGTTTCATTTAATTTATCTTACTTCATTACGTAGCCATGGCAGCTTCATAAACTTCCCTATTGTTTAACATTGAAACTTTGTGGTACCATAGGGCGTAGCCCTGCAGAGGAAATTTTGAAAAATCCTTTCTTAACGGATGCCTATGCCCTAAGAGGAACGGCCATGCAAATTTTCAAGGTTCTAGGTCAAGTAGTTTGGGCTGCTCGAATAAAGGTGAGTATTTGATAAATATTGATGTCGTTTGAATTTTGTATATAGAAAATTATGAAGAAAGCACAGGTTCTCCAAAGATCCATCACTAATCTCAATAAAATTCTTCGTATTTTTATTAGAACAATCGACTTGGTGGTTGAAATTGGGCAAATTTTTACGAGCTTTAAATCACGGCACGGTAAAGGAAAGGGATGAGTGTATTTCCAGAAAAAAGTTATAAGAAAGGAGATTTGTACACAAAGTATATAATACCGTCCATTCCTGGCCGTCCACCATTCCAGATACCAGCAGAACCCTCCAGCAGCCCAGTCCCAGGCCCAGGCCCGCCACGCACGACTCGCCGTGTTTGCTGTCTCACGGCACGGACGATCATCACTTCACGCCTGTTGGCCCACAATAAGCGTCCCAACACGCCAATTGATCATAAGGCCAATGTTTCGACCGTGATCCATTGTCCCCGCGCGAGGTTCTCACGTCGGGTGAATACCACGGGAGACTGGGAGACGGAGGCTACGGTGAGCGACACATTCATGTTGTGGTCGATGAAACCATGATTGTGATTGTAGAATGTACCTTGGATTTTTGTGGGCTGACGATTTACTTAAGGTGATTTCAAATTGAGTTGATGATGAAATTATTATTTTTCAAAGACTGTCAGATTGAAATCTGATAAAGCTATGGTCGGTAAAATAGTGTAGTTCGGAAGAATGTAAATTTGAGTTATTGTTAAACAAGTGTGCTGAAAGCACTGAAGGCGTGGTTCGTGATATTGAAGTTATCGACCGAAAAGTAGGCTTATCTTTGTAAAAGATGTTTTACATTAAAGTTGACTTCAAAGAACCATCTTTTGGTTAGACTTTTTACGGTTAGAAGCTTACTTTCACCGTATTAGCCTATGTCTATATGATAGAAAACTCCTCGTCCATTTCACGGAGCAAAGATTTCTTTTTGGTTTTTGTAATAAAAACTTTTGATGTACTCTCTATGATGGTCCTTTGTTGCATGTACTCTCTAAAGAGTCGGTGAATGTTACAAAATCATGGATCGCAAACAAAAGAATCCGTTCAAAATAATATATCTTTCCAATTTAAAGCCCTTACACAACTAAACTCAAAGAGCGATAGATACGGGATACAAGATAAACGAGAGTGATGAAGAGAGACGATATCTTGATCATTAGATTGAAGAGTAGCCATGAGAAGAGATTAGTGCGTTGTAAACCTCTGCACTGACCACCGGGGAGCAGTGCACTTCCTGCCAGTGTGGGAACTGCCAGTGTTGATGGCACTGACCTGGTTACACACTCTCACACGCGGCTACACACACACGCAGACGAACTGGGAACTCACTGATGATGCACAGTAAGCTACAATACAGAGGGCTAACGCTGCTAATAATGCAGCTCTGTTGAAGAAGGTCATATCTTCCACACTAACAACATTACTTTGTAGAATGTTTGTCAAAATGCACATTTTATTTCAATATAGAATTGGAAAAGCATGTGTTGCACAACAACATGACCTTTTATCGATGCAATGGACGCTTATCCTCGCCTTCATCACTATATGCCTTTATGGGTTGGAAAACTAAATATCAAAAGTAGGAATTATTCAGCATATATCCCATATTGAAACCCAAGAATAACCAGATCACAATGAATAAAAATAATCTTAAAAAATTGAGCGATCTACTCAACGACCATTAACAAATTGCGAAAGGAGCGTTTAAATGGGATTGAAGTTACAACAGAACCGTTGATTTTTGTTGAAACCAAGCCAATTGAACTTGTTGATAGAACAAAATTTCTTGGACTTACAACTGACTGCCATTTAAATTGGAATGAGCATGTAGAAAAAATGTTATCCAAAATTAATTCAGGAATTTATGCATTAAGAAGGATGGCCGGAGTATGTGGTGAATCCACTCTCAAAATGATTTACCATTCCAACATCCATTCACATGTTTTATTTGGAATTAGTCTATATGGATCAACTAAAAAAGAAAATCTTGAAAAGATTCTTAAACTACTAAAAAAAGCAATCCGAATCATTAGGAATCTTCAGGCAGACACTTCTTGTAGAGAACATTTTAAGTCACTTAACATTTTGACAGTGTATGGTCAGTATATTTTTAATACCATTGTAATACACTTAAACATTAATAATGACACTGATGTAAGTCCGGAAATACACCATTACAACACCCGAAGAAGGGATGAAATCATTCTCACTCACTATAGACTTCAATTTTATGCTAAGAAGCCGTCATATAAGGGAGCAGCATGTTTTAGAAAATTGCCAAAAGAATTAAAAAATGAAAAACACACTGGCAAATTTAAGAATAAATTGAAAGACTACCTGGTTGGCAAATTTAAGAATAAATTGAAAGACTAACTGGTTGGCAAATCAATATATTCATTTGATGAATTTGTTAATTACTATCAAGCAATCTTGTAAATAGCATGGAAATAGTGAATAAATAAGCGTTATGTTAGTCAAGCTAACAAAGTGACACTATTCAAATGTACCACTGATGTACTTGTCTATGAATAAAGAGATTTTGACTTGACTTGAAAAAAATATTTGTATTTTAACATCCAAAAAAATTCTAAAATCAGGTTTAAAATTGGCGGCTTTTTCCAACATACGAAAATCATTGAGGAAAGTCTATCAATTACGTTGTTTATAGAATTTTTCTCGAGATTAAGCAAGAACTCGATTTTTATTTTGGACCGTCACCGGTTGTTGTTAGGTAGTCAGTTCTTTATTTTGACAGGGTACTCATTATTTGCTATCTCCTTATTGGATTCAGATTATAATTCTTTAATGTAAAGGTAGTGTTGTGACACATCATTATAAACTAGATTTCTTTAAACCCACATTTAATCTTACAAAACTCGTAAATCTGATGGCGCAATGTTCCGAGTTGAAAATTACTCAACATTGTTTTTTAATGAGATTCAATAGTCACCAGTTTCGTGCATGCCCTCTGGCCCCTCATTTTCCCTTCTTCCCTTTGAACAAGAGAACACCTCCAACATCAGCACGTGTGGAGAATTAGCACATTCAGCACTCAGCCAGTTAATTGGCTGATTGCCCCCTGCTTATCACATCGCTTTATGTGTGACAAGTCTCGTAATTTTCTCGCCTCAACCTGTGATTACGCGCCAGGTTTGGGAGGATTTACAGCGCTTCGTTTCCAGTTCTTCTCTGGAGTAGACTGAAACTGGTCCCATCAATTGTGTGAAATTGGTGGCGCGTCGACGACCTGCTTTCTGGATCTCTTTGCAATCGAAAACTAATTAATTGCTTTTATCAATAAGAAACCAATTATGATGATGGTATATGGATGATAACAGGGTTGTTTTTATGACTCAGTAATTCTAGAATATATAGACAATTGTTGCATCGAAATTACCCCCATGTGCTTTAAAGAAGCTGAGAACAACAAAATAATCCTTCTCTGGTCTATTATCAGCAGTGTTATAGTAGCGTTTTAGAGTCAAATTAAGGGCCGTTTGCACCATTTTGGTTTAAACATTTTTTTCTTAATCTTATGTCATTGACTTTGAATCTGAAGCTTATGTTTAATCTTAAAGTTAGTTAAATCGAATTATAACATAGAACTCAGAAAGTGGTGGCGCTCTAAAAAATAAAATCACCATCACCTATCACCATCAAACAAAGAAAGAACAAGAACAAAGAATTTAACTCAATCAGCTGATTTAACTTTTAAGGGCCGTTTGCACCATTCTGGTTTTAACTATTTTTTTCTTAATCTTAAGTTAACTAAACATTAGTAATAGAGGTGCAATGTAAACCAAAATATAACATTGAACTCAATCAGCCGATCGAACTTTTAAATAACTTATTCTAGATATTCTAGAATCAGGTTCAGTTTATCGTCATGATTTGGTTTAAACTGTATATGTCTAGCACATTTTAAGTTTGGTCATTAGATTTAGAAAAATTTGCTTAAAACTAGATCGGGGCAAACGGCTCTTAGGGTTACTTTAATCCTGGTTTAAACTAGAATGGTGCAAACGGCCCTTACGGCGAAAAATTGGAAATATGCCTTTCCTGCTTGACAGGTTTGAGGCACGCGTTTCCATTGCCGCTTTTCTTATCTATGAAATTGGTTGTTTCCACCATTGTTATAAGTTTGCCCCTCACAGACTGATTGCTCATTAAACAAATAAACTCAAGTTAGCTGCTTTAGTAATCAAATAAGCACATCAGCAGTCAATATGATAAGTTTGAATGACAAAAGAAATATTCAGGTTTAGTTATGTACGCAGTTGATGTAACTTTTGATGCTTAGCATTTTAGATTATCAGTAAAAAAAAGATTGTACACTTTATCTTGTCCAATATTCATAATATAGGCCAAATCACATAGCACAACAAAACACTCAAAGGCAATTTTAATAGGTTTAATAAGATTATTCATTGTTAAATGCCTTTTCCCCCATCTTCTATGTTTAGACTCCTTTTACTCCTTATATTCGGCGAGTAAAATAATTTGTCTCCTAGCGGGAGTAAAGTGATTACTTTGCCTCCCGGCAAGAGACGAAGTAAACCCATAAGATAACATTGAAATCAATAATTAAATAAATAGAGCGCCTTCAAATTTCCATGCACAAATGAAAATATGTTGCAGCTCAACGAATGGAGGCGCTAACAGCTGATTTAGTGACAGTAATAATCAAATAAGATTATCATTAATCAGACAGCTGTGAGAACGTCAAGAATTAAGCATTCAAGAACATTGCAACAATCAGCTTATCGCTGGTGCATGCATGGTTGCAGCTACCCGGATGCAGGCACTATTAGCAAAACGAATTGCAACAATCAGCTTATCGCTGGTGCATGCATGGTTGCAGCTACCCGGATGAAGGCACTATTATCAAAACGAAATAAAATTGATATTTTGTTACTTACGAAGTCAATCAATTAATTCTATGGTCAGGAAATTTATTATTGCAGGTGAGGGGAAAATGTTGTGAGTATTTCTAGAGTAAAGCACATTGTCGCCAACATTTTCACTGGTGAGACAATGTTGTACTTTACTCATTCAACACACAAATAACTATTTAAACCATTGTAAGTCAACAGTTTGCTCAGCCGTGAACTGAAAATAGTCCCGGCTGCGGCAGTCAAGGCTAAACGTTTCTCACGGCCTGATGAGCTCTGGTAAGTTAAACGGCCGATTTGAATAATCTGAGGCCCAATCCGACTGCCCCTGTAGCCGCGTTGCGTGGACATAATGGCCGTGTCGTACACGCACGCACCGAGAATGAAGTAGTGTTAAACCAATAATAGACCAGGCGCTGCGATGTTTCACTTAAATTATGAAAATAATGGCCACATTTGAATAAGTAAACGTTACATGTTACCTTTTAATCGTGGCCGTAAGCGAGTCTGCGAGGAAAGATCTATGAAAGGAAATTATTTTTACATCAAATCAGTGTACATGAGTTATTAAGCAGGGAGTACGAACATGTTGTTTGTTTATGTTGGAATTGAACGATTTAACCCATTTCTTTTGAAATTATGATTTGTCTGCCTCAAGGGGATCGAAAAAGTTTCTTACAGTTTAATTATTTTGTACTGTATAATGTGATCCTTATATAATCCTTTGCATAATCTTTAAGATCTATGATTATCCTTTTAAGTTCAAAATGTGTCTTGGCCAACCTGCAACTTCTTTTGTCTGTTCTCACAATCCGCAATTGGGCATACTTATCCTAATTCGTTTTGTGATCATTAAATTTGTCTAAGGCTTCCAAACCGCTCGTAGTTACTTTAAAACGACTGCTCTAGTACCGGACTACCAAAGCATGAATTTGTTTACAATATTTCAATTAATGAGATTCAAGAGTTCAAAAAAGAGGCTCAAATATGGGCACTCCTATAGTATACAAAATAAAAACGTTCATAAGGATCAATGCATTTGGTCCAGACAAAAAATTATCAGAGATAAACTCTTCTTTTGAATTCCTAGAGACAAGATACAGAAGCAGCATTCTGTACCAAAATATGAATTGTCAATGGAAAATTTAGAATTCAACTTGATTTTAAAAAGCCCCTCGAAAATCTTATATCATCTCTCAGTATCAACTATATGAATCGGTAGTTCCATCTATACGCTTCATAAATAATGATGGCCCAATGAAGATTCATTCACAACTTAATTTCTTCAAGAAACTTCAACTGAATACGTATGGAAGGAAGACCATATAGGTCTTCCTAAAAGAAGTCTCAATTCATACGATTTTATTAAAAAGATATAAACAACAACAAGGGCCATACATTCAATTTACGAAATAAGTTTACAGACGATAGATGCGTACACAGAGGGCTCAATTCCCATAAACGTGTAAAAAAATCCAAATCGAAAAAACAAAAGGGATTTTTAATTTGGGCCAGAAAACCTCTGGTTAGTATACTTGTAAGAAAATCTCTCTATCGAGAGAGTATAATTATTTATTTATTTTATTATTTAGGTTGAAACGCACATGGAAAATAACGGTTGTGTCGTACCGCAAGACAAATGTCTTGATTCGATCGAGACCGAAAAAAGCTTGATCTTTTTGGGGCTGGGGATCTTTTTGGACTCTTCAGTGGTCGTCAAATGTCTGCAAATCCCTCGATTGTATAGCGGCTGGCAAATCTGCCGGTCGTCCCGGCCCCCAAAACTCCCCATCGTTTTACGGCACCAAATCTCTCGGCCATACTCGCCATATTGCAAAACTGTATCACAAATCTACCACAGAAAATTACAGATCTATCACTGACAATTTCATCTCGGTATAAATAATATCTCGTATCTCATTTCAGTTGTGGCTGACAAACAACGGTCTTACCACGCTAGAGGAATCTTGATTATTTTGCGGTCGTGAAATTTCAACAATATTTTCAAAGCAATACCCCCATACTATACACATTACCTAAATTTTCGGTCACAACTTGGCAATAAAATCATTCGGTTGTATTAATGTTGGCAATCCAGGTCATATCTTGATTCACATCCCTCGGTCAGTCGGTCGTTGAAAGTCGCTGTCATTTTGAGAACCGTTCTTTATCTTAAGTGATGGGGGTTGAAATAAGTTAACATACGGCGCAAGGGACTGGTAAACTTCTCTAGTATTACTGTCTATTCTAACTTTGTAATGGACAAAAGATTAACTTTTCCTAACGAAGCGCTACAATTTGTCCGAACTTAACAAACTGGCACATCCCCAGATACAGACGGATCACCGGATGCGAGATCAACTTTCCTAACGAAGTGTCACCTCTGATGGCTGGTCGCCACTTGCTGTGTGGCTTCCTGCGGACCGTGGGATCGCGGGCCAGGAAGCCGTCCAGTTTACGATTGGCAATTACCCGCGCTCGCGGCGGTTCTCACGGCGCCCCGTGCCACTGGGCGCCTCTGGGGGGGGGGGGCGCCCCCACTGCTGCTGATGGACTGATGGACTTTCCACCGGACGTGTGTTTAGGCTGATGGCCAGTTTGCATTTGTGATGGAAGTTTTTTCGCCATGCAAGTGTACATTTAAATACATTATGCATTGCTTGAAATGGCGACCTACCCAGGTAGGTATTTTAAACCGGGTATGAATGACATATGAATGAAGGATGATTGTGAAGGATCTTGTAGTCTTGTTACTACATTGTGAAAACGGGCTTTAATACTATACAGTGACTTAGCAAGGGTCGGATTTCTCAAGAGATCCAGTGGACCCGTGCCTAGGGGCGCACGCTGCATGGGAGCGCACTTCAAGCAATAAAAGTAAATAGCTTCAATAAATGAAGAGACATTTTTTTAAGCTTATTAACAAGGCTGGCACAAAGCCCATGTGAAAAATGCAGAGGAGTGGGGCGCCAACAAGGAAAAGGTACCGGCAAAGCTATGTTAAGTAGCGCCCCAGCGGCACCCGTAGAGCCCGTTCAAAGAAGCAAGTGTTCTGGTGGAATTTGCCAGTGCCCAGGGAGCCTATTAAAATTGTCCAACGTACAAAATATATGTTTTTGTGGCTTTTGTCGGCACTCGAAGAACCTGTTCAAAATGCTAAATGTTTGTTTTGGCAGCATATGCCTTTGATTGGAAAGCCTTTAAAAACTGTTCAACAATCAAAATTGTCCTTTCAGTAGTGGACGTTTGCCCGCGCCTGTGGAGCCTTTTAAAATTATTCAAAGTGCTAATCGAGTGCAAGATATTTAGGATGCTTCTAATCGAATGATAGAACCGAATTTTTCAAAAGGGCAAATTAGGCTACATCTGTGCTTTAATTACAAGGCAGAAGTGGCGCAAACTCTCAGTTGAGGATTTTCGTTCCATGTATCACTCCTCTTCAATTACCATAAAAGAAGCCGCCGGCACGAATTTTAACTAAGATGCTCGTTTTCAATTCCTGTGATACATTGGAAGTTTAGAGGGTAAAAAAAAACTAACTTGGCTAATGGTAACTTATTTGAAATCAAACTTTTTTAATTGGTTGCGCCTAACAAAGATATGTAGGTTGGTGGTAACCTAGACACGGTTACCACCGACCCTCACAACTTTAACCCGCAAAAGGTTAAGGTCTATCAGTGCATTTTGAAGTTTTTTCATGAATCACACCTCCTTAATTGCCATACCAAGTAAGACGCCGCCAGTACGAATTTTGATCAAGATGCTTGTATTCAACACATGTGATACATTGGAAAAAACTTTCTATATGCGCGTTCTGAAAATATAAGCGACATACCCTGATGTAAATTAAACACACGGTGTCAAAATTCATAAGGATTTAAACCCAGGCGTGGCTGGCATAGGTGCATCTACATTTAATCTTTAGGAAATTTGTGCAGCTAGATGAGGAGGGAATTTTCAGGATTGTAATGATGCGAAATGTACCAGCCTCGTCCTTTGCGGTAAACAAAACCTTCTGGAAGCAAGAAATACTTCATCTCGGTTTCAAGACTTACAGCCATCTCCCTTTCTTCTTGCATTTCTGATAAGCTGAATATATGGAAACCCGTTAGTAAGCAAGTTACAACCTATTTAAGGATGCTGGAACTTAAAATTACTGTCGAGGCTTTAATTTAATTTGAAATCTCTGTGCTGTTATAGATTGCATTCTAATCGACACGCCGGTGAACTAGTGTTTAAATGCCCTCCAATAATTACAACCCCTCCGAGAGACCCGTCCAATCTGCCCAAGCCCTTACAACTGGGTGCCGGGTAGGCGGTCGTATCATTATTGCACTTCGAGTGCCACTTGATTTACATAATTTACGACCACCATCAGCAGATTTGGCTAATGACGAGTTCGCTTGCGCTTCTCCCCGCGAAATCAGGATGCAAAACGAGTCGACTTTCCCGCGCAAAAAACCGGCTGATTGAAGACCTCGAAGGTGAACCCGACCTGCCGACCAGGAAGTGCAAGTTTTTTTTCAATCGAACCACCTTGTTTTCCCCCGCAGCATGCGCTTAACTTTATTTTACATGTGCAACACTCGCCAAATAGAGTAAGTCCAATCAAATCTCACATGCAGGGGATTTAGTATAGAATTGATTTACCTATCGCGATTTACAGTAGACCGAGATGGTTTTCTTTTTCTTCTCAAATAAGCAATTTGAGTGCGAATTGCTTGTGACTTATAGGTATATTGACTTATAGGAATATATAAATGTGTCCCGTTCCTTCACGTTCACGACCGAATTTCAATCCAATAAAAAATATTTTATACAACATAACTGTTAGAACTCATTCGTAATTCTTGTTTTTTTCTGTAATAAAAAGATAATTATTATTTTAGATTTCTATACTATAGATTTGTTTTTTGAACATTCAGAAGTTTGGATTCATGTGGGTTCAGGTAATCCTTGAGGCGACTACTGACTACGGAGCAGAGTCGCCTTACGGGAGTTACGGCTGATGGCTAGTCAATGGGAAGCCTGCGCTGTGCCGCCAGCGGCTCGTACCGTGCACCTGCAAGTTTCTGCTCCGTAGTCAGTAGTCGCCTCACGGCTGATGGCTAGTCACTGGGAAGCCTGCGCTGTGCCGTCAGCGGCCCGTGCTCTGCACCAGCAAGTTTCTGCTCCGTAGTCAGTAGTCACCTCACGGCTGATGGCTAGTCACTGGGAAGCCTGCGCTGTGCTGCCAATGGCTCGTACCCTGCACCTGCAAGTTTCTGCTCCGTAGTCAGTAGTCACCTCACGGCTGATGGCTAGTCACTGGGAAGCCTGCGCTGTGCTGCTAGTGGCTCGTGCCCTACACCTGCAAGTTCCTGCTCCGTAGTCAGTAGTCGCCTCACGGCTGATGGCTAGTCACTGGGAAGCCTGCGCTGTGCCGTCAGCGGCCCGTGCTCTGCACCAGCAAGTTTCTGCTCCGTAGTCAGTAGTCACCTCACGGCTGATGGATGGTCACTGGAAAGCCTCCGCTGTGCTGCCAATGGCTCGTACCCTGCACCTGCAAGTTTCTGCTCCGTAGTCAGTAGTCGCCTTACGGGAGTTACGGCTGATGGCTAGTCAATGGGAAGCCTGCGCTGTGCCGCCAGCGGCTCGTACCGTGCACCTGCAAGTTTCTGCTCCGTAGTCAGTAGTCGCCTCACGGCTGATGGCTAGTCACTGGGAAGCCTGCGCTGTGCTGCCAATGGCTCGTACCCTGCACCTGCAAGTTTCTGCTCCGTAGTCAGTAGTCGCCTCACGGCTGATGGCTAGTCACTGGGAAGCCTGCGCTGTGCCGTCAGCGGCCCGTGCTCTGCACCAGCAAGTTTCTGCTCCGTAGTCAGTAGTCACCTCACGGCTGATGGCTAGTCACTGGGAAGCCTGCGCTGTGCTGCCAATGGCTCGTACCCTGCACCTGCAAGTTTCTGCTCCGTAGTCAGTAGTCGCCTCACGGCTGATGGCTAGTCACTGGGAAGCCTGCGCTGTGCTGCCAATGGCTCGTACCCTGCACCTGCAAGTTTCTGCTCCGTAGTCAGTAGTCGCCTCACGGCTGATGGCTAGTCACTGGGAAGCCTGCGCTGTGCTGCCAATGGCTCGTACCCTGCACCTGCAAGTTTCTGCTCCGTAGTCAGTAGTCGCCTCACGGCTGATGGCTAGTCACTGGGAAGCCTGCGCTGTGCCGCCAGCGGCTCGTACCGTGCACCTGCAAGTTTCTGCTCCGTAGTCAGTAGTCGCCTCACGGCTGATGGCTAGTCACTGGGAAGCCTGCGCTGTGCTGCCAATGGCTCGTACCCTGCACCTGCAAGTTTCTGCTCCGTAGTCAGTAGTCGCCTCACGGCTGATGGCTAGTCACTGGGAAGCCTGCGCTGTGCCGTCAGCGGCCCGTGCTCTGCACCAGCAAGTTTCTGCTCCGTAGTCAGTAGTCACCTCACGGCTGATGGCTAGTCACTGGGAAGCCTGCGCTGTGCCGTCAGCGGCCCGTGCTCTGCACCAGCAAGTTTCTGCTCCGTAGTCAGTAGTCACCTCACGGCTGATGGCTAGTCACTGGGAAGCCTCCGCTGTGCTGCTAGTGGCTCGTGCCCTGCACCTGCAAGTTTCTGCCCCGTAGTCAGTAGTCGGCTCACGGCTGATGGCTAGTCACTGGGAAGCCTCCGCTGTGCTGCTAGTGGCTCGTGCCCTACACCTGCAAGTTTCTGCTCCGTAGTCAGTAGTCGCCTCACGGCTGATGGCTAGTCACTGGGAAGCCTGCGCTGTGCCGTCAGCGGCCCGTGCTCTGCACCAGCAAGTTTCTGCTCCGTAGTCAGTAGTCGCCTCACGGCTGATGGCTAGTCACTGGGAAGCCTCTGCTGTACCGCCAGTGGCTCGTACCCTGCACCTGCAAGCTTCTGCTCCGTAGTCAGTAGTCACCTCACGGCTGATGGATGGTCACTGGAAAGCCTCCGCTGTGCTCCCAATGGCTCGTACCCTGCACCTGCAAGTTTCTGCTCCGTAGTCAGTAGTCGCCTCACGGCTGATGGATAGTCACTGGGAAGCCTCCACTGTGCCGCCAGTGGCTCGTGCCTTGCACCTGCAAGTTTCTGCTCCGTAGTCAGTAGTCGCCTCACGGCTGATGGCTAGTCAATGGGAAGCCTCTGATGTACCGCCAGTGGCTCGTACCCTGCACCTGCAAGCTTCTGCTCCGTAGTCAGTAGTCGCCTCACGGCTGATGGCTAGTCAATGGGAAGCCTCTGATGTACCGCCAGTGGCTCGTACCCTGCACCTGCAAGTTTCTGCCCCGTAGTCAGTAGTCACCTCACGGCTGATGGATGGTCACTGGGAAGCCTCCGCTGTGCTGCCAGTAGCACGTACCCTGCACCTGCAAGTTTCTGCTCCGTAGTCAGTAGTCGCCTCACGGCTGATGGCTAGTCACTGGGAAGCCTCCGCTGTGCTGCTAGTGGCTCGTGCCCTGCACCTGCAAGTTTCTGCTCCGTAGTCAGTAGTCGCCTCACGGCTGATGGCTAGTCACTGGGAAGCCTGCGCTGTGCTGCCAGTGGCTCGTACCCTGCACCTGCAAGCTTCTGCTCCGTAGTCAGTAGTCACCTCACGGCTGATGGCTAGTCACTGGGAAGCCTCCGCTGTGCTGCTAGTGGCTCGTGCCCTGCACCTGCAAGTTTCTGCTCCGTAGTCAGTAGTCGCCTCACGGCTGATGGCTAGTCACTGGGAAGCCTGCGCTGTGCCGCCAGCGGCTCGTACCCTGCACCTGCAAGTTTCTGCTCCGTAGTCAGTAGTCACCTCACGGCTGATGGCTAGTCACTGTGAAGCCTGCGCTGTGCTGCCAGTGGCTCGTACCCTGCACCTGCAAGTTTCTGCTCCGTAGTCAGTAGTCACCTCACGGCTGATGGCTGGTCACTGGGAAGCCTCCACTGTGCTGCCAGTAGCTCGTGTCCTGCACCTGCAAGTTTCTGCTCCGTAGTCAGTAGTCGCCTCACGGCTGATGGCTAGTCACTGTGAAGCCTCCGCTGTGCTGCCAGTGGCTCGTGCCCTGCACCTGCAAGTTTCTGCTCCGTTCTCAGTAGTCGCCTCACGGCTGATGGCTAGTCACTGTGAAGCCTCCGCTGTGCTGCCAGTGGCTCGTACCCTGCATCTGCAAGTTTCTGCTCCGTTCTCAGTAATCGCCTCACGGCTGATGGCTAGTCACTGTGAAGCCTCCGCTGTGCTGCCAGTGGCTCGTACCCTGCACCTGCAAGTTTCTGCTCCGTTCTCAGTAGTCGCCTCACGGCTGATGGCTAGTCACTGGGAAGCCTGCGCTGTGCTGCCAGTGGCTCGTGCCCTCCACCTGCAAGTTTCTGCCCCGTAGTCAGTAGTCGCCTCATGGCTGATGGCTAGTCACTGGGAACCCTCCGCTGTGCTGCTAGTGGCTCGTGCCCTGCACCTGCAAGTTTCTGCTCCGTAGTCAGTAGTCGCCTCACGGCTGATGGCTAGTCACTGGGAAGCCTGCGCTGTGCTGCTAGTGGCTCGTGCCCTACACCTGCAAGTTTCTGCCCCGTAGTCAGTAGTCGGCTCACGGCTGATGGCTAGTCACTGGGAAGCCTCCGCTGTGCTGCTAGTGGCTCGTGCCCTACACCTGCAAGTTTCTGCCCCGTAGTCAGTAGTCGGCTCACGGCTGATGGCTAGTCACTGGGAAGCCTCCGCTGTGCTGCTAGTGGCTCGTGCCCTACACCTGCAAGTTTCTGCCCCGTAGTCAGTAGTCGGCTCACGGCTGATGGCTAGTCACTGTGAAGCCTCCGCTGTGCTGCCAGTGGCTCGTGCCCTGCACCTGCAAGTTTCTGCTCCGTTCTCAGTAGTCGCCTCACGGCTGATGGCTAGTCACTGTGAAGCCTCCGCTGTGCTGCCAGTGGCTCGTACCCTGCATCTGCAAGTTTCTGCTCCGTTCTCAGTAATCGCCTCACGGCTGATGGCTAGTCACTGTGAAGCCTCCGCTGTGCTGCTAGTGGCTCGTGCCCTGCACCTGCAAGTTTCTGCTCCGTAGTCAGTAGTCGCCTCACGGCTGATGGCTAGTCACTGGGAAGCCTGCGCTGTGCTGCTAGTGGCTCGTGCCCTACACCTGCAAGTTTCTGCCCCGTAGTCAGTAGTCGCCTCACGGCTGATGGCTAGTCACTGGGAAGCCTCCGCTGTGCTGCTAGTGGCTCGTGCCCTACACCTGCAAGTTTCTGCCCCGTAGTCAGTAGTCGCCTCACGGCTGATGGCTAGTCACTGGGAAGCCTCCGCTGTGCTGCTAGTGGCTCGTGCCCTACACCTGCAAGTTTCTGCCCCGTAGTCAGTAGTCGGCTCACGGCTGATGGCTAGTCACTGGGAAGCCTCCGCTGTGCTGCTAGTGGCTCGTGCCCTACACCTGCAAGTTTCTGCCCCGTAGTCAGTAGTCGGCTCACGGCTGATGGCTAGTCACTGGGAAGCCTCCGCTGTGCTGCTAGTGGCTCGTGCCCTACACCTGCAAGTTTCTGCCCCGTAGTCAGTAGTCGGCTCACGGCTGATGGCTAGTCACTGGGAAGCCTGCGCTGTGCTGCTAGTGGCTCGTGCCCTACACCTGCAAGTTTCTGCCCCGTAGACAGTAGTCGCCTCACGGCTGATGGCTAGTCACTGTGAAGCTTCCGCTGTGCTGCTAGTGGCTCGTGCCCTGCACCTGCAAGTTTCTGCCCCGTAGTCAGTAGTCGCCTCACGGCTGATGGCTAGTCACTGGGAAGCCTCCGCTGTGCTGCTAGTGGCTCGTGCCCTACACCTGCAAGTTTCTGCCCCGTAGTCAGTAGTCGGCTCACGGCTGATGGCTAGTCACTGGGAAGCCTCCGCTATGCTGCTAGTGGCTCGTGGCCTGCACCTGCAAGTTTCTGCTCCGTAGTCAGTAGTCGCCTCATGGCTGATGGCTAGTCACTGGGAAGCCTCCGCTGTGCTGCTAGTGGCTCGTGCCCTGCACCTGCAAGTTTCTGCTCCGTAGTCAGTAGTCGCCTCATGGCTGATGGCTAGTCACTGGGAAGCCTCCGCTGTGCCGCCAGTGGCTCGTGCCCTGCACCTGCAAGTTTCTGCTCCGTAGTCAGTAGTCGCCTCATGGCTGATGGCTAGTCACTGGGAAGCCTCCGCTGTGCCGCCAGTGGCTCGTGCCCTGCACCTGCAAGTTTCTGCTCCGTAGTCAGTAGTCGCCTCACGGCTGATGGCTAGTCACTGGGAAGCCTGCGCTGTGCCGGTTCCCACGCGCCACGCGCCTGGCACGCTCCGTCGCTCTGCATTGTGGCTGCGGCTGCAACCAGTTCCACGGGAGACAAACTGGTTCTGTATTAGTTATGAATGGTCGGCAATACCTCTACACTAACTACCGCCTCGATTGAGACGGTGGACCTCCTTGGCTTACACGCTGGTTTACATTCACTTTCCTCCGGTTTCGATCGTATCATAAAATTGTATATTGTGTAGGAAGGGAATGAATGTGTGATTTTGTTTCTACATACGTGGGGTTTTGGAATGTAATTTGATTTTAGATCGTCTTTTGTAAGACCCAATACAAGTTACTTATTGCTTGGAGTTATAGGTAAATTATTCAACCGTAAACCAAAACCCGTGAATTAAACTAAGATAGGTAGGGCTATTACTTCATCTCCATTAATTTTAAAACATTTTATGTAAACACTTAATAAAATACTATATTGGTAACTTTTCCTTGATAAAGTTAATGGATTACTGTTAAAAGAGTTTGCCTGTAGTAGTGTATTCTTTACAACCGCGCGAGCTTTGTTTAAACTGTCCTATTTTTTCTGTTGTTGATGCCTGTTCCCTTTAAAAATAAATACCTTTGAGTGCATTAATAGGGTACAGTTTTGACATTGTCCAAGTCTTAAAAAGAAATCACTGTACTTATTTAGTAGCCTTTAGGATTGCGCCGTTCAAAAGCAGTTAGGCTATACACACATTTCAGTTAAACGGCGCAAATAGGCAATACGAGTACACATAACTAGACAGGCATCTGCGATCCGCTTCAACGCTACTGTCTCATCGTTATTAATTTATTTTCTTTCCTGAAAAATATGTTAAATATATGCACTCTTTTCCGTCAAATATAAAGCCTGCATTTAGCACGTGCATAGTATTTAAAATCTGTTAACACTAATTATGTAACGTTTTTCTACTGCATTCTTCCTCATTATGAAATTGTCAAAAGTTACTAATAAATAGTTTAAAGCAAGAAGCCTGCGTCCCAGTCATTACTCTTAAGAGTGCTCCCTACCCAGCCAAAAATTGTTGAAAAACAGCTCTCACGCGGACCCATATAGACGCCTTATGAGGCAAGGGAAACTTTTAAATTCAATATAGTTGTAACGGGAAATGTCCAAACTACTAGAATTGCTATTTGGAATTTCGATAACTTAAATATTCTTTTATATAATCATTTTAAAATAGTCAACTTTGGACATTAATATAACGTGTTTTATGACTAAAAAAAATCAATTCCAGTAGTTCAGAGTATTATTTATTTAAATAATATCGCATAGTATGGATATGTTAAAACATATGGGCGCTAAATGGGTCCGCGAGAAACTTTAGAAGGCGTATGTTGTTACGGACACTCTACTTTTTTAGGTTACTCCTGGCTGAAAAAAATTTAAGATTTGGGACTTCCAAAAAAAAGATTGTTTGCTTTTCTAGTCAAAACCCCCTTTTATGATCGAGATGAATTGTTTAGCATCTCAGAAATATTTTTGCAGGCTATTTAATCCTGCAGTGTGCCAGATAATTTGACGATGATTAATTATTGTTGTTTTATTAATTTAGATAGCATGGGATGTAGATTTAAGATAAATTATTGAGGACGGAATTTTAATTTTACTAGTTTGACTACAATTTAAATGTATAAATTCAATTAATCAAGGAATTTATTTATTTCCGTTCTTGGTCTATTACAATAACAATTTAAATATTTAAATGTTAGAAAAAAATCTGAATATTTAATATATTGGCCTGCCTTCATGTCTACTCACTGTATGCATACTATTGTAAAATATAACCAATAAAATGTCTTATATGCCTCATGTCATAACTTAAGCGACTTTCCAAAAGAACTCATTGAATAAATATTTTTAGGCCCCTGGTGTACAGACTACTGAAGTTCTATTTCTAGAAAATATTGCAGAGCATTGAGTTTGAAACATCTTGTTATAACACTTCACGTATAGCAAATAAGGCCACGTCTCCGCCACACGCTCAGACACGTCTTCCTCGGAGCGCGGAAGCGCCGTTAAAAACCAGTTAGGCTATACACACATTACAATCAAACGGCGCAGACAGGCAATACGGGTACACATAACTAGACTGGCTTCTGCGATCCACTTCAACGCTACTGTCTCATCGCTATTTTTATTTATTTTAGCTTATTATTTAGTTTTGGCCCGGCTTTGTGCGGGCTTCTATGGCTGTTTTTTTTTTTATTATTGGTGGACCAGCGCTAGTCTACGTGGTTATTGACGAATGGTTATTTCCGTCACCCACGCGGGAACATAATATGACTTTCAAGTTTCAATACTAAAATGAGGCTGGAAACTTGCTGTTCTCATTTAAAATACCGTAATATATTTCTTTGTTGTCTTTTCAGACCACTAAAATTAGGTACATGCACGTACATGTTAATCTTATGGTGAAAGCCTACATATTTTTGGCGGACAGTTTTTTCCGATCAGTTTAATCGTGACGCAACAGCTGACTTTCATCGTTAACAAATCATTGACCACAGTCCCACAGTTAACCTCTCATTTATGTTACAATTGTGATGCATTTTATGGCATTGTGTTTTTGTGATGTTGTTGTAGTATGACGAAAAGTATCGTTCGATAGCCTATACTCGTCTGGAAAACTCTTTGCCGGTGGTTGATCTAAATTCCTTTGATCGTGTAAACACGATCTCGCACTGGCAAAGAGCGCTTTTCCGAACTTGTAACGAATATACTATTCTATTATAGTATAAATTATCTGTCTCTGTAAACTACTAATTTAGGCCTGACGCCAGTACAATTAATTACAAGGAAAACTGTTTACTTAACAAAGCTGTTGTAAGTTAGCCCATTAATGAAGCAAACCATTCGTGTTCTGGTTATATGAAACACGACTTAATTATACAAATTTACAATCGACTATAGTCATAGATGGAAGCATGCATTGGTTAAGGTGAACCCTATTAATAAATTATTTATTATTTGATCTCCAACGGCTTCTGGTCTCCTGGTAGACTGTCAAGCGATGATTCCCGGCCGGACCACCTGGGGCGCCACACCTGCCACCAGCGGCTCTGCCATTGGTCCGCCACCAGCCAATCACAGCTCGCCCAGCTGACCCATGGAAACAATCTCAAATCAACAAAAACGCATGCACGCCTCTCCTCCATTTCAATATGGCGAATTGTTAGCCTCACACACGAAATAATCCCCTTATTTTTCTCAACTAGCCTGTACTTGTCACATTCAAGTTCAAGTTCAAGTTCTTTATTGAGCATGTTGATATATACAATGCATATGCTAAGTCATACAAAGCTTCATACAAATCAAAATAATTTCTTTAAAGTATTCAATATAAAAGTTAGCATGAAACAAATAAATACGTCTTATTTCTATTAAAAATTAAAATCATTCAGTCTATAGTACCTATGCCTTAACAACAAGTATGCTCTTCAACTTTTTCCTAAATATGCCATAATCATGCTCTTCCTTCAGACTCAGTGGCAGATTGTTAAATAATTTTATACCTGAGTATTTTATAAGCATTAGCCTAATTTCCAATTGGAAAAATTAGCACATCGACCCTACCAAACTTGTATTAACTCAGGCTACTCAAGCTGAGGAAAAATATCCAAATGAAATTACATGATTGATGATGATGATTGACATATTTCAAATATGGTAGATTACCACACGAGTCAGACGAAATTAGTATAGATAAGATTGCTTACATCTTTTACGAGTTCTAAAGATGCCATTTAAAAAATATAAAATTATAATTGTAATATATTACTTAATTGATTTGTTGGTATACTAAATTTAAAAAAAAACATCAGGTCCCAAGATATGCAATCGTCGATTGCATCATGATATTACAAATCGTACCTATACTGTATTAATAGCCTATTTGTCCCGTTGAGGACCGATTCTTTATAGAACCCCAAAGGAACACGATTTTTACTTAAATCTAGGTAGGACTGCATTAGGCATTCATAAATATTATGTTCAATTGATCTATTCGACCTTGTAATCAATTAAATAATGAGCTGTAAATAAATAAATTATTTGAAATCAACAGTTGAGGAGTTAAAAACATCAGTTGTTTAGGGTTCATACGTTAAATATTTTGTGACGAACGTTGTATGTCATTTTTTTATAGGGATCATAAAAGAAACATTTGCTACATAGCAACATAAATTGAATTTGATTTTTTTTTCATTCCGAGTGTACATGCAGTAGGCTTACTCACTAAAAACACATTTAAGATGTTTTTTTTAATACATCGATAGGCTGTTTAAAGAACACCATTAAACAACCATTATAAATCATTATGGTTATGACTATGTATGTCTATAATATAAAACGTTGAGTCTCATCAGTATCGAAGAATAGTGTCCTGAAATCTCATGAACGTCCAACACACGATGTGCCTGTCTGCTGAGGCTCAGGGCGACGCGTCTGTAACGTACAGCGCTCTAGCGGCTGTCGTGGAAACTAAAATCGTTCCAGCCACGAGTCGTGAGATGCCGAACACGAAAAAAATATGTTAGTAATGCTAAAAGAGAAATGTAATTTACGCATAATTCTTTAAAATACTCAGCGAATTTCAAATGCAAAACTACATATTTCAATCCAATATAGCGAGACATGTTTCTTGTAACAGAAATTTTTGCCCATTTAAAAGCGACCTCTGTTAGATTCTTCTCTGTGGAGTATCAAAGACACCACCATCAACCACAATCTTAACATGAAACATATTGAATTGTTTACAACCGCTACAATTATAAAACTAGCATATTTTCAAATAATTTATGAAAAAGTCCAATTTGGTTGATTATTTATTCATGTATTAGGTATTTGAATTAACTAATAGGTAATACGTAAATCCATTGCAATTTATGTAAAAGCCCAATTTTGATTCAAAGAATATTTACCTTGGTAAATTGCCTTGAGGTGTCAAAATAATTTTATTTACGCTGTACGCGTTTCGGACGTACTACCGTCCATCATCAGCAGCGTCTTGCATATAGTTGAAAGCCCATGATTTAATGGTCGTCACATACACACATATTGACGGAACGAAGTACATTCACAACTTTGAAAGTGCATCTACACATATTAAAATTTACAAAGTTTGTACCTCTTAACTTTGTAAATAAACAATCAGAAATAATAGGTAATGTGCTTAAAAAGAATGGCTTTTATCCAGGATATAAAATAAACAAACCAGTTATTTCTAAAAAAGTGCCTTCCACGGATAAAAAACAGGGAAAAGGAGTGTATTTAATTGAGTGTAACAGTGGGGAAAATTGTAACAAAAAATACATAGGCTACACTAATAGGACTTTTGCTGAGAGGTTTAAGGAACATAATGCTGCAGGCCAGAAAAATCCTTCATCTAAAGTAGCGCAACACCTTAAGGAGAATGACAACCACAGAATTGATTTTGATAAATCCCTAAAAATATTAAAGCGTTGTAGTAATAAAAATAAAGCTCAGGTTTGGGAAGAATTATTTATTTATCAAAGTGTGTTGGCAAACGGCAAAGAAAACCTGCTAAATAAGAAGGAAGACTATAATGACAAAATCACCTATAAGCTATTTACCTCTCTGGAAAGTGAAAAACCGAATCCAGCTGTCCGAAGTCAACCGCATATCAGCTGATAAGATGATACAGCCTTGACCCCAAACCTCAGTAGGCCTACGACAATTGAATATGGTGCGGTTCCGCGATCGTGTTCGGCATGCCGTATTTTATGTTTTATTGTGCGTACGTCTGTGTAAATTTTAATATGTGTAGATGCACTTTCAAAGTTGTGAATGTACTTCGTTCCGTCAATATGTGTGTATGTGACAACCATTAAATCATGGGCTTTCAACTATATGCAAGACGCTGCTGATGATGGACGGTAGTATACGTCCGAAACGCGTACAGCGTAAATAAAATTATTTTGACACCTCAAGGCAATTTACCAAGGTAAATATTCTTTGAATCAATTTATTAGGTGTCAAGGCTGTTTCAAAATGAAAAGCCCAATTTTGTTGATAATTAATTAATACATTAAGCTTATACGAATAAAAATCATTTAAATTAACTATTAGGTAATATGCAATTCCATATTTAAATTAATTTTTGGTCCGTCTATATATATTTGAAAAGTTAAGTGAATTTGTGAAGAATATTATAGTTCAACTGTTGGGTGAATCTTGATTATGACTGTCATGTTGTTTGAAAGCCCTTAACGTTAATGTATGCGCCTTTTAAAGGTTCTCAAGAGTGTCGACTATGGAAACTAGAAGAAACTATATAGGAAAGCCCTCAAAGTAGGCTTTGGGTTTTGCACATTTAAATGACATTCGACAGTTAAACAAAACTAACGACTCGTTACAACAGCTATAGGCCTATAGGCTACGAAACAAAGCACACCAGCAGACCAAAACAATACTACAGTAGGCCTAAACACAAACGCATTTTTATGATAAAGTGAATTGCTTATTTATTCGCAACTACTTTGCACTCTCTATTTTTGTCTGATGTCTATGGTGACTTTCTATTATTACTGTTTTTGTTATTAAATTGTTCTTATTTGAAAGTTTCTTTACTTTTTTTAATACACATCAGATTACTTTCATAATGTGGGTATACGACTTACTTCTTACAAAGTTTGATTTTACCATGGTTGTTGCCATTACTTTTTTGTTACTAACTTAAAGTTTTCTACCTTTTTAAAACCACCGAAAACTTGTTTTGTTTATATGTTCTATTATATATGCTAGTATATTTTCTTCGGCCTATAGTTTTAACAAAGTTTTACTTTTTTATATTTTATTTATCTTAGCCCTGAGGCATAATTTTCTTGTCTCTTAAACGAAAAATATTCATTTAAAAATTAGTTACATTTGGTTGAATGCATGCAAATAAATGCAAAGTTAGGAGTTTACAGAAACAAATTGTGAGAACATGGAAGAAGACTTTAAAAGCCTAACATTGCCGATGTAGGCTTATATTTGGACAGTTTTATGGTTTAGGCCTTTTCCACTTATTGCACAGTTTTTTTTTATTAAAAAAACCAGTGCAATAAATGGAAAAGGCTTAAACCATAAAAACACATGGATGGTTTAGCGTAATCCATTTAATGATAAACCGTTTGGATATTAAAAAGTAAAATGTAATGACAATATAAATTACGTTCATTTATACTGTATATTCAAGATATAGGAACTAGTTTATCCCTCCAATTTTGTTTTTATTTATGACGACTATTTAATTTGGACTGAGCTGATTCTGGACGGATGATGGGTGTTCGAGGAGTTTTTACCTGAAAATTGTCGGTCTTAGACCCGTAGAAGATACATGATTGCGTGAGCGAAGATTGGGCGAAGATGTTCCCATATATCTGATGGGAATGGTCCCAAGGAGGATGCGGGGTGTGGAAAGACCCTGGTGACCTCTACATAGGGTCATCAATACACCTGCGCCACATCTATTTCAGTCCCCAAACACAAAATGTGCTCAAACTATATTAAGCGTCCTCGTATAAAAGTCTCACAAGCGGCCGCGCCGGTTATTCCATCGACCTGCTGGCACAAGAGTAGAAGACCAACGTGCTCCATACATCCGAGCTGGACCGGGAGGAGGCTGCCGAGTTGGCCGCGTGGGCAAGCAACGGCTGCCGGGTAGCGGAGATGAGACGAAGACACGCCTGGAAAATGGATATTACGCCTCGCTATGAACCTGAAGCAATGGGAGCTGAACTTAAACCTCACCCAGTTCCTGATAGATTGATAGATAGTTGCCATGATCCGTCTGTACCTCCAACCTAAACCAAATGGGGAAGATAAACTCGTCACGGTGCAGTCAGGCCTACACTGACGACAAGTCGTGTGCCTTCGATGGCGAACGGACCTCGCTGACTCGATCAAGAGGCCATCTGACCCCAGATAACATCATGGGGAAAATTCTGTAAGGCAAGTCAGTTGGAACGCGCATTCGCTGCTTCATTTTGTATGTTCTAATGCTCTAGAAAAGGATCAAGACATACATAGAGCCAGTTGTATGGAGTCTGGATTGACCCATTATTGAAGTCAGCAAGAGGGTTTTCATTTACAAGAATCGTAATTCTTTACAATAACGAAGAATCTTTGACCATTCGCGATTCTCTGATCCTCTTCGTGAAAGGGCAGAGACCACACTCTGCGAAGTCTAAATGAGCAAATTCTCGGGTCGATTGAATTCTGCATAGTATTTGGTGACATCACGCGAGGAAAGTTTTTCGGCGATGAATCGCTTCCTTTTACAGCCGCCTCGACACGGGGCCTCGACATCAAACTCACTGCAAGAATGTCATGAGGCTGAGTCCCCTGTTTGCTACTCAAAGTTGTGTATATAGGGCTTATGTACTGAAAGCTAATGCGATAAAGAGCTATTCAGCGTGGAAAAAATTATCATAACAATTTCTTTTTCGGATGGTAGCTAAAAAGAATTTTTAACTGAAGTTCTATGTCTTTAGGAATAGGAAGAGGTGGGTCTCATCCATCTATTGATCATGTAATAAACGCATGTAACATCTTATCACTAATATAATACATACTGGTGTTAGTCAACGAATAATTACGTACATTCCTTATGACCACTTTGAACGCACTCTCTGAAACCCGACCTACCCAAACATGACCTCCAACTTCATTCAACTTTTCCAATCACCCGATCCCGGGAGGGGTCCATATCAGGCGCAGCTGCCGGGATCGATAGTCCCACATATGATCACACACGACGGCGCGGGCTGCTGCACGGCTCTGCTCGCCTGATACCATGTGTGGCCGAGGCGCTTGGGTCGCGCGCAACATGCGTGCGCATTCCCACACTCGCACGCACGCAGCGGTGCATCGATCGCAGCACATTATGCACCTCACGCATGATTCACCTCGGGCACATACGTCAAAGAAGGAGTTGGTATTTTAGTGTTTCTGGAATTGAGACGATAACGTAATAATCATCCTGATAATAAATAAAACATGCAGACCAAAAATGTCATGCCATTCATGAATACAGATGAAACTACCCTACGTGAACAAATATAACTGATATAACCCTACGATGAAAAACGTTGACGCTATAAAATTTCATTACGTTAACTGTAACTAGTCAACAGAAATGGAGAGCAATATATGGAGGGTCTTATTTTATTATCTGTATATGTAAATTCGTGGTATAATCTTTTACAACAACGAGCCTTCGAATCGAAGCAGGAATTCGACATGAATTTTAAACAAACATCCAATAAATGTGATATTTTACATAGGTATGTACAATGCCATAGCTAACACGAACCTCAGAGTGCACAAACATAAATATGCGTCTCCATGTTGCAAATAAGTATTAATTAGGACGCAATACAGTACATGCTTGCTCATGATAAGCAAATCTCTCAAAACAAAAAAAAAATAATTGAGATTCATTGTTAGTGATGGCGAGTTTATATTATTGATTTAGGTATCGGTTTTTGCGGACATTTGCATCAACGATTGGAAAAAAACTTTGTAAAACGTCTTTTTTCCTAATCTGTATAATGACAAATGTCCACAAGAATAAAAATCAAAACAGAGATTAATGGAGACAGGAGACATTCATGACTAAATAAACTTGACAATGACAAAAATATCGTTTGACATTTGTAGCGCAGGCTTACTTGTAATGTGCCTTAGTAGTACAGTAGTCGTCATGAGTGTTAATTATTAATGATCATTATGTGATGTATATTTTATATTGGCGCACTTGATTGTGTTAAGCATGTTTATGATCTTAAATTGGATGGTCCACGGCAATTGTATACTCTTTCTCGTTGTTAACAATGAAATATTCGTGCAAGGAATTACTATGGGAATTCTTATTATGTACGGCTTATGTACGGAATAGGCAAATACCCCCGTTGCAGCAGACCTGCATACTCAGCGAATTTCAAATGCAAAACAACATATCTCAATCCAACATAGCGAGATTTGACATGTTTTTGTAAACTCCATAAGAATAACATGGGGAATAAGTATGCAGGTGTATTACAGGTATATTAAAACTGGGTGGTTTTAATTCAATATTTAGTAGATCTGAACTAGAAGAAGCTATTTACCAAGTTTTATTGAGATATCTTGAGAAATAAGCGAGATATAGAATTTTACTTATTTCCCATAAGGTTAACATTGGGACAACGTACTGTGTTTACCACTTTCAATATCTCGGTAACCAATGGACATAGAGCAGTGTTTCAAAATACCAAATTATTTGTTTTTTTTGAGCTGAATTCAATGGTGCCCACAAAAATTCGATAAATTTTATTTTTCTATGTAAAAAATTAAAAAAACCCATTTTTGGGGGGGTTTATCCCCCTTTACCCCCCCTTCCGGTGGTCCGATCGGGCTGGTTCACGAACTCGTCCAATTGATTACCACTTTACATGTCCATACCAAATTTCATAAAGATCGGACCATTTTTGCGGCCGCTATCGTGCTAACAGACACATAGATATATATATATAAATTCAAACGAATAGTGTTTTTTGCTTCTGGGGGCCCCAAAATGAAAAGTTATAGTGGTCCCGAGCTTAAGTCTTACCATGAGACCTACGGTAATAGCTTCTTCCCTATAGGGGAAATTCGCTAAAATGTGAACACTCATTTTACTTCCAAACATGTTGTGGTAGGAAAACTAAAATTGGCACTCATTTATTTATTTGACATAATAAACTGCACTTATTATCAGAGACTCGTCTCTTCCTCTACTTCCATAACGGGATATTGGCGACCATCCCCAAATTTAGAAAAGAAAACCCTTCCAGTGACATATCATTTATGAAGGGCTTCCCAAAAGGAATACAATGGTACAAACACAAGATTAATATCACACAACCAAAATGACATCCGCTTCCAAATGTGAGACAGGCAAACGAGCTTAGTCTACGGATATCCATTTTACCTTAGAAACGGGGTTTATTCGAAGAATTGTACTACTACTAATGTAGTAGTTGTTGAGTTCTTTATTGGTTTCATTTGGAAAACCACTCTCGGGATATCATTATTTATTTGGTAACACAATTAATTGGGCAAACCCGAGGTCAAAATGACATCCCTAACCAAGAATACATCGGACATAAAATTTTAGAGATCGGTAAACGATCTCAAACCCAAATTTTAAATTGTTCCTGCCATATTGGTTAGGAATATTACATCGACCTCACCATTGTGCCAACGTGTTTCTCTGGAAAAACCTTTCAGAATTAGGGATCAATAGGTACATGATGAGAATGAGGGGTTTACATTTGAAAATTTGTGTCAGGGGCTTCCAACAAAATGCCCCATTTTATTGGGCGGGGTCAATTTTTTACAAATAAAAAATAATAAAAAAATAAAAACAGATGATCGCCTTCCAAACCACAATAATAATCGCCGAGCGACCTCACTTAAAAGTCAAGAAGAAACGAAAAACAAACCCAAATAAAAACCTGAGACGATTTATATGAAACCTTTCAATTGAATCGCTATAAATTTTTAATGTGATGTGTCATTTTTTCGGTTTGAAGACCTCCCCAGATAAACTGCCAAATAAACGTCTCCCACCTGCCGATCCGTTTTGAGAAAACGATAAATAATTTTCAGTTTGGGCGCCCGACGTGTCCCTGGTTTTTGTGGGACGCAGTCGCGTACATTCTGGAGATGCTCCGCCACTTTTTGTTTTCCCTCCAATTTTCTGCGCAGCTGCCGCCTAATTGCAATGCCAAATTACTCAGCTTGCTCGCGTCTTCATTTGTCGGGTGGGAATGAAATTTGAAGACGTTTGCGCCCACCCCATAAAATCTGATGGAATCGGATTGGATTGCGGATTTTTACTGCTGTATGCTGTAAAGTGTATGTTTTGGAACTTACTAATGGGGTTGGTTCCAAAATATAATTTCTATTTAAAATATGATACACGTTTGGAAATGAAGTTTAAAAAAACTTTTTGAAATAAAGTATTTAACGTCAAATACTTTAATTTAGAATAATTTTTTATTTTTAGTTTTGGTTTAACATTTATTTTTTTTAAAGATGCATTTTGTAATTAACAGAAAAATTATTCAGTTAATACATTTTAGCAGTTCTCATTTAATATAGTGAAAACTATATCAAGAAAATTCTTACCTGTTCGTTAGAAATAGTCTTAACATTGTTCCTTAGTTTCAAAACATCAAACGTATTATTTTAAATATGTTTCCCTTTCTTCTTTTTATTTAATTTTTTGTCGCATTCGTCAGTGCAATAAAACATTCTTTTTGTATGAATGAGAAATTTGTTAAATACGGTATTATAATGTCAAAGACACGCGTTTTCTTGTAAAAATGTGAAAAATATAATAAGGGATAGTTAAAGAATATAATTTTGTTAAAGATATGTAGGTTCTAAATTGATAAAACATATGGTTTTTATTTTTATTTTAAAGGTCTCCTAGGAAAATTAATCTTTTAGATTAATACCGTACATGCTAAGATTTTCAATACACATAGGGGTTTCCCCCAAATAACTTAGTAATTTAGCATAACTTAGTAATGTAGCATAATTTAGTAAAGGCTTACATAACCTGAATACTAATTACCTACTTATCTTTGTGAATCTTTACGCAAGAATTTGAAGCACGCTAAAGTAATCCTATCCCGAATCAAACAAGCTCATAATTTACTTATAATCTCCAACAGCTCGGAAAGAGGATTCGGGGACAGCGAAATCTTGAGAGATAAAAATTAGGATAAAATCAAGGCACAAGCAGTAGTAAATTTCTCAAAGTAAATCCTACACGTGCATAAACTAAACACGAAAACTTCCAAATTGGGGACAGTTTATATCCGAAAACAGACGCAAAATCCAAGTTTTATTGGGATGAAGTGGCTGCGAAATTTATTGTGGTAATCCGGAATGCGGCATAAGCCCCTCGATCTCGATGCGCGCGTGCGGTTTATAAGGTGTTGGAGAGTAAATCTCTATGTTTATGGCGTATAAACTGCGCAACATGATTTATGAGCATTGCAAGAGTAACTGTCTTGCGCACATCCATAATATTATGACTGCGCATTGCTATTTAAACGCATATGCAATCCGTAAATCCATATGACCTTGTATTAAGGTGTTTCATGCAACATTTCAAAAAGTCGATACCGTATATTAATAAAGAGTTAGTTTTCGATGACTATCTTACATTTTTACATATTAATAAATCACAGATGATAGCTTTAGTTCCAAACAAAATTTAGTTTAAAAAAATCTAATAAATATAATGATTAATCGTGTGGAAACCAAGCTTACAACATAAAAAACTGAATACTTAATGAAAAAACCTTTGAAAAAAAATTTTACGATGTATACCCATCACGAAATGAAAAATTATCCATATGCTGTGTCTGCAGTTTTTACAGTAAAATTTGTAGTATTATTGTTTCATAATTGTGCAAGATAATTTACTTAAAATAGTTACAAAATGAAATAATTCACGAAAAGGGATTTTTTACTGTAATCTGGAGTTATGTATGCCAGTAACTCCAACGACTGATAGTAGCCTATTTTGCATTGAGTTTAGGTAAAAAGTTCACAGAAAAAATAATAGATTGTTGGAACAACAAAAACATTGGTAAACCGAGCAAAAAGCATTTGCAGATATACAACCTGCAATGTTTTTGTTCGATTTGCCTATGTCATTTGGTTGAAACACATTGGCTGGGAAAGCAAATTTAGTTTGTAGGATCAACCATGACAATCATGATTATAGCAAACGAAATCAGTGTTGAAACAGCAAATGAGTGGAACATTTTCCGAAGCGTAGTAAGTTCTTGCTGTACTCCCATCAGCCTGATGATATGGGTGTATAATCACTATGAATCATTAATTTTTTATTGGGTGATACTATTAAGTCGGTGATGTACATTGTTGAGTATGTTTGTCTATGCCCACCTCTATGTAACTAAACTCGTATGTAATAATTCTGTAAGTGTTTTTTTACTCTGAAGCGAAATAAACCATTTTTGGTCTTATGATTTGATTTAGCTATGACAATAAATTAGCTAAATCAAACCAAATCCTGTAAATAAATAAAGTAATATAACCATCATATCATATTTAGCGCCACCATATCATATTTTTTAGTATATTATCATATTTATTTTAAGAATGATAATAAATTAGCTAATTATCTTTATTTATGTACTTTTACATCTACTATAAATAAAGTAGTTTTCAAAAAGGTTAAGAACAAGTTAAACAGTGTAAAATGCTGACATTTTTACTCCAAATTAAACATAGGATTATTTACTAGAAAGAAGAATTAGACTTATGTGGACTAATTACTCTTACCAAAGTTATTTTGAAAATTAATCGCCTAAAATAAATTCTTAATTCATTCTGGTTTAAAAACATAGGAAACCTAAAATACAGTTAAACGATGTAACGTTTCATGATAGAGAACTGTCAATATTAGTTTACATAAATATAAACTTAAAAACAATTTAAATATTTTTAAAGTTTTATTTTTGTTACAATACAAATACAAACCCAGACGCCCTTAAAGTTTCGTCAAAGTTCATAAGATTAAACTGAGAAGCAGACATTTTGAGGAACTGCTATTCAGCAAACCAGCGCGTGTGGTCCACTAGTATAATATTATGGTATTTAAATTAACCGTAGCAATTAAATTATATTCGTAACTATTATTTATTATAGTATTGCATTTTTTGTAACTAAACATCTATTATCTTTGATAAATTCAATATAACTATTATATAAAAAAAACTAGCAGATATACCCGCAACTTCGCCCGCTGAAAGAATAGCTCATTTTAATTAAATTATATTATGCCATGTGCAATTTTTAGGAATAATTAACAAATTGACTGATTTATTTGGGTCATGTGCGTGCAATTAAACCCTTAAGATGCAGCTGATAATTCCACTCTAGATGAAAATGAGAAAGTGTGACGCTTCCTCTATAAACATGTTCCCCTCATGATTAGCAAATGGTATAAATTAACTTCCTCCAATTTCCCAATACAGAGAATAAGGATAACCCAGAATATAAAACAAATAAGACACTAAGAATGGATTTTAGACTTGACATCAATCTGAATTTAGCACGCTTTAGAAAATAAACCGAAAACTGTAAGAAGCAGTAGGAGGTACATATCTTGGCCAAAAACCTATTTCCCCAAAACTTTTCTCATTAATTTTTTTAATTTTATTCTTTTAGTAGATTAGTTCTTGTACCTTTTCTGTTCCCTGAAAATATTCTACAGGACTCCCATCCATAGTTAGGAAAAACTAAAATGGCCGCCATTTTGAATTTTTTCAAATAATCTATTTTAGCCGTCTGAGAAAGAATATTTTTAAAACCTTTCTTTTTTCACATCTAAAGCCTATAAAGAATAATTGTGCCAAATTTCATGGCCCAAAGTATTGTGGTTTTTGAGAAATTAAGCTTTGAAAGCTAAAAGTGGCCGCCATATTGTATTTTATGGCGGCCACTTTTTTGGCTTATATATATATACTAGCAGTTACCCGTGGCTTTGCTCACGATAAAAACTGTAACTCC
This sequence comes from Flexamia atlantica, assembly GCA_035578135.1. Classification (NCBI taxonomy): domain Eukaryota; kingdom Metazoa; phylum Arthropoda; class Insecta; order Hemiptera; family Cicadellidae; genus Flexamia; species Flexamia atlantica. The sequence continues at coordinate 37,292,174 of JAQJVK010000002.1, read as the reverse complement.
CGCTGCCCAAATGAAGATAGGGCCACATACTGAGTTTATGATTAAACAGATGAGGTACAAAAACGAATGACGACTTTAAGTTAACTAACTAAACTAAATTTAACTTTTATATATTTAACATAGTACATATCACCTAAAAAATCAACAGAACAACTATAAAACCATTATGAAAGTAACCAAATTATAAATCAGCTGTAAAATCGTATCCATATGTGAAGCTGAACCACCTGCTTGTTAAATGAAAATTAAACAAAAGATCATCCATTCCACTTGCGTAGGAAAATTTATAAACTTCAACCTCGCCAAAACCCTTAAAACTTTGAATTAAAAAACCTGTTCTTACGGGATGCTTACGCCCTTAAGATTGTCCATGCAAAGGTCCAAGGTTCTGTAGCTAAAAGTGGCCGCCATATTGTATTTTATAATATACCATATTTAGGCCTTTAGAGACAAAATATTGCAAAATCCTTTCTTAGTACGCATCTAGAGCCTGTAAGGAATATTTGTGCCAAGTTTCATGGCTCTAAGCCTTATAGTTTTTGAGAAACTGTGATCAGTCAGTCAGTCAGTCAATGGGTTTTGGCTTTTATATATATATATATATATATATATATATATATATATATATATATATATATATATATATATATATATATATATGTGTGTGTATTAAGCGTTAAAGTTTCTCATTCTCATAAGATAATGAAGACAATATGTCGCAGCCACTTGCTGTAATTGGGCACTTCATGAAGAGCCCAACGCAGCCCGGGCACTTCATGAAGTGCCCAGCGCGCCTGGGCACATAGTGTAACTCGATTATTTCGATCAAAATTACAGCATCTGCCCAACGAAACTGGACACTTCATGAAGTGCCCAACGCTCATTGGACACATGGTGTAACTATTGAGGCATGTTGGGCAGTCGATTTTAAATCTTTGTCAAAACCAATCCTAATGTTTACATCAAATCCCAACGTCCGTGTTAAAGTAGCCAATGTTACTGTTTGCTATTAAACATTTTAATATTTATTATTTATTTATATTTATTTATTCAAATCAAAATATTTTAACATCGGTTTTAGTTCCATAATCCTTTTGAAAATATAATTAGTCTACGTTATATTTGGACAACGAATTTGTTGGAGTATGAGTTGAGTTCAGACTAAAATAAACAGTTAACAATCTTAATCTAAGATAAAACAAACACTTATAATTGGTTTAAAGTTTAATACAAATATTGTCGGTTTCTAATAGTTATAAAATTAAACAGTAGTATAAAATATTATATTATTGTATATTATATTATAGTATTATATTATTGCATATAAAAATAATCTATTTATTCATCAGACGATGTCCATTACACAATGTAGCCTACTTGTGAATAAAGACAAATAATGTTATTATATTCTAAATTATAAGTAATGCGCTATCAAAAAAATTAATAATGATTAAAAACCGAACCGCTAGAATTTTCTAGTAACCACTTATTTTTGAATAACGTTTAACATTCATAGGTTATCCCTTTAGACAATGCTTCAAATGAATTTCCAAATTTTTGAGTTAATAATATAAACTTAGATTTTTAAGCTACTGATGTCAGTACGAATATAATAAAAGGCATATTTTTGAAAAGCTGTCAAGTAAACAGGACACACGTGTTTTAATATTCTATAGACAAATAAAAATAATTACATAGAAAAGGCTTGATGTAATGATGTTATGTTAATTCATTCATACTGACATAAAAGAAAAACTTAAACCTAAATTATCGTCAATGTTAATAAAATTACAAAAAAAAACGAAAGAGTAAATTTTTATACAAATTAAATGTTTTCAATTTCTACAACAATAAGAAACTAAAGAATTGTTTTATTATTTTTTCAAAGACTCTTATGTCTCTATTTAAAAATTTGTTTTACTATGCTATATTTTAATCTATTATAAGTTTATAAAGAGTGACTCAGTAAGAAGTTAAAAAATTAAAACATAATAAAATAGGTTAATGTTAATATTTATGTGTTTTGCTACATTTAAATGTAATAGGTAAAGTGTTTAATGTATTTTATTTCATTAAAGCATACAACATTGAAATCGACTGAATTGATTGGTTTGTGTTTTCTGAGTTATTTTGGCTACGCATCACTATTAATATTATTATTTAAACAACCGTTTGTTGTTTAAATGATAAAAATGTTTATAGTTATGTGTAGCCAGAATATTTCAGAAAACATAGAAGAAACCACGATAAAACATACAGTTAAGAATTATTGTCTGGTAGTGTGGAAGACAATCTTATTCTTAATGTTTTACAAAATTATTTTAAAATAATTGTATTTTGTATTAATGAAAATAATACATCGTATACTACCAACAGCAACGTAAACAGCAGTTTTACGTGTTTACATCAAGTGTCCAGCTTCTGAACTGGACACATAGTGTAAAAGAAATAATTACAGCATGTGCCCAACGAGCGTTGGGCACTTCATGAAGTGCCCAGTTTTGTTGGTCACATACTGTAATTTTTAATGAAACCATTCAATTACACTATGTGCCCAGGCGAGCTGGGCACTTCATGAAGTGCCCAATTACAGCATGTGGCTACGACATATACATCACCAAAGATTTCTCTGGAGAATTATTAAACTTCCTCTGCAGTAGTACAAAATACATAAAACTATGAATATTTGTTATAATAGTACAAAATGTTTAGTGCCCGGTTTACTAAATAAAATTCTGTAAATACGTAAAAAAAGTGTTCAGTGCACAGGTACTGAAAATTTTGCTTATAAGGTTTCCAGAGCATTGGTTAATGAAACAAATTAACTTTGTTATGTTTACAAATTCTATAAAACTATCAATGTGTTTTTTACAAATACAATGCACATCGGTATTAATAGCAAACGTGTTTAAACAAAGTATAATATTAGTAAATCCAACAAAATACTTTTGGTAATTCCGACAAAACCATTTGTTGTATCAGCAAATAAATTGGTAGAAATCGCTCAACAAATTTGGTTTTGTTGATTTCACCAGTGTATTTTTTCTGTGTTGCTGTAGATGTACTTATATCACAATTATTACAATCAAGTAATACGTTCTCGAGTACAGTAATAATAATAATAATAATAATAATAATAATATATCTTTATTGTGTCGACAATAATTACATATTGTATACAATGCGTCAATACTGTATATAAAATTTGTTTTTCTAAAATATTACGAAACAACAAATCTGTTTGCCAGTCACTCTCGCATTCATACATACATTTGTTGCACACTCATACACACATACATACGGGACAACGTTGCCTGAAGAATCGCGATTTATACTACTATAATACAACCCGACGGCTCCTCATTCCTCAACCGAGTAAAATACCCCAGACACCAGAACCGTTTCAAAAAGGTTTTGAATTGGTTTTGATTTGCTGACATTTTGATCTCATCAGGGAGCACGTTGAACACTCTGAGGCCGACTTGCGTCGGAAGGTGCTCAAAAGCAGTTGTTCTGTGTTGTGGAATCCGGAAATCATCCCTGCCTCTTGTCTCATATCCATGGACATCTCGACCGCGAGTCACAGTTTGCGATCGGACATACGCACTGCCCTTGAGCATAAAGAGGCAGGGCAGAGTGAGTAAGCCAAGCTCCCTGAATGAATCTCTACACGACTCTCTGAAATTTAATTTTGCCATGATTCGAACTGCCTTTTTCTGCAGCCGAAATACTCGATCGAATTTGTTTGTACTTTGCGCACCCACCCCAAAGCCTGATTCCATAGGCTAAGTGTGGGTAAATAAGGCCAAAACAGGCCATTCTGAGTACATCTTGAGTGACAAACTGAGCAAGGTTTCGCAGAGCATAAATACCCTGAGAAACCTTTGAACAGATGTGATCAATGTGGTCGTCCCAAGTCAGGCCCTCATCAAGGTACATTCCTAGGAACTTTGTGGAATCTGTTTCCTCTAAAAGGACATCATCCATCATGACAGCTGGTTGATTTTCTTGACTTTGCTGTCGGAGAGAAAAGTTGAGAAAAGTTGTTTTTGAGCTGTTTGATTCTAGATTGATTTCTGAAAAATTTTGAATAATGGAGTTCAAGCCAACAAAGGATTTTAGTTCCAGATCCCTTAGGGATTTTTCTTTAAAACAGAGAGTTGTGTCGTCAGCATACTGAATCACACTTCCATTTTGGACAGATTCATTTAAATTGTTGACATAGATCAAGAAGAGAACAGGACCCAGGATTGATCCCTGTGGGACACCTTGGGAAATTTTGATCTTGTCAGAAAATTGGTTTCCAACTAAAACTTGTTGCTGCCTATCGCTCAGATAAGACAAGAGCCACTTGTGTGGCAGTCCACGAACGCCATAGGCATGCAAGTGGTGCAACAGTTTCGCATGGTGCACGCAGTCAAAAGCTTTGGAGAGATCAAGAAATATGCTGAGCACATTTTCTCGTCTCTCCAAGCCATCGACAACAGTTTCAACGAGTTTGGTCACAGCATCAATTGTTGACCTGTGTTTTCTGAATCCAAACTGTCCAGGATTCAAGATTTCAAAGCGTTCTAGGAAGCTTGTCAATCTATCACAAAAAGGTTTTTCGAAAATTTTGCTCAGTACCGGAAGAATTGAAATTGGTCGATAATTACTGGGAGATGTGGGATCATTTTTTTTGAAAATTGGCAAGACCTTGGCTGTCTTCAAGGCATCAGGGAAAATTCCTCTTTCAAATGAGGTATTGATCAATTTAGTCAGAGGTGTTAAGAGAGGCCTGTAGCATCTTTTAAGCAACCACATAGACATACCACCAATGTCACACGATTTTTTTGGTTTCAGCCTCAGTATAGTCCGAGCCACCTCCGCTTCATCGACAGGGGTTAGCACCATCGAGGAAGCTGGGCTTCTGATATTTTGAGTGTTGTTTTTTTTCAGAAATTTTTGTGGATCCTACCGAAGAAAAGAAACAATTAAATGCCGTGGCAACCTCCTTAGGATCTTCGATCCGTTTACCATCGATATGTTTTATGTATTTTGTAGCAACAGTAAGTTTGGAAAAACGTAAGGATTACGTTGTTTTGAAGACATTGTGTAGGCCTACTTACCAAATCATCATACTACAAATGGAACAGCAAGAGACAAAAGAGAGAGAAAGGAGAACAACCTTTGTATTGTGATAACAACATACACTGAATAATTGCGAATACGTCAATTTTTATTTTATACACTGAAATATATTATACTTAAAATGGAGTATTACACACGTTGAACTATTAAAAGTCACTGTGATTGGAATACTGTTGTTATCAACTGCAGTTACGCAGCGTTAGAGTACGCATAGTATTCTCGATAGACATTTTCTGCCCATCGAAAGAACCATTATGTATGTAGCGATTTCGAATTATTATTTGCTCAGTGATAGATGAATATTATTCACCTCGTTCGGAAGAAGAACGATTAACGTTAAAAAGATTATTATTTTATAGTTGAATTGACTAATGACCAAACACACCAAATCTGGTTTTGAAAGTAAATTATACAAATACAATTAGAGTGATTTTGTTAGAGTGATTTTGGCAATCACTCTAACAAGTTTCACCGGATATGCAGATGTTTCGGAAGGGAATAAACAAATGCCAAACAAAGTGCCACAGGGCATGCAACTGCAATCATTATAAAAGAGAAATTACTCCTCTGCAATATGCCATCGGCCCCTCTCAAGGAGATTTCGTTTCTTTGCGGTTATAAATTGTGTTGTACACCTGCTTGCCCTTAATACCCAACTACGTCTTAGCAATAAATAGTTTTTTGCACTATCATTTCGTTCGACATGTTAAGTAAACGTCTTTGCAATAAGTACCCATGATTAGGTGCTTACCAATTTAAATCATATTCAAATATACCGGCTCGCATTGCAGTGGCAGGCCACCATATGAAAGATGGTACGCCATACATACAATGACATATTGCTTAATCTATGGATTTGCCGTGATTCTCACGAATTGCTACAGTCTGCGAACTTCTCCGCTCGAGAAAGACCGAGAATGCCTTTTGAAGGAGCGAAACTGTATTTATTTATTATTTTAATCTATAAATTCATAAAATACATAGGCCTATATTTTCTATATGAACATATTTTTTTATAAATTAACATGTTGGTAATGTTCGCTACTATATATAGCCAATACTGATGTTGTCTAAGCAATGTTGGTTTGTTTGTACAATTGTCTGCACAATCATCTCAAAAACTACTCCAAGAATTTCCTGCATTCTGGAAATAATTAATTTAGGCATATAGTTGAAAACCCTGATTCAAGTGGGTCATATCGCGAATAAAAGTAAAATAATGGATTAAAAAGTTGTAAAATGTTATCATGGGGCCATAATGTGTTGCTAAATTGGCAACCAAATAATAAGAAAATATGAAAACAAACAAAACCATAAAGTTATAGTTGTCTAGTCATATGATTTATAAAGGAAAAATTATTATAATTAGTCACTGAGTAAATCGAGGAAAAATTATAAACTACTGAGCCGGGATCGATCGTCCGGATTTGTCGCCGTCCGACTTTGTCGGTTTTGTATAGAAATGAAATGTTGGTCGCCCGACGCACCCGACGAATCGGGCCATTTTTAAACCCGTCTGGATTTATCATTGTCCTACTTTATCGTCGTCTGACTTTATCGTCGTCTGACTTTGTCGACCCTCTGAGTTTGCCGCCGTCCGACTTAAAGGTAGCGTCCCACACAGAACATTGCTAGGACCAACCTCCAAATGTAGTTAATATTTTTCAGTATTTGATGAGTGTCGAACTCGTAATCTAATTGCGCCCGCGATTCACTTACGTCCGCCTCAAATTATAAATCCTTTAAGTTCTATACCCCTTTGAATCATGTTCCTTATAAGGAGCAGTCGAATTCTCAATAAGTCAACTAATCAAAATAAAATGGTAAAAACTATAAATGAATCCGCATGAGTGTAATGAAATACATTATAATTGAATGTTCTGCATCAAATATTCAAATCATACACATACTTCTGCTGACAAAGTTACGTGTGTTGTATAAAAGTTGATGAGTTGTAGTTGTCACTCATTTTTTCAACCAACAGAGTGGAACGGTCAGCATGACCCCTTTAAATTATGTTCATTATGCGGAGCAGACGAATTCTCAATATGTCAACTAATCAAAATAATATTGTATAGTAAAAACTATTAATGAATCCGCGTGAGAGTAGGCCAAAGTGGTCCAAAGATAAATTCTATTACGATTGAATGTACCGAATTAAATCTTCAAATTAAACCGATATAAACAAACAATCGTACGTGTATGTTGATGAGTTGTAATTGACTCTCATTTTTTCAACCGGCAGAGTGGAACGGTCAGGGAGGAGGCTGGCAGTAACACTTGACAAATGTGGTTGTAAGAGGTCGTCATCCCGGAGGCGGAGGGGGCGGGGCGGGGGCGGCACACCCAGCGGCGGCGTGGGAACCTGAGGCAGGTGCTAGCCTCCCCCCGCCCCCGGGCAGAGGCTACCGACCGGGTCGAGGCTAATTGGGCGGTCAACGTAGACAATGTCCATCCATAATACGAATGCAACCGATCTTGATAAAATTTTGACTCAGGAGGCGGGAGTGTCTCGCGCCGGTTTTTCAACTCGGACTGGTTCCCTGCTATTTTCAGCTCCCAAATTACCTGTCTGTGCCGATCGTCTGCCCTCGGCGTGAAAAATCATTTTGACTAATCGCGTTCGTTCCGGTTATTTTGGTTTTTATCAGGGTTGTTATCGTGGTCGTTTTTCTAAATTAATTTTGCCACCTGCTTCCCTCTTCGGCTGATTGCGGGGGTTTGGTTAATGTGTCTGCAATTTTGCTGGGATTGTCTGCTCAACGTGAAGAGTGTATGGTGGGGCTGTAAACTGAAACGCCTAAGTTAAGGGTCCTCCCTACCCAGGGCAGTTTTAGTTTTTCTGCGTCACTAGCGGCAACTTCAGGAACTTCGGCTCCATAAGAGCCCATGCTAAATCAGTGCACATTTTGTGATATAAGGTTTCGCGCGGGCCCATTTAGCGCCCATACATATCCATAATATGCGACATTGTTTAGTTAAATAATACTCTAAACTACTGGAATTGTTTTTTATTTTTTGAAAAAAATCATAAAACGCGTTATATTAATATTCAAAGTTGACTATTTTAAATTGATCATAGAAAAAACTATTTAAGTTATTGGAATTACAAATAGCAATTTTAGTAGTTTGGACATTTTCCGTTTCAACTATATTGAATTAAAAAAATTTTCTTACCTCATGGGGCGTCTCATGGGGCGGACCTCTATGGGTCCGCGTGAGAGCTGTTTTTTTTCAAAATTTTTGGCTAGTTAGTTGTTGCTGCTGTGCTAGCTTTTAACATAAATAAAACCGCAGCACTCTTTCCGAATGACATTAACAAATCCTGCAGGATTTATTGGTGATGTGTTTTTACTAATTTGGGCAGCGCCCACCTTGATAACCAATGTTTTTAAGATATATGGAGTTCTTTAAATCACACTACAATAAAAACACACAAAAAAACAACCACACTGAATACTACTATTTCTTGATCTCTCATTCCGTTTCAGTTGTTATATATTTTGGGTTTTTGTTTTTTGGTGGTTTTATATACTCTATGTCTTGTGGGCTTTCATACAAATCAAGATGAGTAGAATTCATCTGGCTTAAAAATCACTGAATATCACCGTGAGCGTTGCTCAAATACGAGGTGATGTTAACACCAGTAATTATTTACCAGGAAACACTCTTTTTAACTATCTGAATGCCAGTTTTAAACTGAGCCCACAATATATCCATCCGCAAACATTTAATTTTACATTACATAAAAATATTGAAAATAATGAAATATGCATGTTACGCCCTTTTACGGATCATTACAAAACAGCTAAAGTTCCCCGCATCGTAACCCTGATTATAGACTGCTAGCATAAATATTTATTATTTATTAAGTCTAAGCCTACGATTTACAGTAAATTTATCTCATTCTTGATAAAATTACCTTGAAATTTCACTGGGTTAAAACAATTGAATCCTTGAATGTACAATATATCCACAAATATTACTTTAGATTAAAACGGATTATTTTAGTTTTTAAATTAAGGCATGGGTGATAAAAATTAAATCTTAAAAGTAGCCTAACATACATCGAACTATTCATGAAAAAAATTATCGTAGCCTCTAGAGAGAGAAATAATTTGTTTTGTTAATAACATCAAATGAATAAGAACAGGCGAGTAACTAGCTCATAAAAACAAAAGTAAACATAACATTAAAAAATACTCATTGTAGCATATAGCAAATAAATAAAAATATACAGGTAACAAAATATTCTTTAACAGAACTAAAAATGTTATGATAATGCCTTGTTTTTACAAATTCAATAAAGTAAATCAAAATTGAGCGTCACAAATAAAAATAAATTAATAAAAAGACGTAGCACACTATTATCCGATAAAATAAAAACTTAAATTGCATTTGCATACAATCTTGCATAGCTCTTACACTCTGTTTTTGCCTGCAATCATTAGGTCCAAATGAAAATTTTCTTTTGGATTTGCACTGATTTTAAGAGTCCTCCCCACCTACGGCAGTTTTCTTTATGTGACACTAGCTAGCGGCGACTTTTGGAACTTCGTTCGGCTCCATAAAAGCCCATTGCGATGTAAGGTTTCGCGCGGACCCATTTAGCGCCCATATTTTTTAACATATCCATACTCTGCCATATTATTTAAACAAATAATACTCTAGCCTAACCTACTGAAATTGCTTTTTTATTTTTCTTTTTGATAAAGGTTATAAAACACGTTATATTAATGTCCAAAGTTGACTATTTAAATTGATTATAGAAAATAAACTATTTCTATTTAAGTTATCTAAATTCCAAAAAAAGCTATTCTATAGCTTGGGCATTTCCTGTTACACCTATATTGAATTTAAACATTTCCCTAACCTCATGGGACGTCTATATGGGTCCTCGTGAGAGCATTTTTATAGAGAATATTTTTAGATTTTATAGAGTTTTTGAACATTTTTGGCTGGGTAGGGTAGACTCTTAACTTTTAATCTGCATGGTGAGCTTTATCTGAACGTGTTTCTCATCTAATGAAACGCCGAGTTGGGATGTGTTGCAACAAAATTGTTTATCACCGTTGTCAAGGAATACTCAACGATATAAAAGGAGTCATGATCGTTGGCAATACGTCCAAAACAAAGCGACCAAACCGGTACAGAGCACTGCTGTTGGACGCCGGCGACTTCAGCAAAAACCGTAATTTCTTCAAAACACGGTTTTATAGAGGAAATAAACCGTTTGATCGGGAGCTACCTGGGACTCTTAAACGTTTTATTGCCACATACGTTAAGTGACGCTATAAATGTTCTGATTGGGTCTGGCGGAACCCATAACAATTCTTCACTTTCCTCTGTGCTTCAGAAAGAATGTTTGATTCAAAAAGAAACAAAAATCACCCACTACAGGTCACGGTGATGGATCGTTGTATTGTAAAAGTTCACAGTCAATGTTTATATAGACTCGTTCTACTCGCATGTACATTTGACAATAAATACCACCTTATCGTTGTATTAGTTCAAAGTCAATGTTTTGTCCAATAACTTGAAGGGACTGATCAATATTTAAAACTAAAACTCGCAGTGCCCATTTTGAATAAATTGTTTGTTGAAGACCAAAATGAATCCGTTCCTACCCAAAATCTACTAGTGCATTCAAGTCTCGATACAAGGTCATTCCATCCATTAGCAAATCTTTGTGAAACTGCAATGTAAAAAAATGTGAAATCACTTGCTCATATTAATGAATATGCAAACGCTCTGCAACCAAAATTACTCCCGGACGCAGGTGCAAGTCCGCCGCAATCACAAAAAAACTTGTCATCGATTTCGCACAGAGATAGATAGGCAATTAGGGTATGTAGTAGGGTCAGTGACTTGCGCACGCACACAGACGCACGCGCATGTGCACGGGCGTGCGAGTGCGAGCGGTGGCACATGCGGGTACTATCATTTATTTATGCAGACAAGAGGGGGCAAAACCCCGTCTCGCGCGTATTTACCAACACCACGGGACGTTGGCCCAAGGAGCGAAGGACCGCGAGGACAAGATGATGAAGATTTGGAAATTATACGGGTGGATAGCATCACCTGCTGGTTGTGAAACCTGTGAGAAGTTTGACGTATGGGATTGTGTGGCAAGATTAAGAGACCTTATTATTTTGGTAAATTCTCATTGATTATTTTTTGGTACAAATCATTTTTTATGAAGTATATTGTATGTGATGGAAATGGTGAAACACCGCAATGACTACTTTCATTTATTGCTGTAATTTTGCGAAACAAAATTATATTTTTTACGGCGGTTGGAGCGGTTGAATTTCCGCCGATTGATGGTTTTGGTAAATAAAAGTATTTCCAACAATACGCTATACCAAAATTAATACAAGAATTGAAACAGAGTCAATTCTGCTATTCCAACCAGAAGTAAGTTACAATGTGTTTATAAATAAAAATTGCCATGATATAGGCTATCTCAATATATTTTATTTGAAATTAGCTGGTAACCCAGCTTTGCTTGGGAGGTTATTTTTGTTCTTGTTAAATTACTAGCAAGTGCTGCATCCTGTTGGTAATAATTCATTGGAATTATTTCAAGCGTTGACCATATTTGACCCAAACATAATTCACAATATTTGAACAATTTGTTTATAATGTGTAGCCTAATAGCCTAATTGAAATCCAGAGCACTTCCAAAAACCGAGACATGTATGCCTATAAATTTAATTTTTTTATTTACAATTTTAATATGTTACTATGTTACGGCAATAAAAGTTTCATGAACTCAAAACTATTGACTTTAAATCTGATTTTAAATTATTTATAGGCTTTGTAAAAACACTAACTTCCCATATTATGGTTCTTAAATTTTCTAAAACATGTATCTTAATGATTGTATTAGGCCTACAGAAATATTTAAAGCCCAAACTACACGTAACTTAAAAAAAAAACAATTGTCTGATACCCGTCAACACTATACTTGAATGAAAGGTCTTTGTGAGAAAATCCCGGAAAAGTATTAGTTTTTTGTCAATGTATAATGTATGTTAATGATTAATTTGTTTATGTATGTCAACTTTCCATAGGGGGACAAATTTAAAGGGCTGAACAGCTATTAACATTTTGATAAAAGTACACGGGAATAAGTTAGCCTGTATCCATTATTACTAGTGACTCGCTGCTCAGCAGCTGTCAAGTAAGCAAATTTGTCGATTAACCTAAAACGTTTAAAAATTAAAACCATTTCAATTATTGACAATTTTACAATCACCATCAACAGCAGTCGTGGCCGAGTGGTTAAGGCGTCTGACTAGAAATCAGATTCCCTCTGGGAGCGTAGGTTCGAGTCCTACCGACTGCGCAAGATATTTTTGACTCGCGCGGAAAACTTTTATTTAATTTTCATAATATCTACAGCAATTAGTTATTTTTATGATTCTGATATATTTACTGCTGTCTTTAAAATTCAAAATAGTTCATGGCTGGTGTTTTTTCAATCACTCAAAATTATGATTTTTATAAAAAATATACTTTTATATAACAATACTTGCAAACATTAAATTTGGCTTGAGAAAAATAAATAATCCATTGGTGGATATAAGTACAGGTATTGACTTTGTCAACCGATTGCGGAGAAACTAGATATCTTATTTTTTGGCTTTCAATAAAATTTAGATTAAATTATGGTCGTTTACAAATCTTTTTCACCTAATGTAATGACAAAGTAAATATAATTCAGGTTAAACATTTTAATTCATAAAAATGTTATTTACATAACTTCGCTATTTAATTGTAAAATATAATTTGTTTATATACTTACTGTTTTACAATTTTTCACACTTAATTTGAATTCAGAAGACAATTTCACGAAAACTTTCAGTTCGTTGGCTGTAAAGTGTGATTGCTTTGTAGAGGAAGAACTCAGTTGGTTTAATATTGAATAATTTTGTTTAAAAATATTGTAATGTAAATATTCGGATATGCAATAACGGATATCCCACTTATCTAAAATATTTTAAAGAAAGAGGAAAGAATGCTATTTTATCTTTATTGAAACTTTGTCTAATGTCCTTGGTCTTATTTACAAGGATACTGCTAAACAAGTTTGCACGAAACCATAGTAGTTATTCCTTTAACTGCCAGGAAAAATTAATTGTATTTAACCAGTTTCACTACAGTATTTGTTATTGTTAAATTTAATTGTAACTTCAAACTCGGTCACTCATTTGAGCTTTGAGATTTGAGATTTGACTGCGAGCTAGAAATTATGCAGAAAATAAAATTTTCTGGCAATCAAATAAAATTTTGGAATAGGTCTACTGTAGTCTTAATTTCATTAAAACTGCATTCTTTTTTATTTTGTGCTAACGTATTGTTTGATTTGTATGATTTGTTTGATCTTCATGTGTAACAGAACCTACAAACCTTGTAATTTCTTTTAGTTCATATACTGATGACATTATGCTGCCCAGTGCCCATTCCCAACCGTTAATAACAGTTAAAAAAATATCATGAACAAAAACTTTGGAATTTCTTTGGCAAAACGGATGTCTGAGGCATTTTATTATTAAAATGCATAAAGTATTATGGTTAGCCTGTTTTGTAATGGAGTGGGGGGAGGTCAGCATGTGATGGCGCCTTCAATCTATTGAGGTTGATAGTGCTACACGTAGTACAACAAAGCAGCGCATGTTGCGTCCGGTAATCGCAGTTACAACAATGCACTTGCATCGTGGAAATCGCAAAACGAGGGTTTAAGTCTAATACCTCGTATCTTCAAAATTTGACATTTTGAGGTTATGATATATTATGAAAGAGGATGACCAGGTCTCTTCAGTTCTAATACCTCGTAAAGCAATTCCTATTCTAAATATGTAAAAAAAATCATTTAAAATGCCTCGTATCTTGCAGTTGGTAAACTTTACTTCTAATACCTCGTATCTTGTATAAAATGCATAGTTAGAAACAGCTGATTTGTGAATGTGTTTTTTTAGTTAGGTTTGTTTTTACTTCCAAATGTTTTGCTTATATTAGTGTTGTGTACTAACCTCAACTAGGGTGTAAAGTACTTAATCACGTTTACAATTTAATTTTTTCCTTCAAAATAACTGTTTAATTAATGCTGAAAGTGAAATTTTAGAGATACGAGGCATTAGAATTTTGGTTCTAGAAGAATTCATTCTGAGATACGTGTTATTAGATCAAGATAACCTAGTTTGAGTGTTGATAGCACCAAACCAAAGTTTATTGCTAGTGTTATTTTTATAAGTTATTTTTACTAGTTATTCCCCGCCGCCACTGGAAGAAGGCAGTTTACTGGTGGACGCCTGGAATCGGGGAACTCCGGAGGAGATGCCTTGGTCTCCGACGAGCTGCACAGCGAGCCAGGAACCGCCCTGATGCAAATGTCAGATCGGCTGAGCACAGAGCGGCCCGACGAGAGCTCCGCGGTGCCATCAACGGGAGTAAGTGCTGGAAACAGCTGTGTCAGGATATCGACAACGACCCCTTGGGGACAAACTACATACAAACTTGTAACCCAGAAGCTAAGGGCTCGCTCATCACTGCGGTCATAGAACCACAAGCCATGGCCGCCGTCGTCGATACACTGTTTTCTAGCCCCCAATTCGGCCAGTCACGGAATTCGGAGATATAGGCGCCTTCCAAGCTTTCCGGGAAGAGGAACTTACTGCCGCCGTCCGATCCCTATCACCCAGAAGAGCACCCGGTCCCGATGACATTCCGGCGGAGGTGCTCAAGCTCGCTGCGGAGGTGAATCCAAGGCTTCTGCTCGATATGTTCAACGCTTGTCTGGCGGAAGGCGTTTTCTTCTCTTCATGGAAGGTAGCCCGTCTTGTTCTTATTCCCAAGGCGAAGAGTACACCGGGGACCCCTTCTTCTTTCCGACCCCTGTGTATGCTCGACACGGCCGGGAAAGTGCTTGAAAAGCTCTTGCGCGTCAGGCTGACCGAGGCCATCGACTCTTCGAGGATTTATCCCCGGGCGCTTGAGCATACGTTCTAAGCCCCCTCCTACCTCCTACGTATGATAGAAGCGTACCTGACAGACCACGTTCTGTTGTACGACACGACCGAAGGTCAGCGACGCATTTCTACCTCTTCCGTGGCTGCGCAGGGGTCCATTCTCGGACCCGACCTCTGGAATGTGTCTCTCGACAGCTTGCTGAGGCTAGACATGCCCGATGAGGCCTCGTTGGCTATGCTGATGAGTCACTGCCTTGATCGCGGCGAGGAATGTTGAGCAAGCGCCGCCTGCTCATGACTGCCGTCCAGTCAGTCTTACTGTACGGAGCGGAGGTTTGGGCTCACGCACTCGAGAAGCGAGTCTTCCGAGACCGGCTTGCCCGAGTCCAGCACAGAGGAGCTTTGTGAGTCGCGTCAGCCTACTGCTCAGTTTCCAAGTCTGATGTGATGGTGATCGCCGGAGACATCCCCGTCCTTTTCCTCGCAAGGGGGAGGTAGGCAATCTACCGGATGAGGCGTGAAGTGGGCCGGGAAACAGCTGCCAAGGAGGAGTGCGGCCGCAGCTTCGACTCCTGGCAGCCCGACTGGGAAGCCGAGCCGAGGGGACGTTGCACCTTCCAGTTCATACCTTCCGTCCGACCTGGGTGAAACGGCAGCACGGCGAGGTCGTCTACTGCGTGACCCAGTTCCTTACTGGTTACGGGTACTTCCGAGCCCATCTGCACCGGATGCGTAGAGTCACCAGCCCGGACTGTCTGTATTGCC
This sequence comes from Flexamia atlantica, assembly GCA_035578135.1. NCBI lineage: Eukaryota > Metazoa > Arthropoda > Insecta > Hemiptera > Cicadellidae > Flexamia > Flexamia atlantica. The sequence continues at coordinate 37,276,305 of JAQJVK010000002.1, read as the reverse complement.
CCGGCATCCCAGACACGTCCAAGCACACCTTCTTTCAGTGCGACCGTTGGTACATCCGCTGAGTCTCGCTTTCAGCTGCGATCGCCGTGGTCGTCAGCCTACGAGACATCGTCAGAGCTATGTTTCAAGGAGAGGGCAATTGGAACTGTGTCCGGCACTATGTCCAGGCAATTCTTCGGACGAAAAGGTCGACCTTGATTAGCCTTAACCTTCAGCTTTTCCCCACGGAGGTACTGGCGTAATATCAAAGGTCTATCCCGAAGTAATGTGCGAAACGGTTCCAGGCTAGTGTCCTCGGTGTTGAGGAGGGTGGTTTAGTCGGTAGTTCACGGGACTTTGAGCTCGTGGGAGTCCGACACTACTGAGGGGACAATGAGCCCCTCAGTTGCGTAAACGCGTTCCACCTCCTACCTAAAAAAACTATGGTGTGATATTAACATTGTAATTTAAGGCTAAATCCAGCCTGTGGCAGCATAAGGGCTCAAAATGCAAAAGGTTTTGTTTTAATTTTGTATTTTTATTCACAGAAAAGTAAAATGGGCTTGTATGTTAATAAATCTTTTTATTTATAATACCTCGTAAGTCACAAAAAATGAAGTCTAATACCTCGTATCTCAATTATTTACTCATTACACCTTATATATGAATTTATTTATTTGGTAGAGGCCTTAATTTTCCGTTAAAAGCCTCAAATAAATAAAAGAAAGCCTTTGAGGATTGTTTTTCATCATAATAATTAAGTTATAACGTTTTTTCTCCCTCCTGAAAAGTTACAGTTTTGTAGATACGAGGTAAAAGCAATTCAGTATTGCGTATATACTCTTGCTTATTGTGTATACTTGCGTCTTCAAGGAAGCCTTAGGGTAAAGTTCCATAATCCGTTAAAAAAAGCACAACAAAAACAATGATAGGCCTAATGGTTTTTTTTTAAGTAAAACATATTCGTTGTCAATTCGGTACATTCGGCTAACATCAAGAAAATCAGAAAATCTACAATATAACAAATATGTTCATTTTCTTAGCAGGCATAACAAAATTATAAAATTTTGTTTATTTAGCAATGTCACTGTACTGTACCGGGAAATCCGGGAGTCCACATAGGTCCAATTCAGAACCAGCCAGTAGAATTTCCCCCTTAAAATTATTGTTAAACAAAAACCAAAAACCTAAATGTGCTTCAACCCAATATATATAACAAAATGCATCGCCGAAGAGATGGCTTAATATTATGACCGCTTATAATATTATTTAACATCATACTACACAGATACATCTGTTTTCTGTGCCTTACTCTTGGCTGGAAAGTTACTCTTTGCCGATCACTGCACAGTACATTTTCCGTATAATGCACAGTATATTTACCGTGCACTAGGAAACGTAAATAACGGAAGTTTACAATCAAAACAATCAGAAGATTGCATAGTAAACCGATGCGTTCTTGATTCAACTTAGATCCAAGAAAAAACCGAACTCATAACGCTAAGTTTCCGTGCTTATGTCGAGTACAGTAATGCAATAGCTGATCGGTCTGCACAGCAAAATCCCATAACGGTTACTTTCCGTCCACCACATATGCACAGAAAGTTAACGTTATGTAATTTTGCCGTGCAGAAGCGGGAGGTACAGTAATGCAACAGCTGATCGGTCTGCACCGCAAAATCCCATAACGGTTACTTTCTGTCCACCACATATGCACAGAAAGTTAACGTTATGTAATTTTGCCGTGCAGTAGTGGGAATAACCTATTTTCTTAGCTCATTTTACGTTTAGAAAGTGTACTTTCTTGTGTAGAGTAATGAAAACTCATTATTACACTGTTTACTACGAAAAACCACGGTTGCAAATCTAATATTTTCTATTTTTTGGGGGATTTTCCGATAAAAAGAAACAAATTTAATAAAATTTGTTATTGTTTCATCAGTTGTCTAGCGAAAAGTATCGTTCAAGACACGAGTGAAAATTGACTGCATATTCTCGACCAAATGAAGTGCTCGATCTCCACAGAACAAGATACAAAATTTCCAAAAAAATTTTATAACGTATGTAGTTATACTCGATTCCACTATCACCTTTCAGTAGCCTACAGGTCATATTGGAGGTAGCTATTCTATTGACTTTACTGGGTAAATTTGTTTACAAACACCCATAACAACATTATATAAAATCATCAGCTGATTATAAGATAATTTGACTACTACCATAACCTTCTCTACTTTAAAATTCCATATGAAATGCATAGCTTATGGAAATTCCATACTGAAAGGGGAACGTGGAACTGAGTATAACTAGCTTTTTTATTGATCATATGTTTATGATTATTGATTAAAATGACGTACTTGCCAATGTTCTATCGTTCTATCTCGTACCGTAACCGAAATATAGCCTTTGGACGCACGGTGCTTTCCGCCATGTTTGCAAACATGGGGGGACATGCCCCTCTCCCCCACGTTGTCGACCAAATGTCAAATAGGCGACACGTGTTTTATATTACCTCAGCCCATATTTCGAAAATCATCAAAAATATTTAATTATAGTTTTTCGTGTCATTCAAAAATTAATTATAACGTTGTTTAAAGGCCTGTTTAAACAAATTACCTAATTTTCTATTTTAAAACTTGTTTATTATTTTAGATACGACCTTGGATCTAATGACCATAATTGTTGGCCATATTTGTTTCGTTAAATTCACTTATTTACCGATGTTCTATCTCGCACCGTTACTGAGATAATACTGTATAGCCGTTTTGACGTATAGCGCTTTCCGCCATGTTTGCCCCTCCCCCCACGTTGTCGACCTTTTGGGATATTATAACACCATAATCGTTATGCTGGTATGCTGGATTAAAACAACGAACAAAGATTTATCACACTTGCTTTGCAGTATTCTAAAATTAATTCTTTCGTTAAAAACAAACGGCCAAAATAACTATTTTTTATGTTTTATTTGATAACTTTTAGCGAATTTCCCCTATAGGGAAGAAGCTGTTACCGTAGTACTCATGGTAAGACCTAAGCCCAAGACCATGATAACTTTTCGTTTTGGGGCCCCCAGAAGCAAAAAACACTATTCGTTCATTTTCATAAATATATGTTCTATCGTTATATATAGATATATCTATGTGTCTTTAAGCACGATAACTCGCGTAAAAATGATCCAATCTTAATGAAATTTGGCATGGATGTGTAAAGTAGTAATTATTCGGGCGAGTTCGTAATCCAGCCCAATCCGACTACCTGAAGGGGGGTAAAGGGGGTAAAACCCCCCCAAAAATGGGTTTTTTGAGTTTTTTACATAAAAATAAAAATAATCCAATTTTTGTTGGTACCATTGAATTCAGCTCAAAAAAACAAACAATTTAGTATTTGAATCACTACTCTATGTCCATTAGTTACCAAGATATTGAAAGTGGTAAACACAGTACGTTGTCCCAATGTTAACCTTATGGGAAATAAGTAAAATTCTTTATCTCGCTTATTTCTCAACATATCCTGATAAAACTTGGTAAATGGCTTCTCCTAGTTCAGACCTACTAAATATTGAATTAAAACCACCCAGTTTGAATATACCCGTAGCAGCAAACCTGCATACTCATTCCCCATGTTATTCTAATGGAGCTCACAAAAACATGTCAAATCTCGCTATGTTGGTTGAAATATGTTGTTTTGCACTGGAAATTCGCTGAGTATGCAGGTTTGCTGCAACGGGGGTATTTTAATATTCTATACGATCTCGGACTTAATAACCGTTATTGTTGGCCACAATGTTTTTGATTCAAATGACGTTCCAACCGATGTTCTATCTTTTATCGTTTTTTATATATCTGCGTTTTAATACTTAGCGCCCCCCCCCATGTATACCCCCCCCCCCACCACTTAGCGACCACCAGGGAAATAGGCGACATTCGTAATTTTCATCACCTCGCTCCATATTACATATTACTATAATCAACAAAAATCGCGTCACCCTTTCACGTAAGCTCAGAACCCCTCAGCTCCTGGACTAAAAGGGGTTCCTCGCCCAGGACTTTTTGATGGGCTTCGTAACATGAAAATTGTCTGGCGATGAACCCCTATTTTAAAATTTAAATGGGCTCAAAAAATTTAGAAATTATAACACTATTTAACAGAAACTCAGGCTACGTCAGAAATACAAAACTGTTCAATACTTGTTTTTTTTTATTTCTGTAGTTTACTTATGTGTTGTATATGTTTTTCTTGTAGTTTTTATGCCTGTTACAAATACGACTCCAGTTAAAGCATTGACTGCAATTTCTAAAAAAAAATAGAAAAAAACTGTGAAGCGCCTCTCCAGCCGAATTCATAAAGCATGACAAAAGCCAGAGTGACAGGATCTTTTGTTACCAAACGCGTACATGATTGCTTGAGAGGACCAGCGGCGTGACGGAACACCGCCTAAGTAGGCACTCTCGACCGGAAGTGGTAAATTATTCGTCCACGGTGAATCAGCGAGGTCTCGTGTAGCCGCGAGTGTGTGCGTGTGTGCGTGCGCGTGCAAGCGTGTGGCGACCACTCGTGTGTGGATAACGACAAAGAAGCTGCAAGAAGTAGGGGAATCCGAGCCACACCTGCTCTATATTCCCACGGCCGGGCTCGGCGATCTTCGTGCGTCGTCGGCGCGGCTCGGGCCGCTCACGTGGTCGCCACGTTTCCCGCCAGCTGTCGCGCTCGCCGCCATTGTTGTTTATTGTCGCCGCTACTCGCGGTACGTTCCTCCGGTTCCTCGTTTACTACGGCCCGTTCCCTCCGTTCCCACGCCCGCTACCATCTGCCACCTGTTCCCTCTGGCGCGAACCGGCGGTTCTATTCTTATCTGGGGCGGTCCCCTGTTTTTTGCACCCCGCCCGTTACGTATGGGGCGGCAGAATTTCGAGGGATCATCATTCAGATTGTTTTTCAATAAATTCCTGTTTGACCATTTTTTTATCATTGATTTAAACTTTAGGGTAGATACAGCATTTAAATTTCTTCAAAACAAAAATAATTTCATTGTCATTAGTGTACTGATTATTTTAATATCTAATAAAGTTGGAACCATTAATAATAAGTAATTGAAGCAGCACAGTATTTTAGCTAATACTGCATTGAAACCTGTAATGCTAGTAGGATAGGCACGCTCCGTCTGTTCTATGGGTCGTGGTTTTACCGTAATTTTTTTTTGAAGTTCTTACAGTCCCAAAAACAGTTCGTTCATTTTGATATATAAGTTGTATGTATGTGTGAATTGGTCCGTAGGCACGATAACTGCTCTTGCAAAAAAGTCCGATCTGGATGAAATTTGGAACAAACATGTAAAACGATTTATGACTTAGAAATCCAGCACGAATTTATGATTTATAATTGTATAAATTGTATGATTTATAATGATGGAGCAACCGAAATCCACCGACTTATGACTTTGAATAATATACCGGTTGATCAAAAAGTCCCGGATCGGCTCCGTAATTTGTTTAATCTTAATTATTTATACGAAACCAAGAATGTCTCTAGGACATAAAATACTATTTTGGCACGTATTCAGTGTTCTCCTCAGGGGGACGGCCCCCGAGGAGTCAGAAGGAAATTTTAAATGTAGGTATAGGTTGACATGTAAATCAAATCAAACCCCTTTTTAAGTAGAATACAATGCCATAAATCCGAGCTGAATCAGATCACCTAACACAAAATGGGGGGGGGGGGGTGTTTAAACTTTCCTCAACTGCAATTAGCTCCTTAAAAATTCGATTTCAGACGTTCTCAGCGTCCTTTCGAGATGCGGTTTGCGGCATTTTGTCGAGAAATTCATGCCCTTCAAAATTATGTGCAGCTCGACCTATGCTGGTCATAATCCATATAAGACATTCTTTAAAAACAATTAAAATATATGGGTGAGTTAAATGTATTAAATTGTCTTTTTTCCTCCTCCCTTACGGGACATGCATTGCCTACATTTTGGGATAAATACTCAAATCATTCTTTAAATCTCCATAAAGTGGGAGTTTTAAAATCATAAGTCCAACCATATGGTTAAATTTAATTTATATGATTTTTTTTTTAAATATGATTACTTTGAGTTCATTTATTATAAGTTTGCAGACATTTACGTACAAGAATAGAGTCACGGTATTAACAATTATTATTAAAAAAATAATTAAGGAACACCAAAAGTCTATATTACAAAACAATGTGAATACCTTGTTAATTTCCCTTATGTTTAAAGTTCAGTCTGGAATTAATGAAAAATACTTTTGTAGTATTATTTACACAAATTATATTCAACACAATATTTTCCCTTAAATATGTTGAATATACTCACATCAAAAAAAAATAAATCCCCTAGAAATTGATAGAGTACGCAGGTCTGATGCGAAAAGGGTAGTTTTTATTTTAAGTTCAATAGGAAAAGTGCAATTTTAAAATTTGTTGTAATTTTGGAAATTATGTTACGTTATGATTGGTTATGAGACGTTAATAGCGTCTATTCCACTATAAATTAGGTAACTATATTGATAACCTAAGAAGAATATTATAATTGATATCAACGAAATAAATTGCTAGTTTAGAATTATGTACATATAATTTGAAGAAATCGTTTTTTCTCTGTAAAGTAAAATTAGTGACATAAATATTTGATCTTTTTAGTATATTTAGTATTGCAGGAATTTGTTTCTGAAAGATTTATCGACAGATATTCTTTGGATTAATTTATCCTGACTATTATCTTCTTCAAAATTCTCGCAAGATACAAATAGTAGGCCCAATTAATTGTTCATTTTAATGTTAACAGTGCAGCAGTAAATGAAAGACAATAAAAAATTGCTTGTAATTAAATATTATGGATTGATCGAGGCAAACAATACTTCAATATATTGGAAAATTACTCCCAGAAAATATGGATACGATTTTTACAACAATTTAGTTAGGCTCTATCGGATTATCATAGCTAACTAGCTTAAGTTTTAAGAGCACGAGTTATGAAAAGTTTAAAAATCATACTATAAGTGGTAGAACCGTATCAAGAGAAAATATTATGTAACGGATTATTATGTATGTTGCGGAAAATATTGCAATTATAGACTATTACAATTTTTAAAGTTCAGTCTGCAATTTATTTATTTACAAGTGTCACGTTGGTTATCTAGGAAGAGTTATTAAGGTGTAAGGTGTCATTTGTAAGATGTTATGATAAAAACCATTTCAAAAAAATATGCAATTGATAAATTTTAAATTCGTTATATAAATTAAAAATGACATTTAAAAACTACAATAATATTTTTGAGTAATTGTAAAAAAAAATTAATGGATCATAGAAATATCAAATAACCTCTCCAAAACGATTTGAAGGAAAAAATAATCCACTATTGGCTGTCTAGAAAGAAGAAAATAAATTCTCCAGTCGAAGTATCTGGAAGAAAACGGGAAAACTTATAAAATATCCAAAAGAAGTTTCAGACGAATATTCTTCATCGCTCATATTTCGTTTAAATTAAGAATGATGTTGAACATTTTATTTAAAAGAAAAGTGCTTGGTTTCGACTTCCTAACTTCCTGATGAATGAATGTTGTAAACAAACCATTTATAGACCCACCCCTACACTTTCAAAGAATTTTTTAATTTGAAGTAGATGTGTTTGAAGTAGATGACATTTTAAGTGCTAAGATAATTCCCATTATAGAACAGGAAAATTCCAGCTTAATACATAATAATTTATGTTCTTTCCCCAATAAGTTAATAAGAAATATGAATATGGTTGAAGTCATTTTTAAAAACAAATAATATTTTATCTAATAATTAGTTTGCATTTAGAAAGCAAAAATCAACAACAAAACTAATCATTTTCAATTTATTTCAAACTATATTTATTCTACAATGAGAAAATAAATATTTCTATATATAAGAAACGCTTTTCGCGTTGTCAACAACAAGAACACATTTTACAAAACAAAATATAGAAATAACCCAAACAAAATAAGAACATAAATTCATCATCAAATTAGGAATCCACGGAAAATTAAGATCAGTAGCAATTAATAAGTGATTAATTTTTTGGGTAAATGTGCTATTATTCAATATTTTTTACACAAAGTAACTTTGCCTTGTGTCATTGTTTTTATAACAGTCATTTTTGTAACCCATGTGATGTGTTTTTAAAAGAAAGGTTTTCTTATGTGTGTCTTTCATTTTTTGATTAACTTATCATTATTTTTTATATCAGTAATTTTTGTAACCCATGTATTATTTTTAATGGTCATTTCATCCCTCTAGAACAGTTGCGAAATATATTTAATACTGTCCTAAAAAATTAAATTATTAAAATTGTTTGAACGATTAGACATTGTCATCTTAGAACCAACTATAAGATCTAAGAGTCACTCATTCTATTATGACTTTAAAACTTCCCTAATCTGGCAAAGATTCAGAACAATTGCATGAATTTCAAATTTACACAGTTATTAAATAGGCCAAACAAAATAAAAAGATAAATTCATCATCAAATTAGGAATACATGAAAAATTAAGATCAGTGCATGGCAATTGATTTTAAGTGGTTAATTTTTTGGGTAAATGTGCTATTATTCAATATTTTTACACGAAGTAACTTTGCCTTGTGTGTTATTCCTTTACTTATTACTTATTATTATTTTTATGACAGTCATTTTTGTAACCCATGTATTATTTTTAATGGTAATTTTTTCCCTGAAACATATTTAATACTGCGAAACATACATTTGAGTTGCGAAACATATTTAATACCGTCCTAAGAAAATTGATTCGTTAAAATTGTTTTAATGATTCGAAATTGTTAACTTTAAAGCCCATAACTCATTCTATAATAATTATAAACCTTCTCTGTCCTGACAAAGATTCAGAAGAATCACATGAATTTCAAAATTTAAACATTTATTAATAGGTCATCATTTCCCACATTCAAATTTACCAACAGAATTAGCATTCAATCCCACAAGAATAGAGTAAATCGCCCTCCTGAAAAGCACCCATATGTCACTGCAACGTACGACATCCACCATCCACAATTCTTCAGGATTTCCACCGGATCCGTTCGGATGAAAACCACATGGTCACTTTTTCCGTCCCAAGACGCGGGGTCGCGGGGCAGCTGGCGGCTGGCGGCTGGCGATCTCGGGCGTTGGCCAATTAAAGAAGCGGAAGGGAGCGAAGGCCCGTACCTGGGGGAGGTTCGTGGGAACGTTCGCTCCCGGCGGGTTCCCATGCAGCGCGTGGACACCTGCTCCACGCGTCCTACACGCGTCTGTCGCCCGCCCCGCACTCGACCGGCGACAAGCGTTATGGCGGCGATTACAGTCCCATCGCGTTTCTTGGTTTTTTTTTAATTTTATAAAATTTGTCAAAAAATATAATACAGTAATCTATAATTTTATGTAAATAAACTTTTTACAAAAACTCACAGTAGACTATACATATACAGTAATATGTTTTTCTCTAAAGGGTCATAAAGTTCATAAACATAATTCTGTCACCTCTTGCCTCTGATCGAGTCGTTAAAAGTAATTTATTAAAAATAGTTTTAAATGCAAAATAAATAATCAATTTGGTTGTATTTCAACGTTCTCATCAAATTTAAAACTACCCCTAAAACCATAAACCACTTTGATTAGATTATTTGTGCGTGTAATCAAAGTGTCTACATCAGAATAAATGAGGTCCCTAAATAACAAATAATTGGTTCTTTTTTCAACCCAACTCTCTGAATACATGAGTTGACAAAACATAATCAATTTCTCCTTAAGCAAAACCAAACCAAACTTGGTTCTGATCTCAGCCTAGCTATCCTTTTACTGAAAAAATCCATCTCAACCACTCTTGTAATATTTATAAATCAATGAAATTAAATTGATTCGAATGTTGTACCATATTTTTAATTAATTAATTAATTTAAGATTTCAAAAAATCTTATTGGTTTATTGGTTGGATATTTTAAACATTAGCCCTAACTATTACAACTACATACAGGACCTTTTTATCTATGAACTGCCTTTTTAGAACTGATCTTATTTGTTAAATACGAGAAGATTATCAACACATATTCAGTTTTTATTCCTTTCAATATAACTATAAAAATGAGTATATATTTTGCCTCTTTGTTAAAAAGTTAACTGTCATTCGACTCGGACTGCAACACGTTTTTTAAAGTGAATATTTCAGACCAAGTATACAGGTAAAGCAGAGACAATTTATTCATTTATCCATGTATTCCATTCCAGCAAACCATTTAAGCCATTATTTTAACCATTTTATAGACCGGATTGATTATTGAACTTCCGAGTTCATCACCCTTTATAATTTTCTAGTTAATTTCCATAATTAAAACCTCTCTCTCGTCGACAGTTCAACAGCCAGTGAGATTGACGAGAATGTGGTCAGACGTTGACAATCCGAGATTGGGACTTTAAACTGGCCCAGGCCGGTCCTCCGATGATTTAATTAAGTCATTTAAGGAGATTTACCAAACATAAACGTCCTTTACAGTAAAGACTGTCGTAAAATCAAATCGGAGCGGCGCCATCTCGATGAAGAAGTTGATAACGAGGGAAACGTCGACTGGAGTTGTTAATATTCAAAGACGGAATGCCCCAGATTAGGAAATGTCTCTTGAGCTCAGACTTCTTTAATTATAATCTCGATCGCACTTAGGTTTACAAGTCGGTTGTAGTCAGCTGTAGACGTCCAATGCTACTCTGGAATATCTTTTGATATATGATTAAATTTCCAATCAAAAACTCGCGGAGTGTGAGTTATAAGGAGGGGGTTTATCCTGATTTTTTTTCTTGTTTAAAGTACTGCGAAGGTTTAAAAGTAATTAATTAAAGTAAATAAATTGTTTTCAAAGTTTATTAAATTATTTATGTTTTAGGACTGAGAGGTATTAGTTAATTATCTGTTGTTTTCATTAGTTGAACCATGACGTTGCAAGTTTATAGTACCTCCGTGGCTATAAGTAAATGACACCTAAATTTACGCGCGAGTCAAGTAGTTATACGAATTATTCAATCCACGTACAGTTCGCGCATTATATCTCCGGCTTTTACTACTACGCTACTAACCGTATCATATGATATTTTGAACATATAATTTGGTAAACGCAGCGTTTGACAAACAGCAGGACTGAAGAACGATGTTTTCAGAAAAGTCCCCCCCTCTCCTCCCCGCGCCATGCAACCAGCTGACTCTGTCACAGAGAAGACTCTGTCATAGCCGGAGATATAATGCGCAAACTGTTAACTTGGTTTCTTCCCGAGAGATATGTTATTAAAATTTCTCTCAAGAAACTGTTCAACCATCTCGTTAAATTTCCCTTCCAAACGGAAACAGCTCCCACTACGGTTTAAAAAAAGCTGTCTTTAACAAAGAAAGTTGGTAAAAATGAGTTCATTGACCTATTTTCTACTCGACACTGATGAAACCGTTACAAGGATCCCTCCTCAGCACTGAGGACTCGGATCGGACCATAAACTGGACGGCGGATCCGAATGAAGCCGTAACCTCGCCCATACATGGCGTTATTGGGCAGGCCGGCCCCCGCCACTTGTATCTCGCATCTTCGGGGCCTAGTTGGCCTTAATGGAGCAAATTATAGCCTATCATAAAGCTCTGACTGGATCCATTAATTGTCGGACGTAAGAACGTTAGGGTTTAATTCGTGAGTTAATGGGACAGTATAACCGTGAGGATTTTTATTTTCTTTCGTGTTTAGAGCTTTCTTTCGCTAGTCCTCGTTTAGAAGATTCTTTATTTTTTTGTAATTTAAATCAAGTAGATGTTTGATTGATATCAAAACATTTTATTTATTCATTTGTTTATTTATTTATTTATTCATACGGTTGAAACTTATAATATTATACAACATAAAAAGGATGGCTACTAATAATTCTAAGAAACTGCATGCTGATCAGAATACTCCTAAACAAGACCTACTTAAACTGCATGGCACAATCGAATGAACATAAAGTAGAAAATAGAATAACAACAATAAATAATTAATCACAAAACAACAGATGAATAACTAATTACAAAATTCATATCAAAATACAAAAATTTGACAGGCTGACATAATTACATTATTAAACAAAGTGTAAATACATTACAAGATGAAAAAGAGTTACAATTACAATGATGAAATACAAGGGGCGACTAGCATTAATATCTAAATGATCTCTACTATTAAGGACAACAAATTCATCATAACACAAAACGATTAACACACAGTTGAAGAAGCAACCCGCTTGATGACTGCAACATTGTCCAGGAACAAATTCCACATTTGCGCAGATCTTATTGCCAGAGCGAAGAAGTCTCGGGATGGCGCTTCTTTGCAGATTGTTACGAGGATTTTGCTGAAGTTATCTTAATCATACAATAGACTTAAAATATTGATTGATATCTTTATGCAATCTCAATCGTAAAAATGTTTTCTGTAGTTTTGGTTTCTGTTTTTGTTTATTCTGTACAATACTACAGAATTATTTTGAGCCAATTCAGGTCTGTTATAATTACTTTAAAGGCTCCTGCTACAATATGAGGAAAATTTTAATTCAATTCAATTTTAATAGTTTATTGTAGAAAGTAAAAGGTACCATTCGCAAGAAAATTAAAAATACTTATTATAGATATAAATCAAGCTTTTTTAGTGGACTGATCTCTTTTGTAACGGTACATCTTACCTGTAAAGCTAATACAACCTTTGCAGGGGTATAAAACATAGGGAGACAACGGCGTTCACGTAAAATAATGACTTACATATAATCACTAACAGTTATTTATTGATTCTATGCTAACAAACCTTTATTGGCTTAAATGATAGTCACGTAGATATCAAAATCCTTTTAGTTTGCGGACTAGTTTCGAGAGATAAACCTCAGCGACATTTATCACCTCCTAAACTTAACTGTGACTAAACCCACATTTCTGCAGTTGTCGATGATATTAAAAGGAACGCACACAGTTCACACAGTACATCAAGACACGGCACGAAATAAACAGTGGGCCTAGTTTATGACTTGTAAAACGTCGCTGATGATCGGGGTCATGAGAATGAGAGGTTAATCTCTCAAATCTATTCCGACAAAAAAAAAGAATTTTGATACCTATACAGGTGTTTATGTAAGAAAAATCTAAATCAATTAAATTAAAAGTATCATGGCTGATTGATGAAAAAATCTTTAAACAAGAATCAAATCTCATGAATCCCACCTGTACAAAATTATTCTTACAGACGCCCGTTGCCCCACACTCGGGGCCCGTGTTTCGACACTTACATTATGTTTACATCTCCGGTAAGAAGGGTAATCGCTCCTTAAACAAGTCCCACACGGGTAATTTCGCCACTTCAAATTACAGTATTACCATCTCCCATCGCAGCCCACTTTCTAATTTTTACGGTAATATGTACTTGCGCGAGTGCATTGTCGCATAATTATGGGATGCGATGCACTTGAGTTTATGCAAATTCGTGAAACTCGGCGTTATCCGTTGTAAGAGACTTTTAATTATACAGGATTCTATTGAAGGAGACGATTAAAGAATTTCATGGGCCAAATTTAACGTGTAATTTGGTAACGGCTCAAATCTGTGTATCAACAAATTTTTGCTCGCCTCCAGAAAATTGGTAATAGGTGGTTATTTTGCAGTAGCTTGTATTGACTGGTTTCTCAGATATCCAATAATCAATATACTATAACATATTTTCGAAGGCATCGGACGAGTTCACGATTGAGCATCTTAATGCTATAAATTGCAATGTACATCCATTTCAAATTTAATTTGAAGCAATAGTCATTAAATGATAATTTTTTTAAATTTTATGTAGAAAATTAAACAGCAAGTTTAAAATAATGTTTTATATTTACCTCGATTATTCCTTGCACGTTACATTCATAACATATTTTCTTACAGATTAAATCATCGGTTTTTGGTATACGCTTCATATTCACAATGTTTATGTCAGGAAAAGGTTTTATAAGCTGCTGTTGAAAAATAATATATATTCTAATTTTTAATAATTTTCGATGTTATCAGAAAAACTACTACAGCTAATTTCAATGAAGTGTTGTGAAAAGTATAGTTTAAAACACTGGTGAGTGTGTTTTGCATATTTTCGACCATATATTAAGTTAAAACATTGCCTCGAACATTGTCTTACATCCTGTATGAAAAATCAGGCCTTTCCACTCGAGTGAGACCTTTTCGAGAGAGTTTCCTTCCCGAAACGTTTGAAATTTTTAATACTGTTTATAGAAGAGAATCGAAAAGTCCGAATAGGCCTATAACTCACTTGGTAAAAACAAAGGAACATTGTTGTGGTTTAGTAGAATTTCATAAATACAGCAGAACGTTTAAAGAGGAAATAAACGTCACCTTGGACAATGTAATCGTTATTAGTAATTAGTATTTATCAGCAATGTTTTTGTTTGTCTTGTCTTGCATAATAAAAACTTGTATGATTTGAAATTATCATTAACTAACTTTAAGTTTTCTGTAGTATACTTTGTTTTCAAGATATTTGTAAAAAATACTAAACAAAATAAAAAGAATCATGGTTTTTCGACCACCACCAAGTTTTTCTGAGGCTTTCGAAGCTTCAAACTTAGTGTCGAACTATTCTATAATACATCTTTGTCCAACATAAAAAAACAATCAGCCAGGCGCCATTGTTTCGAGTTCCACGATTAATGAAATTCACGACTGGACTGCCTCTAATACATGAAAGTTCATGAGGTAATATCGATCACAACCATTTACCTAATCACCTTCTCAGAATATCGCAGATTATGGAAACTTCAACATCAACTATATAAAAACTTTCCCTTTACGACTGCAAAAAGCCGACTTCCGACGCAAAAACTAGACGGCCCCGTTACAGGTCCGTTTACACGGGCGTATGAGGCTGATTGGCCTGAGGCCAAATGACTAGCCGAGCCGCCGGCCTGAGGCTGGTAATGACGAGAGTATCGCGGGAGCTCTGGCCCTCATTAGATATATGGTCGGGGAGAACGGAGATTGAGATGAGAGGATAAAATAGGAGGGCAGGCTCTGCGTCAGGGGTTTGTTTACAAGAAATCTAACAAACCATTTACATGTTATGATTTATTCATGACAAGAGAAACTATAACTAAAGCATACTTCTACCCAATTGATATAATTGAGGGTAATAATAACAACAACTGACACGATAATGATAAAATGTTCATAAATCACCTCTCTCTTAAATGTTAAAAATCTCTCTCAAAATGTAGTGTTAACTACGAACGTTACCTTTACGTTTTATACATGGCGTCCGGAAATTATGGTATAATATTTTAGTATATTATAGTAGAGGTAAAAATAAGAAAAAAAATATATAAACATAGGTCCAAAAGCGCTTCGGTTTCCGTCTGTGTGTCTGTTTGTGATTTTTACATTTTTAATTATATCTCATGAACCTCTCAACGTACAAACTTTAAACTTGGTATATGGATAACCACTATTAAGAACTATTTTTGTAAGAAGTATCAAATTTCTACTTTGAATCATTCCAAAATGGCGTTTGTTTTTTGTTTTCAAAGCTAAATATCTTAAAAACCGCAAATTTTAGAAAAATTATACAAGAGACGAAAAAGCTGCAGACTTTTATCCTGATAAGAAGATTATGATGATCGGACTACTATATAATAACAGAAAATTTAAATTTTCATAATGAAACATGCAAATTTCAGACAGTATGTTCTAAAAAATCATGTTTTTATTCAGAAAAGTTAGAGTTTCTCCATTATTAGTAGTCCGATCGTCATAATCTTAATATCAGCGTTAATTGGATATAATTTTGCAACTTTTTTCTCTCTTGTATGATTTGTCTAAATTTTGCGGTTTTAAAGATATTTAGCTTGGAAAAGAAAAAACAGTCGCCATTTTGAAATGGTACAAAGTAGAAATTTGATACTTCTTACAAAAATAGTTCTTATAGTGGTTATCCATATACCAAGTTTTAAGTTTGTACGTCAAGAGGTTCGTGAGTTATAATTAAATATTTAATAAACGGTATCAGGAAACTGACACATACTTTCTCCCTTCAAGTCATTTATAACCAAAAAACATATATATAGTGAAATAAAACAAACTAACGATTAATTACCACACAAATATATACCAAATTTTATCAAAATCGGTTAGTAAGTAACGCAGATATCGGTTTTTAAATATTTGCCATAAGAATAACATTGGACAACGTACTGCGTTTACCGCCGAACTAATATATCAATTATCTCCGCAACCAGTTGACATAAACTAATGATTCAAAATACTGGATTATTTAGTTTTTCAAGTCGACTTTAATGGTTGCAAGTATATTTTCTTTAGAAGTTACAGATTTTGTGAAATTTGAAAAATTTCAATTTTTTAACACTAAAACCCCCATAACTTCTGAACCAGAATTTTCACAGACATGCGGGTGGTGTCATTTTGTTTGTCATCTTAAGCACTAAAAACCATGAAATTTTGTAACAAAATCGTTAGAGCCGTTTTTGTGAAATTTGGATTTTTGTAATTTTTGATGGGTTTTTATGGGGTAAATACCCTTAAAAATCAAAAATTCAAAAAAATGAAAAATACACCTGGAGATACCACGGCTTTATACCTACATGCCAAATTTCATTAAATTCGGTCCACTGGTGTCGTCTCTAGCTTTGTTTACATACACACACACACACACACACACACACACTGACAGACACCACGCCAAAAACCACTTTTTTTGGATTCAGGGAGCACTAAAACGAATATATCCACTAACAACTCAAATTCGAAAATTTTGACGAAAACAATATAGACCAAGAGCTAGGACACATTTTATTTACCCGAGTTTACCATGATCTTTGTTATGTTCTTAAGTAAACCCATAATCTTGAGACTCCAAAATGGTAATTCTTAAGGTTGGTGAGTGGTGGGTGTCCGAGTAATGACGTCATCAATATGGCTGCCGCGCAAAAGTGTAACACTTTACAAAAACGAACGTAACTTTGCAATAGAGTAACGTAGAGCAATGATATTTTTTTAATTGTTGTTAATAAAATTGTCTTTATTTTATGTCATGTCAATATATATCGTAAGTCTAACGGTTTTCCTGATATTTAACCTAAACTTTACTTTTTGTGAATTTGTAGTATAAAAGTAAATGTTTAAGGCTCAATAACTCCTTAACCGTGAAGAAATAGACAAAATATATAAGAATCAAAAAGGTAGATAATGTTATAAGGGTTTTGAAAATACCATTTATGTGGGCTTTTGATGGTGGCTTGTACGATAAATGTGTTAATGTTTAACATTCAAAATTTATTTTGCCCTGCAACTTCTGTATACATTGTGCAGTAAAATTGAGTGGTAAAATAAGTGGAGGTAGAAAGAATTGAAACAAAAATGATTCTTGTTGTAAATGGTAGGTAATATGCTCCTAATCGGCATACATCCGTAATGTTGCGGGAAACCCCTCAAAATCACGTTTAAAAATGGCGGCTTTTCCCGCCATAAAAGTCGACTGCATTTTTTGTCAAATTTTTTCAAGATATTGACTTTGGACTACCACCAACTATTGTTGGGTGATTGGTTCTTAATTTTGATAGGGTACTCATTTTTGGCCGTCATCTTGGATCCGCCATATTGGATATAAATTATTTTTTTCTCATCTAAAGATGGCGTTGTGACACATCATTATAGACTAGATTTTTACCCTGAACTCAATGCTCAAATCCGTTAAAAAAAATCTCGATTTGTTAAAAAGGTGTGCTCAAAAAACGGCACATAATATACAACCCTATTTAAAAAAATCAGCCCTATGCATTTCTTAAGGACATTCCGTGCTTTGAATATTATTTTTGATTATTTATCTCATATCTCCAGTTCTAAATAATATATGCCGCATGTATTAGTCTTAAAATACTCAGTGATTTGACGGCTTTCATGTGAGTTATTGATCAATAAAATCGGACAAGTGTTGGACGAGCTATATAAGGCTTAAAGCAACTAAACAATTAATATTTTCAAAATTGGTTTTTTGTTGAAGATTTTTAGTGCAGGTTCTAAATGGGTCACAACATTCGTTCTGGTCTCAAATTACTCAGTAAATTATAGGCTTTCATATAAGATATCACTCATTAAAATCGGACTTGCTTAATTTGAGTTATGAACCTTCATTCCTAATAAAATCTGTTTACTTTCTTAAACTGAAAATAATTAATGACTCTTACATAGAAATCTAACAGAGACTCATGAAGGTTTTAGGTCTTAATTAACTCAGTATATTATTGGCTTTCATTTAAGCTTTTATTTATTTAAATCTGTTTAGATTGACGTGAGGTATGGACCTCCAACTAATCTAAAAATTCAATTTTCAAAAATTGCATAATTATTTAAAGATTTATATCCCCAGCCCCAACCATGGACCTGCAGGTCAGAATGGTTTTACGACAACTGGTGAACTATCATCTTTCATTTAAGCTAAAATAATGAAAATCAGATAAAATTAGAATGAAGTATAAATCATAAACCAAAAATAAATTTTGAACAAAAATAATTTTCAAGCTGCTTTTTGCCTTATAGCTCATCCAACATTTGTCCAATTTTAATGATCAGTACCTCACCTAAAATCTGTTAAATCACTGAGTATTTTAAGACCAAAACATGCAGCATATATTATTTAGAACTGGAGATATGAGATAAATAATCAAAAATAATATTCAAAGCACAAAATGTCCATAAGAAATGTATAGGGCTGATTTTTTTTGAATAGGGTTGTATATTTATATTATGTGCCGTTTTTTGAGCACACCTTTTTAACGAATCGAGATTTTTTTAAACAGATTTCAGCATTGAGTTCAGGGTAAAAATCTACTCTATAATGATGTGTCACAACACCATCTTTAGATGAGAAAAAAATAAAATTTATATCCAATATGGCGGATCCAAGATGGCGGCCAAAAATGAGTACCCTGTCAAAATTAAGAACCAATCACCCAACAATAGTTGGTGGTAGTCCAAAGTCAATATCTTGAAAAAATTGACAAAAAATGCAGTCGGCAGACTATTTTCAAGATTTTTTTCATGGCCGGAAAAGCCGCCATTTTTAAACGTGATTTTGAGGGGTTTCCCGCGACATTACGGATGTATGCCGATTAGGAGCATATTACCTACCATTTACAACAAGAATCATTTTTGTTTCAATTATTTCTACCTCCACCTATTTTATCACTTAATTTTACTGCACAATTTATACAGAAGTTGCAGGGCAAAATAAATTTGTTGAATGTTAAACATTAACACATTTATCGTACAAGCCACCATCAAAAGCCCACATAAATAGTATTTTCAAAACCCTTATAACATTATCTACCTTTTTTATTCTTATAAATATAGTCTATTTCTTCACAGTTAAGGAGGTATTGGGCCTTAAACATTTACTTTTATACTAAAAATTCACAAAAAGTAAAGTTTAGGTTAAATTTCATGAAAACCGTTAGACTTACGATATATATTGAAATGACATAACATAAAGGCAATTTTATTACCAACAATTTAAAAAAAGGATCATTGCTCTACGTTACTCTGTTGCAAAGTTACGTTCGTTTTTGTAAAGTGTTACACTTTAGCGCGGCAGCCATATTGATGACGTCATTACTCGCACACCCACCACTCACCAACCTTAAGAATTGCAATTCTGAAGACTATATGTTATGACTAACCCTAAATTAACAACAAATTTGGTGGTAAATTTGGGGTAAATAAAAGTGGTCTATCTCTTGGTCTAATACTTTCTCCATATACATTGTATAGGGGGGAGAATGAATGACAGACCTTTGTTTATATAAAGTTTTTTTCTTATTTTTACCTCTAATATCATATAATAAAATATGTTACCATAATTTCCGGACACCTTAGCTCAGCTCATTTCTAAATGAGGATTCGAAGATGGCGTCTAAAATGTTCAAATCCGTCAATCATGCGAAAATGGTTTGACGACTGTTAGGAGTTACTTTTTAATTATCTAGCTTTATTTTGAGATTACTGGCTTATTTTTACAATGCTTGATTTTAAAATTAGTTTAAAATCAAGTGTAAAATAGCCATTTGATAAAGATGTCTTTCGAAAAAATACATGCACCATTTACTCGTGATCGGTAGGTCTACCGCGCGATCTAAAAATCTGCTTTAATCGGCTTTCATCAGCAAACTCCAGACTAGCGGAAGGACGGATTAACGCTGTGCCGGATCCCAGATGGCCTATTGCATTTTTAAAAATCAAACATTTTAGTTTATCCTCTTGTATCATTATGGAATAATGCATCTCAGCGCTCGTGACAAAAGCAAACTTTTGAGTTCTGAGTTGAGATCAGACATAAATGGGACAATCAATTCATTGTTTCTCTTTTAGTTCATTGGGATTTTAAGATGAAAACAAATTCTTTCATATCACCCGAAAAAAATTATACGCGATTTTGCTTTTTTTACATATTAAACCCTACAGAAACTTATTCTAAAAGAAAAGAGGCTAAAAAACGGTATGTTTAAATTGCAAACAATTAAGCCGAGTTATAACATACGCCTTGAGCTTTTTGAGTTAGGTAGCATAAAAATAAGATTTTCTAGTCCCATCCCCATGATATTACAAAGGCGAAAAACTGTTAAAACTATATGAGTGCATTGATTACCATAACATTCTAAATGTTTGGTCAGAATGGAATGTATTTATCTGGATGCCATTTTTGTGCACAGGTGATGATGGAATTTTTTTATAAGGGACAAACATGAGACTATTTTCCTTTCTTTTAACATACGTTACATCTCCCTATTGGTGTAGAGATGATAAAACATACAGTCGTGTTGAACTATCAAAGCTGTGTGAACTTCTTTTTTAATCAAGAGGTTATTTTTTAATATCCTTCTAATTATTGTTTTTTGCCTATAGTTTTAGAGCCCACTAGCTGACCAACAAACTTTTACTATTTCATAAAAGCTGAAAGTGCCTCTGGGCAAAGTCTCCAACACAGGTAAAAGTATCAGCGACTTTGATATTCAGATCATTTATGCGAGGTTACTTTTGCTAATATAATCGGCGTCATATTATTGCAAGCTCCATCAGCATTGCTTAAATAGCTGGTCGCTTTACTTTATTTTAAATGGGTGTAATTCATTGAAATACAAGGGTTTTTATGACTGATCCTTTTTTAAAGAAGGAACAGTTTCTGAGTTTCGTATAATATTTCGAATAGTTTTAAGTGTTGATGGGCTTTATAGTGTAAAAATGTCATCATATAAGTAAATTAAAAATAACTGCTGCGAAGACTTGAGTTGATTAAATCAAATCTCCCCATCAGTCTGCAATATCTTTTATACCATCTAACCTGCCATACCCCTCTATAATTTATTCTCGGGAAACAATGGACCCGATGCGTTCTTCGGTCCGAATTTCTGCCTTCTCGTTCTTCATGAACAATACAGGTGCCAAACCCTCCTGCATACACCTGCAGCCTCCCTCGCCCCTCGTCCCGTTGTGATCCAAACCCCAACGGTTTTCCACCCCCCGGCCACCCGTTACAAAACACCCCCATTATCTGAATTCGGGCACATCAGCCCCCTGGGGCGGGTTCAAGGTCGGGAGGGACGAAACATTAGGGACGTCTGAGTCTGGGGCATTTGCTTATTTTTTTATTTATTTCCTGATTTCAAAAAGATTTTTAATGTAGAGTATAGGGTACAATCTCAACCTAAAATCAAAAATTGAAATATTTTTACGATTCTTGATGCTAATTCCAAGCCTTAATACTTAGAATGAACTGGTGAAAAAGGAAACAATGATTGTTGTTGAAAGGTGATGATTACTTATTGAAACCTCTGATAAATTTGCACTATAGCAGAGCATTTTCATTGTAATGCAGTGCTAAGTGATGAAGGATAAAAATTTCAATAAATAAATAAATAAATCAATCAATCAATTAGTCAGTCATCTCTTTATTGCCATTGATCACAGTGTACATGAAATAGGCATGTCACAGTTAACATCTTTAGAGTATTGTCAGCCAGTACTTAAGGTAATCTTAAAATAACTATAATTAAATCCAAGAGACATAATATTTTAAAATGCCAGATTTACTTGACAGTTTTGAAATTCATCTCCTGAATAAAAGATTAACCAATAGCCACTGATATAAATTTTTATTAAAAATGCTGATAGATGTAGTTAGGGCAGAATAATCCAGTTTATTAAAAGAAATGTATACAGTTAAGTTTGTGAGACGATCCAACTTTTGTCAGACGATGTTGGGGAATATTTAATTTAACATGATTTCTAGTGTCATGAATATGGATATTTTTTCTCGTAGTAAATCAATTTAAATTAACTTTTTTATGTACAAGAATTTGGGAGATATAAAGGTTTATGACAGTTAGAATTTTAGTTTGTGGGAATAAGGTTCGACAATGATCTAAAAAGCCTGCCCTGCAAATAATTCGAATTACTTTCTTTTGAATTAATAAAACGTTTTTAATTGATGGTGAGTATGACTTGATAGAATCAAGCCATATGAGAAATGTGAAAATTGAATAGACCAAAAGAAACAGGTTTTAAGAATTCTGATGAAAGTATATCTCCTAATTTCCAAAATAGATAGCTAACTCGAGAAATATTCCCACAAAGGATATCTATGTGGGTTGACCAATTCAATTTAGAATCTAAATTAATACCAAGAAGCTTGACGGACTGTACATCTTGAAGTTGAGTGGTTAGTCTGATTATCATATTCTGATTTTTCTTGGTTACATAGTAATTTGTTTGAAGAGTACCAATTAAAAGTATTAATTTGCGCAGTTTTTATAATCTGATTAAGATGAATTAAAGTATGATTGCTAGTAAGAAGGGAAGTGTCACCTACATGTGTTACAGAGCCTATACAGGTAATTTTTTTGGCAAGTCATTAATAATTTTTGTGAAAAAAGGGCCTAGAATAGAGCCTTGAGGAACTCCCATTTTTATGTTAGCTATTGTTGAGTTTAAACCCTTAATAGAAACAAATTGCTGTCTATTGCTTTAGTAAGAGTTGATAATATTGCATGAATGCTCTGAAATACCATAATATTTTAATATTTTAGTTTATCTACAATTATGTTGAAAGGGATGCAGTCAAAAGCTTTGCTTGGATCCAAAAGTGATAAAGCCACAGATTCTTTGTTGTCAAGGGCATTAAGTGTATGGTTAACAATCTCCATAACAGCAGTTATTGTTGATCGTCCTTCACGAAAACCACATTGGGACTCAGAAAAGTGATTGTGGTACTCAAAGTGAATAGAGAGCTGATTGTGCATAAGGAATTCCAGAATTTTAGAAAAAATTGGTACAGTAGATATCGGTCTATAGTTTTGAGGAAGTTGTTTGCCACCTTTTTCATAAATAGGGGTAGCTTTAGACATTTTAAGCAAGTCAGAAAAATATCAAATCTCTAGGCATTTATTTAAAATAAATGAAAGGGGCTCTTTAATAAAACTGATTGTTCTCTTAGTTATGTAATTGGATACAAAGAGACATCCATACTCTTGGAGTTGGACAGTTTAGACACAATTTCAACAAATTCTTCTGATCTTATTTCTTGCCAATGAAAAGTATTAGGAGGAACCGGCCATTCCCCTAAAAGGTCATGAAACGGTGTTACATTACTTTTTGGTATTTTGTTTGAGAGTTCTCTAACTGATTCGAGAAAAAAGCTATCAAGTTTCTCTGGGACAAGCATTATTTCTTGTGTGACATTAGAGGAACTTTCCTGTCTGATGACATCCCAAGCAGCTTTACATCTGTTTCAATGAAGTTTTCACAGGCCTGTCTTTTTGCTTCACTTAGCTTCTGTCTTTAGTTCCGTTTGATGCCTAAATAGGCATTGTATGCCTGTTGAGTGTGCCCAGAACCACTATCTTTAAGCTTTTATAAACATTAAATAAATTCAGCTGCAATTTCTTTCCCTAGCAAGCTCTTCAGTGTACCATTTTACTTTTTTTACATTTGCCCTCTTGTCTATTTGATTTAATAGCTAAAGGTGAAAAATAGTGCTTTAGATTTGCATATTCTTTTAAAAAAAACATCAAATAATCCTTCAGCAAACTAGAGTTATACTCATAATTTCCCACTTTCAATCTTTAAGTAGACTGATGAACAAGTTGATTTCAGGATCATTTTTTGTTTTCTAATGTAGGTCTTATTGTTATTATTGTTACCATTATTATTATTTCTACTGCCCGTATTATGAATCATAAAAATATCTATTACATGGGAATTATGATCAGCAAAATGCCCCTTAAGTGCTAATCTTATACAAGCTGTCATCACAATTTACTAGGATATTGTCGATACATGGATTTTCCCGTGTGGGAGCTTTAATGGATCAAAATAAGTTCAGTGACCTCAACAAATTTTGGATATCTTTTGATTTCTGATCTTTAACTTTAAGCATCTCTATATTATAGAATCCACTGATAACGACAGAGGTACCATTATTCATTATATTCTTTACTGCAAACTCAAAGTTTTGGGAAAAATTCTAAATTACCATTGGGAGATCTATATAAACTAACAATAACAATATCCTTCTTAATCAATTTTAAGCAAATTAAATCTAAACCCAATTCTTTGCAAAATTTGTCAACATGTATTTCTTTAAATTTAATGCATTGTTTAATGAATGAATGAACCTTCACCACCATTTTTCATGACATTTCTGCAGAGGAAACTTCCGGGTACGTACCCCTGGGGTGCATATAGGTCTGCTTCTCCATCCGACAACCAATGCTGAGACACGCATATGACATTAATATTTTCAGCATCACAAAATTGTCCTAATTCTAGCCATTTATTTCTAATACTTTGCACGTTAACCTGAAGTATTTTTAGAGATTTATTTTTTTAAATGCTTAAGGATCTAAAAAATGTACCCTAAAGTCAATTGATTGAGAGTCTGTAGATTCCAACTCTAGCTGATAATTGGATGTTGGTTCCAGGGGCTGATCATGAGATGTTTTTTCATGGTTAGCTATGAGTATTTTGAGTTTCTTTAAGAATTCTTGATGGGTAAGACCATGCCATAGCGGTTTGTGTGACTCCTCACTGTATGACACTATGGTAACACTCACATCTGTGATACGCTGAAATTCTCCGATGTCCTTTACTAAATACTCAGGTTGCATGTGATCCCTCACACATCCCATTACTGAACAGAGTATTTTTTTGTATCCTTTGGCTTTGAAATCTTTCGTAAGTTGCGTGAATGCCAAGTCATAGTCTTCTATTGAGGGTTTATCATAGTATCTAGCTTTTCTGACAAGTCTGTACACTGAAGTGGTTCTTAAAAGGAAAAAATTGCGATGTTTATTTTTTCTGATGTTAGGTAATACCTCATGGATTTCCCCTAATAGTTCAAACAAGCGTTCGGAATTTTTGTGTATAATGTTTTTACATATTATAAGCAATAAGCAACGTTTCACTTATGAGCACAGCTGCGTATTAATGGAATATAAAATGAGTCTTCCAGAGATAAGGCAGCTACATGAGAATGAGTTTTCTCTAACTGAAATACAATGATATGCTCGGGAAAAGGGTGGATATTAATTTTCTTGTCTGAGTATATTTTCATGGGTTTTATTAGAAACTAGCTGATCAACACGGTTTCACCCGTGGAAAAACAGAAAAACTTCCTTGGATTCATGATTGAATGTTTAGGTTGCCATGAAAACTTCATAAGCAAAAACTTCTATAGGGTCTAAATCAAATAAAATTCGCTTTTTAGAAGCTTACTTTTTAATTTAAAAAAGACTTATGCTAGTTTTAATTCATCTAAAACCTTCTCATATGTGCATACAACACAGAAAATAAGTTTCAGCCATACTTACTTGACGTCTGCAATGCAATCTGTATTGCCTTTACTGCAATAAATATATTTGAATTTGAATTTGAATAGTAAATTGATTGAACTTTACTACATTAAGACTTTTATGACGTATTCCCAGCAGAAAAATTGCTAAGGATATACAGTATCAGATTTCAGGAAATATCAGTGCACCCAAACCAGAACCTTGAGGCACCCCGCCACTGTTTGAATGGGGTAGTACGAGGAATCAGAGCGCGCGGCAGCAGTTTTGGCGCGTGTGGGGGTGTTACCAGGCGCGGGCGCGCGCACACGCCATATAAAAGCGGCGGGGCGCGAGCGCAGGGCCAGATTTCTTCCGTCCACCCTGACGAGAGGACGCCATGTGCCGCTCCGAAGCCTGCTCTCTGCCTGTCGCCGCCGTACTGCCTGCAGACATGTCGTTCACGCGTCCGCGCGCCCAGGTAAACATAACCTTACATTTCTCATTTTGACCCTCACGCACTGCAATTTTTGGTTTGTTATTGCTTTACCGTGATCGTGATTTTGTTCCGCTTGGATTGTGCCGTGATTCGGCCGGCTCGCGCTGCTCGCTGCGTCGTAACCAGTTCGGGAACCGGTTTGACCGGCTCGGCACGCCCGCCGAGACAATAGGCAATGTCCAAGTGCCTTGATTATGTTAAGTTAACCTTGCATTGCTAGTTTTTAAGGTATCATACCCAAGATATACCCAAGACTTAAGTTAAGTCTAAGGATTCTTGTCTCATTCAAAATAATGCGACTTGATAAGATATTGCAATTATTTCTAAATCTTATTTTTATTTACATACCATCCACTGAACTGTTTTTCAGACATGAACAGTAGACCTAAGTAATAATCATCGACATGACAATACAAAAGCCCTGAGCACTAAGCAGCTTTTATAATGCAAAGATCTTGGTTTCGATAACATATTTTTACCATCTTACATATTATGTGATTGTTCTGTATTTTTATAAATCTTATTTATTTTGAGGGAAACACTACACTGCATTACTGTATAATATTATAGTAGACACAGTACCATATACAGTATACATTACGGTACATGTACAGTAGATACATAATAATACTGTGTTTACATAATAATGCTTTGGTTTTTTGTGATTATTCATAAATTCATTATAGCTATGATTGATTTTTGAGAAGTAATGAAAAAGTAAGAAGATCCTCTACTAAAAGTAAATCTCTACATAAAACGTAACATATATTCTTTTATGTATCTACCTTGTCTGGGTTTGATTTGTTCAAGCAGACATCAGCCATACTTAAATAAAACAGAAGATGCTATTACAATGTCTTCCGTTCACAGTGTCTTCCAGTTGTAGAGTTTTTGTGTGACAATGGATCCAAATGATATTTTTGATATGGGATCAGTATATTGTTTAAAAATTGCGAAGGAAAATGTACTGGAATAATTAATATGCCTTACTCTCGATATTTTAATTTTTTATGATATCATGTGGCCTTAAATATATTTTCAAGGGAATTGCCCACCTGTTGATGTCTCCACCCCACCCTTTTGCACCCTTTTGTACCCCTGCACTCCTGCACTCCCTCCCCCTTGTTCATGCCATGTGTTGTGCATTTTGTGCTTTAACTTACCACTTGATGCTCACTCACTTTAACGTTTTAAGTAGACCCCTCTTTTGTTAAATCCGTTCTACTCATGTGCCTACTCAACTAATAGATTAACCCCGAATGTTACTTTTTATTTTGTTTTTTTTTTCGGAAATGTACCAGTTAATTTAATGATATATAAAAAAAATGTTTTAAAAGGCTGAATAAAACCTTGGAATAAATATGATGTAACAGCGTTGGCTTGTTTGGTTACAAACTTTTTCAGTACACTGTCTGTGTTCGTTCAAAAGTTCTTGACACTCCAATTGATGGAACTTGACAATCAAACACATTATAAAGTACACAATTAATTAATCTTCAAATTAGTTAGCATCTTGTTCTTGTTGTTGAGGTCAGTTAATCATAAACAAAGACACAGATGAAGAACTATACAGATTGACAACCCAATGCACTTTTTCGAGCCCGTTTTTTTCTGGCGGCGTCAAAGTTTGTTATGCGGTTTTGTCGTCCATGTTGCATTGGTAACACGATGATTTCGTTAATAATAAATCTTCAGGTCCCAAATAAGATACATTAATCATAATAACTTTGATACCAGTGCAATTTGGGTGGCATAACAGCCCAACAAACTTGACGCTGCTAAAAAAAACGGGCACGAAAACATGCATTAGGTTGCCAATCTGTATTGTAGGCCTATATTTAGTTCTTAATCTATGTCAAAGATGAGAATTAATCGCAGGTTCATATCCAAAATTAAAACCTAACAAATAAAGCATAGTTTATTGCAATAGATAGAAGTCAAATTAATTTCAGTTTTCTTAGACTTTCACGCCTGTTTATATTCCAATCAACTAACACTTCCTCTCTCTGTTGCAGCCCATGAAGCCCAAGCTGCCGCGCCAGCTGGCGGCCTCGGCGCGCATCAACCTCAACAGGTACTGGCACGCGCTGGAGGAGCTCATGTCCTGTCGCGCCCTCGACGAGGCTGACAACAACGCCGTCAACGAGAACCTGGACAACGAGCGCAGGTTGGCAGCCATGAGCCTCTCCGGCAACACTTCCGGGGGCAGCACTGCGTCCGCCTTCAGCGTCTCGGGTAAGAATCCATCGTACCTTCCATCATCGACCTTGTCTTCAACAGTTCTCACAGGCACTCAACATTCTTCAGGATCTTCACCCATGAATATTGATGAGTCCTCCAGTTTCTCCAAACCGTTTAACCCATCACCCAGTGTAAAAGCAGAACAGTCTCGTTTCTTCACGTCCTTTCCAGATGAGAACACTCCACCGTTGAACGGGTCAGCCGTCGGAGGGAATTCTTCACATTGATCTCTTGATGAAAGACTGCTCAAACAACGCTTGTAGTTAGTTATTGTAGAATAGTTCAAAGTACCCTTGTACTTGAAAAGGCCGCCATGTGTAAATATAATGGAATCTAAAGTGCCAATTAAACTGTGATTGTAAGCCTCTCTGTTTCGATTTTAAATAGGTTAGGTTTTTGCCTTCGCATTGACGAAGCTTTTAAAAAGTATGTAACTTATTAATTAAATGTCATCAACAATTTCCTAATGATAACGCAGTAATCTACGATGTTCTATTTAAAGCAACACCTATCAGGACTGATTAATACATAACAGGTTGATCAATTAAACGAAATGGTTCAACAAGTAGATACAAAGTATTTCTTAATGTGATGACTATAGTTTTTACTCATGAACCTCAAATATTTCCATATGACAATTCTTTAGAGATTCAAGGAATTACTATTATACACGAGTGGAAATGACAAAATCACCATGACTATATAATTGCAAGTTAATATCAGTAAAACTGTTGAATTAAAATAAATAAGTGCCATAACAGAGTTGAAATGAGATATCTTATAAGTAGGTATATTGCCCAATGTCTTTCAGAGTAGTTTAAGATTATTATTATCATTAAGGTACCGGTGTAATGCATTTATTGTTATTAAGAATGTACATTTATTGAGAATGTAAATAATTTTACAATTTCTTTATTAACTGATAAATAGTTTTTTTCCTTATGATCTAAATTATTTAGTAACACGTTTGATTCGGAACGTAATAATAGCAAAGGGTGAGGTACACAATGAACTATTTTTTAGTAAGTCATTTAAGAGGTATTTTGATAAATCTTTTTGTTTAATGTTTCAACTAGTGAGCCAGAAAGATTTTCAAAGGGAAATTCAACTATGAAATCTACAATTCAAATGCCTGCTGAATTTTAACCAGGCAACTCCATTGCAATTTCAATACAGTGTTGGAAAGAAATATTTCTGTTTTATTTAAATCGCACGGGACAGAAAAATGTTATATCTCCATAAAATAACTTAGTGTCGATTACGTTAGAAATAACACCACCCTGCCTTAAGAAGAATTCCTAAATTTATTTTTTTTGCAATCCTCACAATAATTTTAACAATATATTTATCATAACTCAAGTTTATATCGTAAAAATGTATTATAATTTTAGTTATATTATTTTACTTTTTAATAATTTTCATAAGCTTGCCACAATGTCTTGCCATAAGTTATAAAATTAGTTAATAAAGGTATGTATGCGTATAGGTTAAATCATTAAATCAATGTTTTGCTGTTATTCTGTATAGTATGAATAAATAGTGTATTTTAGTAATTACGAGTATATCTTCAGATATTGTCATATACAATTTGATCTTTTTTATGTTTTATACCACATATTGTACATAGATTTCTTTACAAAAAGCGATAAAGAATAACTTAACTCATACTGTATAGCCTTGATATAACAAATTTCAAGGGACTGAATAAAAAATATGTTGTATCAAGGAATAGGCTATGTAATATTGCGGTTTATTTACATGTTAAGGTGGTTTCTAGGGGACTTTCATAAGTAGGCTATATCATTGATTATAAAAAATGGTTAGTCCAAGCAATGTTAAATTTTGAAGCCAACAAATTTAATCATATGATACAAAAAATTAGTCCACACTGATGAAGAATAATGGCAAAGCCTTGATATAACAAATTTCAAGGGACTGAATAAAAAATATGTTATATCAAGGAATATGTAATATTGCGGTTTATTTACATGTTAAGGTGGTTTCTAGGGGACTTTCATAAATAGGCTATATAATTGATTATAAAAAAAATGGTTAGTCCAAGCAATGTCAAATTTTGAAGCCAACAAATTTAATCATATGATACAAAAAATTAGTCCACACTGATGAAGAATAATGGCATTAAGGAAATCAAAAAAACCTTTTTATACACTCTTTCGCACTCATGCATAGGTTCGAGGGCTTAAAAATAAAGTGCTTTTTTTAATGCAATGCCATATTTTAGCCCGGTATAAGCAAAAATGTCCCATTTCAGGGAAACAAATCTTAAGCGTGAAGTCATATTTCTGGCGCTAGCTATAGCGGCGAATGCCCAACTAATTTCGACTGCTCAATTTCTGGCTTCAAAACATCCATAAACATGAGCAGTCTCCTTTTAGGTATAATATCAATGGTTACATAAAGGGTTTTGTTATGTTGAGGTTCTTTGTATCGAGGTTATACTGTAAAATTAAATTCACGAGGTTAATAGTATAATATGACTTTTGATTGAAACAAGGATATTTCTTGTAAATATTATTGTTTGCTGTATGCATCTTATGTACATTATATTGGGGCACATTGATGCTAGAAATCTGTGATAAGTTTATTGAAGTTATTTTAAGATTAATCTTTTGTCTTCCATTACGTTTAGGCTTAGGTTAAAGACAATAACTATATTTTTCAAGGTGTTAATATTGACTTGTAAAGCTTTGGTTAGTGAATGTAATTTTTATGTAACTTAAAATGAACTGGTATTAAGCTTTAGTTAAAGGATATATATTTTGCTATTTGCCTTTATATTGACTGGTATTGAGCTTTAGTATTAATTTTACATTTACTGTACCCATATTTTTGAAAATATAATTGTTTATATTTGTATATGTTGAGTATTAATCATTTCATCAATTAAACTTATTTTAAAATACTTGTGTTGAGTTCTTTCAGACCCAATCAATCAAAAATATATATTGTCCAAAATGATATATCATTGATAATCTTTAATAGAATGCCTTCCTGATAAAATGTAACACTTAACAGCTACTTTTCATTGTTTTAAAAATGTTAAGTTTTTTACAATAAACGTAATAAGAAAGCATAAAAAAACTTATGAATGAAACTTATGAACTTTAAATAACTTTTACTGTGAGTATATTTCATTGTACATCACACTGGATAGATACTGATCGCTATTTTACACTCAGTAACTTAAAATTGCTTGTAATATAAATTATTTGAGCTTGCACTGTTATAGATTCACTATATGTTTAAATAAATCGAATCATTGGAAAAGTTTTATTTAATTATCCAATTGTTAATCCAATTATTCGAGCGATTTTATGATTGGAAAAATTAATAACTGAATTTACATTAATTGACTGATAAATATGTATTTAAATTATCGTATACTTAATTATTTATATCTTTTCATAGTATTATCTAAAAGAAGATTAATGATTTCATATGAGGGTGCTTGCTTCGAATGTGCCTGAAATCGAACTAGCCTTTGCTAATGCCACGGCTAAAAATGTAATTTATAAGTTAAATAAATGTAATACAGATATGAATTTATAAATCGAACTTTTACCGAGAGTAAGTAGCTTTTTCTTTTCAAAATATAAATTAAAATTTAAAAACGCACATAAAAAAGAACCTCAATGTTAAACACATACAAATGTTAATAAACTTGTTTATAATCTTTAGAACATCAAAGTTGAAGTTAACTTCCTATTATAACTTTCCTAAAGAATACATTTGTTCATTGTCAGTTTATGGTATTTATTAAAAAGAAACAAACAAATTGTCAAATTTACTGAAAATGAATCTGTCTCCGGACACTTTTATTAAATTCTTTGCTGTAAATAGAGAATTTCAGTGTAAGTTTTCATACAATCATTTATTGTGCTGGTTTTTGGCGAGATTGACATTTAATAAAAAATTACGCAAATACATGGCCGAAGGTAGGTCTGAAATTAAAATATCACCTTTAATACGGACGCAAGGCTACTTTTATTGGGGCATGGAAAAGGAACACGAAGACATGAACATCATATTATACATTTACTATTTAAGGTACATTGTAAGCTATAACTAACAAACTAAATTCAATAGGTCTTCATTTAGTTACTAATAAAGGCCTATTGAATATAATATAATGGTTTAAAGAGCTAAGTCCTTGTTTATAAAAAAAATATAAATATAAATTTGATTACCTTAATCTGAATTTTTTAACTTAGCTCACTGAAGTTTACAATCCTGATTTAAATTATACGTATAGGTTACTCTCTTTAAGTAAGTACTCATACTCTTTTGATTGTACTTTTGAGATTAAATAAAGTATAGATCAACTATAACGGTGCAAATGACCTTCATCCTAAATGCATAATTTCATTATATTATACAATAAAGTCCTTGGTGCACCGACCAAGCCTTGCTTGGTAATATTACATTATTACCAAAACTACCAATTACTATAAAAATATCTTCAGTGGCAATATATACATATTTTTAGAATACTAAATGCAATCTTCACACGCAAAAAGGGCATTTTTCCTGACAAACTGCTGCGTTATGAAGGTATTTCTTATTTACGTTTAAGTTGTTTATTCTGTTACCAATGTAGTAACCCACATAGAGAAGTAATTTTTTGCGAATTTTGAAGAGTACTTTAAGTATCGTTCTTAATTAATTATTTAGTACCTAGTGGACCGAGCCTTGCTCGGTGTTATTTCATGTATACCAGTTCATCCAGTTACTATAAAATATTTCAATGTCATAATAGTATATTTCATTACAAGGACCTGAAGTGACGCTTTTCGTACAAGGTCAAGTTTTACAACCGAGGCTGTAAGCCGAGGTTGAAAAATGACCGAGTAACGAAAAGCAGCTTTAGGTCCGTGTGATGAACTATATTTTTCGTTATATTGCTCAATACAATACGTAAACTACTTAAGAAAACCAAAATTTTACAGCTTGTTTACCTTTAAAGATGCCTTCAAAAGATGCCACCGTCTTGTTCTTGCTATTTGAAGCAATCAGCTGATTGTCTGATTCATTTGTGTTAGGGTAGACTGACAACAATGAACAACTATCGACGTATCGAACGCATGTAATAATCGATTGGTGAAATGAGCGAGTTTCACAAATTGATTAAACTGACAACAATGAATGTTTCGATAATAACGATGAATGTTTCGATTATTTGTAATCGAATGAATATTGTTCGATTATTACGACGTACTCGGCACTTTTTGACTTTTATAGTCCTAGGACTATAAAGAGTCAGCTGGTATCGAGTACATCAGCTTTTAATTCCTAGGAATAAAAAGAGTGTATTTAGGTCCGGAAAACATGCATTAAAAACATCTGTTTTTGAAGCAGTATAACGAAAAATTGATAAATAGAAACCTTTTTTATTGCTCCATGGACTGTTCATCCCACTTGCTGTATTTCCCCTTGATGGCTGTAGATTCCAATCAGCTGTTGTGATTACTTCATTTGTTTTCACTTTCCTTGTTTATTTTCGTTGCTATCATGGCAACCCATAAAGCCAATGTTAAAATTTTACAACGTTAAAATTCAATTTATTACGTTATTAGATTTTCTCTGGCCAAGTAATCTGCATAAAAGATGTTTTTGAGTCATAAATTACTTAATTACAGACTTTGAAGGAAATACTCGGAGCCGTTTTTGAGATCGTTGTGCAAACATACAAGCACGCAAGCAAGCAAGAACGCAAGAAAGAGTATAGGATACTTTGAATTATGTTATTGCACTATCTCTTGCCTGCTGAACTAATACAAATTACCTAATACCTTTCTAAAGTTTTTAAGGCCAAATAGAATAGCTTCAGTATGGATTCGTGAACGTTTATTAGGCATAGATCTATGAACCATCAAAAATGAATCAGTGATGTAGCTCAGATAATACCGTTAAAATATGAAGTTGTAGTGGTTTGGAAATGTAAGAAAGGGCAAATTTGATCTCACTTAACTACATTGTGGACCAACAAAAACTACTAATGTGAAACCTAACTTATTATGTTGTAAGCAATTTTACATATTTTTATATGTGGGAAAACAGTAATTTGTTTAGATTATAGCGAAAAAATATATTATACAATCATACTGACGATATAAAATATCTCTCATACGATCTGGGTGTAAAACGTTTCCAAGTTACATTAGAGGAATGGAATAGAATTAATCAAAATAAATAATTGTTTGTAATATTTTTTTAATTTAGGGTTTCTTTAGCCTGATCATCGCATTAAAAAAAACTCACTTTTGTTATCCTGCCTCAAATTTGTGTATTTTGTTATATGGATGTTTAATTTAAGTCCTACTTTAGTCGTTATTCTTTTAGTGATGGAAACTTAAAAAACTACGAGGCACTAAGAAAGTTTCTATTGAAGGTAAAAATATGATGAATGAATGATGATGACATTGAGCGTAATTGTTATCGTTCCATCCGTTACAAAATATCATTTCATTAAGTAGAATTCATTGCAAGGATTCTGCTTCACCATTCCAAACTGAAATTGTTTATAGTTTCTTAAATTTATAGTTTCTTAAATTGTTATCTTAAAATTGGAAACAAATCAGAGGAACTTTCAAGTAACATAAAAAGCCTACAACTGACAGTAAAATGTCTGAAATGACATGTCCAATGTCAAGGCGAAAAAATATGATATTGCTTGAAAAAACCCTCATGAATATCAGGTCTGAAATAAAAATATTACACCAATAAAATTAATAATATCAACTATGGAGGTATAATTCTAAAATTAAAAACAACACAGTTACATAGATTGACGAGATTGTGTTAAGAAATCGTCATCATCCTCATCAAAAGTTGTATAATTTCAGTGATCATCTTTCTTCTACAATATACAAATCTTCAATTTAAATTTTGTTAGAAATTTTAAATTTTATCTTAAACACATTCCCTCTTATTCGAAAATAAAAAACATACATTTTCTCTGAGGATTACAAATAATAGATTCGGTTTGTTGCTCAAACTATATTTTTCAAAGATCGTGTATTTAATAGTAATTTTATTAAAATTACGATTTGTGAGCTTTTTAATTTACATTTTACATTTCTTTAACCCTTCATTGACTCTATCCATAAGCTGTGGAAGCGCCTGAGTGTTCCGCTTCCACAGCTCGAGGGGCAGCTAAGCAGGAAGAGGGTTGTAAACGGCGAGGTCTGTTTGTCTGGACCGAAGTTGACATGTAGGGTGCAAGGGCGGAGGGTCGCAGGAAGGGAAAGGGTGACACCTTGCGCTCTGGAATGCGCAGGTGGAAACTGACCAACCAACAACATATCCATCTTGCTACCCATATAGATTCTCCATCCATTTAGGCCAACTCGTCCGGACCAGAGTTTTTATATAATCTCAGTACAATAGGAAACTTATGGGCTCGTCTTTAATAAGATACATTGTTTATTTGCTTCTAAAGGAAGATGACTGCTGAAGCTTGGAAACCACTGCGCAAAGCCGAGGGGAATAAGTGACGGTTGAAAAGGTTTTACTCAACGATCTGACGATTTAAGAGGATGTTAAAACATATTAATTAAACAAAAAGCAACCATTTAAATGAGCTTAAAATGGTTGACTACCAAGAAGATAAAAAACTGTTTTTTTGACAATCGTTAAATATTTAATTGGACAGTAAATTCCGCTAATCTGGTGATAACCGGTCCCGGTATCATGAACGTCTCATGACATGACTTGGGAGAAAAACAAAATAACATACATTAATCTTGTATTTGATTTTATCTTTAAAGTTTCATAATTGATTTTATTCGTTGACTTAAATCAGTACTTTTTTTAGGCATTTGCATTTAACGCGTTTGCAAGGCAGGTTTTTGTATGATATCGGCGGCGAAGGATTTTATGCTACAAAACAAAAACAAATAAAAATACACAAATATAATCTCAAAATTTCCCAAGAACAGGATGTTTAAATACAGAAGTTATTCGAGTGTTATTTCACTCATCTTTTAACTCATTTCGAAGGCTTTCCTTTACGTAATGAGAAGATTTAGGTTTAATGTAATTTATTTTATTCGTTGTCTTAATTTCATACTAAATTTATACTTATTATTTAGGCAGTAGCATTTAACGCGTTTGCAAGGCAGATTTTGTGTTACATCGGCAGCGTTAGATTTGATTGGGCTTATGTAACAAAACAGAAACAAATAAAACTAAACAAATAAAATCGCAAAATCGCCTAATAACAGGTTATTTAAATACAGAATTTATTCTAGTGTTATTCCACACATCTTTTAACTCGTTTCGAAGGATTTCCTTTATGTAATGAGATTTAGGTTTACTTATCGATGACTAGCCGATCAAACAGGTTTCACCTGCGGAAAAAGGGGGAAAATCATTGAATCATTGGACTTGTAAGTGCCCAATTACAGCAAATGGCTAAGACACATATATTGATACGCAAGGGGTTTTCTTTTTACAATCAACCCTCAATGACGCCTGGATGGATTTTAATGTATGAGGTGTCAAATAAAAGAGATTTTTATGTATATTTGTAAATACATCTAAGAATTTAAAAAAGAGCGTCACTCAAGTATGGAAAAGGGTTGAATTTTCGGAACAGTGGCGCCATCCATACATATTTGACCCAGGCTTAGTTCACTTTGTTTACTACTGAACATGTTATACTTTGAAATAGTTCTACAGTTAAACCACAGATTGCAGTGTGGTGTCTTCTTAAGCTTCCCTGTAATTTAACGTTGAAACATTGAAGTTACGTAGGGCGTGACCCCGAGGGACTTTTGTTTCTTAAGTACGCATCTTGGGCACAAGGGAAGCCCATATGCCAAATTGAAGCTCTGTGTGTCTTATAGTGTTGAAGATTTTTCGTCCAAAAATAAATCCATTCTCCTTTATATGTTATATTTATAATACATACTAACAATTCATGCAAAGAATTGAGTTTTAACAAAGTAACAAATATAACGGAAGTAGGTCAATAACTAGGTTTAGTGAAAGCTAACAAACCATTTATCTAGTTTCAATGATATTTTTGTGATAAATCTCTAGACTTCTTTTATCAAAATATACAAAATTTAGCACTCGCATGACTGGATACTCCAATATTTCATTCATACCTGATGTAAATTAATCCTTACCACTGATAAATTTTGATCTTCGAATTTAGAATTCTCATTTACTACCTTCCACACAAAAAAACTAAATTTTAATTAATTTTCAACTTCACAATTTTTTAAAATTTATAATATGTATAGTTCTATTACGTATTATGGTTCTATGGTGGTACATAATACTATGTTCATTGGACTCCCTGACAATTATTTATCCTTTAAGTAAAGTCATAAATCAATGATAAAGAAATTCGATGAAGTCTGTATTAGATACATAATTTATGGGAGACGAAATTAAAAAAACCGTAAAAATTTAAGTCAAATTCGTATATTGAATCACTTCACAACAACTTACTTCATACAATGATGACTTAAAAATGTATAAACCCTTACACACTCAGATCTGTTATATCTGAACCAGTCCCAATTAATCATAAATATTTTTTGTTTATGGCGTTTGCTGTTTTGCCAGTAACAAATCTTTCATACGATCCATTCACATTTACTCATAATAACCTTGAAATGTCCCTTGCTATTTAATACTGCTGGTCGGCGTTTTATATTGTAGTATTATGATATCAACCAAACCCGGGTAGATGATAAAAATATAACCTACATTTTCCCATCATTAAAGCATAGCGTCCAGTAACTAATTCCTTCCCGTATAAACCACAATATCTATCCAACTTGGTTAAAGAAGTCGTATCAAAGACATTAGACTAGTTACACTTCATTCCGCCGTAAAAACCAGACATGCGTTCACAATGGATCAAACTGCAGTGCCCTAACCCTTGACAAGGGTGCAACCCGAGTCGCCGCGCGCCGGCCACACTCCCCCGCGCATGCGCAGACTCGGGGCGGTTTTTTGCCGCGCAGCTGAGCCACAGCCACACGTGGAACCGTGGGAAGATAGGGGCGGCCACGCCATATGGTAAACCGTTCCCCGATAAGGGTAGGATTGAATGTCTAGTGAAAATATTTGCCCGACGCCACCTGTGCGGATCACGGAACGAGCGAGAGCGGCTCGGGGATCTGATTACGACGTCGGT
The DNA here is from genome assembly GCA_035578135.1 of Flexamia atlantica. Lineage (NCBI taxonomy): Eukaryota > Metazoa > Arthropoda > Insecta > Hemiptera > Cicadellidae > Flexamia > Flexamia atlantica. The sequence goes on along the minus strand of JAQJVK010000002.1, from coordinate 37,237,508 downwards.
TTGAGATACGGCTTGTCTTTGGAGGTTGGAGATGATTGGTTTAGATTACCTTCGATTTTTAAGGTATTGCAAAAAAGGGATGGATCATGCTTATTTCATTCTATTGCAGGGGTTCTGGAATCTAGAAAAGTCTGGAAGCGGATAAAAATATTTTATCCGAATGAACTTTGCACGCTTATATTGAAGGTACTGTAAAACACAATTTTTAAACTACTTGTCAATACTCGACTTAAAACTTTTTGACTGGGAGTCGGCCCCTTTGGGTCGGTTACATACCCTGAAATGTAAGCAAATCTAACACAATGCCACAAACCCGAGTTCGAACGGACAATTGAATCAAAAATAATTGCAGCCGATCAAACTTTCCACAAGTGTGTGTAAATCTGAAAATTGTCAATAGGTATTACGAGCGTCGTAGTTGTTATTTCAAGATACGGTTGAGTTCATCACGATACCTATAAAAAGGTTGTCTGGTTTGACCTACGTATACCATCAGTATCTAATAGAGAAGAAAATCTTTATGGCTTGACCCATAAGGAAAGTGGTTTAGGGAAACAAGCTCAGTTCAAACAGTAGACCATTTTAAAGGTATCGTGAAGCTTATAACACAGCACCAATACCACATCTCGAAAGGTAGACTACGACTACGAGTATAACGTTCGTAATGACAATTTAAATATCTCTAAATTTTACATTCATGGAAAGTTTTATAGGCTGCCATTTTTGGCTCAGTTGTCCCTTTGAGTTTGGGTTTTCTGAATGTCTTACACAAAGAGATCTTTATTTTAAGTACGTGTCAATCGATCCTGGCTTACGAATAGGAATGACCGTCTCCTTCTGGGCCGACACCCAGAGGAAGTCAAGAATTGGCTAAGCACTGTCTACGTAGTCTTTATCTTCAAAGTAGATATATAACGTTTAGAAAAAGATATTAATATGCATAATTTTTAGCAATTTTATATAATATACAGTACATATGTACGTGGGTATAACTTCACTGACCTTAATCCATGTTTTAGTGAATATCCTCCAATCCCCATAGGGAAGAAGCGGGAACGCGTCTAGTTCCATCTCAACAAATCGCCACCTCGACAGACCGCCACTTTGACCGGACGGGGTGGCGACTTAACGCAAACGCAATGTGACGGTTTGTCGTGTAATTGGTGTCAAGACACCTTGGAGTACAGGAGGTGGTCACCTGACGTGGTCGAGCAAGGTGAAGTCTATATTGGCTTGAGTCTATGTGGTCTATATGTAGGGTGACCAGCAGAAGCCCCGTAAAAACGGTAAAGTCCCGTTTTTTAACGTTGCGTTTGGTTGTCCCGAAAAACATTGTCGGGACGTCAAAATGTCCCGATTTTTTAAAGTAGGCTATAATAAAAAAAATACCTAACGTTATCTTAAAAATTTAAAGGCATCTCACATTACTTATGGTTACCTATGGTTATAAAAGAATATTACGAACTTTTACCAAATGCTAAACAAGATTTTAGTTTTACGCCACCTATATTTGAAGCTCTTCTTCAAGGATTACGTAACTTCAAAATGGATTGTTGCCAGTTCTACAATCATACAATAGATAGAAAATGAAGCAAGTGACAAGTATAACAAAACTTGAAACATTTAATGAACTTATTGTTTAATTTTTGTATAGCTGTTTTCCCAGCATAACAAATTAACAATTCGAACTTAAAGTTTAAGATAATCATGATACTGTTTTGATCCGACTATTATATATATGTTACAACCTACATAATCTACATAATTAATCGTTAGAATTTTTTATTTTATAATAAAATGTTAAGATCTTAAAAATGTGACTTGATTATTTTCAATCCTTAGTAAGTGGTGATTAAAAAAATTATCTTTCATGGCTGCATGTTATTTATTGTATTCTCAAAGAAAAACTATAAAAATCTTGCGCTGTAATAAGTTCAATAAATGTAAAATAAAATTCATGGTCTAAAAGCTTCAAAACAGTTTGATACTTAATTTCTTCAATTCCAAAATTTGTAAAATAAAGAGACCCCCGGCGTATAATGTGGGGGGGGGGGGTGAGTTTTGTTTAAGTGTCCCGTTTTTATTTGGGAACAATCTGGTCTATCTATATTGGTCTATATGTGGTCTATACAGAAAAGATGCCAATCCGTCATGGTATCATTTCGTCAGGTTTTCACCCCTATAGGTAATCATTTCACTAAACTATGATTCTTTTGGGGCGGTTTCAGGTCCCGGGTTTAACGCTAGTCTCAGCTTAAAAACTGGTTAAAACCGGTTTTTAGACAGCAGTTTTAAGTATTCCATTATGATCCACTCATTTATTCCGGTCCAATAACTCAACCGACCATCATCATTCACTTATCCCTGTCCAAATTCGAATTGATTAACTATTGTACTCGCAAGTCAACTGTATGACTGTATAAATATTCTCTAGGCAAAAAATGTGAAATTTTAATTGTATTATAAATAGTTGGTAATGATTCAAAAATTTAACAACCGAATGATTAGAATAAAAAACTAAAAAATTACTAAAGCCTCAACTGAGCGCCATGCCAGGGTAGAAAAGGTGGCGATTTGCCGCGGTGGTGTCATGATGCGAGCGTGCAAAGTGGCGATCTGTCATGTACCGTACTCGGACGACAAACCGCCACCTCGCCATCTCAGGGTAGAAAAGATGGCAACTTGTCGCAGTGGTGCCATAACGCAAGCGTGCAAAGTGGCGATCTGTCATGAACCGTACTCGAACAACAAACCGCCACCTCGCCAAATCAGGGTAGAAAAGGTGGCGACTTGCCGCGGTGGTGTCATGACGCGAGTGCAAAGTGGCGATCTATCATGAACCGTACTCGAACGACAAACCGCCACCTCGCCATCTCATGGTAGAAAATGTGGCGACTTGTCGCAGTGGTGCCATGACGCGAGCGTTCAAAGTGGCGATCTGTCATGTATAAGGTGACCAGATTTTGAAAAAGCCAAAACGGAACGCTGACCTCCGGGGGGTATGGGGGTATGGATTACGCCCCATAAAGAGAGGGGGTCCGGGGTTCCTCCCCCGGAAAAATCTTGAAATTTAGGAGGAATTTGTTCCGTTTTTAGACTCTTTCAGATTGAAAATATGTGTTAGACTCTAGTTCATCTTTACCATTAATTCTAAGCTCCTAGGAACCTACAAAATAACCGAAAAAATTTATTTAAGAGTTTTTACATTAAAACGTATTTCCATACCCCCACAAAGAGAGGGGGGTCCGGGGGTACTCCTCCGGAAAATGTTGAAAAATTACGAGCATTTGGGTGGGTTTTTAGATTTTTAGGTTGAAAATTATTTGATATACTCATGTTCATCTTAACCATTAATTTTAAGTTAACGGGAAACTCCAAAAAAAAGAGAAATATTATTTAACAGTTTTTTTTTACATTAAAACGTATTTTTTAAAGTATATTTCTTACCATTAACGCCATAACGGGACAAATGGGCGTCCCGAGGGAGTTCGTCGGGACAAAGGAACACGTCGCTAAAAAACGGGACTGTCTTGCTCAAAACGGGACGTCTGGTCACCTTAGTCATGTACCGTACTCGAACGACAAACTGCCACTCACCATCTTAGGGTAGAAAAGGTTTGGGGTCTTGTTGCGGTGGTGCTTTGACGCGAGCGTGCAAAGTGGCGATCTGTCATGAACCGTACTCGAACGACAAACCGCCACCCCGGCTAGTAACGTGACGGCGATTTGTCGGTGTTGAGCCCATCGATGGCGCCTTGACGGCGACATCGGTGTATTTTTATGTGTTGGTAACATATGGAGTGAAGTGTGTTTTAAAGGTGCGAAGTTATAAGTAAATCAACGCCTTCCTTTTTCATCAAATAAAAACTGCAATAACCAGATGAAATATGGTTCACACATAACCCCAAAATCAAAGGAACCGCATTCATTACCAAATTCCTCAGACCCCAAATGACCTAACAGCAGGGATTTCCATAAAACATAAAACCCATCTGCTCCCGATTTTTGGTGCAGGGCGGCGGGGAAACGCGCCAAATATAGACTAATTAACAGATTTTTAAAACACATCTCTAAGCTGTAAAACACGGGCTTGGTTTTCGTAATTGGGCCCAACCAGCCCAGATGGGCCGCAACACGTGCTGATGGAAGCCAGATAGCCGGGACGAGGGTCGACACTTTGACAGCGCCCAGAGGAAGTCGGTTATGCGTTTTGCGTGTTTTTCGCAACCCCCGGCTCGGGTTGCGTCTTGAGAAGCCATCAGTGCGGTTTTTTCGAGGGCGGAGTCCCAGGGGATGTTATGAGCCCGGTGGTTTGTTTCCTTTAACGCTGAAGTGATTTACGTTTAGGCGGATATGGGACACGTGTGAGGGATGGAGTTGAGAGTTGATGGATTAGCGACTAAAAGGGGTCTCTAGAAAAGAAAAAAATACTTTGAATGGTTCATGTACAATATTTCAATGAATAAAGCGCAGACAATATACGTTTTAAAATACTAGTAAAGGTGTTTTAAGTGGTGCGACTTTAATAATGACTAGATACCTGCCGCAGCTTCGCCTGCAATGACACTCACAGCTCACAAAATATTAAAGCTGATTATAACTGAATTTATTCATCCATAATATTTTTAATTGTTTAAAAAAGCTCGGAGTAGGAATAAAATTTAATTGATTTTATCCCCCGGATTTTCTTACTCAATTCATCACCAACACGTCGTTTCTTATTTGGGAAGGTCTTTAAACCTATAAGTGCATTTGGCAAGTATGGAACTGACAGAAAAGATTCGCCTGCAATGACACTCACAGCTCACGAAATATTAAAGCTGATTATAACTGAATTTATTCATTCATAATATATTTAATTGTTTTAAAAAACTCGGAGTAGGAATAAAATTTAATTGATTTTATCCTCCGGATTTTCCTACTCAATTCATCACCAACACGTGATTTCTTATTTGGAAATGTCTTTAAACCTATAAGTGCATTTGACAAGTATGGAACTGACAGAAAAGATAAGTACTGTCACTACATATTTATGATTATAATACAGTATGTAAACTATCTCTAGTTAAAAATAACATAATTAACCCCGTCAACAAATAAAACACTTAAATATAAAGGGTGATTCAGTTAGAGGTTCCAATTTAAAAATTGAATAATATGCATTGTAGTTAACTTACTAGGAATATTTTTATTTATACACATTTATTAAAGATTGACATTAAACATGGAAAATAGTATCCGTCAAATTACCACCACGTGCGTCCCTGCAGTCTTCAGCCCTTTTGATGAAATTTTTCATCACTTTCTCGATCAATTTTTGTGGAATTTGATGGATTATTCTGCGAATCTCGTCCTTCATCCGCTCCGGAATCGAGTTGTGCTTATTTGTGTAAACCTCCTGCTCAAATAACCCCAAAGGGGCAGAAAATCCACTGGCCTGAATAAATTCATTGATGTGAGGTCACATGATCTTGCTGGCCAATGTTGATCGCCGAAATGAGAGATTAAACGGCCGGGAAATTTTGTGTGCAACAACTGACTGTTTCTCGTGCTATATGACAAGTGGCCCCATCTTGTTGAAACCACAAGTCATTCAACTCGTTATTAACAACCAAGCATTCAAACTGCTGCCAAAAATAATTGTTTATTATCTCCCGATAACGTTCCCCACTGACTGTAACTGCACCGCCACCCACGGCCATTTTCAAAAAAGTAAGGGCCAATCACGCCACCAACCCACAATCCACACCAAATCAAAGAGTTACCTTTTTTGGACGTTTTTTTCGGATGAAAAGCATGACGATTTTCAAGTCCTCAAATGCGGCAGTTTTGCTTGTTTACTTAGCCATTGATATGAAAATGGGCTTCATCAGAAAAGATTATTTTGTTCACATAGGAAATTTTCCCCATTTAAAAAAATGGTTTTAACGATTAAAACACGTCCTTCATTCGAATAACGCTTCATAACAAAAAATGTCAATACACAACAATGCCCAATTACAAAACATCAGTTGTATCTTGCATACGTGACCAGTGCTACCAAATTAAAATTGTAACCTCTAACTGGATCACCCTATATTTATATTTACAAAGCTTTATATATAATTGCGTTGACAAGATCAAGGAATCATAGGACAACCGCAGTGCTACTACAGGTCAGTCGCAATCAACAGACAGAAGAAAAATAACATAACTCTTGGAACTTCTGTCTCGTGGTTGTTGAAAAAAGGATCAAGAATAAAAGCTGAAGAAAACCTTGCACATAAAAAAACCTTTCCATTTATTCCCTAACTATTTCCCAGACACCTTTCAAAATAAAAAAAACAATGCCAGTTCACAAATCTTAGCTCCTTTCAAAACCAAATCGACTTTAAAAAAAACTTAAAAAACCAGCGCTTGATTTCAGTAGGAGACTCCGTCTTACAAAACCTAGCTAATTTACACCTCGACTCTTCTTTCTGTTGTTGAAAAACCCTATCTACAAATCGTATCAAGACGGTAGCCTGCGCTACCGGCCGCCACATATCACTGTAATGGGCTGGCTCCTTTATTGTCGGCGGCGAGACGCTATAGATTATGGAAATGTAAAGGGTTGCATCTGCATCTTCCGTCTCCCTCACTCCCACACTTCTCCCACCTACCCTCTCTCTCCCAACCCCCGGTAGCGATCTGATACTGGAACCACCCCGAGGTAACTATGCCGTAATAACTATAAAGTCTTTCGACCAGACCGACCGGCATTCATTAGTTTTCTTTCACCTGCATGTTTTTTATCCACGGTAAGAAATTTGCCTAAGGGGTTGTCTGTGAAGGTTAGGGATGGTTACCCCTTTCTAGATAAGATCTAGAGGGCTTTTTATAAATCGTCACGCTTATCGGATCATTCTTTTCTACCAGGTACGGGAGAGTTCGGGTGGGGAGGTATCATAGGGTTTGGTAGGATAGATATAGATCTTGGATCAGATAATAGTCCAGTAATGTATAATAAGCCCAGTGATATTAATAATTTACTCCATATTTAAATTAAGATATACCGACAAATTAAAAAAGTAAACAATTTATTACATTAGCCGATTAGCTTATAAACAAACACTTCCCAAATTCATCGATTAGATGTTTCCATTTTAAAAATATAGTATAAAATACATTGAATGTGAATCCACACTCAAGTGAGAACAAAATTATGAACACAAAAATATATTAATTAATGTAGATTTTTCAGCGGAAAAATAAGGATTTGAATGGTTGTGAGATTTACTGATTTACTTACCTCTTCAGTACCGTAATTCTATGCAAACATTTCCCTAAAAGATTATCTGATTACTAAAAACTTCGAGATAATAAAATTATATTTTTGCTATACATACGTTAAAAGTACGCTGTTACGTTATGTTATTTTTGATATTTCGATAAAATATGGACATTATGCACCTTTTTAACTTATGGTGTAAAACCTCACACTTAACATAAACTAAAAATCAATCTTTTGTTGGGTCTTTTGTGCAACTACAACCGAACCAGCGACCACATAGTACATTTATCACCGAACATAATTTTTACAATTACAATGCGGAAGTGCAGCAAGTCCACGGCGCTGCACATGTTCCCCAGGCTTCACACCTTGTTGCGTTACTTCGCGCCCATCCCAGGAACAGTCCAGCCTATCGCCTTATCTGCGTCGGAATCGCCAGGTGAGAGGCGGCGGCGTGCCGAGCGGCGCTGCGTGTTTAGACTTCTCACGCTCTTATCAGCGTGTCACCCGTGTACTGATAAGATATCACTCGCCGGCTCAGCTGACTATTCCGCCGCCGCTGCGCCGCGCCGTCGCACGCCTCCACTCTCTGTGACAAGTGTGACAACTGCGAGTTTTATTCGTCATTTGATGAAAATGCATTCGAATAGTTTTTGAAATTAAAAAAAAGAACAATAGCAGAATAATTTTCCTGTATACAGGTGAAAAGTAATAACTAACCTGGAACCAATAACACTGTCAATTAACCAATTAATCATATTTCGATATTTTTAATCGTCGAAGTTCTTATGAGCAATGTTAGCCTAAGTGGCAGAAAAAAACAATTTAACGTATCGTTAAGTTTGCATTATCGTTTTCAATGAAAAACGTGTTGCATAGATATCTACTCTACGATTTTTGTATGCAGCATTTTAACCCCCCCCCCCCAATTTTGATTTATATAAAAATCACTGTCATCCTACAAAAATTAACAATTTTTATATTTTGAAATATACAAATTCACTAAACAAATTAAATTTAAAAGTTACGTCAACATTCATCAAAACACAATCTTTACGTCTCTGATATCTATATGGCAAACTTTGTTTAAGAAAACTAATATCGAACTGTTCCTCTTTGTTCTTTAATTCCACTATGTATGTAAAAATAATACACTTTTAATCATTCATGAAAACACACATATTGCACACCATTGATTCATTCGTTCAATTCATTAAACTCAAAGGAAATGCTGTATCGAACTGAACTGATGAAGCCTGAACTCACAATAACAGCCTCAAGATATTTACAATCCCAAGTAGATCATCCTGTTTACAATTTGCACCCCTCATTTTTCTCGCAAGACTCTTACATCTAATCCAAACCCGCGGCCAGCGGAGTGTTCTAATCCCGTTTCCCGTGTTTTCCTCCCGAAACCCGATACTTTCCCCGTATAATTTTATTTGCAAACTGTTCACGAGGATTCTAATTGGGTTCGGGTCCGGGCCAGGTAGGCGCTTTTGTGCCCCCATCACTCCCAGCCCGGCGACATCATTGTCCGCTAATGCCGCTAGGAGCGCTAGTGGAGCGTAAAACTATTGTGAGGCCCGCTTGTATACTGCTATATTGTTATAATATTATATAGTGGTGTGTGGTGAGCCATGGGCTTTCTTCGATATTATAAATAACACCGTTCCGCGCGCAGCTGGCCCTACGGTTGTCACAAGTCAGTACCCTCGGACCATTCCTTTTCCTCGGCATCTCGGTCCACTTAGTTATCTTAAAAGGTCGGCGATCGAGGGTCCTTTGTGCCACTAAGCTGAGGCGTTAGAGGAGTTATGAGTGGTAATTTTTCAGGAAGTTAGAATCCGTTTCGAATGGGTCACCTGGATGGCGTTAATTTGATCACTATTGTCGCCGTGACGCCGGTTTTGCCCATTTGGTGAGTTTAAGGGTGGTATTTTTCGGGAGTTTAACTTTATCTGCCTATAAAACCTCAGGGACTGAAGAGATAGAACATTCTGTAGAGAGACGAAAATAAAGGACAAAAAGGTACGTAACATAAGGCATGATAACAGTTCCTCCCCCGTAAAGAACATTCTGTAGATAGACAAAAGTAAAGTACAAAAAGGCACATAACATAACGCACGATAACACGTCCTCCCCCATGATTTATTTCCTCAACAACTTTTGTTTTATCATGTTATTTCGTTTTACCCCGAATGATATTTTAAGTAACTCTATATTGTTAAACGTTAATAATAATGTCCAACACTGACTGGAAGTCTGTAGTAAATATCAGAGAGTTATATGGTAAATTAAATCTGCGTTTCATACGAATAACATTTTTTGTTTTTGGGATAAATTTTTATAATATTGTTGAAGTGTAGGGTTGAAATGGTAAAACAGTATGGTTAAATTGTTTTCTTTTTTGTGGGAAAAGTTTTTAAAGATACAGTATGTATATTTTTATTTTGCAATATTTAATCAATTATTTGGTCGCAATTAAATGTTGACATAAAATAAATGTAAACATTAAGAACAATATTTGAAGAACTAATTAATTTTTACAATATAAATGCAATAATAGGCCTATTTCATTTAGAGAAATATTAATTAAGTTCATTTAGAGAGCTATATGTTTCCTTACTTATTCATCGCTCTACCTAAGCAATTAAAGAATGTATTTCAATAATCTCTAAAGAATGCATTTCAATAAACACTGAGTTAGCATGCAGTCTAGAGCTAATTCATTAACCAAAGTAGGCAAGTTTACTTTACCTTTAACGGCTGGCTTACTCGCATTTTTCAATTATTGAGAATATCGTAACCAGACCGACCGGTTGATTAATAACGTTTCCCATTCCATATCGAACCAGCAGCCACATCGATTGATCAAAGTCCAACAACGGGGTCGAGTCAATCGATAATCGAAAGGTAGACATTAACAAATCGCTCTTTCTTAACGTGTATGCAGTTATTCTTAATATTTTAAAATTGTGCCGTGTTAGTAGCTTTACTTTGACTGAAGGTAAAATCCACAAACCTATCTTTAACTATTTGTGTAAGTAAACAATAAATAAGCCTCATTTACCTTATATTAATTTTAATTTATATTAAAGGCTTCATTGCGGAAAAAGCCATATATAGAGGACCAACAAGTACCGCACTGTTGCAGAATAAACGCATGGCCTGATATTAAAAATAGCCTTGCTGTTATTTGATTGAACCGCACACTCCTATCATTCTTATCTTATGTCTGCCACGTTCTGTTATACTGCCTTATCGGTGGTGCAGAAATAGACGTATTTGTACATGTGAATACAAACATGCTATTGATGTTTTCTTCTGTGATTGCAATTTATTACTATATGATATGTTTATGAAAATGCATGCCCGGCAACGTGAGTCTTATCATTGCATACCTTTGTTTACCTGAGTGCCTGTGCTGCACCGGCGCATCAGGGAAAACATACTTTCCGCACGTGTTTCACTTTTTACCTCAGAGTAAAAACCCGCGTTTCTATGAAATCCGATTCAATTACAAAATATTTATGCACGCTTGTCGGCGTCCATAAGACAATAAGGACCTGCTTAATAAACGTGTATTGTTTACATTTATGCATTTAAAGTTAACGCAACCCAAAACTTTCTTTTATTAGTGAAGGATTATTCCCCCCAAGATCCCCGGATTTGACCCCACTGTATTATTTTCTTCGGGGATATAAAAAAGTGAGACCTACGAAAACGATTGTCAGGATATGCAGCACCTCAAAACAAATATAACAAATTTAATACAGAGGTGCGTTGCAAAACTTGTTCAGGGATTTTATGGAGAGAGAATAACGGTGTTAAAATGTCAATAGCGGATTATTTAAACATATAATGTAAGCTAAATGTGGTCAAACTTAATTAATAAAATAATGATGTATAAAATGTAATGATTAACAAAACAATACTCATTTAATCTTTGTATATGCATTATTCAATTTTAAAAATGGGTTGTGTTAAAAAAAATAGCCTGTAGTTCTGTGAAATTGTTATTTGCATACTACGTTCATGATAAACATTTGTATAATTTTTTTAATTGTTGTGAACGAATAAGGTTCTGATTATTAGAATTCAATGATCACATTTCGTATGTAAGTAACGACCAATTATGTTTTGATAAAAATCAACGAATAAAACCTAAAAATTACCTGCAACAATTATAGCATGGATCTCTCTGTAAACACTGTTGTGGCAAAGTGTAACATAGAAACCGCTCAAATGATCGTTGAAAAACTCGCTCATGTAAGCTCTTAAATTGTAGGTCACGTTTCACACTACAATATAAGTGGGTCACTGAGGATTATTCATATCCAAATGTGCCACGAAACTACACGTGATTACTTACTTATACTGATTGTAAAGTAAGTTTAATGTTTTTAGCAATGCAACTTATCATTGCCAAAGCTTGGAAGTCAGTATATTTCAAGGTGTTCCACGTTTGATTTATTCAGGACTGTCAAAACCAGCCCGAAATCAAAGGTGGTGTTGTAAAAGGCGTTTCTTGCCCAAATCTGTTGGATCGGGTTCGATGGTATCTCCACTTGACCAGAGACTGACGGCTGAGACGACCCGTGTCGCAGGGCGCCGCAGGGCTCCCGATGGTTCCTTAGTGTTATTGGGGGTGTCTGAATTGCCCTTTTATAAAACCCTGCGTTTGTCGATTGGTTGAAATTGTATTGAAAGAAATTGAAAGGAACATCAAAATTGTGTAGCATCTAAATTGTCAACTTTTCTATGACTATAATTTCAAAATTTGTCCCATTTATAAATACATGGACCTTCTATTCCTTTCTGGACCTTTTAAGCATGTCTAAAACATTCAACGGCATATCATGTAGGTCATCCATCAAAGTGCATTAATTATTATGAGTTGAAAAAAAATTCGATGGTAATATTGTGCGTTATGCTGTTGCTATATTATGAATTTATTTTTAAATATTAATAAAAATTACATATTATCGGAACTTTACAATTGTGTATTTGACAATCCTTGAAATTCTTAAATGTAAGTATTTATGTTTAAAAATGGATTACCTCAACGCCGAAAATCTGGTTGCAAAAATATATGTTATGGTTTTAAAGGTTCAGTGCTTAAGCCGCGAGGGCTGACATACCTGTCTGAAAGACCGTTGTGTATGAATGACTGAATGACATCTTATGTTTCCAAAGCTGATTTATATACCGGAGAGCAGAGAGCATACCTTATTACGTGCTTTCAACGGAAGACTTTAGTGTTTTGAATAAAAAGGATATAGAGAATCAATTTGCTAAAGAAATAGTCAATTACTCTATAGCTTTCATTTGTAAAAGTCTCCTGAAGAAATAATGTCTATGGCTTCTCTACGTTCCACTGTCAATTTTAAACAGCTGACAGTCTGTAAAGCTGTGTTCCAGTTGCTATTCTGAGGCTTCTTCCAACTACTGTAAAAACAAGTTTCAAGGGCGCAAATCGACTGCCGAACAATCAACTCGGCGCGGCGAGACATAAAGGCACTCAATTTCTAGCGTGAGTGCCCGTCTTTGCCGCCTAGCCGCCGCTCTTGTCACAGTGGGAGGCGACAAACAAGCCGAAAGTCGCTAGTTAGCCGCGTTGTGCGCGATCACCCGACCTCGACCTCCTGACAAATTCTCAAACCCGCCGCCTTCCACAAGAGAAAAGAAGAGACTGTGCAAACAAATTGGTGCGATTGTGTCGGCAGCGGCACCCGGACCAATTACACCCCGGGTCTGACAAAGGAGCGGGAAGAAACCGAGAAAAGTATCCGCGCCGGGCAGAATCCATTACTGCGACAAAGGTGAGGAATCAGAAGCGAGAAGGTCCGTTTCAAAGGATCCGTTTGTCGAGATCTACAATACATCTTGTATCGCAGCCCTCTTTAAGGCCTCTTTAGAATCCTCGGCCCCTTCTTTTGACGAGCCCCGTTTTCGTGTTTGCTGGATGTCCTTTGTGGGGCCAGCATCTGCGTAAACATTGACCGCTGACACCTCCGCCGTCCGCAGTCCGAGCTCGGTTGCTGTTAATGGCAGAATCAATATTTTCTGAGGATAGCGAAGATTGCTGGGATTCTGGTTACTGGGCAAACTGGCTTTACGGCTCAATCCGCTTTGTAAGCTGTTTATTTGACTTTTACCTCGGACAGTTCCTGAATTCCCATTGGCAGCCCATTTTCACTCATATAGAATATAATAAGTTTACTCGTACTAGTCACTGCAGCAGCTTTGGCTGGAAATGGAATTTTTAGCTCCGTAATCAGGAAAAGGATTTCTGTAAATTTATATAAAATTATATAGCTGAATGGGAAAAAAATTCCAATTTTTTTTGTTTTTTTTTTTGTCAGGTTTCATTTACAACCCGAAGTGTGTATTTCCGGTCGGTAGTCAGGTAATCTTCGGCTAGGTAGCAATCAAAGCCTGTGCGTGAGGAGACTCAATATGAGTGCTCGTTGTTTACAACCTGCGCCCTACGGTATTAACCCGACGCCCGAGGCACTTTCAATTTCACCGGAAAGGTTTCCCACCTGAGAAGCCCTTTAATCTTTATAATTACACTTATAACCCATTGAGCTCGCGGACGGGACCGAAGGGTAGTATTTCATTTTTTGGGAACAAATTTGCCCGAAACACTAAAACACCGTTATTTATCGGTAGAGGTGAGACAAGAAGGGGGCGAGTAGTAATCAAGACGGAAATTAGTTTGGGCGGAAGGGATGTGCCCCGAGGGTAACGCCGGTAGCTAGGGGCGGGTAGTAGACCACACATACGCCCAGGGCGGCCCCACGCCCACCGCCGAGGGCGCACTCGGAGGGGCGGTATTGGGATCTTCGCTGTCGAGAGTTATAAATTACGCCCTCTGACTAATAACTGTGGGGTCTGAGTTATTTTTTCGTTGCTCCGTTGCTCCATTTAGGCTAGGCCTAGTAATCATTAGGGCAAATTCATTTTTTACTAATTGGATACAAATCAGTTTTTAGGTTTGATTACATCGAAGTCATGCAACTGAAAATTAAGGATGTGCATTCATTTGTTATTATAGTACCGTGTTACTTTAATAACAACTAAAGGAACCTGTCTGCGCCAAACACCTGATGATTACAGGTATTGTTTAGTCCGAAATTTGTAGAAAACAAGCTTTCATGTGACAAGCCTCCAGTCTTATTCTAATATTATTTCTGAACTGTTTAGTGAATAGAAATCATTGTCCAATTCAAACGATATTCAAAAATCATTTAGGTCCAAGATAATATATTAAAACTATAGTTGAGAGACTTCGAAGCTTATAGTTGTTATCACATAAGTTAACATTTACAATGTCTAGTTTTATTTCGGTAATTAAAGTAAAAATTGGCGTAAATTCGTCCATTTACTATTAATCTATACAGCAAGGCAATTCAGAGAAGATAAAACTTTTTGCCCTATGGTATAAAGATTACGGCGTTTAGTTAATAAAAGTGTTGTTTGGTAAAATATGTAAAAATATTTAATGTACAGATTAATATAGAGACCTAGTACTTAGTATTAACTGCAACCTGTATTCCCTTCCTAAACAAAAGTGGTAATAGGGCTTTACGTCACCCTCTGTGCTCTTAGCTTAGCAGCACAGTGTAACAACACCAAATAGTATGTTGTCAAAAAAATTAAGTTTTCATAACAACTAATTTTTGAACTTCAATTGAAAATTCATGTTCTTACAGTACAGACAACTATACAAGAAACATCACAATTTACCACTTTTCACAAAGCCATTCTTTTACATATCAACGGCGCTCATCTACCCTAGCCCATAAACCCATAAAACCCAAGTGGCCATAAAGGGCCGAGTGTAAAGTGTAAAGTGAGTGACACGGTCGGGCGTGTTGCTTGCACGTGTGGCAAACAGGCCATTACCCAGATAGACAATCTGGCCGAGGCGGAGATAATGATATCTTGTGTTTCCTGCGGGACCGTGAGAAGCGCACCTGCCTCTCCCTGAATAAATACGGCCTAATGACGACCAGTGTCCTTCACCTTCACGACGCCGCGCCGGCGGGCCGTGGGCCGAGCTTTGCTGCGGGAAGGTCAGTTGTCGACGTGGTTCTCATGTTCGGCAAGGTAAAGAAGTATTTATTCATGTTGAAGCCTTCCGGAATTGGTTAATCAATAATAAACGGTTTACATACATAGACGTCACAATTCCATAAAAGTAATAAGTTGTACTTTTATGGAATTGTGACGTAAAGGTATGTAAACCTGTTTATTATCAAAGACGTATTTTAGTAAAAAAAATAAAGTTAAAGAACTGACAAAAATACTTTAGACTTGGTTAATAAAAAGAGGTTGATTATCAGTTCACGAGGTTATTATAAAGGTTGTTTTATAGGCTAAGTACTAGTGCCGTCTTTTGATAAAATTAAATACAGTCGAGATTTTTAGAAAAAGTTATTATTTCAGATTCTACTCACTTTTCTACGCTTTTCCTATACGATAACTTGTTTGATTAAGCACATTTCACACTAGGAGGATGTATTAATTTCTATACTTACCGAGACTTCATAATGTAAAATCAAAATTTAAAATCTTTCCTCATGCGAATCTGCATCCACCTCTCATATACGTCTTGCAACTTGATGGTTACCACCACTGTTCTAAAGCTCCAGAAGGGTTTTTTGCACTTGAAAGCACACCTCTCAGGGTAAAGGATAAGGAGGTCAGTTCTCCTTCATTACCCTTGATTTAAAGCAACAGGCAATGGATCACCTATATCGTTAATCCAGGCCTACTGTTAAAGGGCAAGATCGTTGCAACTGTATTCTGAACCAGACGACAGTTCATGTCGCAAGGTTAAAAATCAAAAGCACGCCTTATTTATCAACTCTAAAAATCTCAGCAGAACGATGTAAAATTAAATTTATGGCATTGTGAAGTAACGAAATCTTCCTCTGCATGATAATACAAATTTCTCGTCGCTGATAAGGCCAAGAAAGTCTAAATAATTTTGATGTGTTATCCTCGATCATCGCACTTATACAGCCAGGATCTTGATTTTCATAACAACTAACGTAGACAGAGACGAAAATGAAAGAGGTGGAACGTGTGGCATTGTGATTGTAATATACATAGAGAACGGCTTTGCTCGAAAAAATGAATAAGGCTGGTCCGATTTTTACAATAATTACTGAAAATCCGTCAAAACATTTTATACAATAGTATAGAGTTGTTGCCCTATGCGGTAAGTTCTTAACTTTTATATGTTTATCAAACTTAAACTTAATCTTAAGATCTTTTGAAATATGTTGACGTTAAACACCAATGCGTGCCACAAATACCTGAATTATACATAGCATTTACAGAATAAAAGCTCATCATAGAGAATGAATTAATGTTGTAATTGGCTTGAAAAGGTTTGTCACCACATCGGTTACATCCCCCTAAATTAGGAGCAGTTTTTTTGTTAACGGACATTTAGTCTATTTTATATATTTTTGTTTTGTTAGACATCCCTGTCCATTCTCAGTTAAAAATATAGCTACTCGTCCCTATACAGTAATAATTAATATACCAACGAGGATTAAACTACTGTACATTCTATACGCTAAGGTAAATCGTGTGTAAGAGCTGTTTCTCAGATAGTCCGCAAGCACACCCCTAAAGGAAATAATAGGATCATCTTTTCTCTAATGAGGAAACTAATAATCTCTAAACCACTAAGTTTCCAAAAACTTGCTTCAAAGCTTTGGAATATGATTACTTACTTCCGTAAAAAGTAAAAATCTTTTATTTGAAATATGTTAAAAACCGAGTGAACCTAAATATAAAGATAGTCTGTATATTTGCGTGCAAATCGCAAGAAAGCCGTGGAAACGCTAAAGTTTATTTATAAATCGATTTGTAGCCATTAATCAGTGAAACTGCTCAATTTACTTTGTAACTAAACCCTTCCCCCTTCATTATCTCTTATTCAATTTAAAGAGATTGCTAATAATTTATTTACACACGAGCAGTTGCCCGTGGCTTCGCTCACGATAAAAATCTGCTTCTGTCAAATTGGAGTATCCACAGCTGTTTATATTTAAATATTTGAATTTTTATATTCCTCAAAAATGTAAACATTGAAACTGAGGACGTTCACGGGGCGTAGCCCGAGGGGATTTTAAGGAAGTGAATAGGCCTATGTGTTTCCGGGGTTCAAGATGTACCTCTTTGTGAAATTTCAATCCAGTCGGTTCAGTATTTTTCGAGTTCACTTGCCACATTCATACATACAGAAACCACCTCTTCTTTATAATAGTATATAGATAGATTATATACCTATACCTATTCTTATATTTTTTATTTTTATATAAATGTTTAAGTGTTGAAATTAAAGAATCATGTTTTGTTTCGACTAAACTTTTTATTTCGAAATTATAAAAAGGTATACAATCGTCAAAGTTAAAAATAAAAACACCAGTTACACGACTTTATTATGGTGCCGCCATCACTCTTTTTAATCATAGAACAAAACCAACCGTACCTTTAATATAATTTAATGGTACTGTAATTAGAGCAATACAATATTTTGAATTGCAAAGCTTTGTCTATTTTGTTATTATTCTTACCTTGTCTTTTTTCATACTGTTTCACACATTTCCTAAAGTGAGCTAAAGATTGACTTTTAATTCATATCTTCGGGTATGATAAGCACGACACGTTAATTATATGTGCTAACGAAACCCTAGCAAATACCCAGGTAATACCTGGGTAAAAATGCCCAGATTTTTTTTATTTAGTTCTAAGTTTAAAATTATAACCATTATCATTGTAATTTATTTCAAAGGAGCGAAAATACAAACCTAAAAAGTTTTCTCATCATACATCCGTTAGAGATTGAATGTCTCGCCTATTATTTTTAAATTTTCCACCTCTCGTGCGCACTGTAGTTTGCGATACCAAGTTATATCATCACTTTCCATGATAACCCCTTGTTTTTAATAACTAACACCCATTCAAATATAACTTATGTGCGTCAGAGAATTCGGGGTCTTATCTTATATTCTAACAACAGCCATGATAATACTAATTCACATAACATGCATTGAACCTATATACATCTGTTCTGCGAACACTTTGAACATTGAATCGACTCTCTAATTTTTTGATAGTTGTTAAGTGTTTCACCATTACTAACCCGACAAATCCTTTTGGGTTTATCCCACAAATGTCAGTCAGTCACACCTACTCCAACTGAGCGTACAAGAAAGGAAATAACGGCTTTGTCAATACATATCTAAATCTATCTTTCAGAGTTTCAACCGAAGTGAGTGAACGTTCAATAATGCCAAGGAAATCCTGTTTTATACAAATAATATTAATTACCGAAATAATTAGTCCCCAGTAATTTATCAAGAAAGTTAGGCGGGTTTTCTGGGAAAGTGTATGAATATATTGTAGTAATAGAAAACGTTTTAATTGGGTGGACTAATTAAATTAATTTTGTCTTTGTTAACATTCCTGTAGTTTTCTTTCAATACTATCTTAGGTTAAGCTATGAAATATGTATGCAATTATTTCCTTTAATAACTTGTGATTGAAATTCAATAAGTATTTTTTAGGTATTTTCTTATAAATAAATAAAAACAACAAAACCTGTAACTTTCCATTGTTGTGTATTTTTATGAACAGTTGTAAACTTTACATATACTTTCCTAGCACATGATATATTCCATCTAGAACATTTATTAATGTTTATACGTTAAAAAAATAAGCAATTTATCACTTTTCAGTCATACAAAATAATAGTTTTGTAATTTTTCAGTGATGAAGGTAACAAGATCCGTACCAATCTTTTGCCACTGATGTAATGATTGTTTAAGAGCTGTTTGAATATTAGTTTAAATTCTTCCATATTTATCATCAAGTGTGAACATTTAAAGGTAAATCTTGATTCAGTATTCTTTCCCAAGACATTAAGCCACTCTTAACAGCTAGCGAGGGTGTAGAGTTTATAGCAGGCTTGTATACTGACTAGCTTCACCATCTATTCCCTTCGTTGACATAGGAAGCAATACATCTTGCTATCTGTAGGACTATCTCTCTCTAGTGGTCTTGCATCGAGTGATGTCGCAACAATAAATACTGGCTGCCATCGAGTATAAAGTAGAAATTGCGCACCTGCCTGATCGCAGATTTATTAGGCAAAGATGCAATCTCGTGTAACCTCTCATGCTGGACATTCTGTTTCTTTCACAATAAGTGACGTTTCAAGCAAAACGTTGTCGGTAAACTAGTTCCTGGCGGTAAAATTAAATCTTCTACCTAGAGTTTATACTTATTTTCTTAGATGTAATATGGTTGGATATGGGTAAAAATTTGATTAACCGTGAAGAGATTTTTTATCATAAGGAGACATTTTTTTTAATGAATGGAAGGTCAATTTCTATGATTAGGCTAAAAACTTTTAAAAATATCTAAGTTATGTGCATGTTACAATGTAAGACCTTGTATAATCTAATGAAAGAAATAATAATGTTACATGATTTTTTTTATTTAATGTCAATATTCACTCAGATAATTAAGGGAACATATCACTTTCTTAATGAGATGCTGTTTGGAAATCCTATTAATCTGTTTTTTTATATAACAATATGAAGACCAACTTTTATTTTTCTTCTTTTTATGTCCTCTTCTCTTTTTTAGACTTTTTTAACCTCAAGTGGCACCACTTGCCAATTTAAAAGGTCTCATTTTTTTATTTTTGCTAAACTGAATGAGTTGATATCTAAGTTGTACATGTTGCAGTCTAACTCCTTTTACAGTACAACCAATTCAAAGCAGTAATATTGTTGAATTTTTTAACACCTGACAACATCGACTGTGATAATTTTTGGGGCAAACTATTTCACTAAAGACGTAATTAGATGCCATGATAAAAACTCTTTGCTTTGTTTTCAGTAAAATATTGGGAAAAATCTGTCATTTTTATGTTTTTGTGCCTATATACTTATAGAAAGTGGAAATCATCAGGCATCAGGCATCAGGTGGAACCACTTGCCTATGAAATGTCACAATTTTGTTAAAAAAATCGAATTAAGTGTCCGGCACTGATTAAATTTAAAGAGCAACAGAAATTCACGCAAAGGATAGATCTTCTAGATGAAAATAAGACCCGTCAGTTTTGCATCCATCAAAGTGCATATATTTGCATAGCGAATAAATATAAATCGATAAATATTTGCTTTCCAGATGTGGTGTCTGCATGAGAACAGTGACCCCCCTTGTTCTCCTGAGAGCCTTAATTTTTCTTTGACGCTCCACGCTGAACCAACAGAATGTCCATCGCATCTGTAAGCTCAACAAAACACTACTCAAAGAATGGAACTTTCAGATAACAAATAAACTTACACTGCCCCGTGTCCATCTCGGTCAGAGTGTCTTATACCGTCTTATCCCGTAACAAAACAACGCTTCTAATCTGGCTTTCATGGCCCGTTTCACCGTTGGCGGGGGAGGCCGGTCTTTGTAGGGTCATGGCGGTTGAAGGCATATTGACCATGGAACACGTGCACACGAGGTCGCGGCAAAAAACCGAGGCAACAAACACAAGACAGCCAGGTAGTCGGGACAAAGCAGGCCCACTGGACTAAACAGATAAGTGGGGGATCCGGCAACCCAATACCCGACGGATCTCGGGGGCCTGTTTAAGACGTTATTATCCGCTACTAAGGACACTGCGGGCCTCAAAGACCCTGTGATTGTTACGCAATAGGCGAACAAAGCCGGAATTCTTTAATGGTTTGTGCAAGATTCCCTTTGGAGAAATGTGGCGTTTTGGATTTGTAAAGGCCCCGACAGCGTTGGGATTCTTCTATTTTGTATTCAGTGGATGTGGGTGTTTCGAGTTGTCTATCTGATTTCACAACTGCGAAGTGAGGCTGTAAAAGATTTCATTGTTGGGTTTCAGTTTGAGATCGAGAGCTGTTTAGGTCCTTCCGGGGTTTTGAAATTCACTTAAGGATGATTTGGTTTCATCGTCCTATAGACATGGTTGATCTAGCTAGTCGCTGTAGTTCTTATACAGTTCATTGCGTTCTCGAAGTAATGTGTTTAGTATGAAAGATCGTCAAATTTGTTTCTAGAAGTTCATGTCCGAAACTTTTGTATGATAATATTCTTCAAGGTTCCGTTTTAGGCCCTGTTTGGTTATTATTCATATTTATAAACTGTAACTCGTGTTCTAGTAGATTTATTGGTAAACTTATGTGTTTTGCTGACTACATTGTTTCATTTGGCCAAAAAAAGAATGATTCAAAGTAGGATAACCAATGATCTAATGATTAATTGAATAGAATTGTGGTTAACTGAATATCTCTTAGCGTATAAACTTCATTTATTCGCTTTAACACTCATAAAATTGGATATATTTTACGATCTATTTTTTCAAGCAAAAAGTGCTTGACGATGAATTTCAGTAATCATGTCAATTGTAAAAAATGTGATTTTGTCAACGATTTAAAGATTCAGTAATATAAAATATAAAAGAGGGTAGTAGACGAGGATTTAAATAAGAAAGAGCATGTAAAAAACTTAGATAAATATATAAATTCATCTCTCAGAGCTTTTTTATTACTTAAAGTTTTCGTGTCCTCAGTGAGTATTCAAATCAGTCAGTGGTTTTAATAGAAATATTGTTGATTTCCTTCAAAAACACAAATACAAATTTTTATTTTGCACAATACTTTCCAAGTTATTCACATCACTGTTCTGGACTTTTTCCAAAATTTTGGTAGTAAAATATTAAAAATCGTTGAGGAGTTGTAACTTCTGTTTTGATCCTCCTTTTGTAATCGGGGATGTGGCGTTGTATTCGGTCACTACCTTCCCGTTGAATTGAAGCATATCGGGGTATGCTTATATTTAGGTATTTCAAGACTTCCATCGTGGTCCGTCCTCTAGGCATGCAAATTTACGAGCATTCATATCTCAATATTTGTTATTGTGTCAAATCACGTCAAATACACAATTGCAAAGTTTCATTACGCATTTTTATTAGTATTTAAAGAGATATTTAAAGTATTCCAGACTTTAGCCTTAACACTGTATATTTTTTATATTGTACAGTATTGTATTATGGAAAGCAATGGTTTATTCTTTCTTGCTTTCTTTCTTTCAATATTGACATCATGTTCAAGCGGGAATTTTATACGGTGAGATATGCAAATTACGTTAAAATTTCATAGTCAAGTGGGGAAAACTAAAAGGTGGTGAACGATTTCACAGTCATAGTAAAAACCTAAATTTACATTAAACTAAACTGACTAAAATAAACCTACGAATAAAATTAAAAAACAACCTATTAACAATTCGTGTTGATATTGAAGGTAATGCAAAAAATGCCCGCCTTTATTTTTAGGCTTATATCAGAAGTAAGAATTGAAATAAATCTACCACCAAAGTATATTAACAACTTTATATTACATTAAGATGTTTCGCAGTGTTTGCAGCAAACGTTGGTGGTGACATTGCAGTAACTTAGATTAAATTATGCGTCGCCTAAACTAATGCAAAGAATTACTTTGTC
The DNA here is from genome assembly GCA_035578135.1 of Flexamia atlantica. Lineage (NCBI taxonomy): Eukaryota > Metazoa > Arthropoda > Insecta > Hemiptera > Cicadellidae > Flexamia > Flexamia atlantica. Next base: position 37,214,694 of record JAQJVK010000002.1, on the reverse strand, counting down.
CTTATTTAAATATTTATCTTTTGTAAGAATAAAATAATACAGGTCGATGTTTTTTTGTAATTTTTATGGCATTTTGTATTGTATAAATAGTAAGTTATTGTTTCCTGTCAACTCACAAAAATATTTTTAATTTTTTTCTCATGTTATAATTATAATTACTGTATTTAATACTATCCACTATACGTTGTTCGATTATTAAATTTAAGTCTCTTATTGTATTATTGAACTGCGTCAAATATTGCCAATGCTACTGCATGCTGTTTGTTTTAAAGTAATATATTTTCCTTCCGGTTGGTAGTTTTTTTTAGAGATTGCAATTTAAATCTTACTCAATTCTAAATACCCCCGTTGCAGCATACCTGCATATTCAGCGAATTTCAAATGCAAAAGAACGTATTTCAAGCCAACATAGTAAGATATGACATGTAAGCTCCATCAGAATAACATGGTGAATGAGTATGCAGGTTTTCTGCAACAGACATCTTAAAATTGGGTGGTTTTAGTTCATTATTCAGTAGATTTGAACTGGAAGAAGTCATTTACCAGGTTTTATCAAGATATATTAAGAAATAAGGAAGATATAGAATATTTGTTATTTTCCATAAGGATAACATGCGGGACGAGTATGCAGGTTTGCTGCCACAATGATGTAAAAATATTAGGGATTTTAGACTATTTTACATTAGACCTTATCAAGATGAAGCCACAAACCAAGTTTTATTAAGATATGTTGGGAGATAAGCGAGATACAGAGTTTTACTTATTTCCCATAAGGATAACATAGAGACAAAGTAGGCCTACTGCGTTTATCACTTTCAATATCTTGGGAACCAATAGACATAGAGAAATTATTCAAAAAATTTAACTGTTTGTTTTGTTTTTTTGCTGAATTTAATGGTGTAATCCAAAATACGATTATTTTTATTTTTCTCTGTAATACACAAAAAAACATTTGTGTGGGGTTTGTTCCACCCTTACCTTGGTCCGATCGCGCTGGTTTACGAATTCGTCCGAGCGATTACCACTTTACATGTCTGTACCAACTTTCAATAAGATCGGACCATATTTATATACAAACTTGGAATATAAACATTTACATTTATACATATAAACAAATTCGAACTAATGGTATTTTTTGGTTCTGCGGGCCCTAAAACGAAAAGTTATCATGGTCTTGTGCTTAGGTCTTATCATGTGACCTTCGGTAATAGCTTATTCTTTTAAGTAAATTCATTAAAATTAAAAATAGTATAACTTAGATGTATTTCAACTATTTCAATAATTATTAATATTGATGCCAATAACATAATTTACTTTTTAAAATATCAGGCTTTATTGGAATATTGATGTGTTATAGTATAAAGGAATGGAGTAAGATATAGAAGAGTACGAGGCTTTAGCCACTGTTCCAACTGATTTGAAAATCAACTACAGTATCCGATAAAAACTTCAAATAACAAATTAGCTGATATTCTTTATCAGTGAACAGTCAAAGACTTCAAGTTTAAAATTTTCCAAAGGTTTGTGAAAAATCTGAGATTTGCCTCAGATCTGAACACTCACAAAGTTAATGATAATTTGAAATATAGTATATTCGTGTAAGATGTTTTTTACCACAACCGATACCAAGAGATCATTTCATGTAGCCTAATATTTGATATGTTACAATTAAGTCTTGAAATTGAAATTACTTATGAATAAATATTGATATTTATTAATATGCAGTTCTATTAAAAATCAAACCATTAAAAATAAACTTATGAGCAATCAAGTTTATTAACACCCCTCTTTTTTAACAGCCACCCCATTAGATTTTATCGAGCAAAAACTCTACCGTCAAGGCGTCTCCACCGTCTAAACAACCCTTCGTTTTTATATGGCGTGTGTAAGGGTGACAAAGCCTAAAAAACCGAGACGGACAGAGACAGGCCTCCCGATATGTCTGAGGGTTGAAATTAGTCCATCCCCCACCCGGGGGGGCGTGAAGTGTCGAGCACAATCGTGCAGGTGTGCGCTCACCCCTAATTAACGAATTCTTATGGTAATCCTCCATTTATCGTTATGGCTACCCGGGTCGAGCGACTATCGGCCTTGGCTAATGGCACAACAAGGCCATTAAGTACGAAAATGGCTTCTCAACAAATCTATTGTGTCTCCTCGCAACGACCGAGTTAACTGCCCTAACGTCTTTGGGTCGGGTTTCTCGGTTTTATATTTTGTTTGGAACCCGCATTTCGGTTTTATCGGCGGAACCCCATGTTGTCTTTTTTGTGGGGAGCTTGTATTAATGTTTATAGGCGGTGTAAATTTTTAGTAACTAGGAAAAACTAAACGGGAGTTTTAGAATTGCCGCATAGATTCAGGGTAGAAAGGGATGATCTGTAAAATATGACGGGATTAGACTTTTATGATTTTAGTGGCCAGATAACTACTGGAATTATCATCTGGTTTATTTTATATGAATACACTTTATCGCTAGTTTTAAACTCCTTTCATCCTGGCATTTCCCCCCTACAAAATCTAGCTTGGACATGGGTGGCACCTGTCTGCAAGTAAAAATCCTCCTTACAAAATATGGAAGCTCTAAAATAATATTTCAATGATTAGTTTCCTAACTGCGGAATGTGAATCTAAGTAAAATTATGGTAGAAAAAATAGGGAGCATAAATATTGATTGAGAAGATATTAGATCAGGTTATAAGGCCAAGTGAAGTAACTAATTACGGATAAAAACCTCTCAGAACTCTGTAATAAGGAACTGAATAAATGCAGTACGATTTATCTGTAAAATGACCCAATTGAATAGCATCTATTACAAAAATATTTATTATTGGCTGGTTGGCTAGTGTTATCTTGGGCAATACTTACGATTGGTAGCGAATGTTATAATATTCAATTCCATTTTCGCTTCAGATTAAATGTGCCTATTTATTTTTTAATCCTATCTATTTTTTCTATCCTTATCCCATGAAGAAAAGAACAAAACTTCTTTTTAGCTCCTTGTTCCCCTTTCTCACAAGCGATTGATAGACAGTTCGCCACAAAGCGACAATGTACCGAGGAGGCGAGGGCGGGGTGAGATTACCGCCGAGCGACGAGTCATGCTTGGATAGCCACCAATAGAAAGGGATTGTTTATTTCTCCAACCAGCGGTAAAAAATGAACCAGAAGGCCGCGCGCGGAAGGGTAAACATCCAAACATACAATACCGGCTGTGCCGACGATCTCCTGCAATAAAGGCTGAAGTAAAGGCCTTTGTGGCCAAAAAGAGGTTGATAGACAGAGGCGGGCTACAACATGCGGTCACATTGTTAACGAAAGTAATGGCGCAAACTGTTAGCGCGACATGAAATGTTCCTTTGTCCGGAATAATCCGGGTCGATCAAGTTCGGTCGTAGAAATACCGAATGTTGAGTTTAGGTTTATGATTGGTCGGAAATAAAATATAAGATGACTCTTCGAATGCTAAATATCACATAAACAAAATTGTGATAAAGTGCAAACAATTTTCCTGGTAAAGCTGTCGAGCGACCCTTTTACAACCGTTCAATTTATTCTTTCGTTTGTATCACCTCTCACAAAACCATTTATTATATATTCCGATAGTCATTGATATCTATTATATATATTTATAATTAGTAATTAAATAAACTAGGGGTTGAAGTGATAAAAATTCCTTTTACAGTTATGCACCGATTTTAATAGATTAGGAGTCGTTGGAAGGAGCTCGACATGAATTTTTGCAGATAAAACACTTTCGAAGGTCATGCTTAAGGGATGAGTTCTATAAACGGTTTTTGTCCTTGCATAGACAGTTATAACATTTTTTATTTGTCCTTTATATTTAACATATGACCATAAATTTCAAGGAATATCTGATTAATAAGTACTGTGTTATCAATGGAACATGTAAAAAATAAGTAAATGAAAACTGAAGGTCCCTTTCACAGCGCGCGGTTTTGATCCGGCTGCTGCCAAGCGACAAGGAATTTACATTTCGTTACATCCAACTCCGAACCGCGGTTCCTCCACACCGCATCGTATTAAAGGAGCATTAAGCAAGGAGCCTTAAGTTACGGAGCAGTACTTAAAAAAAACTTAATTTCTTTTTAAAAAGTTATATAAATATTGAAAAAATTGAAGTGGTTTGCTGATGCAAAATCAAGTTAAAGCTTTTCAAGAATCATGCATAATTTCAAGTTTCAAGCTTTTGTAATTATTTTTTATCTTTCATTTTTAACTGTTTGCTCTGAAAGTAGGCAATTTCTCGTGAATGCACAAAAATATCGAATGTGTTTTTTATGACGTAAAATACTTCAAAGTGATAGTATGTGTCCTAAAGACAATGTCTTATAAAAACTACCTTATCAGTTTTATATAACGCCACTTAGAGCCCCTATGAGGTTATTCAATGCCAAAACTGCTAAAGAGAGGATGTTACGAATGACTATCATGTCTGAAATTACGTTTACAATCTTAAAAGATTAAAACTTTCAATAGAAAAAGCACACTCACAATTTTACCATTCAAAAGTGTAAAATTACAGATTATTCCACCCTTTGTCACTTGACCTGTCGAATCCCTCACTCTTTCCAGAGGGGCCGAAAACCTGAAAGGTTATTTAAAACCATCAAAGACAAGATCCTCGTAACAAAGACGCAACAGTGACAAAGAAGTGTCCTGTTTCAACCCTTACTTAACCCTTGGCTGTGGCCACAAAGGCTGTAGGGCTTCTGGTCTCGATGGAAGGGTTCTCGCATTTCAACGGGGTGAGATTTTAATTAGGATCTGTTCCTCTCATCAGGGTAGACGGGTAGCCTGCAATGAACACCGTCCGCATAGAAATGCGCTCCTTAGTATGAACTGCCTGAATTGTCCAATTTATATTCAAATTAGGTTTGTCTGTGAAGGGTTGTTTCGAGGTCGCGTCTCTTTTAAAGTGGTCATTTATTTCTGAGGAGTTTTTTTTTTAGATAAAAGCGTTGAGACTGAAGACGGAGAGGTCATCGGTAGCTGGAAACAATTGAGTTTAATTGGTTTTGGTCATTACTTTTTTGGAACGTTTTTGCTCGTGTTGCTTTCCAGATCCCTTTCAGGCACCATATTTTAAAGTTTCTGGAATCAAAGGAAGCTCTCAAGTTACATTTAACAAGAGACACAAATATATATCTCCATTCAGTTACCAGTTACTCATAAAAATACAAAATTGTGTTAGATAAAAATACAAAATGTTTTAAAAGGTAGTTAATATGATTTTCAGAAACAGAGTTTTATATCGATAATGTTTATCGATATAAAGTTTTATGAAAGCGTACTATATAGTTTATTAGTTTTATGCAGCGTAGTATATTAGTTTTTTTTATTAATATACTGGTGTTTACAAGTATACCCGGTGAACCGAGCCTTTCTCGGTAGTTCTTTTTTTGTTTTGTTTTACTCATATTCAGATTCCAAATCAAAATATTTTTATTAAAAAATAAGTGCACAAAAATTACATGCACAACTCAATGCGCTACAAAAAACGCGTGCGTAGTACAAAATCATGCAAGTCTTATTGATTTAATTTTTTTCTGGCAATCAAAACAGTCTATGCAAATATTTATTCGGTCTTCATGCGACATTCTTCATGCACATACATTATAATTACATTCTTCAACAACTGCAGAACCAGTCACATAGTCATATTCTAGATATTTTTGCTGTTTAAAAACATTCGACAAATACCTGGTGGACCGCGTCTCGCTCGGCAGTTCAAATTTTCCCCTTTTTTACTCATAATCATATTCTAAACCTTTTTGCTCTTAAAAAACATATCACTGGACAGCTCTAGCATTATAATTTGGTTCAAGTTTTCACAGTAGTTGTTATTAAGTTGCCAATGTAGCAACTCATACGGCCCCATGTAAATATTTGTCAATTTAACAATTCACTTTATTTGTAATTAGGTATTTATTGGCAATATGACCTCCTTAAAATCCTTTTTTTTAGCCAAAAAGTAGTAAAAAGTAGTTAGTTCCTGCGATTTAAGAAAAGTTTTGGAGCCATTTTTGTGATTATTGTGCAAATACACTACTCATTTAGGCCTGAGAAGGTAGGATTATTTGTTATTACTGTGTTATAATCTGTTACCAAACTGCAGTTTTCCAAAAAATAGGTGGCCTGTTAGTAAAAATGATTAATAAATGAAAAATAAATAGAATATAGTAGCCCTATTGTATCTTTCTGTAACTAAGTATTAACAACGTTTCGCTTTCATAATTACATTTATACTCAGCGTCCATCAATATAACTGGGCAGACGAAATCTGTATTTCATATTTTTTCAAGTCTATATGACGAATAAAAAATGTGTTCTCTCTTCTCGCCCACAAACTATAGGCGACCACGCTGTTTCCGTGCAAAAAAAACGTTTTCCCCCACCTGCTATGTGTAGACGCTTTTTCTCCTTCTAATTGGTGAGTAAAATAATTATTTGTTTCCCAGAGGGAGTAAAGTGATTACTTTGTCTACCGTCGGGAGACAAAGTAAACCCATGAAAATAACAATGAGAACAATAATTAAAAAATTAGAGCGCATTTACACGCACACATGCAAATATGTTGTAGCTCAAAGAATGCAGGCGCTAACAGCTGATTATGTGGCAGGAATAATCAAATAGGATTAACATTAACAACAATCAGCTTTAAGAACGTATAAGAATTAAGCATGCAAGAACATTGCAATAATCAGCTGGTCGCTGGTGCACCGGTCTGACACTTAAATGGAGCCAAGTGGTAAGCTTATTGGAGCGGGTTAGTTCGAAGCACTTTAGTTAGATGTCGTTGTAAAAACATGGTTTTCTTCTTCTTCACTGAATCAGCCAATCAAAACCACGATAACGATCTGCTAACTTCCTATTCCGTTTCCCCTGATTTTCTGTCACGACGTGTACACAACCAAAACGAGTTGAAATTATTTTGAGTGTGAGAAAATACCTAAAGTACGTTTGCCACTAGTGTAAGTTGATTCGCGAAATACTGTACTGATGCGTGATTCATATTGTGCTTAAAGCTATTGATAGAAAATAAATACGTAGATGTTTACATAAAAGCACTTTTAATAAAAATTAACTAAATTAATTTTTATTAAGTCCTTTTATGTAAACATCTACGTATTTATTTTCTATCAATCGCTTTAAGCACAATAATTTGAATCACTCAGTACAGTATTTCGCGAAACAACTTGCACTAGATTAAACGTACTTAATCTATTTAATCTAAACAAATCGGTAGTCATTAAAATTGAAAGTCTAGCAAACAAAACGAAAATATAAACAAAGCAGACGACGACGATCGATATATCGCATCGATCTTTTTAGTTCGTAGCACTTTTATCAGGCAGCGCTGCTGTTCCCTTGCACCGAGTTAACATGGAAGTGCCAACTCTTTACGAAGTTCATTATTACGCTATGGCTGGTGCATGCATGGCTGCAGCTACCGACATGCAGGAGCTATTAGAGAACAAAACAAAATGGATATTTCTATTACTTACTAAGTTGGGGTAGCGGATTTGTACCCCCCGAATTTGTACTTCCGGGGTACCATAAAACAAATGTTTATGGGCAATTTGTTATTGCAGGTAAGGTGAAATTTCGCAGGAAGGGGGGGGGGGGGGTTGTTGCAGGCAAGGGGGAGAGTAAAGCACATTGTCTCCCCCGTGAAAGTTGTCGCCCTCGAAAGCACGGAGGCCAACATTTTCTCACGTGAGGCAATGTTGTACTTTACTCACTCAACACACAAATAACTACAGAAGAACCTCCATAAGAAGACCCTCAATAACAGGACAACCTTGGTAACAAATGTATGTTTTTGGTCCCCTTGAAATTTCCATTAAATTGAATGTCTTTATAACACGGACCTCGTTAAGAAGACTCCCTTGATAAGAAGACTCTTACGAATCACCTTGAGAGTCGTCTTATCAGGTTTCTACTGAATTAATCACAACCTCCACCGCCACAATCGCCTCCTTGCAGCCAAGGTCGCCTCAGACAAAGCCACTTCTCAAGTCATTCATAACCAATTTCTCCCGCACGCGCAGCGCCGCCGGCCACTCGAGTGGTCCTGTTGTTATCCGGTGGTCGCGACCGGCAGCGGCAGTCCTCGCGTGCTCGCCCGCGGCCTCACGACGCGCCGCGCCGCCGAGCGTGTGCGTGTGTGGGGCGTGTGGGCGTGTGGGCGTGTGGGTCACCAGGGTCGCCCAATTATACGAGGACCGAGGCAACTCTCCCATCTTCCAAATTGATTCGGGTGCACGCTCATGAATCTAGACAGCATCGCTACTTGCCGGTTATCGCCCACCTAGCTCGCCCGCTTAGCTCGAGTCTTGACTACCACTCAATTTTTAATCCTTTTTTATTTAACGGTCAGAGCACCTAAGGGATAAGGAGACTGCGTGTGAGAGAGTGAGGTCCACTAATCCCTCAGGTGCCATGGCTGTTGAAATAGAGTATTCGTGTAACTCCTGCGAGTCCATGCTACCATGTACCAAGTACTCCAACTCCTCTATTTAATATAATTCTCCTTATTTCTGTTTTCCTCATTGATTTTCCTCATTTTAATTTTGAAAGCACTGATAAATATGTCCGGGAAGATGTATTATTTATTAGTCTTTCTCAATTAACCTAATCCTGTTTATAGCTGTGGTTCAGGAAATCTGAGCTTACCATTTATTGAAAAAACGAACGTACACCCTGATTTGCTGAACTTCATAAACCAAAATATTTAAAAAATTAATCTATTTAAAAGTATTTGTAACTAATAAGCAAACTATAAGAAACATACTGATCTTTAATAAATAGGACATTTTTGTGAGCAACTGTCACTATTTACGTAAAAACCCATATGCCTGAATTATTGTTGAAAATTAGCGGCATCGTTCATGACGTTAATCAATAATGCACCTTAAGGCAGATCACTTTCACTAACCTGGAGGGCAGCTTTTTATATAAGCCGCAGCAACACCTGTTACCAGTAACGTGTTTGCACATGTAGGGTTGCTGCATGGGGTATTAGGTTTGCGAAGCCTTTCTCTGTCAATGAGTCAGGTGTCTTCTATCAGGGTATCTGGGCACTACATAGGCTGTCTACAATGTTTGTCTTTTAACTTCGGAAGATTATTAAATGTATGTATATATTACAAAAAAAGTTGACATTTTGCAAAACTACATCGATCAGTGCATCTGTCAGTGCACTTGAAATACGTGCATATAGAATACTGTAGGTGAGATGGCTTATATTGTAAGCCTGTTCCCGATTACGAGTAGAAGGAACTGATGCCAGGACAACTATTCAATAACCCAGTTGGCATTGGGAGTTTTGAACCAACCTTTCTCAAATAATTCTTACGAATCATTTTATGCGGATGAACTTTACGAGAAGATTTTGAAGTGAGCACCTCATAACTAATTAGTCTACATTACACCAACAGTCGATCATTATTTTTATTAAAACATTTTATTAAAATGCGTTCAATCAACGCATTTTAAAATTGTTTACGAATCTTCTTATGAGCGGGTGAACTTTACGAGACAATATTGAAGTGAGCACCTTACAATTAATTAGTCAACATTACATCAACAGTCGATCATTATTTTTATTAAATCGCCGCGTTTTCGTTACTTATAAAAGCTAATCATTTAACATCCCCGGTCCACATACGCACCAACATGATGTCCCTATACAGTGTCCCAACCGCGCCCCCCGGACCCCGGCAGTCGCAAATCAGTTACGGGGTCGCCCTCCCCACGGTTCAAAAACAAGTGAGGGAGCGGCACCGCGGCACAGGTGGCACCTGTTTTGGCAGTGATTGGGGCAATTCTCCCCTCGTTCCGCCCATCCCGGGGCCCGGGGTCCGCGGGGTTGTTATGAACATCCCTTTTACGTTACGGTCCAAGGCTTAGAGGCCCAAAGGGGTCACTACCCGGGCTAAAGGCCACTGACGGCCTCGGACCGGGTAAACATCTTTGGTCACTCTTTGCTTTGTCGGAGGAATGTCTTTCAACGCAACTCCTTCTGGAGCAAACAACCCGTGGCCTGAACGTGGGGGCGACGGCTGAGCAGGCAGTAATCCATTTCAGGACTCAAAGGGGCCAGGTGCCTAAGACTGCCAGGCGACATTCCGAGTAGTGTCCTGAATTGCAAAGGGTACAGCAAAGACTTGGCTTGTGTCAAGTTAAGTTAAAAAATAAATTAAGAAATAAAAGGTCAAGAAATAAAATTTAGTTATAATTATAATCAATACTTAAAATTTATTAATGTTTCATACTCTTCAGAGTGTACACCGTAGGTAATTTATAATGCTACTCGTATCTATTTTCGATATAACGGCGTCGTATTTTTTATAAATTGCTAGGATTTTTCAGTTGCAAATCTCATGCTCATTACATAACGTTGTGAAATATTTCTTATAAGATATTTGGACATTCAACTCCCTGGCCTTTTCCACCCTTTGAAAATTGCACCATACGTGTAAGCTAAACAACGTGTTTGAGAAATCTTTTGCTCGCTTTTAAAACTGCTGTCCCAACTCGATATTGAAGGATGGAAGAATCGCCAAAAACACCAGGTGTGAATCTTTCAAGTTGAGACCTGTACCTCGGTCTCGGTAGTAGCTGAGATGATGCAACCGTGCAGGTCCGGACTGGTCTGCAGGTGGGGGCGTCTTCTAAAGGCAAAGGCAAAATGCCCTCTGAAAGAAACTGAACTAGGTGAGAACAAAAAAGGTTTCTTTGGGAGAAGAGAGACTTTCTACATTCGCTTTTATTTGTTTAGTTTGTTCATATATTTTTTGTAGTTTATTTTGTTCTCATAAACTTTAACAATCATGTTAACAAATACCAAAAAATACAAAAACAAAAATAAATGTAAATATACGTCTAAAAAAATTTGTTTGATCAATCTAATGGACTTATTTAACTTATAACGGTTAGTATTTTCGCTTAATTGTCTGATTGGTCATAACCGTATTTTTGTGTTACTGAAGCCTATAATCTTCTTGTCCTTTTAAAATTTAACTTAAAGAAATCATTACAATTCTAATATAATCAAGGTAAAATACTGAAGTTTCATTTTAGTAAACAGTTTGAGTGGTAAACGGGCGCAAGCGTTGATCTGATAACGCAGGAGTACCTATATTGCCTAGTCCAGCGCCGGCGCCGTGCTGTGCGTGGTGCGTCGGAGGAAGGGTTGGCGAATATGATCTCCGCCTGCTCTAACACCTTACAGCTGACACTTAAAAGAAAACATAATTAAGTTAATCATCGTTTCTTTACCTTACTTATTCTGTTCACTACTCTAGAATCAACATCATTACCATCAACCCTTATCAATAAACAACAAGTGGACGATTTTATCAAAGACCAAAGAAGTTGCTTGTAGGCCCCCGCCCTCGTTAGTCCTGTTGTTGGCCTACCCTACTAAGCCTACAGTAGCCAATATTGCCTACTTAATGCCACGCCGTGATGTCTGTAGTTAGCAAGGGAAATCGCATGTGTTTACTGTAATTTATTAGAGGTAACTAACTAAAAAGTGTAGCTTAAGAACTGTATACATATTTTTCGAATTTTTAGTTGTTGTTAAAGTTCAAAATTGTTTTCGTTTATTTAATATTACTGTACAATTAATTTCAATACAAATTACCATACGGAATAAACTAACTGTTCATTATAAGTATTTATTTTTTTATTAATCTATTTTTCAATGCTGTAAAGAGCACTTGAATCATTTTGTTTATGGTACGGCATTATGCTGATGCAACAGAAGATATTATGGCTACTCAAAAATATATAAGTCATGATGTATAAAAAAATATGAGAGTTCCTATCTTAATGTAGTTCCATAGTGTTTTCATGTTTGAATGTTTACAACGGAATTATGCGGAAATGATCTTAGGCAGTGACTACAGATTTATGTATATCTTCATAATAAAGTATTAATATTGAATTTTATTGAAATGAAAAAAATACATTAATATTTTAATAATTTTATTTTTGTTACATAAAAAAAGTTACTTCTAAGTTTTGAAGTATTGGTGTGATTTTTAATTTTTAATTTAACAACTCATGTATATTAGTATAAGAATATTAGTTTCACTTTATTCAGTTCTGGATATTTGACAGCAACAAAACTGTAGCCACAGATGAAGAACTGTGCTGTAGCCAATAAACGGCTCAAGAATCCTGATTTTGCTGAACATATAAATTATCCTGGAGATGTCAGCTGCTGAGGTGCTGATACGGGATTATACTACCATTCACATTTTTGTCCCGACAACCTGCTGCGCTAGCTTCACCAAACATGTGGGTCATACCCTACCACATTACGGGGCTTCCCCCCGTAAACAAGCGATGAATGAACACAGGTGACCGCGGGGCGGAGCGGCCGGAGCGGTGACGTCACGCGGCCGCGGTCCGGGGCGGCAGGTGCTAGCGGCAGCAGCTGCCACCCCGACCGACCCTGGGAAAGTATTCCTCGCAGAGATTCCCACGGCTCACGACCACGTGTTGGTGTAGGGGCACACCTGCACCCTCTCCCTCCCACACACCCCACCCCCGGCCCCCTATATAAGCGGCCACCCCTCTACGGTGCATCATTCCACGCTTGTCCACCGCTCTGTGTAGTTCGTGCTTGAGTCCCTCGCGTCTCGCCGACCACGTGCCTTGTTATCTGCGTTATCACCGTCATCATCATCATGTCCGCCGTCATCGCCACCGCTGCTGAGGAGCGCCAGAACTGCTGCAACAAGATGGCCGCCAAGGCTGCTCTCCGGCAGAGGTTCTTCGCCAGCAAAATCCACAAATTGAAAAAGGTAAGGATCATCACTTTGACTGTTGCTAAATTAAATTTTCATCTCATTTTTTGTTTTTTAAAACTTGTCACTGATTGAAACTTGCTAAAATTTTCACTTCTTCGAGTTTTTCTATAGTATCCTCCCACAACAATTTCCTAGAAAATAACTTGTAATGTTTACGGTATAGCTCTTCACTTAGAATTGTAGCGTTGCAATAGAATTTTTCATTTTATTTATTTTCATTTTTCAATATACGTTTTTCCGTTTTCTCTTGTTGATTTTAACAAAATATTTTTTTATTTTAATTTTTTTATTTGTGCAATGTTTTATCACAAGACGTATACTGAACATCCCTTATCTTATACTTTATAAAAGTAAACATAAATTTAAAATGTCCTCGTGGTATAGTAATTTTATTTACTTCTTTCAAAATTTAAATACAATATTAAATTATTTTTATTTCTTAACTTGTTGTTTGGTTCTGAATTTGCTTTCAATTTTATTCTTTTTTAATTTGACTTAATTCAGATATACTTACGCTATATAGCCTAGTAATATTTATTTTTATATTTAATTTTTTATAAATAGCCTACCCTGCTTTTTGTGTATCATCGTTGATTTTATAAATTAGACGTACATGACCGAGAAATAATCTATACCATGGTTTTACTATGAATTTATTCCTATGAACTATGATTATATGACTATGAATTACAATAATTGCAAAACAAATCACTGTATTCATTGATAATATAATGTAAAAGTAACATTGACATTAATGTACTGTACATAACTTAATATCTTCAAACATAACATAGCCGATTCCTTTTACTCATAATGCAGAATTTATTTTTTACTGGGCGATCAATATTTTGCTCACACAACCACAGTTAATTATTTCATTCATCCATCCCCTTGCTCATCACACAAGGGTCTAAACGTTTTTTACACTATCGATTGCACTCCGTATTCACACGATCACCCTCATCCGTCCGTCCACATGTGCCAGATTTGCCTACCCATTCACACACCCCAGCCATTGTACCATTGTACTTTACTTTTTACTGTCTCCCTGGGGCGACTACAGTGTCTAACCTCCTCTTGTTGCCCAGATGTTGCGGCCGCTGTTCTCCCGCAAGTCGAGGGCGGAGCCCCGGGTCGCCGTCGGGCCGTCCATCGAGGAGTTGCAGAACACCATGAACGAGGCTCTGGAGAACAAGATGATCGAGGACCTGTCCCAGTCGCAGGCGACGAGCGACGACGCCCTCCGCGCCCTGGAGGCCGGGCGGGCCACCCTCGTCGTCCTCAACCCCAGGGTCCAGAGGGAGTTCTTCGCCACCTCCTCCGGCAGGTTCTCCTGGACGTTCCTTCCGTCCGCGGACTACGACATCTGCCCTGTTGGAGATTTCAACGCCGAGACCTTCGCTCAGACTCCCGAGGCCCAGACACCCCCGGCCTCCCCCCGCTAGACTTCTGGGGAACCCGCCCTCAACTGTTCCTGATCTTGCTCAATGACACCATTCCTGAACCCGGTGGTTCGACGAGCTCCCGGGAGATCACTGGGCGATGTCTACCCTCTGAGGACGTCCAGACGGCGTCTCCCACATCCACGATGGAGTCGGACTCTCGACCCCTGCAGATACCACCCTCGACTGTTCATGAGCTTCCCGCTGGAATCGTCCCTGGACTCAAGATTTCTCACGGTGCCGTTTGTCTTTCATTATTTTAGGATAGAACATTTTTTGTTTTAAGGTTTTTTCTTTTTTTATAATATGTAAAATATCAGCTTTATTATTGTCAAACAAGCTTTATTACATGATTGCAAAAAAGTTAGTTTATAATAATTCAGACAAAACTTATACAAACTACTACCCTTCTCAAAATTTGCAACTGATTCAAATCGTGAACGATTTTTTATAGCCTGTATCTTTCAACTTATTTATAATCATTAAATCATAATGCAACCTTTTAATTTGAATTCATTTAGAGTACCGCAACTATTTTCATTGTTTCATATTCATAAATTAATTGCTTGAGCTGATCGTGACTGACAAAGGTACAGATGCTTTAATGTTTATTTATATATTTGTAAATATCTTTTTGCTTTAATGATTGTTTTTACGAATTGCTAAAATTTCCTATTAGATTTACGTTAGAAGTATAGGCCCACATATCGTATTTTATAGGTATGAGATTATTTTTATGCAAGGCGTTGTGATAATAGAGTATATTTTTATTGTATACATTTTCAAAGTGTAGTTTTATAATCCATTGTCTTCCATTTTGTTAGTTTTGTGTAGTTTAATGTTAAATCCTCCAGTACATTTAGATACTCTTTTACTTTTTACATGTATATAATTTTGACTAAGGTACTGAATTATACTTGTGATGGTTTTGTATAGTTGATTTTATTACAATGTTATTAATGTTCATATTGAACTGTGAATATGAAATCAATATCATGATTTGTTTAATAAATCAAAACTTTTGCTTACTTCAAGTCTTATGATTTTAAAGCCCTACATCTTGCTTGGTGTGTATGATTACCCTGAAGTTATAATTCAAAGGAATATTTGTCAAAGTGTTAAAGATTTACATATAAAATATCATTATTATTTTTCTTTCAAAACAATCTTTTCAGTGTAAAGTTTATTAAATACTTAAGATTTCATGTTTTATTTTGGATCAAAGTCGTTCTAAATTTGCTTTCACAGTATATCAAAATATAGTTTTTCTATTTGATAATAACTGTATATTTTTAAATATTATGTAAAACTTTCTCAGAAAATGATTAAACTAGTACCGTGGAAAACGAGAAACAAGATGAAGTAAAGTGAGGTTAGTGTGGTCCAATAATAAGTGGTTGTAATGGTACATAACATTCTACCTATAGCCACTTTCAGTTATTTATGGGATCAACGTACAGTTTTTAAAGGATAGTCAAATTTGAATTCCTTTCTATTTATTATTGCTTAAAATTAAGCACTTTGCAGAGCAATGACATTTATTACCTCCTTTTTCATCCTACAAATATATAACAATACAGGTACTCGGTTCTGAAGCAACCAATTAAGACTCAATATTACCAAATCGTAGATATTACTACAGGGCCAAATTAGAATTTTAAAACCAGTGTACTTCAAAATATACTTGCATTCTTTGGGTAAATTAAATAATTCTCAGTTACACAGAAAGTCTATCGTCTGTTTTAGTTAATTATTGTAAGATGGTTTAACCATAGTATAAATAAGCTTAACACTAATACATTCTACCAATGCAACACTTAAATGACAGAGAAATTCTCTGTGACCTAAATACTGTTTTGTGAAAGATGTAAGTTATACAGTACATCAAGGTAAATTTTCTCAGTTAAGTGAATAAAAAAAACTTGTTTGGAAGAAAACCAAACAGCCCTTTTTTGCCGATCCAGCACCAGACCTGGCCCCGATAGTGATGTAAATTATATATTTTATAAACCGAGCGACGCTATCGGAGCAAACTTCTCGATCACTTAACATCAGCCATTAAATAATGTGTTCACATATGTTTAACCCCAATACCCACGGTCGACTGCTTATGATGATAACGAGAGAAAAAAGCCTCGCGCCTTATCGGGCTCGGCTGTTTTCAATGTCAATTAAGGTGTGAACCACAAAAACTCCAGCCCCAACCGGGTGACACTAATCTGGAAGGTGACTGACTCTAGGGTTGATCGGGTTTAACCAGTAATTACTTCTGCGAGCAAGAACATCTCTCGGTTCAATTAAGGCATGTATGTTTTAATTGATGTTGTTGGATTCCTGGTCGATTTTATTCCGAGGTGTTTTTACCGTTAGTGGACTACTTTTTTCTTTCGCTTGAGAGGGATTAAAGAGTTTTTTACAGAGTTGGTAAACGTTTGGACATGTAATTTTTTTCGGTGTTAATGTCGTTCTCGACGCTGCACAATTTTCTTTTCTCTTTGGTTGTAGGTACTAATTTGCTTGATGTGTGAGTTAGAGCGTTTCAGTGTTTCTTCTTTTTGACGTTGACGTTTTTATAAAGTGCGTGTCTAAAAAGTATTCGATGAGTTTTTTACGAACTATTCTTGAAGTTTTTACAATTTTGTTAGAGCGCACTTATGCCACTTATCGGGCAAACTCTGAGTCAGGTTGGGGCTTTACGTAATCTTTTCCACATACATTTGACAGATTAAAAAAAACAGCTAAAGTGCATTTACCTAGCACACACACACACTCTCTCTCTCTCTGAAGATATTTTCTCCACGCATTCTAACAGGATTCCTTTTATCTGGATGATGAAATCACCCCCATCATCACAATCGTGCAGAATATTCATTTCCATGATACAATCACAATACACCATGCCTATTATCTTCATATGAATATTATTTCACAGAAGGATTGAGGCTTTACCAACAAATCTGCAAGGATGAATTTAAGTGGAGTAATTACCCCATAAATAATTCATCACTCCAAACGGTCTCCGCCCAGCACGCCGACCGCCCTCAACAATTTCCACGGTCTCGGCGCAAAATAAACGCAAGACGAAGAAATAATTGCAGAGCGCACAAGCGACTGGTGCCTCCGGTAGACTTTCTAAGTGTTTCCAAATAGTAGCGGAGGATAATAAAGAGGTAGATGAAGGTAATGTTTGTGTATTCAGACGCTAGAGGTCGGGGCACTCGGCTCCAGGCCTTGGACACGGGTCTGTTGAGGAGAAATCGTTCCGTCCACACTTTCCAGCCGAATCATTTTTTATCATTGTCGCACTGAATGTAAGAATCAAAATTATCAAAATCCTAGTTTATGAATGTCATAAAGGCTTACCTTACGATCCAATATATTTATTGTTGTGGAGACCTATATGTTTCAATGCCGAAGCATTAACATTGGGGGCTTCACATCGGGGGGAAGCTTTAACATTGTACCTGGGGTAAGCCACAGGCTAATCTGTAGAAATTATTTTGTCGTCTCGATCGGAACTTCGTCAAATACATTAATAGTATATTTCGCAAAAAGAAGGGCCGAAAAGAAGGTTTTGCGGGCACGATTCGTCGAGAAATTGAGACGATCGAGAGCTGCAAAACCCTTTCGGTCGGAGTTGTGAACGCTATGTTCACCACACTTCACAACGAAATAAACTTTATACAACATTAAAAATCGGATTTTTTTACAAACTTGGAAACAAATCTTTGAGATTACGAGCGATGATATAACTTCATTGTCTTGCAAAAAAAGCAAAAACAGCAATGAAAATCATATGATCGCAACTAGCCTGTCATTGGAACCTATTAAATGCCGTATACTTATGTGATGTTCACATGCACGTTTTATCAAGCAAACAGACAATCAGCTGACCTTTCGGCTCTAGAGCCGAAAATTTTCAGCCCTATGATGGGAAAGAGCTGGTTTCGGCCTCCATATGACGTTTGTAAAACAGGTGATTACGTCTCAGTGCGGTGAAAAAATACATGAAAAGTACACACACAAACACAAGAAAATAAAACTATGTTACATGGCCACGGTGACTTGTTGATGATAATGCTTCGGCAATGAAACCTAGGTCTCCACAATAATAAAAATTTTGAATCTTAAGGTACGATAAGCCTTTATCACATTCATAATGTTCAAGAACGATCCAGGGGCTAATCCCCAAATAAACCATTGTTTGTTAGGTTGTACCTGTTTTTTGCTAAAAGAAGTGTTTCAATAATAAACTTTCTCTCTTTGATATTGATAGCAAATTTTTTTCTCCGCTAAAATGCAACGAAATGATTCTATGATTATGAATTTATGTTTTGAGGGAAATTATTTAGGTCTTAAAACGTAAAATTTGCCTGCATGGAAAACGGTTTGATTACTAATGTCTAATGTAATCAAAAATAGCTATGCACAAAATTAGTAAACAACTTTTTTAAATCATAAGTCCAATGACTGCATGGCTGCAAATAATGATTTGTACACGATTTCTTCTTTATGTTAGAGGGAGACAAAGATTTTTTATTTAAGATAAATCATATCAATGGATGGAAATCATAGCATATCTTCCTTATCTAAACTAAATTAATCGCACCTACTTTAATCAGAACTATGACCCGTGCTTTGATATGTGAAATCGTAACCTATAATTTCTCCAAATGAATGGCACTGTTCAGCGGAAGCACGAGTTTTCGCCACTCACAAAGTAAGACATCTAAGTTAACAGGAAAATATCAGCTTTATTTCGATAACGGATCGAGAGATAACGTGATGTTTATGTTAACAACGAGGCTTTGCTGTACTTTCCTTGAGCGTGAACGGTTGATAACAACTTTGGTTATCTTGAAACGCCTTTCACTAAGTGGCAGGTGCCGCCTGAATGAAGGGGATTTGCGTCATGGCTTTTAATAACACTATGGAGTGCCTTCGAGTACCCGATCTGACTGAAGATAATGGAGGGCGTGTCCCATGGTTCAAGATTTTTGTTTGTGTAGATAAAAATTAGTATCTCCTATTCATAAATTCATGAATACTTGATTTTGCTAAAAATATAGGGTTTCCAATATTTTGTATTTATTTAATATTTGTTTATTTTTGAATCGTTCTGATTATGTATGCAGTTAGTCTGATAAAAAAACACTTTTATGTTATTTATCCAATGATTAAAGAAATTCATATTAATTCATGATCATTGCGTATCAAATAAATTTGTATATGTGGTTGTTGGTTAATGCACTGTATATTGGTATGGTTTGATGGTTTTCAGGTTCGGTGACAACCTGGTCAGGTTTGACGCTTACAACAGCAATGTTCACTCGAAAAATCCAATGTTAATTTTACGCTAACAAATTCAATGTAGGCCAACGTTTTCACTGTCTCAACAGGAAAAACACCTCACATGCGTCAATGGTTTTTCATATTTTGTTACATGATCATGTCCCAACCATCGCTCTAAATTTGCATTTCAAGTCCTCCGACAAAACCCTCCCCGTTGACATTTCCTCGGATTTTTACACCTTCAGAATCGAGGTTAATCTTTCCGATTCAAGGAGATTAGAAAAAAAACTCCGACAAAAACTTTATAAAAAGCCCGCACACCCAGAGCTACTGCGCCACTTTTTCAAGTTACACAATCCTACTCCAAGTACACTTTCCAACAGCACAACGCGCCCTGTATCGGGTCAGTTCACACAGCGGTGCAGTTGATGGGGTATTCGACTAGTCGACTGGTGGTTTTATCGACTAATTGGTTATCTAGTCGTCTTGTATATTATTTTGAGTGGTCGAAATTTTTAATCGATTATTTTAACTAGTCGATATTTTATCGTTTTCAACCTAGTCGGCCACTTAACCGATTCGATTTTGTGGATTAGGCCTACTTCCGGTTTTTGCTCGTTCGACTAGTTACATCGACTAGACTAGTCGATGTTTGATGCGGTGACTACCAGTGTATACGGCTAGACTAGTCGATGTTTGAAAGTATTCGACTAGTCACAAGTCGATAATGAAAAGTAGTCGATGTTCCCATCACCACAGCGGTGTATTTACTCCCGGGTAATCGCCGGCGGTAATATAGCACTGATGCGATGGCAGGGCGGGCGAGGCGCGGCGGCAGGTGCGCGTCAGTTGGTAGGCGAGCGGCACATTCCTTCCCACGGTCCCGGCGCACGTGCTCACAGACACACGCACACACGCGCACAACACACTGATTCGCCATTCACTGCCGCTAGGGTTGCCTCCTTTGTGGCGCCCCCCGCCCGAGATTAAGGAAACACTTTTCAACTTAGAAATTACAGACCCGTTTCTTTTGTGGTGCGATTTTCCAAAATGCTGATTGTTGTTGCAGACGCTCTTCGGGCTCCCTTTCAAGGGGCACGTTTCGAAGATTTGTTGGGTAACAAAGACGGACGTTTCGGATATTCATCTGTGGCGAGAGGATTGGGGTGATTGTACCTGCGTTGATCGTTGGATGAGGGATTTCGGATGGGATTACGGGTTGGGGTAGAGGTTCTCTGGATTGTAATTATATTACTCTCGTGAGATCGTGTTAAGTTGCCGAATGAAATCATTCTCTTGAGTGGATTAATTCGCCTAAGCCCTTAGCAATTGCTAGTTTTTATTTTGTTTAAGATAATGGCATACATTGGTTGAGTGGACTTAAAAATTATGTTATACCTGTAGCTGGCTGAGGATTTTATGAGATAATTTCTGGGAGGGGAGGATTGTCAAAGAAACTTGCATGAATTTTGTTCATCGATTAGATTTAAACTCTGTCGTAGTCAAACTCTATTTTAGTAAAAAGTTAGTAACCCGTGAAAGGTGGTTCATCTAAAACCATGAGGAAATAGCTCCTATGTTTGAAACCTTCTCAACTAACACCAAAACATAATATTCTAATAACATAAAAACCCTCTATACAATTCTGATACACACATACTCTAAACTTAAATATACTTCTGTATGATTATTACAATGTTGATCTTCAGTTTAGATACAAATCATATATACATCTGTCTGTATATCTATAATGTCGCCTCTTTAAATTAGACAATATGAAAATTGTATCAAAGTTTTAAAAATTTTAATTTTTCTCACTATATTTTTTTAACCATAAACGTTATCTATGACAAACACTTCAGGAATGTAGCGAGCGATATATTTTACAAGCATGTTCTGCACGCGCCGTTTTATGTCAGCTTTATCTTCAAGGCTGCCATTCTCTCTGCTTGTTTTATGAGGCGGCAATTTGTGGTGATTTAAAAATAGCTTAAACTCCTGGGTTTTGGCAAAGGCACGAAACAGGAGATAACATTTCAAGTTAAGCATGACTTATTTTATGGCAATATCAAATTTGGTGAGGAGAGGGAGCTCAGTAACGTCCTCCCTCCGTTTCCATACCCCTACAATAGGCTTACTTCCAAAAGACTATGTTAACTTCCAGAGTTAGAATTTACAAACTTTGTTTAGCTGGGTAGGCTTATGAACGTTTTATTCAATAAAGTACCAATTGTAAAAATTTTGTATTTTGTTATTGCGTTTATTTTTGTTGATAAGTTAAAACGGAAACTTCACGGAACTGAAGTGACAAATCATTTACTTGGCAGGAATAAAGTACTTAACAGAAAAATACCTATGATCAAAGAATTTGCTGGAGATGTGTATTGCCAAACGGTAACTCAAATGATTTCAAATGCTGCATCGCTCGACCTGACTGACACCTATGTGAACAGTCTTTTGAAACTTGTCACTGCATGATAAAGCATTGGAGCATCGTATACGTCCAAGGAATTTCAATTTCCTAATCCCTTTAACCCGTAAAATCACCAAACCCGTGTGAAAGTCATTTCAGACTGCATTTACTCCAACCCCTGCTTTATTTGGGAACCCAATTACTTTTCCAATCGGTTTCTTCTGCCTAAACCAACATCACGCCCGCCTGAGCGTCACGTCCCGGTCGACTGCCCGACGTGAGAACCCTGGGCGAACGTCACGCGTCACGGGACACGTCACGTAAGCGTGACGCCGAGCGAGGCGAGCTCACCCTCCATCAGACACGGCCTCGTGTATTGACATTGGCTCAACGCTCGACGCGGCGCCACCACCGGAGCCTGGAGTGGCAGTGATTGGATCACGAGCGGAACTGAGAAGGAACCTTGTGTTCGTCCGTGATGGCTGTTTGGATTTGTCGAATGTGTTTTTACGGGCAGTTTATCACAGAATTCTGTTTGAGATTTTATTGGAGGAAATTACTAGAGTGGGTTTAAAATAAACTACTTCCCTTTCTCTCGTTGGGTTTAGACGGAGAAGTGATTTTGAATATTTATATCTTTTAGTAGAGCTTAGTTCACGGCAAATGGTTCTTCAGCCTATAGGTATATATTCCGCAGGAATAATGAGAACAAGTTAGCCCAAACATCTGGACAGTGCAAGTCGTACAAATTTTAAAATATTTCCGTTAAAGACATCAAAATGATAAACACCGTTGTCACTTTTTTGCGAGTCGATAAGAGTTATGTAAGTACATTGGCGATAGTGAGTGTGCAGTCGCAGCCGCCGCGTGACGCGATACCAGGTTCACGCGACAGGAACGAGACGCGCTCGTGGCAGATAGTAAACCAGCTTCTCGGAACCCCCGAGCCCCGATACCGCGTCCGTCCGTCTGGTAGTGACCTCATCGCTGCGGCTTGAAAGAAATACCCATTAGCGAATAATGGGAATTTGTCAAGTCAACCGATGGAAACTTTGAGCATGTAATTTATATAGTTTGCCAATCATCGCTCATCATTTTGAGATTTCCTTAGGTTTGTAAATTTCTTCACTAACGTTTATAAAGAACGAAAGACAATTGTTGATCCAATCTACTGATAAGTCTTCGCTAATTTCC
This sequence comes from Flexamia atlantica, assembly GCA_035578135.1. Taxonomy (NCBI): domain Eukaryota; kingdom Metazoa; phylum Arthropoda; class Insecta; order Hemiptera; family Cicadellidae; genus Flexamia; species Flexamia atlantica. Next base: position 37,191,505 of record JAQJVK010000002.1, on the reverse strand, counting down.
CTAGTTCATAATGAAGAATTGTTTGGATGGTCGATCGCCAGAAGTTCAAATTACATAGGCGGTCATCTAGGCGGAAAAGCTTCTCACAACCGCAAAGTTATAGGATGCATCCGTAGAGAGAATGCTGGCGCGTGATCAAGATCCAACTACAATACCGGTATATCAGATTTGCATTGATATTAGAATGATCAGCTAATCGTAAACAAGTAAGAATTTTCGAATTTCGGTCGAAGCAAGCACATAGAAGAAATGTTCAAATGGGTAGACTTTCTAAAGGTTTATGTATACGTATAATTATATAGCGTTAGTAAGAGAGCCATGATGAAAATCCTTAATCTATAGCAAAAGGCTTTCAGTGTATGGTACAACTTTTTAAACTCCGTAAAAATGAATACGTCAGAATACGTTTTTTTCCTCTTCCTAAATGAACGCAAAGTGACACAACATGTGTTTTACTATTCAAATTCAAATTAATTTTATTGCCATTACAACATTTATAAAGTTGAAAGTAATGTCTATGTAACAATAATTTTGATTGTAATATATTCAAACAAAAAAAACCTTAAAACTAAAATTAAAATCAAGATCCAAGACAACCTAGTTTAACCTAGTTTTCTCTATAAGACATATGTTGAATTTCCCCCCATTAATTGCTTCATTGTAATGTTTTTACAATGTTCTATAAATTCACTAACACTGTAAAATACATTAGCTATTAAAATTTTTTTAACTTATTCTTGAAAGGTGTTCAATTATTCTCATTTGTTGTATGAGATGGTAAATTGTTTAAAAATGTAACTCCAGATTCAGGCAGTAAATTTTGAAAAATATTTAGTCCATGTTGTGTTGGCCTGAAATTATGATTAAATCGAGTATTATAATTATGTATATCTCTTCCTTTTGTTAATTTACATTTAGAATGTGCGAAAATTGCTGTTTCTAAAATGTAAATTGAAGGAAGAGTTAATAAGTCCATTCTTTTGAAGATGTCTCTAGAAGACTGGGGTTTTTTCAATTTAAATATAACTTTCAAGGCTTTCTTCTGCAGAATGAATAATACTATCATGGTTTACGGTTGCAACTAAACCAAACCCCGAAACTACCTTCCAGCAATGAATGCAAAGACAAACCCTGAGAGGGTTTGTATTCATTGCTTCCAGTTTCGCCCCGCCGGGGCCGGTTGCATGACGCCATGCGACAGGCGGCGGGCGAGACGTGCACTTCAGACATCATCACCGAGGAATGCACTAACCACTTTAATGGCACATTAAGTTCTGCAGTTGCATGGTCACGGTATACGGCGTTTACCTGACACGTTGCTCTCCATGTCGCGCCTGTAAAACTTGGAATGTCCAACTGATAGCAGTTTAGAGGCGCAGCAGTTTAAATATTTACAGTTGAAAGTTTAAGCAGCAGTTTACAGGCAGCAGTTCAAGTACATTGGGAAAGGTGACACACAAGGATGAAAAGTATGTTTTAAACGAAGATTGTTTTATTAAAAAGAGTTTCAGAAAAGTAAGCAAATTTTTAAAATGTTTTCCTGCATGCCTACTCGCATATAAGTAGGTTCCATACATAGGAGTTGGGAGAATAGCTGCCATTGTTTCTACAAATTATTTTATTAGGCATATTTTAGGTAAGTTTGCACACTACCAAACTTTCTAATAATTCTTCAGGTTTTCAAAGATCATAAGTAAAACAAACCATTTAGAAAACATGGCCGAAATGTTAATAATATTGCAAACGAATATTTAAACTTATCAACTTCTAAGTCTGTGTATGAAGAAGTAACAAATTTACATCGTATTTATATCAAATAAACAAAACCAAAGAGAAGTTTCGAACAGCTTCTAGAATTCAACAACCAAATTTTGGAACACCCACAATAACCGGCACCTGCAGAAGCTCTCGAAATCGATCACGTGAAGAAGCTGTCCAGTGTCCACTTATCGTAGATTATCCTCCCTGAAGTCCTCAAGTCCTCCCACGGACGGCGACTTGGACGAGTTCCGCGGTCCAATGGTCCAGATCCAACCTTGCCGAGCTAATAGACGCGTGGGCCTGGACTGAGGCTATCAGGCAGGTGTGTGTTTTGGTTCGCTCCCACGCCGCTCGTCAGGGGTATCGACATTCCACACCCAGGGCGAAGTAAGGGTAATTACAGCATTACAGTGTTAAACTCGGAGCGTTATATAGGACTCCGGGCCTGTAAAACTGATTTGATACGGTTCCGATTTAAAAAAGGTCACGAACTCCATTCATGAAAGGTAAAATATCCAAATACAAATACACCTTGCATCTCATCCTAACCCACCTCTAATCTCAAGTCCAAAGTAATCCATGGGAATATTGTTCTAAGGTTAAAACATAGATTCTTGGTGAATTCTCATGAAATTTTCATTATATTTTAAAAGAGCATAATAATCAAACGATTCTCTTTCAGATTAATTTACAACAATTTTTCTGGGAGTTAATTATAAAACAGATGATACAAGATTTTTTACCTCGATAAGGTTAGCTATCTGAAATTAAACCAAAAGGACATTTTCTCTCAAATTCTAGTAAGGATTTTGAAATTACTTGAGGTTTTGTGAGAGGGAGGGGGAGGTCATAGCAATACGTGAGCAAACGTATAATTTTATGTTATTGTATGATGCGTTGATAAATAACTTGAGAAGAATATCAAGGAGAATCAATATGAATACAGGCAACCCTTCCTCTTTATGAATGGAAACCTAGAAGAACTATTCTAAGAATTTGGCCACAAACGAATTGTCCAAAATGAAAAGACTCTCACAAGAACCTCCTACAAACCCGAAGACCTTTTACACCTTCAACTTCCAAAGCCCTCCCGATCAATGGAGCCCGGTCAAACGGTCAAACTTGAAATGAATCCCTGAATAATTGTCCATGGCATTGTCCAGTCAAGGGCGCGAGATCCAAAGGCGGGAACTTCGCCTGAATGAACTCTCGCGACAAAGCGTTCGCACGTGAGCTTCTAAATACACTCGGTAAAAGGCGTTCTGGAAACCGAGACCGGAGAGAATGAAAGGAGAAGGCGGTGTCGGAGGAGTAGTTTCCCAGAAGTGGACAGTCTTACAATGTTGACTTCCTGCGGAGGATTTGCAGGGTCATGCGCGAGCCAGGTGTCTCGCAGGTGCGAGTCAAAGAGTGTCACGCTCCGTGGTTTTACTATACGCACAAGAGACTTGTCTTCCAAGTCTTTTTTCTTGACTTTCTTTCATTTGGTCAAACGGTCGGTCAATTGTTTGGGTGTCCTTTCAACGTAGACTCTGGCAAGTGAATGCATCTTGGTAAGTTTAAACACCTGCTATTTTGGGTTAAAAAATGTTATTGTAAAGCGCCCATCAATTTTGTATGCTAGCATTTCATGATCAGAATGAAGCTGGGCACATGGAGTGGAAAAGGGGTTAGGAACAATACCTGGCCATGGGCTATGTTATATAATTTGTTCATTGTAAAAATCTTCGTATTAAAATTTTGGCCTTTAATGAATGAGAATTTGTTAAGTGGATACTGGCAGATTAATCCTAAATAACATTGGCCTTCAGCCAAATCGTAAATTGATATAAATTTCTGAATAAATTAAACTCATGGCGCATAAGAGTAACGGGGCAGGTGTCGGCAAAAATGTACTTCTCTAGCCGAAACAGCTTGCATGTTAATTTTAACGGCCTTATAACAGTGAAATTCCTATGTAAAGTACACTTCTCTAGCCAAAACAATTTGCATATTAATTTTAATAACACGATAACAGTGAAATTTCTATGTTAAGTTTGGCTAATTAATTTTGTCGGTAAAGATTTTACTGGTGAATGTTTAGAAGTTTATGCTAATTTTTCTTCTCCTAACAGGACTATAGGACCTACCTTCAGCACCTGCTTCTGGTTCCAATCAATTGACAGCTTAGAAGCCGATTGAAAATTTCGTAGATCATCAATTTGTTTACAAAAGCTTACAAAGACCTAAGTCATTAAGTAGATAACGTTTTATTTCCCATCCCAGTTGATCTAACATTTCTCCATTTTTTCACGTCATAAGTTAACTCTATTAGGGTCCTAACAGGATAGCTCCCATTTTATACAGAAGGGTATAAACACCTTAGAGCCATATATTTCATTATGGGCATTTTATGTTGTTATTATCCTTTTTTAAAGGAAATCCAAACTTTATATAACCCATAAATGTGTTAATGTTCGAATTTCCCCAATTGACGATGTAATGGAAGGAAACAGCTACATTTTTTTTGCACTTCCTTCATCAAGACGGAATCTTAAATTTTCTTAATAGCTTTTAATGTTTTATGAGTCTTCCGACAGACTATCACATATATTTTGTTTATATTATAAACCAAACTTAACTTACTGTCAGAAGCACTGTGCTACAGTAAAAGTATAGCAGTACAACGATGATGATTATTTATCTGCAGGCTGAAGGTTACATCAATAAATTCTGTATAAGTTTTAAAAACACAATTTTCTCAAGATAGACAAAAAAGGTTTCTAATTAAAACTTCTAGGTGCAAGATGGCAACCCGCAATCTACGTTACATGTTTATAACTACTTTTCAGCAATGCTGCATAATTTTTCGAACCGGAGAAATTCAAAGACACATATTGAAAAATATCATCAGACTATTTCCTTTCAACATTTCCCCGTATAATTGTCCTTAATGACCTCGCCACTCGAAGGATCCAATTAATCGGAGCGGCCAATCAACCAATTACCGCGTGTAGTGAGGCAGGACTCATTAACATGCGCGTAATCCGGGACTGGTCTTGCCTCGGTGTCCGACATCGGTAATCAGTCGTCCTGGGGTGGTCCCTGACTGCTGCTGCACCTCCCAATTTAGCTTCAATCCACGTCGGCTGAAACATTTAACAACCACTGCTGTGTAACTCTTATATATGCAGCCTTCCAAATATCTCTCATCCTCATTCATTCAATATATTTTATCACTTCACTTAAAATTTGATCCCAGTCTTTCAATCAACGAGCCCTTTCAACCCACCCAAAACTTTTAATCAAGAACTCCCTCACATTTTACTTCATTTGATTCATTCAGTCTGTTTTTATCATCAAATTTCTGATTAAGCCTCGTAATATTTGTAAGTCTGGAAATTAAAACAGCTGGGTGAACACATGCAATGATGTTTTCGGGTGCACTGAAGAAATAAAAAAAGCTTAAACATGATTAAATTTTACTTTTTGCATCATACAACGAATCTCCAAACTAAATGCACATTTTACGGCTATGTTTGGTCGGTGAACGAAGTACAGTATACTTATTCACGATCCAGAGTTATTATTACTAACAGCGATAGCCTACTGATCAATGGCTATGGTGAGGCCAGTACAAGTATTAAGTATAAAACCTGCTTTAAAAGAAATTTAATCGAGAATAATCTAGCAGCAAGAGCTGTTATTCGGAAAAAACTTCTAATTTTCCCTTGCCGACAAATTAGCTAAACTTCCTACTCTAAGATAGTTCCGATTGTATTCAAATTTTCGCAAAGTGACTTCCTCATTTCTCTCCTTGGTCCTCCAAGTCATGTTGCTTGTCTCTTAGGCAATAATGCGATTGAGGGATAAATTAATATTTTAACTTGAACCTTCCTGACGTCATTAGAACCAATAGAAGAACTGCGTATCTATTGTTTTATATTACTGGAGCACCGAACTAAACAATATATTATACAACCCCGCGCCCGCTAATGAATGAGAGAGAGTGCACCGAGAATGGCCGGTGTCGTTAAACTGAATGACTTTCATGTATTCTCTGCTTTCAGCCCGACAACAACCACCAGCACTCGGCGTTTTTGAGATGAAAAAAACCTGTCCTCGGATTAAAACCTCATTCGCTTTCCCAATCACTAATTCAACCCCCCTTTTAAGGGCAACTTCAATTCCGTCGGTCGTAAAAATGTAAAACACGTAAAAAGCCGCGGTTTCGACAAACTGTGCGTCGCCGCGAGATGCGGGTACTGTAAATTTCAGGAGGAAGAAATCGGCGGCCGTGATAAATATTAAAATGCCGGTTACCGGAGGAGATGGGTTTTTGCCTCCCTACAGCTGGAACGCGTCTTGCACGCGAGTCCCTGGGGGGGAGGGGGGGCATCTGGCGGGAGCGTGGGAACCCACCGTGGGAACGGCTACCAGCCAGCACGTGCCACCGGTTTGGCGGCGTGTTAATTTCACACCGGCTCCGCGGCTTTTTAATTCCGCGCTACCGCCAGCGCCGCGCCGCCGAGTCCATTTGTTTGTTTTGCCCTCGCGTGCTGCCGCCGCTGACCGGAAGTCCTTGCGCCGCGCTTCCGGTGACGTCTGTGGGAAAGGCCGCGAGCTGTCGCGGGCGCGCGTTCCCACACACGTCGGCGTAATGTGACTATCTGCCCGGCGGCTCGTGACTGACCGGCGATCTGCACGCGATAACAATGGACTGGTGTTGGATTGACCGGGGTCAATGTGTTGAAACAGTAGCCACCTTCCAATATGAGGAAGTGCGACTAGCGAATATCATTTTTACTACCTTCGAGCTATCAGATTGTATATTGTTTGGTTTTGGGAAAAATGTAAATTCTATCAGTCAAAGTTAATAATGATGTATTCTGGTAAAGCACTGTTCTACATAAACATCAAAAACTGCCACTGGTATTAAGACCAAAAATCAATTCCAATGTGGGAATTAGTCGGTATTTTTTCAAATCTTTGGGTTTGAAGACTATTGGAATCATGCAGAATTGGATTTCGTCTACGATTTTCCTCGACTATGAAATACAAGTCAGACTAAAAAGAATCAGTGAAGTGTACAATTTTAAAAATTTCGATCTGAACCCCTGAAAAGAGGACTTTTTTATATATCAACAGACCAAAAACATTTCAAATTGTAGTTTCCCAATCATTCTCGACCTTTCCATCCAGGCCTGGCTGGAACTGGTTTCATATCAGTGGTCCCGAAAACAAGACATCATCCAGAGGCTAGAGGCCCAGTTGTAGCTGATGGATGAGTTGTGTCCTCGCGCCTGCGAAGGCGTGGTCGAGGCGCGTGCACGGCACAAGCGCTGGTTGCGCAACCAGTCGCACGGAGACACTCGCTGGCGCTGGTAGCGCGCCACTAACTACCGTGACTCAACCGCATGAGAGCCGCGTGGAGAGGTTAACGTGTTAACGTGTATCTTGAGCTTGAGATGATCAAGTGGGCAGATTCTGAACGGGCGAAGTGACGGTGACGCTGACCTAGAAAACCGTTTACGTACCTCATCACTGATATTTGTTTGGATGTACAGTTCTTATATCTAGAATATTTCATATACAAATAAGATTGTTTAAAAATTATTGAGTAATTACAACTTTATGAATGGTAGCATTTTCAATAATTGTCAAACATCCTCAGGCTCTAAGTCTTCTTGCGTCAACTCCCGGATGCTAAACGGTATTTCAGTACGCAGGGTGTGAATGTTTTCATCAAAACACTAAATATTCTTTCTATCTTCTTTTTTCTGTAATGATAAAACGTTTTGAATTACAACATTCATTATTTTAAACCCTAATCAGAGGAAAGTCAAATCCAACGTCTCGAGTTTCCTGAATAACAATTACCATTTTTGTTTACCCTCTCCTTATTAACTGAAGAACATTAAAACGAGCCTGTTGACTGGAGATTTCTTTTCAGAGGATTTTGTGCAAATGAATCTGAGTTCATTGCGCTCACGCTAATAAATTATTAATTTCTTCGTCCTTTCTTTTTCGTAAATGCTTTAACTGTTGTAAAAGTAAGACATGAATAGAAATAATCGATTACGAGCTATAAATCCTCTTGAATAATACCTCCATCGATAAGGCAACACATGCAAAGAAGTATTCTGATATAGATCAAGAAGTTCTTCCATGTTTGTATATAAGTCCCGGTTGCACAGGCACAGTAGCGGGAGTGTGCGCGTGTGGGCGTGTGGGCGTGTGGCGGCCTTGCCCTGGACTGACCTAGCCACACGCACACGCCGGCGCGGGCCGCGTCTGATCATTTACCATTGTTGTTCTCGTTGGTGGCGACATATTGAACCCTTCCTTGGCCGCAGCGATGAAAATGTGTAGTAGTTGCAGTAGTCCTAAAATTCCTGATACCACATTAGTATTTTCATACTATTTGTGATGTTTTGGGTGTATTTATATGTGAGATAATTTTCTTCGTAAGTTTTAACGTTAACCATGAAGCCGTTTCTTAGTTCCTAAAAGTCACAAATGTTTGCTAGTTGTTCTGTACTCAAATACGACCAGAGAAATAGCTACTTTTCGTATAACATTAAGTAATACTTGAGTCTATGAAATATTCCTTTTACTGCTTCGATTATTGCAAACACTGTATATGAATCAGTTATTCATAGCAGCAGGTATATTGCAATTTAAGACGTTGATGAAGGTTGTCAGATTAAAGCTTTAAATATGAATGAGTTTGAATGATAACATAATTCAGGGACGAAGCCCATTCAATGTTATCAATGTTTGCCGCCTTCCACTGCAAATAATATCATAAAATATGACGTCAAACGAGTAATCAGGTCTTGACATTTAATCCAAATAATCCTTCTACTTCAAGATTAATATGCCTACGAACGAAAGAGATATGACAATTTTGGTTCTTTAACAGAAACCCCTTTTCAAGTAGGCCTATTACTAGGGCTGCCATACGTCCCGGTTTGACCGGGACAGTCCCGGTATTTTGCTCTTGTCCCGGTGTCCCGGCCAGTTTTCCTGATGTCCCGGTCAGTTTTTAAATTGCGTAATATGCTATTAAATAATGAACTAAACCTGTAGTTTAACAAGTTTGCTGCGGCAAACGAAGAAAGAAGAAAAAAGTCTTATATAATATATGTACTTTTGTTTTTAAGTTGTATTTCATTCGCTTAAAAAAACATTGGTATTTCTCATTGAAGTAAAATAAATTAATTATAAGTTTTGTTTCATGTAATGAATTATTATCACACTTTACCATGGTAAAAATTGCATTGTCATAACACAAAATATAACAATAATTCTTTTCAAATCATTAAAATTCACAATTTACTCTAAAACTTTTGTAAATTTTTACCAGATTATAAGTTTGTTCAAAAGTAAATTTTGGTAAATTTTAGGTAAATATAGGTAGGCTCAGTAGCCTACCTATATTTACCTAAAAACTTATTAGTTTGACTCAATAATCTGGACACAAAATAGGTCTGCTTGAAGTTAATTTTTGCTGCAAAAATTAACTATAATTAACCCTTTTCCTCTAAAATTTCCAAAAATTTCCAGGGGAGGCCCCCGGACCCCTCTCACCTTCCATGCCACCCACACCCCCCGGTGTGTCACACACTGGAGCATCCTTGGTTAGTTGTCCCGGTTTGACCGCTTGAAAATATGGCAGGCCTACCTATTTCAGTGTAATTCACATGCTGTAATGCTATGGTTGTTTGTTAAAAACCAAAACCCAGTCATATACCTTAGAGAGGCAAGGTAGCTCAAAGTCGAGTCAGTTATCAATGTCTTGAATATTGCGTAATATGCTATTTCCTGCGCAGTTCTTTGAATGGGTGCACTTACTTGACTTGGCACTTGAATTGCGTCTTCCTGATAAGGCGAATTGATAAATCAGCCTTTTTGCCGGTTGTAAGGTGTTCTTAATATCATTGCAGCTGAACTAACGATACAAATTTAAATTATATATATTTGTTGAACCTTTTCAGTATTGTAAAAAAATACCGGCCCTAATGGTTCTTTTTTATACCAATTGCACTTCTATCAATGTAGTACAGTATTTAACATTTTTTGATACGTTATTAGATTGGAAACGAGAAGGTGTCTACAGTACACTCAATGTGCATCGTGATATATCAGGACTAAAAAATCAGCAGTTTCATTACACTCTCTTGAATCTCCACGTCCACGTATTCCCACAAACATATGTTACATATTTATTTTGACTCACTATAAGACTATTTAGCCTAACTTTGGGCAGGCTTACGGGATTTGCCTATGTTACATTATTTTACAAACCTCTATTAATAATTTGAAATGTCATACATTTTCTACACTATAAGCACCGAAGTCCGCTTTGAAGAAAATAACTTTTAGTTAATTACGTAATTTGAGTTTTGCACACATAGTCCATAGCTGAAACTATACAAATTCCCATAACATATGCACAGTAAGAATAAAAGCGTTCCCAAAACAGACTCTTGAAAAACTCCTTTTCTACGTTTACCATTCGTCAGGGATTTTCCCGGATGGATCGGAATTTAACCTCTCGTCTGGGTTGATATTTGTCCGGATTTCTGTAGATTTTAAAAATTAAATCCATTTTAAATTAATTGAAATTTGATTTTTTATATGATCAATCAGCTTCATCACAAAGTTTTTAATGCTTCCATTCAAATTGTGCTATGGTCTGTAGAAAAAGAAATTTTTCAAAAGGCTGATTTTCTTGAAACAATTTTGATCTTGTTTCGAAGTAAGAATGTTTTTGTAGGTTAACAAAATACAGTAGACCATTTCTTCCTTAGATAATTGTTTTCAAAGGGGTGTTGTAATATCAAAGTGCAATTACATAAAATAGAATTAATTCATATGATTTGAAATCGTAGCATAACTTATATCTTTAAATTATGTACTTTAACTACGTAATTTATTTTATAGAGTACATACACCAAACATATCAGTAATTAAATCTTGCCCCTTTTGAAAAAAAACTGTTATCCCGGGGCCGGCCCTGATAGTTTGTGGTAATTTTGAATACCCTATTGAAGAATAGTGGCCCCAAAACAGACCCCCTCGACCCCGTACCAGCGGTACTCACTACCTGGGGGTCACGTGACGAGCACAAGACTGTCACACGTAAGACGTGAGTCACGGAGACCCTTCGACAAGAACAGATTTGAAATTCAAAAGGGCGCGTAGGCCGGGCGGGAGGGCGGGCGGGCGGCAGCTGGCGGGATCGCACTCGGGCCGCCACCTGCCGTACGTTCCCACGGAAGTCTTCTACACCGGGCCAGTTTTTACTAAATATTAAATTGCGCAGAACACTTACACGGTTTGATGGCCCGGATTGGATCGTGCAAGGCGGGCACTGAAAATGACTTTCTGTTTTTGGTAATTTATCAGGAATTGGTTGTCGTCTTGTTAATGAATTATTTTCTCTGCGTGTCGTAATGACTTGATGCAATCCGTCCAAATTATCTTGTCTGTATTTTATGAGATTGAATGGCAAAAAAATCTAATGATTTAATTAAATTAAATACTTATTTAATACCCCTCTTTTTCGGTTGATTCTTTTATTTTTGTTTTGATGTTTATATATGTATTATTCATATTCATTGCTTTTATTATTCCAATGTTTTTTTCAAGTTTGCTAGATAACTAACTGTTACAATTTATTCGTTGAAATTATACAATGCTACATTAAATAACAGCCAGATTTATTTACGCGATAGTTATTTAAATTATACGGATTATTGTTTTGGGAATAATGTATGGCAATAAAGTGCATTTAAAGTGACATCCCTAGAAATATTCTACCAACCTGCATGGACTCAAATTTATATATTTTTTATCAATTCAAATAGGAAGAAAAAATGTTACAATTAATTAAATATTAAAGATCATATTTTGAATATAATTAACAGAAAATTTACTGTTTGTGTTGGAATTATTGCAGAGATGTTTAACATCAGCGATGACGCTCACATTTTAGATTCTGCACATTGAAAAGGTCTGTTGGTTGGAGAGCAATTATGAAAATCTAGCTCTACCTAAATCAAAGAATCATTTCAGGTAAAACATACCTTCTGGTGATGTATAAATTACATTCAACAAATTTTTAACGGGGATTTTTTCACTGTCTCCCAAATTGCTAAAAATTCTGGCCAGTACGAATTTTATCAGTAAAACAAAATTTCATAGCAAACCGTGTTTTGACAATGTTGGGTTTTGTTTTGTTTTGTCGTGTGGTCGTTCACATGACAACGATCTTGGATATTTTTATTTAACACCGAGATAGTAGGTTTACTATTTCGCATAGTCATCTGGCTATCTATTTGCATGCAGATGAACATGCGCACATGCCGCGTATTGAAAGAAAATGATCATGCGCAGTAGGCACCAAATTATCCGCCATAACCTAACCTCAAGCTCTGACGATGCCTCATAGTAATCACGTGGTTGCAGCTACGATTACCTTTTTGCCGCCAAAGCCTGCAATTTCCGGCCCCATAAATTTCAGGTAGTTGCATACACAACCGCCAGGGGGCGTCTTGTGGCCGAAATCGTAATTAATAACAACGCCTCTGTCATTTTCTGTATTTGCATATGCAACGTAGTTCCGTCTCCCAACGAGCCTGTCGCCGTATTTTTTACTGCTGGAAAGTTTCGGCGTTTTTTGCTTAGTTTACTCGACCTCGTTCAGGTTTTTCTTAAATCGTTTCGTAAGAAGATTTATTCAGGATATGCGTATTTTTTGCATATACCTTACGGATCGGTCAACCACTGTAACACGACTTTGATTAGAATACTTAAAATTGAAATAAGATTCATCATTTTACTTCAACACAACAAGCAATCTGAGTTTGTCAATAAAAAACTTTAAATCTTAAAACTGATTAAGAGTGTCATACTTTTATCTGTAAATAAGTATATATTTATAAATTTTTTACTTAACAATGAAGTTTTACTACAGATACTTTTTTTATCAATAATATTAGTCTACGCCTGTGTCAGTATTATTTAAGTCTAACTGTTATCACAGTTTTCAGATACAGACAGATGGGAAAAGATTAGCTTACTTTTGCGTTAACCATAAGAAGGCTTTAACAATGAGACGTTTAAATAAAATGAGTTCTTTAATAAGTTGTTGTAACATAATATTATTTTTCGTTATACTGCTTCAAAAACAGATGTTTTAATGCATGTTTTCCGGACCTAAATATACTCTTTTTATTCCTAGGAATTGAAAGCTGATGTACTCGATACCAGCTGACTCTTTATAGTCCTAGGACTATAAAAGTCAAAAAGTGCCGAGTACGTCGTAATAATCGAACAATATTCATTCGATTACAAATAATTGAAACATTCATCGTTATTATCGAAACATTCATTGTTGTCAGTTTAATCAATTTGTGAAACTCGCTCATTTCACCAATCGATTATTACATGCGTTCGATACTTCGATAGTTGTTCATTGTTGTCAGTCTACCCTAACACAAATGAAACAGACAATCAGCTGATTGCTTCAAATAGCAAGAACAAGACGGTGGCATCTTTTGAAGGCATCTTTAAAGGTGAACAAGTTGTAACATTTTGGTTTTCTTAAGTAGTTTACGTATTGTATTGAGCAATATAACGAAAAATATAGTTCATCACACGGACTAAAGCTGCTTTTCGTTACTCGGTCATTTTTCAACCTCGGTTGTAAAACTTGACCTTGTACGAAAAGCGTCACTTTAGGTCCTTGTAATGAAATATACTATTTCAACATTTTTGAGCCTGTATTTATGAAGGTCTTCATTGGAGTTAAAGCATTGTAGAATCAAAGCAGCTATGTTCTGTGGAGACTTTTTCTTAAGAAACTTTCTTCAATACACTGTTTAATTTGATAATGATGAAGTGCCGCGTGGTGGATTTGATGGCGACAACCTCTTATGAGCAGCACATTTTATAACTACGTAGTGTACGTTTGAAGGTCGCAGAAGCAGTTGATATAACGGTGATTTGTTGTGTAACAATAACAAACACAATAATAATTTGTTCGTGATTGTAATATTTGTGAAAATAATACTTCGCTATCAGCAGTGTTGGCGAATTAACAAAAACATTAGCGTCATAATTAAGATATCCGACTCAAGAATGAATGGGTGAAAAGTATGTTAATGTGGAGGAGGATGAGGCCGCATTCCTCAGTTATCGGTCAGATCTTATCTTTGGCTCGTGGATTTAATGTCGCCAGTATGTCGATCATATGACTGAGCAATAATGCGAAAATCTGTTAGCACTTGGTTAAAACCGTTAAAACCTTATCCTTAAGATACGAAGTTCATTTATTTCACAAAATTATATTTTGATAAATGAACATTAAAACCATAACAGGAACTTGATTTTGGATCTAATTTAGTGACAATAACGAATTTACGAATGGGCAATTAAGTAAGACCCAAAAAGCAACTATAGATACATAACAAGTTCAAATGTTGAGGTGTTCGATGTGAAAGGAAATTACAGTAGTAATGTGGCATCCACCTATATTTGTATCTGAAATGTAATCAATGGACTCACCCTACATAAAAAATTCTAAAAATTGCATACAATTTTATAGATTCTGTACCTATGCCAATTTAAAACTGTACCTATGCCAAAAATAGAACCAATGATTTATCAATCTCAAAAGTACAACCCGTTTATACTTTTTGAAATATTTTAATCAAAGGAGATATCTCTCTCCAAAACATTAGAATTTTATGCAAATAAAGGCAGCACCCCTAATATGGAAGAATTCCGGCGGCAAGCTTCACTTCATGGGAACGAACGGAAGTTTGGCCGGATTCCTGATCAGTGGTCCAATCAAATCGGACCGAGATCCGATAAACTGCGGATTGATCGAACTTAAAAAATGCTCTCTCTATGAATGTTTTGAGTTTCCTTATAAATTTATTTAATTTTACACTCTATGTTCATGTATTCATTATGTTTTCGAGAGAATCGTTTGAAATATTTTTTTTATTTATTAGCAATGTGTTTGAACATATCTAACGTTAAGAGATACAGTAATGAGCTTAATCTAGATTAATTCTTTTTGTGTATGTGAGGTTTCTGTGTTGTTGAATGTTGGACGAATGTAAATTGTATGTCAAAAAACAAAAAAAACCCAAAAAATGTAGGTTGGATAAAAATAGGTAAGTTAATGCAACTTTAAGTAGGGTCACTTGAAAACGAGAGAAGTTTCAATAAGTCTCGAAACGTAGTGTAGTTTAAACACTAGAAGCGATAGGAAAAGTCCAACAAATTAAATAATAATAATAAATCCTTCGCTGTTAGGAATTTTAAAAATAAAGACTACTAAAGCTTTGCTATACATCTAAAGCTCTACATCTATAACACCTTTTACTTGTGAGTGTGTAATCTTCCATACAAAAACAAACTTTCTCGTCATATTTTCTGTGACGGACCGAAGAACTCAATGAATCACCGATCAAATTAGAAAAACTGCTGCATCAAGAACGTACTAAGAGGTATGGAAAGTATCGTACATTCACACTAAATTAATTAGAGCATAAACACAATTTTGGTATTTTCTTAAAAATTTCCAAATGAAAAATTATAACACATCGGTTCTCCTAAATTTGTTTAGATAAGTCGCCATGTTTCCTATGGGGGGGGAGGGAATGAACCAAGGAGAGGGTTTATCTGAAGGGTTGAAGATGTTTACTAGGTTAGGAAGAGGTCAAGGGATATTCAACTCTCCCTTGCACCTTGCGCCCTAGAGGATAGGCTATTGCTGTTCGCCAACATGTTTGTCAAACCAAACCCCATCTTCTGCTTCCTGGAGGTCAAAGTCCTGTATCCACAGATTTTTCTTGACCTCCTATAATTGTATGAATTTCAACGATTAAAGTGATTCGGACTGCACCCGAACCTTTTTAGTATAAAAACATTGGTATCATTGACGATATGATAGAATGTTTTAATAAAAATCTTTCGCATCGTAAAGAAAACTACAAGGCTGTCAGTAAATGCCTAGATATAAATTTTCTGTAATAATCAATATTAGTTAAAAATATATATTTAGTATTCACCACTTGGTCGCTGTGTTGAGAAAATATTGAGAGGGATAATACTTGTTAGAGTATATTCAGATGAAGTGACTGTATACCATATAAGACCATTTTTTCAAAGTGGTTGGAGCAAACTAATTACATCATTTTGGAATAGAAAACTGTTTATACAATGAATACCAAACTTTGTAACAGGAATAATAAAAGCCCTTTTGACATCTTGCCAGTTTAACTTATGCTTAAAGTCACTTTCATGACTCCTACTTTTGAATGAATTTCAAATTCCGAAAGCACTTTCCTTGGAAATTATGTTAAGCGCCTCCTTATAAAACCACGAAAAATTCTTCAACAGAGTCCAATCTACAAGTGCAAAACCACCTTCAATATCTTTTGGTCATTATAATCGGGTTCTTCCTTGTATTCGTCGGGTTCTTCATAATATTCTCCTTGTTCTTAGCATTGTATTTTTTAATTCAACTTAATACCAGGGATCTCTTGTCAACCCAACTATGACTTAGCCGCGAGTGTCCGCATGCTGCAATAAGTTTTCATTCTCCTCTTAGACTCAGTCTTACGCACAGGTCGAAGGACCTCTATGTAGGACTTCATTTCATGCATATAAGTTTTTAATGTACAAAGATTGTAAAAAAGGAAATAAACAGATTTTTTATTGACTTTTTATGTTTATGAAGATCCGACAGTTTAACACCAAACCAAATTAATTACGGGTGAATATCATATGTTGTGGATCTTCACTTTCACGATCCACCCGCATACCATATACACGCGCCCCCGCACTAGTGCGCGAGTGCGCGGGTGCGCGGCGGTGAGTAAGACATTAAGCGCGTGGCCGGCCCGTGCGCAGCTGCTACCACCACCTCAGGTGTGCGCTGTGGGAAAACGTCTTCCCCGAGCGTTCCCACGCGGCGCGCACCTGGTCCCCGTATATAGGCCGGGCCGCTCCCCCCACCCGGCATTCCGTCGCCGCCAGCCGCACCGTGCGCACCGGACCTCGCTGCAGCTCAGTCGCTCAGTCGCTCAGTCGCTCAGTGCTCACGTTATCAGTGCCGTGTTGTGTCGTTGGTTGTTGGTGTTTGTGCAGTTATGTTACACGAGACCATGATGTCCTCCGTGGAAATGGAGCAGCTGCAGCCCATCTCGAGAACTTACCAGTATAGAAAGGTAGGTTTCAATTGTTTTATTCATTCAATATTCAATTTATTTTTTAAAAATTGTAAAGTTTTATTGGTAATGACTTGTTTGTTTTAAAAATTTTCAGTAAACTTAATTCAGCATTTGTTCATTTTCTTTATGTTGTAGGGAAGTTAATGTTTTAATTATTTTCATACTTGTCAGATTAGTTGTAATTGTTTTTGTATAAAGTGTGTAAAGTTAATCAATTTTATCTTCAGTTTTCAATAAAGCAAGCAAACAGTCATATTTTCAAATAAAGTAATTTTCTCTTTTCGTTTCCAAAGTGTTCTTAACTTTTTAAAATTAAATTCGTCCTTACACTACGCTACGCATATTAATTTAATCTGACTTTCGCTTTTATATTGATTTATTATTTTAAATTTGTAATGTTTCCAAATTGTTTTAAAGGATAGGGCCCATAATGTAAGGTTTAAAATTATTTTTAAAACTAATGTACTAATACCGCTTCAAACCTTACACCAGCGTGTCAATTATTCATAATTAAGGCCATACTTCATTTGCTGTTTTAAATTGCTTAAACCTTTAAATAAGTTACCATTCCAAATTAATCCATCATAATATTAAATTTAACTAAGATTTTTATTCTGAAAAAATAACAGCAGTAATTACATTTTTTTTAATCGTTATCCCCGGCGGATAGCGGCCTTATCCGCTTCTCGGTAGCGGGCACGGGAGCATTGACGTCAGAGAGTGCCACGAGTTTTAATTAACTGTGATAAGCAGATAAGCTCGGCGCGGCGCGAAGGCGAGCGCTGATAACCCCTTATCAACCCGTGCGTCAACATTTGTTTTTCGCCGGTTTTCCGAATTGGCCATTAACTGATTTGAATTTCGGCTGTTGGAATTTTTAGTAAATGTCAGTTTAGAGATAGTGATGTTTTGTTATAGGAGTGGGGTCGTATTATCAGGAATATAAATATTTAAAATACTTAATACTTTATTTCTAACCTGCAGTTCAAGACAAAGTTCATCTCAAAAGGTTTTATCATGATCTCCCTTGAAATTAGATTGTTGTTGTAATTTATTAAAATCCAAACTTAAATTTTTAAGTTTTTTCCCCTCTCTAGAAGTTTAAAAACTTATCAGAATTTCAATTTTCATGTACCAATAATGTTTAATAAAGAGAAATCTTATAAAAAAAAGCTACAATAATTTGTTCTTTTCTTGTCCAGGTGATGAAGCCGATGCTGGAACGCAAGCGGCGCGCGCGCATCAACCGCTGCCTGGACGAGCTGAAGGAGCTGATGGTAACGGCTCTGCAGGCCGAGGGCGAGAACGTCAGTAAGCTGGAGAAGGCCGACATCCTGGAGCTGACGGTGCAGCACCTCCACAAGCTGCGGCGTCAGCAGCGGCTGTCCGCCAACCCCGTGACCGAGGCCGACCGCTTCCGCGCGGGCTTCACCCACTGCGCCACCGAGGTCTCCCGCTGCCTCGCCGCCACGCCCGGCGTCGACGTGCGCCTCGGCACCAAGCTCATGACCCACCTGGGCCACCGCCTCAACGAGATGGACCGGATGTCGCCGCTCTCCGTCCGCGTCGTCGAGTCCTCGTCGCCCGCCCCCAGCTCGCCCGCGTCCTCCTCCTCCGCCTCCTCCAGCGTGTCGTACCCCATGCCGCTCACCCCCGCCTCCTCCGAGTCCTCCCTCGACGGCCTCCTCAAGGTCGTCGACATGAGCGTCAAGCGGGCCGAGCCTGTCTGGAGACCCTGGTAAACCGCACGTCGTCTGCGTCCTCCTCCACCGCCCTCCAGCGTGTCGTACCCCATGCCGCTCTCCCCCGCCTCCTCCGAGTCCTCCATCGACGGCCTCCTCAAGGTCGTCGACACGAGCGTCAAGCGGGCCGAGCCTGTCTGGAGACCCTGGTAAACCGCTACGTCGTCTGCGTCGCCGCCGTCTTTCATCGCCGAATCTCATAGGTTAGGGTAGATTTGTAATTATTGTATCTCGAGTTAATTGTTGTTAGTATATTTTTTGTTTTTATTCATATTGTTTTAATTAATTCATCTGGCACATTTCAAGGCTTGATTAAAGGAGTGAAAAACTTGATTAATTATTTAAATTTGTTTGTTTCTTTAAATCTCAGAAAATTGTTTGAAATTGTTGAACTTAAAATTTCTTCATTGTGCATTTCTATTATTCGAATACATTTCTTAAATTTGCTCGTTAATTGTTTGTCTTTGTTATTAATTGTGTTCAGCAATTTTCATTGGTATTTTATCATTTTATGTGCATTTCAATCCATCCTTGTTATTTATTGTTGACAATTCAAGTTTCATGGTTATTCAGTTTTAGTATAGTGTTTGGTCATTTTTTTATCTGTTAATGTCTTTTAAGATGATGATTTTTAATCTAATAACATGTTTAGTACAAATTGTATTACATGCATTCCTTAACGTTTTAATTTCAAATGAAAAATAATTTGAGTTTAGTTATAACTTGTTGATTTTATGTTTTAACTTGGATATTTTTGCTTAATTTTTTTGCTTACAACTACAATTTTTTGATCAATTGTTAAATAATCTTTCGATGTGTCATATTGTTCAATGTTAACTTGATCACCATCATAATTTGATTTGTGCCTTTCCTTGTAAATAGTGTGTTGTGTTGGGCGATAGCTTTAGCTTTTATAACTTCTATTCAGCGTTTGTTAGTTTTTGTTGTGTTCATCATCCAACGCTGTTAAGTGATAAGACTGAGACTGTGATATGTATATTGTATAATCAAAGATTTATCTTGTATTACAAGCTAACCTGTGATACAATAAATATAATATCAAATCATGTAAAAATTCTTTTGATTCTAGTTATACATCCCTACATGGTAGAAGAGAAGAAATTATTGGTGTTTTCAATTCTAGTCTTTGGTAAAATATTAATCAGAATGGTTCATAACTTGTGATTGGATCTATAATTTTAAATATTATAGATCTAATTTTGATCATTATAGATTATGGATCTATAATTTTTAAATATCTGAAAACTAAATTAGAAAGAAACTAAAAGTTGAGAGTGAAATAGTAAGAAAAAATATTTGATTTGGATCCGTAATGTAAATTTTGGCACAAGCGTTTTTTCTAATTAAACTTAACAAGCAAGCTTGACAACGGTAAAGTTAACAATCTTTTACAAAAAAATCGTATTACGAAACAATTTCATTATGCTATGGTATGCTATAAATTATACATTTATTAACTAACTGTCGAAAAA
Source organism: Flexamia atlantica (assembly GCA_035578135.1). Taxonomy (NCBI): domain Eukaryota; kingdom Metazoa; phylum Arthropoda; class Insecta; order Hemiptera; family Cicadellidae; genus Flexamia; species Flexamia atlantica. The sequence goes on along the minus strand of JAQJVK010000002.1, from coordinate 37,171,273 downwards.
ACATATTGATTCAGTGAAAAATGGCAACACAGTTAAAGAAGTTTCATAAAATTGCAATCTACATCAACGACATTATAAATTGCATAAACATATGATTGGTAAAATGTTTCAAAAGTTGTAAATTTATTTCAAACAAAGGTTTGCCTTACAGATCAGAAGAGATGTGAGTGACTGATCTTTCATCATAACCTGACTGAATTCAAGAAGAATTCAAATAATTAATATTTTAATCACATTAATATTAACATTTCTGTTTTACAAAAATATTTTCCTCTAAGGATCTTTAAGGATTTAAAGAAGCTTCATGTCTGAAAAATCAACTTCTGTTCTAAAATAAACTTGATTTAAAATCTTGAAGAATCAGTGTTAATATCAGTACAGTGTATGAAAACTGAACAATGTCAAACGACTGTATTGGCCCTATATCAATGCAAAGGAAATACACAATAAGTCAAAGACGACTTTTTCTAACCAAATGTGAAACCACTGGCATTTTAGCCCAAATCGTGAAACTAGCTTGGTGTCGACACATTCGAGATGTATGAGGGAGTTGGTCACTTCAAATCTCAGTCGTCAAACGAGTTTTGATGTCTAAAAACGTAAGTGATTTGAAATGCTAATCAGTCCTGAGACCGGTTGGGTGAAAGTATTTTGTTTGTGAAGGTTGCCAACCCTGGTTATTCGTCAGGTGTTTGATGCAAACCAGGGATCAGCTGATTATGACGTCACATGAGGGCCCGCCTCGGTAGTTCCCGTGTACCGGAAGTGAGTAATTGGAAGGAGAGGGGTGCTGAAACGACTACAGAAAATGGCTCGGCATTTAAAGGAGGATTTTCATTAAAAGAGTCATTTAATTTCTATCTTGAATTGTAGTATTTACAGCCAGCTGGCTTTCTTTGTTAGCACAATCTACTTCCTTACAAAACTGCCGAGGAGTGAAACTTTTTTGTTAGTTGCTGTTACGTTATACACTCTAATAAGTAGTTTATGTTTTAATAATTCAGCTTGTTGAACAATTCCAAAAAGTAATGAATTATTGAATTCTGAGCGGGGTCTGTTAATCCAGGAGAAACTACAAGAAGTATACCCTACTTACCATTAAATAAATTAGTTCAACTTGATTGGCCAGTTAATTAGTTCAATTTATGCTTATTTTTGCCAAGTCAACAAAGTGATCAAACACTTCAGGGTTTAGAGGGTGTTAATTTTAGTTTCAACAATGATTGTAAATCAGCCCCATGTAAATCGATACCTATATTGTAGCTCCTTGTGATTGGGCGTGCCCAAGCGAGCTTGGAACTTCATGAAGTGCCCAATCTCAGCAAGTGGCTATGACAGATACATTAGTCTTCCTCGTGTTCTGAAGTGAGACCGATCCTAATGGTCTCAATTGTTGACCAACAGAGTTGTTATTTTTGGTTCGGGTCACGTATACGTAATTATTGTTATGTTACGTTTTAGCCCGGGTCGCGGCGAAAAAACTGCTGCATGTAGTTTAAACATTGGTGTAGGCCTATAATTACTGCCAATGCCAAAAAAGTTAAAAATTATTGAAGTTGGTTGGGTAAGTATTTAAATTGTTGAGGTTAGGGCTGAATCTAAATTTTTTAAGTAGATACACATTTTTATCCGAAAGTTGAAACAGTCTGAGTTGTTTACTTTGCGTATAATGTTTTGAAAATGCATTATTACAAGTTTAGTAGGATATAAAAAGGTCACAATATAGAGTTTACTTTCAATTTAATCGATGCTTTAATAAAACAAATATTTGTTGAAAAAAGTTGGAAATGCATCAACATTTTTTGCTGTATTGATGAAACCAACTAATATGTTTTAAGTTCTCTAGGCTTTTTAACCTTACTTAACACCAGATTATTGTTTTTAAATCGGTGTACCTACTCAAAACTTAAACATATTTAAACTAAACCATTATTTTCTTTTTTTCTTCAAGTTAAAAATAGTAAACTTAAGTTTTAAACGTTTTTCGTATTTGTCTGTTCAATAGGGAAAATATTAAACCCAACTTCCGAAATTTTAATATATTTATATATTTTTTCCATAAGTTCATTACATATTTTCAGCAGAGGTAGGACAACATAGAGTTAAGAGTTTTTGCTAGCTTATTAAAACTCCACATTACGAAACAAGGTAGTTAATCCAGTTCAAATGGAAATAAATCACGTGATACACAAAATAGTTGACAAGTTTTTTGCTACCTTATAAAAACTGTACATATTAGAACGTGCTAGAACGGCGACATCGTTGGTGGCTCCAGCTCAATTGGAAGTGATTCACTCGCCAGACGGCCGCGGCCTTGATTTTGTTATCAGGGAAGAATTGATAAAAAAAGATAGAAAAACTAGCGCCATGCCATGACTCACGCTTCACACGATCACTGGTTCATCGCATTTCCGCTGTAGGTTTTAATACTAACTGATAGTCTATTGGTTTTTAGATTGGCTATAGGCTATAGGTATATATATATATTGTGTTATAATTGTGCTTTTTAACAGCTTGGTCTTTGAGAGTATTTTACGTAAATTACAGGCAATTGAAATTATTATTAAAATTACAAATCAAATTGTTTTTGTTTGTAACTAAGGTTGATTTGATCTTTTTAGCTGTTGTACCCGTTCTTTATACGGTAAAAATGGAAAATAACAAAAAATGGTTCCCAAAGAAACTATATAAAAATTACCAAAATCCAAAACTTGTAGAGAGTACATACATAAAAATCCTATGATGCGAAACCCGAGGGGACTTAAAGAACTTGAATAGTTGGCTGGGAGTATAATCTACCTTGTACACGACTTCAGCTCAGTCGGTTCAGTAATTTTTGCGTTTATTTCTTACATAATACAGAAAGACAGACATACATTGTACAGCAGCCACAGATTATAAAAAAAGATTGGGTTCCTCCAAATTCGAACAGTACGAATCTGTACAATGTCTGTGTAAGAAATAAAAGCAAAAACGACCAAACCAAAAGGGTTGAAATTTTGCTTAAAGGTAGATTACGACAGCTAACTCATATGCCGATTCACGTTCTCAAACGCTTGGGCTCCGCTCTATCATTAAAAAATTTAAGATTATGTTCAAATTTTTAGGACTTCAGTAATTTTCATTTGGTTTCCTTAGAAACTACTATTTTTCAGTTAGTTTTGCCGTGCTATGCGAAGAACGGGTATAAAAGCTACGGTAGTTTATTATGATTTCTCTGTTAGTGATGTAAAAATCTACTTTTCCGGTATAATAATTGAAAATTTTCCTACAGATTTCTCCACAGACAAGAGGTTTTTTACAGACCATTTAAAATCAGACATATTTTCAGTTAAACTTGGCTCATAGATGATTCACATTTGAAATAAAGATTCACTGGACGAATCCCTATAATGATTCTGTACGAAATATAGGGAAAAGAAATTTGTTGTTGAGAGTAAATTTAAAAGGAAAAACTAAATGCAGCCTTGTGAGTAATTTTAAAAGTTACCATAGTTTTTTGCCAATGTTTGCATTGAATCGCATACATGCTATTGGTTTTATTGGAACAGAGAGTGAGCGAGGGATAAGGTAACGATTTGCAACAAAATACGTCACTATTCCATAGCAACACTGTCATAATATGGCTTGTGATTGCACAGTTGTCGTCTGGTACAAATTGTTCTGTCTCATTATTTCAGCACGTATTCATTAATCGAACAGTTAAATAAATATTAACACGTTCTCCTTCACCTGCGCTCCTACAGCAGTGTCGCGTACAGTGTTCAAAACGTATAAAAATTCTCGTAACCTTTAGGGTTTTTCCTTTTTTAAGTTACAAGTCTTTAGGAAGGCTTATGTTCTCAGCGATCTAAAATTTAAATTACAACTAGTTATAAATGAGTAATCAAAAATAAACTATGTTGCTTTTAAGTGAAAATATTGATAGTGCAAATTTAAAGAATAAACTATGAGATGGAAATAGTTCTTTAGGGTTCCTTTGCTAAATTTAGCTCAATTGAATCTAATCAATGAGTCTACGTCTGCATGTCCAGCGATTCTTAAAATGAAATTCACATATTCACATAATATGTATATTAGACGAAATAATTGGAATTACTACTTTAATTACTGCATAAATTCCCCGTAGGCGTCCACGTAAATTATGCTGTCTTTGATATTATGTATGATGATATTTTCCTTTTAATTTTTCATGGTATTATTTTCTGTTTTTATACATTTTCTAAGTAATTTACTTGTTTTCCTCTTCATATTGAAATAGAAAGAAAAACAAATACAGCGCAACAATTACTTCAAGTTCAAAAACATCAAATTTACGTTCCTCTTATGTTGCTTTGTGTTGAGTAGCAAACTTTCACTCCCTATATACTGTAAATCTTATAATAACTCGTCGTTTAGGCCTACACTGTCTTTTTTGTTATGGCTGAATGGATTTTATACATTGATATGTGCGTTATTTTTATGAGTCAATGCTGCAAATACTTGGGTAATTTCTAGTCTAAAAAGAGTTAATTATGTTAAAGATGTCCAACGGTTAGGACACTAATCTCAAATCCTTTTCTAAAAACACGGCAAGTTTGAAATAACGGCCCATTGCTCTGAATGGTCCTTACTAGCCCCGGACTTTTTCTCCGGTTGACTCTGGCTCTCCCTCGAGCACCACCACTGCAGGAGCTGTGTACGTGGTTGTTTTTGTCGGTACATCGTATGGTGTATTTGTTTTGAGCGAGATGCGCGTGCAAATATTTGCAATATCAACGACCTTACGCTGATAAGACTGCAGGTGTGTGGAGAGCGCGCGCGTCTTATCAGCCAAGCCTCAAGGTCGAGTGAGTCATCGCATGTTTCCACCGCCGTGTCGGCTCATCGTGGTAATCCGCCTGTAGCTATTATCACAAATTCACTTGTATCATACCTCTCTGGGCTTGTATATGAATACTTTTTATGGATGTTTCCTTAAAAATGCTGAATTGTACATTTTATTGATTTTTACAGTGTTTTCACGTTTAAGTAAAACTCAATTACATATGAGACGGTGAGGAACGATTTAGATTCGAGATGTAATTACATTGTTTCAAGTTGCAAAATTAATTCTTGGCGCTTTGATCAGATTCACGGTTGTTGGTCCATCCAGTGGCTATTTTAAGTTATTATGAGAAAGATTTCGTTCCTTAATTTGAAAATTCAAGTTGTTAGCTAACTGTTTAATAATCAGAAAATATTCTAATCTTGTTCTTCTATCTGCCCGAGCACGGAATTTAGATCAAGCACTGGCAAATAGCTTTTCGGACAGTTATTGAACTGACGTCCTTTAAACATCCAAACGTCTAAAAACATGGCAAATTGATGGGATTTATTTTTACATGTTACCTCCAATTTGTCGTAAAATTGTTTTTTAGTTTGTCACACTACAAAAAAGATATATAATTACAAACCGAGAAACAAATTATCCTATACACACTAATTCCACATTTACCTTTCAATATGGAATTTTCATAAGCCACTTGTTTTAAGTGAAAATTTTCTCTGCAAAGGTAATAAGAGAGCCTCCTTCCAAAAGGCCTGTACAACAATAAGGTTCATCCTATACTGAAAGGTGAACCTACAACTGCTTGCAGAATCAAGGTTTATTGAACATTGAAAGCTTTGACTATGAATAATTAATTGCCTTCAGATTCAAAGTCACTGCTGAAAGACAGCTGTTGCGTCGCGTTTGTAACTTCTAAAACCGATTGGAAAAGAACTGTCCGGCAAACATAGTCAGAAGATTAACACGTAGCTAATTTGAGTGATCGCAAAATAAGCGATTGGAATAGACATAAAATTTAGGAAGGATGTGTTATTTTAAATGAAAACAGCAAGTTTTCAGCTGCAATTTAGTATTGAAAGTCACAAGTTCCCGCAAAGTATAACGAAAACTTGTTAACAAACCAAAGTTTTTACCAGTGTAGTCTTTTGATTCATAATAAAGATGTTGCTTTTTCCTAGCTAATGTTTTCAATCAGTTTGTGCAATATTGACAATACAAAGCGAAATGAATCCATCGATAATTTATTAGTGCCCGATATGTTTTATCAAAAATCTATGCAATTTGTAGAAAATATGAAAATTTTCTTAAATACGATTTTATAGTGGGCTACAATGGCATTAAAACGATAAAAAACCGATTAAAATCAAGAAAACATAAGTCCTACAGACACAAATTTAAATCAGCTTCCACAACTTTAAGGGGTGAAAAATTAAATCATAAATTAATTGGGAGATTAGTTTTCTACAAGCTCGCTGATCTCAAATTTGTGAAAATGTTCGAAACGTAAATTCAAATTGGTCTAGTTAGTGCTTGAAAAGGTTTTGATTAATAATACAAGCCTCCCACAAGATGTATGTTTTTTACCACCAATATTCCTCATGCTGTTTTTTGTTTTGACATCGCTTTAGAACAATCAATAAACCTTACGTAAAAATAAAATATAATCACTGAGTAAGCCTCCTGTATACCAGTAAACACACAGGTGCGTTCCCAACAACACAGTTGTTCAAGTAATTGGCTGGTGCCGCTCATTTATTTACTTCGTATATCAAAAGTTGTTACGTACAATCACAATTTTTCTACACTTTATGAAATTTATATATTTATAGCAATGTAAACAGATTTAATACATATTATGCTTGTACTATGGATGCACTAGCAAACATTTTATTGATGGTCATCATAGAACTATAAATATAAAATGATCTTTATACGTTTACCACAACTGCTGGACATTACCACTGGCAGCGGCGCCTGTAAGATGTTGACGCTATCACAAGGCACTCCTGCATTTCAGGTGGCCCACGGACGATAGAAGGCACTCTTATAATAGTTAAAAGTCCGTAGAATAGTTGTGCTTGTATACTGTGTACATTTTTAAGAAAACTATATTGCTACAAAAATCTATGTTTTAAAAATATGTTAAAAATTCAAATATTTTCTAGGGAGTAGATAACCACAGACTCAAGCAGTAAGAGTTTTAAATGCAAAATAAAAAACATGATACTTTACAAATTACGCCCCATCCCGAGCATAATTCTTTATGCATTGGATTGAATGAGCCTTTCAAGCTAAATGCAGTGAATGTGGCCTTCAAATTCAGCATGGTATTAATTCATACCTGTTACGAAATTAACTGTTAAATGTTTATGAATAATCTTTTAGAAATTATATAATACCACTCTATCAAGAAGAGGGGAATCTATTATGCAGAGACGTTATGCTTACAGCCAAGTCAAATTAGAGTAATCGAAGGAAAAAATCCGTATGTCCGAAAATTGGCACATAGGTTTATTTGACCCATCTTAACGTCATTACAGAGGTCATACTAACAGTCCCCGAGTTGTTGAAAGACTTACGAGAATCACAGAATCTGTATTATATGATTTTAAGGAATTGTTTATACTGATAAATAATAATAAACTACAACTGCTGCAAACCCAATTGCTTGCAAAACAATGTATCGTATCCGTAAACTATTATAGAGTTTGCCTCCACCACGTTTTATTAAGACTAAACGGTAATTGGTTAAACAAATTAAGCAATAAAAATAAGGATATACATTCTGAAACCAGTCTTAATTAATTACTGTCTACTAATTCAATGCTTTCTAAATTATTGATTTGTGTATTTATTTACGTACCTGAGGGAGACGATGGATGGCCGGGAACTGCTCGAAGTCTGGTCAAGTAGGAGTCAAGGAGGGTAGAAGTAGATCTTTAGTGAGTAGTTCAAGTTGTAGTCCAGTACAGTAGACTCTCGGTAGTTCGACACTCGATACTTCGACACTGTATAGTTCGACACCTGCTGACACTAAACAAACATTCTAAAACTCCCAAGTATTTTGTCCAGTAATATTTACTGGGACATATATTATGATAAAAGTTAGTAAAATAGCTGGGGATGTGCAATGGTTTAGCTTTATGGTATTTAATAAATTTAGGAGACGTACATGTACAACCCGTGTATTAAATACGTTGATTAATGTGAAATCCCATACACTCACTATAATTCGACATTTTGATACTTCGACAACCCTGAAGCCCAAGTGTCGAACTAAGTGTTTCATAATGTTATTGTTGTATTATATTTTTGTATAAATTGTTTAGGCAGGTTAAGTGTAAGAAAGGGCCATGCGGCCCTAACTTTGCCTGTGAAAATAAATAATTTTTCATTTTTCATTTTTATCAACTATCGAGAGTTTACTGTAGTGAGTCTTCGGCGAGCGGTGAGGATGTTTGCACGACAGAGGGGAGTTTGAGGTGATCCTAAACGACATATTAGGTTCACCTATGGAGGGATGGGCGCGCACATGACGTACCCCAACTCAGCAGGTCCGGACCTGTGGAAAAAATATGGAATTATTTACAAAAAGTAAAGACTACCCTTCAATATTGAAACATTAAAGAAAGAGCAAATATAAGCGAACATGTCGAAACAATGCGTGGATAAATTACCTGAGATAGTCGGGAGTACAAATCGCCTTGGGACCAAGGGTTGAGGGCAGGGCCTAAGTTTATTAGGACGAACCAATAGTTCTTCCTCTAAGGAAGGAATACGCGTCGTCTCAACCTCAAGGAAATTTGAGAATCGGCTTTCGGCTCCTGTAATAGAAAAAAACATGCATTCAGTACAAGTTTTTATTAACATTTCATAATGTTTGACTGAAAAGTACTTCTACTCCTAACTGATAATATAAAACTGGTTTCAGAATGATCCCCTATTTTCAAAATTAAAACCATTATACACAAATATGTAAAAAGCTAGGAAATTAAAATTATTATCTTTCGTAATAGTGATTTGAAAATATTAAATCACTGCAATTTTGAAATTGTTTCCTAGCAACGAAAATCTAATAATCATTCCATTAAAAACAAGCGTCTAGTGCAGCGATTCCAGTTCGATCGTCTGAAGATGCGCAACAACCAGTGAATATTTTCAACAAATGGCGTTAATGTCGTCCGACGTCTGAAATAATATTTATTATTAAAAAAAATTCAAATATAAATATTAGACTAGAGTAATAAAACCTAACATAGCAGAGCGATGTCATTTGGAATTACCCTCCTATGAGCTAATATGGTATTTAGTTACCATGTTAAAAATAATAAACGGTATCAGGAAACTGACACATACTTTCTCCCTTCAAATCATTTAAAACCAGAAAACATATATCGTGAGATAAAACAAACTAAGACTTATCAATTATTTATCACACAAATATATACCAAATTTTATCAAAATCGGTTATTAAATAACGGAGATATCGGTTTTTGAATATTGGACAACGTACTGTGTTTACCGCCAAACTAAAATATCAATTATCTTTGCAACCAGTTGACGTAGACTATAATGATTCAAAATACTAGATTATTTAGTTTTTCAAGCCAAATTTAATGGTTGCAAGTATATTTTCTTTAAAAGTTACAATTTTTGTGAAATTTGAAAAATATGAATTTTTTAACACTTAAACCCCAATAACTTCTGAACCTGAATTTTTACAGACATGCGGGTGGTGTCATTTTGTTTGTCATCTTAAGCACTAAAACCATGAAATTTTTATCAAAATCGTTTTTGAGAAATTTGGATTTTTGTCATTTTTTATGGGTTTTTATGGGGTAAATACCCTTAAAAATCAAAAATTCAAAAAAATTAAAAATTCGCCTGGAGATACCACGGCTTTATACCTACATGCCAAATTTCATGAAAACCGGACCACTGGTGTCGTCTCCAGCTTTGTTTACATCCACACACACAGACAGACAGACACCATGCCGAAAACCATTTTTTTGGATTCAGGGAGCACTAAAACGAATATATCCACTAACAACTCAAATTCGAAAATTTTGATGAAAACAATACTTTCTCCATATACTATGTATAGGGGGGAGAAAGTAAAAGTGCATTGCTGTCCCTGCACGTGAACTCGACTGCGGGTGAATCATCCTATTTGATTTTATTTATTTACAAATCGCACGAAAGTTGCTCACTCAAACTCCTTATGACGTTCCGATCGGTCTAATAACGAACATTTGTGCCAATTTTCAGACATCCGGCATTTTTTTACTCATTACCCATTATTTGTCTTATTTGACAGTGCTGTGCTACTCTTTGATAATATGAGAATCATTTTCTTGGATTTTTCAGTAGCCACAACTGAAGTACTCAGATGCAGGAGCGTGTAGTATGTACGCTACGTGTGATGTCTATAAGGTGGCAGCCACCTGTGACTACACTGTACCGCGTACGTACACAACATTGGGTATGCTCCACTTGATCAAACACCTTTATGTGGCACACCGTGCCTTACTAGGTCATGCTGTTAGGAACAGTTTTATTACAGTGTGCGTGTATTCCATTTGTACCTACATTGGCGAATTATATAATTCAGGTGTATAGCTTAGATAACAATTGTTATTCACTGAAATGACTCAACAATAAAATAAAGAATATCTAACGGCACTTCTTTTTTTAAACTGGTAAATGTATGTTTACATTTACCATTTTTTACCGCAGATATTAAGGGGCGAAGTGGGAAAAATTATCGATTATTTATTTTTGCATAACCAGTCGATGAAGACGTTTACGTCAAAGTTAAATCTTCTCTGGTAAAAGATGAGTTGACAAAAACTCTGAGAGTTTGTAGAGCCCAAGGTTATGTCTAGAAACCGGCTTTTCCTTTGCAAGGTTTCTTTGCATTAAAAAAGTGGGGCTCATTACTAAAGATGGAGATAAGGTCACAAAAGATTATTAACTAAGGGAACTTATTACGGTTTAATATTACGGTGGATGATCGTTTATGATCGCTATGGTTGATGATTTTTGTCACCTTAAGACAGAAAAAAACTTGACAGTTTAATGATAGACATTCTTTAATGTTTGACTCCTGTTTCGATCGGGTAGGCTATTTATGCTATATCAAAATTATTTCGCTGTTGCCCTTCTTACGCCAACTAACTTCTTTTAATATGTACTAGAAGCCCACGTCACTTCGTGACTTAAAAAAAACAACATAATAAGAGTGTTGATTATTCATAGGGTTTCGCAGCGTTAAAGCGCCTTCGGCGCCTTTCAATGAGAAAGTGTGTGTATTGTTGTGATTTTCTAAATTTTCTAGACAAATTGTGACACTGGATTATAATTTGCAGTGGCTGACTGTCCATTAGGCAAACTTTAAAATGAACCTATTACAGCACTTTAGACATGGAACAAGTATGGAGAATGCAGATGAAACTTATTCCATATGCTTTAAAAGTGTCAATGTATACGTTATACACATAACAGCTTATGATATTATAACCATTTTCATTTCGTCTAATTTGAATGTTAGTTTACATGGATCTATATTGTTTACCTTTGATTTGGATTTTTTTATTTCCAAAAGTAATTAATCTGTACTAGCAGCCCACGTCACTTCGTGACATAAAAACGACTTGGTAAAATAGGCTTTAGTTTAATGATGATTATTTGGAGTTTTCCAGCGTAAAATACGTTTCAATCATGAACTGCGTGGATTTTTGTGATTTTTTAGTTTCCTACTAATTTTTTATGTCATAGCAATGAATGAAATTGCCAGTAATTTAACTTCTCATCGGGGCAAACTTTTAAGAATAACTCATTACTTTATTCTTGAAACTTCAATATGGTTAAGAAATTCCTCACGGAATTTGAGAAGTTCTTTATTTCATCTTCTTTAAAGTATCCATGTTTTCACTTTTGTACGTTCAACACTTTAAAATTTCGACAGTGCGTCAGCATTCATTTCACACTAAATGGGTGTTAGTTTAAATGGATCTTCATTGCTTGGTGCATCTTCATGTTTCTGTTTTAGAGTGGATTCTACACAACTACGCGTCAGTTTCTTGCATTCATCTTTGTAAGGTATTAACAACAATCGGTAAGAAGATGGACAAACCACTGATTTACTTTTTAACTAATCTCTAAATAACATTTATAAAATAGCCATTCGCCGTAAAACAAATTCTTCAACACACATAATGGCCAAAGAATAACATTTTCAAACAGACCCGCTTTTTGTTTCACATCTTAAATACATATTTGGCAAATTTTTACCCAAGCAAATAACATAACTTTCTATGAAAAGCCTTCATTAATTTAGTCATATTGTTATTGGTACATTTCAAAATCGAGTAAAATAGGTAGGCTAACTGTTAACACTTCAATATACTCCCATCCCAAGTACATTTACAAAATACAGGTTTTAAATTTATAGTGTGTCTTAAAACTTGAATTTTTTAGGTTAAAATTCAACTATTGATAATTTAAAGCTCAAAACGTTGAAACATGCATCAATGTGTTGACTCATGTATCAATGTTTCTTCACTGTCAATAGATTGTTATAAAATCCCATCTCCAGAGCACCTCCTATTTACTTATATGTTCCTTTTTTAAGTTTCCTTTTTAAGAAAAGAAATACTGTAAAATAAGATGATTACAGACTGCTTATCTTAGTTTTAATGTGGCAAATACTCTTCCTTATTTTATTTCGTCTTGAGAAAACTTAAGTATTTTAAGAAATCAAAATCATAATGACATTTGCTTGCCCTGCATTCTGTGGCATATCTCTGGAACTATTTCAAATCTTGATCTTGTTTTGTTGCAAACAAATGTGAATTGGAAAAAGTTCACAGGTTCTAACCCAGATAGTAGCACTTTCGCTTAAATTTCAAAAGCCTCTTGAGTGAAGGCTTTTCATGGGATATTCTCCAAACCCGCAAAAGACACATCTAGAGAGTAATAGCTTTAATTTGATTCCAAACATGCATAGAAAAATTAATTTCTAGGGGTCGATATGCTCTGGACAAAATCCCAGAAATTCTTTTAATCTTATAAGTATAAAAGAGGATGTTGGTACATATATATATATATATATATATATATATATATATATATATATATATATATATATATATATATAGCATTGATAAACTCTGACACCGCTGGACCGATGGCCACATAACTTGGTAGATACATGTAGAATTTCGTGGAGTACGTTTATACACCATCAATTTCGTGATACATTTCAGGGCTTAGCCCTGGGACCGTCTTAAAGGTACCCATGTCAGGGATTTTGAAAGAATTTGGGTTAGATTTGTTTACTAACAAGACATATGAAAGTAAAATTTAAAACAGGTGATGTAAATTACTGTTATTTCTTTCTGCTATTTAATTGTATTTGTTTACATGAAGATTTGTTACTTGGTGCCAAGTGGTTAATGAATTAGAAATTTGCATTTTTTCAAAGTGCAATACACTATATAAAATGCTGGTGTGTAGTATAACATAAAATAAATAACTGATTACTGAAGGACTCCAGCGTTCAATGATCACTTATACTTGAAGGAATTCTTTTTTATGACAACTAACTGCTATTTAAAGAGGAAAAGTGTGCTACTGTAAAGAATTAATTTTATCTATAGCACTTTAAAAAAATTGCCGGGACGGCTCATTCAAACGTTTTGCTAAATATAGAGTCTAAAAACGTAAGACAGCAATTTTTAATAATTGCTGGAGTGGCATTGTGATTTTTTGTTCAAGGTAGACCCTAAAACCTTAAGAAAATGATCTTTTACAGTGAATAAAATTTCAAGCTATCTTCTTTGGTTCCTCTAACACGTATGCCTTCATGAAGAAAAGAAATAGGATTTCTAATTCGCAGGTCTGTTGCGACGGGGGTGCATAATAAAGTTTTAATTAAGGGTAACATATGCGAGCAGATTCAAAGTGCCGTCGAAAAAGCCAAGGGTGCCGTTCCTTATATTGTGCCCCATGATCATCATCAGGGCAAGCTCAGGTTAAGCAGAAACGACCATAAATGCTTCTCGGCTTCGTCTCTGTAAATTGGCCTCTTGAGTGTGCGAGTGCAATCCTCTTCACCTGATAGCAAGATCGACTGGACAGCCGATACAAGCAAAAAGCACTTGCAAGAGGAAGAACCGCCGATATTAGGCATGAGCCTACCCAGGGCAGCAACACCATTTGGGGCTTTGTTGGTGGGGCGTTAGATATGGTCACATTTTTTATATAGACAGGCACTTTATGCAGGAATAGAATACCCCCGTCGTAGCAGACCTGCGTACTAAGAGCGAATTTCTAAAAACTTTTTTTGCTCAATGGAAGTACATTTGATATGTTCAAAGAAGTAGATTTCACAACAAGAAAAGTAAATGGGGAAGCAAAACTATATAATTGATGGGTGATAGGGTATGTTTAATTTAAATCGTGAGCGAAGCCACGGGTTCTTCTAGTAATATAGAAGATGCTACTTATACACATCGACGCGTCAGCCTCTTACATTTATTTTCATTAGATCTGAACGAAAAATGGCAAGAAGATGCGCATACCTTTGATGGGCTTAAACTCATCTCTAAATAATATTGATAAAATGGCCATTCTCCATTCCAAAAACAAATTATCCAGCACTCAATTAACGGCTCAGAAATTACATTTTCGAAGTGATATGTTTTTAGGTTTCGTATCTTGAGTAAATGTTTCACAAATTGATATTGCTTAGCAACAAATGAATACCAAAGCAAATATCATAATTTTTGGCATTTAGACATCGAGAAAATTAGCAGGCTAACCGTAAACACGTTAATGTCCTCTTCGTATTTTAAGTACAAGTACGAAAACCAGGTTTTATATTTAAAATGTGTTTAAACCTTGAATTCTTTGAGGTTAATCTTCAACTTTGATGTTTACAAATGTTCAAGGTTGAAATATGCATTAATAGTTTGTAAAAAAAATTCCACCTCTATAGCACTACCTGAGTTGCATGTGTTACTTTTTTAAGTTTTTTCCCATGTTATTTTTTCAACGATTTATCAATGATATTTTTTGTTTTTCTGGGTTATGCTGTAATTTAAACGTTGCAAACAAGCAAAACCTTATAAAGTACATGTCAGTAGCAACAAAAAAACATGTGTCGAAAATTCCCACGGGGGGAGGGTTTCATATTGGCGGCCCATGGTCTAAATAGTTAAATTTTGTCCTCTTACAACAATTTTTAGCCGCCATTTTGAAAATTAGATGTCTAATTTTTGGGGTCTGGGCTGAATTTAGTTCCAAAATGCAAGATCATGCAAAGTTTTATGGTGGTAGCCAGAAACCTAATATTCTACCCAAAAAAATAGCTATCCTACCTCACTAAAATACCCAACATAGTTAATAGAACTGCATTGTCCCAAAAGGCCTGCACTGAGAGGTGAATAAGGATTTGGGTATATTAAGCTACTGGTGTCAGCTGGCACGGTAAAATACAGTGTGTAAATTATGGAAACAAATCTGTATTTTTTAAACCAAAGCATTTTGTTTATGGCATTGGTTGTTAACTTAAGTTCCGTAAATTTTGACAACAACATTTTTTTCATCCCCCAAACAGGGTGTAGGGGGTAAGGTACTTAATTTTTTCCAATAGCAACCACTATTGAGTGACCCCTCATTTTAAAGGGTTTGTTAAAAGAAATAAAAAGGCGCAAACCCGAGGTCGATACCTCAATTCTAACTCGAGTGGCAGCCATTTAAAATTTTGAGATGAACACACGAGATTAACTATGGATACCCCAATTTATCTTTCAAGCTGGTTACATTGGACAAGTCAAACTTTGGCTAACATTATTCGATGGAAAAGTGGACGTTTTTGCCTTATTCATGATTTTACCCCAGCCCCCAAAATAGGGTGTTATGGGGGCAGCCCCAGAATTTCAAATACAAACCCATTTTGAGTGACCCCTCTTTTAAAAGGGTTCGTAAAGACATAAGCAATGGCGCAAACGTGAAGTCGATATATCACCCTAGCCAAAATGACAGGTCAAAATCAAAATGATTTGATTGGTTGAAAAATGTCCCATTTCACCAATTGAAAATATTTAACGCCTGTCATTGCAGCCCGTATTGATTAATTCCTCATTTTACATCCCTTTTCACATTAAAAACACCGATATAAATTTAAATCCGTCCATCCAAAAAAAAAAGGCATTCAAAATGTTAAATAAGAGAAATAGGCACTTTTTAGTCATTCAAATTTTTGAAAACCTTCCATATTGGCTAGGGGTGACACATATCGTCTTCACGTTTGCACCATTGGTTATGTCTTCACAAACCCTTCAAAATGAGGGGTCACTTAATAAGGGTTTGCATTTGAAATTTTGAGGCTGCCCCGAAAAAAAAACCCTATTTTGGGGACTGGGGCAAAATCATGAATAAGGCAAAAACGTCCACTTTTCCATCTAATAATGGTAAAAAGTTTTGACTTGACCAATGTAACCCACTTAAAAGGTAAATTGGGGTATCCATGGTTAATCTCGTGTGTTCATCTCAAAATTTAAAATGGCTGCCATTCGGGTCAGAGATGAGGTATCGACCTCGGGTTTGCTCTATTTTATTTCTTTTGACAACCCCTTCAAAATGAGGGGTCACTCAATAGGCGTTGCTATTAAAAAAAAATTAAGTTACTCCTTACCCCTCACACTCTGTTAGGGGGATGAAAAAAATTTTGGTGTCAAAATTTACGGAACTTAAGTTGACAACCAATACCACATACAAAATATATCTACCTGCTTCCGTTTAAAAAATACAGATTTGTTTCCATACTTAATTTACACACTGTATTTAAAGTTCATTACTAAAAAGCTGTTGAGTAAACAGGACACTCAATATACATTTTTTATTATTATATGAACAAATAAAAAAGTTAAAGTGAAAAGGGTTGGTGTAATGATGTTATGTTAATTCATTCATACTGACATAAAAGAAAATTTAAAACTAAATTGGCGTTAATGCTATTGTAAAAAGAACAAACGCAATAGTAAAATTTTATATAAATATAAATGTTTTCAATTCCGATACCAGAGAAGAAACTAAATTAATGACTCACCGTCTTAAGCAATCCTTTGTTTTATTTATCCTTGGACAGCTGTTTCGCCCTTTTGTCCTAAGGGCATCATCAGCAAAACCTTGAGGTTAAAACATTACAAACCAATGTTTTTTGTCAATATAACTAATAAAATATAACGAAGACGAAGACACAACTGATTTCACAAACACTAACGTTAAAAGACCTATATTTGTTGGGCTCGAGCCTAACCTAAACCTAAACTCACTTCTAGGACATATAAGTCCCTCAATCGGGGTTTGTGCGGTTATATCTACACTTGATACCCGTATAGGCCCAATTATGTTGTCAACATTACGTGAATCAAATATTGTAGTATCCTCCCACAGAACTAATTGTGAAAAATCACTTTTAATTCCTTTGTTGAACTTCATATGCTGATAGTGAGTTAGTGTTGTTGTCCAAATAGATTTTTTCTGAGTTTTATTGGTCATCACTGATTAGCAAAAAACAAGTTTCACGAGGTTTTTGGATCTGTGTTCCAATCCGGCCTCAAGCTGCAGGTTTTTGTGTTCTGTTTGATTCAACGCCGCGATTGCATTGATTTAACGTGTCTAGAACAGTGCAACCCGGGTATTTGTTACTATAACGGTGATCGACCTTTTGACATAGAGCATCATTAACTGCCAGGAGACAAATGGCAACTGGGCCCAGTTTCAATCCTTGTCAGGAAAGCCAACCAACTGAAGACTGCCTAAGCCTTCTCTAATAAGTGGTGACAAACATATGCAAAATAAAAATCTCACTAACTTTTAACCCTTTTTCCGATGTACTAGTTAATTTCGAGCCCGGACACCCTGATAATTTATACACCATTATTAATTTGAATCAATCACATCAAAAACTCAAAATTTCGACAACACGTCAAGTGTAGATCCCTATTAAACACGATTTGCCGGCCCAGATACGAGTACACACAGACATAGAAACAGCCGACCTTGCGCCCCCGGTCCGCAACCGTCCGACTGGAGTTTCGCCATCACAGCGCTGTCCACCGGCCGGCTGTGCCGTGTTCGTGTCGTGTCCGAGCTATCTCGCGACTAAATATTTAGGTTAGGTCAGTGCAGGTTTCTTACGTCACGGTGAAATTTCTCCGTGCGGCGCGACACGATCGGAAAGCAGAAAAACCACAACAAACCCATTTTGGCATTACTCCTTCGCAATTCTGCGAAATTCAAATGGAGAAGAGAAATCTGATTGAATTTGTCAATAAGAACAAACGTAATGGATGGAAAAGTTTGGTGCATGGTGGTTTGATTTGATAAGTCAACATATTGGAAGACTTCATATGTAAAATAATCTAATTGTTATCCTATAGGTAACAAAAATATACCGCCTCGAAACTTCAGAGTTTTGATGTAAGTATATGCGAGGACGCCCCTAATGACCCACGAAAAAAGTAAAATGACAAATATAATTTTTCTTATATCATGGGAATACTAGAAATTCCCTGTTTAAATCAAACTTCTACTTACAACGACCAAGTTTATTTGGTGGTGTTTGAGGCCACAAACCTTTGCAACTTTAATATTAAGTCTACAAGATAAATAACTCTCACTTCTGCGTTTGACTTATTTTGTAATATATGAAGTATATCTTATAATTAGGTTCCTATTTCAATACAATTAATTTATAACCACCTTACTTCAATCTCAAAATTATTATTATAACAATCAGGGGTTTTCAGTTTAACAGGAATTTAAATAATTAGTCTGAAGTTTATTTTTAAATGCATTCATCCCAGATTGAACACTGTATGAACACGCCCTTCCAGGAACATGCCCTTTTGGAAAATTATTTGAGGACAGCCTTGGGCACCCACATGCCCAGACTTGACCTATAAACCCAGAGACCCGGGAAATGGGTCACCTGCATCCCGCACAAGGTTGGGCAACCACAACCTCGCTGCGCAGTATGCACCGATATATTTCCGGTTACATAATTTCAAAGATTTCATAATTTTATTTCCGGTTAAACAACCTCCAATCAAAGATATAATAGGTTTTAAGTATTGTAATGAAATAAATTTTTCTAAGTATACACTCGTTATCCTTTCTAATATATTATATGAGCAATGAAAGGCAATAACCATTAAGACATTTATATGTGATCGTAATCTGAGTAGAATGTTTTAGATTGCATCCTGTGACTTTCTAATAATTAATTTCGCTCCCAGATTGGGATCCCTGGTTATAAAAATTCTGCAGGATGATTCTCCCTCTAGAGAAAGAACCCTAAAAAGGGAGTTTTGAATTGAAGATCCCCCCCTTCATGCTGAATATATCCTTCTCTTCCTGAGATATTTTCTTTCTCAGGTAAAGTATATGTCGTTCCTCCTACACGACATTGTCGGGTAAGACTCACTTGTCTAGATCAAATACCGGTGAAATAACAGGTGTTTAAATCAAATTCTCAGATTGCATGAAACCATTCCTCAGATAAACCTCAAAGAGTTATAAAGGCGAGAAAGACAAATTAACTTTGGGGGTTTAGAAACAACTTCCTCGTATATAAGGATCGTTATACTGTATATAGTACAAGTACGATATCGGTTTTATCGCCATGTGAATAAATCTTTCCGACGACGTCATGGTCATAGATTAAAAAAACAAGAACGATTATCAAGTGATATCCTGAAAAAATCCTTAGAAATAATGTATAAAAAGGATAATAATGGACCTAGTTTTGAATTTTAGATTTAATAATATAACTAAGTCGGGGTTGAAAGGCAACAAAGTTGGATTTGGACGGTTCCTACCTAAAAAAAAGCCAGGAATTGTAATAACATAGAAAAAGAAAAGATTGACCAAATCGTTGGATAGGCTAAATCGTAACAGATCGAATTTAACCATTAAAACAAAACTTAGGCAAAGAAAGTAGCCCTCTGCAATGTTAGAGAAGTTTGTTCTCTTGTTGGGCTTAAAGGAATGCTGATAATATTTTCTCTCCCGCGAATCTAATGACCTCCATGATCGGAACCATTACATAACCTATAAATGATGCGCAGAAAGTCATTCCCATTTCTCCGCACATGACCTATATCCTGACGAATGTCAACAATAACAAACCTCACACCCCCATGCCTGACGCAAGCCGCGTCGAGGTTACGTGTGGACGCCAGACGGCGCTGTGTCATGATCTAGGACACCTCTATAAAGCCAGGAGCCGCGCACCACGTGACAGTCTACCGTGACGTTGGGTGTTGTGAGTGTCGTGCTCGACGCTACCAGCCGGGTGTCCCACTGGTCTGCCTGGTGAGTAGGGCGTTGTTTTGGCGGGAAATCTGCCGCTCTATCGAGTAATAGTTTAAATGGTGACTTAATGTTGTATGAAGATACGCTGGAGAACGTTGTTTGTGCATTTGAGGATGGGTGTGTGAAAGAAATCGTATAAATAATCAATTAACTCAATAAATACGTTTTAAAATCATAGTCTATTTTAAAATAAATAAATTCATGTATTACAAGTGTGTCTCAGTTACAATATTCCAAATGTGATGAACGCGTGGTTTTATGGCATTTCGCAGTTTCTATATTACATTTTAGACCTGTTGCTAAAATGCAATTAAAGCTGGGAGCGTATGCTGGGCTCCAGCCTCACTCTTAGAGACATATAATCCTTATCTCTAAACAAAACTAAAAAAGAATCAGTGTAAAAAAGATGTACACTATATCTGTGTGTACATCTTTAGAATGATTAAAATACCGTACCTATAATCGATTGCATTCGCAATCAAGTTCTGCAGTTGATCAT
Organism: Flexamia atlantica; assembly: GCA_035578135.1. Lineage (NCBI taxonomy): Eukaryota > Metazoa > Arthropoda > Insecta > Hemiptera > Cicadellidae > Flexamia > Flexamia atlantica. The sequence goes on along the minus strand of JAQJVK010000002.1, from coordinate 37,150,577 downwards.
GAACATATCCTTTCATATAGGTCCTCAATATGCCAATATATGAAGTAAAAAATATAATAAAGAAATAAACCGAGAAAATATTGTGTCTAAGTAATATCTCAAAACATTTCAATAAATTAAGTATTATATTTAAGTAAATTATGTTTTTATTTTGATACTAAGCAAACATCAACAAAATAATTTTCGATTAATTTGATTTTATACAATCTATAGCCCCTAGGCCTACACAGAGAAGAATCAAACAGAGGTATCTTCTAACGTTGCGCTCAGTGGGTGTCGAGCTGACCAGCGGGTGTAGACGACTTAGTTCACCATTAACTCCATGAGAGAGCACAGCACTGTCGCTGCCCTCTCCTAATCTAACTTAACTGTACCTAGTAACTGGATGTAACTAGTAACCAGTAACTTAACTATAACTGTATTTAACTGTAACTAGTACTTGGGCGTACCGGAAGACCCATTTAAAAGGATCTGTTTGATTCTTCTCTGTAGCTCTTATTAAAGCGTGTCAAATATTCGGAATAATATATAACATTGCTTCGACGGATCGAATGTAATATAAATAAAAACGATTATTGGTTTATGTTATTGCTAATTATTTACTTCTAGTGAAATTATCTATTAACTTACCTCTTACATTCCAAGAGTATATAGTACGCTCTTGAAGAATGAATGAACAAACCGTCCATATCAAAACAGGCAATTGTCTGCTGTTTGAGATCGAATGTAAAACAAATAGAAAAGAGAAAAATGTATAAAAGGTAAGTAGATTATTAAAAAGACAATACAAAGTAGTTTCTCAGTAAATATAAAACAAAAACTTTGAATCTCTGCAGGGATGGACCATAAGGGAATTTCGAAAAATCACTTCTAATGGGTACCCAAACTATAAGAGGATTATGCATGAAAAATTTTGTGTCTCAAGGTACAATGGGTTAGTCCGGACCTTGTAAGGAATTTCATCGATATATAGAGAGATAAATAATAACAAAGAAAATTAAGAACAATTTTTACTCAATATCACCGGTGATAATAAGATCCACCAGCAGGCCTTATTTAACAAATAGAGGCCTTCCTTTTTTCCAAAATTAAATTTGATACCCCCAAAACATAATAGTTTAGGGACCACAAAAGGTGGTTTAAAGACCTGCTTTCGTATAATCCAAATTGTTGATAGTGGCAACTAGTTTCATTCCTGTATTGAATCATCCTCAGGCCGTCCAAAGATGTTCTTTTTTATTTGAAGGTCGTCGATGATTTAAAAGTATAGTACCTGGTGGACCGAGCCTTGCTCGGTGTTATTTCATGTTTACCAGTTCATCCAGTTACTATAAAATATCTCAATGTCATAAAATGTATCAATATAAACCTTTTTTATTGCTCCATGGACTCTTCATCCCACCTGCTGTATTTTCCCTTGATAGCTGTAGATTCCAAACAGCTGTTATTATTACTTCATTTGTTTACACTTTCCTTGTTTATTTTCGTTGCTATCACGGCAACCCATAAGGCCAATGTTAAAATTTTACAACTTTAAAATTCGATTTATTACGTTATTAGATTTTCTCTGGCCAAGTAATCTGCTAAAAGACGTTTTTGAGTCATAAATTACTTATTTCCAGACTTTGAAAGAAATCCTCGGAGCCGTTTTTGAGATAAATGTGCAAGCATACAAGCAAGCATACAAGCAAGCATACAAGCAAGCATACAAGCAAGCACGCACGGCCGGACGATAACATTGCTCATATAAGAGTATAGGATATAACTCATGTACAGATAGAGATGAACATTGTAAACTATGACAGTCTAGACTTATTCCTCTAATTTTGCATATTTAAAGTGATATGTAAAATTAAAAATATTCCAGACTTTTGCCCAAACCTATTGCCATCAAATCAAATAAAACAATACTAACTGATACTGATAATGGCTCGAACGTTTAAACACCAAACGAACAGCAATAGGCACCGGATACACGTTTAAAAATGTTTATCTGTCCGGCGTTGGAAATACATTCCACGTGAAACCCATTTAGTGGCCCATTGATACTTACTCATAACAAGTGGCAGTTCCTTCGCGAGGAGCTCACGTCGACCTGTCTACTTCGTCAACATCTGGACCAGACAAATCCGGGGATTCCCTTCGATATTTTTACATCCTTCTCCTCGACTAAATACAAAAGAGTTATACGCCATCATTGCTATCCTATACAGTTGCTATAACTAAGCCACACCGTTGCCGGTTGTCGCGGCATTGCCCTCCTATATCCAACCCGCCGAGTTGGATCAACACCTACCCAGCTGACCCTACTTCTCCACTGCGACTTGCAGTAGAAGTAGCGATGTCCAGCTGACCTCCACTGCTGCAGTAGCGCGATGTAACCGATTACTCTCGTTGTGTAACGTCCGGTCCACGTGGCCGGTACTTTCTCCCATGCTCCACTCGCGGCCGCGGTCCGCCATGAGCTTTCAGAGCTTTCATCCTCGTCTCCGCATTGTGCGTCTCCGCGGGGGAGTCGTCCTCGAAACCTTCATCGCCGTGACACGGAAGACGCTTCCGTCTCTTGGGAGAAATCTCTGTCTCTGTCTCTGTCATGCTGTTGAGCGCGCGGACGGCGGCGTGTGCGGACGTCGCTGAGGGTCCGGGGTCCACTGGAGGTAAAGGTAGATTATCTCGATGATTCATTTAATAAATCACATTGTTTAGGCTGAATTAATCAAATATTTTCCTTTAGATATTAAATTTTTCCTCCTTTAATATAATATATACACTGATTTATTTGATTATTTTATAAGGATTCATTTTACTCTATCGGTTTGATTGTTTGTAGCTTATACACAAAGCATTAGAAAACAAATATTAGAGGCTCATGTTTTCTACGATTATAAATGTTACGAAATAGTGAGACGTGGTGAAAAATCGTGGGATATTAAGAGGTAGGCCTAATGCTGACGTTCAAAGCCGCATTTTAACGAACACATTCTCCATTCATATATTTTCATAAACAATTTAATTCGATCTTTAACAGATCATGTTTCGAATTAAAAAAATATATATTTTGCATTATACGTTACGAACATAAATTGTGTGTCTTAGTCATAAAAAGCTTTTTATTGTATACTTCATGTATTTTCTCAAACACTAAATCACATGCTCACGTTGAGTTTCATTGTTTCAATCTAGGCAATCTGCAGCTTGATGTACTACAAATGACGCAGTTACTTAAACCTTCACAATGCCATATACATTTTCGACCTTCTCAAAGTTGTTATCGGTTTTCATCAAAGCAGACTAAGTCCAAGTTCCCCCGGCACCCTTGGCTCTCTCCCCGGCGACCGTCGTGGTCGTGGCACGGCAGGAGGGCGTGCACGGGGCACCGCGAGGGTTGGGGCGCCGAGGAAGTCGTCGTGATCTTGAACGGTCCCAGCATAACCTTCGTTCCGACCCTGTCTTCTAGAATCGTCCTTGAGCTCCGGGGAACAATCAGATTATCGAAGTCTTTAGTGGGTACCCGCACCCTTGTACAGCAAACTACTTTTAGAACTTCAAATAGGAACTGGAAACAGTCCCGCTTCATTAGGATGATTTGGAAACGAAAATTAAATTTAAAAATCGATAGGTTAAAGGTTAGGAAAACAAAGAAAACATCAGATCTTAGAATCACATGTTTTACGCCATCATCTAAAGATTTAGTCACACTGCTGCGGCTGCAAACAAAATTGAAAAGTAGCCAGACTTTCTGAAAAACTATGTTAAAGTGGCCTTGCTCAGATCCTGCTTTGATGCAACAACTGAATCACCCTTGGCACAATGTTCTTCTCTTTTTGCTAGGCGATTAAAACCACATCAAAGTGAATGTAAACAATGTTTATGCTTCTTACTCCAGAGACCTCAATGCCTTATATGCAGCAGAGGATAGAATTAATATATAATGGTCGATGTAGTATATGCCCTGTGGAGAACAAAAAAGTATAGCGTACTTACGCTTTAGGTATAGCGCCATTGATTATGTTAACACTCAATATTTTTTGTGTTAGATTCCAGAGAAATTCTATGTCACCTCTTAGGTTCCCTGTTTGACTCCATGCTCATGCAGATCCAAGCAACTGTATAATTCCATCTAACATTCGCTTGAATTTGATTTTCTGCAACATTCATAAAATTTTACGATGAAAATGTTCTAAGGTTACCTAAGCTTTTGTTTGAAAGATATTGTCAGATAATCAATGGTATTACGATATGAAACTAGCTAATCAATCTAAAAGTAAGTTAAAGTATGTGAATGAGGAATTATTGCCATCGTCGTATCTTAGGTCAACTTCGCTTCTCTCGAAGCTGAAACCTGGTTTACTTCTGCCAGAGCATGAGGACATTATAAATTATTCCGTGAAACGTTAGCACTCGAGGACATAAAACGTTTCGCCATCGGGAGCTCGCGTGAATGTTGCTGCGCTTTTCAAAGCTGTGTCATTGTTTCACGTTTCGTGCTTAGCTGAAACCGCAAAAACTAATTGTGCGGTAAACGATTTACACTATTGGAAAGTCGTAAAGAAGTGAACGGTCCGCTAACTATGGAGTATCACGAGTTGTGAAAGACTGGAGCCAATGGCCCAACCTTGCGCATGGTTTGAGCACCGGCCAGGGACGCGCTTGCGACATTCTGGGGAGTAAAAGAATTTTCGAAATACTGTAACTGACGAAAAAGGAGACTAAAGAATAACTAAAAATCTGAACTCGTTACATATACCGGTACCATTTTTACAAACGCAGTAGTTAAAAGATGTATAGGATTTCCTTAATCAATTAGCAAACCCACATGACTTCAATTTTTTGTCCAAGCCAGCTTAGTCTTCTAGACACACTAAATAATTCACGCAGAACTATGTCTTTAATCAAAGCTTTTCATGCTTGGCTGTGTAAACATCAAGTACAATTCGGTCTAATTAAAATTACTGCACGAACCAGAGACTGAGGTTTTTTTTAAGTTGTCAATATACAGGGTGTTTTTTTTTAAACGCAACCCATTTTTAAGATTTAATAATGCACATATGAATGTGTAGTGAGGATTGTTTTATTGATATTTATATTTTATACAACCTATTATTTAAGTTTGATCACATTCAATTTACATTATGTGCTCAAACAGTCCGTCATTGGCATTCGTATAAAGTTATGCTCTCTCCATCAAATTCCCGAACATGTGTTGCAGGATACCTCTTTGAATTTCTTGCATGAAATTTGTTATGTTTGTTTTGAGGTGCTGAATATCTTGTGAATTTTTTTTGTAGAATAATACTACTTTACATGTCTGTGGAAAATTTCATTCAGATCGGACCATTTTTACACGAGTTATCGTGCTTAAAGACATACACATTAAAACGCAACCCAAAACTTGATTTTATCGGTGAAGGATTATTTCCCCCCCAATATCCCTGGATTTGACCCCATTATTATGTTCTTTGGGGATACATACAAAGTAAGGCCTAAAAAACAAGTCACAGCATATTCAGTACCTCATAACAAACAAAACAAATGTAATGCAAAAAGGTACCTAGCAACACGTGTTCGGGAATTTGATAGAGGGAGCATAACTTCATACAAATGCCACTGACGGATTTTTTGAGCATATAAGGTGAACTAAATGTGATCAAATTTAAATAATAGAGTGTATAAAACGTAAAGAACCGTAAAACAATACTTATTTCATATTTATATGTGAATTATTCAGTCTTAAAAATGGGTTGCGTTTAAAAAAAACACCCTGTATAAAATACTAATACACTGAGGTACATACTGTGTGTCCCAAAAGTCCCGGACCGGTTTAATATCTTTTAAAGTAAGCCAGATATCAAAACAATATTACGCATACCTTTTAGTACTAAAAAACTACTTTTTGATGTATGTGTCATTTCTGCCCCTGCCCCCAAAATTGGATTTGGGGGGGGGGTATCCCCAAAATTTTAAATGTAAACCCCCATCGTGCGACTGCTTATTTTAAAGGGCTTGTTAAAAGAAACACAATGCCGCAAACCGGAGGTCGATATCATGCTCCAGTCCAAAATGGTGGCCATTCAAAAATTTAAAAATGCCGTCCGTCATTAAAATTGAGTATTTTCTGTGCTCGGCAATTCACACTTAAATAGAATAAGAATCACCAGAACACATTTTAACTACTTAAAAGATACAAAAATAATAATTTCTTGTTGTCATCATCAAGGTTCAACCCTCCAAAATGGTTTGGGGGAGGAGGGGTTTGTCCAATCAACTCACATCTTATGACCACTCATTTTGATTTGCTGAGTAAAAAATAAGCCAAAGCTTGTTTTAATGAAATTTCAAAAAAGTTACCTAATACTTATAAATTTTGTAGGGTTTTCCCACCCCCCAAAACCATTTTGGAGGGTTGAGCATTGATTATGACAAGAAATTATTATTTTTGTATCTTTTAAGTAGTTAAAATGTGTTCTGGTGATTCTTATTCGATTTAAATGTGAATTGCCGAACACAGAAAATACTCAATTTAGTAAAAATAGTTACTAATAAATATCAGCCTTGATGTGACCTTTGGCTCAGCGGCAAAGGTCGATACTTGCGGAGGGTCGTCTATGCGTTATCTTATAGGAAAACCCCCATACATGAAGTACCAAATATTCGCCAAAAATAACTATTTTTTATTTTATTAAAACAAGCTTTGGCTTATTTTTTTACTCATTCAGCATATTAAAACGAGTGGTCATACGATGTGAGTTGATATTGGAGTTGGTTGGACAAACCCCCCCAAAACATTTTGGAGGGTTGAGCCTTGATGATGACAACAAGAAATTATTATTTTTGTATCTTTTAAGTAGTTAATATGTGTTCTGGTAGTTCTTATTCGATTTAAATGTGAATTGCTGAACACAGAAAATATTCAATTTTAATTGACGCATGGCATTTTTAAATTTTTGAATGGCCGCCATTTTGGACTGGAGCATGATATCGACCTCCGGTTTGCGGCATTGTGTTTCTTTTAACAAGCCCTTTAAAATAAGCAGTCACACGACAAGATGGGGGTTTATATTTAAAACTTTGGGGCTACCCCCCAGCAAAATCCAATTTTGGGGGCAGGGGCAGAAATGACACATACATCAAAAAGTAGTTTTTTTTAGTACTAAAAGGTATGCGTAATATCGTTTTGATATCTGGCTTACTTTAAAAGATATTGAACCGGTCCGGGACTTTTGGGACACACAGTATAAGGAGACTTCATATAATGTTTCAAATAACCACCCCAGCTCCTTCACACAGAATACAGATAATTTTCTTTCAAGGATGAAACGACGAAACGTGCCGCTCTGAAAGAAAGTAAAAGTACGGTACGAAAGTTTTTTTGAAAGTGAACGTGGCTCAAGATGAGGCTATCGCCGACTATCAGCTGTTCGCATCACCGCACCGACCGTGATATATCAGGTGATTACATCAGCTAAAGAGCTTCTGGGACGATTTATCGTAGTCGTATAGGCTACGGCCGATTACGAGATACAGGCATTTTGAAATATGGATAACGTTTGAATGTTTGCGATCAAATAATTGTAGTTATTTGAATTAAATGAAAACCCTACTATTTAATTAGATGAACCTACGCATTTTGAAATGTTTTACTAAAATTAATATTAAAGAATGAATCCGAGATTGTTTTTAAACGGTGTAATCCTGGCGAACTTTTCCTCGCAAGTGGCCGCACATCCATTGAGTTTTTACTTATGCCTTTAGCAAAAACAGCTGATCTAATTTTAGTTCTCATTATTCGAAGGACACCGTCTAAAACCGATGCTAAAACCGCGTTTTACAAAAACAGGGTTTTTTTAACGCAACCCAAAAATACTCTATTTTATCAGTGAAGGATTATTTCCCCCCAAGGACAAGATCCCCGGATTTGACCCCACTATATTATTTTCTTTGGGGATACATAAAAAGTAATATTTACGAAAACAATTTACAGGATATACAGCACCTCAAAACAAACATAACAAATCTAACACAAGAAATTCAAAGAGGTACCTTGCAACACATGTTCGGGAATTTGATAAAGAGAGCACAACTTTATACAAATGCCAATGGCGGTTTGTTTGCACAAACTAAATGTGATAAAACTTAAATAATAGGTTGTATAAAATGTAAAGATCAATAAAACAATGCTCATTTCATATTTATATGTGCATTATTCAATCTTAAAAATGGGTTGCGTAAAAAAACAGCCTGTAAAACGTTTAAAACATTATTTGTTTATAACAATATTCAGGGTGTAATACAAAAAACTAATTTTGTAATACAAAACGTTAAACGCTATTTTTTAACATTGTGGTAAATGGAGAAAATCAGCTGATTTTACCGTTTAACGTTTATCCTGTAGTTTTATCGTAGATAGCAAAAACTCCCTATTTCGTCGGTTTAGCGGCCTACCTCAATGCGGCCTAATAATGCTCTTCCACTTGACCCGGCACCGCCTGCATCGCCGACACAATGCAAGGTTCCAAGGTTGTGTTGTCATTTAACCTCAACCCACATCAGCGCCACGTGCGCGGCATCCTGGTCCCGGGTCCCGGCCAGACGTTCCAGTGGCATATTGACTGCTATGTCACGCTCCTACTTCATTTTAATAGTCCTTCCTTCCATGAATTCAGAATTTGTTTCTAAACCAAGGTGACCATACATCACGTTTTGGACGGGAAGTCCCGTTTTTAGCGACGTGTTCCGTTGCCCCGATGACCACTTGGGACGCACTTTTGTCCAGTTTTGGCGTTTTTGTACTAAAGTACACTTAAAATTTACTTTTTAGTTTCAAGAACTCTTAAATAAAATTTACATAAGATATTTGATGAATTGTAATATTTATATAATCGTAACAACCCCCTCCCCGTAGCTCCCGTTTATCCAAGGTCGTCGGGACCGAGGCTGCCTCAGATAGACTCGGATAATGCGGAGGTCGCTCATATTTTGAGGTTGGAGTATAACGAAACCGTAATAATAATTGTGGTAATAATCAAATGTTTATTTTATCAATATATGGTGTATGTAGGCCAGTAAAAAAAGAATTTCTAGTAAAAACAATAAAAATATAAATCAATACGTGCGCAACAAGCCCTCAAGCCTGAAGTGCCTTTGGACTAAGGTCCGCCCTTCCGAATGAATGAATGAATTGATTAATTAATTAACAGTGCCTTTAAATAAAAAATAATAATCACTTACACCATACAATTACTCGTCATTCGTAATGTAACGTCTATTTACGTTCGTAATTATACAGATATTTGTTGATTGTAGGAGATCACTACTGTCAAGCGAAGGTAGCCTACTGTCAAGCTGCCAAGCGAGGGTACGAACGTGGGGCAAGGGTAGGGTACGAACGTGGAGGTGAACTTGTGCGATCGGCATGACTCTTTTCTACATCACTCATAACGCCTCATGCGTCAAATTGTTTGCCGTATATTTTGGCAAGTCTAATTCACCATTGTTCGATGAAAACAAAATCACGCCTTGCATTCAGCAAACGACTCGGTCACGATGAAAACAAAATCACGCCTTGCATTCAGCAAACGACTCGGTCAGTTTGGGTCGTGTGACACTAGTGCAATTTTGCAGGCAAAATTCTGTTCTGTGCTAATCATTTTGAGTTCAAGAGTAAGAGCGATTATTTGAAAGTAAATTTCTTAAATGTTTAATAAAAGTACTTTATAAAAATTAATCAAGTAACAAAACAAAATTTTAGTGTGGTTTTAGATTACTCCGCTTTACATTTCACAAATATTGCAGTTCTTTTACGCACTGTCCAGAGCTAGTGCAATATTGCACTAGTGTCATTCTACCATTCGTCTACTTCTGATTTGATTATGAACAAATCTAGGTTATTGTGGACTACTGGTATCATTCAATAACACTTTGAATGTTTTATTAAATTATTGGCTTGAATAAATTAGTAAACCAACAAATAACTGGTAATTTGTTATTACTTTAACGTGTTAATCACATTATTATTATATTCCAACCAAAAAAATATTTAACTTAGAATGATCTCGGATAAACCTGAGTCTACGATAACCAGGGCTTGGATGATCAGGAGTCAGAGGGGTGTTCTGTATTTAAATTGATTTTAATTCATTGTTCCGTAAATTAGCTTGACAAACAAAATATCATTATACTGGAATCAATTTTATGACTTCTGACTGATAATGATTTTCTGTATAATAGCTTCATAGCTTCATATCCTAATTTGTAGAACGCGGTAACTTATCTACTACATGTTTTAAAACAGTACAGTAAAGATCAACTAAATGTACACTTTAATGTGTGTAAAAGCCCACCAGATTCTCAAAGTTTTCCAAGGGAAGACCCCTCTCTCTTTTTAGAGATTATTTTATACCCTACACACTCCCCAGATAACTGTGTCTCGTTTTGGCTTTTCCAAAATCTGGTCACCTTATTCTAAACACGAATGGTAGTTTATACCAGTGAGTTATACAAGTAACACTGTGCCTAAAATGACTAATACTAAATCTTATAAAAAAATATGAAATTAATGTTTTTGAAAGTCGGTGAGATACTACTCAACTAACAATAAATGTAATTCAAGTTTATTCAAAATAAATGACTGCACAAAATCTTGTGTTGCTAGGTGGATAAAATTGTTACAGGTATATATTTGTCAATAATTTAAACAATGAAAGATGAAACGTAAGAGGTTTGCAATTTCTTTATTCACTTACAGTCGCTGTCACTTACTAAATCAGGTCACTTACTTCAGGTTTATGACTGAAAAGGTCTAATAACCTAATGTCCATAGGGACATTTCTGTCTACTTTTGATGTGCATAATAATATTGTAAATTATTGGAACGATTTTTTAAAAACAACCCCATAAATAACACCAGCACACCCTGGTACACTAGCACAGAAAACTTGAAGGTCCGCCCCATAACAGCGGTAACCCAAACATTGTAGATAGGGACACGGTAATTGTATCGGCTCTGGTTCAACTTGTTGGGTGCTTGAGGAATAGTTTTGTTAGTCAAATTTATGTTTAATATGAAACTAATTACAGTATTCCAATTTGTTTTTCAGGTTTCAAGCTCTCGTTTAGCACATGAAATTAAATCTAATCATCCATGCAGCTGTATTACAAGATCAGAATTATATGAAAATTAGTTGAGAGGATGACAGATATTTCAAGATTCTTTTGTCTTCTATTCACATTCCTCACCGTTTATGCTAACCCATTTGGTGAGTAGATTATTCTGAAAACAATAAATATTCAGTTCAAAGGAAGAGCTCAATCCTTCCCAAAAAAAGTAACACATTTTTTCTTCACGATGAGTGAAGTTGTCCCCCTCATTTGAACAACTTTAATTGATAAGGATGATACCACCATCCCTACTCAACTACGCCTAGTACCTTCTTAAAAATCAAATGATTTTCATGATTGAATTTAGAGGAAAATGTTGAGTGGTTTCACCAAACAATTTTAAAATTCAAATTTTTGAGAGATCAAAAAATTTCCAAAAGAAAATTGTGAAGTGTTGATGAAGCCAAGTCAATGAAAACATTATTCTGCCTGTAAACACGTTGGCGCAGGACATTGTGGAAATAACTTTGATAAAAACCCTTGTTATAAAACATATCATCATAATTTACATAGATTCTAAATGCTGACCAAAAGTAGAGTCTAGAGCAACTAAATTTTGTTGGCTACACAAATACTCATGAAAATATTGTTGCTCATGAAAATGCCATCATGAATAAAGAAACATACAGACAAGAATAGATTCCAGAGTAATGGATTTGTCCGTGGTCCAGGGCGAGATGTGTTTGGCCGCAGTGGAGGCTTCCCCAAGTTCCCGTTCGCGCGGGTGCACGCGCAGCAGTGCGGCGGGCGACTCGTCTCGCACCACGCGCAGCGCAGCAGCCACGCCGCCACCGCCAAGATCGTGGGCGGCACCTCGGCTCCCTACGGCGCATACCCCTGGCAGGTACTGGCACTATCGGCTAATTGCAGATAGTTCAAAATGATGAGGTATAGGGAAGAAGAAAATGTGATATTATTGACATATTTGAGTTTGTTAAACATATTACCAACAGATAGTAGCTTGTTCACCTGGTTACAAATCAATGTATACATGGTTACAAATACAATATGAGCTAGTAATAAAATTTTGTGATTGATTCAAAATTTAAATTTATAATAAATCATACTAACCTAACCTAACTCCATAGAGCGCTGTCTAAACACTCTCCTAAAAGCTAACCCTCTATAATATGAAATTAATTTGTTCAAACAAGTTGAAATGGAGCTTCTTAACAAAACGTCATAAAAAAGGTAACTAAACATATTTTCTTAAGTTGACCTAAACTTAAAAATATATAACTTCCACCCAACTAAAACAAGTTATGTAATAAAAATGAGAAAAAAACATGTCGTCTTAAGGATTGAACCCGATCCTGCAGCGTAGCAATTCATAGACGCAACCACTGGACTACGAAACCATTCCGCTGGTGATTTAATTTTTAAATATTTATTCATCTGTTTCAATGATTAGCTGTTCAATGTCAAATTTTCTTCTTCTTCCCTATACCTAATCGTTTTGAACAATCTGCATTTAGCTGTTATTGGTACTGGCAATCACTATAGAGTAAAATTGTCCTTCAAATTATAAATGATGAATTAACTGTTTAAATAGGATATTTTATAAAAATAATTATCAACATGTACATTAATTTTTTACAACATTGACAGTTGGACATGATTCCCTCGATGGAGATCTAAATAGCCAGCATTTAAAAAGAATATGTGGTCAAGGAAGCTATACTGTAAAAAGGTATTTCCTGATCTTGCAGCACAAAGTTCTTTAAGGGAGATAGTTGTTGCCCAAATGCCTCGATTAAAATGATCACCAGGAACAGAAGGCTGCATAAATAAAAGAAACTATCTACTCAAACTGGTCAATCATTTTCCTTTAGCAATCACAACCCATTGCTATTAGTTTGCAAAGCTAATCTAAACACAATTGCTACAGTAAACAATTGCAATATATATAAACAACCTGGCTCATGTTGATCATGTTAGAGTTCTGCAGAAAACATTCTGTTATTGCTTACTAGCTGTTGGTAACCCGCTTCGCTGGGTTGAAAAATCTTATGAAGGCCTCAATAGTAGCTCCAAAATACGTAATTTGGAAGCAAGCACCAAACATTATAACATCTACTGTAATGTAAAAATGAAATGTATTTGGATGTTTCTCCATATACATATATTTGAGAAAGCCGGGGGTGGCATATTTGGTGCTTGTAGTCTTATTTTCCCTTTCAAACAGCACATAATATGCGTTTCCTTTTTGAATTAATTTTCTTTGCAATGCAATGAATACAAATTTTTTCCACCCTACAAATTACAACATTCGGGTGTTCAATATAATCTACATTTGATTGGAATAATGTGTACTTTACGGTCCAAATCATAGTTCCCTGTCCTTTTGCATACATCTTGTAAATAGTTTAATTTAAATCAGTTTCTTCTGTTTGATCCCTTTTTCTAAGATTCTCCGTTTTCTCTGTCCTGATTATTTCTTTTATCACCTTGTGGATCTGTCTCCCTTTCTGTTCCAATCTGCTACGATAGTTTTTCTTGATGTCGCTGTGAATTTTCCCGTGATACCCTTAGATATGTTTCTTTTTCTTGGTTGTTTCAATTTTTCTTGCAATCTTTCGCCTATGTGATAAGATACGGAATTGCAAACACTTTCTCCTACGTTTTCTCATTTTCTCATCTTATTTTTTCTGCTAACTTGGAATTTAAAACAAAGAAATATGTAACTCTACATTATAGTGCACTTTACTGTATGTTTTTAATAACATAACCTAACAGTAAATATTTACTAAATAATTGAAAACGTAAATAAAAATAAATTTGCTAAATAAGACTGTATTCACCTGTTCTACAAAAACAATTGTAGGTGCTGCATACCACGGTAACCATTTCAAATTAAACCATATGTATTGATATAAACAAATAAAACCGAAAATTCTCACAAAATCCTTGACATAGGTCCCTTTTGGACGATCCTGCACCCTACAAGATATCGAGACCCAACCACCATAGTGCACGTCATGAGATTTCAAGCTTTAATTTGATACCAAGATCAAGGGTCTATGACGTGTAGTTTTGGCTGTAGCAACTAAATATACCAACACACAACTCTCTTTTTATATATATATATATATATATATATATATATATATATATATATATATATATATATATACTGATTTTCCTTAAGTTGTATGCTTAATTATTGTAAGTTTTGATTTTAAAATGGTAACTTATTATAATTTTTGATAATTTATAAAATTTGTCCAAAAATTAAATTATTTTTTTAATGCTGTCCACCAGTCTGTACTTTCCTCAATTTAAAGATACAGTAGTTACAATTTATAAAGTGCCTCTTTAAGGAACCTCTTTGGTGATATGTACATTTACCTCTACATAAAACTATCCAGGCTAGAATTATAGTACTTCATGAACCAAGTGAAGTGAATGTATGTATAAGCGGAGTCAAAGATTCATTGTCTGTCACTGTGTGAGTGACTGTTTAACTGTGTATGTAATATGAGAACTAAAAAAAGTAGAACTGATCATTTGGCACAAACGTTTAATATCTCATTGAAAATATGCCATAACATTTTGGAGTAAATTCCCTGAACCAGTTTTTTAGCAATTTGATTTTAAAAATTAAAAAATGCTCTCGAAATAGCATTGGCTAAAAATTGTGTTTCCTAAATAATGGGATTCAAATTACATAATTTTGAATAAAAAAGAAACTAGCAATTAAATATTTTAAAAGCATATTTTCCTAAAGAGGTACATCAAAAGATGTTTTGTTCTTCAATTACTTGGAAAAAGGTTTCATAATTACAGTACACCTCGGATTATCCGGACCCCAAGTTATCCGGATCCCGGATTATCCGGACCGGTCCATCTGAGAAATTCAAAAATTAAAATCACGGTAAAACATGATTTTAGCGAGTTTACTGGGGAAATGCGCCTTGTAAAAGTAAAATGCAAACGTAATAGATTACTGTACGCATTTGGAATCACAAATTGGATGAATCGCAATGCCTAAACAGTACATTACAGCATTTACGTGAACATAGTTTTCTGGATTGCTACTTGGGGTGCTGTCAGTAATCAACTGAGGTAATCAACTACGGCAATTTTGCGAGATAGTTTATTGCTGGAATTTGATGTGTTACGTTATTTCTTAAGAATAGTTACTGTAATAAGTTTTGAGTTACTTAAAGTTTTGTCATTATTATTCTAAGTTTGAGTAATTTTGAGTTATGATTATTTAATCTTCATAAATTAATAATTTAATTTGGCGTTTTATTCCAAATCTAAACCGTAGGTACAGTAAAAGTTAACATTATATTCGTACGATCAATAACGAAGTTTAGGTCTTAAATTTATTTCAAAATTGAACCCCCGTAAAATTTGATAGATTAATATGTTATACAGTCTTGATACGCCATTTTCAGCATCGATTTAGCAGGGGTTAAAATACGCAATCTCTATTTAGGCGATATTGTAATGACCTCGGATTATCCGGATTTTTTGTTATCCGGATCGGTGTTCCGCCACATTAATCCGGATAATCCGAGGTGTACTGTACTACTTAAAGCCAAAATTTACATGCAAAAAAGCCTAGAGGAAACGTTCTCCTAGAATTCTTTACAAAATCGTACACTAGAATGCAGCCAGAGAGCAAGAATCCTACTGTTTGGTTAACTATTCGTCAATTACTTTGAAAAAGGTTTAATAATTATAACTAGTGGAAAACTTAAAACTAAAAAGAACCTTCTTGTGAACCTTCTCCCTTCATATTCTAGGAGAATATTTCCTCTGAGCTTTTTTGGATGCAAATTTGGACTTTTCCACTGGTAACAGTTATGAATCCTTTTTCAAAGTTATTGAAGAACCAAACAGCATGTGATATACCTTTTTTGGAAAATATATTTGTCGCTTATTCATTCACCAGTTTCTTTTGTATTTGAAATTATCTTATTTGAATTCCATGGTTCAATAAACACAATTTTTCACCAATGCTAATTTTATGACATTGGATTTGGCTTGTTATTGTTTGTGAGTCCGTCCAATTACGTGATAAAAGAACATACTCCTCGATTAATCCGAAATCATGATCACAGTATTGCTGCTGTCCAGGTAGAGATCCAGGCGTGGCGCGCGGCCAGTCGCAGGTTCGAGCACCACTGCGGCGGCGCGGTCGTGGGCGAGCGACTGATCCTGACCGCGGCCCACTGCATCGCCAACCTCGAGTACCCGGAGAAGATACGACTCATCCTCGGCAAGGTCAACCTCAACTCCAGAGACCGACATGAGAGAACTTACAAGCCGGAGAAGATAGTTGTGCATCCCGACTTCAGAAAAGGTTAAAGGTTTAAATTTGTATGAAATGTTCAGTAGTTCGAGATACAGTACTCTTGTGAAAGTTGCAAGTTTCATGGAAAGGAGAACTGCCGCTAAAAAACTTGACTCTGTTTAGTATTAAATGAAAAGTTCATTAGTAATTGTCACTAATATATTCATCAAATTTAATAAAAAATAAAATCACTATTGACCTTGTAAAATGCAATAAACTACAGCAGAGAAAATTTGATTCTTAATGTAATGAGTGTGTGTGTGATCTGTTATTAATTGGATTTTTGCGGACATTTTCCATCACTGATTACTAAAATAACTTTCATGTTTGGCATCTGGTGGCTTCTTCCCCACCCAAAGAAGATCCCGACACAAACAATATAAACCTCTCATCACCAACAATGAATTTCAAATAAAGGATACAATCTGTTTATTATCTATATTTTGTAATCATTAGCCAATCTTCAACTAAACCATATTCATTAATGAATGAATATGGTTAATGAATTAAATAGGTCAATGGAATTGACCTATTTATAATTCCATTTAAAATATAATAACATATGATACAAAAGTTAATAGTTAAAATAGTAGATTTTTGGAATTGTTAGCCTACATTCTAATCAGAAGGAGGGTCTAGGAGGAGGCAGTGTAGGTCAAGGTATATATTTTTTTCAACCCAAGGTTATATCAAATGTTTCTACTTTTGATAGAAATTGAATTGAAATATATTCTCGGTTGTTGGATGATTATATCAAATGTTTCTACTTTTAAAAAATCCAGAAGAAACAAACAATGATTTTTTATACGCTGACAGTAACCAATTCAAGCCTGCATATGTAAATTATTTACAAAAATTTCTTCTTTTCAACATGAATTTCAAAATGATAAGTTTTACAAGTATTTTAACAAGTGACAACACATATCACTCCGTCCACAGATGGGCCGCACAGCAACGACATCGCAGTGATCAAGGTGCGCGCTACCAGCGAGGGTGGGATCCACTTCAACTCGCACGTGCAGCCAATCTGCCTCCCTGACGCAGTGACGCGCCGCGTGGCCTCGGGCGACTGGTGCACCGTCACCGGCTGGGGTGCCCAGAGCCGTCAGTACTCACTCTATTTACTTTATTTTTTTGATGTATTTACAATCGTCACATTACACCAAGAAGTTGACAGGGGATTGGTTCAATTTCCTCATCTATATAAACCAAATTAAAGCTAAAGCTATCATATGGCGCAAGTCAAATTACGTGGTCCAGACTGTCCGTAAGCTCGCTAAAATTAATATTAGCCTTGTGAATGGACTGGGCCAAGTTATTTTACTCGACCCTATATCTGAGTCATATCCCAGTATATCACGGCCAGTCAAATTTAATTTTTATAGTTTATTGGTTAAAAGCCTTGCAATTAGTTTTAAAGCCTACGGTTCTAGCGAACCCTGGTGGTGATTCATTGAACTGCTTGAGCAACCGGTCTGGTGGCAATTCATTGAACTACGTGAGTGAGTAACTCTTTTAAGCGCCACTATAGGCTGCTGACGCGCTGGCGCGCCTGTGAGATTAAAGAGGTTAATTAATAATTCTTGCAATCAAACCAGCTGATACTATAAATTAAGATTAACATGTCAACTTGATTATCCTTACTAACAATGCAGTCATATTTACTTCTATTATCTAAATATGGCGTAAGTGATATCTAATTAATTAGCTCTTTATTTATCCACAGACAAAGTAGAACAAGTAGATGGTATCAAAAAATTAAAATATAGATTTACATTGTCAGCTTGTCATTGTGGGCATAAATATATACGATCTTTGTTGGATTACCTAACGTAATAAAACGATTGCAGGGTTAAATATTGCATTGAGTATTGATCATATATCCATCTCAATAAGGCTGTGGCTTTCTAAAGTCAAAGTCACTGTGCAAGGGTTTTTAACACCTTTCCTCAGTCAGTTGATTCAAAATAAACAACGGATGGAGCCAAAAGATTTGTCTGAACCCTTAGGGGTGAAAATTGCCATTTACTAAAACCACAGTCTTTTTACTTGAGAACGCTATGGTAAAAGCCATGGGTTAGTAAAATTAAAAAAAAAGAACGAGGGCATTGTCCCAAAAAAAGATAATTTAATTTTATAATATCTTAAGATCAAAGCCCATTCAAGCCCCAACAGTGCAACATTCAGGACCCCAAAAACACTAAATTCATGACTGTTCAGGAAATATTGCGTCCCAAGTTAAAAAGATAAAGTTTTCAGTTTCTACTACATATCTAATCCAGAATCTCCAACAATTATTGCCAAACAAACAACAACTTTAAATGTTTTTTTTGTGTGTTTGTATGTCAGTAGCATTTTTAACATTCTGATCAAGAACGGTCCAAACCTGGGTCTTTTTACTATTTAACAGCGAACTTTTGTTAAGTAACATCATTAATTCATAGCCCAATGTCAAAAGTGGCAACTGGACCCAGTTTCGGTCCTGTTCAGGATTCAAACAGGCAACCCTCAGGTTATAAAGTGAGCTTTTTATCCACTCAGGTTCAAGCATTACCACTTCCCTAGTTAAAAAGCTTAGTTGTTAGTATACCAACTATTTCAGATATCATCGGTGAAGAAACAATGCTGCCTAAATCACAAATCTTGGAATTTAAGTTTTTGGTATCTTAGCTACTGTAGTATGATTCTGCACGCAATGGCAGTCGTAGTTCACAAAACATCCGAGAGATAATGCTAGTATAGCACTGTTCTAATACCGCCCAAGTGAAAGGAATGGAAAAAACCACCCATCTGCTTTATTATTCTTATTCGTTTTTGATGTGACTGAGCAGGTAGGCGGAGGTGCCAAAACAGTTTTTCTTCTTTCCTGTTCAGATTCGGGATTTGTCATTTAGGCGGTATTGTTTATTCACCGACAATATTCTTGTTAAATTTTAAAAAAACTAGTTGTAAGGTATAAATAACAATCCGTCTAAAAACAACACAAATATATTTACAACTTCCGACCAACATAACCTCAAATGTTATTTACAACCACCTGTGTCCGCGCAGCAGAAGACGACCTGGAGAGCCTGTCTGAGGAGCTGCAGGCGGCGTCGGTGCCGGTGCTGGACCAGGACGTGTGCCGGGCGGGCGGTGTGTACGGCGGCCGCGACCAGAGCATCCTCGACAGCATGGTGTGTGCCGGCACGCTGGCGGGCGGCGTGGACGCCTGCGGCGGCGACAGCGGCGGCCCCCTCGCCTGCCAGCTCAACGGTGAGTGCCTGCGGACAATAACGTAACAGTGTCATTTTCGAATATGGTATATTACTTTAAGCCGGTAAGTACTGTTTTGCCAGACAAGCATGATAATTCCCGCGAATGAAAGTGAGTGCGGGATTTTCATGAGACCACGGCAAAACTTGCCAGCCATATAGCATACGATACTTTTCATCATACTACTCAGAAGAAACACACTTTCAATCACAGTGTATTCCTTGCATAAACCAATAAGGTTCAGTCCTTCAAACCTAACATATAATAAACAAAACAAACATTTGCTACTGCTGCCAGTGCTCACATTTCATTCCCCTAAAAAGTAACCAATAAAAAGAGACCACGGCAAAACTTGCCAGCCATATAGCACACGATACTTTTCATCATACTACTCAGAAGAAACACACTTTCAATCATAGCGTATTCCTTGCATAAACCAATAAGGTTCTCAATCCTTCAAACCTAACATATAATAAACAAAACAAACATTTGCTACTGCTGCCAGTGCTCACACTTCATTCCCCTAAAAAGTAACCAATAAACTCGCATTAAATGTCGGTTTGCTGCAAATCACCTGATTATTTATTTCTGTTTTCTGTGATCGCAGTCTGGCAAAAACTTTCCAGTCTGGCAATGGGTTTTGAGCCAAAAAAGGAACAGAAAACAGATGTTTCTGCGTCAGTATGATGAAAAATTCCATAGTTCTGGTCTGCCACACTGGCGTGTGGGAAAAAGCGGACACTCAGCAAATCGTCTGCTAAACTCGTGATTGTGTTCGATTGCCAAAACATTGTTTATGTTTTTAAGGACCATTAACACTACGAAATTAGTGCTGCAATACTGTGCAGAAAATTTCTTGAAAAATACAAAATATAATATTCAGTATTAGCTCCACTAATGGGAATATAACCACTTAGACTTTTGGCAAGCTCTGCGGGAGTTTTTACGGTCATATTTAGTGTACGTTTATCATGGATCGTAGTATGACCTTGTTCAGATTTCATTTTATTGCATATGAGCTTGCAGCATAATCTTTCATATTCTAAAGGCATCTTTAATTAAACATGTTATCATGTCTAATTAAAAGGTAATTGCTTGTACAACACAGATGCTTAACCCTAATTCCAAATACAGCGCACTCACTCACCTGCCAATATGGCTGGCCAGAACATTAGATATGTTTTAAACCTTTTTTTTTAACAAACACAGGTTAAAATTACCTCATACAATCTGCAATCCAAATCAAATTATGATTAAGTTATGCTGACATGTTTGCATAAAGCTAAGATCATGTGTTAAACGGTTTTCAAAGCACCTTAAATTTGCTTGTGTGGAGTGACACTCATATCACTTGATGTTTATAGTGTCACCTTGATTTCAAACCCTTAAAAATATATTCTAATCTAACATTGTTAGGTTATATTCTAACAGTTTTCTAACAATGTTAGATTTCTAACCTAACATTTCTTTAATTTCCCTTATTGGTGAGAACTTATAGGTCTCATAGTATGATCTAGGCCTGGGACTATCATAACTTAATGTTTTGAGACCTCCATATGTTGAAAACGCCATTTTTCTTCCTTACAAGAGAGATTCACTAAAAATTGATGGTAACAAAATGGTTCTACATTTTTTCCAACAATAATTTTGTTTCAGGCAAGTTTGTGCTAGTAGGACTAGTATCATGGGGTGACGGCTGTGCTAAGAAGAACCGTCCAGGAGTCTACACAAGAGTGAGTCACTTCTCCCCTTGGATACAAGAAACGATGGAAAAGATGGGCTTATAGCAGTTGATAACAGGGTGATTAGGTACCAATTAACGCCCAGCAGTATTATTACTGTTACCACAACTTCATACTGATACCAAAATTATCAATTCTAAAAAAAAGGTTTCTTCAGGGAAATCTTGAATGATACTGAAGGTAAACAATATAAATAAGAATAGTCCAACAATTCACACATACATTTAGGTTGAGGTAGAATGAAATTTTGTTAAATTGGGTTAATGTTTGAAACTGAAATAGAATGTCTAAAACATTAAAACAACATTACTACCAAGCTATAGGGTTCCAAGCATTGATGCTTTAATCTTCTTTTTTTTACTTAACTCTAAATATTTTACCAAATAAAAGTTTACTTGTTTCCTAATTTGATTGATTAAGGTTTTATGATGTAGAAAGTTTTGTAAATTACATGACACAATGAGATTACAGTAAAAACATTTTAGTTTCGGAAACACTGAATGATTGATTACAATTCAGTGACATAAATTACAATCGATTTAATAATTAAAAACGGTATAGTAAACTTTAATCTTCTAGGTTAACCTAGTGTTCTAGTGTTTAGTCATACCTGTTTTAAAAGGCTAGACACTAGATGAGTTAGTTCCGCTTTTGTCTATGAATTTACACTATCACACAAATATCCCACAGAGGTAGTACTGTAATGGTAAAATTTACTAGCCCAAGACTAAGAAGATTTTAAAGAATTCATATAAAAATTAAGGTTTTCAAAAAACTAACTGCCAGAAAAACATTGTATGAGAATAACAGGATATAGTATGATAATTTAAAATATTTCTAACTTACGCAGGGGTGTTTAATCATTTCAACTGAAAATCTGCAATGTAAATTAAAAATTTCCTATGTAAATATGCATACAAATATGTATACGTTTGACTGTGATATTTAGCTTAGTTAAATGTACAAATCTGTTGATATTAATTTATTTGGAAGAATACTTAATTATAGCCTACTACATTTCCTCTAAGTACTTAAGTGTTTTAGTTCCTTTGTCAGAGTACGTAACCAACTTTATTAGTTTTAAGACTTATAAACCAAGGAAAGATTGGTTATATCCATTAGAATGTCTTAGTTCTTTAAGAATGGTATTGACATATTACTTTTTTTAAAGTTTGGATTTCTCAGGTTACAATAAGGGCCTTTCCAAAATATGAAATTACAAGAGTAGTTAATTGTAAGACCCCTTCATTAATTTTTAGCAAAGAAGTTTAATGATGTGAAAAGAAAAATTGTAATTGGAATTCTTTTATTATTATATCATTAATATTTAAAATTTTACAATATTTGATTACGTTAAAAATGTTATGTTACAAATGTACTATTATTTAAAACTAAAATAAAAATATGAATTTTAAAATTATTGTTTTTGACCTATCCTGAAAACTGCAGTCTTATTTCAGCTAATCTTCAACCATGGCTGAATATGCTATTGGACGTCATACCTGGGAGTTAATATTTTTTATAATTTTGCAAATGTTATTATCTGAAGACATAACTTTACACCTACTTGCCATCGTTTGAGAGCAAAGAATAGTTAGAATAGCTTAAATAAAAATCGTATCAACTTTACTATTCATAAAAAACTAACCATCGCTATAAAAACTTGGCTCTGTTGTCCGATGTGGTGAGGGCTGTCTCGGCCAGTTTCACCCTCTCTTTCAACATCGCTGCCTGGTCGGGAGGCAAGTCGGACACATTCCGCAGCAGAAAGTGGTGCAGGAAGAGGCGTAAACTCTCCCGGAACATGTGCAGCTTCTCTGGACGAGACACTCGCGAGAACACGGCGGCTATCGTCTCCACCGAGTTGCTCAGCAGCACCGAGAGCAACACCTGTCTCAGCAGCCGGACGTGGCACTTGTCCATCTCCGAGAACTGCATCACCTGCGACACAACCTCATGTCATTACGGTTTTGGATAAAACGTACCTCGTATCGCATGAAGTGTCAGCAAACATAATACTGTGGTATAAAGAATCATTTTAGGAGAGGTGGAACAGTATAGCCGTTTAGCCTGATATGAAGTCTAATGCATCGCAATGTATAAACTTTGCTAGCTGCCAAAACTTTGCATGCTGAGTGTTATGCAATTAACATAGTCCAGTCTTACATTATAAAATATAAACTGGGTAAAAAAATTAAAATTAAACAAATTCGTAAACTATCTTCAAAAAAAGGAAAAAATATAGGTAGAAAAATATTTTAAGTATTACAATTAAGTATTGCATATACTTATCTATTTAATGATTTATTATTCTATTACATAAGTACTGTTTGTAACGGCAAACTTTACTGTTCACCTAAGGATTTTTGATTTTTTTTTAATATGAGGTTTCCAGGCACAAGAAAATTATTTCAACTGGTCACAAAACTGGGAAAAAATTCGGAGTGCCCATGCTATCACTATGGACATTTTTAAACATAGCAGCCGATTCATATAATCAGGCTGTCTTTATTTTAATTTAGTAACTTCAATGTTGGCACAGTAAATTTTATTATAATAGTCGACAATAGCTGTATAATTGTGCCAAAAGGGTGATGAAAAACAAACATAACTTACCTTTAAAACTGAAATGGGAAGAGCTTTCTCTAAAAACAAATGAGCCAGAAACTTTGCTAGGTTCGCAATCTTATTCTGGGACAGTTTAGAAAGCTCTTTTAACTTGTCCCAAATGTGATATTGAATAGTCATCTGAAAATAAAATTACAGTAGTATTAATATTTGAATCATTGAATTGAACATTTCATCTATATATATAGCCCAAATTACCTGCAACTTTTAAGAAAACTGTAAGTCTGACATTCATCAACCCTAAACTTGAAGGTCTCAGTGAAAAAATCCCAGGAATTTTTTTTTATTTCCCCTAAGAGCACAAATATAAAGAAAAGGGCTGAACAGCTGATGCTATTATTTATATTTACAATTATTCGTTTACTTTTCCCAGCGAAGCGGGACCCATTAGCTAGTTCCACGTAGATCTAGGAAGCCTTGCTAAAAAGGTAAACTAATGTAACACTGTCAATAAATAAATAAACAAATAGCTACTAATAAAAACAAGTAATCATATTCTTCTTCAACATAGAAATATTAGTAATAAATATATTTGTAGCTTTAATTATTAAGTCTTGTCTGATATCTCCTTATAGAGTTCTATTCTCGCAGCTCAGCGAGGCCACCGAATCACCTGGCTTGTTATAGTGCATTGAATTAGATGGAAGACGCTGTACTGCAGAGCCGCTACGTGCTGTCCATTCAAATCAAAGCCCAAATACCCCCGTCGCAGCAAACCTGCGTACTCAGCGAATTTCTAAAGAATTAATTTTTATACGGGAGCTTATATGTACAGGAAAATGTTTCAAACATTTTATGTAATTAATGCAAAAAGTATATTACATATCAATTCAAGAGCTTTAGATATAAGGGAAATGATGATGGGAATCACATCGGTATCCATTCCAGCAATATTCTTTTTGTTATTCTTATAATTATTAGTCTAATATTTTTTTATAAGTGTATCCTTGTTATAGTATAAAAATGTAAGCAAATCAAATCAAATAATTCTTTATTTCAAGAAATAATAACAAAGCAGCATTACAATAACAAAATTAAAAAAAACCTCACATGGGTCAAAGACGTGTGCGTGTGGCGAACATACAATCAATGATTTAAAATCAGTCAAAATAAAAACAAATAAAATAGTCAACATGAAAAAATTGAATCCAAACATATGATTTATCTTAAAATTTAAATAAACTTGTTGCAGCAAACTTGCATGCTCAGTTAATTTCTAAAAAGGATTTATTTTTTATATGTGGGCATATTCTACATAAGTTAGGGAAGTTGTTGTTTTGAATATTTTGTGTAAATATTAATCTAAATTAAGTATATTTTATCATCCTTGATCTTATTTCTCAATAATTATTCATATTCTGATAATTTTTAATAAATTTACTTGTTAAAGTATATAAATGTCAGCAAACATATTATCAATCTACTCAGATCCAAGAAATAAAAACAAATCAAACCATCACATGAACAAATTAAATTCAATCATGTGGTTTGTTTTATTATATTTTTAAATCCCATTTTAGGGAAATTTAATGAAAAATTTGGGTATTTCATACCAGAATTTGGACAGTTTATGTCCCTTTAGGGGAAAACAAAAGACAATGTACTGCATTTTGCAAATCCGATATCTCAGCAACCGATTGATGTAGAGTAATAATTCAAAATGCTACATTATTTATTTTTTTAAGCCGAATTAAATTCTGACCATTAAATTTACATCAAATTAATAGAAATATGTTAAATCTTGAAAATAAATTTTATTTAGTAAAAAACACCGCCTTAGAGTGTACCGATCTTGCTGGTTTTCGAACTTAAAGTCATGAATATCGCTATAAATGTTTGTTCCAAATTTCATCAAAATCGGACGTTTTATCGTGTGCCTACGGATACATATATATATATATATATATATATATATATATATATATATATATATATACATATATACCAAAATGAACGAACGTTGTTTTTGGGTTTTAGGGACCTCAAAACGAAAAAATAACATGGTCCCGGGCTTAAGTCTCACCATGCCGCCTACGGTAATAGCTACTTCCCTATAGGGGGAAATTCGCTAATACTTCCCTATAGGGGGAAATTCGCTAATACTTCCCTATAGGGGGAAATTCGCTAATACTTCCCTATAGGGGGAAATTCGCTAATACTTCCCTATAGGGGGAAATTCGCTAAAACAAGCCCTGGTGACTCGGTCCAGGTATTCTAGTCTGTTTAAACGAGTTGGTGATAAGGGTTGGCCAGTGCAGGGAATGAACTGAAATTTTCCTTAGGTGTAGAGGTCCAGTTTCAAGGTTGGAAACTGGTTTATAGCTCAAGATCTCATAATATTGTCTGTTAACCTTATCAGTCACCACTGCTGGGTCCACCGCTGGACACTGCCATCATTTACAATTTCTTGTGTATCACTAACACTTTGCTAATAAAGTAATAAATAGTTATTGGATCCTAAAACATCTAAACTATTATGTAAATGTCAATGAAGTTTACGTTGTTGGTCTCCTTGGAAAGGCAAAAATTTGGCAAAAATGTGTATCCACTGTCTATGAAACCACCATCCCTCTAAAGAACCGGCAAACAAAACATGCCGTAAGCTATCTCAATCTTCAAAATACGCACAAACCCCACCTGCATGAGAGAGAAATTAGTACTGCTTAACCCGTCTCCAGCGAATTGTAAGTGTTGCACGCTCGGACGTGGCGGACATGCCTCGCCAGTGACTCCACAGCCAATGTGTTGAGATCTTTAATAACCAGTTAGCAATGGCCTTGTCAGTAATTAAAACTACTAAATGTTTGTTTTAATTGCTAAGTTATGTGGATCATCGATCCAACCTACACAGTCATTACCTGATGTTTCCGGTCCGCCCGACAGAAGTGGGTGGCCAGGTGGGAGTAGTAGGGGTTGTACGTCTCCTCTTGCATCAGGCAGTGCACGACGACATGTATGATCTCCTGCTCCTGTTGAGCCTTCAGCCCCAAACGAAGAAGCTTCTCGAAAGCATCCAGATAATCCTAAGAAACAATTTGTATTGTCATTTGCCCCATGCCATGAGATAATTTGACATAGTCTCTCCACACTCTGGAGAGTCAGAGAAAAATGGGGGACAAAAATTGTTAACAACATAAAAGACTCAAAAACTTTTATGTAATAAATTTAAACAAACATGGCGCTTCTGAGTAGGTTTTTAAACACAAGTTAGCATTTAGAGTGCACTTTTATTAGTTTGACAGGCACTAACATGACTTAAATCGTCTCGACTGACGACTGAGGACACTTTTGTCCAAGTTTCTCATAGTTCTGTCACACTCAGATTCAGCTTTGATTCAAGAAAACTTTTCAACTGAAGAATAAAGTCTGAATAAATTACTTAGAACAAAGGGGAACCAGAAAAATCCATACTTCAATGATATTAAATTTTCTGCCTGCTACTAACGCTCACCTCAGCTGTAACGATGATGCAGAATATGTTGCGGCGGTTGTCGGTGTTCATCCTCTGTTTACGAGCCAGCTCCAGCACGGTCTGACTGTACTGGGAGTCTGTCGAGGCCTGGGGTCTGATGGAGGACTCGGGCGGGGAGGTTCTGTCATTCCCCGCCCACGCTGAACCCACAATCCACCAGCGTCCTCTCTCCTCCACTGGAAACACATACTTACATTTTGATTGGTCATTTTAAAATGTTACTGCTGGTGGACCTTCGTACGAAAGGAAAGACCCTTGTTATAGTTATGTTTGAGCTCCTTTTTATGACAGAGCCAATTTGTGGCAGTACTTTTGAACTAGAAGTAGGAAAACTCAGTAAATTAAAAAAAAAATTGTACACTGGTAAGAGGACTATATTCTTCAAAATGGTCATTTACATTTTTAACAATCAAGTATTTGTGTAGTTCAAAGGAAATATTCAAAATATTGATTTTGAAATTATTAGATATAATTGATACAGTAGTACTTCTGTTCCTCCAAATGTTTAGTACAAATTCCGCTACCACATCATCTACATTGCACTGACTAACAACAAACATTAACAGATCAAGGTGATAATGAACTAAGAAAAATAACCTTTCTACCTTTTAATAGATCCTCCAACGTGATTTTGAGTTCAGTAATATATTTTCCTTTATGAATCATAGTCTTCATAATCTTTTTCAGATGTTCGCTATGACTTGGGTCATATTGGGGAATTTTCGCAACATTATTGTTTTTCACAGCCAACAATATGTCCAACATGAATTTCACTCTTGGGCTGAAAAATGCAAAAATACAACTTTAAGACAGAATAAACTATGAAGGAAATAAAGCTATTTATTCCTTCCAAAAGGAGTTAGTGTTTAAAAGACTAACTCTTCAATGAACTAGTTGAAAGTTTAATAAATTAACTTTCTCTAATAAAAATTATTGTATTCTTCTAAGTTTAGATAAGTAACTGAGACATTTTCACATTTTTAGGGTAGATGAGGAATATGAAGATGTTCATTTGGCTGGATGGACGGAGATGTGCCAGTGTTGTTTTTGGAAAATTGGAAAAACGTGCAAAATAGAACTGCACTTTATTTATGTGTGAATAAATAAATATAAATATATTAACTGATTAAAAATCTAACTAGTTTCAAGTAAATAAATTCAGCCCTCTTTATTAACTTCTGACTGATATACCACGGTTTTTATTTCATAATTAATTGGAGAGGTAAGGAAAACATTTCTTACTTGTCTTTGAATTGATCAGATTCATTGGCCTTCCTCTGCAGCCTTAGCACCAAGTCCTTTAGAGCCAGGGGATCATCCTTCCGGAGACTAAAGCCAACGGACCGCAACACCAACAAGATCAGTTCTATCTCCTTTTCTGTAAACCTCTCTACTAGTCTGTCAAGTATGTTGTACATCAGGACTGCATGGAACACCTATACCAGATAGTAATATCTTTGATTACAAAGCTATAATATATTTCCCAAGCTTATGGGCAAAAAAGTCTAGGTTTATGTTAATAATCGGGGTTCAAATCAGAGGTTGCTGGCATAACTTTTTCCCTCATACGGGATTTTTATCCCTATCTATAGGATGAAGAAAGTTTTTTTTGCTGAATGGTCAAAAACTCTTGTTTGCTATTTATCACTTTCTGCATTTAACTTCTTACGTAAAAATGATAAAATATATTCTAAATCAAACCAAAGATTTCCAAAATTAATTTAATTATAATGTTGTTTTTGAAAGGAGGTCTGCCACAACTGTAATGGTCAATGTGTGATGACGATTCATAAATATTTAATATGCAGTCGAACGGACGATATATAGTTGAGATAAGATAAACATTTGTGCACAATCTCAACATTGTAGATATCGTCCGTCGATATATAGCAGTCTAACATTTAACACACTGAAATAAAAATACTCACAGGCCTAAATTCTATTTTTAGGGCCATATTTCTTAAGAGAATTTGGTCATATTTCATTTTAAAACTTGCATTATTTTCTTGAAGCTTTCGCAAACCACCTATCTTTGAAGTTAGGTTGGCTAATTTTCAAGTGCACTCTATTAGTTGATTGTTGTATTCAGCATTTTTTAGTAATCTTCATCCATAATTTATGTTCGCTTAGTGAGCCTGTTACATAATAATAAGATTCATTCTTTTAACAACTTTATGGAAATTTGAGTCAAATAAAAACAACAAAGCAGAATCATTTGAATCGATTACAAAAATAGGTTAGAAGAACTACCTGCAGTAATTAGAATGCAGCCTCCTTAACCAATAATTTATGTTTTGACTCCATGGACCATTTGCCTACTTTCTCTAGCTTTCTTTTTTGTGTCTGTTATTAGACTTTGTTTTTAGTTACTTTTTGGGTTTGAAGCTTGAGCCTAATTCTTGTATCATGAATGAAGGGCAAGAATTTTTAAACTGTCAGATAGCTCATTTCATATCTTTTAAGAGGTACAGTTTAATGCCTGAAAGTCATAAAATAAATTCTCTTGATTCTATATGATTGAAAGAATATGAATTACATTTTTTTTATTCTATGCCAAAAGACTATTCTACTATGCCTTTTGACAATTGTAAAAGTCTCCATTGGGTTAGGTCTTGCAAATAAAACTTGAAAAATACATTACCTTAAAGTTATACAAATGAGAAATAATGAGGAGGACATTATCAAGTTCTTTATCTTCAACATCTGGCAATTGATTTAACAAAGAATCAAATCTCTGTACAAAACTCTGAAGAAAGTGTGCTCCTGAAAAAAAAAAATCAAAGTTTCAAGAGTATATGTCCACCTAAAGGATTGAAGATTGATTAGTAAGCTAGTTTCAAAGTTCCCTGAACTGGTGGAATTCTTTTCAAGTGGGTTTAATGTTTCTACAAACTTAGTGCTTTGAATATGACTGACTCATCATACATTTGTCTTATTCCTTATTTAATTCTGCCTCTTTTATCTGATCAACTGCCAATATAATTTTGCTTGGAGACTTGAAAAATGACAACGACCGTGTAAAAACTTCAGCTGAAGTGTTCACAACAAACTCAAACTGTGTAAAAAACTTGATCATGGACATACATGTAAGTCATCACAGTCATCTGATTTTACTCAAATCGGATTCACTAAAGAACCCCTTAAGCATTTCGCTGGTTTCTTCTGTATTCAAAGTTGTTATTTTCACACTTGACAAGGGAAACATAAAAGAGAAATTCATAAACTGACCGACTTCCAAGCCGACGTTGGCATGCAGCAGAGCGATGAGAGCGGCATGCTCGGCAACCAGTCTCTCCGGGGTGAGCACTCGCGCCACGACCGCCTCCGAGACGAGACTCAGCAGCGAGTCGTTCATGTCATTCCTGCTATTCCGCATGTACAGCTCATCAATCTGGAGTGCATCGGTCAGTCGTAAATGTGGAACACATTAAGCAACGCCATAAATATGGAATACAATTTACTGCTGAATTGTTCAGGATGTTTGAAAAATGTGAGGCAATAATTTAAAAGTGATCCCTTGGGTAAAAATAAGCAAAAAGTTTCTATAGACATATGTCCTATCTCACTTAGTTTACCATCTGTATGAATGTGTGTAACATTGTTTAAATGGGGAAAACTGTAAGTATAGAAAGGAAGAAATTAATCTCTCCTGTTATACTTTGTCCAAAATAAGCTTAATAAGACATCACTGAAATCTCCATAAAACATACTACATTTTTTGTATCTTGAAATTTCTTTGTAAATAATGGTTTTCGTTAAATTTGCTGCCAAATATTGAAAATAGCCGCTATTTTGAAATGATTAAAGATTTTTTATTAATATTTTGTACAAAGATAGTGACTAATAAGATAAACATTTGTGCACAATCTCAACATTGTAGATCAAACCGTTAAGGAGTTAAGAATTATTTTATAAAAAACAGATACATACAGACAGACACTAAACTGAACAAGATAGGACATTTGACTATATAAACTTTTATGCTTATTTTAACCCAAGGAATTGATAAGAAATGTTATTTTTAAATCAAATGGAAATTACCAGAACATTTATTACCTTACTTATCTGAACCCCAATAAGAAAAGTATCTCGATAAAATACTGTTTTCCAAATCCCCTTGAGCGTCTTGTTGTTGAGGTTGTACTGTGATAATTCTAATAACTCTTCTTTTTAACTTTTCTTTTAGCGAATTTCCCCTATAGGGAAGTAGCTATTACCGTAGGCGGCACGGTGAGACTTAAACCCGGGACCATGTTATTTTTTCATTTTGAGGTTCCTAGACCCCAAAAACACCGTTCGTTCATTTTCATATATATGTATATATATATATATATATATACCTGTCCGTAGGCGCGATAACTTTTGTAAAAAAGATCCGATCTTGATGAAATTTGGAACGAACGTGTAAAGCATCATTCATGACTTCGAGTTCGAAAAACAGCAAGATTGGTTAACTCTAAGAAGGTTTTTTTGACAAAATAAAATTTATTTTCAAGATTTAACCACTTTTTACTAATTATTTTTAAATTTAATTGTCAAAATTGAATTCAGCTTAAAAAAACAAACAATTTAGCATTTTGAATTATTATTCTACGTCAATCCGTTGCTTAGATATTGGTTAATATTGGATGTGCTAAACACAGTACGTTGTCCAATATTATTTAAAATTTTTCCCTCCAAAAAGTATAGTCACCCTGATTTGAGATGTTTTGTAAAAATACAATTCTGAACATATGATTAAATTTTCAGATGAAGAATATTTTATTTGTATTTATTTTGAATAGTTAGAGTTCATTGATCAAGATTTTTCAGAAAATATATAATATATCAAAAAAATACAAATTACTTTTAAATTTAATAAAGAATGTATGAGCATTTGGAGGGGGGATGTCTTGGTCTAAACTGCCTGAAAATATAGCACAATATATGGTATGTTTACAATGATGAGGATTGATAATATGTTTTATTGAAATTGGCTGGGGATGAAGGTGTGTTGCAACAGGGATGTTTTGATTACTGTAAAACTGACCATATGATTGAATTTAATTTTTTCATGAGATTAAGTTATTTGTTTGATTTGAGTGTTTTGTGTTCATTGGTTATATGTTTGTTGACATTTATATACTGTAGCAAGATTATAGTTATTAAAAATTAAAAGACTAAGAATTATATAAAATACAAAAGTGTATGTATTACTAATGAAAACCAATGTGGTCTCTTTGTTATTTTCCTCATGTTTAAAGCTCATGAATGATTTCCTTCATTATACTTTCCTTCAAATAAGTTGAATGCTCACATATACAAAATAAATCCTATGGAAATTCGCTGAGTACGCAGGTCTGCTGCGACGGGGGTATTTTAATTTTATTTTAAAGAATAACATTTTATTATTATTTTCATTTAAAGTTTAAAAAAACCACTCCTATCTGATAACCACAGGACTGGCAGACAACAATTTGATTGGTTTGATAAACCCACCTATTTTTAAGATGATTATTTAAACCTTTGAATTCAAAATACATAGCTAAAGAATCAAGTCTTAAATAGATATGAAGTGTCTAACAAATTAACATATCAGTGAAACCAAATAATTATTTGTAGACTTTATGAAACTAAACAATTAATTATCAACTGGTGTAGATAAAAATACACCAACTGAAATGTATAGAGGTTACACGCAAAATTGAGTAGTTAACCAGGCCTGCCATATTTTCAATCGGTCAAACCGGGACAACAAATCAAGGTTGCTCTAGTGTGTGACAAACCGGGGGGTTTGGGGGGTATGGAAACCCCCCATGGTGAGGGGGGTCCGGGGGCTCTCCCCCGGAAATTGTTGGAAATTTTGGAAAAAAAGGGTTGATTCTAGTTAATTATTGCAGTAAAAATTAACTTCAAGCAGACCTATTTTGTGTCCAGATTATTGAGTCAAACTAATAAGTTTTAGGTAAATATACTGAGGTAAAATTTACTTTTGAACAAACTTATAATCTGGTAAATATTCCTAAAAGTTTTAGAACAAAATTGGGAATTTTAATGATTTGAGAAAAAAATTATTTTTATTTTTTGTATTGTGAAAATGCAATTTTTACCATGGTAAATTTGGATAATAATTCATTACATGAAACAAAACTTACAATAAATTTGTTTTACTTCAATGAAAAATACAAATGTATTTCATTAGAATGAAATACGACTTAAAAACAAAAATATATATTATATAAGAATTTTTTCTTCTTTCTTCGTTTGCCGCAGCAAACTTGTTAAACTTTAGGCTCAATTCATTATTTAATAACATATTACGCAATTTAAAAACTGACCGGTTCATCAGGAAAACCGGCCGGGACACCGGGACAAGAGCAATATACCGGGACTGTCCTGGTCAAACCGAGACGTATGGCAGCCCTTTAGTTAACTCAAAAAAACATAAACTAACAGAGAGAAAGTAAAACGTACACAATTAGAGAGTTACCAAGATGTTAAGAGAGTACCTATATATGCCATGGGATATACGTTTAAACATTTTGATATTGGCTTCAGAGAAGCCGCCAGCTGGATAAGAGGGTCTCTACTGTATTAGGGTCTACTGTATAGGGTTAAAGTAACTGAAAATTTTTAAATTTTCAGTCATTTTTGGCAATGTTTCATGAATTTAAATATTTGTTGTCCTTAAAAATATTTAATCAAATTTTAACTTTGAGCTTTAAAAAATAATAAAATGGTCGCCATTTTGGCACGGAACAAAGCAGAAACTCCATTATTCCACGCAAAAATAGGTTTTCTTGAGTCTTATTTGTACACAGTTTTAAGTAACCCACAACTCAAGGTGTTTTAAAGTTATGAGATACAAAGTATTTACAAAATCTTTAAAACCGTCAGACGGAACACGGAGCATTTTAGGGCCCATATTTATAGGAACATTTTTCTTAATTTTTGTTTTGGGGAACCAATTCCTGAGGTTTGTAAGAAATATTCATGAACTATAACTATAACTAGTGTGTCTGTATAGTATTCATTTTGAACGATGAACTCTATTCTTTCTGGCAATAGGGGGAATCCAAAAGATGAAACATGTAGAAATGCCATAGCATGAAATATGATCTCATCATTTAAAAGCTGCGGCAGTCATAGCTGAGTTGGTAGAGTACTGGCTTACCACCCAAAAGTCTCAGATTCAATTCCAAATCAGGACACATGACAATTTATTCTCAGACTGCCACCATGCTTTGGAAGTCACTTTATGCCTTTGATCCCGGCTACTGTTGTGGTCCATAGGTCATGTCAGAGGCACTAGTACGATCTGAAAACTCTTGACATCAGACCTTGGCCAGAAAGTCACACTTAAATATTTTATTTAAAAAGCCTACCTGGTTTGCTATGCTGTGTAAATTTGACTCAGCCAAACGATTGACAAGACCTTTTAACTGTTTTTTTAGCCTTGCGAGTTCCTCTGCTTTTTTAGAGTCTTTGCCGAGCTGCTTTGCTCTTAGTTGAGGTGGAATGTATTTTCCTTTTTCTTGCACCTACAACCCATAAGAACAATCTAAAAAGTGTACAATAACTATGCAGCAAGAGTATTTGGATTTTCATTTTGTTTTTGTTTTTTCAAATGCGTACTGAAATATTTGTGAGTGTTTATTTATTTGTTTGTGTAAAGTTTCATCAAGTCTAAACTACTGATCCAATTCAAGTTACTTCATATTTGGTAGGGAGGGAGCTGATTATGTGAAGAAGGATCTTGGCATATTTTTATTTCTTAAAATCTTTTGGAAAATTCATTTAATTGCTTTTTAAGTAAGCCTTAAGATAGTGGTTATTACCTTACTATCATTTTGAATATGGGCCAAGCAACAGCCAACTTGTAATGGTAAATATACAAGTAAAAACATTGAGGCTTACTGAATTGTTTTACCAAGAACTATGGTTTATTTAAAAAAAGACTATGACCCTTTGAGCACCTTAGTTTTTAAAACCGTTGGAGATAAAGCTCCAGAGATCGCTGTAGAAACTTTTGTACAGTCAGATAGTTTCTGTGCATTTTTCTTTAAAATTCATTTTAAAACATTGGCAAAAGACGATAGCTTGTATCTTGGAAAATTTGGATTCCAATTAGTTCCAAATATCAGAGTAGGTATTCTGTTCATTTGGTTGATATGATTTTTCATTCACAATTGCGTACCAATATAAA
Organism: Flexamia atlantica; assembly: GCA_035578135.1. Classification (NCBI taxonomy): domain Eukaryota; kingdom Metazoa; phylum Arthropoda; class Insecta; order Hemiptera; family Cicadellidae; genus Flexamia; species Flexamia atlantica. The sequence continues at coordinate 37,114,833 of JAQJVK010000002.1, read as the reverse complement.
AACTTTGGTTATACCGTGACAGATTATGCTGGTAATCATTGCACTTAGCTCAATATATTAAACTGACTTTTTCAAAACGTACAGCAATAGTATTGCCAAGGCAATGTAATATCAAACAAAACAGAAGGCGCTCAGTGGGTTAAATGGTGTAATACAGACCTGTATAACAAGACCATTTTTGTCTCGTAATCTCCCATAAATGTCTTCCCACATTCCATTTTCAAGTTCTTTCTTTTTACCACTATTTTTCAAGTCTTTGGTAGTACCATCAACACTCTTAGAACTGTTCACTTCATCACCCTCCGTTCCATTTAAGCTTTCATTTTCACTACAGCATGATACATCTTCATTTTCACTATCATCATTCCCATTTCCAAAATTACTACTTTCCTCACCCTCACTTTCATTATCTTCACTCTCATTACTGTTTATCATTTCACTTCCATCATTTTCTTCATCATCAACTTCTTCATTAGTTAAATTTTCATTACATTCACTTTCAATACTACTTTGAGAGTAATTGCTAAGAGATTCGTTGTCAGAACTGCCTTTAGTACTTTCATAATCTTTAGGCACTTGACTTTTCTTAAGTTTCTTTAGGGAATTTTCTTCCTGCTTCAATTTTCTCTTTCTTTTTCCTGTCACAACAGCAAAATCATCTTCAAACTCAGTTCCAGATTCTTGTAAATTCAATGGCACATTGTCTGGTTCATGTAATTTTTCCGTATCACAGACCTCAAGAAGCCCTGAATGTCTGAGTTAAGTTTGCATACCTAGTACAAATTAAAATTAAAATCTTCAAGTTAACTCATACATTATATTACTTGAACTGGTTACCTACCCAGGTAGCAGTTAAGTATTTTAAGGTCCCCAAGAGATGCAAGGAAATACTAGAACGCTCGTGTCAAGCTGTCTAATCCCTGACAGCATCAAACAACAATGAACAGTGCCATTATGGAACATTCCTACCTCCTAGTGCCATGTTCCTGATGATGTTCCGGAACATCTGCAGCAGCGAATGTGTTAGTATTGTGTAAATAGAAAACTGAACTGTAGGTAGTTCTTATTAGTGTAATACATCCACGATTTGTTTCAGTTGTACGATAATTGATATTTTTAAATCTAATAAATACACAGTTTTGAGGACAAATCCAAAGAGGAGCAGCTAGTAAGAAACAGAAGAATCTACAATAATTTTATTTAGTTTTGGTTTAACATGTTTCCTGATGGCCGCTAGATGCCAGAACTGCGCCAGGAGCTGAACTAGTTGCGCGCCACTATATAACATCTTCGCTTTTTTACTGAATTACATTAAAACAGTGGCTGTTATATAGAATGGCAATTAAACTGGAAACTACACCCGGGACATAGAACATACTACGTGACTAGTGACGGATAGACATCAACAATACCTATGTTGCAGTCGGTAAAGTAGTGTGAAATGAGGTGGGGACAAGTCCTTGTCAGAAGGACCCTAGTGGTGATTTCGGGGATAATTTCTGTTTATTGTGAGAAAAGTACTTCCTGAAAGCTGCAAGGAAATACAAAAAGCTCATGATGAGATGACTAATTCATGAGAACATTTAACAATGAATGGGGCTGTTCCAGATACTTCCTTACTCCTGGCACCAGTTTCATGCTAACATTCCGGAACTTTCGCAGCAGCTAATGTGTTAAAAGAACAAAACTAATGTATCAGAGGTAGTGAGGGACATGATGAAGCTTGGGTGTTTACAAACAAAACCAGATGAATTTGGATTTTTAGAGGTGGGGAAATAAATAATAAATGACAATCAACTGAATTTATTGTGTCAATCATCTGTTACATACTAAAGTAAAAACATTTCACCTGTTTATTGATTGTTATTCATAGAGCAAAACATTGTTTCCAATATCAAACCACACTTTGTTTTGGTTGAGGATTTTTTAGCTACCAGACTAGTAGCATAATCGTATGGCTCTGTTTACTTACATGTCATCGATGATTTCCTCCCCTCCTCTGCCGAGACGTCAAACTCAAGCGTCAACATATTTATCACTACCTCTAAATAATTGAAAAGGATACAGTCTAAACCTTCATCAACAAAAGATTTAGGCACAGTTTTTGTTTTCCGTTTATTCAGTTTTAATTGTTTCTCTAGTCGCTTGATCTCCTTATCCTCTTCTTTATTAGCTTCCAGAAGCATTTTCTTTCTCTGATTTTTCATTCCTCTTTCTAGCTTTGCTTTTTCTCTTAGTTCTTGTTTATGCAATTTATTTTGTGCATCGATAAAACTTTTTTCTATCTTTCTAGCTACCTTACAATCTTGGCTTTCTGAATAAATATTATCTACTTTCATATTTTCACATTTTTTAATATGCACACTCTTATTTATTTTTTGTTGCTTCAAATTTGTATTAGATTGCATTGACAAAGCCATATTTTTCTTATTTTTAAAATAGTTATTCTTTCTCGCTTTTTTTTCGCTACGCATTTTCTTCCGTAAATCTTTACGTGAAACGGGTCCATGACTTTTTGTGAGAGCTTTCTTATGTTTGAACTTCCCACCCATTGCATAAACCTAAAACATATAACACGATTACATTGATATTTACCATAAAAGACCAGAAAAATGTTCACTAACTCTCTCAGTTGAAAAACAGATAAATACACAGGGTCATCAAAAACGTTGTTCCCCTTAAAAAAACTTTTATCTACGACCATTGCAATAAGCACCAATTATGGTATTACAATAAACATTATAATGGTATACATTAAAACACCAAAAACCAAGCAGTACTCTAATGACGACTTTAGAGTACTGGAGTCACTTTAGAGTACTGGTTCTAGACCAATGAGAGCTCGGCATTTGACGGAAGTAGTGTCATAATAACAATTACGCAATTCGCACATCAGCTGATTGTTGCATTACGATTCATGTTTGAGTTTACTTATCCCATCAGCTGATTGTTCCACAACGATTCATGGTTCAGTCTGCTTATTTGCCTAACCTCAAATTTAAGTTGACCTATTCCATCATTAGTAAAAGTCATGAGTTTTGTTTAACTTCGGGGGAAATTTTGTCGTATATTGTTGGTCGTAGATAAAATAGTGTATGCAACGATTGTATTATGCCTTTAAGCCACTCGTGAGATATTTAGAACACTCGCTTCGCTCGTGTTCTAACTTACATCTCACTCGTGGCTTAAAGGCATTCATTATACAATCGTTGCATAAACTACTATTGGGCTACATAAATTATTTTTTAAAGTTAGTTTTGTTATATTAACGTTTTCCTAGTGTAAGTCCAAATTTATAAAATAGGATGTTGGTTTGTACCTAGGCTATGAATATACAGTGTGTAAATTTAGTATGGAAACAAATCTGTATTTTTTAAACCTAAATAGATAGAAATATTGTTTGAGGCATTAATTGTTGACAAACTTTCTGAAATTTTTTATATAAAAAATTTGGTTTCACCCCCCTAACAGGGTGAAGGGTAGGGGGTAACTTATTTTTTTCAAATAGCGACCCATATTGAGTGACCCCTCATTTTGAAGGGCTTGTCAAAATAAATACAATGGCGTAAACCCGAGGTTGATAACTTACTCCAAACAAGAATGGCAGCCATTTTAAATTTTGAATTGCCCCACGAGATTTAGTATGGATAACCCAATTTTCCTTTAAAACGGGTTTCATTGGGTAAGCTAAACTCTGCATACCATTATTAGATGGAAAAGTGGACATTTTTGTCATATTCACAATTTACCCCCAACCCCAAAAATAGGTGTTTTGGGGCAGCCCCAAAATTTCAAATGCAAACCCCTATTAAATTACCCCTCATATTGAAGGGTTTGTCAATAAAAAGTCAATGGTGCAAACCTGAAGTTGGTATGTCACTTCTAGCCAAAATGGCAGGTATTAAAAAATTTGACTTGGTAATAAAGCACCCATTTCAACTATTCAAAATTTGTAGGCTACGGTAATGCCTTTATAGGATCGACGGATTCCAATCTCATTCGTTGTTTTTAGTGTTACGAGGGTTATAAAATGAGGGATCACTTAATACGAGTTGTTAAGATGAAATTCATAGTTTTGAATTGGTGAAATCGGGGGCTTTTTCACCCAATTTTTTAATAACTGCCATTTTGGCTCTAGGTCTGAACCCATAGCCTACTACATGGTACCATGGTAAATCAAATAAATGTAATAATGATTAAATATAAAGTATAGCGAATGTTAACAATTAATATGGTAAAAATAAACTTACTCAAAAACAATTGGTTTAAATGACTTGTGAGTAGGGGAACAACTTGAGAAAATGGTAGAAAATAATTTTTATTTTGATTTTTATTGTTGGTCGACGTTTACAAAAATAAACTTTTTTATGTTGAGGGGGCACGTACTGTCTGTGGGTAAATGTGGCTGACTGCAGGACAAAAATATTTGCATTTTGCAGATTTGTTATGATATTGTCAATTGCTGTGGCTGATGTGGTTGTTACATGTGATGGTGTATTTATAGACCATTTAGGGTTAAATGTATTTAGATAGTAAGTCAGTTTCCCTGCCTTACAAACCCCGAATTCCGCTGAGCCCCCAAGTTAATTGAGGTTAGCTAAGCTTAGGTGTGGGATAGAAAAGAAAGTGCAGCTGGTAGCAGCACTATTTAGCAACATTAAACAGTACACTCCTGATTATCCGAGGTTTTCGGGACCAAGGCTGCCTCAGATACCGAGAATCTCAGATATTACAGAGGCTGCTTGAGGTTTGAGTTAAGTTATCTTACAAGACCAGGAAGTTTGTTGCTGGTAAAATACTTGTTTTAGAGTATCTAGGCCATTAAAACAGAATTTCTGGTCGAAAGATTATTTGAATACAATAAGGCCTACCGGTACCAATATTTGTAACCCCAACAATGAGTAGGCCTAACAAAATAAACTTCATCAAAGAAAATCGTCATTCGTCATATTAATGTCTGTATTTGTATGCACGTTTATTTATGGTGGGAGTTCACTACTGGAAAGCTCGGCACCGGAGGGTGAATCTAGGTCTGTACGAATGTGGTGATGGATCTGGTACGATGTAATTGTTTCTTGTAATTCTGATAAGGCCTCATGCGGCAAATAGTTCGCCCAATATTTGGGCAATTCAAATTCACCATAAATTGTTCAACGATAGTGAACTCCCGCTTTGCAACCACCAGAAGACGACTCGGTCAGTTCCTCCACTAATGATTTTTATTTAAAACACAAATTTGGTAATATTCGTATCATAAAATTATAGGCCCTACTGTGAATGTTTATTTAAATTACAAACTTGAATTAACGAATAAACTAACAAATTAGGCTACAGATAGGTATGTGTAGGGCCTATTTACTTTACCAAAAACTAATGACAACCACCACGTTATTATTCTGTTTTGACCAAGGGTAAAAATGAAATGTTCTTTAGCTTAGAACGATCTCGGATAACTGGAACTCGGATAATGGGGAATGAACTATGTACTGTTATAATATGAACACATATTAGGGGGTCAGTATTGCCCTACTGGCCATGTGTCAGTACTTCCCCCGTCCATCCTAAACAGTGAAGATAACCCTTAAAGGTAAGAGATCAGATGTAACTTACCAAACTTTTAACAACTTTCATACAATATTTATAAAAGCAGATTCAGTTAATCTCCAGGAGGTAGGAGATTTAATCCGCTAGAGAAATTCGGAGCACCATAGGCCTATCAAATCTAATGCAAAAAATTCGTACATGTAATTTACAAGGTATGAGGTATAAAGGCATACTAAATTTCAGAACTGATTTAACCCAACTATTTCAGTTACCACACACTAAATTAAGAATACCTTAAGAATTATTGTGTACTGATCTCCCGATGAAAATACCAAGGGTTATAGAAACATTTTATAGTTTACTGACTGGGCTGGGTACGAGGTATGTATACATTAGTTATAATAATCTAACAAAACAACAAAATTAGAAAAAACAAGCCTTAAAGAATGCTTAATGATAAAAGATTAAATTGAGGTTAGACTATATGCTGCACCAAGGCGACACTAAAGGCCTGGTTTACACGGTGCTAAGTCACTCGCGCGCGAGTAGCCAGTAGCAGACGATTTTCTGGCGGTCTACTCGCGACCGCCAGCTGGCGCTTGACGTAGAGCGTTTACACGTACTGCAACTTGCGGGTCGCTTTAAAACCGCCCGTTTAAATAAACCTGTTGTTTCGAAAATATCTAAAGAGCGGAGGATTCTTGTCCGTATGTTTTATATACGGACATATTAATTTATTCCTATAATTAGATTCCAACTTAGTATAATTTGTAATAATAATGGCTCCATTTAAGATTTTGCACACTGCTACCATAAATAGTTAATATTAATAATGACATCAAACATGAGCAATAAGTATGGTTTTATTTCCGCCTGCGACTAATGACCGCCGTGTTTAGAATGAACTCTGTCCTGTCCTTTGTTACGTCCTGCCCCCTTATATCATTAGGATTTTATTGCCTTTGAAATACAGTAATAACCATTCACTGTTGGCCACCAAGAATTAATTGGTAGGCAATTCAATAAAATCTGATATTATTTTTATACCTCTACAGCAATACCGAGTTATTCAAAATTCTTTAGTTTTTCTTTGATTGCATAAGAAATTAATTTGTTTCTTAAGTTATAAATTACCTATATGAAAAGTTGAAAAATGTTGAAAGCAGTTAAAACAAATTGCCAAGTTTAATTTAATTTTAAATTGCTTTAAAACTTTTATTTATAATTAAAACAATGATTTTTATATTTTCTGTCCGATTTTTACGTTATTTAGATCAAAAATATTGATGATAAATCTCTGTACAACTGTCGTTGTCCGTTTACACGGTGCTAAGTAGGCTGTAAGTAGCTACTTGTCGGCCGCCAGTTGTCGGTTACTTCGCACGGGGGGTCAGCTACTCGCGCATGTCAGCTGACACATCAGTAACTCGCACGTTCCGTTTACACGATGCTCAGTAGCAAGTGCAAGTAGACCGCCAGCGACTGACTGACTTGTACTTGACGGTCTACTTAGCACCGTGTAAACCAGGCTTATAATGACACTAAAAAAACAAAAACAAGAACAAGAGAATGATGTTTGGTGGATTCTGGATTGGTGGATATACCCAGCTGATCATTGTTGAGCATTCACGAAGGAAGTTAGCTCTAATACTGGAAGTAGCAACGGTAGCACCGTAGCACCATAGAGTAATAATGAACTTCGTAAAGAGATGGCACTCCCATGTTAACTCGGTGGTAAGGGAACAGCAGCGCTATCTGAATAAAGTGCAACGAACGAGTAGATAGAACTGGCCAACCGGGGAACTCCGTAACCAGTGTCAGTCGGCGGAACTGGCTAACCAGGGAATTGCCAAACCGTCAGTTACGGGAATCCCGTAACCAACATCAAAATGTCGAGGCACGGAACTGGCCGACCCCGGAATTGTGAAACCATGAATGGCGCTTCTACGCACGACGATACCAACCTAACACCAACAAATTATGGCAAAATAATGCTTTTTTAGAGAATAGGTTCTCTCGCATTCGCATTTGCCCATTTAATTTCTTTGCATTTAGAAGTTAAGATTATTTTTATTTTTAAAATATTTTTCTCTGTGTTCTTATTCCCAGTCGAGTAGTTAATTACTCATCTTATTTTTTTAAATTATTTCTTGCAGTAAAGGTAAAGTTCTGATGCAATATCGCAACTGGAAGACCTCTTGCGCAACTTAAAATATTAGTGATGGGCTTTTTCAAATGAAGCATGTATTATCACGGAGAGAGTGTGTCATGGATGTGGCATGTTTAATAGTCTTCGATTTTATTATTAAATCATGTGTATAAAGAAAAATAAGCGAGTTTATGAATAGCCATTACTACTTGCTGCAAGTCAGCATCTGACAAGAAAGATTGTTTTACATTGCATTCAAAACTTATAAAAATCGGTCCAGGAAAACATAAACAAGCAGCTAAACAAACTAAAATAAAAATCAACCAAGAAACAGAATCAATTTCAACTTTCCCGCTGTATAAAAAGGTTGAATAAAAGTAGAAAATTCGAAAAATAGGTGATATTGTAAACATTCTATAACCTATAACATTATCACGATTGACAACAAATCAATATTGTAAACAGACGCAACATGGCGATTTGACAGTTCGAAGACAATGTAAACAAAAAGCATGTGTAACCAACAATGTTTTCAATTTGAGTTGTACAAATATTTTTGACGGATGATTATTACATGCTTTCGCCAACTTATGCGAATCCTGCTCTTCACTGTTCTTATGTTAATTATCTTCATTGGAATAAAATACAATTTTATACCTATCGTGCTTAAATCTCGACATTTCTTAATAAAACATGCTTCATGTAGTTGGGACCTATTAATAATTAGCATAAATCCCCGATTTTATAGTTCTGTCTCAGCAAATTGCACGCTCGCTATTAATCTTTGGGAAGCGTGGTAGGGTGTTTCAGTCCTATTTCTGTTTTAGAGAATATCCTTCAATGAATAACCTATTACCGTAGGTCTGACATAGTGTGACTTCAGCCCGAGGCCATGATAATTTTTGGTTTTGTGGCCCCGAGAAGCAAAGAAAAAACTATTCGTTTCGGATTCTTCGATGTATTTGTGGACATTTATGAATAAGTCTAATCTATAAATAACTGGTAGTTTGTCTGTTAACACGATAGCGGCCGCGTAAATATGGTCCGATCTTAGTGAAAATTGGTACAAACATGAAAAGTGGTAAAAACTCGGACGAGTTCGTAAACCAGCCCGATTAGGCTACCGGAAGGGTGGTAAAAGAGGGCAAACCCCCCCAAAAAAAGGATTATGAGTTTTATACAAGTCATAGAACAATTTAAATAATCTAATTTTTGTTAGCACCAATGAATTTAGCTCTAAAAAACAAGTAATTTAGTATCTTTAATCATTGCTTTAATTGCTTTATACCCATTGGTTACCGAGATATTGTAAGTGGTAAAGACAGTACCTTGGGAAATAAGTAGGCTGAAATTTGAAGTCTCACTTATTTCTCAACATATCTTAGTACAGTAAAACAAGGAGGTGTTGGTAAAACTTAGTTTATGGCTTCATGTGGATGAGATCTAATGAATCTCATCCACATGAAGATTATATTAAAATCTCCGATATTTCCATTTTTGTGGCAGCAAACCTGCACGCTCATTCCCCATGTTATCCTTATGGCTTGGACTAGGCAGAGAATAGACTCGCAATGTATTTGGCCTTAGCAGTTTTTTACCGGCTGGTGAGTGCTGCGGTGGGCGGAAATGGAACTAAGTCGGCAAACTGCAGTCGGCAAAAACCTTAGGATAATGTCACACGAGCTGGTTTTTCCCGCAGCAGTTGCGAGGTTTTTTGTCACCCGTGAAGCAAAATCACATGATTTAAATGAAGAATGCCAAACGCCGCGGCTGAAAACCGCTCAACATCAGCGGGAAAAACCGCCCAATTGTATGTGGGTTTTTTCATTTACGTAGATAGACAATATCTTTATTTTTAAGAATATTAATAAACATACAGTACACCTCGGATTATCCGGATTAATGTGGCGGAACACCGATCCGGATAACAAAAACTCCGGATAATCCGAGGTCGTTACAATATCGCCGAAATAACGATCGCGTATCTTAGCCCCTGCTAAATTAATGCTGCAAACGGTATGTCAACACTGTACAACAGTCTTTCAAGCTTGTTCCCCATACCATTTTTCTAACTGCGCTCGGTTCTTCTTCCGGTCACTTGCCGTACTTGACCCAACACCTAGTTCCTTAGCTATTTTTTTACCTGATTTTCCCACGCCAAGTCTTTTGACAGCATTCAGTTGTGTCCTAAAGTTGAAAACACTTTTTCTTTTTACAACAACTCACTTTGAAACTGAACATCAGTTCACACAAAGAGTTCAGGACTATAAACACAACATAACCTAAAATAACAGAAATAAACTAACGAGCAAAATTAATTGCCGTAGGCTACGCCTTTGTTGATTACTGCTAGTGCCCCAAGTAGCAAACCAAAAAACTACGTTCACGAAAATGCTCTAATGTACAGTATATTGTTTAGGCAATGCGGCTCCGTCAATTATTGCGTTTCTAAATGCGTACAATAATGCATTGCATTTGCATTTTACTTTTAGAAGTAACATTTCAAACGTGAACTCGCTAAAACACGTTTTTACCGTTATTTAAATTTTTTAATTTCTCGGATGGACCGGTCCGGATAATCCGGGATCCGGATAATGTGGGGTCCGGATAATCCGAGGTGTACTGTATTTACATTCCAAGAGCTCACAGAGCTCGCGTGGAAATAAATTATGAACATAATATTTTATTTTAAAATAAGTTGTCGGCCAGTCTGTTTACATCCTTCAGAAACGTTTATTAATTTTAAAGGTTTCTACTACATACTAGACAATTCAACAAGAGAGCTTTTACATTAAACATAAAAATAAATACAAATAAATAACAACAATAAACGCAGACCTGCGTATTAGAAATCCTATTTCTTTGCTTCATTAAAGTAGAGTAGGAGTCACCTAAGTTGGCCAAAACGAAAGTAAACAAACTATTAACTTCTTACGAACTTAAGCATAAAATCCAGCTGTGCTGAAAACATAGCTAACGAACATCTGTTTAGTATGGCACTTGCAGTAAAGAAAAAATTCTAATGCAATATTGCAACTGGAAGTTCTCTTGCGCAACTTAAAATATTACTGATGGGCTTTTTCAAATTAAGTATGTATTATCACGAAGAGGGTGTGTCGTGGATGCGGCATGACCGATAGTCTTAGATTTTCTTATTTAATAATATGTATAAAGAAAAATAGGCGAGTTTATGAATAGTCATTACTACTTGCTGCTAGTCAGCATCTGACAAGAAAGATTTTTTCATATTGCGTTCAAAACTTGTCAAAATTGGTCCAGGGAAAAATAAACAAGCAGCAAAACAAACTAAAATAAATGTCAATCAAGAAATAGAATAAAATTAAACTTTCCCGCTATGTAAAAAGGGTGAATCAAAATAGAAAATTCTAAAAATAAGTGATATTTTAAACATTCTATAACCTATAAGATTGCCTCGAATGACAACTAAACAATATTGTAAACAAACGCAACCCGGCGATTTGACAGTTCGGAGAAAATGTAAACAACAACCATGTGTAACCAACAATGTTTTCAATGTGACTTGTATAAAAACTTTTGATGAGATGATTAGTACATGCTGTGGCCAACTTAGGTGAATCCTTCTCTATATATGTAAGAGGAACCATAGAACGTGGCATGAAATTTTATTCACTGTAAGATAATTTTCTTAAGTTTTTAGGGTCTACATTGAACAAAAGAATTACAGTGCCACTCCAGCAATTATTAAAAAGTGCTGTCTTACGTTCTTAGGTTCTATATTGAACAAAAGAATTGAATGAGCCGTCCTGGAAATTGTTTTAAGTGCTGTAGATAAAATTAATACTTTAACTCTTCCTCTTTAAATAAAGCAGTTAGTTGTCATAAAAAAGAAGTCCTTCAAGTATCAGTGATCACTGAAGTCCTTCAGTAATCAGTTATTTATTTCATGTCTTACTACATACCAGCATTTTATATAGTGTATTGCATTTAAAATATATGAAAAAAGTCTAATTCATTAACCATCTGGCACCAAGAAACAAATCTTCATATAAACAAATACAATTAAATAGCAGAAGGAAAATGCCGTTAATTTACATCACCTGTTTTAAATTTTACTTTCACATGTTTTGTTAGTAAACAAATCTAACTAAAATTCTTTCAAAATCCCTGATTTGGTTACCTTTAAGACGGTCCCAGGGCTAAGCCCTGAAATTTATCACAAAATTGATGGTGTATAAACATACTCCATGAAATTCTACATGTATGTACCAAGTTTCGTGGCCATCGGTCCAGCGGTGTCTGAGTTTATCACTGCCAAGTATATAAATATATATATATATATATATACTAACATACTCTTTTATACTTATAGATAGTAAAACAAAAATATTATAAAAATTATTACATTCCACAACACAGCGTCAATATTTGAATTTAGAAAAAATTTCTATTAGTTTTATTCTGTAATTTTAATTTTAGGTGTCGTTGTTCAAACAAAATGTAGATTGTCCAGGTTAAGCGTAAATGTTATGTCAGTCGAGTTGGTGTGTTTGAAGTGTTATGAAGTGAGTTGGTCAGTAGTCAGTAGTATAGTCGGTGGGCGAGGGTTGTGTGTAGGTCACAGGTATTCGGAGCCGATAAGAAGCTCAGAACGGTCAAGGCCGAGCCCCAACAGCCAGTTATTGATTATACACTTGTACGCACTATGCGACACCTGCAGGTCTTTAGATGGAAGATTTCGAAAAAGAAAATTTGCAATGTAAAATGCACTAGTCAAATTAACTGTTCTGAACACTCGAGGAACCTGCAGGCCCATGCTCACGGCACTCCTAGTGTGATGTTGGTGACAAACGGGAGTGACAAATAGTTCTTTGTGCAAGTTGAGATAAACTAGATCAGTTTTAATAAAAATCTGGCGGATGGATAGAATTTGAGATTCAGCAAAAAACAGTTCAGTTGGATAACGTGTGTGTTTTTGGAAATCTGTTTTATAACTAGTTTTTGAATTACGAATAAGGGTTGGATAAGAGTTTTACTAGCTCCTCCCCAGACTAAGATACCATACTGAAGCATAGACTACACGTATGCAAAGTAAACAATTCTACTTTCATTTACATTAAGAATTTCCCTAACTTCTCTAGTTTTTACAGAATTAATGTGATTTTCCCTCCTCAATTTAGAATCTAAAATTACTCCTAGATATTTATCGACCCTTTCAATCTCTTGACAAGCACACAGGGTACCGGGCGGGTTATCGCATTCATGCAAAATGAGTCTAAGGTCTGCAGGTGGCTCGCTCCTTGGTCGTAACGCCATCGGCATGCTTTTTTTCCAATGTTAATTGTCAAAATGTTTTGGGAAAACCAGTTATGAGTCAGCCTTAACTCTGTTGCAGCGGTGTTATATATTTCTTCCCATGTTTTCCCCTTAAAAATAACAGCCGTGTCGTCCGCGAAGAAAAACAATTTGCCGGTCACAGGAAGCTTATCTAAATTATTGATGTATATTAAAAAACAACGGACCTAGGGTGCTTCCTTGAACGACGCCATATTCAATGTTAGTTACATTGCTGTTTTTACCATTAATAGAAACAACTTGGCTACGCCCTTCTAAGTAGCTCGATGTCGATTTGTTTACATGGCGAGTCGTTACGTTAGTTACTTTAACCAAAACGCAATTACGAGTTAGTTAAAATACGACGCGACGTTGAGTTCGTTTAGGACAAGGATAGTTTTCCTAAACCGCGTCAATCGAATTTCGCCTGACCATAGCGCAATAACTCCCCAAAAATCGGTCTCCAGCGTCCAAAGTGGACAACGAGAGGCAAAGTGCTACCAATCCGATGTGAAGCATTTGACGTTTGACGCTGTCTAGGCAAACCACAGCCTTTACCGCGATGCAACGAAGAATTCGTGTTTACCGCAACGCTGTCGAGGACGAGTTCGTTGCCGCGACGCGACAACGATTTATTTCACCATGATGTGACGAAATTATACCATAGATAAAATACCAATTTCATAATATGACGCTTTGCAATCCTCTTTTTTTGGCTGCCCCACTACACCACTGGTTATAATGTAGTAACAGAAACTGAACTGTAAAAATACCGTAAAATTTATTTACTTAATTGTCATTTATTCACAATATTCTTCTTTATCTATTTAAAACAACCCATTTAAAAACATGTGTGGTATAAACGATTTTGCAGACGATTTCCTTCTTATTATGTTGCCTGCAATAATTATTTAATTCATACTAATAATTTAAGTATGACAAAGGTGCCTTGGTGAACCCGATTGATATACAATTTACTTGGAGTTTATGGTGAATGTTAATCTGAAGTTTTTTTGTTAGTAATGATTTAAAAATTATGTAGTAGGCGCTCGTATGTAGTAATTAAGGCACCATAGTAATTATGTAGTAATTAAGGCGCTCGATCAAGTTGACTAGATATAAAAAAATTTGTAAGGTATTCATTGAACTGTTTTCGTTTTGTTCAACTGTGATGGTGTCAGTTATGATTATGTAAAATATCTATATTATTAAAAGAATATTTTTTAACAATTATTTTGGTTCTAAGTGATGATCTGTGGTTGTAGTAAGGATGATCCATATAAACTTGAACTGTCAATAATTTAACCTAAATCAAATTATGTTCTGAACAAATATAAGAAATATTGTTTATAAAGAACTGCAGTATAGATAACCTCAGTATTACTGGAAGTGATTTTGAAGTTTAACTATATCATTAATAAAATAATTCTAGAATACTTTACATAATAATTTCCTTTTATAAAACACATCAATACATTACAATTGCTCAATACCGAGCAACGGGTTTACTAGTGTGTTTAAATATGATATATTGTGTCAAAAAAATTAAAAATGCGTTAAGTAGGATTGGCTTTAGGAGGCCTCTCAAACGTTTTCTTGCCCAGGGCCTCGCACTCGCTAAGGCTGGCATTGAGTAAATCTCCATACTCATTCCCCATGTTACTTTATTCTTGTGGAGCTTATAAAAAATGTCAAATCTCGCTATGTTGGATTGAAATATGTTCTTTTGCATTTAAAATTCGCTGAATATGCTGGCCTGCTGCAACGGAGGTACTTTTATCTTGAGCCATTCGTAAAAGAAAGCATTATTCTGTTAAAATCCTACAAAGTACTGAACTGCAATATGAACCATGTAATTGTTTATGCGAAATGTAAGCCGAGAATGTAAGGTTTATGGAGATAGTTATTGCCTTAGACTTGATTTAGTTTGCCTTTGGGCGGTTGTTAGTTTGTTACATAATAACAGCAATTTTTTCACAAATATTCGAGTAAAAGTAAATATTTAATGAGCATTATATTTCAAAGCTCAATCTCTTTTACAATTTGTTTTAAAGGAAAAAATATCTGAGGACCAAGCTTCGCTCAGGGCAAAACAGTAATATTTTCAAACTACAAGTTCATATTGCTCCCCTCAAAGACAATTAACTTTGTGGTTTGATCTACTGAGGTTTCCAATTTGTTCAATTATTCAATTTGTTTGGTCTTTGTTTTTCTAATCGATGCTTTCATTGCTCGTTCCATTGAACAAGCGTTAGACGCATGTTAGTGTGTTCATATTGCTCGACATTGTCACTCTTCAATTAATTGATTACAATCTCGGTGAAAATTTAAATTATACGATCTTAGGACTACTGTCAATTTACTCTCAAATTTCCGTTTACTATAACTATTATATTGAATAACTGCTCGGGCGAACGATAAAGTCTGGTCAAAATGCACCACCGCCGGGGCCGTGCGCCGCCGCTGTCACCCAGATGTGAAAGCTGGAAAGTCGTGAGTTACTACTATCCTTTGTCAGAAGGCGGCCCATCCTTTCCGCCCTTTGCGAGGTCAACCACCCTTAGCACAATACCCCAACTAATCCGCCTAAAATGGACTGATTTTAGGGTTGTTAGGTCGTTAAAATACTTATTTGATGTTACGAATGTTACGAATTCTTCATAATGAAAGTAGAGTTTGTACTATTCACAAAATAGTACAGTTTTGTCAGCCTTGTACATTTGAATAGTGTCCAAATATTTATTTACAAAAGTATTCTTATATCCTAAGTATTCATCAAAGGAATAAATTGTTTTACTGATCAGGTAATCTTTGAGTTTTCTTTTGAATTTACAGCTTTCAGCGATTTTCCTTAAAGGAATAAGCTATTATCGTAAGACTCGTGGTAAGACCTAAGCCTGAGACCATGTTAACTTTTCATTTAGGGGCCCCCAGAAGCAAAAAACACTGTTCGTTCGAATTTATTATATGCTAGTGGCTAGTAGGGGCAAAAGCCCCTAAAAATAAAATACAAATGCTGGATATTTAATGTTTCCTTCGTAATTAAAACTACGTAACAGGTTAACGGAATTACTTAATCGTTTGAATTGTAATATCAAAGATATTTTTACATTTGCTAGTACTTATCATAATTTTAATAAAAGACGTTACTTCAGTATAGTAAAGGGCTAAATCTTTTGGAACAGTGGCGCTAGGCCTATCCGTCGTCTCAAAACAAACTCAGTTCACTTTGTTTAAAATTAAACATATTGACATGGTTTTAAGAAATTCTCCAAGGTTAACCACAGACTGCAGCACTTAATTTATTTCCCCAAAAAAGTAGTGACATTTATCATAAAAATGAAAACAAATGTCGTGTGTAGCCTCCACCTGGTTCAAAAGAACATATTGGAGACTTAAAGGGTACTTATTATGGAAATCTCCGATTGAGGCACATTTTTTACCCAATAAGCAAATAAATAAGGATGAAATCAGAAAGTGGTCTCCCGTTGACGACCCCACGCTCCTCGTTGGAGCCTCCGGCTCCACTTAAGAAAGTTAGGTTTAGAGACCAAGAGCTTGGTAAATAGTTAATATTGAGAATTTTACCCTACGTTCAATACTTTTTTATGGATGCCCGTGAATAAATACTGCTTTGTCTTGGTAGATTCAAGATTAGATATACTTTTGGTTGGCCAAATTTAAAGGTGAAACTTTTTGGTAGGAACAAATTTAGGAGCTGATGTTGCACTCAATAGCTGTTAGTGCAGCACAATCTGTTGTTTCTCGGTCAAAACTATGACCATTTCCAACCGCACATAGACTTGGTAGAGCTGAGCCTTAAAAATTATGAATGAAGTCTTCTCTTTACCTATAGCATGCGCTTTTTAGATTGCGTAAATGCTACAAATCACTTGGCTTTAAATCAGCATCAGCTACTTCAGCAAACATCAGCTGCCAAATGCTACATCAGCAAAATTACATGATACAACGTAAAAGTAACAATCGTATTTAGTTCCTCTAGCTTTTTAAGTTTAAGGTCCCAAAATGTTAAAAACAGAAAATTTAAAAGTTAAAAACCGTCATGTGTTAGTACGTTCATCCTATTTCGCTAGATTTTAAATAAACCATTTAAATCAAGTATGAGCAATTCATGTTTTAATCCAAACAAAGCAGACGTTGTTAGATATGGCAGATATTTAACGTTATATCTTATTTTCTAATAAACTTCGAGAAATTTAAGTATTTTTCCCGAGTCCCTGGCATCAAGACCTCCTCCTTGAGCCCTCTCCCATAATCCTGTGACTTGTCAAACGCCCACGATTTCGGCGCAAAAATTTCGCTTACATATATATTTATATGGATCATTTGGCATTAAATCGTCATCATTAAAAAGTAAACGAAAAAATAGCACTTAACTCTTTATAATTTTAAATTATAAATATGTACTCAAACCCGTGACTATAAAGTCTGAAAATCTTAAAGAAAATATTTATTTGTTACAGTACATTGAACATAGTTATACGTTGGCTGCCTTTTGAAAAAAAAAAAACATATGTCAACATCTAGCATATGGCTTTGAATCAAGCATCAGCACCACATGTTTTAATGTAAACAAAGCACACGTTTTTGTCTCACACAATGCTTTTTAAATGGCAGATATTTTACTAGTCCAGTAAAAATACTGTTTAACCTAGAACAAATTGCAACACGAGCGTTTTTTGACGGTATTCTGCTCAAAAAAATGTGCATATTAACATATCCAAAATCGGACAAAATCGGACCATGGGAAACCCCTTAAAATCACGTTTCAAAATGGCGGCTTTTTTTACCATTGGAAAGTTTTTGGAAAAAGCCACTCGCGGTTGCATTTTTTATCTAATTTAACAAGATATTGAGTTGGGACCACCGCCAATAATTTTTGAGTGGCTAGTCGTGCATTTTGACAGGGTGAAAATTTTTGGCCGCCATCTTGGATCCGCCATATTGGATTTATAATATTTTTTTCAAATGTAAAGGTGGTCGTGTGACACATAATTTAGAACTAGATTTTTACGCTGATTTCAATGCTGAAGTCCGTTTTCAAAAACATCGATTCGTTTTTAAGATATGCTCAAAATAAAATTCCTCCCTGTACTTTTCTTATGGGGGCTAAATAAATAATAAAACTTTTCCGATTACTTCTCTTATATCGCAGGAACCAAGCAAGGCTTTTAGTTCGTTTTGAACTTAAAATGATGAGTGATTGTTTAGCTATTATTTGGGATATTGATCACTAAAATCGGACAAGTGTGAAACGAGCTATAAAGCTAAATGCTACATGAAAATTGGTTTTTTTTTAAATTTGTTTTTTGTTAAAGATTTATATCTCAGGTTTGAAATGAGTTAAAACGTTCCTTCTGGTGTCAAATTACTCGGTAAAGTATAAGCTTTCATATGAACTATAAATAATCTAAATCTGACTAATATAAATGGAGTTATGATCCATAATTCAACTTAAATTCATCTAACTTTCGAAATTTGTCACCACTTAAAGACTTATATCTCCAAATTTAGCTGAGACTCAGGCCTAATTAAGGTCTTAATTAACTCAGTACATTACTGGCTTTAATTTAAGCTCTTAACCATTTAAATGGGTTGAGTTAGACGCGAGTTATGGACCTTTAATTAAAAATAAAAATATTTTTTTCAGAATTTTTAATTTAGTTAAGGACGGGTATCTCCAGTTTTGTTTAAGGAATATAAGTTTGAATGGTTTCAAAACACTCAGTAAGCTATCAGCTTTCGTTTGAGCCATTGATCATCAAAATCGGACAAGTTTGGAGTGAGTTATATTGTTTTTATTAATTTTTAGCGAATTTCCCCTATAGGGAAGAAGCTATTACCGTAGGTCTCATGGTAAGACCTAAGCCTGAGACCATGATAACTTTTCGTTTTGGGGCCCCCAGAAGCAAAAAACACCATTCGTTCAAATTTCTATATATATATATATATATATATATATATATATATATATATATATATATATATCTATGTGTCTGTAAGCACGATAGCGCTCGCAAAAATGGTCCGATCTGAATGAAATTTGGCACAGGTGTGTAAAGTAGTAATTATTCGGATGAGTTCGAAAACCAGCCCGATCGGACTACTGGAAGAGGGGGTAAAGGGGGGTAAACCCCCCCAAAAATGGGTTTTTTGGGTTTTTCACATAGAAAAATAAAAATAATCCAATTTTGTTTGGTACCATTGAATTCAGCTCGAAAAAACAAACAATTTAGTATTTTGAATCATTGCTCTATGTCCATTGGTTACCGAGTTATTGAAAGTGGTAAACACAGTACGTTGTCCCTATGTTAACCTTATGGGAAATAAGTAAAATTCTATACCTCGCTAATTTCACAACATATCTTAATAAAACTTGGTTTGTGGCCTCATTTAGATGAGATCTAATGCATTTTAGTCTAAAATCCCCGATATTTCCATTTTTATGGCAGCAAACCTGCATACTCATTTCCCATGTTATCCTTATGGGAAATAAAAAATTCTATATCTTCCTTATTTCTTAAAGTATCTTGATAAAACTTTATATGTGGGCTTCATCTAGTTGAAATATACTTGATTATGGCCGAAAATACCCTATTTTTACATTTTCATGGCAGCAAACCTGCATACTCATTCTCCATGTTAACCTTATGGGCAATAAAAAAAGTTATGTAGTTTGCTCATTTCTCAAAATATCCTGATAAGAACTGGCATGGGGCTTCATACAGTTAATATCTACTTGATTATGGTTTAAAATACCCAAATCATCAAATTCCTGAGGCAGCAAACCTGTGTACTCTTTTTCCCAATGTTAACCTTATGAGAGGTAAATAAAATTGGATAGCTTTCTTATTCCTCAACATATCTTGATAAAACATGTTATGTGGCTTGATATAGTTTAGATATATTGGATTGTAGCCTATGATAACTCATTTTCAAATTTCTGTGGCAGCAAACCTGCATTTTTCCATACTAATCTTATGGAGAATAATTTATTTTTGAATAGCAATTGTGGGCATTAGGCAAGTCACAGGATGAGGGAAAAGGGCTCAAATTAAATGTTTTAATATCAGGGACTCAGGAAAAGTACTGTAATTTCTTAAAGTTTGCTAGAAAACAAAAAATAACATAAAATAACTGCCATTATTTAAGTAGCATTGGGATCTAAAGCGTCTGCTTTGTTTACATTAAAACATGTGAGCTGATGTTTCATTCAAAGCCATATGGTGTATACAGACATATGGCTTATTTAAAGGCCAGATAACTAACTATGTCAAATAAATGTACTATATCGAATACAGATTTTTACTGATGATGTTTATGAATTTTTTTACTCAAACTTAAACAGCTGGTCATTTCTCTATATGATTAAATTGGAAAAGCCAGCTGTTTTGAAGTTTTGAACATTGCATTTTCGTGCCAAGTATAGGCTATTATTTTTGTATAGCCTTTTGCTCCTAAAAGCCACTAGGAGAGTATTTTTGCACGCTTTCTTTTGAATGTATATTGATTTTACTTGATGCGAGACTTCATTTAAATTATTTATTTATGCACTTGAAATTCGCTGAGTATGCAGGACTGCTGCAACGGGGGTATTTGTAACTATTTTTTTGTCACATTTAAAGCTTACAGATATCCATGAAACCAACCATTTACCTATTTTAAAGGGGAAACTGTGTAATCCAGAAATGCTAAACATAATTGTCCTCCACTAACTCAGATATGTAGAATTCATTGAAAATGTGTTCATCGCGATTTATCTACAGAACAAATTGTAGATATGTTCCTCAAATTAAGGCCAAGGTAAAAATATCACAATATTGTTAAGTAAACCTATACCACGTTTTATATCATTTTACAGGTCCTGCTGAACGGGACATTTTGAGGAAAACTGAACTAAATTATCTCTAGCCGTTTCAAAATTGCGGCAATTTTAGAGACATTTTCCAATATTTACGGAAAACATTGGATTTTTTTAAACCACTACAAGTATTTTAGTTCTGTTTAGAAATTCTTAATCCTTGAAAACTCAGTTTTGCTATGGTAACTGCTATGACCACCTACTTATTATATAAAATCAACTACAGTTCCTATGGAAACCAAATAAAAACTACAAACATTATTCAAAACACTAGTGAGAAATAATGCATACGGGCTGAAACTTAAAGGGATATTAAGGACCTGGGTAGACCCATGTTTTGCCTGGGTAGATGATATACCTTTGGTGCGAAATTTCAGCCTATTCCCCTCGGAAGTTTTAGCATTTACCTGAAACAACTTACACAAAAACAACACTGAAACGACCTTTATTTCATTTCATATTATATAAATAAATAAATACACACATAAATAAATAATATATATATATATACCGGGTGTCCCATAATAATAGCCCCCCCCCCTAACTTTTTCCTATATTTTTTCAAATATAAATTTTACTCCACCCCCAAACATTATTGGGTAGTTAATACTTCATTTTGAGAGGGTACTCAATTTTGGCCGCCATCTTGGATTCGCCATATTGGATCCAAAGTAATTTTTCCAAATGTAAAAGTGGTGTTGTGACCCATCATTTCAAATTAGATTTTTTCACTGATTACAGAGCAGAAATCCGTTTTTAGTATCTCAATTAGTTCTCAAGATATGGGTAGTTTTAATTAATTTATTTTCAACCAATTTAAACATTACAAATTTATAAAATAGGCCCATAGGCCCATAACCACAAAATAATGCTAGATAGTGACGAATAACCACCACCAGTCATTGTTGAGCGATTTACACTTAACTTTCACCGATGTAAATGTTTTGGCCGCCATATTGGATCCGCCATTTTCGAATGAGGCAAGTTATTTCAAATATGAAGTTGGTATTGTGACCCATCATTTTCAACCAGCACCCAGTGTCCAGCGTCTTAGTTTTTTTAAAACGTTTGGCTTTTTACGCCGAATTCAATGCCGCAACCCGTTTTTAGCTATACAACTTAGTTTTTGAAAAATTCATGTTTTTTAGATATTTATTAGAAACATGTCAATATCTTGAAAACTAAACACTATAATAAAAAACGGGTTGTGGCATTGAATTGGGCGTAAAATTTTAGTTTGAATTAATAATGGGTCACAATACCAACTTCATATTTGAAATAACTTGCCTAATTTCAAAATGGCGGATCCAAGATGGCGGCCAAAACATTTACATCGGTGAAAATTAAGTGTAAATCGCTCAACAATGACTGATGGTGGTTATTCGCCACTATCTAGCATTATTTTGTGGTTATGGGCCTATTTTATAAATTTGTAATGTTTAAAATGGTTGAAAATAAATAAATTAAAAGTACCCATATCTTGAGAACTAATTGAGATATTAAAAAACGGATTGCGGCATTGTAATCAGTGAAAAAATCTAATTTGAAATGATGGGTCACAACACCACTTTTACATTTGGAAAAATTATTTTGGATCCAATATGGCGTTTCCAAGATGGCGGCCAAAAATTTTTACCTAGACAAAATGCACGACTATCCACTCAAAAGTTATTAGCGGTGGTCCCAACTCAATATCTTGTTAAATGTAGATAAAAAATGCAGCCGAGTGGCTTTTTTCAAAAACTCCCCAATGTTAAAAAAAAAACCGCCATTTTGAAACATGATTTTTGGGAGTTTCCCGTAGACCGATTTTGTTAGATTTTGGATATGTTTGAATAAGTATTTTTTTGTTATATTTTCATGAAAAAAGGTTGTGTTGCAGTTTGGTCTAAGTTGGTGAGCATTTTAACAAATTTAAAAAAATTTAAAAAATAAATTCGTTATATCTTAAAAACAAAAACAGATTTTTGAAAACGGATTTCAGCATTTTAATCAGCGTAAAAATCTAGTTCTAAATGATGTGTCACATGACCACCTTTGTATTTGAAAAAAAATTATTGAATCCAATATGGCGGATCCAAGATGGCGGCCAAAATGTAAAATCCTATGAAAATGAAGTATTACCCCCCTAACAGTTTTCTGTAGCATTCCTAATTTTATATCTCTAGAGGTGTGGTTGAAAACTAAGAGTAAAACTTAATTTTAAATTTTTCCATTGTAATCCGCCATTTTGAAACGTAATTTTAGGGAGTTTCCCATGGACCGATTTTGTCCGATTTTGGATATGATAAAAAGCACATTTTTTTGGACAGATTTCCACCAAAAACGCTCATGTTGCAATTTGTTCTAGGTTAAGGGTGTTTTTTACGTAGATTTACTGGACTATACGTTATTTCTCGTTTTCTGGTGAATTTCAAGCAATTTCGGTATTTTTCCCGCCATCACAGAATAGAGACCTTAAATTTGAGCCCTCTCCCATCTTTCCACGACTTGCCAGATGCCCACAATTTTGACGCAAAGAATCGCCTTACGGAATTAAATATATGATATATACATATATGTCTATTAACACGATAGCGGCCGTAAATATGGTCCGACCGTAATGAAATTTGGTACAGACGTGTAAAGTGGTAATCACTCGGACGAGTTCGTAAACCATATTTCGGACCACCGGACCACCGGAAGGGGGGGTAAACCCCCCCAAAAATGGGGTTTTTAAGTTTTTTACATAAAAAAATAAAAATAATCCAACCATTGAATTCAGCTCGAAAAACAAACAGTTTAGTATTTTCAATCACTGCTCTATGTCCATTGGTAACCCGAGATATTGAAAGTGGTAAACACAGTACGTTGTCCCAATGTTAACCTTATGGGGAATAAGAAAAATTCTATATCTCGCTTATTTCTCAACATATCTTGATAAAACTTGGTAAATGGCTTCTTCTAGTTCAGATCTACTAAATATTGAATTAAAACCACCCAGTTTTAATATACCTGTAGCAGCAAACCTGCATACTCATTCCCCATGTTATTCTATGGAACTTACAAAAACATGTCAAATCTCGTTATGTTGGATTGAAATATGTTGTTTCGCATTTGAAATTCGCTGAGTATGCAGGTCTATTTTACCTGCAACAGGGGTATTTTTAATTATTTAATTCTTTAGGTAGGGCCTAATGTTCTGAAAAATTTTCCTCCAGTACATGATGGTTTCTAAGTATAGAATTGAAGTCTGTGATGAGTGGTATGATTTCATTTTTTCTTCTTGTATTTATAGCTATACTTCAGGGTTTATTACATTGCTGCTGAGGTTTAATGTTTTGTATATCATGATAGTTTCAAAAATATATTACTGTTAAATATTGAGTGTCTTGAGGTGTTCTCTGCTGGATGTATTATATTGAAGGGTCTTAATAATTCTTATTGCTTTTTTTGTTGATTTTAAATTTGGTTGACATTTTCCGTTTTAGTTGAGCCATAAAGACCTGGTCCAAATTCCAAATGATATGTGTGAATGTATGTAGGAGTGATAAATCATTTTAAGATTTGGTTCACTACATAAACCAGCCATTATTTTCAGAGCAAATATACCTGAGTTGATTTTGGTAAATTTTTTGTTGACATGTTCATTCCAATTTAGGTTACTGTTACTATCAATTGTGAGGCCGAGGAATTTGGTAGTATTGATTAATTTGATTTGTTTGTCATTAATTAATTGTAATTATAGGTTCTAACATAACCCGGGATCGAGCCGTTTTGAATTTTTTTAAATCCGTTCTTAGTGGATGCCTACGCCCTGAGAGGAATGTTCATGCCAAGTTTCAAGGTTCTAGGTCAAGTAGTTTGGGCTGTGCGATGATAGGTGTGTGGTATTTGACAAATATATAGTATCGATTAATGAGATGTAACCTTTTATAGCATCAACTGCTCTATGTTTTTTTTAAACTGTAATTGTATTGTACCCATTAGCGATTATTGTTGTTATATTGATATTGTAATGTTATACCATCTCTAGTAACAAGGTGTTGGCGCTAGTAAATGCAACATCATGCCTAATGGTTCAGCTGATTTGTTCCATACTCTCTTATGGCACTATTTCTTGATTACTTGAAACCAGCTGGCTCTATAAGGGTTTTTACCATATAAAAAACCCTTGAGAAGTGGCATTGCCAGGTCAAAGGCCGCGGCCTTATAACTAGAGATCGCCATGATGTTTGTAAACAAATGTATCCAGCAAAGGTAATAGAATAGCTATCTCCCATATGACCTATAATGAAAGAGAAAGGAGAATGTGGAATCGTGTTTACCTTAACCCCGGCTTTGCTTCAACGATTTTCTTCTGTTGTATTAGTAAGTGCTGCAGTCTGTTAGTAACCATTGTAATTATTTAAAATTAAACCATATGTTTTGAGAAATCTTAATATGTTAATGTTTGCTTCCAAAATCCTCGACATGGGCCCCTTCTGGATGATCCTGTTCCTAATCCCTAAACAATATTGAAACATTCGAAGCCCAACCGAATTGTGTATTGTGAGATTACAAGCTTTAATTAGACACCAAGACTTAAGGGTAAACATGTAGTTTTGGCGGGATGACTTTCATATCTGATTTTCTGCCGTTCGTTCCTATAGCAGACGATTTAATTGTATTTCAACATCTTGTCTTTAAGAAAACAATATCAAACAATCTACCGATAGTTGAACTTCGATATAAATAGTTTGTTGGACAAAACTGAATATACGACTCCATAAAATTTACCGATTGTTTGTTATTGTATGAAAGTATATGGATATTGGTTATTGATAGTACCTCAGTTTAAGATGGCGGATAATACAAAACAAGGTAAGTTTGTTCAGTTATTTTGTTACTAATGTTTTGATCTCATTTTTGATTAGGTGTTTCATTACGAGATATAAGGTTAATTACCTGCTTATCAGCCTCGTGGTCCTTTCTATCCTACTTAAAAAATAAAAAAGGAATCCTATGTGTATTCTAAACTTTCGTGTTGTGTTTTTAAGTTTTTTATCTTAAGTTTCTCTATGTCAATTTTGTACCAAGACAAAATTATTGGGTGAATTAATTGTCAAAATGCATAATCTATAAAAGATGACAGAGGGGATTACGAGGCTGAAAATCAGGTAATTAACCTTTTATATCTCGTCAAAAAACATGATTCAGAAAACACCGAAAATGAAGATGTGTTAGGTTTAGTTTAGTATTTTAAGGTTTTATTATATTACATTATACTAATTGTTAAAAAATGTAAAGATGAACTTGGCCTTTATTTCGGTTCTCATTTTATTGAAATATTTCTATTTTAATCAATTACTGCAGGTTGTTGGAACAGTATATCGATTGAGTCGACCAAAATATGACTAAAATAGGTCAGCTCAGCTCTAGTATCTGACCTTCTTTATGGTACAATACTTTTGCGAGTACAGTTACACTTCGCTCTTGTAACATTGAGTTGGGAAGTTCAGTTAATAAGCTGACCCTCAGTGAGGTTAGGGCGGCAGATCAGGTATGGAAGTTGTACCATTTTGGCTACAGCACATGTAATATCAACACAAAACTCTCTTTTACATTACATTACATTGCTTGAAATGGCGACCTACCAAGGTAGATATTTTAAGACAAGTATGAATGACAGATGAGTGAAAGATGATTGTGGCGCTATCTTGTAGTCTTGTTACTGACATGTTCCTTAGACAGGACTGTTAATGCCCAACAGCCAATGGCAACTAAGGGACCTACATTTTAACGTGGGATCCGAACCACAATTTCCCCGGTTAACAATGTTACGAACTAGTCTAATTATGAGGACGGTCGTATGAACGTAGAATTCAATAGTGCGGACGTTAATCCCCACTAAGGAACACCATGTCCACAAGCTATTGCTCATGACCATCCACAATTCATGACCTCCTAGTAGCTGGTTTACAGGACACGCCACCATCCCAGTCTATCCAACATGTATATATAGTTTTTAATTTTGTTAGCTATTAATGAATAATAGATTTTTGTTTGAGCCACTTTATGGATTGAATTATTTTGTTTTCTTCTATTTAATGGTTGTACCATTGACAATAAATAAATAAATAACAATAACTTAAGTTCATTGTCAACTGACCTATATTCTGATGAAATGTGTTATGTGACTCAGGAAATGGTGATGCCATTGTAATCCGACCTTCAAGCAAGGTATTAGAACTTGCCTGAGGCAAAATATCTTCTAAGTGGGTGGTTAAAATGGGTACAGTAAGACGGCTTCTACAACTATATCATATGTATACTTTTTTTTAAGGTTAGTAGCACAGTAACAATAACTGGAGCAATGTACATTTGCTAAATATACAAGAAATTACAATTGACACTGCACAGTAAAACAAAGGCAAAAGAACTTTCAATTGATATTTCTTAAGATTATATTTGTCAAACAGACATAACAACCAATTCAACACAAATATGAATTAAAACTAAAAATAAAGCTTAAAATCTAGTTTTAATAGTTGCTTATAAATAATGAATATTTGAATCTATTTTATTTAATTCTGAGCATTTTACAATTTTTTTATTAAACTCTACATAGAAGAAAAAATATAAAAAAATTAACACTCACACTAAGGCACTAAATCATTCAAGAACGACAAGAAAGACAAGAAAAGTAAGTTACGCTCTTCCTCTTGAGCAACATGTTTAAGAACAAGTTTTAAAATGAACTTCTGGACTTTTTACATGGCTTTTTAAACAGCTGCTCAGGTCCAAAAATATTCACGATTAAAAATACAAAAAACAGGGTATACCAACAAATTGAGCGAATTTATAAACAAAGCTGCAAACTTCTAAGCATCCACAGTGGGTTCTTCCGCTACTATGCAGCATATATGAAGCCATGGCTGGAAACCAAAACAATGCTATATTAAAAAGGGATGTACAAAATATCCTACAGTAAAACCTCAATAAAAGAAATCTGAAGTGGTTGTTTAAAAAATATATGTTATATCAAAAAATCGGAATCATGAGAGGTCTGTTTATGGTGGCTTATAAGGGATTTTTTAAATGTATTATATCAAGGGATTTGTTATATTGAGGTTTTTCATACCTGGCTTACACCGCAACTCAAATTATTCTTAAATATGAATTTTTTATATTTAGACTATATTACTAAACAAAACATTAGTCAAACTGGATTGAGAGTTATGGATTAACACATTCTGTGTGGGCGGGTCAGTACTAACCCATGACGGACTCTGATGAGATGCGGGTGGATCAGTACTGACCCACGGTGCCCCGGCGTAGTCAATGGCTCTGTGTGCACCGAGCGCGTGGCGGAGACGGACCTGTACTGCGTTGCCGCATTGTTTACGAAACAGAGACACTTTGGATAGTTCAGTTCCGGCGTCGCACTTTTGATCACGCGGCTGGGTCAGTACTAACCCATTCCTTGGAACTATCGTCATGGCGCGTGTGTGTTAGTTATATTATGTTATTATTATAAATTAAATCATATCTTTAATAAATAGTTTAATAAAATAACATAAACATTTTCTTTGTGATTAGTGGAGTTTTCAATTTTTTCCATTCTGATATTCCTTAAGGGTCAGACCCATGACTTTGACGACACCAAATGACGTTAAACATACTTCCGGGGAATTTTTTCATCCGTGTAAACTTTTTTACCTTTATGTACACTTTCATGCAGTTAAGTTTATAGTGTAATACAACAATTTTTTGTATATTAGAATTTTTTTAATTTGTCCGTAACATAATGCGGGTGGGTCAGTGCTGACCCATAACTTTGACGTCACCATTTGACATCATAAATACTTCAGGGGAATTTTTGCACCACAGTTTTGAACTCACCTTATATAAAGACAAGATTTTATGGAAAAAAAATTTCAGCACCTGGGTTTTTTTCAGTTTACAATTTTTTTCCCGTAGTGGATGTGTTGAATAAAAAGTACTTGAGCAGCACTCTCAAATGAGAAAGCAAATTTCAATTTCAGGGCTTAAATTGCCCTTAAAAGCCCCAGATTTTGGGCTTTAATTGTTGGAATGAATCTGAATTTCAAGTATTTCAGAGACAAGATTCAGACCTAGCCTTTCATTAGTATGAATACAAGAAGAATAATAAAACCAATTTTGGTAGAGTTAAGAATTATATGAGAAAAAACTACATAGGCTTTATAGGAAAAACATATTTTATAACACTCCGATTTGAATTTTAAGACAAAAAGCAAATAGTGCAAAATTTATATGAAAACTGGAAGTTTTCCTATTTAAAACAGCGATGAACAGTTTTTAAGAGTATTACAACTAAGAAGAAAAAATTTGTATCTACCTTTATTTTAATACTGTTTTAGTCTAACCCTTTAAAGCCATTTATATAATTTATTGTCCTTGCTACAACATGGATATACAGTAGATGTTTTGATTTGATTTGTGATATTTTGTCTCTAATATTTTCCTAGGATATCATCGATATTTAATGCATTTTCTCACAATCTTGGTTCTCATTAATCAGACGCTGTGGGAAATATTGGTCAGTTAAAAAAAGGAAGCAGCTTTCATGAGGTCTAGACGACTGGTATAAGAGATGTCCAGTGCAGAGGTTAACGGTGGCTGGTTTAGAGGGAGTGGACTGATCTTCTGGTTGCCAGACGACAAATAGAAAGAGGCTTCCAAACAAAGTCTGACTAGTCTAAAAACTTGAGTAAAAAAGGAATAGGAAAATGTTGAGATAAATGGGAAAAAAATTTACCTTCTGGTTTGGTAACCACCACAGTCCCGTACAGGATGCCCATATCTGCTCGTCCACCACTCGTCACACCACCAGCTCCCTTTTCTGCGAGTTGTTGCTCGCCACCTCTACGAGGTAGAAGGAGCCAAAGTAGGCCACCACTTTCTCGTTCTTCCAACTCTTCAATAAGGAAATTAAAATATTTTAGTAATTAAACTACACAACCAGAAATAATAAAAAAATTCATCATTGTTGCAAAATTATAATTAGTAGAGATAGAGGCAGATGTACCGGAGTGATTCATAGTATTCATCAATAATAGTATGTAGGCCTAACTTGTGAAAATTAATTTGATCGCAGATCGTTAGAAAAAGATTCTCTTTCAATGTAAATTTTATAACTTTGATATTTTACAATTAATAATACTCTGTCCTACAGTGACAAAACACTACAATTAATTTTCACATTTGGAAAACACAATAGCTAAGATGTAATTAATTGGTTTAAAAATGCATTAACTTCATGAAAAAAAGTTAGGAGGGGGGGTGGCCTAATCTTTTGCCACATTTGTATATTTGTTTTTGTCAAAATCAAAAGAAAATTTTATTCGTGGCAAATAATAATTTACCTCTATTATAGGTAAAACAATTTTTTGATAGGCTAACGGAACTTAGATTTTTTTGTACACTTTGTATGTTGCTATTTTTATTTACTTACATTTCAAAACAGGCTATACTGAAAACAAACAAAAAATACTCTGCTGCAACATTTACTAGCATTTTACCATGAGCTTACTTTCTACCATTACCATTTATTTATCTGATCCTCTGGGAGAATGATGGTGTCAAATACTTTTCACTGATAGTTAAAACCAAAATTTATTACAAAAAGTTGATAAAACCATAACACAAATGACATTAATTAAGACTGTCGATATGTAGTGTTGGGAGTATTGTGCTACACTGGCGAGCTATTGTTTACTTAGAGAAGGCCATAGCGCCGCTACTTTTTAGAAATCGTAGCTTTTAGCTGTAGTGATCTACTATATTAAGTAGCGAGTAGCGGAATTAGACAATACTTTTACGCTACTTTCATGACACAAACATTTATATTTTTCACAAAGCAGAATTTTAACATTTCAAATCATAAGAAGATTCTAAGTAAATTGTGATGTTCTTTGATATTTTGTGATGATTGGTGATGGTAAATTATTTTATTGTGGTTCCTGTAATCAATTGCCTTTAACCAAAGACCAACATTTGATTGAAGGAGTTCATTATCGACGTCCAAGGGCGAAACTGACTTGCCGAAACATTAGGCCAACAATTTACAACATTAGGCCTTGTGAGAACAACATAGAACAGAAACAAGTCATGCGATCGCATCAGCACAATTTTGTACAGACCTGTATTCGCTGGATCCGCCCTGCCTTTGATCGACGATAGTGAACTTATACCACAATAGATCAAAATAATCAAAACAACGCTAAAAATATTAAGGCCAAAGCCTCCGATGAGGTGTCTACTGAAAAATAAAACAGACGACGACATGCATTCGCAATTCAAGCATTATTTGTAAATTAGAATGTGAAGCAAACAGTGTTTATTTAGCCATACGGTACTTGTTTAGTAAACAATTATGAGTCAAACTGACTCACACACTGCAGAAAGGTACTCAAATAATTAAGAAAGTAGTAGGTCTTTAGCCTTAAGTAGCTTGAGCCTACGTATTGAAATGTGAAAAGGGATTTAGCCTAAGGGTCTCGGTATAAGGGTATGATCTAAAATAGTTCTTCTATACATTTCTAGCTATACATTTTTAAAATATTGGATATTTGTATCGCTTTAAATGTTAAGATACAAATATGATGTAACACCAAATATTAGTGTTCATTACTTAGATGACTATAATTTCATTCAACACTAATACAATCCAATAGTCACTTAGACAATCTATTTAGAGCAGGCCTACAATGACAAATAGTTTTAAAACTTGTAAGTTCATTGATTTTTATTTATTTACTTGAACTGCACTTGGAAAAATATGTCTAAAAAGCTAGATGGGTGTTCAGTTCAGTCAATACACCACTGTGAAAGTCAGGGAAAGAGATGAGAATTATTTTGTGAAAGTAGCTATAAGTGTACCAGTAGCTGTTGCAGGATTTTTGTAGCTTTAGCGTGCTAATTTTTATAGCCTATAGCTGTAGCTACAACAAAGCTACTTTTTACGTCCGATGGCTTTAGCTCTAACGAGCTACATTTTTAAAGCATTTTCCCCAACACTGAGAATACATGCACATGTGGTATGTGAATATTATGAAGAAAAGTAATTCTGGCCTTTTGGCTTTGAATAAAATATCTTTACTTTGCAGTTCAACTGTTTTAAAAATAATATTATACACTTATATATGATCTCATATTGCATCTGGAATTAGTGA
Organism: Flexamia atlantica; assembly: GCA_035578135.1. NCBI lineage: Eukaryota > Metazoa > Arthropoda > Insecta > Hemiptera > Cicadellidae > Flexamia > Flexamia atlantica. The sequence continues at coordinate 37,082,768 of JAQJVK010000002.1, read as the reverse complement.
ATAACCTGTGGAGGTACTTCAAACCTAAATAAATAAAATTTTCAGATTACTAAACCAAGCTAGGCCTATTAGAATAGTGATAAATCTTAAGTGTGACAAATCTGTAAGACGACATTTTGTAGAGCTTAACATAGTAATGTTTATAGCCTTTACATCCTTGAGTGTATCATGCATTGGAAAAATAATACAGATAATTTTAAGCGCAATTTTCATTCATACAATACAAGGAATAAATATGACAAGGTTTTACCAAAACATAAATCTTAATATTTTACAAAACAAACTTCATATACAGGTTAACATTTTTTAAAGTACGTCCCTAAAAAAGAGCTTGAACATTCTGCCGAATTTGAGGGTCTGAGAGAGTACCTGATACAAAAAGCACTGCATGTATAAAGTTTTTCTGATATAAATTATTTGTAATAGAGGTTAAGATTAATTGTATTTTTTCAATGTTTATTCTACTGTGTTTGTGCTTGAGAGAAATAAAGATATTTTGATTGATTGATTGCACGGCCGAGTTTAATCACACCACGTCAATGACGGAAAAAAATTCTTCCAGGGAGCAATATCTGTGCACAACTTACTACGTGTTTGAGGATGGACTGGTTCTAGTGGAAGACCTAATGCGTCACTTTATCCCCCACCTCGCATGCCTGGAAGAGCAAGCCGCACTCCTGGCACTGCTGCGTCATCACGTCTGCCCCACATCACAGGGATGCTGCCTCTCGCCCAGGCCCCGCCACTTGCTCCTTCTCTGACTGCCTCCGCTCCTCGCCGACCTGTTAATCCAAAGTTTCCTTAATTCTTTTATTGATTTTGATTTTAAATAATTAGGGAACATACTAGGCCTATCGATAAATATATTTTCATTGAGTAATGAAACAATTGATAATAAATACAGTGGAATCGGAAGACAAGTTTAGTCTACAAAAAATATATCAAATTCTGACTATTGGTAAATCGTTCAATATTGTTTTCTTAGAAATCAGATGTTGAACCGTCTACTATGGAAATGAACCGCAGAAGATCAAATATGAAACTCGTACCCATTTAAATCCTGTAAAAAAAATTGAGTCCCAATCTAATAACACCCTAGGCTAAATAATGTACAAAAAATGCATGAGTTTGGAAAGGTAGAGGAAAAACTAGCAATAATCTACAATTAAATATAGGGCAAAAAAGTCTGTATAGAAATGTTTAGTGTAATGCAAACTCTGGTATTAACTGAATGAGGATAATCAAACGTTTATTGTGATACCTATTTTAAATAAGTTTAAAATTATTTTTATTTGATTGTTTCACCGGGCGTCTATGTAAGTGCAACCATTTAAAAAAGCCCAAAAACTTATCCTTAATTTAGATCTAAAGTTTTTACAGCATTACTAGCTTATGTTTTGATGAGAACACTCCAGCCTACAGTAAGTAAGTACTGGCCAACCATCTGTTTTGCTGTCTTGACAGTGCAATCTTTTGGTGAGAACACTATAACTTACAAGCAATGCCGGATTTACCAACAGACCCGGCCTAGGGCCTCGTGGCGAAAGGGGGCCATGCACGGATGAAAATAAGCCACTGAGAGTGGTTTAGAGGGGCCAATCGGGCTTAAAAGCGTAGTTAGCGACTAAAAAAAGTCTACTTATTGGTAGGGGCCTCCAGGGGGCCATACCAATCTAGGCCTAGGGCCACGCCGACCGTAAATCCTGCACTGCTTACAAGCCAACAATATTACCACCTAATTATTTCAGTTAGGCTATGTAGTGACCAGGCTAGTAATGGAAAGATAGAGGAAACACTAGCAATAATCTACAATTAAATATAGGGCAAAAAAGACCAAGTTATATTGAAATGTTTACGTAGTGTAATGCAAACTCTGGTATTAACTGAATGAGGATAATCAAAAACGTTTATTGGGTAATTGTACACTTTACGGTACAGTAGTGATATTTTAAATAAGTTTAAATTACTTTCATTTGATTGTTTCACCGGGCGTCTAAGTAAGTGCAACCATTGCCTCAATGAATTTTGACAATCAGTTACTCTATAGTCGTTCACACTACTCAATCAATCTACTAATATAGTAGTTCAAACTCGCTGACAGAGCAATCCCCAGCAAATGCCCAACCATTAAGATTAAGAATTACTGACTAGGTACGGTAGTCGTATAGATGACAAACTAGCTATACCAAACCATATCAAAATGGCCTAAATAATAACTTATTAAGTTAAGTGCCTGTACATCTTCATAGAACTATTAACATCCCTTTGGACTAGTGATGGGCGATTGCGAGATGTACCATTTGAAACGTTTCGATTGTTTTATCCATTCTAAATGTTTTTGAATAGCTATTCTGCATTCGAGTTGTGCATTCGAAATGGCCAAAGACAATGAGTATTTAATTTTCTATGCATCGTTATGAGAAACCAACAAAAATAATGCATATCTCTTCTATATATATACATTTACTGCACAAATAAACTAAAGTCAAAGTTTACAAATAAAAATATTGCCGTAAAATACTGTGATGGAACAGAATAAACAGATTTTATTAACTTAAAAGCAGCGTTCGCAAAACGAATGGATTATTTCGAATGAATTCATTCGAATGCATCATCATTGAAACGAAACTTTTTGAAAATGAAATTAATTCGAAACCCTACCATTCGAAAACCGGAACATCTCGCAATCGCCCATCCTAGGGGATGGACTACTTTGGACTAACCCAATTGAGGTTATGATTGTTGTCTGTTAAATTGCTCAGACTCTTGGTGATATTGTTAACATGTCGATTAATAGATGAAAATTAAATTATTAATTTATAAAAGCTAATTGGGTGATATTCAGCAAGGTTAGATTAAAATTTATGAATGCTTAACCTAATTCTAGGCCTAAATATAATATATAACTCTGAATGTCTTATCTTACTCGACTTTCCTCACTGGTCTTAAATAGAGCATCAAATTTATGATTTATGTTCAATATACATAAAAAGTTAAGTTTCAATAAATAAATAATTCTGTTAAAAAGCGTAAATATGTGTCAAAAGTAGGGACACAATCGACAATCAACAACAAAATCAAATAAGAACGAAGAGAACGACAACGAACCGAATCTTTCAAACTCAGAGGATTAAACGATTAGACGCTAGAGGAACCCACGATAAATGGTACTATACGACAATTTTCTGTTCTTCAAAAATTGGTAGCACGGGCAGCAGTGAGTCATTCAAACAAAACGGCGATCCAATTGGCCAGAGCCCGAGGTTTCTCATTGGTGGCGACCCAATTCTGGCGGCGGACAAAGTTTGGCTATTCCGTCGCTGAACGGAACTCGACAACCACTCGTTTTTCAGGGTTACGGAGCTCCGTGGTTATACAATTCCAGAGTTGGGGAGTTCCGCTGGAAGACAGTTTTCAAGATAGGGAAGTTTAACATAGGGTTACGGAGTTCCCCGGTCGGCCAATTCCGCGCTCCCCAACGAACTAAAAAGATTGATGCGATATATCGATGGTCGTCGATGCGACATATCGATCGTCGTCGATGCGACTTATCGATCGTCGTCGTCTGCTTTGATTATATTTTCGTTTTCTTGTTTTGTTTGCTAGACTTTCAATTTTAATGACTTTACCGGTTTCTTTAGATTAAGTGCGTTTGCCGCTAGTGCAAGTTGTTTGGCGAAATACTGTTCTGAGTGATTCTTATTGTGCTTAAAGCGATTGATAGAAAATAAATACGTAGATCTTTACGTAAAAGCACTTAATAAAAATTAACTTAGTAGTACAGTATTTCGCGAAACAACTTACACTAGAACAACTTTCTGCAAACGTACTTAGGTATTTTCCCACACTCAAATTAATTCCAACTCGTTATGGTTGTGTACACGTCGCGTCGTGACAGAAAATCAGGGGAAACGGAACGGGAAGTTAGCAGATCGTTATCGTCGTTCTGATTGGCTGAATCAGTGAAGAAGAAGAAAGTCATGTTTTTACAACGCCATCTGAATAAAGTGCATCGAACTAACCCGCTCCAATAAGCTTACCACTTGGCTCCATTTAAGTGTCAGACCGGTGGCGCTGTCACCTACTGCAATCCCCATACTACACGCGTGCACGGATTCAGCCACTCGCGCTCGGCGCTCGTTCCTTACAGTCGTCGGAAAAATATAAGCATTGAGTTTAAAATCCGATATATCAAAACGATCCGATTGAGCTAGAACAAAAACCTAATCTCATTTAAATACATTTGTGTGATGCCAATAATACAGAAATCGCCTTAAAAGTCATCCGCAAAGTTTTATACTAAATCGTGGTGTTTAAACTTATGTTCAAATAGTTCGAACAAATTCTCTTAGTTTTATGGAGTAAGCACAAAGGTTTTTTATGTAAGCACAAAGGTGGATTTTTAACGTATTGCCTGAGTTTCAAAATTATATTTATGGTATTTTTAATTTGCTATTAATTTTTAAAAGTAGTGCGATTATCCTGGTCGTAAAGGAAAGTTTAAAAGCATTTTAAGACAAAATAATTCTCATTCCTTACCTTTTTAACGATGAGTTATTGCTTATTGGTTGCATCGAAAACCGAAAACGAATGAATTTGAAAGGGAAGTTTCAATGTATTTCAAGACCAAATAATTTTCATTCCTTACCTTTTAACGATGAGTTATAGCTTACTCAATGCTGGATTTAGCACTAGGCCCACTAGGCCCGGGCCTAGGGTGGCGCGGCGATTAGGGGGCCGCCCACGCCCGAGAATGAGGCACCAAGAGTGGAGAGTGGGCCGACTGGGCATAGAGTAATAATGAACTTCGTAAAGAGTTGGCACTCCCATGTCATGGTGGAAGGAATATCAATGTTAACTCGGTGATAAGGGAACAGTAGCGCTATCTGATAAAAGTGCTACGAACTAAAAAGATCGATGCGATATATCGATGGTCGTCGATGCGATATATCGATCGTCGTCGATGCGACATATCGGTCGTCGTCGTCTGCTTTGTTAATATTTTCGTTTTCTTGTTTTGTTTGCTAGACTTTCAATTTTGATGACTTTACCGATTTGTTTAGATTAAATTGATTAAGTACGTTTACCGCTAATGCAAGTTGTTTCGCGAAATACCGTACTGTACTGAGTGATTCATATTGTGCTTAAAGCGAGTGATAGAAAATAAATGAGAAGATGTTTACATAAAAGCACTTGATAAAAATTAATTTAGTTAATTTTTATTAAGTGATTTTATGTAAACATCTATGTATTTATTTTCTATCAATAGCTTTAAGCACAAATGAATCACGCAGTACAGTATTTCGCGAAACAACTTACACTAGTGGCAAACGTACTTTAGGTATTTTCCCACACTCAAATTAATTCCAACTCGGTTTGGTTGTGTACACGTCGCGTCGCGTCGTGACAGAAAATCAGGGGAAACGGAAGGAAGTTAGCAGATCGTTATTATCGTGGTTTTGATTGGCTATCCAGTGAAGAAGAAGAAATCCATGTTTTTACAACGACATCTAACTAAAGTGCTTCGAACTAACCCGCTCCAATAAGCTTACCACTTGGCTCCTTTAAGTGTCAGACCGGTGGACCGGGCTTGATAACGTTTGTTATTAGTGTCAAGAAAGGTCACCACTTTTCGCGAGACTGTACGCGCCTCAGGGTATCGCATTCTGACCTAGGCCTAGGGCCGCGCCGACCGTAAATCCGCCACTGAGCTTACTGGTTGCACCGAAAATCGAAACCGAATGAATTTTGTGAATAAAGTTTTACACTTGGCGCATTATCTTGAACCTTGGCCTAGTCCTAGTCCATTGCTAGAGCTGTCAGATATTGTTTATTGTCAATGATTTTGGACAACAAACAATATGAAAACAAATTTCTAAAAACATCAACTATATTTAGTTTACAAATGACAATTAAAATGTACACTGACAGCTGTTGGAAAATGCTAACACGTCAGGCTATCCACGTTCACCTTTCACAACAGGCCTTATGGGGATAGTTATTCTATTACCTTTACTGATTGTATTTGTTTTCTAAATCCTTATAATGTGATGGTAAAATCATCAGCTGATTATTATTTCAAATGGGTAGTACAACCTTAATTGTAATTTGAAACACATAGCTTAGGAACATTCCATACTGAAAGGTAAATGTGGAGTTGAGTATAGTATAACTTTGCGTATCAGCTGTAGTCTCCTGATGAATTCCACTCCACTCCAATTATATCAAGTGTAAAGGATTCCCAAGTGTCAAGATATAATGCGCCAAGTGTAAAGGCCGACTACAAAAGTTGAGGTGAAATCACTATGGGCCTCCATCGGTTCATTCGACTATGGAAACTTTAGCCGTTCTTATAATGTTTTTGCATTTGTATTGCACGGCACAAGTCCACGCATCGTTCATGCAATTTCCCTGCATAAAAATTGTTAGTATAATAAATTATAGGAATCAAGCAAAGGGTATTTTTCACAGAGCTGTCCGAGGGGCGCGGGTCTGGGCAGCACCTGGGAGTGGAACTAAGGCAGTGTTACCCGATTACTATTTTAAAATCAATCATATAAAAGAGATTTTTCAATAATTAAAACAATAAAAATAATACCAGAACATAAACTAGTAATTCCACGTAAAAAGGACACGACCAAGGAAAATAATTATTTTTATTACAAAACTAAGAAGTAAGTCAGGGAATGAAATCGACTACTCAGCAATACAGCACCAAAATCATTACATAAAATCAATTTTACTTTACAATCTGGCTAAAAGAAGGTACAGAGTGTAGGCTTACTATTTGCTTTTACGAAAATAAATACGGGGATCATACCAAAATAATTATAAAGGTTAAATTAGGAATAGCTGCTTTAATAGTGACCTAAAAATCCACCAATTGGAAACTCTGGAGTATAATTAAACGAGAAAAGAGGATAATTTTCAATCCGAGCCCTGCGCCTGAGCGTGAAGGGTTGGCGGGGCGCAGGACCAGGAGGGGGGCGTAGCGCGTGGGCACAAGAATCCCCCTGCGAGCTCGGCGCGGTGAAAGGTGAAAACGTAGTGGGGTTGTAAATACACCGACGGGTAAGGGCGAGACCAGGCAAGGGTGATGAGAGTGAAAGCTTCCCTAGTCAAACCAAGGCCACACCATTTTCAGTGGGGCCTTGGTCTAACGTTAAAGACTAAAGGAGCCTAATCATTGTGAATCATTATTGGTCTAATCATTTCTAATCATTGTGTTTCTTACTATCTGGACAAATTTAAGCAATCTGTACCTATATGTTGCAGGCAGCATCACTGAGTTTTAGTTTTTGTAATGTAAGTGTTGAGCAAGTTTATGATGCCATGTTGTCTTTGTATAATTAATAATTAATTTGTATATTTATCATGTTTTGCTTTTTACAAAAAAGAATTTATCATGTTATGTTTTAAAAAAGGATGTACATAAACACAATACAAGACAATGTAACAAAATTAATGTGCCATTTCATAGATTATCAAAATCATTAAACAGTTATGAAGTTTTAGGTTTAAAAATGTTCAATACCTTACCTTCAGAACTTATTGAATTGCCTTTTCATTTATTTAAATCAAAATTGTACTCTTGTCTTGTAAACAATCCATTTTACTCTGTATCAGAATTTTTTGATTGTTCAACATTTCTGTAATTTATATTTCATTATTTCATTAATTTAATTTTGATGTACCCGGCCTACATAATGTACAAACCATATAGGCTAGGTTAAGCTTTTATTATAAATAGAATTATTTTCTATTGTCTACATAATGTACATATCATATAAGTTAAGTTTAGATTGTAGTTCTGACTTTGTCTATTACTGTAATGGTTTAACGACAATAAAATTTTTATTTATTTATTTATTTGAATAATAGTTCTAGTCTCGATGTATATTGTTTAAACTCTTTTGTTTTAAAACTTGCAGCTCCTTATATTTGTGAAGTTCTTTGTTATCTATTCAATGTATGTATTGAAAGCTGTACATTTCCTAAATGTTTAAAGCTAGTCAAGGTAATTCCTTTGTTGAAAAAAGGTTCTGTTTTAGATTATAATAACTATAGGCCTGTGTCTATAATACCTGTTGTCGCAAAAGTATTTTAAATAATTTTGTATAGACAAATCATTAAATATTTTGAAAATAATTTACTGTTCAACGAGAGTCAATTTGGATTTAGACCTAATAGAGGAACTTGTAGTGCCATATCTGAGTTTATGGAAAATTTTATTTCTTGGCTCGATAGTAGACATAAAGTGTTGGGCAGCTTCTACGACATGTCGAAAGCCTTCGACACCATATCACATGCAAAATTGATTCGTAAACTTAAGTTTTATGGTTTCAATGATGTCAACTAATTTGATTGTGTCTTATATATGTGACAGGTTTAAAGCAGTTTATTATAATGGTTGTTTTTCACAATTTTTAGAGGTAACCACAGGTGTGCCCCAGGGGTTCACATTATGCCCAATATTTTTTATTGTTTATGTGAATGATTTACCTGCTGCATTTAGTAACCCTAGTACAAAGGCGTTTATGTTCGCTGATGACTTAGCTGTACAGATAAAGAGTTCTAAGCTGTTCTGTGATAGTAATGTTTTAGGTATGGTTAATTCTGTTGTTGAAGATTGGACTGCTGCCAACTCACTGTGCCTAAATAAGGATAAAACTCAGGTATTACAGTTAAGTTTAGGCTTTAATTCAGAGGTCAATCGAGTTGGATTTTTGGGAATCACACTACAAAGTAATATGAAATGGGATGCTCACGTACAAATGTTATGTACTAAACTGTCCAAAGGCATTTTTATGTTGAATAGATTAAAATTTATTGTCACTTATGAGGTACTTATTGCGGTGTACTATGCATATATTCAGAGTCACTTGTCGTATGGCATTGTTGCCTGGGGTAATGATACCAATGTTAAGAAATTGTTTGTGCTTCAAAAACGTGCTGTCAGATCAATTGCTAATGTTCACAGTAGGACACATTGTAAACCGTTGTTTAAAGAATTTAGAATAATGAGAATTACTGCTTTATATGTCTTTGAGTGCCTTATGTTTGTTAAAAGAAATTTAGCTAATATTCCTGTCAATAGTTCTGTCCATCATCATTTTACAAGGCAGCTTAATCTTTGAGAATTAATCAGTGCAATTATAAATCCACTATAAATGGGTTCACTGAGTTTGGTAAAAGAATCTACAATAAACTACCTGCTCATATCAAGAAACTTAAAGCTAAGTGTTTTAAAATCAATTTGACAAACTATTTGATTGACTTGTGTCCATATAGCATTAATGATTTAGGCCTAATCTAAATATTTGACAATTTGTATTATTTGACGATGTCATACATTGTAAAATGTTCCGACAATAAAGAATCTTGAATCTTGAAATTTGGCCGTCCATAAATTACGTAATCAGAAAATAGATAGGGAGGGGTCCAGAATGGAAATGACGGTAGGATGATGTGCATGGGGGGAGTAAACGTTGAGATGACGACATTTTTCAAATTTTGTTTTAAAACTAATTTAGATAGGAAAAATGTAAACATTCTATGTAAATTCATTAAATTAATGCTAAACAGCTTAGAAACTATACACTCGATTTTTACAATATCAGTTTGAATCATCATTTTAGCTTTGGGTCAAAACAAAGCTACAGTAAATGTAGATTTTATTGGTCAATATGTTTTTAGACTTGCAGGCAGCGTCTGCATTCATCACTACAGTAAATATTGTAGTACTACAAAGTTCAAAAAGTTCTGGATTCAATCCTTAATCTTCAATTTAGCGCAAAATGGGTTTTAAATCAAATTTGACAGCTTGAACAACCCAATAGAAGAACCCTTTCATACTCATTTATTTCTAAAACACTGCCATTATTTCAGGAGTATGTCCCCTATTACATCATTTTTCAATGGAGGGGGGGGGGTCAGGTTGGTCAGGCTAATTATGACGGTAGGATGATTGTAGGGAGGGTGGGGGTCCAGAAATGGCAAAAAAGTTGACTTAATACATGGACGGTCCTAAAAGCCTTGAGAAGATTGTGCATCCTATAAGCTTGTACGCTCAGGTCAAACTTCAGAATGACTCGTTCTTCTCGAAATCTCACTTGCTTCAAAATCTTCGTCAAGACGTTTCGGTGAGGCAACTCGTTGCTAGTGAACTTGGGAAGTTATAAAAATAAAATCCCTCTCACCGCCTCATAGTTTTAATAATACACCACTATAATACATAATAGCCTAAACATGATAGTTTAGTCATAGAGTAATAAGTTTAGTTTTCGTATCTAATGCCAACTACCGTCGCTAGAAAAAAAACACTCATTTGCCAGCTGTAGATTCTTGGCGGGTCGTTTATTTTCCCGCCTTTTCTTGCACGCTTTCTACTTTCTTCCTTTGTTCGTTTAGTCGTTTGTAGCTTATCAGTATTATCAACTTGGCCCTTGTGTTCTGGTAAAAATCCTGAAAGGTGCGTCGGCAGCCCAAGAAAAGTATACAGCTACTGCTCCTCGAGATCGAGCTTCACGTTTTTCGGATTTGATCAGGTCGCTCTAATTAATTGTGATATTTGTAGGAGATTTTGTGTGAGTACTTCTTGGATAATTTTCTTCTTAACCTTACAATTCTGGTTAGCCTATACCTATGACCGTATGCCAGGGAATGTAATGTAAGAACATAGGCTTTAAATTCCCACTATCTCATGTTCTCACACATATTTATAGGATCACGGTACAAGTTCTGCAGAAGGGTCATATATAAGTTTACAAAGGCCTACTCTGTACCCAAGGCAGCTGAGAGACCATGTCAGCCAAGTCTGGAACTAGGGGCCTATGGCCTGTGGAGTGCAAAGATTGGTTTTTAATTTGGAGTGTTGATAGGTATACAGCTAATTACTGCTCCTCGAGATCGAGTTACAAGTTTATTCAAATTTGATCAGGTCGCCCTAGTTAATTGTGATATTTTAGGAGATTTGTGTGAGTACTTCTTGGATTATTTTCGTCGGCGAGGATTGGTTTTTTAATGGGAGTGTTTGGCGCACAGGCGACTCCAGATTGGATTTTATGGAGGGGCTAGCGCATTATAAGGTTGAAACAAATACCTATTAGATAACAAAGATTCTTCTTCTCCCTCTGGAATTCCCAGGAAGCCTAAGAGAAGCGCTACCTACTTCAATAAGATATAGATATCACAAAAGGTAAATTGCGTTCAACACCACACATTGACTGTGTTTCAAGCTAGAAGCTTAATACACCAATACACCATCTTTAGATATATATATTTATCAGTGGCGGCCGGCCCATAAGGACTCTTGGACGCCGCCCCCCCAGAAGATTTTCAAACATACTAAATTAAAATTGGTTTACAAATGTATCCGATAAACGTGTAAAAAATTACTAATTTTCATTATACTGACCATTAATGACAAAGTAATTTCAACTGTATGCATCAAAATATGTTGCGAAAGTATTTAGGCGTCAACTGCTATTGCGCGTATATCCGCGGACTCTGGCCGGAGCATCCCAATCCCAACGCATAGTATCTTATGGAAAATCCTGCATACAGTCGGTAGGGTGCTCTGACGTCACTGCCATGTTGTGAATAGGGAATCTCGGGCAGCGTCCGAAGATGCGCGCGCACATCAGTAATCAGTGCAGCCACCACAATCCCTTTAGGGCAATAAGAAACTGAACCTTTGCTGCCGTTATGATTGCACGATTCATGTTGGCGAACCTGTTGTTTATTCGTTTTAGTAACCATAGCAACCCGCCAATCTCTGTAACCTCCAAGACTTAACCTAAACGTTGAGGCATGGGAGCTAAATTGAGGTTATTTGTTTACATGCTGTGTTTCATGTATCTATTTTACTCCAATGAGTTGGTAATCAGTAATGGTGATAAGTGATTGTTGTGATTTTAATAGTGAATTCAGCGGATATTGGTAATATTACAGAACATAAATGTGAATAGCAATCGAAGGTAGGCCTAGGTGTACCTAATACTTAAAATCCTTAATAAATATACTCTTTTAGTAGTTTGTAGTAAGTGAGTCCTCCTGTTCATTTAACCCACCAGCCGCCACTGATATTTATTACAATTTTGTAATGTTAGGTTATTTGGAATGAATCACGCTTTGCCGCGCTTTCTATTCTTCTTCCAATGACAATGCCATCATAAACTTAATTTAAAAATACCCCCGTTGCAGCAGACCTGCATACTCAGCGAATTTCAAATGCAAAACAACATATTTCAATCCAACATAGCGAGATTTGACATGTTTTGGTAAGCTCCATAAGAATAACATGGGGAATGAGTATGCAGGTTTGCTGCTACAGGTATATAAAAACTGGGTGGTTTTAACTCATTATTTAGTAGATCTGAACTAGAAGAAGCTATTTACCAAGTTTTATCAAAATATGTTGAAAAATAACGGAGATATAGAATTTTACTTATTTCCTATAAGATTAACATTGGGACAACGTACTGTGTTTACCACTTTCAATATCTCGGTAACTAATGGACATAGAGCAGTGATTCAAAATACTAAATTGTTTGTTTTTTTAGCTGAATTCAATGGTGCCATAAAAAATTCGATAAATTTTGTTTTTCTATATAAAAAACTCAAAAAACCCATTTTTAGGGGGGTTTACCCCCCTTTACCCCCCCTTCCGGTAGTCCGATTGGGCTGGTTTACGAACTCGTCCGAATAATTACTACTTTACAGGTCTGAGCCAAATTTCATTCCGATCGGGCCATTTTTACGGCCGCTATCGTGCTTAAAGACACATAGATATATATATATATATATATATATATATATATATATAGATATATATATAGATATATATATATATAGATATATATATATATATGTATGAAAATGAACGAATAGTGTTTTTTGCTTCTGGGGACCCCAAAATGAAAAGTTAACATGGTCTCGGACTTAGGACTTACCATGAGTACTACCGTAATAGCTTATTCCTTTAAGGAAATTCGCTAAAAACATGAGTCCTCTTCAGAGAATGGCGTTTAAACATCATAATAGGCCTAAACAGCTTCCGCTTATTTCTACTAGTTTTCACTTGACTTTTTTCATAGAATTCAAATGACTTTTCAGTCCGTCTATGTATCTTTCTAAGGCTGTAAGGCTGAGGCTTATGGACTTAATAAATAAGTACTGCCAGTGCTTTATTTGTAAAAATTAAGGCACCAGAACTGTAATTTACCAGTTTTCATATAACCCCCCCCCCCCCTCCATCATTCTTCCCTTAAAAAAATTTATTTTTCAATGTGAGTAATCAGGTCAATTTAAAAGGTCACATTTTACATGACTCAAATTTTTAATAAGTAAATCAAAAATTAATGAAGCATTATTTTACCATAATATAAATTTTTAAAGAAATTTAAGAATTTTTTATGGCACCTTGTGCGAGTATCCGGGTCTTTTTAGCGTTTTCAACATTCGGCTTAGCTCCATACTATATCTAACTAGCCTATAGACAAAAGAGCTCGCTAATTTCAGGCCGAAAATCCGCGTGTAATTTTTGTACATTTTAAGCGATCGTTATTTTTGGTCAAATTAATCTGGTCAATTAGACGCGATTGTCTTTTCAGAGAAATACTCCGGCCAGTTACACATGATCCTATCTTATGGCAAATTCTCCGGCAAATCATACACGATCGTCTTTTGCGTCAAATTCTCCGTCTGATTACACACAATCGTCTCTACGACAAATACTCCAGCCAATTAAACACGATCCTCTCTTTTGGCAAATTCTCCTGCCGATTATTCACAATCATATTTTGTGTCAAATTATTCGTCCGATTACATAAAGTACTCCGGTCGATTACATGACATGAGCGAGTCTTGCGGCATAAAGAGGTCCCGCAACGCCGCCGTTCCACCGCAAATCAAGCACTGAGTACTTACGCTATGGGAGCAATTTTGGTTTTACACATTTATTAACAAACTTTAAATCTATTAACATTTTAGTTTAGGCTATACCAAATTTTATGTGATTAATTACTTTACGTATTTGAAAACACAGTACTTAATATATTAATATAATATCTCCTATTTGAGAGTTAACATAAGAAATCATCTGCCGATGAGTAGAGCTGGATAGTTAAGAGTCCAAGAGAACGTTTAAAGTAATATAATGATTATAAAAAAAAAAAACAAGAAGAGTCCCAACTGAATATTTTTCATTTAAAATTACACTTTAGAAACGATTAATAATGGTTACAATATTAGTTTAACATAAAAATTAAAATTCCCCCAAAAAATTATTTTAATTTTCAAGCCCCCCGAATCCCCTCCCTTCTTGATAGGGCGTTTCAAGCCCCCTATGGTTGGGCACCCTGAATGAAATATTAATATTGATGTCTTAAAAATAACTAGATAACACGTAGCTCGAAATCGAGCAAAAATCATATAGGCCTAGTAAAATAATGAAGAATAATCAGCCTACTTATATACTTTTAAAGTTTTCACTAACAAAATTATAGCTTAGCTATTGAAACTTTCAAAGTTAATTTTATCTATTGCAGGAGTTTCCGGTAGGCCTATAAACGTTATTGATTGGGAACACCTTCATTTCCCCATGTTCTCTTTTTCCTGAAAAGTATATTTCAACACCGGTAAAAGATTGAACTCTGCTTACAGCAACATGTAGCTGACTGAGAGCAAACACTGGCACATAATGACTTCCTTTGTTTAGTGATTGCCGCTGCACCTTATTGATAATTATCGCCAAACAGAGATTGCAGGGAACGGCTGTCTTTATATGCATAACCTTGTAAATGACGTACTATCTCTACCGGTCTCTTCATTCTTCAAATGCAACCCACCGCAATGAAAACATTTTTAGTTCATTGGTCTGAGGTAGGAAGGAGCATCAAATGGTACTCCGGGAGGGTGACGGCAGCCAGGGCCGTACTCAGACCGGTTTTCCCGGGACAATTTAACCGGGGCCCGGGGGGGTCAGAACCCCCCCCCCCCCGGAAATAGTGAAAGTCCCCCCGACGAAACGTATAGAGGTCCGGGAACAGGTAAAAAGGGCCAAAAACTACACGTGTGAGAAAAAAAGGTCACCACTTTTGACGAGCCGGAAATCAGCTACGGTTTGAGCGGAACGGGTGCAGTACCAGGACATGAGGGACCCGGCCTAATATCTTTACCAGGGCCCGCCAAGGCTGGGTACAGCCTTGATGCCAGCGGTTGCGATCGTGTTCGTTCCGACTCCCCCGACCAGTCAATGTTCGTCTTCTTCTTATCGGTGGCATTATAAATGCAATAAATCCAAAAATAGATTTGCTCACATTAATGTAACTTCAAAAACACTATGAGATATCGTAAACTACATTGTAAAACTGATAACTGCAATGTTTAAGAGCTTTAAAAACTTCATAACATAACTTAATTACATGATTGATCTTTTAAAAAAAGAAACATGTTGAAAGCAAAGCCAAACCAGCTGTAAAAATAAGTTTACCTATAGAACTATTTCAGAGCTTGGCCATATGTTCAGTTTGTAAACAAAACTGAGCTTGCTCAAATGTCGATGAAAAGCGCCACTGTTCCGAAACTTCAGCCCTTTACTGTACTTTAGTGACACCCTTTTTTAAATTCTGAGACTTGTTGACAAATCTACATAAAATTCCCTTTAATTTGACACCTCAAACGTTAAAATCCGCCCAGCCGTTACTGCGGTTGGACTGTGAAAAGAAAACCGCTTGCGTATTAATGATACCACACAGTTAAGAGTTAAGATGTGTATTTAGGTGTATCACACCAATTCCTTTGCTAAGAAATCTTAGTCCAGTTCAGTAAAGTATCATAAACTTGACACAAAATAGACTTTGACACACTGACGGGTTTGGGGAATTTTGAGTTTTCCAGAACCTATAAGGGAAGGAGTAAATCCAAGTAATGGATTTTAATAAATTGTATTCTAGTAATAGTTTTCATTTAAACGAATTAAATTGTCCGAATTATTTAGTCTGAATATGTTTCAGGTACCTATAAGTATATATTTAAACCTATAGTACTAAACTTGCATAATTAATAACTTTAAATGTAAATAGGTAACAAAATATACCGTCCATAATCCTAAAAAAATTATGCACTCGAAATAAAATTGATGGTGTTAAGTAAGTTATCTAGAGCATTGAGTTAGTGAGATCCTTCAGTAAAACTTAAATGTTTTTCTGATTGTACTTAACTGTACACCCTGTGCAACATAGGCGTCATACTGGGGGGGCATGTGGCCCCCCAACATAAAAAATTTATTTTTGTATGCCTAACCGCCGAACAACATTAAAAATCCAAATAAAAATTGTTTTCTGCTATTCTCTAAAGTAGTTTCTATACTCATAAGTAATTTAAACCAATTGTTTTTAAGTTTGATGTTCATTTTTACCACATTAATTGTTCACATTCATTATATTTTCATATTTAACCATTATTACATTCAATTGATATGAGTTTAATTATTTGGCTAAACAAAGAGGTTGGATGAAGAGATATACATTCGTTGAGTAGGCCCGTTCTTTGACTGGGCGAAGGTTGGTCACTCTGTGCGCTGTGCGTCTATTCTGTCATACACTAACTTTGCATTTAACCTGCAAGCTGCAGATGAGAATGCCACGAGAATGACATTAACGGCAAGAAGAAAGTAGGGGAATTGTGAATGAGAGTTATTTTTCGACCGCCCATTTTCTTAACATAGAAAACAATAATTGCAATGGTTTTTAGGTAATCATTCTTCAACAATCACGGGTTAATAATCTAAGTAGTATATAATGGAACTTTTCCAGCAAATTTACACTGAAAATCATTAACAGGCCTAAACTAAACCTTTTAGTGCTGTCTGAGAATGCCACGAGAATGACATTAACGACAAGAAGAAAGTAGGGGAATTGTGAATGAGAGTTATTTTTCGGCCGCCCATTTTCTTAACATAGAAAACAATAATTGCAATGGTTTTTAGGTAATAATTCTTCAACAATCACGGGTAATAATCTAAGTAGTATATAATGGAACTTTTCCAGCAAATTTATACTGAAAATCATTAACAGGCCTAAACTAAACTTTTTAGTGCTGTCTGTGTATTTCACAGTTTTTAAGGGTTAAAGCCCCACTTTTGAGTACGAAAAAACCAAAATTTTCTGGGGGAGGTCTCCCGACCCCCCTCTAGTCTGAAAGGTATTCCATACCCCCAGGCCCCCCGGTCAGTTGTGCCCCCCCCCCAAAGTTTGGTTCACGCGACGCCTGTGCTCTGCAATGTAGTGTGCTCACACTTTAAAATATGATGCCAGACTTCTTGAGCACAAAAGATTCCCTTTTTTATTGATAAATAAAACAAATTGCTCATTTGTAGTGATGGAACAATGAAACGAGGCCTAAACTTATATGAAAAATGGTATATCAGGTCAAGAGTTTGTTTTTAAACATGTGTTTGTAAACCTCTTTTGGGTAAGAGTAATTTTGCAAAATTCAGGAAAAACAGTAACAGTAGGCCTAGAAAGAATTCCCGAATAATAATCAGAAAAAAGATTCCGACCAAGGGTCAACCTCAACTGGTTCAGATTTCAGTTACAAGTTCCTCTTAATGTTTTGTGCCTCTGGATCGGCAAAAACTAAGTTTTAAATTCCACTTTCAAAGAAATTTTCCATTATGCCTATATTTCAGCTCCTCCTACCCCAAGCCACATTGACAAAACATACGCTACACTAAGGCGCAGTGTTTATATGGATAAGCAGTGCCGGCCTTAGGGGAGGGCAACAGGGGCGGCCGCCCAGGGCCTCGTGCCTGGGAGGGCCTCGCACTTTCGATAGGAGTTTTACTTTGTTTAAAATAGGTGACAACTAATTAATTAATAATAATAATAATAATTAAAATTAATAATAAAATTACAATAAAACAGCAAAGAGATATTTATCAAACCATGAGAATGATTACACGTTTAATATTAAAACTACAATTTAAAAGGCAAAACGGTAAGCCAAATACAACCTTCACCTTTTAGGTTATTTGAAAAAGAAGGTGTATGGTTTATTGCGCGAGGCCTATAGAAAATAATGTGTGAACTACTGGAAGTATTCAAAGTAAATGCAGTAAACACTAGGTACTGAGGGGAAGTAGCAGTGGATTAATGTGCCTTTAGTTTCATCTGTTCTATGTGGAAAGGTTGTTGCTGGTGAATTACAAATGTTTCACAGTAGTAGCGTTGGCGTCGCTGTGCTCGCTGGTCGCGCGACACAATCACCTAACTAACTGTATGGCAAGGAGACGACCTAAAATTCTCAACTTATGACCGTGAATTTCCAAACCCTTCTACTTCAATTTTCCAATTAATAAGCGCCTCAGTTCAATAGCGTTGCAGTTTGGCAGATTTGTCAAAAAATAGTGAGAGATTTGCGGTTTAAAAAGTTCGGAATTTTGTTTTCTCTAAACTAAGTCATGGATGCACTGAATAAAACAATGTAGTGAATTAGAAACTCGTAACTGTCAGGCTCTAACTTTGTGTAGTGTTCTAACAAATTAGAGAATTTGTGCCTTGTAGTTAAGGGAGAAGTATAAAAAACTACGATATTTTCCATCAATGGCCTACCCTTACATGTAATTTGTATGTGATTAAATATGTGTCAAAAAATTAAGAATGCATTGAGTAGGATTGGTGTTGGGGGGGCCTCGCAAACATTTTCTTGCCCAGGGCCTCGCACTCGCTAAGGCCGGCACTGTGGATAAGGCTACTACCGCTAGTAGTGGTATGAAAAAATAATTTAAATATATTAAATTGGTAAATACCAAAATTTAAAAAAAAATTTGGTAGGCTTTTTCCCTTTACCCCTAATGGGATAATCTTGCCCCCCCTTTTCAATTGTCCGATTGGGCTGGTTTTCAAACTCATCCGAATAGTTACTACTTTACACTGTATCAAGTTTCAAGTGCAGCTGACAGGAATAAAGTTCTATCTGCAAAGCCATTAGTTATTTCTGGAATTGTAAACGAAGGATGTTTCAAGCGAAACTGCAACAAAGATTTTTCATTAGGCCTAATGTAATTAGGTAGTATTATAGGCTAAATTACTTTTTATGACTCAAAAGTTGCGTCGTCAAGATGGCCGAGGTCAAGATTTACACCAGCCAGTTGATTTTTAGGCATTTAAGTCAACTGAACCTAGGATCAGCCTTCTTCTAACTTGACCTTGATCCAATGTTTCTATAGTAGAGCGCCGATTATCCAAATGTCGGTCATCCGAACCGTCAGTTAACCGAACACTGTAATAATTCATATTTGAACATGATTCTCAAGCAATTCTAATTCGTGCGCCAACCGAAACTCCCGTCGAGCCGAGATATCCATGTCTTCTGATAGATTTCATAATAAAATTACATAAATAATTTTTGTTTGATAATTTTTTAGCCTTTTTACTACTAAGAATTACGTTACATGTATAATTTTAAAATGTTGTCTTTTCATGTTCGATTATCCGAATATTCAGTTATCCGAACACCCCTTGTCCCTAATTAGTTCGGATAATCGGCGCTCTACTGTATTACTTTTAATTATAAAAGGCTGTTTTGGTTGTTAAGTTGAAAATTTGTAATTAACATGCTTTTGTAATTACATCCATTTATTTTAACATCCCTTTCCATTCAACTGGGAACCATACTTGCTCATGTAAACGTTGTTGAGTGTGTCAAAGGCTCAATTTAAGTTGTGCCTTTTAGGGAGCCTCTAAATTACATAATGCTACAATCTGTCTCTTCAGACCCCTCCCCTTTATAACGTCCTAGTAAAGATGACACTGACCCCCTTTAAAAATGATGTGATACTGTGTTGTCACCTTTTCCCCCAAAGTGCATTTGTGTTTATGATAGTCATACCTTAGTTCAGGTTTCATTTGTTCTCTTATGAGAAAAAATATAATACTAACTTAAAAATATGGATTTGTAAAGAACGTTTTGTAAAAAATATTCATTGAATGAATTTTTTCATTTAAAAGTTATATAGCTGTGGACCCCATTTCCACCCTCTCCTGTAATGTTGAATAATACTGTTAAAAACTGACCCTTCTTCCTGGTGGTGTTACCTTGTCAAATCAACGTGTTCAGGAGGTAGCTAAAATAATAAATGTATTAAAATATATACTTTTAATTGATACTTTTAATTATGGCTTATATTAGCTATAACTATTCTTAAAGAATAGTTCAGGAGGCAAAAGAATCAATAAATCAATCAATCAATCAATCAATATACGGTATAAAAAGAGAGTTGTGTTTTGGTATATTTAGTGCTACAACCAAAACTACGCGTCATAGACCCTTGATCTAGGTGTCAAATTGAAGCTTGGAACCTCATGATGTACACTCTGTTGGTTGGGTTTCGATATCTTATAGGGTGTAGGCACAAGATCGTCCAAAAGGGACCTATGTCAAGGATTTTGTGAGTACTTTAGGATTTGTTTGTTTATATCAAAACACATGGTTTAATTTGAAATGGTTACCATGGTTACAGTGGTTGCCAACAGAATGCAGCACCTAAAATTGATTTTTGTAGAACAGGTGAATCTATAAATTAAATATAGTCTTATTTAGTAAATGAATGTGTTTTTATTTACGTTTTCAATTTTTAATGTTAGGTTATTAAAATTATATAGTAGACTAAAATGTAGTTACATATTTTTTTATTTTAAATTCAAAGTTAGTAGTAAAAATTAGATGAGAAAATGTCAAAACGTAGGAGGAAATATTTTCAATTCCGTATCTTATCACATAGACAAAAGATTGCAAGAAAAAATGAAACAACAAAGAAAAAGAAACACATATAGGGATATCAGAGGAAAAATCACAGCGTCATCAAAAAACATAATCGTAACAGGTTGGAACAGAAAGGGAGACAGACGCACAAGATGATGAAAGAAATAATCAGAACAGAGATAACGGAGAACCTTTGAAAAAGGGATAAAAGAGAAGAAGCTTATTTAAATTAAACAATTTACAAGCTGTTTTCGAAAGGACAGCGAACTATGATTTGGACCGTAAAGGACACATAATTCCAAACAAAAAATGTAGATTATACTAAACACCCAAATGTAGCAATTTGTAAGATGGACAAAATTTGTAGATATTGCAAAGCAAAGAAATTAATTCAAAAAGGAAATGCATATTATGTGCTGTTTGAAAAGGACAATAAGACTGCTACTACCAAAATATGCCACCCCCGGCTTTCTCAAATATACGTATGGAGAAACATCAAAATATAATGAATGTTTATATTACAATCAGTGGTGTAGAGGTGCGGGAACGCGTGGGAACGGCGTTCCCATACTGGTTTTCAGAAACCCTGGAAAATCCCAGTGCCCCGTTTAGGGAAAATCCGGGGAAATAGCTAAAAATCCTATATTTCTAAACATTAATTAAAAAGTATAAAAAATATATATATTTTTATGTCAAAACATAAGCCTACTACAGAAGAGGCTTATGTTTTGAGACAAATGCCAATGTAGGTGAAGCGACAAATGTCATTTGCCGATTACTTGTAAATCTGATCTGTCAATGAACTTTCATTGTAATTAATCATTCTGTTTTATGTTTTATGGATTTAATTTATTTCAGTCCTCTGCTTTTACTTGTCTAGAATATGTTTTTTTATTGAGGTTTTGTATGGTATTTTTTTGGAGGTTAACGACAATGTACATAAAAGTCATTGTAATTAATTACCTACCCTATTTTTTCTCTGTTTTATGGATTGAATTTATTTTAGTTCTCTGCTCTTTTACTTGTATAGAATATGTAATTTAAAATTAGGTTGTGTATGTTGCTAATTTGGGGGTTAATGTACATAAAAGTAGTATATAACTTAATTAATAAACTTTTCTAAAATAACTTCTTTTGTGAAAATATAAGGTTAGTTAAATATAAAAAGATAAACTACTATTTTTATATTTTGCTTTTCCAAAAATCATCCAATTTATTAAATAGTTTCTTTAAGCCTCAGTAAATTCAGTGAGCTTAAAATACATAGCCTAATACGCATCGTGTTCGCATTCAGGGAAAAGCTATCTTAACTTGCAGGGAATTCGACAAATATATTAGGCGTTCCCACACTAGAAAATTTACCACTACACCTCTGATTACATTAGACTTTATAAAGCTTGCTTCCAAATTATGTCTTTTGGAGCTACTATTTAGGCCTTCATAAGATTTTTCAACCCAGTGAAGCGGGTTACCAACAGCTAGTAATGTATAAAATTGTGTACTTTCTAATGAGATAGCTTTAGCCGCTACATTGAAGTGAAGTTATTTTGGGAAGAGCGCTTCAGAACAAATTATAGATTGCAGTTTTTTAAGTATGGTATCTCAAAATGTACAGGGGTTTCGCTATGGAAGAAGAAGAAGACTCAGGTCCAAAGCCTTGCCACCTATGTGACAAGGAGGTGTACATTGCTTGTACTCACTGCCAGCAACTTCTCTGCAGCGACCACCATGACGATTGTGACTGTAGAAGACAGTTACAAGTAAGTAAACTAATTTTTTGCTTGTGTAGGGTTTACATGAAGCCGAAGGTTACCTCATATTAATAAATACTAGATATCGCCAGTGGTCGAAAATTCGACCAATTTTCAAAGTGACAAATAGGGATAGCTAATTTTATAAATAATCCCAGCATAAACCAATGTGTTTCTAAATATATTTCATATAGTACATATTTTCCATGTAAACACATAATATAACCTAACTGGGGGCCCAGAAACAAAAGAGAAAGACTCAGTCCTTGACTAATTATTTTACTTAATTTCTGGCTTATGGCATGGTTTTAAGTAATTAGTATTTTATTAAGATAATGACTATTTTATCAAGATTTCATGTTTATTTTTTTTAAATGATTATTGAATCAGAGGAAAGTAAAACTTAAGTCATCAAATCAGTTTATTCTGTACACCCCTTACCACAGTTCTCTCCCTCCCTCCATTAATTCCTCACTCTCTACTCCCGACCTTCTTTCCACTTTTCCCTCCTTTACTCCTTCATTCTCTTCTTACCATCTTTCCTCCCTTCTTTCCTACCATTTGGAACTTTTTCCCTCCTTCCCTCTCTTCCTATTATTATCACTAAAATGTAATATATATTTTACCCATTATCCACCAATAAAAACAAAATTTGAATATAATGTGTCGATTTATACTCCGGTTACCAAGCCCGGTGACAGGATTTTCGAGCCCCTGTGCAATTGAGAAACCCGCCTTTTTTTTACTCATCTCGATTCTGGGCCCCATTTTTACTATTCTCGCGTGGATCCGGGCTCCCTGTGAGTCCAGGCTCCTGTGCATTTGCCCCCCCCCCCCCCCCCCCCGTCAACGGCCCTGCCGGTTGCATGTCATTTAGTACATTGGATGGTAGAAACTTAACTTAATGTACTTTTTTCTTCCCTTTTTATCAGAAAATTTTTAAGCAAGTAAACTTTATTTTTCAATATATATGTAAAATGGAACACATTTGAGTATGATATCCCTAATCTTCTCTAAGTAGTCCTGATTTCAATCAAATTCTATATTTTCACTCCATGCCCCAGTTAACTGTGGCTTAATGTTTCTGCATAAAATCTTTACTCTACAAAAAATAGCATGTGGTAACAGCTACATATGATGCTAACTTTGTTTACATTTGGTTGTTATAATATCACCAAAACAGCAACTCATAAGGCTAATGTTATTTTTTTTTGAAATTTTAAATTGAATTTTCTACACTTCTAAAAGACTAATATAAATATCAATGGGATTCTGCACATCTACAGGAAAATACAATTCTATCAGTGTGCTTAGATTTTTGCTACGTTGCACACAGGCTGAGAAAAAAGGAGTACAAAAACCTTGTAGAAAAAATGCTTGTCTATTAATGTAGAGAAGATAGATAGGGTATTTTTTTTTAAACACAATCCATTTTTAAGACTGAATAATGCTCATATAAATATGAAATGAGCATTGTTTTGTTAATTTTTACATTTTATACAACCTTTTATATTTATGTTTGATCTCGTTCAATTTACATTATGTGTTCAAACAATCCGCCATTGGCATTATTATAAAGCTGTGCTCTCGCCATCAAACTCCTGAACACTTTTTGCAAGGTACCTATTTGAATTTCTTGTATTTAGTTTGTTATGTTTGAATTGAGGTACTGAATATCCTGTGAATTGTTTTCGTAGGCCACGCCTTTTATGTATCCCAAAAGAAAATAATATAGTGGCGTTATCGTCACAGCCGGGGATCTTGGGGGTAATAATCCTTCTCCGATAAAAAAAGTTTTGGGTTGTGTTTTAAAAAAACAACCTGTACCTCCGGTTCAAAGAGCAACTTAATAAGGCTCATCTATACTTATTTAACACCCTAGAGGCTATTTTGTGATTGAGACTCTTCCTACAGTTCTGAACTGATTTCAGTAATTAAGGTGTCGTAAAGTGCTTGAAGTCCTGCAGGAAATATAATTTATGAAGGGTAGATAAAAGGGAAGAGCCCTAGACACCCTTAAACTTATATATTTGTCCACAAGAGTTAATATCAGGCTATTCCTATGTTAACTCTTATGGACAAATATAAAACTTCAAGGGCGTCTAGGGCTGAAATATTTCAAGGAAGAGATGATTGGGCTTTTATGAAAATTTATTAATACCTAAGAAATGATTTTGGTATCAATATAAAGCTGAAAACAAGGTCTTAAAATCTGAAAAAGACGTTATTCACTTATAATTTATTGTTAAAACTAAGCATTTCTAATGAGCATTTCTTATTGAGAAGTTCCAAAAATGACCAGAGGTCAGGAGGCAGAATACCAAGATATTATTCTTCAGCTTTTAATTTCACTCATTCGCTGATAGGATATACTATATGTCGCTGTTTGGGACATAGGTTGTGATGCCCCTTAAAATCGAAACCTTAAAATCTAAATTTTGGATCTAATTCAACTGTAATGCCCACGCTGAAGAAGTTACTTCAGCAACAAGAGATATCACCTTAAACATCCACATTACATTTGTAAATGAGCTGTTCAGGTTAAGTTGAAGGCACAAAAAATATACATAACAATACGAGCTGTAGGTTGGAAACCAGATTTTTCCTAGTCTTTTGACAAGTTCCATTGATTCCTTGAGGTGAACCCCAACATTAAAAGAAATAAAAATACCCCTGAAAAAAAGAATTTACCTGCAAATAGTGCTAGTTTTAGAGAATAAGATGACATTTGTAAAAACTCGCAGAAATATACAGCGCAAAATGACAGTTTCATGATATTCACACACTCTTCAGGCGTGGTGATGGTAGGTGAAAAAGGTGTGAAAAATCATCATTGTCGTCTGCAAATACTAAATTACCCGGCCAAAATTTGTTTTGTAATATCAGTGATTTATTGTATTTTATATTTTTGACAGATAAAGTACATCGATCTTCATCCCGGGGAAAATTTTCAAGATCGATATTTTTTCTTTTAGGTCTGAAACAGAATTGAAATATGGCAGATATATCTGTCGTTGATCATTTGGACGCATATGTCTGTCCATAGCCCAGAAGGGTTAAGTGTCAGTAAATAACCTCTCCCTTTTTTCAGATTGTAAAGGAGAACATGACTGGAGTGACCAGATCCCAATACGCAAGTATATTATTAAAAATGGTATCCTTTTTCTCATTCGAAACATTAAATCAACTGTCATTGGATCGCAAGCACTACGACTTCATCACTTCTAATAGACTGTGGAAATACTTTTGTCACTACCCAGAACTATACTGGAGAGGAAATGAAGCCAGCTATGCAGTTGTGAAAAAACAACACTTTAGTCCTCCCTCATTATGGAAATACAATTGTGATTGTGAACGTCTACTGATGGAAAATTGGGAAAAAGGAATGGTACACATTAAAAAACTGAGTTTGTTTGGCAAGAAAATAATCAAATTGGCTAAAGTTTTTATTGACAGTTTTGGCAAACATTGGTTGTTCCTAATGGATGGTGTCACTTTGGATGTGTGGGAAATAAGAACTGATCCGAGATTCCACCAAAGTATTAAAATCATCAGTAGCCCTGAGGAAAATATCAGACTTTCTAATACGAATATTGTACTAAGTAATGAGATATTGTTTATAATTTATGGAAATTTCATCCAAGCTTTTGCATTCTGTCATCCTGATTACATACCTATTCGTTTGTACAGCCTTCTTTGTGATAAGCACATTAAAATACAGAATTTTGACTATCCAATTACAGTCAAGGTTGCATTTTGTGTTCATATTTTGGAAAAAGTCATCATTGGACATGCCAAAGATGTTAGCTCAGGTGTTATTTATTTACATATCTGGGATGCCACAACTGGAAAAAAAATTGATGTAGTTGATTTCTCTCTAGTAGATTCATCAGAAATTTCTTTTGGTTCTGTGGAAAGTGAAATGTGTCCAATAGAACAGCATGTTATATTGAATGTGTTGATACACTTTAAAACTAAGGTTAAAAAAATTTTTTTAATTGTTACAAATGTCATCAAGGCAATCAAAGAAAAACAAGAGTGCCGTAACGCAGCTTCTCTTGCCCTACCTGGTACTAATTTCAATAACTCTGCATTGTATATGTACATGATTGAACTATCAAATAATATTGTTTTTTGTAAAAAAATATCCAAAGATGAAGTAATAGTATGCTGGCGACTTCAGAAAAAACTCGTTTTCAATATATTAAAAATGACAGGAGAACAAAGAGCAATCTGTCCTCCTTTCTCTGTAAGTTTAAGGAAAAAACTTGTAAACCCCACATTCAAAATCCATTTATTTAGAGGGGAGGGAGAAAGAAATGGGTTGCTTTGTGTAGGTGTAGAGAAACAAAGAATTGAAGTAATAGATCTTCAAAACACTGTCTTACAAAAACGTAAAGTGAAGAAAATGCTTTGCAAGGTGAATGACTTGAATAAACTCAACTTTGTAGATCCCAAATTTGTCTTGATCTTGTTTGACAAGAAGGATATTGGAGAAATGTGGGATGCAAAGGAGGGCCAAATTATCACCAGTAGGACTGTTTCAAATGAATATGTACATGACCTTCGAGCCACTTGGTACAATTTATATGTTGTTCCTCCTTCAAAGGTGGTAGCATACAGTGAGCGAGTATTGTATATTATTGATTTTGAGGCATACTTTTTGATTTTGAGGCATACTCTTGACTAATGTCTGCTGAAATATTGTGCAATCATCAAGTGGTTTGAAAGTGGTACAGTGAAGTTACTGTGAAGTGAAACCTGGCATGATTTAATGTTCACTATGGTTCGTGTGATATGTATTGACTCTGAATGAGTATATTTTAGCAGAGCTGGGATGCAACCGACACTGTGATGGCAAGCTTGGCTCTTAGATCTGCATATGATCACAGATCCACATTTGGATCCATGCGGGAATAACATCTAACACTTATAACATTATTTCAATCAGCTGGCTAAAAACATTTTACATTTTGGGATTCAAACCAAGTATTAACTCATTTAAAGAATATGACAGTTAACGCAAATTATTTTAAGCTATAATATTTTATTGATCTAAAATGTTGTTGAAGCAAAATGATCCTTCATATGATGACCAACCAATCTAATCACACAGTTAAGACATTATTAGAATTTCATCTTTATTCCTGTACTGTCCCACTGCTTGTATCCTTGTGAAATCCGTCCATCTATACTTCTATACTTTGATCGGTTGACACTGTTTTTAAGTGTGCCAGATCCCAAAACAAGTGTCTTGTATCCCAGCTTTGGCAAATATATACCCTAACATTTTGTAGATAAAAGTTTACTTATTTATAATATTTATTTTTAATATATATCTTTGTACATTTTATAATTATTAAGTTTATATTTATAGTTTATCGATGTAAATATATGTATATATTTTGTTTTTATTCATTAAACATTTTTTTTAAATTAGGTGTTCATTATTTACCCTTTTTTAGAATATCCATTTCAAGCTTGGTAAAGATTACTTTACAGGTGAAATCTTACATTTAACACATTTTAATTGAAAAACTTTTGTATTGAGTGTTGTATTACCATTGACTTTTAAACAGGAGTCAATGGTATTACTAAGAGGAAATAAAAAAATGTCCTTCAACAGTTAAAATAATTTTTTTTTTTTTATTCATGAAGAGGGTGGCGGCCTCTTTTTTACCTTGCATTTCCCCCCCCACATGGGCCTCAGGCCTGTGCGTGGAAGTTATCAAGCAAACCCAAGGAGTGAGCCGGTACAGTAGAAGGACGAACAGTACTGCTAAAAGTATGCGACATCAACGGGACTCGATCCTGCGACGCTGCTGCCACAGAACCGGGGCCGAGTGCGCTACCAACTGCGCCACCGACTCACTAAAGTTCTCCATATATATAGTTTCTATATATATACTAAAGTTTTCCATACATATATACTGTATAAGGCAGACACAACTAAACTTTCATCTATTTTGCATATTTTCTGTCTTGTATGGAAATTCACATACAACGAACAATGGATGTTTTCATACAAGGAAGGTGGAAGGAGTTTTTCATATAATTAAATTGAAGTACTTTTAGCTTATTGTCCAACTTCTATTTTGAACACAGTTTTGATTAATTGCTTCCTTGGCTTTTTGCCTTAATTTTCTTCCTAGAGACTTGTTTGATTTAATTGTTAAATATGATTCATTTGCAATGTATGTTGCTGTTTAGACTTGTTTTGAGTGAGTGGTTTAGAGAGAGAGTTATAATCCGGCTGCCACACATAAGAAATTAGGCTTGAACCTTGAATTAAGGTATGACTCATAATTTATGTGATGATTCTAGTACTTTGTGATATACGGAATCGAAATATGAAGGGTGCCTTGGGTATCTATGAATATTAAAGGTCAAAGTTTGCAGGGCCAAAAATACAAAATAGATGTATTGGAAAACATTTTATTTATGATATCCAAACGACCATTTCTCAAGATTTTGATTATTTAGGACCACTGCCGATAGTTGCTGGGTGGTAAATATTGTATTAGGATTGGGTATTTATTTTCAGCCGCAATCTTGGATTAAACAGAACTGAACTTGTATCGTTGGACCTTCGATACCGGTATTCAAAGTTGCCCAGGTTGCTATTCAGGCATCCCTCATAATCTGATTCAGGATATCAAATAGTACTAGAATCAATCATAAAAAATTTGAGTTGAGCCCTATTTCAAGGTCACATGGCTCGGCAACTGGATTATTTAAATAAGTAAGAGAGTATTATATTGAATGAAAGGGGAAATAATGTATGAATTTTGCCTTTTAAATTGGCTGTGAATATACTCTGTGATACTAGTCAGAATATTTCTACTCTTCCTTAATTAACTTCATTTATTAAACTTCTCCTAAAACCTCAAAAAATAATCCCAACCAACCTAGTCAAAAGCATATAACCATTGACTTTGAATGTATAAGGAGACAAACCATCCATATGGCCGCCTTGTGCCGGCTTGTCTCGGCAGCTCCACGTAGTTGCCATCGCCGCCGTTAGAACGCGCTATCCGCGCGCTCTGCGCTCTCTCTCACTCCCTCCACCTTGCCCCTCGGCCCCCTGCCGTGTGCTTCGGATGTCTCTCTCGCTCATCACTACTTCTCCTTCTCCCTTCTCCCACGCAACTGCCGTTCATAGCGAGTGGAAAGCTGCGAGTCGCTGCGAGATACGCACGCCTTTGAACCTGAGCGCGGATCGGCGCGATGTCGTTCTCGATGAGGCAACGCGAGAGCTTGGCAATCTTATTTTTTTAACAAAAAAGCTATAAGATTGATAATATACATTTTCTTAAGTATATTGTAATATATCTGTATATTCTATAATTTGTTATCATCCCAGTACGGTATTTTTTAATGACCTGATTTGGTGATTGCTGCAAACCATAGTATTACTTTTTTTGGGATATTATAAACATTTTGCAATGTGCTGATGAATTTATTTTGTGTTCTCGGATATACCACTTGGGCTTAGTAAGACTTAATTCTGCTATAAACGACAGAAACACGCATCAGAAACCGTCAATTAATTAATTTGAGCAGGAAATAATACAATTTAAAAATTCAAATATAGTTTAATTGGTATATAAATACAAGAAACCTACTAACATAATTGAGTATTTCAAAAAATCAACAGCACTCCAGGTCATAAACTTTGATTATGGCTTTACATAAAGCATAAACTATTTTCGGGTGAATTTAAATTAGCAATTGAAGTATTGCTACTTTCACTTTCCTTGCAATATTTTAGTTTTTTGAAAAAGCCTCCATACTTCCCTCCGGGCTGCCTTATTTCTTCCGAACTTCCTGGAGTTTGCGGTGGATTTTTTCTGTAATCAGCTTGTTGAGGACTAATGCACGATGTGTTTAGCAGTCTTTACTGATGTTGTTTTAGGCATATAGGCCTAGGCGCATTATAAAACACTAACCTCATCTATACGAAGCAGCAAGTGCAGGTGTGATTGTATTTCACATCAAACTACTGTCGAAGAAAAACATGTGCGCTCGAGTTTAAACCCATATATAACTATTGAATGAATCATCCGGTTTTAGTGAAATTAATGTTAAACTGAACCTTTGTTAAATACATTTTATATTATAACAATCTTCTATATTATTAATTCTGTAAGCGATTGTTTCAATCAAAATTGTGAGAGTTTGACAGCTCGCAGGATGATGGGAGATGGCTCAAAAGAAAGGTCTCGGTCCCACGGGGTCGGGAAAAATATCAGATTATGTCCAAATATACCAGAAAATGAGAAATAACGAAAAATATCTTCCATTTAAAATGCATTGGGATTGAAAAACGTCTGCTTTGTTTACATTTAACATGTGGTGCTAATGCTTGATTCAAAGCCATATGGTAGATGTTGACATGTGGGATTTTTTTCAAAATGCAGCTCACTATGCACAATCAATGTACTATAAAAAAAAATAATTTAAGATTTTCTGATTTTATAATAATTAAGGGTTTGAGTTTTTTCATAATTTAAAATTATACAAAGATAAGTATGTTTGTTTAGTTTATGTTATTACGATGCAGATTTAATAACAAATGATCTATACTTATATATAATTACGTAAGGGAAATTTTTGTGACGAAATTATGGGCGTTTGGAAGGTCGCAGGATGATGGGAGGGGGCTCAAATTAAAGGTCTACATCCCAGGGACTCGGGGAAAATACTGAAATTGCTTTAAGCTTACTATAAAATGAGAAATAACGCAAAATAGCTGTCATTTAAAAATAATTGGTATGTATAAAGGTCTGCTTTGTTTACTTAAAACCAAATGCTAGATATAATCATAATTTTGTGGATCCAAAAGCCTATTTTCTAAGAAAGTATTTGGAACTATAGTAAAGAAGGATTATGCTTAGGGGCTAATAGCCCCTTCAAGCCTCTAGTTTTAAATATTTCGGTCGAGCCGGATTTTTGTTTACATAATAAAAACCATGAAAAGTACCGATTTTTCCGAAGGTACACACTAAAAGTGAAGTTTAAACATTTATTTTACAAAAACTGTTGGAGCAAACTTTTTCAAATTTTTATGGAGTAATATTAGGTATATTATTAATTTATTCATGTTGGTTCATAATTTTAAGGTTAATACTCTAGGTGCTGTTGTTAATTTTGTAAACGTTTACTGAAACCACTGCTTACGGGCCAAAAAAAGTTAGCTCCAACAGTTTTGTAAAATAAATGTTTAAACTTCACTTTTAGGGCGGACCTTCGGAAAAACCGGTACTTTTCATGGTTTTTATAATATAAAAATTTTCCCACTAGACCGAAAATTTTAAAATTAATTGTTATAATATAAAATGTATTTAAATGCTTCAGTTAAACAGTTATTTGAGTGAAATCGGATGATTCATTCCAGAGTTAATGGGTTTAAACTCGAGTGCACATATTTTTTTCTTCGACAGTAATTAGAGGTGAAACTATTTTATTTGAAGTTCAGCTTGATAAGGCCAGTGACAATTACACGGCGGTAAATTGCGATCTTAGTCTTAAATGTCAACAAACATCTGGGAAATGGCTAGAATAGCAACAGAACGTCACTGACACCTCTGACTGCTGGCGGTGTACCCCCTCCACAGGCGGCATATCCATCAAAGAGCCTAGTCGCCGGCGCCGCCTCCCATCTCCCATCCCACTGCTGGATCCAGCTTACAGGGTGACCAGATTTCAGGGAGGACAGTTGGGTTAAAGAAGGGGGACATTTACAGAAAGAGGAGGACAGCGTTAAAAATAATTGGTAATAATTTTTGCTATAGACCCA
The DNA here is from genome assembly GCA_035578135.1 of Flexamia atlantica. Lineage (NCBI taxonomy): Eukaryota > Metazoa > Arthropoda > Insecta > Hemiptera > Cicadellidae > Flexamia > Flexamia atlantica. Next base: position 37,050,452 of record JAQJVK010000002.1, on the reverse strand, counting down.
ATTACATTGCATTACAAAATTTGTCTTATATTATGTTAGAGATACACAAATACTTTATTGTGTGAAGAATTCATAAAAAAACATTCACTCTACCTGTTTTGTTTTAAGGAAAAGTACCTGGTGGACCGAGCCTTGCTCGGTGTTATTTCATGTTCACCAGTTCATCCAGTTACTATAAAATATTTCAATGTCATAGAATTTATCAATGTAAACCTTTTTTATTGCTCCATGGACTCTTCATCCCATTTGCTGTATTTTCCCTTGATGGCTGTAGATACCAAAAAGCTGTTATGATTACTTCATTTGTTTACACTTTCCTTTTTTATTTTCGTTGCTATCACGGCAACCCATAAGGCCAATGTTAAAATTTTACAACTTTAAAACTCGGTTTAATACGTTATTAGATTTTCTCTGGCCAAGTAATCTGCGTAAAAGACGTTTTTGAGTCATAAATGACTTATTTCCAGACTTTGAAGGAAATCCTCGGAGCTGTTTTTGAGATAATGTAGAACAGTAAACGAAATACCCTTTTTAGACTTTAAATTTACCATTTATTGACACATAGGGTCGATTTTCGCGTCCGCAACTTCACAAGTCGGCAAAATGAAAAAATGTGTTTCCCTTTTTTATGTGATCATTACTGTGCAATGTGATATGACACATAACACATAACAATCTACAAACGGAAGGTGTAGGCCTAACTTGAATGAATAGGTTTTAAACACGAACGGCCGTAAATGACGATCGTGCAGATTTACCGATTGCGGGTAGACGACAGTAGGGCCTAAGTTGTTTGACCAAATACGAATAAAATCGTTACGAAGGCGCGAATTTACCGTATTTATGGCTGCGGGAACACGACGAAAGTATATCCTTTGTAGAAGGCCACATTTTAGCGAAAGCCGGGAGGACAGGAGGACAATCGTTGAAAAGGAGGACATGTCCTCCTAAAAACGGACGTCTGGTCATCCTGAATCCAGTACGACCCCGGTGACGAAGCTTTGGTTGCATGAAGTATATTGGAATCGCGATATATCCACCAGTCTTTCGAATTGAGAATCAAAACATAATTTTCGATAGTTTAGGCCTACTTTTGTCTAAGGAAAAACGCACAATAGGGATTTCTATTATAAAAGGACCTGAGAGTAAATTCTTTATCTAGGAACAATATTTATATAGGAACAAGTCTCCAGTAACCTCATTTTGTAAAAAAGGAGTGTATAGGTAGGTATACAGCACATACAAAAGTATTGGAAAAACGACAAAGTGCAATAATGTAATGTAGTGTAATGTAACCTTGTTTATAACCGTTGGACAATACAAGTAATGCATAGCATACGTCATTAGGTTAAATAAAACTACAATGTAATGGATCTGTTATTCTGTTAGTAGGTTTAAAATTATAAGAATGTTTTTTTACACTGTTAATATAGGAATAGGCTAACATATTATTTTTTACACAATAAAAATACGAATTATCTGTTTCATTGATCATTATACATAAATATTTTTTATTATCTGATTTTTTATGATTTTTTTATAAGTATACTTGACTATTTGAAACTTTATCCAGCATTCAGCCAGTCTACTTTCGACAAATTGCAACATAAATAAGCTGTCACAATTAATGAAATTAAACAGAGCATTTCAAATATATTTTTATAGTTTATTTAATACGGCTTTTCTTCGATTACATAACATTTGGTTAGGTCAAGTTTTAGGATATAATATCAAGTTCTAAAACAATCGTGTAAAAAACAATTATATTTAAAAATTAATTCATTTGAACGTGAGCTTACTTGGGAATAAATATTTTGTATGATTGTTGTACTGCTTAATTATTTTAATTTTTATGTCAATGCAAAACTTAAATTTTGCGCGACGTCAAATTATAACAGCGCGATCGGGCCTAGTCGTGGATGAGAGCGAGAGCGGTTTGTCAGCGGGAGAGCGGGGGGAGCGGTTGGCTACTACGCCTCCCCCCCTCCCGTGCCGCGCGGCGCCGCTGCCGGGCCGCTGCGAGCTGTCGACCACCCGTTCAGAACAGCTTCCGAGCCTCGCCGCTTGGAGCGCCACTCCATAGCGGCTTTCTCGGTGTAGTTCAAGTAAAATTCCGCTTGAGTCGCTAGTGTGCTTACAAAACGGCCATCCACAGATTTTACAATGGCGGTGAAACGTCTCCTTCTACATTCAAAGTCAATGATATAACATTAATGAGGTAGTTTCAACATGTTGAGATATGTGAAGGAATAAAGGAGGATAAAACAATGACAATCCGATGAAATATGAAAAAAAACAAGGAAGCCTTTGACACCATCAGGAACAACCAGCTAAGATGATGATACACTTGTCTTGCATTTAAAGGAAAATCTAGCGTTAGGAAAGGAACATTTTGGAAGCATGAGAAAAGAAAGAAAAAATAAATAATTAGACTAAAGAAAATAAAACGTAGGTATAAAAAAGTTATGAAACAAAAGTAAAATAATCTAATAGTAAGGTCATGAACAAAAAATACCACTGTTGTGATAATATAATTAAAAAAATTAAATTAAAATAGTATCATTCAGAACATAATCGGATCACAAACAAAATATTTAACCTGCAGAACCAAAGACAAATAATAACATTGTCAAAAATAGTAGACAATGGCCAACAGTGGATAATTGTACCAAAAAACCACTATAAAAAATGGCGTGGCTAGGCCTGAAATGGGATCCACGAAAGGAAAGCTAACGCCAAGTCAGGAGAGAACCACCTCGAAAGAGCTCTGGTCTTGGGAGGAATCTTCTCCTGGCTGTTGTCTACAAACATAAATAAGGATTCTAACTTGATTGATAATTTTTTAATTTGTTGATCAGGGGTTCATATAAGTCCTGAAAAGAGCAACAAGTCAAAAACATACTAAGGCGCACAGGAAAGGACTCAAGAGTTGACACTCGCTGGCAATGCCTAGTCTGTGACTCACAAGTACCAGGGAATTACCTCCATCAGGTTTATCATGTATACTTTTTGTTCAAGGGATGAGTTTTTTAAGACACTCAAAGTAATCTAAACTAATCAACTAACATCTAAATTAAATACAATTTTAAATAGTGCTTAATGCTTAATTATATTTGGAAATCACACATTTACTGGGTCATTGATATTAAAACAGAAGTTAACAAATTCCAATATTTTATTTGCTTATTTAGAACCCTTTTCTCTTCATTTTCTTAATTTGGTCCTTTTTTTCACTCTTGCTTCAGCAAAACTTATTATCTTCTTCTCCTCATCAAAGACAGCATAGTACTTGTTTAAAAAGTAAGAGCCAAGGATAAGGTCGTAATCAATTAGCTCTGCGTTGTTGAAAGTGGTTGTACAAAGTCCAAATGTCTAAACAAATAAAATGCACTTTCTTTAAGACGTATTAGTTGGAGAGGTTTTAGTTATTGATTCTATTTTTTATACGTTCCTCACCTTTCACTTAATGCAGACATCAATATTTAAAAAGGAAGACAACACAAAACACCATGTGTTGTGATTTTGATTTTTGTGGACATTAGCGATACATTTTTAGTATAAACAAACGTTTCGGGATCTATAATTTGATCTCGCAGTCAGGCGGGAAAAAACCTTAAAAATAAGATAAGTAACACATAGCCAAAACCTGTGGACAAAAAATTTGCCACAAATGAAGTTGTGGCCTTCTTGGTTGTTGTTGCTTCTGCTATCAGGTCAGGCCATTTCTCTCTTCTTTTTAATCAAGTGTCGATGTGGTCAGACATGATTGGTGATTATGTGATATCTGTGGGATTGTGTGCTTTTCTTTTTGTTCATTATCTAGTTCTCTGATTTAGCTATATTTTTTGTCCAACCCACCTGGCTGTGTGTAATCAATCTTATTATTAATTAATTTTATAGCATCAACATCTGGTAAACTTCCCTGCCTGAGATACCAGTATATTTTATTACTACAGATCTATTCAGCCAGGAAGTCCTGTAGGGGTGGAAGTGCGAGAGAGATGGAGAATACCCCCACCACTGTTTTTCCTTCATCGGTTGTGTATAGTCACTTAAAATCCCACATGGCCTATGACAACATTACAAATATTGTTCAAACAAACAATCATATGTTTTGACAGATGAGTTATTTCGAAATTTGACTGTACTGAGACTCGCGGTAGGGGAAATCTTCACTGTGCATGCGCATCCCACCGGACTTCTGGGCTGAACAGATCTAAGCAATTTAAGCATCTCAGGCAGGTTGGTTTACCTATACCACAGTAATCCTGTTATTTTAGTTTTTCCCTACCTGAGGACGGGACTGGTTTTACACCCCAAAATGGTATGAAACTTACTATTACTAATCAGAGGTAGTTAAGCAAATGTCTACCAAAACAACCTCAACCAACACCAACCGAAACTCAACAACACCAACCGGAAGTATCATGTTACAGTAGGCCCCCTCTTAACCGACCCACATGGGACCGGACCAAGGTCGGATAACTTAAAAGGTCGGTTAAAACGAGTAATCCTCTAAACACCTAAAAATTAAAGCTCTATTGATTTAGGGTTCTATTAACATAATTCTAAAGCTGTTAGTTTATTATTTAGAAAATAAACTATAATTATTACCTGTCAATATATATTAGAAAGAAAAAAGAAATATAATTATTAACCTATTTTCCAAAATAAATACTGTAGAAATGTCACAAATCACCCCAAAACACGGTTAAAACGAAACCTTTTTATAAACTAAATAGTAAACGTGTTGAAAAAAATTCTGATGTTTTGATCACGCTATTACCTTTAATAACGTGATCAAATGTTTTAGCAAATCTTTTTGTAATGCGGTGTTGATTATTAATGCATCTACTGAACGTTTTCATAAATTAATAAATAATACTATATTCAAAATATTTTAACTCGTAACATCCTGTAGAGTTGAGCGTGACGTTCCTATCGCCGAGTATGGAAACGGAAATGCCGCAATTCCTGGAAAAGGGCGGTCAAACCGAACTGTTCTAAAAACAGGGTCGGTTAAAACGATATTTAATCTTTGATCAGCAAGGGCGGATAATCCGATCGTCGGTTAAAACAAGGTCGGTTAAGAGGGGTCTACTGTATTTATTAATTAGGGGCCAGCGACTCAGACGTTGAGTCCTGTCGCTGCGCTTGGAATAAAATTGTTACAATGGCACGTGTTTACGCATAGCGACTTCAAGGACTGACAACAAGGTGACAACAATGAAAGGTCACAACAACAACAAGGTTGGTTTTGACTTCAAGGTATCAACAATTAAATCAACGATACCACGCAACGAGACACATCGTCCTGTCTCCCAATGTGATAAGTCCCTGAAAAATTGATATACCGGGTGCCCCATAATAATAGTCCGCCCTTACTTTCCTCTATATTTTTTTCAAATATTCTCTCACCACCACCAAACATTGTTGGGTAGTTAATACTTCATTTTTGAGTGGGTGCTCAATTTTGGCCGCCATCTTTGATCCGCCATATTGGATCCAAAATAATTTTTTTATGTAAAAGTGGTGTTATGGGCCATAATTAACACGTTGAGTGCTAAAAAACTGTAATAGAGGGTCGTATATGCTAATTTTTTTCCTTTTTTTGTAGTATTATGTGTAAAAAGTCAAAATATGACTTAAAAATGCAATTGAAACCATAATAGTCCCTTGGCGGCCATTTTGAAAATATGGTAGGAATTCCTACCACGCGCACCCAGGGACAGTCAAACCATGGGTTCATAAGAAAATTTGCTTATATTTGTCACAATTTCTTCATTTTTGAAGCAAGAACATTTACAGAATACATTTTTATGAATTACATGAAATAAAGGTAAAATATGGTTGACACAGTGGCGGCTGGTCGATTAAATGAACAGGAGGACTCACTACTAACTACCAAAAGAGTATTACGGATTTTGTGTATTTCACCTACCTTCGATTGCTATTCACATTTCATGGTCTGTATATTACCAATATCCGCTGAATTCACTATTAAAATAATATTAATCACTTGTCACCATCCCTGATTACCATCTCATTGGAGTAAAATGGATACGTGAAACACAGCATGTAAATAAATAACCTCACTTTAGCTCCCATGCCTTACCCACTGTTTAGGTTACATTACGGTTTGGAGGTTAGAGAGGTTGGTTGCTATGGTTACTAAAACGAGCAAACAACAGGTGAGCCAACATGAGTCGTGCAATCATAACGGCAGCAAAGGTTTAGTTTCTTATTGCCCTAAAGAGATTGTGGTGGCTGCACTGATTGCTGATGTGCGCACGCATCTTCGGACTCTGCCCTAGCCGCCCTATATCACGACATGGTAGTGACGTCAGAGCACCCTCCCCACTGACTGCTCGATTTGCCATAAGATAGCATGCGTTAGGATTGGGACGCTCGGGCTAGCGTCCGCGGGATATAGTACGCGCAATAGCAGATGATACCTAAATACTTTCGCAACATATTTTTATGCATAAAGTTGAAATGAATTTATTATTAATGGTCAGTGTAATGAAAATTAGTAGTTTTTAAACATTTATTGGATACATATTTAAACTAATTTGATTCAGTATGTTTGAAAATCTTCTGGGGGGCGGCGTCTGAGAGTCCTTATGGGCCGGCCGCCACTGGGTTGACATACAATACAATATGGTTGGTAAAATACACAACTTCACTGTATCACTAAAACAAACAAAAATAAAACCCCGGAGACTGAAATGAACTTGTGAAATAAGCAACGTGGGCTTGTCCCGAGGAGCGGCGAAAACGCTGTCCACTTGCTACGAGTGCTGGAAGCACTCTGACCTGATTCATCGAGAGCAGAGTGGGGATAGGAATTACTACCATGCAGTGGCGGCTCGTGTGTTGGTTCAATGGTTCAGTGAACCCCCTAAAATAATCAAAAGCAATACATTTTTTAAGTAAAGAGTAGAAAAACCCATTGTTAAACATACTTTTATAAACAACATGGCAAAAAAACTATTTTTGCGTCTGGGCGAAGCTCTCACGCAACGCTGGCAGAGCGAGGTTCAGTTCGCCGAGTGAACCCAGCTGGCTGGGCGAGGGGTGTGGGGGGAGTGGAGGGGGGCTTGCTTGAAAGCAATGGACCTACCGCTAATGCTCTCTGCTAGCGGCGAGCCGAGCGCTGACGACATTGGCCGACCTCTTCCGAAAGAGTAGTTTCTTTCCTAACCACTTCTGTTTCAGCAGCATCCTACAGGATGCGCGCTGTTAAGCTTGATATTGTTTTAATGGTTCGGGCGATGTTTAAGTTTATTTATTTAAATATTTTGTGATTTCTATGTTGTTTTTAGTTATAAATACGTTTATGTCAGTTATGCAATTATGCGTTTTTAGCTCTGATTATTGAAAGAAAACAATCGGCGTAGCGGCCAAACCATAGCTTTCTGTAAGAACACTAATTAAGCTATTGAGCAACGGTAATAACGCTATTGACCTAGTTAATTTTGGATTTAACATTTTAATGTACATAGTAGCATAATACAATTTATCATCAAAGGTATAGTGCTTTAATCCTACAGACTATAAGCATTACACTCAAGTGTAAAATCAGGTATGTCAAGAATTGCAGGCACTACGATCTTGTAAGCATTTAACGTTTTTAAATACTGATTGACTAAAGACAATAACTCTAATATAATACATTGGTATCATGTATTATCAGCTCTGAACCCCCAGTACATAAACTCACGAGCCGCCACTGCTACCATGCGCACCCAATGTGTTAAAAACTAGACTTTTTCACTGATTACAATGCCACAATCTGATCTTTGATACCTTCATTGATATTTAAGATAAAGGAATTTTTTATAAATTTATTTTCAACCAATTTCAACTTTACAAATTGATATTACCAAATAATGACAAATACAGTACACCTCGGATTATCCGGACCCCACATTATCCGGATCCTGGATTATCCGGACTGGTCCACCTGAGAAATTAAAAAATAAAAATCACAGCGAAAATACGTTTTGAGTGAGTTTACAGGTGAAATGCGCCTTCTAAAATAAAATGCAAATGCAATATATTACTGTAAGCATTTGGAATCACAATAATTGAAGGAACTGCATTGCCTAAACTAAACAGTACATTACAGCATTTTCGTGAATGTAGTTTTCTGGATTGCTAATTGGGGCACTAGCAGTAATCAACAAAGGCAAAGCCTACGACAATTATGCGAGTTTGTTTATTGCTGTCATTTGATGTGTGATTTTATTTATTAAGAAGAGATACTATAATAAATTTTGAGTTACTTGTCATGATTAGTTCAAGTTTGGGTTATTATGAGTCATTATTTAATCTTAAAAAATTAAATATTTTAATCTGGCCTTTTATTCCAAACCTAAACATTAATGTACTGAGCATGAAATACGGCGGGCGGCAAAAACTGTAAACTCATAAAGTGTTCTGCTAAACATCAGCTGAAATGACTGAATGAAATGTTTTTGTTGAACTGTCAAAGCTTCGTTTATGTTTCTCAAAGTCTTTTACGTGTAAATTTGTGTTTACTTTACCATATGATGTTGTATTTGAGTAACTACCCAAACAAATAATAAACAATAATTCCGCTAACAACGCACTCACTCACCCGCCGTATTTGCTGCTCGCGATTTTAACATGTTGTTCAGGCTTGATACACAGTATGCAGCATCAATTTAGCAGGGGCTAAGGTATTCCATCGCTATTTAGGCGATCTTGTAATGACCTCGGATTATCCGGATTTTTTGTTATCCGGGACGGTGTTCCGCCACATTAATCCAGATAATCTGAGGTGTACTGTAACTATCACTTGCCATTGTTGAGTAATTTACCGTACACTTCTCTTTGACCGTACGAAATGGTACAGCTTTGTCATACGTCACCATCAATGTTTTTGAAGACATTTCCTTAGGAAAGTAAACTTAAGCAATGTTTTATATATTGAAACGAAAGCAAGGAAGATGATATTCTTATGATATAATTAAATTCAACTTTGAAAATGTTTCCTGTCAATTTATCAATGTCGGAAACCTCTGAAATAAGCGTTTGCCAGGCATTTGTATAAATTAATCTTAAAAACCAGTACCGGAATGGAGTTCCGTCACCATGTCACAATTAATCTTACGTTATAATAAGACAACGTCAATTTATATATATATAATATAAGTATTCTCTATTCCATGCTAAATAAAAACTGGATAGATTGACTGCATAGCCGAGTGGATAAAGCATAAGCCGGTTCGATTCCTGACAGGATCGAAACTGGGTCCAGTTGCCAATTGTCATTGGGCTGTGAATCGAGATAATAGATGATATCTAACAAAAGGTCGCCGTTAGATAGTAAGAAGACCCGTGGTTCCTGATCAAAACATGGCATAGAAATACTTTAAAAAACTAACATTTTTAACTGAGCTAACCTTGCACAATTTACTAAGAGAAATATAGCACGATTTACTCTTGTATTCTTGGGGAAATATAGTTGGTTGAATTTTACAGTCTTGATATATTTCACAAATTTATTCCTACCGTAACCTGCGCTCGGTATGTTTCGTCTACCTACCTTTAAATGGTAAACATAGTGATCATTGAGGAAATATTAATCCTGCTGATCACCCACAATCAAATATAAGGCTTCTTTGACAAAGTTTTTCCTGTGATTGGTATGGTGAATGGTATGATTTCGTTAATCTACTATTGGTAGACACGTGCAGTAGTCACCCAAAACTTTCTCCTTAGTCTAGACAGGATATGAAATAAAACACCTTAACCCCTAAAAAAATTGCTTTAAAAGTTTTTTAAGCGGTTTTTATTTCCAATAAGTGTGTTAAATAATCTACTAAAAGTCTAATAAAATCGAAGTCTAGGAAATAGGTTTTTCCAATATGGCGTCCTGATATTTGAAAAAATATACTTAACTTTGTTCATTTTCATCATTTTTAGAGTGTTGACTCGGTACCAACACGTATCATTGCTGGGTGGCTAATTCTTTATTTCGACAGGATAATAATTTTTCGGCCGCCATCTTGGATCCACCATATTGGATATCAATTTTTTTTATGTAAAGATGATGTCGTGACACATCATTATGAACTAGATTTTTACGCTGATTACAATGCTGAAATCTGTTTTTGAAAATATGCATTCATTAAAAAGATATGCACAAATAAAAATTTATCCCTATACATTTCTTATGGACATTTCATATGTTCATTATTTTTTGGGATTATTTTCCTGCTATCTCTTATTATAATAAAGACATGTAGGCCTAGTTTGTTTTGGTCTTAAAATACTCAGTGAAATACCGGCTTTAATTTGAGATATCAATTATCAACATCGGGCAAGTGTCAGATGAGCTATGAGGTTCAACTTAACTTAAAAATAAATTTTTCAGAAATTTGTTTTTAGTTAAGAATTAATATCTCCGGTTCTAAATAAGGTATCTATCTATATTATGAATTCTGTAAGCGATTTTTTTTTCAATCAAAATTGTGAGAGTTTGACAGCTCGCAAGATGATGGGAGAGGGCTCAAATTAAAGGTCTTGGTCCCAGGGGGTCGGGAAAAATACTGAAATTACTTGAAACTCACCAGGAAACGAGAAATAACGTAAAATATCTGCCATATAAAAAGCATTGGGATCTTAACACGTCTGCTTTGTTTACATTTAAACATGTGGTACTAATGTTTGGTTCAAAGCCATATGCTAGATGATGACATGTGGGGTTTTTTTCAAAATGCAGCTAACTATGCACGTTCAATGTACTATTACAAATACATATGAATCTATATTATTAATTCTGTGAGCGATTTTTTAAAATCAAAGTTATGAGAGTTTGCGAGCTCGCAGGATGACAGGAGATGGCTCAAATGAAAGGTCTCGGCCCCAGGGGGTCGGGAAAAATAGCAGATTATGTCCAAATATACCAGAAAATGAGAAGTAACAAAAAATATTTTTCATTTAAAATGCATTGGGATTGAAAAGATTGAAAAACGTCTGTTTTGTTTACATTAAACATGTGGTGCTAATGCTTGATTCAAAGCCATATGGTAGATGTTGACATGTGGGATTTGTTTCAAAATGCAGCTAACTATGCACGTTCAATGTACTATAACAAAAAATATTTTAAATTTAAGATTTTCTGATTTTATAATAATGAAGGTAAACAACCCAAATTCCGGTCGGTTAAGGTAAGACAGAGTTAATATTGTCTATGAATCTGAACCAGCTGCTCAGGCTATATTTATTTTGGCTAATTATACTTTAGAATTTAATTGAAGTTTCGAATCGTATATTTATGTCACAAAAATAAATTATATTATTTAGTAATACATTGTTTAATGAAGACATAGTTATCCAACCTAAATCCCTAATAGCGGTCGCTGCATTCCTAATACCGGTTTTCACATGCCTAATTACGGTCGCAGCCAGAACGACGTTTTATGAGTTAATTTTCAAAGTAAAATGGATTAAATTGAAAGGTATATGTGGACCAACGTGTGTATTACGTAGCAAAATATAATATATGATGAGCCAAGATAAACCTTTACCATCACCTACAGATTTGCAGTGGTTCGAATATGGATAAAAATAACATAGTGAATTCTCTATTGACATAATGTTTCGATGCATGACGCTAAAGCTACTGATGATTTATTGCAGTAGAACGTGTTTGATTCTACCTTCTATAATTCGAAAACTTTGATTTTAATCATTTCGTTCCTTAGTATTTTATTATGTTTGTGTAAAAGTATGCTCGAAATCATGAATGATCACTAAAAAAAAAGAAATAAAAGTTTAGATAAAGCTTGGAAAAAGCTATATAGCTTGGATAGCTCAATTATTTTGTTATGTAAAACATGCTAGCTACTAGAGGTTTATTGACAATCAGTACCTAAGGAAAAAGAAAACCAAGTTTTAAATCACATGTAGACATGTTATTGATTGTAATAAAACTATATATATAAGGCAAATTTTTGTATCAGATTGCAGAGCCGTCTATTAAAAGTAGTAGTTCAAGAAATAATCGATTTTTGTGTCCTCAAAACAATGTGATTCCCCTCCGCCGCCAAGTCTAATATTTGCAACATCTCTACTATACTCCTTCCGACGCAGATGAGCCAACAATACAAATATGATGTCTTAAGTTTATAATTTCATCATTAAAGAATTGAGTGTCGTTAGTTGTGTTAGTTTTTATTTGTTTATTTTTTATGAGGAAATACGGGTGTAGTCGATAAAACACGTAAGTATCCAAAAGGTAATGAGTTTTGTCCTCAAAGGACAAATCAAAATGAAACAACAATTACTGTAATGAATTTGTAAAGAATAAACTTAAAAATTATCAATAACCGTAAATAGAAAGAATTAAATCCTAATTACGTTCGCGGCCATTAGTATCGACCGTAAATAGGAAAAATGTATAAATTACCTTCCCAATTACAGTCGCAAATATTTAAGGGTTAAAATAATGTAAAACCTTAATTTTATTTATGTAATAAATAAATAAACTAATTGTTTTGAAGCGAAAACCTTTTGTTAGACACAATTAGTATTATTTAGAATTTAGAAGCTTATTTAACTTAGCTTGTTTCTAATGGATTCGCACAAGAAAGCAGCAGTCATCCAACGGAAATGACTTACTCATCTCTTCATAGCTTTCTGAGTGATTGTTGTGTCAGCTAATTTTAAAAGTTTTTATACTTTATGGTAGATCGAAACTCACTGTTTACGTTAGCTTAAGACATTGCCAAATAGGACCGTCTAAGATTTTATAGTGTTTAACTGATTGAGCAGTGACGACCAGCGACCGGTATTAGGCAGGCGACCGGAATTTGGGTTGTTTACCTTAAGGGTTTGAGTTTTTCATAATTTAAAATTATAAAAAGTTAAGTACGTTTGTTTAGTTTGTGTTATAGCGATGCAGATTTAATACCAAATGTTTTATACATATATATAATTACGTAAGCGAAATTTTTGCGAAGAAATTGTGGGCGTTTGGAAGGTCGCAGGATGATGGGGGGGGGGGGGGGGCTGAAACTGAAGGTCTCCATCTCAGGGGCTCGGGGAAAATTCTGAAATTGCAATTTTGTGGATCCAAAAGCCTATTTTCTAAGAAGGTATTTTGTACTATAGTAAAGAAGGATTATGCTTAGGGGCTATTAGCTCCTTCAAGCCTCTAGTTAAATTTATTTTGGTCTTAAAATACTCAGTAAACTATCAGCTCTCAAGTAAGCTGACGCTCAATAAGATCAGACTAAAGATTATGTGACTTTATGAGCTTTCACTCAACATGAATTCATTTTACTTGCATGATTTTACTTTTCATTAACAATTTCTCTAGTTCCAAAGAAGACTCAAAATTCGTAAAGGTCTTAATTGACTCAGTAGATTATTGGCTTTCATTTGCGTTAAAAATTATTTTGATAGATTGAGTTTCAGGTGTGTTGTGGTTCTAAAACCCATTAAAAATTAAAATTTTCAGACATTTTCGTTTATATAAAGACTCATGTATCCAGTTCCAGGAAAGGTCTGGAGTTCTGAGTATTTTTAAAAGACTCAGTAAAATATCAGCTTTCGTTTGAGACAATGATCATTTGATTCGAACAAGTTCGGAGTGAGTTACAATCCACTATTAAACGTAAAATTTAAAAATAAATAATCTGTATATCGTAATGAGCCTTAAAATGCGTTTACAGCTTAACCGATTTAACATATCAATATTTTAAATAAAAGCCGGTTTATCATTGTGAATTTGAAGACCAAAATGAACCAAATAAACATACTTAGTTAAAAACAAATTTCAGAAAAATTGATTTTTTAATTACAGTGAGACTTATAGCTCATCTGTCACTTGACCGATGTTGATGATTAATATCTCAAATTAAAGCTGGTATTTCACTGAGTATTTTAAAGCCAAAACAAACTACATATCTTAAATATAATGCGAGATATAAGAAAAATAAGCCAAAAAATATTGAAAATATGAAATGTCCGTAAGAAATGTATAAGGATAAATCTTTATTGGAGCATATCTATTTAATGAATGCATATTTTCAAAAACGGATTTCAGTATTGTAATCAGCGTAAAAATCTACTTCATAAAGATGTGTCAAAACACCGTGTTTATGTTTAAAAAAATAAAGTTGATATCCAATATGGCGAATCCAAGATGGCGGCCGAAAATAATTATCCTGTCAAAATAAAGGATTAGCCAACCAACAATGATAGGTGTTTGTCTCGACTTAATATATCTAAAAAAATGCATTTAAAAAATGTTGTGAGGTAATTTTTTTTCATTAATGATCCCTTGTTAATTTTTTTCAAATATTTATCGATGGTATTTTTTGTTTTTCCAAGGTTATGCTGTAATTTTTAAGTAGCAAACAAGCAAAACCTTAAAGTACATGTCAGTAGCAACAATAAAAAATATGTGTCGAAAATTACCACGGGGAGGGAGGGTTTCATATTGGCAGCCCATGGTCTGCAAGTGTTTGACAAAATATTAATATTGGACGCCATCTTGAATTTTAGACTTCCGGTCCTCCGATTTCCTTAGACTTTTTTCACTAGTAAATTCACATAATTCTTAGTCAAAATAACCAATAAAACAATTTAAAGCAATTTCTTAGGGTTGTCTTAGGAATTTACTTGACTACCTGCTTATTTCAATAAATTAAATTTAAGGCCCTTGATCTTTGGCAAAGTTACACTCTTGTTTTACCTGTGATAGGTAAACATTTCCCGTCCTGTTAGCTTTTTGGATTAAGAGGACTGAAGGGTCGAAATACCAAGATTTCACTGTAGTGTCAGGTGTTCATAAATCATACTTTTATACTTAAAGGAAATGGTGACCAACCCAGTTAGGTATTTTAATCCAAGAACGAATGAGAGGTGAGTGTAGGATGATTGTTGCATGGTCGTGTAATCATGTAACTGAACGGATGGTAATAGTTTCCTTTCCCATTAGTAAAGATACCTCTTTATGAAAAAACCTACCCTTTCAACTGTAGAGTATGAATCCAAGATATATTCCTTGCCATCGATAGTGAGTGTAAGATTTGGAGGATTTTTGCAGTTTTCATAAACCTGAGAACAACCAAAAATAAATTACCGTTATTTTAAGTAGGTACTGGGAGACTGAGCTTTCCTCGGATAAAATAAAACAATCTGAATATGCGAATCAGCTGCTTTGGTTGGGTACTTTGAATTGCTGTAGGACAGAAACCAGATTTTTTTCAGTCTTGTGACCAGCTTCAATTGGTTCCTTATGGCCGAATATCCCATATAAAAAGTAATTAAAAAATCCTAGTATGTACTAAATTTTTGCTTGTACAAACCTTTTTGCTTGTTTTAGAGTATAAGATAATAAGATGTATACTCTACCTTCTTTTCACCTTGAATTCCCCCCCCCCCACATTGGCCTTGTATTTGTTAAAATATTAATAAAATTAGTGCTTACCGTGTGAATGGTTGGACCAAATTGACATGTTATGTACTTTTCTTACAGGAAACATAATTTTCTTTAATTTTCCAATGTAATAGAGAATACTGAATGTTGATAGTTTTCAAAATATTTAGGAAAAACCTAAAAATGTTTCATTCAAACCCTTTCCTTCCTCCTGCTCAAGGGCTACATGCAGGGACTTTTGATATTTTCACCTCCTAACCAGTCCAAACAAAGCTGCAAAGTAAAAACTTGTGTTCCAAAAATGTCCCTCTATATCTTTTTGTTGCCTGGACTAATATGTTAAGAAAATAATTTTGATATTACGAGAAAGTAACTCGGTGTATCGAGAAAATAAATTGCTACATCGAGAAAAAAACAAAAATACTATATAAATTAATGTATCAATTTTCATTTATAACGTGTTTTGTTGCAGCCGCATTCGACTACGATGTTGATGGAATCATCAGGATTCTTCTTGACTTTGGAAGAAACAGGAGAAGGGGTGGGAGGGGTTGTGGAGCTTGGAGGGGGGAAGAGACTGGAGGGGAGGAAGAGGTAGGTGGGGAGAAGTGGACAGGAGGGAAAGGGAGTGGTGGTGCGGTCCATTGGAAGAGGTTGATTTTGATAAGAATGGGTAGAAGAGGATCGTAGAGAATGGGGAGGGAGAGGGAGAGGTGGAGCAGACAGCAGGCCACCGTCCCCAACAAGGAATAGGAATCCCTCTCCCCCAGAGCAACGTTAATCTTCTATATTTATGGAAACATCAAGACCATCAAATATCTATCTTTTTGCCGATGACACGACGATAAATGTATCAAGCAAAAATAAAGAAGATATAGAAATAGAACTTTACACAAAGTCATCTAAAGTAGTACAATGGTTTGAAGAAAATTATTTTGAAATCGATTTTTCTAAAACCAAATATGTTGAATTTACTATAAACAACCAACAAAATTATCAAGATAGCTTAAATTTAATTTTGTGGAATGAAGAAATTGAAAAAGTAAATGCAATTAATTTTTTAGGTGTCATGGTTGACAAAAACTTACAATTTGATCAACAAATTGATAAAATTTGTAATAAACTATCAACAAACTTATTTGTATTAAGAAGATAATCACAATTTTGCAGCAAAAATACATTACTAACGGTGTACCATTCTTTAATTACACCTATTATTACATACGGAATTCAAATCTGGGGTATGGCAAATTCTAACGTTAAAAGAATATTTAAACTACAAAAAAGAGCCCTGAGAAACATTATGAAACATTAAAATTTGTGTGAATATATCAATTTTTCATAATTCAGAAAATAATGTTTACAAATCAACTCTTCGTAAAAACAATACACTCAATATGGAATACCACAGAACAACATTTTACAAACGACATTTACTGTATAATGGAAGAAAATTATATAACAAAATGCCTGAACAGTTTAAAAACTTTCCCATTGAATTCAAATCTAAATTTAAATTATATCTTATTAAGAAAACATACTACTCAATAGAAGAATTTTTCGAAGATGAACATCAAGATTAATATTTCAATAATCAGCATAATCCAAATTTAGTTTAAGTATAACAAATGTAATGCTGATGCAAAATCTTGTCAAAGCAAATAAATATTATTATTATTATTATTATTATTATTATTATTATTATTATTATTATTATTATTATTATTACCTACAAAAGGCAAAGCCCTCACTCACTCACTCATCACTAATTCTCCAACTTCCCAATAACCCAGAAGGCTGAAATTTGGTACACTGTTTCTTTAGGCATTAAATAGGAAAATTAAATGGTTTTCATCCTGATCTGTGACCCTCGGACTCCATCACAGACTCTCTCAAAGATCCCATATTATCCTTATATAAATTGGTGAAATTTTTATATTTAAAAACAGATGGGAAAATCAAGAAATTTAGTAGAATATGTCAAACCAGCTGTCAGGAACAGAAAATAAAATAAATCACTGACTAGAGATACTTACAAGACCTTTCTTCCCTGTAACAGCTGTTATTGAAAGAGCTAATTTAAACCATTTATTTGATCTACATCATTAGAAAAATTACTTTGCTTTTGTCTGTTAGCAAATTTCATTGATGGAATTATTACCATAAGTCTCACGGCAAGACCTAAGCCCGAGACCATGATAACTTTTCATTTTGGGGCCCCCAGAAAAAAAAAACACTATTCAAACGATATTTAAAGCGGAAAACACAGTACATTGTCCCTATGAGAAAAATTCTATATCTCGGTTATTACTCAACAAACCTTGATAAAACTTGGTATGTGGCTTTTTTGGTTCAGATTCACATGATATTGTTTTAAAACCACCACAATTTTGCATGACTGTTGCAGCAGAACTGCAAACTGATTCCCCATGTTATTCTTATGGAAGAAATAAAATAAGATCATGCACATAGGCCTAGTCTGGAGGTCTGCTGCGACAGGGGTATTTTTATATTCAAGATAGTCCCGTAAAACCTTAGAATTTTTTTGACATTAAATCAAGGCAATTTCTATGTTTTGTCTATGATATACTTTCATGAATCAGAAAACTGCTTTAGGATTCTCTAAGTTCGCAAGGTCTGCTGCGATGGAGATATTATTTATATTCCTGCCTAAGTGCCACTCTATACCATATATGAGAGCAGATTCAACGATATTGGGCATAAGCCTTCCCAGGGCAGTCACACCCTTGGGGGCTTTGTCAGCGGGGCGCTGAATCTGCTCACATGTATAGTACAGGGAGGCCAAATAGAAATACCTCCTGCGGGGGGCAGCAATAGAATAACTCCAGTCGCAGCACACCTGCGGACTTTAAGGATTCCGGAGAACATATTTCTGGTTAATGAAAGTTCATCTTTATATTTTGTCCAATACTACTGACCTTTCACTGCACAGCCCAAACTACTTGACTTAGAACTTGAACCTTCGCATGGACCTTAGCATGCTTTAGGGCGTAAGCATCCGCTAAGAATGGTTTTTTAATTCGAAGTTTTACAGGGTTTTGGCGGGGTCGAAGTTTATAAATTTTCCTACACAAATGGAATGGATAATCTTTTGTTTAATTTTCAATGTTCAGTCAACAAGCAGATGGTTCAGCTTCACATACAAATATGTTTTTACAGCTGATTTATGATTTGGTTACTTTCATAATGGTTTTGTGATTGTTTTGTTGATTTTTTAGGTGATATGTACTGTATAAAAGTTAAATTTAGTTTTGTTAGTTAAAGTCAACATTCATTTTTGTACCTTATCTGTTTAATCATAAACTCAGTATGTGCCCTATCTTCATTTAGCCTGCGGGAGTTGCAGTTTTTATCATGAGCGAAGCCACGGGCAACTGCTAGTTTATTATATATTTGTTAAATTTGTAACATGTAAATAAATTTGTACTAATATATTTATATATTATGGATAATTTTTTAGAAATTCCTATATTATTTAAGCAAATGAAGATTTTACATCAAATTTCTTCATGTAATTTTACATGAAATATCTGTTACATTAATATTCCTACCTGTTGAACGAATCGTTATTGAACAGTCAAATCAAATTACGTGGCCCAGACCAATGTTAGTTTTGATATTGAGGGGTTAATTAAAATTAAAATCACTTAATTTTAAGTGACCTGTACTCTGTATACTATAGGCCTATTCTTATATTTTAATGAATATTTGATCTATACTTATCTAATATGCAAGGGGTTTTTTGTTATCGTTATCATTACTTTTCCTTAACTACTGGGCCAATTTTAACACGTTAGCTGCCACGCATATTCTTGTGTTGATTACCAGAGTGCCACGCGCATTTTTTGTTAAAATTCTGTAGGTTATTTATGATGACTTTTAACAAAATAAAATTACATGTAAAAAGATTGGTGACCAATCTGGTCGGCGTTAAATTTGTTTTTAAGGGATATTCGATATTTTGACCTGTCGACCCAATCGGGCTGACAAAGCAAAATTAGAACCTATGAAAACAATGCTACCAGGTAAACTTTGTGATGCGGAAAGTGAAAAGGGACCTCAAGTCGGAATTTTCAGGTTTTGAATTATTAACATCCTGAAGTTCTGCATTAAATTCCGAACAATGTGACATATAATTTATAGTTCTATGATTTTTTTGTCTTTGAATTATTGGCGTTTGAATTTTAAATAGTCAAAACGGGCATTTTAGGAAATCAAGGCCCGAAACTTCAAACGTTCACAGAAAACTTATTATTGATAATTAAGAAATGAATTCGGTATCAAAATAAAGCTGAAAACTAGATCTCTAAATCTAAACTAAAACAGACGAGATACACTCACAATTTCATTGTTAAAAAATGAGAAAGTGAGAAGTTTGAAAAGGGATCTCAAGTCGGAGGGCAGAATACTGAGTGAGGAATAAAAGAAAAATACACCTGATACCTGATACCTGATGTCTTCATCTTTTACCCACAGTGTGGGATTGATGGCGTCAAGAAAATAAACATACTTCAATTTAAATTGAACAAAACACTGAACACACTAAAATTTCAAGACTAAAACTTAACTTAAAATACTTTTGACTTCCGGTACTGTCAAGACGGTGATTTTTGGACTCAATGTTCTTTTACAACGAAAAACTTGAAGTAGTTCACTTATCTGCCGATAGATATCAGGAGAGACTAGTTTTGTAATGCCCCTGACGACACTTGTCAGTAGGGGCCTGCACATTTGGGAAATGGGAACTAGAGTCGCTCGCCATGTTATTTTCCATATAAGCGACTTGAGGTCCCTTTTTGTCTGAATGACATAGGCTACTAAATTGATTATTTTTGAATATTTATCGGATTCTTATCGCTAAAATAACAGAATGAATATGTAAAGGAAAGATTAAGGAATCGTATCCAATTGAAACCTAAAAATTGATATTTTTGACCCGATTTGACTAAAATGCCCATACTGTAAAATTTACTCCAGCGACTTGAGGTCCATTTTCACTTTCCGCAAGTAAGCAAAATTAGAACCTATGAAAACAATGCTGCCAGTATGCTTAATATACCAGTAAACTTCTTTGTAAACCATTTTTGGGCTCACAACAGATAAGATGAGCTCAATAACAGTGATATGTTAGGTTTATTCAAAGTTATTAAATAATTTTTAATAATGAGAAATGTTGCTAGGAAATGATGCCAACCTGATCGGGTTAGCGAAATTGACGCGAATGCTTGAGACACTTCCAGTAGGCTTAGAAAACTGCCACAACGCTACCTAGAAGGCTTGGGATGTACTACATCATGTTAGTTCCCCAGAGTGCCAATAGGAGCCTACCAGAGACTTAACGGCGATTTGGTCAAACGCTGCACTACTCCGGTTGCCGACCTGATCAAATAGTTGACACGGTGCCGAAATTGCACATAGTTCCCACAAATATTCGAGCACTTGTCATATCTAGGGAGAATCTTTTCAATTCGTACTGAAAAGAATTCTGCACTTGTGCATGCAGCCACCCACTGACACCCATCTTTAAGTTCATCGTCATTCACAAGCCGACAAAGGTCAAAATGGTGTGCAGAAGAGTTTGTGAAATTTGTAGGAAACACTCAGATAAGTAATTTTGATTTTTTTCCGAACTGTAAAGATGGTCGCACTAACATTCACTATGAAGAGAGGAGTGGCCAACCACCTGTCGTTACTGACGATCTCGTCGGCGAAATCAACGATACAGTTCAGGGAAAAAGGAAATTCAAAATTACTGATCTCTCTGAGTGTTTCCCACAAATTTCACAAACTTTTCTGTACACCATTTTGACCTTTGTCGGTTTGTGAACGACGATGAACTTTAAGATGAGTGGCTGCGTTCATAGGTGCAGAATTCTTTTCAGTACGAATTGAAAAGCTTCTCCCTAGATATGACAAGTGTCTAAATATTTGTGGGAACTATGCGGAAAAGTAGTTTAAGGTACCCTCTTTAAGATGTATATAATAAAATTGTAGTAAATGCATTGAGAATTTGTTTACTCCCAAACGGAACTTACTTTCCGAACACACCTTGTATAATATGGGAAAAGAAATTTCAAATAGAGGTCTGCGGGTACCCGAAAATTCGGGTAATCACGTGAACCTGAGTGGTCGGGCGGGTTCGACACGTCTCGGCCTTTGTTCGCCATTTGAATATGCAAAAATTGAATATCGCCATTTGCCTAAAGGTGGGTAGTGCCCAATAGATACAGAGATAAAGTGATTAAGTGGATAACTTCCTCTATTCTGTCGTAATTTCTGGTATCTGCCTCTTCCATATTTCTTAAACCAACTTTTATTTTTTTCACTGAAGTTTTAGGATAGAGCTAATTGTATGATGAAAACAATAAATTATTGTTGAATATTGTTGTTATAAAATATAAGTACGAGAAGATATAAATCATTTATAAATTCTGAAATAATAAGTTTAGTCATAAACATGAATATCTATTGACTGTATAGATGCAAGCAATAAGTTAGTGAATGATACATTAGATTTTTACTTTGTAATAATACTGCTTGGTAGGCCCATCAAAATTTAATTATATCAATATTTTCCGGCAATTGATACCTGAAGCCGTCCTGAATTTCAGCTAAAATACCCGAACTCGACCCGAGTTTTTTTCAACTTACATACCTGAACCCGACCCGACTCAAATTTTTTTAAACTTACATACCTGAACCCGACCCAAATTTTTTCCATTTATAATATCCGAACCCGACCCGACCCCGAAAAACCCGACCCGACCTGGCTTGAAAAATCACTATCCGCAGACCTCTAATTTCAAATAATGCAGCTTGGAGTTTATGGTAATATTTGATGTGAAGTTTGTGAGAAATTATGTAAAAATGAAAATGTTGCAGACTTATTAAGTTGAACATAAACTCACTGTCTGTAGCAATCCTTTGTTCTCAAAGTTGCGTGAGTCTTATTAATCAAGTTAATCAAATATAAAAAATTGTAAGGTTTTCATCAAACTATTTTAATTTTGTTCAACTGTGATGTGTTAGTCAATATATATATATATATATATATATATATGTATATATAAAGAGTTGTGTGTTGGTATATTTCGGGCTACAGCCAAAACTACATGTCGTAGAACTTTATGGTCAAATGGGCTTAGCAATCAGATTGTTTTGGCAACATATTTTTCTTTTATCCATTTAACTTAAAATCATAAACATTAAAGTCATAGTTGGACAAATATTTCAATAATACATCGGGTACCGTATTTAAGTTGCTATGTAAACATTGAAGACACAGTTGGACAAATATCTCAATAATACATTCGGTATTTAAGTTGCTTTTTACAATTTTAATTTCATCCATAACAGGGGCATGTATTTAATAAATATCATTGGAGTTACTGTAAACATTAGGCTGTTGGAGAGCTGATTACTTACCCACAGTTTCTCTTGTGTACTTTCCCCAGTGTCAATATCTTCAGCATTATCTTGCTCTTTTGCCCCGAGTTCAGTATTTATTTTTGAAATAATGTCATTTTTACCGAAAAATTGAGTGGTGCTAGTGTCCACATACGCTTTCAAATTCTTTTGCAGTTCGGTTGAACCCACTTTAATGCTGAAAAATAAATCTCATTGAATATGAATATTGAGTAAGAATCATCATTTTTAAACATCATATTTGTAAAAATCCAAAGGTTTTCAAACCGATCTTCAAGGTAAATTTTAGTTCATCGTGTTAACACTTGGAACTGATATTATGGTCGTTAGCACTGCACAAGACAATATTTCTTGATGATCTTTAATTTTATATTACTTTGTTATTCAAGATTTTTTAAAGTAATTAATCAAATAGATTAGATCATTTCCTAGACTGTGATTGGATTAAGAAGCAGGTTGATGGTGATAGTAAATTTTAATGTACATTATAAAATGAAATACTCTAATAAATATACAATCATTGTACTCCAGAATTCCTCATAGGAGGCAAACGGACATGTTTTCTATAATCAGGATTTTTTTCAAAGGTTTGGTAGAGGTAAAGTAAAAATTGGAATTTCATCAGTAAAATCTAGAGTGATTTGGCGTCCTAAAATTTTGTTTAAACTATTTGTATCACCTTGGATAAAATCCCTCATCCCTCAATAAGTTTAACCAAGCACTGAGGAAATTGAAATTAAGAAAAATGGAAAAAGTCGTTGACAAGTAACTGAAGGACTCAGTTTTGCAGGGTCTTAATTACAATTTTTTCATGCCTTAATGGCATTTATCAGGAAGGAAGTTTGTCCTAATTATTAACTACTTCCACATTAAAAATTTTCCTTTCATGATTTTGCCAAGAGCAGTTCTAATTTAGAAAAGCAGATTTAATTTTACATTTTAATTTAGAAGAATTAGTAAGATATGTTGGTATTAACTGAACCTTAATAAATTAATTTGATTCGTCAGAATTTTATTTTTGCCTCTCTGAAATACACAAATGCTTTTTAAAAAATTGTTATCTTCTTTATATTAATAGACAAGCATTTTTTCCATATTCCATAAGGTTTTTGTCCTCCTTTTTTTCAGCCATTGTGCATCGTAGCGAAAAACTAAGCACACCGATAGAATTGTATTTTCCTGTAGATGTGCAGAATCCCATTGTAATTTATATTAGTCTCTTAGACCTGTGGAAAATTGAGTTTAAAATTTCAAAAAAATTAACATTGGCCTAATGAGTTGCTGTTTTGGTGATATTATAACGACCAAATGTAAACAAAGTTATCATCATATGTAGATGTTATCATATCCTACTTTTTGTAAAGATTAAATGTAGAACCAGTGCAAAAAGTGGGTAAAAATACATGTTTTTTCTGTCATCTGATGAAATATAAAACCAAAACAATAACAAACAAAAGGCACAAAATTCTTTTGTATTGTTCTATCATTATTTATTTAAATATGCAAGTCATAATTAACGAATTATTTTATAGTTCTATTTTTTAGTGTTTTCAGTGTTACAGTATTTTATGGAAATCAGGATTATTTGGAAAAGGTTGAATATGTCACATTCAAATACAAATTTCTCGCTTATATAAGGAGAAGAGATTAAAATTTGCTGATAAAAAGGAAAGAAAAATGTGCATTGAGTCTCCATACTATCTAGATGAGTACTAACTGACTTGCAACTGGAGTATTCCTGGACATTACATTCAAATTGTGATTTTTATTGGTGGAGAATGGGTAAAATATAAAATTTTAGTGATGGTGATAATAGGAAGAGAGTGGAGGAGAGGAGTCAGAAGGGTAGGAAAGGAGGGAGGGGAGGGGAGGTGGTAAGAAGAGAAAGAAAGTGAAAAGGAGGGAAGAGGGGATAAGGTAGAAATGAAGGGAAGTAGAGAGTAAGGAAATTTAAAGAATGAAAGGAGGGAGAAAGAGAGAGAAATGTGGTAGAGGTGCGGCATAAACTGATGGGATGACTGAATTTTTACTTTAATCTGAAGCAATACTCGGTTCAGTCTAAAAAATAAACGTGGAATCTTATTAAAATAACAATTACTAATCCATGATATAAACTATGCCATAAATAGAGCCTACGCTAGAGGTAAGATTAAAAAAGAGTCCAAGAATTAAGTAGGCCTACTCTTTCTCTTTTGCTTTTGGTTCCCGTTTGGTTATATTGTGGGTTTACTGGAATATGTGTCCCACAAGAAACATATTTATAAATTACGCAATTGGTGTCTGCATAGATCATTTTCAAAATTAGTTATCCCTATTCCTATTTCTCAGTTTGAAAATTGGCCGAATTTTTGACCACTGGCGATCTCTAGTGAAGTTAAATAGTTATTCACCACTACACTGCAGGTCAGTCAATTGCCCCAAACTTCCATTTTATATGTTTCCTTTTAATACGTATCATTGAGAAAACAGGATTTCCTTTTTAAAACTTAAAAATAAAGGCCTGGGAGAGAGGGAATAGCACAATATTACGTGCATTTTTATGTAATTTTTGAAGGTGGTTTGTGTCACTGTCATAAGCGAAAGGGGGGGGGGGGCTGAAAAGGCTGATGTTAGCATTGTGTAATTTAAGGATGGACCCCTTGTGTTCATGAAGAAAATGAAAAGTAGAATATAATGCTAAGTATAAAACAGAAGCAACAATACCTGTCAATATTTATAAGCCAACCTGGCCCGTCCGGTATGACTGGGACATGATGCAGAAAATTATTGTAACTGGGGTTAATCCCTCCCAACACAAGTGTTCCTGATCCTTGAGCAAGACTATACAGAAAGATAGAATACTATTAAAGAAAGTTACATGTCAGTTTCATTCAAATATTATATTAACAATTTAGCAACTGTACAGAAGATATTCCCTATTAGAGGGTAGCAGAGATGAGATCTCGTTAAGTTTTTCGCTGAAAAACTTCAGAATGTTTTTTTTTAACGCAACACATTTTTGAAATTAAATAATTCACATGTTGCTTTTTTTTAAAATAAGAGGGTGGCGGCCTCTTTTTACCTTGCATTTGCCCCCCCACATGGGCCTCAGGCATGTGCGTGGAAGTTATCAAGCAAACCCAAGGAGTGAGCCGGTACAGTACAAGAATGAACAGTACTGCTAAAAGTATGCGGCATCATCGGGACTCGATCCTGCGACGCTGCCGCCACAGAACCGGGGCCGAGTGCGCTACCAACTGCGCCACCGACTCACTGAAAAGATTAATTAATTGAGTATTGTTTTGTTAATCTCTACATTTTATAGAACATATTATTTAAGTTTGATCACTTTCAGCTTAAATTATGTGTTCAAATAATCTGCCATTGACATTTATACTAAGTTGTGCTCTCTCCATCAAACTCCTGAACACGTTTGGTAAAGTACTTCTGAATTTCTTGTGTTGAATTTGTTATGTTTGTTTTGAGGTGCTTGAATATCCTGTGAATTCTTTTCCTAGGCCTTTCTTTTTCCAAAGAAAAGAATATACAAGGGTAAAATCCGGGGATCTTGGGAGGAATAATTCTCTACACTGATAAAATAAAGTTTTGGACTGCGTTTGAAAAAACACCCTGTACTATGTTGCCTGTACAGTACATGTTGAATCGTCTACACCCAAATTACCTGATCAAAGAATATCTGGATGAGTTTGAAAATTCGGGGTTTCTCCTGAGTACAGCAGCTTCAACACCTCAGTGACAACTGAATTGCCATGAAGTGCACGCTGATTATTATTATACCTGTAATAGGGAGCCTATTTGAACTTAGTAGTTTTGCGCCAATCCTGAACCTTTGAAATAGGTTTGACCTCCAAAATTCCCCAGCTGACTGTAAATCTGACCTGATGGCAGACTCATTTTCGCGCTACATAGATGAGCTTATTTGCCACAATATTGCTACAAGATTAGCTGGCAGACATTTAGAGTTGTGACCGTATGGTTCAATATGAAGAGTATGACCTGTATTCCTGTGGCAAAATGTAACAATGTGATTTTTCTACAACATTAAGGGAGATATCATAGACTATATATTGAGATTCGTCTATCATGATTTGACGACGACGGCGGTAATATTTAAGACGATAGTTCCGCAATCACTAAATTTATGCTATAATATTTATTGCTGTTATGGTACTTCAAATCATCCAGATTTTTTGTTATCGGGATCGGGACTTAGTCACATTAGTTCAGATAATCCAAGGTGTTCTGTAGTTGTTTTATAATAAGGTTACTTTTTACTCAGTTCCTTCATCCTATTCCTTTCATGGGATAAGTTCAAATTTGTCGATATAATAAACATTGGTTAGCAAACCTTCGCTCATTATTGGCTAACCAAGTATCAAAATTAACGCTTAAATGATCAATAAAGCTAGTATCCATTTGATTCAGCGCTCATCACGTGGCAGGTTTGGCCAAGTACCACTCTCAACAAATAAAGCTTGTGTAACATTTTTCTGCAAGCAATCACATTGTAATTACAGGCTGTTAAGTAAAGTATTCTAATTAAACCATATTGTCACAAAAAGATAAAGTACGGTACACCTCGGATTATCCGGATTAATGTGGCGGAACACCGATCCGGATAACAAAAAGTCCGGATAATCCAAGGTCATTACAATATCGCCTAAATAGCGATCGCGTACCTTAGCCCCTGCTAAAATGATAATGCAAACGGCGCCGGCGTATCTAGACAGTTACAACATATTAGTCTTTCAAATTTTCCCAGGAATTAATTTTGAAACTTTAAGAACTAAACTTCACTATTAGTCATAAGAATATGTTAACTTTTACCGTACTTAAGGTTTAGGTTTTAAATTTTTATTTCAAACCCAAAAACCTGGTCTTTGACCAGATTAAAATATTTAAAGTATTAAGAATAATTAATAATCATAACTCAAAGCATATATCTCAAACTTGGAATAATCATGACAAAACTTCAAGTAACTCAAAACGTAATAGGCCCCCTACATTAACTCTTCTTAAAAAAATGACATGACATATCAAGTCACAGCAATCAGCTTGCAAAATTGCCATGCGCTACACCTTTGTTGATTACTGCTAGCGCCCCAAGTAACAAACCAAAAAACTATGTTCACGAAAATCCGTAATGTACTGCTTAGGCAATAAGTCTCCTTCAACTATTGAGATTCCAAATGCGTACGGTAATGTATTATATTTGCATTTTAATTTTAGAAGGCAAATTTCACTCGTAAACTGACTAATACCACGTTTTTGCCGTATTTTAATTTTTCAATATCTCGGATGGACCGGTCCGGATAATCCGGGATCCGGATAATGTGAGGTCCGGATAATCCGAGGTGTACTGTAGCTTGTTCCCTCTTTTCTACAGGCCTTAAAATAGGATACCGTCTAGGATATCATATGATATTTTCAGAAAATAACTTCCTCCTCTCCTGCCACACCCAGTTGACTCAGCCACAACTGGAGATGTAATGCGCGAACTGTACTTGTCAGTAAGATTTCATTTTAAAGCATAATGTAGATATTCTTCAAAAGGCCTTGATCTTAAATGACAGACTGTTTTTGACATGTAAAATTCAGGTTAATCAATGCTGGATACAGTTTACATGCAGAAGAAATTATATTTATCAAGTATTTTACCCGTAGCTTAATGTTGAAATTTATACTTTATTATTATTTTGCTTAATATATTTGAAAGTAAACGTTCTGAGAAAATGGTTGCCACCTCAAAATATTTCAACTCTCATACATAAGTAAATGCACTTGACTGTTTCCCCTAAAATCTCATGGCTACAAGTAAATATGAAATTTGAATGCTTGTACTTTCTCGATTTCAGTATTTTAAAGGTTTGGGGTTTCTCTGAATTTGTCACCCACTGATGGGCCAGCTCCTAGAAGATGGGAGCCCCGCTTTAAACCACCAGGGAAGCCTGCTGATTTGCAATTTAATTTATTGCAAATGTATTGTTATTTGTGTCAAAACATAACAGGCTATGTAAAATTATATTTTTTGGGGCAGGAATTGATTACAAATTTTTTAAAGACTTACGTTACTATTTACACGAATAAAATGTACTAAAAGCGTGTACAATTATTTAAAACTTGCTGCAAAACTTGTATTGTACTTTTTAAACGAATAAAATTTACTAAAACTTGTAACGAAATATTTTAGTTCAATAGTATGAAATAGAAGGAGTCAGTTCCGCGTGGTCGCGGCCGTGTTTTCTTTCAGTAATCAAGACATAGTCGCAATTCATCGTAGGTTAATGATTTTTATTTTCAAGAATTAATCAAAAAGAACATTAATCAATGATGGAGGATAATAATTGTAGGCCTCAGTACACAGTTAGTTATTTAAATAACATTCAGTTTTCCGATTTATGGTTACAATATTAATTATCTCAGTATATTTCAGGATTACAGATTAATAATAAAATTGGTTTTAGTCATTTATTAATGTTCAACATTAACTGTGTAAGCCTTATTTATATGTTTACTCTGAATAATTCTCTTTTAAAATAAAATTATGGTTATTTTTATGTGCAAGAGTAAAAATAAAAATTACAGTCAATAAAAATAGTGAAGAATCATCTAATGTTTAATTTTGGGTTAGTATCATATTAATGTGTAATAGTAGCAAAATGCAATTCATAATCGTCAAAGGGAGGGTGGTGCCTTATTAAATTTAATATTTTAAGCATTACACTCGTGTACAACAACAGGTATCTCACGAAATGCAGGCGCGGTCTTTTAAGCGTGTAACATACTCAAATACCGATTATTTTAAGACAATAACAGTTTAGGAATTGCATTCCCTAAACAGTACATTACAGCATTTTCGTGAACGTAGTTTTCTGTTCTGGATTGCTACTTGAGGCGCTAGTAGAGATCAACAACGGCGTAGCATACGGCAATTTTGCAAGTTTGTTTATTGGTGTCATTAAGAAGAGTTACTGTAAGAATTACTTTAAGTTTCGTCATGATTATTTCAAGTTTGAGTTATTTTGTATTATGATTATTTGGTCTTAATAAATTAAATATTTTAACCTGGCGTTTTATTTCATACCTAAACCGTAAGTACGGTAAAAGTTAACATTATATTCGTATGATTAATAATAAAGTTTAGTTCTTAAATTTGTTTCAAAATTAAACCCCCATAAAATTTGAAAGAATAACATGTTGTACAGTCTTGACACACCGTTTGCAGCATCAGTTTAGCAGGGGCTAAGGTACACGATCGCTATTTAGGCGATATTGTATTGACCTCGGAATAACCGGATTTTTTGCTATCCGGATCGGTGTTCCGCCACATTAATCCGGATAATTCAAGGTGTACTGTAGTAGAAAGGAGGTCCAAACCCTGGTTCAAACCCAAGACAAGAAAAAGCCTCTCAGGGTTTGACTCGGGTAACCCAGTCTCAGTAAACTTGCTTCTCGAGTGCGTGAGCGCAATACTCTCTATCTCACATGTAGATCAATCGGACAGCCGACACGAGCCAACGGTAGTTGCAAGAGGGAGTACCGCCGATATTGGGGATGAGCCTACCCAGGACAGCAACACTCTTTGGGGCTCTGACGGTGGGGCACTGGATATGGTCGCTTTTTTAGTGTAGACAGGCCCTTTACGCAGGAATAGAATACCCCCATCTGTCGCAGCAAAGCTAAGCGAATAAAAAATTTCTGTTTTATGAAAGTATATTTGACATGTTTAAAGAACTAAGTTTTTAAAACAAGAACAATGAGTGAAAAAGCAAAACTATATTATTGAAGGATGGTACTGTATGTTGAATTTTTATCTTGAGCGAAGCCACGGGTTCTGCTTGTTATTTATAAATATGCAATACTAGTTTTTAAGTTACTTAAGAATAAATAGTATTCTTTTTTTAATTAAATGAAATGTATTACTTACTTTAAACTAAGTCCAAATTTTTTGTTGTCTATTTTATGGTTTTTGATCAAATAGTTAATGAGTGGAGATCCTCTGTTATTCTTCACTGGAAGAATCATGAGGCCAAGGAGCCCATCAAATTGGCCAACAGCGTTCATGTCTGCAAGTTCAGGAGGCCATTCCGTCAAAACACCAATATTACATTGGTAATCAAGGGCCTGAATCAGTAAGAATAGTAGTTACCTTAAGTATTGTAGTTCTTTATTTAATTTCAATTCTAAGTGTAAAGTTTAATAAAATCCTTGAGTTCACAAGTTTTATGTATACTCTCAGTTACATAATGCACAGCTGTCATCCTGTTTACATGTGGCCATTCTGTCACCAAGTGAAAATAACGAAGAATATACCAGGCACCTATCCCAAATAAGTTTTTCCCCTCCCATTCCTTATTTGTATTTAATCTAGAAATAGAGTAATTTTCCATGGGAGCAGCAGACCTGTCCCAAGTGAGCCAGGTATTGGGAAGTACCTCTGCAAACACAAGCTTCAAGGAGCATCTCACACCCAGCAAGCTGGCGATCACCCCTGTCTCATCCTGGGATTCTCTGACGAGAATTGTCGACTAGATCTGATTGTAGGGTCTTAGATGAACGAAAATAGCTTAAACTGATCAGGAGAGGGGTGCCCTTGTTGTTCTGTTTGTGGCAATGACAAAGCAGACTTGTGGATGAAGCTGGTGGTTGGCAGGTTGGAAGTCCGCAAGGGGCTGCAGTGGCTGTTTGGGATTACAAGGATCTCCTGCGTACTAACAAGGTGCTCTTGCAAGTCAGTGTCGAGCCCAAAAAGAGTCTCGCTAAGTTGCAGAAGCAGAACCGAATCCGCACTGAAGACTAGAGGATCATTGATTGCAAGTAGTAGAAAGGGGTTCAAACCCTGGTCCGAGGCATCAATGACGAGAGTGTCAGGGTGCTTCAGGAACAACATTGACAGGTGTGCGTCAACATCATGAGTGCTCTCTGGAGCGCCGTTGGATACAAAGCCTCCGCATTTCCAGGATTTTCCAGATGAACCTGCAACACAGGTGCAGCTATGGCAGTGCTCTGCACCTACACAACGGGAAGTGATGTGGTATTGCCCTGTTCCAGGAACTCTGGATCAAAAATGGCAGGATAGTAATAATAGGGCTCATTAGGGGCATCATTGTCTTGTGTCTCCCATCAGGGACTTGTGAGTAGTGAAAATAAATTAAAAGAAACAAAGAGGTACTCGGGGGAGAGGAAATAAAGGTTCTTTTCTTCTTAGTATATAGTAAAACCTATGTTCAGGCACAGATAAAGGAATGCATATTTGTTCATCTGTGGTTCTAGCTAATCTCACTGTCAAAATTTGGTACCCAATGAGTGAATGCTACAGATCTTCTAACTCTCCTAAGGCACACAAAAACTATGTCTCTACAATTAATTATTGTTGATGCCTATTTAGTCAAAAGAGAAAACCCAAGACATTAAGGAAAATTTTATACACAGTTTAACCTTGCTTAATTGTTGTACTCAAAAAATACAAATCTGTCATCCATTAAAAATATAGAGAACCTGTAGAAAAACTCTCATACATTGAGGGATCTCTTGCCCCTTGGCAAATAATGTAAATATAAGTAAAACGTACCTCTTTATTCTGTTCAGGTGCTGGCAACCCTATGCTTGGTAACATACTTCCCATAGTTCCTAAAGCAGCACTAAACCCGTCCATAACCGATTGAGGTACTATTCTGGCCAGCCAATAAGACTGTTTGGCTTGTAAATCCTGTAAACAGTTTCATTCAAATTTAATGATAACCAGTGGCGGCTCGTGAGTTTATGTACTGGGGGTTCAGAGCTAATAACATATACATTATACCAATGTATTATATTAGAGTTATTGTCATAAGCCAATCAGCCAATCAGTATTTAAAAACGTTAATTGCTTACAAGATCGTAGTGCCTGCATTTCTTGACATACCTGCTTTTATACACGAGTGTAATGCCTATAGTCTATAGGATTAAGGCACTATACCATTGATGATAAATTGTATTTTGCTACTATGTACATTAAAATGTTAAATCCAAAATTAATTAAATCAATAGCGTTATTACCGTTGCTTGATAGCTTAATTACTGTTCTCACAGAAAGCTATGGTGCGGCCGCTACGCCAATTGTTTTCTTTCAATAATCAGAGCTAAAAATAAAACGCATAATCGCATAACTGAAATAAACGTATTTATAACTAAAAACAACATAGAAATCACACAATATTTAAATAAATAAACTTAAACATTGCCTGAACCATTAAAACAACATTATCAAGGTTTACAGCTCGCGTTCCGTAGGGTGCTGCTGAAACAGAAGTGGTTAGGAAAGAAACTACTCTTTCGGAATTGATCGGCCAATGTCGTCAGCGCTCGGCTCGCCGCTAGCCGAGAGCATTAGCGATAAGTCCATTGCATTCAAGCAAGCCCCCCTCCGCTCCCCTCACACCCCTCGCCAGCCAGCTGGGTTCACTCGGCGAACTGAACCTCGCTCTACCGGCGTTGCGTGAGAGCTTCGCCCGGACGTAACAATAGTTTTTTTGCCATGTTGTTTATGAAAGTAAGTTTAACAATGGGGTTTTCTGCTATTTACTTAAAAAAATTATTGTTTTTGATTATTTTAGGGGGTTCACTGAACCATTGAACCTACACACGAGCCGCCACTGATGATAACATTTTTTTTAATTGATTAAAACTGAGCTTCTTGGGTTTCCCCCTCCAAAAAAAAAAATCAAGATCAATTAGTTATTGGAATTTCCATCAGTTTACAATGTGGAAACTTTTTCTTCAATAAAACTTTACCATCTTTATAGACCAATAGACTATTCTAGTTCCCCCATACAGGGTAGTAGAAAAACTAAAATGCATTTGAGATGTCTTGCAAATTTCTTTCAAGAAGTATCTCATTTTTTTAGCAGTAATAAAAGTTCCTTAACCTTCCTGAGCTCCTAAATGCATCAATAATGTTTATTTGAGCTACAAATATGAAACTTCACACAGAATAACTGCCTGTTAGTATATTGAATTCTGTGACCACGCGGGTTTCCACTGGAAAGTGCTGCTGCCTTGGTAGGCGTGACGCCTTCAGTAATAAAGGGTGTTTTCTTTTTTTAAACACAACCCAAAATTATATTTTATCAGTAAAATGATTAAACCTTCCAAGGGGAGACGGACTCAAGGCTCGAGAGGTAACCTTATGCCAGAGGGTCATAAATCTCACAGAACCTCTGGCCTGGACTGAGGGCACGAGGGCTGGAACAACCCAGATAGAGGTGACTCACCGAGAGAGGAAGGGGGAGGGGCACTGAGGTACGTGAGAAGGCGCTGGAATGGTGATCAGTTACACATTGTTACACAGTTACACATTGTGCTATCAATATTTTTACATATCTATATTATTAATTCTGTAAGCAATTTTTTTCAATCAAAATTGTGAGAGTTTGACAGCTCTCAGGATGATGGGAGAGGGCTCAAATTAAAGTTCTCGATCCCAGGGGGTCGGGAATAATATCAGATTATGTCCAAATCTACCAGAAAATGAGAAATAACGAAAAATATCTTCCATTTAAAATGCATTTGGATTGAAAAACGTCTGCTTTGTTTACATTAAACATGTGGTGCTAATGCTTGATTCAAAGCCACATGCTAGATGTTGACATGTGGGATTTTTTTCAAAGTGCAGCTAACTATGCACGTCCAATGTACTATAACAAATAAAAATTTAAATTTAAGATTTTACAATTTTACAAGAATTAAGGGTTTGAGTTTTTTCATAATATAAAATTATAAAAAGTTAAGTACGTTTGTTTACTTCATGTTATAACGATGCAGATTTAATACCAAATGATTTATATATATATAATTACGTAAGGGAAATTTTTGTGCCGAAAATGTGGGCGTTTGGAAGGTCGCAGGATGATGGGGAGAGGGGGGCTGAAATTGAAGGTCACCATCCCAGGGATGCGGGGAAAATACTGAAATTGCTTTAAGATAAAATATAAAATATAAAATGAGAAATAACGTAAAATAGCTGTCATTTAAAAACCATTGGGATGTAAAGGTCTGCTTTGTTTATTTAAAACCAAATGCTAGATATAATCATAATTTTGTGGATCCAAAAGCCTATTTTCTAAGAAGGTATTTTGCACTATAGAAAAGAAGGATTATGTTTAGGGGCTATTAGCCCCTTCAAGCCTCTAGTTGTTACTAAAACATAGACATGTCAACATATTTCTCAAAATTGACTCATAGAGCCGCAATATTTTTAAAAGAACTCATACCAAAATTAATACAAAAGAATTGTTTAAATTAGAAACTGCTTGTAATGAAATTAAATGTGTTAAATGGCTTTATCACTTTAAGGCCTCCTTTCAGAAACGAGTTATTTTCTACAATGTTTTTTTTTTCTTCAAAAATCTAGATGCTTAAAAATTTAAAACGTTACCGGTAATATCTCAAAAACCTTATGTAACAAGTATTTTGTAAATGCATCTTTTTAGAGGACTCAGTTACAAATCTAATGTTACCAAAGTTAAGGAAATCTGTTTGTTATTATGGAAGAAATATCAATTGTTTTTATGTGAAATCACAGCTAATGGGCAAATCAGTGGTGTTTGTTTCCTTTGATTGAAACATCAACCAGTAACTTTCAGGTTACCCATATCAGCCGACTGGTTGAGTCAATAATATCCATGCCATTTACTTCGAATTCTGAGAAATAGTTTATTTAAAACATAAAAATAAATTTTGTTTTCATTCATACAATCAACATATGTACTAGAAAGACTATACCTAAGCAATTAAAACCAAATGCAAATGAATTCAAAAATCCTCTAAGGTCTGAACAATTTTTCCTCTTTTTCCTCTGAAAATTTAACACACTTCTTGTACACACCAGATCAAATAACACGTCCCAGTCCGTCCATAAGAGTAATGTTAATTTTAGCATTGTGCCTAGGGACGGCCTGGGCCACGTGATTTGACTCGGGCTATAAATAAAAATTTGTCAGCCCTTAGATTATTTCCCTAGTCTGCCTGCTCTTGTTTTTATTTGTTGTGTTTTGATAGGTCAAAATAATATAATTGTTTAAATATTTCAAATGTTTTTTGGTAAAAGTCAGAAAAACTAATGTTACATCACACTTTTGCAAAATAGGTATCCGAGATTTTTTTTGCTAGCTACAAGTCGACCGCATAGTGTTACATGACCAACCATGTATGCAGGTCCGTTAGTTATCATATGCTCTGCCTTCACATTTGCAGCTACTGTACCCTTTCTTTAATGTAATCCAGGGAAATATGTCATTTGAACTTGGCCTCTTTTGGCAAGTAAAAAGCTACACACTATATATAAGGTATTTCACTCATTTTACACCTCCAATAAACATAACTACTTTTTCCATACCTCTATACTTTCTTCCATGTAATATCCTTTGAGTTTACCCTGACGATACAAAATCTCAAATGATCCCTTTTTTTCTGACTCGAAGACTTCTAAATCATCAAATGTTTGTATATTACCTGTGAAATTGGAACAAAAACAACACATTAAGAAAATAAGTATTCTTGAATTATCTAAAAAATTTAGAAATAATTACATAACCCATACTCAAAATATTTAACTTCAGTCAAAGTATTTAAATGAAACTATTATTTTTTGAATCATAAGATGTCGATTTTTTAAAATTAATTAGTACCAACTATCTGAACAGTAGTCAGTAGACCCCCTGACCTCATTTTAAACCGACGATCGGATTATCTGCCCTTGCTGGTCAAATATTAAAGTTCGTTTTAACTGACCCTGTTTTGAGAACAGTTCGGTTTAACCGCCCTTTTCTAGGAATTGCGGCATATCCGATACCATACCCGGCGATGGGAACGTTACACTCATCTCTACAGGTTGTTAAGGATTAAAATATTTTAAATAGAGCTTTCATTAATTTATTGAAACGAACACAGTCTCGTTAGGGTCAGATAAAAGGGGGTCTACTGTATAATAATTTGTTTTAACTAAATGTTATCTCGATTGGATCTAAAGTTAAAGGTAAAATTTCAAACTGAAAAAAATCATAGCCTCGTTTCGTATAAAGTGCTGTTGTTACTTTATTTCCTTTAACACACCCCAAAATTTCAGTTACCTCTACCCTGTTCATTTAGTAATAAGCTTAAAGGTTCTATTCAGCATATAGTGGTAAGCTCATATTTTCAGCATATAGTGGTAGGCTTTTAGTTTCAGCTAATTTCTCCTAAAGGGAGAAACTGTTACTCTAGGTCTCATGTTAATATCTAATCCTGAGACCAAGAAAACTTTTTGTTTTGAGGCCCCCAGAAGCCAAAAATACCATTTGTTCAAATTTGTATTTGTATGTCTGTTAACACTATAGTGGCCTTAAAAATGGTCTGATCTTAATGAAGTTTGGTACTGACATAAACTGGTTATCACTCAGACGAATTTGACAATCGACCCGATCGGATCACTGGAGAGGCGGCTAAAGGGAGATTAACCCCCTTAAAATGGGTTCTTTGAGTTTTCTTATATAGAAACATAAAATTAATCAAATATTAACATATCAAAATAACATTTGATCTGAAGTTTTGTCTAGTCAGATCTTATCTATTTTAGCCTTGGGCTACCGATTTTAATTAAAAACATTGTTATATTTTTAAGATATTTTGATAAAACTCAATAGTTGGCTTCATATAGTTCATAACTACTAGAAATTGAATTAAACGTATCCAATTTTACTTACCTGTTGCAGCAACCTGTATACTTATTCCCTATGTTGTTCTTGTGGACTATAGAGATAGCAAAATCATGTCCTATCTCGCTTATATTAGATTGAAATATTTATTTGTGTTTGAATTTTGCTGAGTAGACAGATCTGCTGCATTGGGTTTTTTTTGTCATTGCCATCTCTTAGCTGTTGTATATTTTCACCCCCTCATACATGAGACGCTATTTAAAAATAAAGCTTTTTTCATACTTACCGCACATCTGCAAGTCTGCTTGTAGTGCTGCATTGAGTTTTCCTTCTTCTCCTTTATTTTTAACCTTATTTTCACATGTTTTTCTTGAAAAAAGCAAAATATCTGGGAACCAAGTGGTTAACATCAAGTGATACCTTGTAGATCCAATCTTTATTTTAGCAAAGGGCAATCCCTGAGAAAAATAATTGGATTCTGTTAGCTTTTATACACTGAACATTTTATATTTAAAGAAATAAATACTCGTACAAATATAGGTTATTGAAATTTAAATCTATAGCATCCTCTTTTCCCAAAGATTGTGTTGTTTAGATCAAAACAAATTGGTTTCATTATGAATAAATCTGATGAGACTTTCATACAGGCAATGTCTAAATTATTGTTCTACTTTGTTTCAAAGAAATCACTGTGAAATGGTTTATTTCCCTTACAAATAGATGTAATTCAATCTGTTAATCCCCAAATTATGGAAGCAGGAACTACGAAGTGGGCAAGGGAGGGAATTTATACTTACGATCCTCGCGGCAGGTATGATCCTCATGGAAACAAATAATAACCGAGTATAGCCGATCCTAGTGCCGAGTTAGCAAGATCCTACCGTCATTGACTGGAGCATTTTGTTAGGTTTTGTCATGATCGTTTTTCCTATTTGATGAATCATTTTAGATTGTTGTCGGCTTTTATCTTGATCTAAAAGTTATTTGATTGACTGCTAGATTCATACAATCAACCTCAGGAATACATTACATCATGATCTACCACATCACTGCTTGATACAGTTTGAGAGGAAACCACCATGCAGTACTCATGCAGAAACCAGTACTCATGCAGCATGCTGACATGACAGAAAATTTCAATTTTAGGGTTTACACTGTCTATTTTAGATCCAAAACGTAGGGCATTTTCCAACATAGGGGGGTTAAAGGTGCTCCAAATTTTTTGCCCAACGAACTTGACCTTGATATTGTAGAAATCAATGTTTAAGAAAATCGGAGAAATAAAAGGCGACTTCTAGAGTGCCGACAAATATACTATAAATAAATAAAGATCACTAATAAGGGATATTTAAAGTTTAAAAAATGTGTTATTGGCAAATGGGTACCTGAAAATGTGAAGTTGTTATGGTCCCAAGCCTTAGAGCCACCGTGGAAGTGATGCCAATAGCTCACTATTCCTTACGAAATTTGCTGATGAGACTTGAAAACCAGCTATATCTACCTCCAGATTTGAGAAGCAAGACTGAAAAGGACTTTAGACCAGCTCTGCACAACTTACTAATTGACCGTTCATTCTATACCTTAAAAGAATACTACCAACAGATTTTTGACATTTCAGTTCAAGAAGAAGAAGAAAAAAATGTTTTGTAATGAAGCACTGTGTTTGATGAATATGGACCCTTCCTCGGCTGTGCGATACCTCCCCCCAGATCCCTCTCCCATTTTTTATTTTTTATTTTTTTTTATTTATTTACAATTGTCACATTACATCAATGAGTTGACAGGTGACTTGTCCAATTTTCATATCTATACACCTAAACTTAAAGCTAAAACACATACAAATAAAATACACTTTGATACTTAATCCGTAAAATATTCATCTAATGAGTAGTATGCCTTCTCCATTAACCAAGTCTTTAGTATTTTCTTGAATTTTGACAGAGAGTCAATGTCTTTTATAGAGGAAGGTAATCTGTTGAATATCTTTGGGGCCATATACTGTGGTGACAAATGATACAATTTAAGCCTGTGTTTTGATGGTTTTATTAAATGTTTATACCTGGTGTCATGATCATGGGTATGCTGGCGCTCCATGAATCCATCAAAGTCACTTTTTACCATGACAGCGAGTTGATAAATGTATGAGCTATAAAGAGTGAGAATGTTAAATTGGACAAAAAATTCTTTACAGCGAGCAATTTTAGAGACTTTGGCAATCACCCTTATGGCTCTTTTTTGCAGAAGAAAGATTTTTTTTGCACGGTTGGCAGATCCCCAAACTATTAAACCATAATTCATGATTGAAGAAAAATAAGCGTGATAGGTGTCTCTTATTTTATCTAACACATATCTCTAATTACCCGGAGTACAAATATAGCTGATACTAATCTTTTAGAAACATGTTCGATTTGTAATTTCCAATTAAGATTTGAATCAATCTTTATTCCAAGGTAGTCTACTGAATTTTTAGAGAAAATGGTAGTCGAGTTACATTTTATTGAAATATCTTTATGTAAATTGGAGGGAGAAAATTGTATTAACTGTGTCTTTGATACATTCATGGACAGCCCATTAACAGCAAACCAATCCTCAAGCAACTGAAGGTCTTTAGTTATGGTGAGATGCACAGGTTTATCTTCGGTACTTTTACAGATGAGAGCGGTATCATCTGCATATTGAAAAGTGGTTATATTGGTAATTTTGTGAACATCGTTAACATATATAATGAATAAGCATGGGCCTAAAATGGACCCTTGAGGGACTCCATATGGAGCTTTATTCCATTTTGATTTAAAGTTAGTTTGAAATTCATTTATGATAATTCTTTGCTGCCGATTTTTCAAATATGATTTGAACCATTTGAGCTCATTTAAGCTGCCATTTTGAGCACTTTTAAGGGGCCCACACTTCACAGGCCCAGGGGGCCTCACTAATTTTACAGACTTGGGGCCCGGCTTGGCTCTTGGCTGCCCTGTGAAGTCCAGCCATGGCCAGCGATGTCGATGTTGGTATCATATGATACAGTTGGTAGCCTAGTAGCCATAGCCAGAGATATGTTGCTTGTTACTTATGTTACTTGTTACTTATGCTTGTTTACTTATGTTACTGTAATGTGTTCATTGTTAAAATAGAAGTAACTTTTTTATAAAATTGAAAACACCTAAATTTTATTTCCCTTAAAACGATTGTTTTGAATTTTACTATTGTATTGTTACCAAAATTATTTCAAATGTTTTATATCAAATTAGCTTGGTCATTTACTGCAACAACGATTCACTTGGTTATTTACTGACAGGAGGTTGTCCTCTGAAACCATGACATACTTATGTAAAAAGTCTATTATCACTTTTTCCTCTATATTCACAGTTAAAGTTAATCTTTAGATCTTTGGTAAGAGTTAAGCACTGACTGATGTAAAATACATTTTACCTTATTTTTTATGGAAGTAACCTAAAGTTGATCAGAGATCTCACCCCAACTGATCATTAATTGATGCTTATTCCTTCTTTATGGTTTTCTGTTATAAAGATTGCTTTTGTAACTTACATTTTTTAACTCAAGGTCCACTTTGATTTCTTTTTCCACACTGGGAGGTTCCACAGGGTTTGGTTTGCCACTAAAAATCATGAAATGATTGAGCCAATTTGCTAACTAAAATCAACCAACTTAAATAGTAAGGCTGAAATACTTACACCTGTGCTCAGCTGGTGGTGGCAGATGGTCAGACACTGGAGATGGACATGTTTCAATGTTTCATAAATAAATGTGTATTGTGTTTTGTGAAAATCAAACTGAGCCCTCCAGTGGATCAACTTCATTATTGAGATGCCAATGGTGATGATGTAATAACATCGAAACATGTCTACAGTGTCTGATCATTTGACACCAAGTTGACCACAGGCATAAGCAATTCAGTCTTATAATTACTGCTGCTCAATGGATAATTACAATAATAAGTAAACTACACAGAATTAGGCAAATACCATGTTGTAGCAAACCTAAATACCCAGTGAATTTCAAATGTTAATAGATGATTCAGAAAGCCTGATGTCAAGTAAAATCATGTATGTCCATTGCCAACTGAAATATGAACATACTTCAATTTTCTCTCCAAGAATAATATGGTCGGGAAGTTAGTATGCAGGTTTACTGTCACTGAAATATAAAAATGGATGTTTTTTGTCCAGTACTTACGTTCATCCTAATGATGAATGAAAACAATTTCAGATTCGTAAATCCACCTTTAGTCAGCGGGATCTAGATCAACCAAATTTAATAAAAACTGTTTTATATCAGGATCAACCTGATGAATAAAAGATTGCTAACTAAGATAACGCCTGCTCTTACATATGCTCATGAAGTGCTTTTATACATACATTCTAGGCAAATATACAGTACACCTCGGATTATCCGGATTAATTTAACACCGATCCGGATAACAAAAATCCGGATAATCCGAGGTCATTACAATATCACCTAAATAGCGATCGCGTACCTTAGCCCCTGCTAAATTGATGCTGCGTATTAAGCCTGTACAACATTGTAGTTTTTCAAATTTTACGGGGGTTTAATTTTTAAAGAAATTTAAGAACTAAACTTCATTATTAATCATACGAATATAATGTTAACTTTTACCGTAGGTTCACGGAAATGTTGTAATTTACTTTTTAGGCAGTGCAATTCCTACAATTATTGTAATTCCAAATGCGTTCAGAAAAATGCTTTTTGTATTACATTTGCATTTTACTTTTAGAAGGCACATTTCACCCGTAAACTCACTAAAATAATGATTTTGCTGTGATTTTAATATTTTAATTTATCGGATAACCGGTCCGGATAATCCGGGATCCGGATAATGTGGGGTCCAGATAATCCGAGGTGTACTGTAATTTGAAATATATTTTCCTTGAAGCTAATATAATTTGAGATGGTGTTTTTTAGGTTTAACTTATATAAGTTAAATCAGCAAGGTTTTTACCCTCCATAGACGAAGAATGCACAACAAAAAAAAGTTAATAAAGAATAAAGCAAATTCACTCTTTGACAAGTCATACTTGAAAGAAACACATACAGTTTTAATGTACGTGTAATTATTTTAGTAATTGTATCAACAAATAAGCACCATTTGCACAAGTGTTTTGAGAAATAGAATTCACATGAATAAATAATGCAAATGGATGATTTAAAGGATGATGTAGGGCAGCATTTGAGTAACTGGTTTTTGTCAAACGGCCTTCTGCTCAATGAAGACAAAACAAATGTAATTCATTTCTTTGTAAATAACACCGCTGACAGAAACATAAAGAACATAAGCTCAACCAAATCAGGAAAAGTGCTAGGAATCCACATAGATTGTAATCTTAAATGGAATCAACACACCACTCTTTTAAGTAAAAAACTAAGCTCCTTTAGGTATGCATTGAGTGTTCTGGTTAATAACGTCTCCCTGGAAGTTTGCTTAGTTGCTTATTATGCTTATGTAGAATCTTTATTAAAATATGGTATTATAATCTGGGGTATGTCATCAGGAAATAAAAATGTTTTCAAAACTCAGAAAGTGATTATTAGAACAGTTTGCCGCATTAATAAAACAACTGGATGTAAACATTTTTAAAAAAATTTTAAATATTCTCCCACTGCCATGTTTATACATTTTAGAAGTAGCAAATTTTGTCGATCAAAACCCTGACATATTTAATAATTACACATTTAAACATAATTACAATACAAGAAATAACCATCTGTTTCAATACCCTGCACACCGGTCGTCAAAATTTGAAGATAGTCCATCATATATGGGTCTTAAAATTTATAACAAAATCCCACAAACTTTTAAAGTACTGTCTCATACAAAATTCAATAAAGATGTTAAGTCCCTTTGGCTCAACAAGCTGTACTACAGCACTGATGAATTTTTTAATGACAGTAATCTTCAGTAGTGGCTTTGTATTTGTATTTTAACTTTAATTTGTTGCTACTTTGTATTTTTTGTAAACTTACATTAGAAATTTTTCTTTTACCTTCGATTAGTATTATTACAAATTTTATTTGACAATGCACCGGTTTGTTTACATTACAAGATTGGTGTAATGCAAATAGGCTAAAATTAAGTATGAACAAGACCCAAGATATTCAGATTAAGTATTCAAACAAATCAAAAATAAATCATCATTCAAAGCCTTTAAAATTTTTATGAATTATTTTGGATTATAAATTAACATGGGTAGATCATATTAATCATGTCATAAAAAAACTGAACAAAGGAATATATTGTCTGAAGAGATTAAAGTTCAATGTGAGCAAAGAGGTATTCATTCAGATTTACTATGCTTATATTCACTCAATATTAAGTTATGGCACATTAATGGGGGCATTCAAAATATGCAAAACAAATATTCAAGATACAAAAAAAAGCAATCAGAATTAATAGTGGAGTAACATCAAGGACACACTGTAAACCTCTCTTCACCAAACTAAGCATTATGTCACTACCATCGATTTACGTCTTACAATCATTACTATATACAATAAAA
Source organism: Flexamia atlantica (assembly GCA_035578135.1). Lineage (NCBI taxonomy): Eukaryota > Metazoa > Arthropoda > Insecta > Hemiptera > Cicadellidae > Flexamia > Flexamia atlantica. The sequence goes on along the minus strand of JAQJVK010000002.1, from coordinate 37,006,380 downwards.
AATTACAATTTGGATGAAGAAAATAACTACATATGACCATGGAACAAGAAATATGGATAAATTGAAGTTGCAACGAACAAGATACTCTAAAACACAAAGGGCATTTACATACACAAATATAAAGCTATACAACAAGCTACCATCAGATATAAAAAAATTACGTGATGACAAATTAAAAAAATACATGAAGACATTCTTAACAAATCATTGTATTTATGATACAAATGAATTTTTTAAGCTAAAATTTTAATAATGTTATAATATATATATATATATATATATATATATATATAATGAATATTTTGTAAAACATTGTAATGCACCAAATGGTGCCATATACAATAAAGAATTATTATTATTATTGTATAATTTTTTTTTTTTGGTAGGAGGTGGAATGCGTTTACACACACTGAGGGGCTCGTTGTCCCCTCAGTAGTGTCGGTCTCCCATGAGCTCGATGTCCCATGAACTACCGACTAAACCACCTCCCTCGGCACCGAGGACACTAGCCTGGAACTGTTTCACACATTACTTCGGGCTAGGCCTTTGATATTACACCACTAGGGCAACCTCCGTGGGGAAAAGCTGAGGATTAAGGCCGATCGAGGTCGACCTTTTTCGCCCGAAGAATGGCCTGGACGTAGTGCTGGACACAGTTCCAGTTGCCCTCTCCCTGGAGCATAGCTCCGACGATGTTGTTTGGGCTGACGACCACGCCGATCTCAGATGAAAGCGAGGCTCGGCGGACGTGCCAACGGTCGCACTGAAAGAAGGTGTGCTCGGACGTGTCCGGGATGCCGGGGCAATACAGACAGTCCGGGCTGGCGACTTTGCCCATCCGGTGCAAATAGGCTCGGAAGTACCCGTGCCCAGAAAGAAACTGGGTCACGTAGTAATCGACCTCGCCGTGCTGCCGTTCCACCCATGGTCGGACGGAAGGTATGAGCTTGAAGGTCCAACGTCCCCTCGGCTCGGCTTCCCAGTCGCGCTGCCAGGAGTCGAAGCTGCGATCGCGCTCTTCCCTGGCAGCTGTTTCCCGGCCCACTTCAGGCCTCCTCCGGTAAATCGCCTGCCTCTCCCTCGCGAGGAAGAGGACGGGAATGACTCCGGGGATCACCATCACAGTAGGCTCGGAGACTGTGCGGTAGGCTGAAGCGACCCGCAGAGCTCCTCGGCGCTGGACTCGGGCAAGCTGGTCTCGGAAGACTCGCTTCTCGAGAGCGTGAGCCCATACCTCCGCCCCGTACAGCAAGACTGACTGGACGGCAGTCATGAGCAGGCGGCGCTTGCAGGAGCGAGGACCGCCGACATTGGGCATAAGTCTACCAAGGGCAGCGACACCCTTAGCGGCTTTGTCGGCGGCGCGCTGGATCTGCTCGCCGAAAGACAGTCTGCTGTCGACCATGACTCCCAGGTACTTTGCAGCAGGCTTAGTCTCGAGTGTGACGTCACCTACCTGCACCGGGAACACGGTGTTAATCCTCTTTTTGGTGAGGACGACGATCTCTGTCTTACTGATAGCCAGGGACAAGCCGTGATCTCGCATCCACCCGTTGACCTTGGCCATTACTACGCTGAGCCTCAGTTTTGCCTGCTCGACGTTCCTCACAGCGATCAAGGCAGCGACGTCGTCAGCATAGCCAATGAGGCGGGTCTCATCGGGCATGTCTAGCCTCAGCAAGCTGTCGTAAGACACGTTCCAGAGATCTGGTCCGAGAATGGACCCCTGCGCAGCCCCAGGAGTGATGGGAATGCGCCGCTGACCTTCGGTCGTGTCGTACAACAGAACGCGGTCTGACAAGTACGCCTCGATCATACGCAGGAGGTAGGAGGGAACTTGGAACGTATGCTCAAGCGCCCACAGCATATCGCTCCACCTGGCGGAGTTGAAAGCGTTCTTCACGTCGAGCGTGACGAGAAGGACCACGCGCGGGGCGGTGGTTGTGGTCCTCCGCCCTCCGCACTGCCTCAACTACCTCCTGGATAGCGTCGATGGTAGAGCGACCGGATCTGAAGCTGTACTGCTGCGGGGACAAGTCCCCCGCAGAGACGATGGCCTCGGTCAGCCTGACACGCAGGAGCTTCTCAAGCACTTTCCCGGCCGTGTCGAGCATACACAGGGGTCGGAAAGAAGAAGGGGTCCCCGGTGTGCTCTTTGCCTTCGGAATAAGAACAAGGCGGGCAACCTTCCACGAAGAAAAGAAAACGCCTTCCGCCAGACACGCGTTGAACATATCGAGCAGAAGCCTTGGATTCACCTCCGCAGCGAGCTTGAGCACCTCCGCCGGAATGCCATCGGGACCAGGCGCTCTTCTGGGTCGTAGGGATCGGACGGCGGCGGTGAGTTCCTCTTCCCGGAAAACTGGGAAGGCGCCTACCTCTCCGAATTCCCTGACTGGCCGAACTGGGTGGCTGGGAAACAGTGTATCGACGACGACGGCCATGGCTTGTGGTTCCATGACCGCAGGTGGTGAGCGAGCCCCTAGCTTCTGGGTTACAAGTTTGTAGCCCATCCCCCAGGGGTCGTTGTCGATATCCTGACACAGCAGCTTCCAGCACCTGACTTTACTCCGGTTGATGGCACCGCGGAGCTCTCGGCGGGCCGCTCTGTGCTCAGCCGATCTGGCATTTGCATCAGGGCGGTGCCTGGCTCGCTGCGCAACTCGTCGGAGACCAAGGCATCTCCTCCGGAGTTCCGCGATTTCAGGCGTCCACCAGTAAACCGGCTTCTTCCTGTGGCGGCGGGAAACTCCGGGCATCGACTGCTCACACGCGGTCGCGATGAGACGCATTGTCGATGCTGCCAGATCTTCGGCACCTGTGAAATTCACAATGCTCTGGTCTTTGATTACTTCTTTAAAAGTGTCTTTGCTCAGAAGACTGGTGTTCCAGCGTCGAGCCAGAGGAGCAGGTTCAGCGCGCAAGCGCGCACCCTCGGAAAGGACCTTGAAGAGGATCCCCTGATGGTCGCTAGAGGAATACTCCTCGCAGACACGCCAGTCGGAGATCCGCTGGACAATCCCTTCAGAGGCAAGGGATATGTCAGGGATCGTCTCTCTGCACCCCGGACGGCGAAAGGTGGAAATGCCGCCCGTGTTAAGGATACAGAGGCCCGACCTGGCAGCCGACTCGAGGACGTAACGACCTCGAGTGTCGGTCCGCGGGGAACCCCATTCCACGGCTTTTGCGTTAAAATCGCCACCGACTATGACCCCGCCAGAGATTTTCATGATCTCATCCTCAATGGAATCGACCATGTGGCGGTAGTCTCCGATCGGTTGGTTTGGCGTGAGGTAACAGGAGAAGACGGTGAAACCCCTGCTCCTCACCCAAACGAAGCCGTTGCCCGATCCGGAATCGAGAACAGGCACCTTCTCGAGGTCCAAGATCCATATCGCCGCAGTGCCGGAGGGATCCGAGAACCACTGCGCGGAGCGTCGGTTCTGGTACTGCTCACTGAGAAGCAGTAGGTCAGCACCCTGCTCCGTGGCGAATTGGAACAGCAAGTCGTTTGCTGTCCTGCTCCTCTGCATATTAAGTTGCAGAACACTGATCATTTTTGTTGTTTCTGGCGAAGCTCCTGGATGGCCCGCCTGTACTGCCCGCAACGACCAGACCCAGCGGAATGCTTGACCTGGTCGCCCTTCAAGCTGGCTTCTGTACACAGGACACAGGACAGCGCTGCATTGCACGCGCTGGCCCTGTGGTCCTGGCCGCCGCACTTGAAGCAGAGCTTGCTTCTATCGGGTCCAGAGCAGCGATTAGCGACGTGACCGAACCCCAGACATTTAAAACATCTGGAAGCCACGAGCTTCTCACGCACCCGACAGCTCATGTACCATACCTTAAGGTGGCCCTTCTCCAGGAGCTTCGCAGCAGCTCTGGCTCCCAGCGTCAGGATTGCCACCTTCTGACCCCGAGCATTTGCCTTCGAGACGAAGGTTTTCACCTCGACGTTTTCTCCGAGGACAGCTTTGACGGCAGCGGTCACCTCCTCCTCGGTTGTCAACTCATCGAGGTCTCTCACCTCCAGCGTAGACTTGGGCTCGAGAACGCGGACTGTCGCGTTCGCCCCCAAGATGGTCTTCAGGTCTTCACTGAAGGCGGACTTACTCTGAGAGGTGTCCCCGAGTTCGACTAGTAGGTCGCCGGCTCGGGTCTTCCTCATACCCTTGATAACGGCGCCCTTCTCATCGGGCTTCTTTTTGCTGCGAATCTCGCCCAGCACGTCGGCGTAGGATTTCCCCTCTGACGGCTTGATGAGAAGAGCGTCCGGCCGCTGCTTGCGGGGCTTCTTCCTCGGTGCCTTCTTGCTTTCCTGTCCGCCGGGCTGGCTTCCAGGATTTTGACGAGGGTCTCTCTTTTTCCCCTTTCTTTTAACAACCTCGGTCCACGTTTCGGTTTCCGACCGCTTCGCTGAACCATCTCCCCTAGGCTTCTTCTCAGCCTCCGGATGGGCGGGGCTGGAAGCGGCCCGCTTCCCACCGGCTGGCTGAGCCTTCACCCGCAGTGATGGCGTCGTCTGTGTTGACGCGGCAACCGTCTCGCATGATTGCCACAACCTCCTCAGCTGGATGATGTGGTGCAGACTGGCCTCCAATTGGACGATGCCATCCTGCACATCCTTGCTTATATTTTTTTGCCGGGTGGTCGCGGCCTTCATTACAGCGAAGGTGTCGAAGCACTTTTTAAGGTGCTCCTCCTGCTGCCTGGCGAGCGCGATGACCGCGTCAAAGGGAGACGAGTCGGCGTCCATCGGCTCGTTGTTCTCAGCGGGTGCCTTTTCGGCGGCCACGGATGTTCTGGCCACCGATGATGCAGGTGTCTTGACCCGGACTGGGGGCGATCTCGTGAGACGGGATCTTCTTTCGAAGGGGCTTGCCACCCCTTCGTCGAGCCCGCTCAGAGAAGAACGCTGCTGGGAGTTTTGTGGGGTTAGGGTACCCCGCTTTGATTCGTGCACCTTTTGAATCGTTTTTCCTTCTGCCGTGTCCATAGTGTCTGGCTTAGCCCCCGAGACTGGGCATTGACCCCCCCAAAATTTTTTTTTCCCTATGAGAATATCAGACCGACCCATCACCGGAGCAACTATACCTGCGTTCACCCGCCTCCAAAACATCGGCGGCCCCAGACGAGCAGTGGCCTCGGCAGAGCCCCCCCGTGACTGTAGCAGGGCCCTATCCGGTCGCCAACCGGCACCGCCACGGCCAAGGGGATTTTTGCCGGCTGATAGGGCAGCCAGGTCAGTTGGCTGAGCTGACCCGGGCCCCTGTACTATCCGGCAGCCTGGGAGGTGCAGAACCCAGTTTTTAAGCTGTACCCTCTGCTCGTCCTAGACCTCCAGCGCAATGGAGGCTGAAGAACACAGGGTCACCCCGGCAAGTAGGCCGGAATGATTTAGAAAAACAACCGGGCTATTGAAATGAAACGGAGAATGTAGTTGTGAAAAGGAGACGCGAAAAAGGACCAGTGCGCCCCCCTCCCCTTTTAGTCGGCTCTTACGACAAGCAGGGGATACTGTTGGACATTCTGTCCCGGCCCAACACGGGGGATTGTATAATAATAATAATAATAATCAAATTTCCAATCAAATTTTTTAATCAAATTTCCAGTGAGGGTCAAAAATGAGGCTTCTAAAATTCTAACGATTAGGAAAATAAATTTAATAACATGATTAAAATCCTAAGGCAGACAATCATGAGAGCCTTACATGATTGTCTGTCTCCTGCTTTGAGAGTTCAAGGACATTTTAACCTTAAGATAGTGTGTACCAGATTTTACTTATATGATCACATTCCTGAATTCCCAACCCTTAAAAGTTCCTACCGAAAACAGCCTTTGCCTTTTAACCCTCCATCTGGCAAACAACTACCGGGTAGTCTTTGAAAGAAGTTCCTCCTCTGGCAAACGACCACCCAGTAGTTGTTTGATTTTTTTATGTTTTTACAATAAAAGAGTTCTGAAAAAGTGTCCATCAATATTGTATAATTGTTCCCTGTAATGCCCTGAAAAAGAAAATATATAATAGTATATACTTTAATACAATAAAATATAACATTTATAGCTTTAAAGTAAACTATGTAAAAAGGGCCAGCCAGTACAGAGATTATTGGCTGCTAGATGCAGGGTTAAACGCTAGAGCACAATGTAAATTTATGTGCAATTAAATTCAGTGGCAAGATTTGCTTACCTTCATATGACTGAGGAATTTTATGGCCCCGATAAAACTCAGAAATTATGACTGAAATTTCCCAGCTTCAACATGGAAGAGTTTTTGCTTCCGCAATTCGACCAAGTCGTCTAATTGTAATATGACGGAGATTTTTCAGCCTGTAAGAGTTTTCTCAGTTGCGACAAAACTCAGGTTAGTCTGCTGCATTACAATCAAGATAAATTTTAAGGTATGAAATGACTTGGAGATAGTTGGCTGCGATGGAAGCGAGGTATTTTTCTGCACAACCCAAGATTCGGATTTAAAGTTAAAAGCTGTTTCAAAGCTACGTTGTTTTACGTAAAAAAAACGTACAGACCGACACACGGTAAACGAAGCGAGATAGGACCTATGTTAACATGACATTTTTTCTTTATTTTGACCAAAAGAACCAAATTATGAAGTTAAGTGACGCACTTAAGGAACACCGTGTGCACATTAACCTTCAATTTTAACATATATATATATATATATATATATATATATATTTAAAGAGAGGTATGTTGGTATATTTAGTGCTACAACTACACGTCGTAGACCCTTGATCTTGGTATCAAATTAATCCTTGGAATCTCATGAAGTGCACTATGGTGGTTGGGTTTCGACCTATGATCGTTCTAAAGGGACCTATGTCAAGGATTTTGAGAGTACTTTTGGTTTTATTTGTTTATATCAATACATATGGTTTAATTTGAAATAGTTACCGTGGTTACAGTGGTTTTCAACAGAATGCAGCACCTACAATTTGTTTTTGTACAACAGGTTCATACCGTCTTATTTAGCAAATGTGTTGTTAGTTAAGTTTTCAGTTTTTTTTACTGATAGGTTATGTTATTAAAAACAAAAAGTGCACTAAAATTTAGAGTTACTGATTTTTAGTTAGTTATTTAGTTTAAAATTTAGAGCAAAGAAATTAATTCAAAGTGGAAACACAAATTGTGCTGTTTGAAAGGGTAAATAAGACTGCTACTGTACCACCAAATATACCACCCTTGGATTTCTCAAATATATGTATGGAGAAACGTCAAAATATATTGAATTTATACATTAAATTAGACGTTATAATGTTTGCTTCCAAATTACGTCCAGGCCTTCATAAGATTTTTCAACCCAGCGAAGCGGGTTACCAACAGCTAGATAGACATAAAATAAAACAAACCGAAATAACTCTAAAACGGCTGGTTTAGGCTAAACTAACATAGTGACATATTTTGTTTAAAATTTAATTACCTTTCCAAAAATATCAATATTTATGGGGATTTTATGGGTAATAACGGAGAAATGTGATTTTTTTAAATTTGTTAGGGAGTAGTGAAAATTACAAAAATATTTATGTCCAAATATCTTGGAAACCGCTAGCCTGAGGTAAACTAATATAATGGCAAATTTGTTTAAGACTTGTATTGCCTTTCAGAAAATATATACATTTATAGGTTTTTTTGGTTATTTAACGAGATTTAAGCGTTTCTTTGATACATCAAGTGTTGAAAGTTAAAGAAAATGAAGTTTGAGTCGCTTTATCTCGTAAACGGCTAGTCTGATGTAAACTAATGATATGGCACTTTTTTAGGGGTGGGCGAGTAGTGGATCTTGAGGTCGAGTCGAGTATTAAGCCAAATACTCGAGTATCGAGTCGAGTAGTTGTTTGTGAAAAGTAATGAAATCATTTTTTTTAAGTATTTAGGTCTTTGAATTACAGTTAATTCAAATCGTTCTTCAATTTTACTTATAAAATTGGTCTACTTTATTTAAGCGATTGCTAAATCACTCGAAACAACAAATCACTTAATGTAACACGATCACAAAATAAATTTATGAAGAATATGCATAGTTGCAAAATTTAAGCAGTAGTAAGATTTAATTATTAGCCTATTATTTCAATAATCAAAAACAGATTTATATTTTCCCTAAAAATAATTGTTGGCCCTAATTAAAACCTTAGCCAAGAAATTATGGAAGAAAGAATTAAATATATCAGGGAGGAGAGCTATGCCCGGTCATGTTTAGTTCTCCACCCCCTTGCCTGACTGCTGATCTATTGTTTTATGACATCCAGCACCACAGCTGCAACCAGTTAAGAATAAGAATCCCTCCAATACAAAAATCACAAAACCTTAACTAATCGTTTTATGAAGTCCACTTTACCAATGAAGTCCACAATTTTCTTTTTATTTTTACAAATCAAATGAGACAGAAATGAAGGCTCTGCATCATTCAAAAGATAAAATATGATTACAAATTTGAAGTTGTTATAAGTGTAAGGTCAGAGCTAAATATAGCTGTAAGTTTTCAATTTCCGAATTCTGAGAGATCTCTCAGAATCTGGTATTTCTAGATAACTGTCAAAATCCATTCTTATATGTGTTAATGAAATATAGTCGAGGTTATTGTCATGAAAAACTCGTGGACGGCTGCGTAAAACTATAGCGCATATCTGTCGGTGGCGGATAAACGGCAGACGTAGCTTATCAAAACTCGCCATCTGCCGTGAAATACGATCGCGCTTATTTGCCGATCGCCGAAAATCGGCAAAGTAGCGTTGCTAAAGTCGCGGTCGGCCGCGAATTACAAGCGCGCGTACTTACCGATCGCCGAAAATCGGCAAATAAATGTAGCCTTGCAAAAGTCGCGGTCCGCGAAAAACGATCGCGTGTATTTGCCGATCGTAAATGAACGAAATGCAACTTTGCGAAACTAACGATCGGCCGTAAAAAACAGTCGCGCGTATTTACCGGCCACAAATGAACAGAAAATGCTGCTTAATGTGAAGCTAGCGAGCGGCCGCGATAAACAATCTGCCGATTGCGGATAAATGGCAGACGTAGCTTTGCGTAACTCGCGATCGGCTGTAAAATTTGATCGCACAAAAGTAAATCGCCCGTAAATTCGGACGCCGCGAGCCGAATTCGAGTAGTTGGAACTACTCGACTCGACCTCGAGTAGTTGGAACTACTCAACTCGACCTCGAGTAGTAGCAACTACTCGACTGTCGAGTACTTGCCCACCCCTACGACTTTTTGTTTAAAATTTAATTATCTTTCTGAAAATATAAACATTTATGGGGTTTATACACTTGATCATGGAGATATATGCATTTAAACAGACCCCAATAATCTTTTATGGCGAACATTTTGATGTCATAACAGGGAGTTTCTGACCTGTGATCGAGTGTCTCCCGGTGATTTCTTGATTCTTATTACATGTATAATCACAAACAAAATTTCAAAGTGGTATCAAAAAGTGTAATATTTTGCCGATTCTGGGAACTAATTCCACGGAACAAATAAATGTGAATTGGAAAAAGTTTACTGGTTCTACCACAGATAGTAGCACTTTCGCTGGAATTTCGAAAGCCTTCTGTGTGAAGGCTTTTCATGGGATATTTTCCAAACCCGCAAAAGGAACATCTAGAGAGTAATAGCTTTAATTTGATACCAAATAGAAATATTAATTTCTAGGGGTCGATTTGCCCTGTACAAAATACCAGAAGTTCTTTTAATAATATAGATAAGTCCAAACAGTTCTTCACATTTAAAATTCTTAAACTGGTCAGGCTGACTTTCCATACATCGGCCTAACAAGCCATTTGTGTTACAAACAGCGAAAGCCAATTACGTAATGTTTTACAGTGCAACCACGATAATTGTAAGGAACCGAAAATGCAACACTGCAACAATTAAAGTAATAAAGTGCATCATGTGTTATCTTGGATTAGATGTGGTCGCTGTTCAATTTATTATATCAATTGGGCTTGGATTACGAACTCGTCTGAGTAATTACCACTTTACATGTTTGTACCAAATTTCATTAAGATCGAATCATGTTGACAGCCACTATCGTGTTAGCATACACATTTATATATAGATAAATTCAAACTAATGGTATTAGCGAATTTCCCCTATAGGGAAGAAGCTGTTACCGTAGTACTCATGGTAAGACCTAAGACCCAGACCATGATATTTTTCGTTTTGGGGTCCCCAGAAGCAAAAAACACCGTTCATTGAAATTTATATATATATATCTATATACGTCTGTTAACACAATAGCGGCCGTAAGTATAGTCCGATCTTAATGAAATTTGGTACAGACGTGTAAAGTGGCAATCACTCGGACGAGTTCATGAACCAGCCCGATCGGACCACCGGAAGGGGGGTAAACCCCCCAAAAATGGGTTTTTTTGAGTTTTTACATAAAAAAATTATCGATTTTTGTTGGCACCATTGAATTCAGCTCAAGAAACAAACAATTTGGTATTTTAAATCACTGCTCTATGTCAATTGGTTACTGAGATATTGAAAGTGGTAAACACAGTATGTTGTCCCAATGTTAACCTCATGGGAAATAAGTAAAATTCTATATCTTGATTATTTCTCAACATATCTAGATAACACTTGGTTTGTGGCTTCATCGAGATGAGATCTAATGTTTAATAGTCTAAAATCACCAGTATTTCAATTTTAGTGGCAGCAAACCTGCATACTCATTCACCATGTTATTCTTATGAAGCTTACAAAAACATGTCAAATCTCACTAGTTGGCTTGAAATGTACGTTCTTTTGCACTTGAAATTCGCTGAGCTGCAACGGGGGTATTTTTTGCTTCTGGGGGCCCCAAAATGAATTGTTATCTTGGTCTCGGGCTTAGGACTTACCATGAGACCTATGGTAATAGCTTATTCCTTTAAGGTAATTCCCTAAAAGTATAAATTAGTTGATGTGTTACCATTCAATTGTAAACAACTTAACAGTAATTGGTTTTAGAAAAGGATTAATAATGTTGGATTATTAAATTTGTTCTCAAGGTGTTAATAATAATAACATTCAATTATTAACATAGTGTTTTATTTTGAAATCTTTTACAATATTAAATTTTCTATAGTTCATTCTAATATCAATATAGAATAACTTTTCTTGAAAATTAAATTAAAGTTTTTGGTGCCTCAAAAAATACTGTGAATGAAAACTTAAGAAATAATTTACTAACTGGTCTGACCAAAGACTAGAACAAATTAACAGTTATCCTGCTACTAAATTACAGAAATCTGAGGAACTGAATACAATTCTGACACATTTCACTGTTTGTATACAAAATTATGAGAACTAAATACAATGAGGACAAAATCTTGATGAATTCCACACCTTCAGTGTCGAATAAAATTTTTTAACTCGCGTTATGGGGCTCAGTTTTTTTTCTTAGTAGCTGAAATTAAAAAATATAAAATTTTGAAATAGATACATTTATTATAGAGAAGTGTTAAGTATCGTCATTTACTGAATCCAAGTAAAAGTATACAGTTGAAGGCGTGATCACAAAACACTTTTTTTACCAAAACCTATCGATAAAACTCAAATAACAGTGTAGATTCCAATTATAATAATTATTTACAATATTCTATAGGACAAATTAACGTATTCAGCTTTAAAAGCATAAAAACAGTAATTTGTAAGATTTTTGGTCTAACAAGTTAAACAGATATTAACTTTATAACACAACAATTCTAGTAGTATATAAAAAACCAACAATAAGTGGCCAGTTACTACAAAATACTCCAGTGTCGCACAATATAATATAGTGTATATATAACAACTATGACATAATATTTACAGGTTCTTGCTACCCTGAAGACTTAGAGACTACTTCCTCACAGCAAACCATTCGGTATGCAAAGAAAACTAGCTTTTAAATTAAATTTTAACTACATGATTATTGTAAGGTTGCCTTAAAACAAAGGTACAGTAATTTTCAGTTATATCAAAAGCCAATTTTAAAAATAAAACCCCGTTTTCTATTATTCAGTTGTGTGACTATTTTTATAGACTTCAAAATATAAAATCCTAACCCATCCTGAACCAACTCAGTTGAAATACACTGCCAGTGCAACGTCCCAGTTTAGATTGGCAATATAATTTAAGGAATTATTCAGCCTCTATATTAAAACTCCCATGTACATATAGGATAAGCATTTGGGTGCCATTTCAAGGGTTATTTAAATTCATTTTATCGATGACACCTTAAGACCAAAACTATGCACTGTTATTCTTTTATATGTAAATTTTTGTTATGTAAATAACCGGAACAAAATTCATTCTAATTATTTGTATTCCCATATTTATATCAAATTTCTGAAAAAAATGAATTTTCTTAATAGCAAGTGCCTCAGGTTAAAATCCTACACAATGATACCTTGGAGAATGAACTGCAATATATTGTTACAAAATGTGTCTTGTCAGGTAATTTTTAGCTCTTACTAAAGTACAGATATAATATTCCGCTTTATTTTTTAAGAAATTAACTATTGTATTCATTGATAGTTTGTATATTTTATCCTATACTAGCTTATGAATTGTTGCCATTAATAGGATAATTGTTTAGTTGCAAAACTATAATTCTTTTGTGATAATCAACCATTGTCAAAACAAGTAAAAGAGCTTTTGTGTCACACAACTAAAAATATCCTATCCTATACTCTTATACGAGCAATTTTATATTGTATGCTTGTATGTTTGCACATCGATCTCAAAAACAGCTCTGAGGATTTTGTTCAAAGTATGGAAATAAGTAATTTATGGCTAAAAACCATGTTCTATGCATATTACATGGCCAGAGAAAATCTAATAAAGTAATAAAATGACTTTTAAAGATGTAAAAGTTTATTAATGAGTTGCCATGACAGCAACGAAATAAACAAGCAAAGTGTAAACAAATAAAGTAATCATATGTTTGTAATCTACAGCCTTGTAGGAAAAATGCAGCTTGTGGGATGGAGATTGCATGGAGAAATCAAAAAATGTACTTATAGATTAATATTAAGGAATTGTTTCATAGAAAATGAACGAACTGGTAAATATAAAAAGTAATACTGAGCAAGGGTTGGTTCATCAGGCACTAATCTTATAGTTGAGCAATGTTAGCTTGTACCATCATCTCGAAATCGACTCCTCTAAACTCTAGAAATAACAAATTTCTGACTAAAATAAGAGTTCTATGAAGGTTAATTGGCCTGAGAAAATCTAATAAAGTAAAAATGAATTTTAAAGTTGAAACAATTTCACATTGTGTCATACATGCCTCGATAGCAACAAAAATATAAACACAAGATGATCGTAACAGCTGTTTGCAAACTCTAACAATCTAGGAAAAATAAGTAAAAAAAGTGTATTTATAAACATGATGACAATGAAATGTTTTATTGTAATTGTATATGAACTGCCTAATATGAAATAATACCAAACAAGACTTGATCCACCAGGTACTGATCTTGAGAGAATGTAGCTAAACAAGTATTCATGCATACGAATTATGATCTTAAAAAAATCCTTTCGAGAGTTTTTAATTGTAGGATTTGGCGGAAGGGGTTCGATCTAAATTTACGATATTCATCAGCTCCGTACTTAAAAAAAAGATCTTGGCAAAAAATTAAGTGTTCATTGTCTTTTCTACATAAAATCGAGTTTTAAAATGTTTCTATTTCTATGACTGGGTCATCTGGCGTGCAAATGCCAGGTGAAGCAAGGAAGTCGCTCCATAAAAATGTTTGTAAACTGTTAATAGATGTTTGTAAACTAATAATATCTGTACAGACGCCAAGCGTCTATACGGATATATTACATCAACCCTTTTTTGCAAAAATAAAAGTGAATATTATATCTACATCATGACGACAGGTCATAAACCAGTCTAGGAGACATTTATAATACTTCAGCAACCTGAAAAGACAGATTTTGTCAAACTACATGTTTCTTTTTAGTTACATACCCAAAAATATATTTATACATACATAGCCCAACGGGGAAAGGAGAAACAGCCTTATACCTTCAATATGAGATAAGTGCACATATTCAAGTAGGTAACTTAAATGAGTCAGTGACTGAGGCTATATCCAGAGATGGCTGCTATCCCTGCACTTTTCAAGCCTGATGGGCCAAATTATATATTTTCCAAGACCCTGTGTCTTCAAAGAAATGTATGAATACATCTATCATACATTTCTATCTATCATACAATGTACTTTTTATGTAATTAATTATTGTGAAAAAATAAATGAATTTGAATTTGAATTTCTGTTTGTCGAGATTTAATAAATGTTTGTTATACATATATTTGTTTAGCAAGTCGGAAAAAAGGATTTTGATAGAGATGTATTAATTTCTCATTTAGAATTTTATTGTTAAAACAACCGGTAACTTTTGAAGTTTACAATTTAATTCTGGCATCATCAAATTTTCCCATTCAACATGAATAACTAGCAGGGTAACAAGTATATACTACAGTTATTTACAAATAAGCGACACACAGGCTAAACCTACTATATACATTTTAACTTAAACTTAGGGGTTTTCAATTGAACTGAAGAGATGACTATCAAAAGTGGCATTTACACCATCGAATCTCAATGAGTTCAAGATAAAAAATATTCTTTCAATTGGTAAAAACCGATATAAAAATACTCCAGTTACAGCTACGTAGGAGAATGGGGAGACTCGGGTCTTTTAGAGTGTGGGGTTGTTGAAACTCGCTCCCTTCGTGATTTCTATTTCTTCGTAAGAGCCGTCCTGGTCCAGTTCTAGGACTTGGAACTTCTTCAAAACCAAGAGCGAGTAGAACTTCTGCGCGACCTGTTTCTTGTTGTTGCGATGCACCAAGTCGGAGAAGAAGAGCTTCTCGTTGTCTTGCAGCCTCGTTTTGACCACAGTGTACATGTGCGCCGCTCGCTTGTTGAGCACTCGCTCCTCAAACTGTTCGTACGTCTCATCCGTGGCTTGCTCCTCAGGCTGCAATGAGATCATTAAATTTAAGTCCCTACTCTCTGACACATTTTCATTTTAAAAACATATTCATAATAATTTTTAGTAGTTCAAATGTAAGATTTCACACAAAAAAGTTTACCATTCACTCAGTTAGAGCAGAGATCGCCAATTACTTTTAATGTAGGTCCATTTTTAATATTTGAAGCTTGTCAAGGGCCTTGCCGAAAGCTTTTGCTTTCCGAAAAAGATCATTCATCAGCACCTATTGAGGGACCACTGACTACCAGACTTAGAGCTTTCCACAGGCCAAGACAAGGAGTAATGTTTTATTTCCTTCTTCTCTGGAAGCAAATCTCCCATAACAAACCAAAAAATCCTGCTTCATCTTGATTTAAGGTGTTACAGCCTGGTTATGATAATATTTTTTTTTGTTTTATAAGAAAATTAGCAAGCTATTTTGCAACTATAACTGGATCTACTGCTTTAACCCATTGGAGACTAAGTATTTAATTCACTAACAGTGCCTAAAGAACCCTATTAAAATGGGCCGATTTGAAGAGTTTCACTTAACAGTCACAAATAGTTATGACTTAAACATGCAAACAGATAACCAAAATAAACATTCATAACAAACTGTACTTTTACAAATCGCAAATTATGTACTTTTACAACGAACAAATATGCATTCTATTACTAATCAAAATAAAACTAACAATAACAAAGCTGAAAGCAGACAGCAATCATGGTGATCACGGTGAAACGAAAACTTCAAACAGATGCTCACTCCCTACTTAGAGTAAAATCTTTCAAACCAGACACTGGAGTAAAGCTGAGCTTCTGCTGTCTCTGTAAATACCTAATTATCCAGTTCAGTACAACTGGAGCGCATTCAGTGTGTTTATCTGAATATCTGCATCATCACAAGCTTTGGCCGCATAACCCTATCATGAGTAAGTCTCGTGAAGGTCTTCAATGGGTTAAAACTTAGATGACAAATGTTGAACCACTCAATAATGCTAGTCGGTAGTGGAGGCTTACCGGTCCGACGGAGACGGGGTTGTCGTAGTCGTCGTTCCACGGCGTGGCTTGTCCCTTTTCCGAGACCGCGCCCGGCGTGGTGGCCGGCGGGTGGTGCTCGTCGTAGCCCATGTTGGCCATCAGCGGCGCCTCCTGCAGACAACGACAACGTCAAGAGTAACCATCTCGTATCACACAGATTTAATGAGAAAATCTTGCAAGTTTGTGCATTGAAAATTTAAATACAACTAACTGTCCATGAGCCTTGAAAAAATATTTCTTTTTACATTTTTTAAAGCAGAATTAATTATAATCAAAATAAGCGTGTTTACAACGGATTGTCAACAGGTGCAGATAAAATGTAAATTTATTTTATCTCCTAATAACAGTAGTAATAATAAATTAACAGTTTGGCAATTTATAGGGGGCAAAAATTTGTTTGGCTATCAAGTCCTTTCCATGCAGAAGCTTTAGCTTTGGCAGTTGTTGTGGAAATGTCTGAGAATTGCTATGATTTGATTTGTATTGCACAGAAAGAATGCAATTGTAGATATATTTCAAATTAGATAGTACTTTGCAGGTATTCTGAACTGTCTTACTGTGATTTGGGATAAATATTTGCATAATTATGTATTGAAAATATTTATATCAAAAGGAAAAAATGTAAGGACAGGCACTTAAAATATTTAGAAAGCAACTTTAGAGATTATGTGGTGCTCGCATTAGACTTGTGAATACGGATGTGCGAGTGCTTGAGGTTTGAGTATTCTTGGGTTTACACTACCGTACTAAAAAAACTTTCATCTATTACTCTAAAATTTGAATCAGTAGTAATTCCTGCCGTTTACCCAAAGTCAGTTTGCATGATCGAAGTTTACAGCCATTTAACACAAATTTAATCCCATCTTTATCCGCCATCAGTAAAAAATCCTTTGTTCTTTTTCATTTAAAGAGATTTCTAGTTATTGGTATCAATAAATATTTATAACTTTATTCATTTCTACAATTAGAGTTTATTACTTTTCCTTTTCTTTGAATGTGATTTTTCATTGGACATGTAAATAATATATTATTTTATCAAATTAGGCGTTCCATTTTATGTTAACTGCAACATAAATGCCTGGGTGAGCAAGTCAAAGAAAACATGTGGGATAATATTTAAGACAAAATAGTATGTTAGACTATATAAAGACATACTTAAGGTCATGAATTTGTGAATCTTGAAACTTGAGCGAGTATTTGCAAACTTAAATCACTTCGATTTTGAAATTGAATTCCAAAATCACTACTCACACACCCCTACTTAAAACTAGAAATTTACATAAACATATATCTTAATATACAAACATTTTTATTTAAGATTTGTTACATTTCAGGCGAATCAAGACTTAAAATGTCTGCGTAAGCATAAATATCAGCACATTTAAACAACAAAATAGTTGGATGGACACTGAGTCAAACATCTAAAATGATCCAGTGAAAAAAATGAAAAATGAAAAATTATGCAAAAATGTAAGAATGTGATAAAATATAACAAGCAATATAGACATGAATATTGCACTTAAAAGATTTAAAACTAGCAACTATTGAAAGTTGATAAAAACAAAGATACTATTGTCTCAAAATGCAGTTTATCAACACAACCTAAAACTAAAATACATTACAACAACTATGGTAAGGGATTTATATAATATGTATACAAACAATTTTACATATAAGGACCTCTAAGTTGTAAAAAAAACTATCAAATAAACAACAAAAAGGAGATTATGCAACATCAACCCTGATCTCGATCAATAAATCACAGTACATGACTAAACCTTGCAAAATCAAAGGTAGACTAAAACTGGGATTATACTTACAAAAATTGAGAACAACACGTTGATGTGACAAAGAAATTTCATAAGAAATTAGGGCAAAAATCAAAATATAAACTTCACTTTTCTGGTCTTTTAACTGAAAACCATAAACATTTTGTAGTTTTTAATTAATTATTTTATGTATATGTATATTACTTAATTTATGATAAAAATCAAGCTAATTTTATTTTTAGACCCACGTGTATTATTTGTCAAGAGTTTGATTTTAGCAAAGGAGCATGTAATATAATAAAATATTCCTTGTAACTTAAGGGCACGGTTAGTAAAAAATTAGTTGTGTCCTTAATATATTTCTCTGAAAAACACTTAAAGTTAAGTATCAGCAATGAACTTTTTGATTCAATTACCATTTACTTTTTTATCAACCTTCCAATAATTTATCTTAACCTGACTTTTAATCAAGATTCATTGTTTCTTATCCATAAAGAACTTTATAAGAAATAAGAGCTAAAACCAAATCATTTAGAATGAAAATTTAGTATTTTATTTATTTTTTTTAACATCGCAGGCTTACAAAAAGTAGTAATGCAAAATTAAATTCAGCATTATTTCCCATAAAACTAAAACTGAGGAAATTAAACTCCAAAACAAAATTCTAAATCACCAAAATAAAATAACATGAGAATACTTTTTGAGGTACATACCTGTTGATCGTAGCCCATATTCTCCATGTACGGTGTCTGAGGGGCATCTGTGGGGGGGTGGGAGGGGTCGGGGTGGGGGGTTACAGGGGGGTTTAGACTCTGCTCCAACAGTGAACTCACCTGTAACAACCAAGAAATTAAAAACAAAATTTAAATATTTGCACAATTTTAAATCTCACTATTGATTTCCTAACTTCTAACAATGTAACAACAATATTCGGTGGAAGTCATTTTGCTATCACACACAATAGACGGAAATCACTTTGCTGTATTATCTACTTTGTTTGTTCGGTTAACTCTTCATCGAGGGCATTGATACCAATACACCTTTGGGCACACAGGGTGGTTACCTCCATGATTGGAATTACCCCCGTTGCAGCAGACCTGCATACTCAGCGAATTTCAAATGCTTAAATAAATCATTTAGAGGTTAGATAAAAGCCCCAAATCAAGTAATATCAAATGGGCATAAAGCAATTTTCTCCATTAGAACAATACAGAAAAAGAGTGTGCAGGTTTACTGCCATGGAAATTTGAAATTAGGAGGTTTTTAGTAATAATACAGTGAACATCAACTAGATAAGCCGCAAACAAAGTTTTAATTAGATTTGTTACAAACTAGGCAAGATATATAATTTGATTAATTTCCCATAAGGTTAACATTGGAACAACATACTGTGTTTATCACTTGCATTAAATCAGTAACTAGGGGTGTGCGAGTAGTGATTTTTGAAGTCGATTCGAGCCGAGCCGAGTTTTGAAAAATACCCGCGAGTTTCGAGCTTTTTTCGAGTCGAGTTTTTTTTTAAGATTATAATATAATAGCCATAATGTTTCTACATAATGGTAAACAATTAATATCATTACTCAAATACAAATTACAATTTCGAGGTAATTAAACTTAAAAGAGTTATTGAACTAAGAGCAGATATGCAAACAAATGATACCAAAACAAAAGAAAGAAAACCTTTTACTTAAACTTACAAAAATTCTTGATTTGATATATTTTTCAAGCCTAACTTGTGTTTAATGCTTACCTGGGGTTTGAAATGAAATGAAAACACTAATTATAAGCTGTGACCAATTACATGTCTCAATTCATGATTTAAATATTTCCTTTGAGTTATTCACACAGGTACATTTTTATTGATGTAAATGTCAACAAAAAACTAAGATTTTATTTGTTAGGAATGGTTTCTTAAATATAACAAAAATAACTTTTTTACAAGATGTAATAATAACTAACCTCAAACTAGAAAAGATAGAGTGATATCAACATTTATGTGTCTTATAAATAATAATAATAATATAATTAAAAAGAACTTTTTACTTCAAGTTTATAACAAACAAAGTTTCAGTTATGTTCGTTAAAGATGGATTGATATTGAGAAAAGTGGCCGTAATATTCTTTCGCACGTGCCTATATCGGGTAAACGGAGGGAGTAACTACTCGACTCGAACTTTCGAGTAATTTGCAATAAGTCGAGTCGAGCCGAGTAGTATATACTCGGCTCGAAAAAAGCTCGATTCTCGAGTACTCGCACACCCCTATCAGTAACCAAAGAACATATAGATTCAAAATACTGTTATTTGTTTTTTCCAAACTGAATTTAGTGGTCTAAACCAAAATTTGATAATTTTTATTTTTCAGTATAAAAAATCCCAAAAAACATTTTTTTTTTAACCACCTTCCAATGGTCTGATCAGGCTGGTTTTCGAACTTTTTACAGGAAACTCTTACTGTCCTTTGATGTGAAAATAAGGTAGTAAGTCCTAAATGTTAAAGAAGAACTATTTATATCCTTACAAAAAAAAAAAAAAAAAAACAAACACAGGGACATACTTAATAGTACGTGCATAAAACAAAAACATTCTATATTTGATAAAATTAAAGAAATCAAAGATAAAAAGAATTAAAATTTATTTTTTACAGTATGCACATTTATTTATATCATTTTTTAAACCATATGATATTTTCTATTTATATAGATGTTTCTAATAGATATTTGGAATTAAGTATGAGGTTGTGTTGACTTTGAAGATGGTATGAATTGCCACAACATGTCAGTCAAAAAGTAGTAATAAAAAAACTTAGGTGTTTTGTTTAAAACATGTTTTTTATTAATAAATTAATATATATAGATAAATTCGCTAAAATTGACAAAAAATATTTGTTTTAATATAGAAACGTATATTTTAATCAAAAAGGATTACATTTTTCTTTTTTTAATGTTTCTACCATTAAATTTCTTCTTATCAGCCGTAAACGGTAACAGAATCTAAAACTTAAACATTTTCCAATTGAAATTTTTTTAGGTAACCCTGCTCCTATGTAACTGTTCCTAGAAAAGTGTAAATGTTGAGTGAAAATACTTCAAAATCCTTTCTTAGAATTGATATAATGAATATTTATGTCAGTTTTTATAATTCAAGGCCTTATAGAATTTGAGGAAATGATCAGTAAGCCAGTCAACCATATTTGGCTTTAATTAACAAATTGAATTTGACAATTTTATTCCTACAGATTTTCTTAAAACAGTATCCAACGCTTGTGCACACTACATGAATAGCCTATTAAGTTAAAGTAAAAAGTCTTGCAAACCACTGACACATACCCCTGCGGAACTTTACCTGTTCCAGATGTGGAATACTGTTGTCCAAGGGGAAAGGTGTCTGCGGAGCAGGAGTGGGAGGAGCGACAGACATGGGTTGGTCTATCGGCGCCACGCTCATAGGGCCCGAAGGTCCCACGCTCATAGGACCAGAAGGTCCCACGCTCATGGGGCCTGACGGACCCACACTCATAGGACCGACAGACATGGGACCGGGACTCATGAGTCCGGAAGGTCCCACAGACATGGGACCGTTTGTCATGACCGAGAGAGGAGGGTCCATGGGTGGTACAGACATGGGTGGACTTACGTGGGGAGGGGCGGGAGTTTGGGGGTCGGGAGCGGGGGTGCCGGGTGGGGCTTGGGCGAGGGAGTGGTCCTCCGGGGGCTGCAGCTCCAGGGCTGGCGGCTGTTGTACTGACTGCGGCGGTTCCAGCGGCTGAAACACAATTCATGATCTCAAGTAAATTAACAAAGTACTAACTACCAAGCAGTCTCAAAATCATTTTGCACATGTATAAAAAAAACACATTAGATATGAAGGTGTTCAATAGCATTGATAATTGATTTCTATTTGGGTTAGTTAAACATCATAAAATCTACTTTTTAATATGAATTTTAAGGTGTCCTTAAATTTTTTAAGTATTCCCATAGCTACTGTGACCATAACGTCAAGACATATAGTAAAAAAAATAAATCTAAACATCACAAGCTTTGTGGAAAACTTAAGCTAACACAATCATGTGCAGCTGCCTAGTGAGGCTGTCTAGGTCTACCTCCTCGGGCTCGAGCTGCTTGCGCTTGCGTCCCCGCCGGCCCTTCTCCGCGGGCTGGTCCGCCCCCTCCTCGTGGCCGGGGATGTTCTCCAGCGGCATCTGGTTCTCGCCCTCTACTCCGCCATAGTCCTCGTTGGGCACCGCTCGGCTCGTCAGGTGGCGCTGGTAGTTCTGCACAACAAAACACGACACAAGTTAGCGTGCGTGATCTTAAAACACAGTCTTCAATCCTGTCACTTGAAATGTTTATTTTACTGGTGCTAGTGAATAGTGAAATAATGCCTCTCAAGATGTTACTGGTCTAACAAACCAGTGTTCAATAGGAAAAATGATTTTTAAACAATATTTCAGATTCCCCTTTTTTAAAATATTTTTGCTTTCAATGGTGTTCTTCAAAATCAGGGAGGTATTGTCAACAATTCATGACTACTACTAATTAATCAACAACGTTATCTTTGGCAATGTGGGTGTACCACATATATGTTATTAAAACATTCTATACGAAAATGTAAATATTTCAAGATAATTCATCTTCTAATTAATTTTTAGAGGAATGAGACGTTTCGACCCAGAGGAAACCGTGTTAAAATTATTTGTCTGAATCTAAAATTATTCAACTGACAGGGTGGAAGTTTGCTATCAATCTGCGTCATTATATCACCTCATAATTAATTGTTTATTGTTGAATTAACTTTTTAGCAAATCATGTTGATGTGCCTTCATCCTGTAGGATGTTTTCATTTTCCAGGTTATATCTGGTTGTCCAATCCATTAAACAAACATCTTTTTCATCTGGCTCGTTAAAAACTCCTTTACTAATAAATCAAAACTTAGAAATAAGACCTACCTTGAAAAGCGCTCGGGCAGGAATGTTGCGGCCGGGGAGGGCAAACAGCTTCTCCACTCCGCCGGTCTCCTTCCAGTGCATGAGCCGCTTGGTGGGCGGAGCGAGGTCCAGCGTCGTCACAATGTCGCTCGTGTCACTCAACTGTGCCTTCATCTCCTCACCCGATATGTTCTTCACCTCGTCCACAATCAGCTTCCGCTTGCGTTTCGTCTTGGTGAAACCTACGGCGAGTAGGCGAGACATTAAGACTGAGTTGGACTCTAATCAAATTAAACAATTGAATGAGGCTGATGATAATATAAATAGAGCTGTGAATTGATAGAGAGCGTAGTAAATTGGTATAAAAATTACAACAAAACTATTTCCACTTATTAAAATATAAAAAAGTTTGATCGCAATACTTGTACTTAAACATGAAGTAAAAGTTTTTTAACATAATATCAGGCATTTAAAGGAGGATTAAGGGGCAACAGCATTTTATATTATTAGATTCGAACAGACACAATAAACAATACACAACTGAATGAATGATTCAAAACAACATTGGAGAGTGAAATTTGTTCTAGTATTTTTAAAATAGGAACACAAAGCTTCCTGTTTCAAATCCTCCTCATCGCTAGGTAGTTGTTTAAGAAAACAGTCCAAATTTTACATTGCAAGCATTGAACTAAACATAATAAACTCTGCAAACTAGTTATTACTGTGTCGAAAAACCTATTTCACCTTTGAACGCGGAGGCATCGACCGGAGCCAGCGCAAAGCTCTCCTCGTCGTTCTGCACCAGCGTTGTCTGGTCGGCGGGCGGCGTAGGCGGCTTGTCGTCCTCGGGGTGCTCCGAGGGCACGGGAGTGGGTGCGGGTGTGGGGCGGTGCGAGACGTGCGACATGTGCGAGATGTGCGATACATGAGAAACGTATGAGCGGGCCGGCGACGGCGGCACCATCGGCACCGCGATGTCCCGCATCGGCGACACCGCCCGCGACCCCTCGTCCGAGCTGGGAACCGAGAGTGACATTTAGTGAACTCACTATTCCTGAACAATTCTTTGGAGATTTAGTCTGTAGTTTAATATTAAAGTACTATGGCATGTAGGGGTGTATGGGAGTGATCGCTCCCACACAGAAAGCAAATGACATCCTGGTGGGGTGTGATCACTCCTGAGCTGCAATGTGTTAGTGTTACAATATGATATATTTTAAGCCAGAATCTGAGCTATATAACTGAAACTTTACACAGCACTGCTCAATAGAGTATTGAATTCTGAGACCACGCGGGTTTTCACTGGACAGTACTGCTGCTCTAACGGGTGTGACGGATTCAGTTACCATAAGTCAAGTGTCAAGGCGGAGCACCAGTATGGTGGTAAGGTATTTATAAAAACAAGCCGCAGCAAACGTCATTAGGGTACTGATGATTGTGACCACTGAGCAAATGGCCTTTGCTCCGGGAAAAGGCTGAAGAGTGAAATCCACCCATCACTAACTAATAATTTATCCATTAAAACTCCCTTTGAATAGCCAAGTGAAGTTTGCTGGTTGAATGACTAAATTGAGATTAAATGTTGATTTTTTCTGCCAGATAATATTATTGAAATATTAAGTTTTACAAAATGTCATTTGTGTCTTAACCAATCAATATATGTAATCCGCCAAGGGAAAAGGGACCTTAACTTCCATTTTTTTTTAAATCGATTTATTAGTATATTCTTAATCTATATATTAATACGCAAGCGGTTTTCTTTTCACAGTCCAACCGCAACAACGGCTGGACCGATTTTAACGTTTGAGGTATGAAATTAAAGGGAATTTCATGTAGATTTGTCAACAAGTCTCAGAATTTTAAAAAAGGGCGTCACTAAAGTACAGTAAAGGGCTGAAGTTTCGGAACAGTGGCGCTATTCCTCGACATTTGAGCAAGCTCAGTTTACTTTGTTTACAAACTGAACATATGGCCAAGCTCTGAAATAGTTCTACAGGTAAACCACAGATAGCAGCAATGAATTACAATTAATTTTTCGAAAAGAACAGTTTTTATTTGATGGTTTGGCTTTGTTTTCAACAGTTTTCTTTTTTTAAGATTTATTATGTAATTTAGGTTATGTTATGAAGTTTTTAAAGCTCTCAAACATTGCAGTTACCAGTTTTGCAATGTAGTTTCGATATACCATAGTGTTTTTGAAGTTATATATTAACCTGAGCAAATCTATTTTTGGATTTGGTGCATTTTTAATGCCACCGATAAGAAGAAGACGAACATAGACCAGTCAGAAAGAACACGATCGCAACTGCTGGCATCACCCTCCCGATGTAACATTTTATGCTCCTACCAACCTCAGACCAAGGAACTAAAAATGTTTTTATTGCGGTGGGTTGCATTTCAAGAATGAAAAGACTGGTAAAGTAATGGGTCATTTACGCGTTTTTACCACAAAGGAAATGTTGCCTTTAAAGACAGCCGTTCCCTACAATATCTGTTTTGGCGATAATTATCAATAAGCTGCAGCGGCAATCCCTAAACAAAGGAAGTCATTGCTCACGGCGCCAGTGTTTTCTCTCGGTCAGCTACATGTTGCTGTAAGCAGAGCGTGATCTTTTGCCAGTGTTAAAATATACATTTCAGAAAAAAGAGGACAGGGGGAAATGAAGGTGTTCCCTAAAAAATCGTTTACGTTTACCAGAAACTACTGCGGTAGATCAAATTAACTTTAATAGATTCAGTAGTTAAGCCATAATTTTGTTAATGAAGTTAGCCCTTTGATTAAACTTTAAAAGTATATAAGTAGGCTGATTATTCTCCATTATTTTACCACATGATTTTTGCTCGATTTCGAGCTACGTGTTATCTAGTCTACATTAAACACCAAACAAACTGGTGAAAGAATTTTCGAAATCGAGGTCTCAAGTTTTGCAAATTCTAACTTCAATTATTTTGTTACTACACTTACATTATTGCTTATGTTTTATTGCATTTGGTCAGAAATTTCAAGCTGAATATGAAGCCACCATTGAATTTGTGTCAATTGTTTGTATTTTTTGACAAATGTTGCTGCTGAAATAGATGAGAGTAAAAAAAGGCGAAGTGTCTTGTTACAATATAAAAGCTTAAGTTAATTTTAATTTTATACTCAAATAATCTTAACAAAATATGGCATTATATTAGGTGTCTGAGTTTTTACTTTATTAATTTTTGACCTTCTAGAACATTTTTTTTTAAACTTCACTTGGACCAGGAGCTAAGTCGTCGACTACTTCTTTTGGAACATCCAGTACATTTTCATGATCTGATTCCTGGATCAGGGCTTAGCAAGTCCTGCATTTATTCCTCACAGAACTCTCGGATTTTCTTAACTTCAAAGCGTTAAAATAGCATCGGGGAAGTCAAGGTCCTCATTCTCCAGATTGCAAGGGTTTTGAATAAAATCTAACCGTGTTAAATGCTAAACTCAGGTGTAAGATGAACCAAATATTGTTTGAACACACATAAACAGTAAGAAACAATAAAAATCAGAAAATATGTTTTTGACCCTATCCTCTAAATCTTGCTGTCCTGTAAAATTTTGTCTGGGAAGATAAGGTCCCTTTTCCCTTGGCGGGTCACAGATATAGACAATCCTTTTAAGGTGAAGAAAGAAGGATAGAGCACAACAGACAGTTGAGACAACTATATTTGGACCCAGACATCAAGGCCGAGGTGAGAAGCAGAAGGTCCAGATAACTGGGAGGGTTGGATTCTAAGCATGGAACCATTTTTTAATAAAACAGCGATAGATCTGAGTTTTAGTTAGATTTTTACACACCTATTGTATTTAAAACTACACCTGCTTCCATAACTGATTAAATTACTGAAAATTATCTTTGTTATTGGCATTTTGGATTTATAAGGAACCATTACATTAGAAATGAAATAAAATTTACTTTTAATTTAAAATGGAATACCAAAAACTGTCCAAGTCCCAAACTTATTCAAAAGTTTATTTCAGAAATTTCTCTTGTCTTCTTACATACTGTCTACTTTGCTAAACTTTTACTTAGCCTCCATCCAAAATAAGAATAGGCATACCCTACTGCAGAATCCGCTCACCGATATTTTAATTTAGGTGAAACGACGCATCACTCACCTGTGGCCCCCGATGCTGGGTGGTCCACCGAAGTGGTCGTCGTCGTCGTCGCTGTCTGGCGGGGGCACCCCGTCCAAGCCCCCGTCCACCCCCGCCTGGCGGATCACCGAGCTGGTCTCCACCGGGGGCACGTCTCCCATTGGGGCGTCGTCGAACAGCCCGCCCTCGAACAAGCCTCCAGCTGCCGACAGAAACATGCAATAATGAAGCTGGGACAAAACAACACTGAAGAAAATTTGTTTATTGACAACAAAGAGGTGTCTATACGTTGAGTTTTGGTAATAGATGACTATTTATTTATTTCAATAATAACAAGAGCAATGGTCTGTTTATGATTTGTTTTATTAAATTAATTAACCTAGATAAACTCTACACGTAGGCTAATAAAAAATAATCCTCCTGTAATAAAAAATGTCATTGATGAACCTAATTGGGTTTCTCAACATGTTTTAGAGACAGCTTTTCTTATTTTAAGCTTTCACTTTAGGTCAATTAAAATTATTTTATTAAATATTTTGAAATGGCTGAATCATTGGGATGAGATGATGTTTGTAAACAGCTCTGACTGAAAAAGTTCGAGCTCGAAATCTTTTAAAAAAGCTTGGCTTGGCTCAAGATTGAAAATCACTATTCACACGCCTGTACTATTTGTTTTCAAAATAACAAATACCATAAAAATAAAAATAGATTGCATTACACAGCAATACTTACCAATAATGTCCTGACCCAAGTTGCCTCCAAAGCCGTCATCCCTAATGGGAGCCTCAATGTCCAAGGCCGACCGAGCCATCAAGCTATTGGACGTAGAGGGCTGAGGTTCCTTCTCCTTTTCCAACCCTTCCACACCGTCGCTAAAGAGAAGATTGGTCTGGAACGAAAGTCTCATCTTGTAACATGTAGCTCACACAATAATTACATCATACCTGCAACATTTCTTGCTGAAAATGTACATCCCTACAAATCCTGCTGAAAATATATACTATGAAGAAAACATTAGATCTAATAATCAATTGTTAAACAAATTTCCATAGATCCAGCTGTATTAGTTTCATTATATTGTATCCAGTGTTCTTGTTATTGGCAAATGTGATGACCAACAGTCAACCTGTTAATCAAAACAAACCCCATATCTAGTTTAACAGAAACAAATTTATAATTTTCCTTCGAGTTATTTGGGCAGAAGCATTAGCATAAGTGCCCTGAGCACTTTGAATATATTTGGCCTATTTCAATGTATTGGGGCTATTTCCGGCCCATGTATCAAAATCTGAGGTTCACAAGACAAGTAATGATAAAATCAGTAATTACCTATAAGCTTTTAATTAGACTGCAAATAACCAAGAACACCAACGACCTACATGCCATTGAGTAAAAATTAATGATTCTAGGCCTAAATGAAAGAATCAATGAATATTAAAAATCCAAATGAACATTTTAAAGTTGTGTATTTAGAGCAAATTGTAGGCTTATGTTAATGGATTAGTCATACCTGATCCAGAGCTTGAGCCAAGCCTTGATGATGCATCAGGTCCGGAGGATCAGTGCCAAACCCGATGTCTCCGAAACCTTCTTCTGTGGTGACGAGAGCAATGTTGCCATAGTCTTCTCGCATCGTAATTTCCTCCGCTCGGGACTGATTCAAACTGAACTGAGCCTCTATGTCCACATCACTAGAACAAGAGACACATGCTCAATTAAATCGTATCACATGTCTGTCTGTTCCAAGGGAGTGACTTCATTTTTAATTTCACACTGCAAAACGCTCAGTAGTGTTTACTGCTTCAAACTGAATTCTCAAAACATCAGTGTCGACTATAATATAGAACCTCGCACAATAAAAAAGCTATGAACAAATGGTTAAATAAAACTTTTGCAACTTGAAATAAAATTGCTTGCCTTAACTGACAACAATTACAGATGTCCATTAATTCTAAAATGCCCTTCGTCCAACAGTTTTATTTTACTGCAGCTGGTTTATGATGAAGTCTGTAAACTTCTCTTCTGCAGTAGCTTACCCTGTCCTCACCATGACTGTATATTAGACATGTAGGTGAGAGTAATGAAACACAAAACTCACTTGAGCTCAGGCATGGCGGTGTCAAAGTCGTGAAACACTTCGGGCAGGGTGATGGCGTTGACGGCTGCCTCCCTGTGTTCCTCAGGCAGATCGACCATTCCCGGGCGGAAAGCCATTTTGATCTTGACGAACGCTTCGTTACAATCAGCCAGCAAGTACTTGGCCTTGCGGGAGTAGATTCGCACTACTCCCAGCAGCAAGTGGCCCGACGTTCTAAGGGCCATCTTCACCTGTTGACAACATTTTATTGTGAGAGATGAGCAGCACTGTCTCGATTTAATATTTTTTATTAGAAATTATTGAATCTCATACCTTTGAAATAGGTAATGAGACAAAAATATAATACAGTTTAACAAAATTTTATTTTTCAACAAATTTTAGCTTTTGAACTGGGTGGGTTAGAAATTAATAGCAACTTATGCTTTGTCAACTACAAATTAGTTTCAGTACCTGTAGATAAGCCTGCAAAAATATTAGTCAAAGTTTTGATGCCAGAAAAATGAAAAAAATTAGGTACTTCTGGCAATAATCCAGCATATATATATATATATATATATATATATATCAACTAATGAAAGTCACATACAAATTTTCATTAAAATATATACTGAGAAATGAGCAAGCAATACAATTTTATTTACATCCCGTAAGGTTGACTTATTAGGGAGATATGATAACCTTCTATACTGAAATCATTGCATACCCATTCCCCTCCCCCCCCCTGAAGCAACTCATTGCTCCATAAGGAAACTAAAAATTTTGGGATTTTAGGCCATACAGTAACCAAGCAAATCTCAACTAGATTCATACTGTTTTCCTATAACCTTGGCTTCCTCAACTCATTTCAAAATGGTTATAATTTAAACTTACCTTGGGTTGAAGGATTCCATCTACAGACTTTTCAATATTAGTTTCAAATACATGTGCCTTGGTTAATTTCTTGTCCCAATGTGCAGCGAGCCAAATTCGGGCCAGAGGGCCCTTTTTGGCGAGGACGAAATGTGCATAAAACATCTTGGCTCAGCAAAACAACCTGAAAAACAAAACTACCCTTAAATTTATGAAAAGATCTTTGAAGATAATTTGCTTTTAATTTATAAGTTACAGTAACTTTGTTTTAAATTTGATGTTTAAATATAATAAGTTTTTTATTTGACTTGCCTGTTTACCTATCATACCTTCGTGACAACAATATTTCAATATGTATATAAGTTTCTTGTATTAACTTGTAAAAAGTTTGATACAGCTGCTGAGTAGGATATATAAGTTTTTTGTGATCACTTATGTTACAGAATAAAGCTCTTAATTTTAAACTTTTTTATTTAATATAACACCCTTACCATGAATTACTTTGTTAACATTTATCATACACCGTACATTTATTATGTCACCAATGTTTAGGGTTACCAGATATTTTTCAGACCAACCCAGGACAGTTGCAGGTGCGGTGAACACACACATCCCCAATCCCTCAATAACCCAGCCAAAGATAGTAAAATAAGGTTTTTATTAAGTATTATGAAGCTTTTTTTACTCATTCTTTTATCTTGAATCTGTATCGATCAGAAAACTCAGCTCCAACCTAAATCACAACACTACTATCACAGTTCTAGACCGACACCACAGGTCAGTATAGTAGGGGTTAAATTGGTTTGTTGTTGACACACTCCCTCAGGGATGCCAACTTAAGTTTTTGTGCTAGATTGACCTTGTCGATCTCCTGATATAAGAGTGGCAAAATTTCTTGGTGGATGAGGTGTCACTACTAATTAGCTTAGATAATCATCTATATTATTACAAGAATTTCTGGGATTGTGTCCAGAGCATATCTACCTCTAGAAACTTATTTTTCTATATATCCTACATATTTGATGTGCCTTTTGCAGGTTTGGAAAATATTCCATGAAAAACCTTCACACAGGAGGCTTGTGAAATTGCAGCGGAAGTGCTACTATCTAATGTAAATCCTGTGAACTTTTTCCAACTTACATTTGTTTCATAACAAAACAGATGGTTAAGATGTGAAATAGTTGCCTAATTGTGCCGAATTATGCTAGTCAGTTAGGCCTAATATGCATTCACATTTAGATTTTGATTTCTTAAAATACAGACTTTACAAGACATCAGAAAATAATTTGTTCTCGAAATAAGGAAGGAAAAGTATGACTAACAGTCTGTAATCATCTTAATTTCCTGCATTTCTTACCCAGAAAAGAAAACTTAAAATGGGAACACATAAGAATAAGAGTTCCTATTTTAAATAACTTTATTTCTCCATAAATATACAAATATGTACATAGAGAATGGTCACACATGAAATATCATTACAATGTCATCTCACAATTTAAACTAACCAAATCATTCAAGGTATAAAATGCATTGTCATATAAATATTTTTTAACTTTTTTAGGTTAAATTTGTTAACAGTTTCCTTTTCCAGTGATAAAAATTGGTTTATTACTTTGCGGACCATAAACTCAGGAGATTTTTCAAATTTTTCTGTAGAGTGTGAGGGATATATAATAAAATGTTGTCTCGTGTTATATGCATTTGTGGTACTTTCAAAAAGATTTCTATTTTTCATGAAAAATTTGCATAGTTCATAAATATAAAGGCAAGGCAAAGTTAATAATTTGGTTTCTTGAATTAAATGCTGACTGGGCTCATCAACCACAACATGATGCAATTAATTCTTATGGGCCTTTTTTAAATTTGAAATATTCTATTAACATTTTCAGTTGAGGTACTTGCCCAAATAACCAACCCATAAATAAGTCTAGTTTGAAAAGTTGCAAAATAAACTGTTCTTAAAATACTTTGATTAATAATTGAGGTTGATAGTACTTTCAGAGCAAAGCAAGATGAATTTAATTTGGCATCTATTGTTATCCCTAAGAATTTGCAAAAAATGTTGTATTTTGGTGCGTACTCGAACCGCGCCGGAATTTCGGGTACTTTTGAAAGCATCGAACCGCGTCGGTCATTAAGGAGGATTAGGAAGGGTCACCTCGCCACCCGGCCTACGGGACTGGGGAAAAAGGGAAATATATTTTTCCTGCGTCCTGTCAGTGACAGTAGCTGCAGTCTTCTACTGCCGTCGACTGCTTTTCCTCTCAAGTCACAATAATTGTTTCTATACCAATATCAAAAGCAGTTGAAATATATATGATTAATATTTTAACTCCATGTACCAAAGAACAGTGATTACCAATTATAATTCCTTGTTGTTAGTTTTGTATCTTATAAACTACCACTTCGTTGGGCTTGTAGGTATTATTTGTTTGAAGTTTGAAACTTAAATAAATTGTTGCCATTATTTGAGGACATAAGAATAATGTCGCTTGCAATAAAAAAACTATCGAATAAAAATTTTTAATTTCCTTCAGTCTTTATTGAAAAATTACATATAGGCTAATATAGTAATTAAATAATTATTTCATGGGACTAGAAACGTTAATGTAGTTGAACGATATAAACGTCATTTTCTCTTTTCTCAGTTGTTTGGTCAATTATTATAACCTTAATATGAATTGAACCTTACCTTGGACCTTAATATTCGGTGTTTTCAAAGAGTTATATTACATTCGAGAAAAAACATTAAAAATTCATCTTATATAGCCTAGTAAATTTCTGTAAGTTTCGTTTTTATTTTACACTTGCTTTTCGAGTTCCCAAGTTTAAACACCAACGACGTGTTTAAAACGTTAATAGCTTTTAAAAGGCCAACGAAGCGGTAGTTTATCAACCAGTAATTCCTGTTATTGGTGGCAGTTATAAGACAGCAGTTACAGACAGGAAGCAGGGACAAAAATAATTCCTTTTCCCCAGGCCCGTAGCGACTACCTGACCGGGTGGCGAGGCAACCCTTCATAATCCTCTTTAATGACTGGCGCAGTTCGATGCTTTCAAAAGTACCAAAAATGCCGGCGTGGTTCGGTTGTCCCCGTATTTTGAAGAGGTTCATTCACGAGTTTTAAATTTGATTACCGTAGAACCTCGATTAACTGTCACTCTCGGGACCAGGAGTGTGACGGTTAAGAGAAAAGACAGATAGGCCTAACAGAAATTTAGCTATAACCTGTTCAATACGTAGATTTCAAATCTGTATTTTGGAAGAAATTAAACCCTGTATAAGTGGATAATACATATTTATATTTACATTACATTCATACCATGGTAATTACAGACCTAGACTGTGATGTGCTCATTCAGTGTTCGTAAGTGAATTACACAACCTCAAAATAAAAGATATTAGGTCATCCTTTAAACGAGTCCGTCAATACCATAAATCAGCGCGATATGTGTAGGTGTTTCACCCTTCCTCAAGCGTTTAATAATTTCGATCTTTTGGTCAAGCCCTGGGACTCGTTTTCGTTTTTCAGCCGTTAACTATCAACAGTTACTGATACTGTTAGTAGGCTACTGCACTTTATTAACAGTACGTATCTAGCTACAAACTGTGTAATAGCAAACACTATGCCATAACACTGAACTAAGAGGCCTGCCGTATAACCAAAAAAGTCAACATGCCAATGAGTAATAAATATCTCACTCACCCCCCAAACTACTCCTTGCGGTGGGGTGGGGATTTTCGGTGGAAACTCAAGGTCATTAGCCGCGGACAGAAGCGTTCATTCACAATGGCGCTTACACTTTCTTCCGTACTTTGTGCGACGCCAATTTATAACATATTGCGAGCCCGGAAGCAGTGACGGATAACAGAGAGTGACGGTTAATCGAGGTTCTACTGTATTTCAGTTTTGTTTTCATTTCATTTTAATCCATTTTCCTTAAACCAGGCGCTTAAAATAACTATACAACCGCTTATATTATGGTCTAGATCATCTTGATTTCCTCCTTGGACAAGCATGGTAGTGTCATCCGCATATTGAATTGCATTTGAAAATGTGGAATTTACATTAGGCTACATAACTTACAGAGTGCTATGGAGGTTGGATTTTTAATCTAACTATTGATCTATATTTCAATGTTGATAATTTTAAGATATCAATAGCCTATTATTTGGAGACTTATCTAAAAATTCAAGGTTTAAAACTAATTTTAAAACTTAAAACCTGGATTTTATACCTAAAGTGAGGAGGGTATTTAAGTGTCAACGGTTAGTCTTCTAATTTTTCTCAATTTTTAAATGCTAAGAATTATAATATTTGCATAGGTATTTAGTATTTATTTGTTGCTAATCAGTATTAATTTGTTAAACATATACTTGGAAATGTAATTTCTGAACCGTTATGAGAGATCAGTTAGATCTTTTTAGAGAAGATTAGTATGCACATCTTCTTGCCGTTTTTTATGGAGATCTAATGAAAATAAATGCAAGAGACTAACACATCGATTTGTGTATAAATAGTGTAAAGATTCATTACTTATGAAAATAAAAAATCCAAATCAAAGGTAAGACTATACGATAAAAAATGAAGATCCATGTAAACTAATATACCCAAATGATACACAATAAAAATCATTGTACTATCAAAGCTGTAAAGTATATAGCATGGGCTATACACTGACACTTGTTAAGCAGATGGAATAAATTTCCTCTCCATACTACTGAAGTTCCAAGTCTAAAGTACTGTAATAGATTAATAAAGTACTGATGAACTGTTCAATGATCAATTGATGATGATGAACAAAAAAGAACAGTTCAATTCAGTCCACGTGTTAAAAAGTGATTGAATTACAAAGAAATAGGAATTGATTTTAATTTATAAAGATTGAAAATCGGGGAAGGAACTTGATGTTTACAACGTATGGGTTAGGTCAATGCATAGTTAGGATGGGGTGATAAGAATGAATAGGAGAAATAAGATAGGTACACTTATAATATTCAGCACCTGGTGGACCGAGCCTTGCTCGGTGTTTTTTATGTTTACCAGTTCATCCAGTTACCAATATTTATCTTAATAGTAGAGTCCCACAAACCCGGACTAATGTGGACCGAGCGGAGTCCGGGTTTGTGAAAATTCCGAGTTATCGGGAAATGAGTAAAAATAAGAATAGTTTCTGTTATTTCTATAAGAAATCATTTATTTATTGCATAGTAAGAAATAAAAAAACTACATTATCAGTTACAAAAAAACTTAAAGAAAAACCAAAACTGTTTTATGTGTCACACTGTGCTCTGGCCTTGAATCTCAGTGCATTTTATTGCTCTGGCAGGCTTTCCGAGTTATCCAGAATTCCGGGTTATCGAAGTCCGGGTTAGCGGGACTCTACTGTATAGGCTATAATGAGTTTTATTCATATAGGTAGTTAGAATAGTACAGGTTTTGTTATAGTGATGCTAATTGATGATATGTTTTGTTGTTATATCACCTGATAAATATTGTATTCGGTTAGGTTCCGGGAATGGAAAGAATCGATATAACTTCGATGTATTGATAAAAACAATCGATAATAATAATGATGGAGTCGGATATCAAAGTTTCGCCAATATTTTCAATCATTACAATGTAGACCGCTCATGGAACTGCAGCCAATTTGTGCTCAATAGTGTTTTTTAAGAATCATAGCCTCGGCTAGAAAATATAACAATGAAACTCTTAAGATAAAGTTTGCCATTAAAGCCACCAATTAAACCAGGCTAGCCTTATCTAAAGGAAAGTTAATGTAGGTCTATAAGCCCTACATCCTACCTAGGCCTACTATGAATGATTTCAACACAAAAGGCCCTAGCCTAACTTTAGTAAGCCTAAAGTGATATATATATTTCATGAAGAGGTTTAACAAAATACTTATATAAAAAAAATGTTAAGTTATTCAGGACCAAATTAACTGAGTCTTTTCAATGACCTATCTTAGGCAAGTTTACAAGATTTGTAAACAAAGAGGTGGGCTTAACCAGCATGATTGATTTTCTTAAGAATAAAAGATAAATTTGTATTGTTTACGTTATGTACACGAGCAACACTACGTGAGATAAACACCATTTTTATGATAGAAGATTATTTAATAGCTCTAAAAGTCAAATAAGCGATACAAGTACTTAACATTAATCAGTAAACGACTTTGGCGCCCATTTGACGCTATCTTGTTGGCGGTTTTATACATGCCATAATAAGTTATCCTTTCCTAAGACTAAGACCTGAATACGTACCTTGTGATGAAAAAACGCTATAATACGTTGAAATACAGCAACACTTAGTAATTAATACAATTCTTCATTGAACTAACGATGTTTGCAAACATCACACATCCAACCCGACATAATCATGAAGAAACAAAATGGCGGTGTTGAAGTTTCGTTCCCAGTGTTACCTGACAGGATTTGGTACTTTACCCACCAACTCCATTAAAAATCCCCGCCTTAACCCGGTTTTTTGGCAATCCCCGCAAGTACCAAAAACCGGGTAATTACCCGAAAAATCACCTTATGACTTACAAAACGCCCAAAACTGGGTAGTTTCCTAAAATTATTAGGAAGGGAGGAAAATATTTCATTGATTAACTGCTCACTATATACCAAAATATGTCTATTTACTACAAGTATTGTTCTTAAAATCATGAAATTAAATTATTTTTCACATCTTACATGAACATTGGATATTTTGAAAAGCGAATCATGATTCAAAAATCCCAGGCTTTACCCGTTAAAAAAATGTATTTAGGATGCCGGGTAAATCCCCGCAGCTCGAGTCTAAAATCCACGGTTTTACCCGATTTTAGCGAATTTCCCCTATAGGGAAGAAGCTATTACCGTAGGTCTCATGGTAATACTTAAGACCGAGACTATGATAACTTTTCGTTTTGGGGCCCCCAGAAGCAAAAAACACCATTCGTTCGAATTTATATGTATGAAATGAAATGAAATGAAAAATCGCTTTATGTCCCAGTAATTAATTACTAGTTTACAATAATTTACAATAATTCTACTAAAAGCAATTATTGCTTTTAGTAGAAATAAACAAAAATGATATTACTTAACCATATGCTATCTTAAAAATCTACATTTGAATATTATTTTTTGTGTATATTGTTATCAATACCTACATTGCCAAGGGAAATGGCCTGCATGGGCAAAGAGCCTGTGCGCAGACCAGAGCACCTATCCAACTGACGATGGCTGTAAATTAATTTCTATTCTAAAAATCTGAAAATGCTAGGAAAAGTTTTTTAACTAATTATTAATACTTTTTAATACTGATTACGATTTGTACTTTATTTTTATACAATGACGCTCCCAGTGTCGAAGCGCGAAGTATCAGCTGTGGTAAGAATAATAACGAGCTAACTCTTGGACATAGTGCAGGACTAGCCGTGGTGCTGAGGGGTGAGGAGAGGGAGGGGTGGCGGTCCGTCGGTCGGTCGACAAGTCGTCGTCGTCGTCGTCGTCGTCGGTGGTACATGGTTCAAGGGTCAGGTCCGCCGGTGGCCAGTTCTGATTATCATTTCCGCCTCTTCTATTCCATTTCTTAATAAAAATTCCAAAATATTCTTCTTAAAAGATTTTATAGAATTACCATTAAAAATATTTAATTCACTAAAGTAACGGCAAATATTACTGTACAAAACGGGAGCGATATAAAAAGAGTTAGTTAATTCAATCGACTTGGTTATTTGCAGGGCCGGATTTACGATTTTGCCGCCCATGGGCCCAAAGCATTTCGCCGCCCCTCCTCCCAACGTGACGATTTTCCAGAACTCACCATGCGTAATTCGGAGGGGGGGGGGCACTTGCTCCGCCCAATAATTTGGGATTACAATTTATCAGCTAAACCTGAATATTGTTTTACATTTAAAACACAATAATATTTGTGATTATGTATATGTCTGCTGATGCCAGCTGGCGAAAGGCCTCTCAGAATAAAATTATACAAATATTGTGGTGTTTTCCAAAGTTAAAATTCGTTAACAAGACTGAAAAATGTATTTAATTTGTGGCCAAAAAAATATCATGGTCGCATTGCAGCGGTCTAAAATTCTCTCGATTGTTTCGCCGCGATCATCTCTCTGCCAGTTCGGGGCTACTAAAGCTTCATTATCGCATTCTTTTTATTTCGGCCGTTTCATAGTCTCTCGATTAGCTTCTTCCTTTTAAGAAAACTTCACTAAAAGTCGGGAAAAAGTAATGAATTTAAACATTTGGTCGGGAATTTCGATATTTGAGTTAGAACGAAACGAAATATAGCCGTTTTCATCGTTGGTATCGTCATCACGCCCGGCAAATCTCTCGATCTAATCACAACAAACAAATATTTCGGTAATATTGTGGCCGGAAATCAGTCGTTTACATCGCAACTGGAAAATCTCTCGGTAGTTTTGCGGCCGGAAAATTGCCTGCTTGTATCGCCGCCGACAGATCTCTTGGTCGCATTGCGGTTGACACGTCACTCGCTTTTTTCGCGACCGTCGCATATATTGGTCATGTCGTGACCGAAAAATCGGTCGTTTTACAGCGATTGGCACGCATGTATCTTGGTCATTTTGTGGCAGACAATCTGTCGCTCTTTTGAAGGAGCTATAGGCATCATGACTGATTTCACTGATAGTGATTTTTTTTTAAATAATCGGGAGATGTAAGAAAAAAGTCGGAAAAATATATGTGAAATCTGGTAAACAACCTGCTTGGGTTTTGCGGCAACTGGCAAATTTACAGGTCATATTACGGATAACAGCTCATGTTTAGGCTGTATCGTGGCCTGCGAACATGGGTTGTTAGAAAAAAACTCTTAGTCGTATAGTGACCGTAAATCGGTCGGTTCTATAGCGGTCGTCAAACCAGTCAGTTGTATTGCATGCGAAAAATCTCGATCGTGTTTTGAGACAAATACCTCAAATGTTTGCAGCCGACGAATCTTTAGTAGTATTTATTACAAAACAAATCTTTAGAATTTTTAGCGATCGGCGAAATTCCTACGGTCATTTCGTGGCAATAAAGTCTAACGGTTGTATCGCAGCCGGTAATCTCGGTTGTATCATAGTGGGCGTAATAATTAAATCTGTTGGTGGTACTGTATCGCAACCACGTTAAACTCTCAACTGAAACTGTTGGTAAAACTCGGACATTTCGCGGCCGTCATTTCACATATAATTTTTACAAAAATAACAAACATATTGCCCTCCTCGCCCCTCCTTATGATTCGATTCCACCATTACCCTGAATAAACTCAGCGCCTGGGCCCAGACCAATAAAATAAGCTTTCGCTCCTTTGAGTACATCGACTGCCGCCCTTCCGCGCCAGTGACGCACTACGCAAAATAATGGTGTGTTTTGATTTAAAAAAAATTACCCCTCTCTGGACTTTTTATAGTTAATATTAGTTTATAAATCTGATAGAAAACAAAAAACATAAAACGTTCTACATTATTTTAGCAAATTTTTAACTGGCCTTCAAAATTTGCCGCTCCTAGAAAGTTGCCGCCCTGGGCCCGGGCCCATGTGGCCCATGCCTAAATCCGGCCCTGGTTATTTGTAAAGGAATAATACCGATATTATGAGAGTAACGTGTGCTATATGAATGTGTAATAGATGAAAAAATTGAATTTACCCGTTTATAAATGTGAAGCGAAAGAAATTTCACATACAATTGTCTGATTGCCAGTACTCCACTCTCTTGAAAAAGATTAACCGTAGGATATCTTTTACATTTTTTTAACATGATTTTTAACAGCGTTTTTTGAAGTAAATTTAAAGGTTGAAGCGTCGATATATATTTATTTATTTATTTATTTATTGATTGAGCCCAATTGCCATTTTCATGGTTGGGTTTGTTATGATAACATACAAAGCTTAAAAACTAAATAAAATGTCCATTTTATGAACTATGATGTGTGAAATAGTCTTCAATGTTGTAATAACAGTTTTCTTCAAGTAATTTTTTTAAACTTCTTTTGAATTTGGAAATGTCATTAATATGTCTGTGAGCATGATAGCGGTCGTAAAAATGGCCTGATCTTAATGAAATTTGGTACAGACGTGTAAAGTGGCAATCCCTCGGACGAGTTCGTAAACCAGCCCGATCGGCCCACTGTAAGGGGAGGTAAAGGGGGGTAAACCCCCCAAAAATGGGCTTTTTGTGTTTTTTACATAGTAAAATAAAAATACCCCCGTTGCAGCAGACCTGCATACTCAGCGAATTTCAAACGCAAAACAACATACATTTTAATCCAACAGCGAGATTTGACATGTTTTTTGTAAGCTCCATAAGAATAACATGGGGAATGAGTATGCAGGTTTGCTGCTACAGGTATTTTTCAACTGGTTGGTTTTAATTCAATATTTAGTAGATTTGAAGTAGAAGAAGCCATTAACCAAGTTTTATCAAGATATGTTGAGAAATAAGTGAGATATAGAATTTTACTTATTTCACATAAGGTTAACATTGAGACAACGTACTGCATTTACCACTTTCAATATCTCGGTAACCAATGGACATAGAGCGGTGATTCAAAATACTAAATTGTTTGTTTTTTTGAGCTGAATTCAATGGTGCCAACAAAAATTTGATACATTTTATTTTTCTATGTAAAAAACTCAAAAACCCCATTTTGAGGGGAGTTCATCCCCCTTTACCCCCCCTTCCAGTGGTCCGATCGGGCTGGTTCACGAACTCGTCCGAGTGATTACCACTTTATACGTTTGTACCAAATTTCATGATGATCGGACCATATTTACGGCCGCTATCGTGTTAGCAGACATGTATATATATATATATATATAAATTCAAACGAATGGTGATTTTTGCTTCTGGGGACCCCAAAATGAAAAGTAAACATGGTCTCGGACTTAGGTCTTACCATGAGTACTACCGTAATAGCTTATTCCTTTAAGGAAATTCGCTAATAATCACATTTTTGTTGGCACCATTGAATTCAGCTCAAAAAAACAAACTATTTTGTATTTTGAAACACTCATCTATGCCCATTAGTTACCGAGATATTGAAAGTGGTAAACACAGTATGTTGTCCCAATGTTAACCTTATGGGAAATTAGTAAAATTCTATATCTCGATTATTTCTCAACATACCTTGATAAAACTGGGTAAATAGCTTATTCTAGTTCAGATCTACTAAATATTAAATTAAAACCACCCAGTTTCAATATACCTGTAGCAGCAAACCTGCATACTCATTCCCCATGTTATTCTGATGGAGCTTCCCAAAACATGTCAAATCTCGCTATGTTGGATTTAAATATGTTGTTTTGCATTTGAAATTCGCTGAGTATGCAGGTCTGCTGCAACGGGGGTATATCTTAATCCTCTCAAAATTCCCGGAGGGCCTTCAACCTGAATACCGAGCAAATATCCGGTCTTTGCAAAACTGAAGCCTATAAAACCATACCGAATACATATTAACGACTATAAAAAGTTATCTAGTTAAAATATATTTTTTAGCTCTTCCAAAATACCCGGTTTTACCAGTTTTTAAAATTCCAGGTTGTTGGTTAAATCCAGTGAGATCATCTCACTGCGTAAATCCCCCTAGCCATAGCCGTCTAGCCAGAGATGGCTATTCCCTAGCCCAAGTTCTAAAATCCCTGGTTTTACCCGGGTTTTTCTCAATCCCTGTCAAATTCCTCCTGAAAACCTCCGGACCTCCGGAATACCTGAAAACCGGGTAAATACCCGGTTTTGGCAACACTGTTCGTTTCTACTTTCTACCACGGTCTGAAAATTTTATTTTTTCATACACAGCATATTAACCATGGAACCCAAGATATTGTATGTTACTATATTTTGTATTTGATTACCAGTTTTATACCTACTCGAAAGAGTATTGTTATTTTGGACTGCCTTTGTCATGTCGTAAATGTAAGCTATAAAAAGAATAGGGCCCACGATTGTTCCTTGCGTAACTCCACTTAAGAATTAATTTTTTAGTTGACTGGACGAACATTACTTTTTGGAATTCTCCCCAATAAATTCCGATACTTGGAATCTGGCTCCCAAATAGGATACCATCCTTGCAAGAGCCGGTCCTATGATTTCAAGTGCTGAGAGTTTTTGAAAAAGTATCGCTTTGAAAACTCAAAGCATAGACAAAGAGAT
Source organism: Flexamia atlantica (assembly GCA_035578135.1). Taxonomy (NCBI): domain Eukaryota; kingdom Metazoa; phylum Arthropoda; class Insecta; order Hemiptera; family Cicadellidae; genus Flexamia; species Flexamia atlantica. The sequence goes on along the minus strand of JAQJVK010000002.1, from coordinate 36,964,442 downwards.
ATAAATCCCTTTATATCCCTTTATCCGTGCTCAAAGGCCGTGCTAAAAACAGATTAAAAGAGAACAATAATAACTTATTATTCTCGGGTTTCCTAAATCCATTGTCATCTCTCAGATTTCAGGGAGAAATCCCTGGGATAAATCCCATAATAAGGCCTGTGGTACCGTATGTGTACACCAAGATTCCGGTTTATAAAGACGTTACGAGGTCACGATTTGTTTACATTTTTGACTGAGACAACCTCAGTACTTAGTACTTATGCTTCTCTTCTCTTCTCTTGTTCTCTGCAGAGGAGACCGAAAAAAAACATTGACTAGTCGATCGATCGATCGCGATCGGTTGTTTACAATCGATAGAAATGCCGAGTGAAAAGCTTCAACATTGGCCTCGCTAAAGCGAAGCGTGACCTTTAAAAGAAGAGTCCGGTAGTCCGGTCCAAAATTTACAATTACGTTCCTGCGATGAAAGGGATGCGATAAGTAATTTTTTTTATTTGCAACCAGAATATTTCTTTACCAAGGAAGTAATGTCATGTTTTTGGGGAGCATTCCTGAAGAAACGATTATGTACTTCCAACCGTTTATAAAAAAAGTCGATTGACATAAATCGATTGTTGCCAGTCGGTTGTTCCCATCGCTTAGGTCGGTGTCGGTGTAGGTGTCGAAGTAGCTACTATCCTACTATTGCGTCGACTTGGTGAATAACTTAAAATATATTCAATTTATCAGCTCCGTTTTCGAATATTCAAGTTAAAGGTACGTAATAACTTTATCAAAATACTAGCTGTAATATATCTTGGTGCTCAGTGCTTGACACTGAATTTCGGAGGACAGCCCAGCAAACGTTGGTTCTAAAATTACCATTGGCTGGTTCAAGGATTCACGTTGTTTCCTGGTAGGGCCTAGACCTATTGTGAAGAAAATTTCCATGTTTAATGATGAAGTTATTTACTTCTAATGGACTTGAAAATGTTAATAAACTTTTTTTGGAATCAAATATCCTAGGCCTTTGGAAAACTGTTCAAACACAAGCTTCCTAGGCCTATTAAGTTGGATAAAATACTATGCCATGTAGCCTAACTTATACACTGTGATGTGGTGGATTGAAATTGGCCTATCTTATTGCTTTAATTTTGCCGTTACTGTAAATGATTTAGGCTATGCTTGAGTTGTAAGTCTGCTTTCTATTCCAAGGCCTGCGGCAGATGTTTAGCTACGAAGCCAAATAAGTTACAAGGTTTCATTCAAGGTAAGTTAGTTGGGTCTATTATGTTTCCACTACAACGAATATAGGCTAATCCATTACAACCAATCCCTGATTATGTAGGAATGGAATTAGCTGGGCACAAGTTGCGGCCCTAGTGGCGGGGACCGATTTGGGTTATAGGCTACTCCCGCAAAAGGGCTACACTTACTTAATAGGGGAAGTCAGTGGGAACCTGAAATGTATGGAGAGGAACTGTAGAGTGATAATCATTACCAAATTACAAAATAAATTTGCCTGAAACCTTACTTTACTTTTAAGGGATTTTATAAACATCAATTAGATCACATATCACATAGTCAGCTAAGTTATGTTGAGATGAAAATAGGTGGTTTATATTTCAGTTGTAAAGTTTAGTTCGTTATAGTTTAGTTAAAACTGATTTTAAATCAATAATAGTTACATTCATACAAGACTAATTAAATTAAACTAACCTTAAGGGTCATTCTCATATAAAGAGATAATTTAAGCTATAAAATCAAAAATAAATAAATGAAAAATATATATAAAAGTACAGGCTGTAGTTTGTTAGCTAATACCTTTAAGAAACTATATTCAAAGCAGCAGTGCTGAATTTTTTTATTTTCTATTTATTCTCAATTTTTAATGCATCAAGACTCATCATGAACAATGGTTAAAAAATGTAAAAAATAGAAATAAACACTTCAATGAACCATATAAATGTAATGAGGGTCTTAACTATTATAATGGATACTTGATTTAAAATGGTAAAATGACTTTAATTTCATGAATTTGGCTCAAACTTTAAAAATATAAGTCTTACAACTATCAAAAACTCAATTAGTCTGTGAAAAAATTACTTAAAGAAAACATTTTTCACGAAATTTTACAAGACATCTTCAAGTGTTAAACTGGGTATTTTAATATTTTTTTTTTCATTATTAGTTGGTATATTTTAACTAAATTCACGGTGACCGAAATGACGTAGCGGCGACCGAAATGACGTGGCGGCGACCGAAATGACGCAGCCGCGATCAAAATGAACATTAAAGGGTTTTATCGTTTAAGAAATATGTGGTCTCTATTAAAATTAAACAATTTGTGATTTGGCAGAACATTTATTTTCCAAACATTATAGGAATATGAAGTAATAACCTAAAAATAACAGATAGAAAGAACCGGTTAAAAAAAAAAAAATGTTTTACAAAAATAAATTAAATATCTGCTTTAGTTTTATTATAATTTTGTTAGTTAATAATAATATTCTGTTAGAAATATTAAGGTAAATGTGGTAAAGCAACGTTATGACTGTTTTTCAATGTAAATTCGTCAGCTCGGTCGCCAAAATCATATTCGGTAGGCTGACCGAAATGACGACTTCCGAATTGACGATTTCACTTTCTTGGCTCTGTCGTTTTCAGAACAAGCAACCTGGATTGTTTTCATTTCTAGGTTATGTTACACCATTCAATAGCTTTTGATTGATATTGGTAGTGTAATTGTTTCTATGATTATATAAAAGTAATACTGGAGACCGAATTGATCTTTAATTAAGGTACTGCAAGTTTCTTAACTTGTTTTGGTGATATATCTATTTTAAAACTGGTTTTTAATTCACGAAACGATAAGGAACCGAACGACACCAATAAGGAACGATAAGGGCACGATTCATGTTGCACCTTTTTCAACACTACCTCAGTCGTCTGGGATCATGGAAGACGGGAGCTGGTCTTTGTGTGGGAGTTTTAAAAACTCACGTTTGGACGCCGTGTATTTTTAGGTCAGCTGATTCCATTCAATTATTAATATTGAAATGAAACTTTTTCTTTTGACACTGTTATTAATTAATAAATTTATGTTAAAACAGAGCTAGAATATAAAATATATCTAGTTATTTTACTCATTTTTACAGGCATGTAAGTTTGATAGATATAGGTTGGGACGGCGACCGAATTGATGAATGGGATTAGGGAGGCACTTTTTGGCAACAATTTGATATTCACAAACAAAGAATTATATGGGTTGAATAAATACACAAATACATATTTTGGGTAAATATTTTATTTCAACAACATTATTTAAAAAATGCATTTTTTAACATAAGGACTTAAATTATCTCTTTATGTGAGAATGACCATTAAACGTTTTTAAGGTTGGTATCAGTGTACTTTCATAAATGAAGTTTCTATGTAGAAACTTGGGATGGTATTTGTAACAGACATTCTGTCTACACTTTGAACCAGCAATTAAGTTCTGTATAAGATATTTCTGACAAATTATTTTAGCACTTTTATGGTTTTTAAGGTTGTAAGAGCAAAGTATTAAAATATAGGCCTATAAGAAAACGAAAGTTACTAACTAAAACTTAACAGCTAATGGTGTAACCCTTCTGCAGAAGTTGCACCGGCACATGTGCTACAACTTACACACTTAGCTTTTTGCCTTAGGCTAAAACATGGGGTTTAGGTCCAAAAGTGTCATTTGAGCCCTGAATTTAATTCTTTTTGTTAATATAGGTGATCCTCTTTTTGACCAGGTGATTTAGAAAGTAATGTTGTAGATATGCATGATGGTTGTAATATTTATTCATAAAATACATAGGCCTAATAGTTTGAAGTTCCATAAGTTACATATGATCTTCTGCCTTTTCAGGTAATTTTAGCGAATTTCCCCTATAGGGAAGAAGCTATTACCGTAGGTCTCATGGTAAGACCTAAGCCCAAGACCATGATAACTTTTCTTTTTTGGGGCCACCAGAAGCAAAAAACACCATTCGTTCGAATTTTTATATATATATATATCTATATATCTATCTATCTATCTATCTATCTATCTATATATATATATATGTGTGTCTGTCAGCACGATAGCGGCCGCAAATATGGTCCGATCTTAATGAAATTTGGTACAGACATGTAAAGTGGTAATCCCTCGGACGAGTTCGTAAACCAGCCCGATCGGACCACTGGGAGGGGGGGTTAAGGGGGATAAACCCCCCCAAAAATGGGTTTTATGAGTTTTTTATGAGCGAATTTTCCCTATAGGGAAGAAGCTATTACTGTAGGTCTCATGGTAAGACCTAAGCGCGGGACCATCATAATTTTTCGTTTTGGTGCCCCCAGATATCAAAAACACCATTCGTTCAAATTTGTATATATATATATATATATCCTCCTATCAATCTGGCTGCCGTTCGTGTTCATGAAAAGTGGCAGCCCCTCAAAAGAAAGGAGTATATCATAATTTTTAAGTGTATACTGGATCTAAATTGTCTATTCAGTACCAATATGCATTTTATTTTGAAATACATTAATATTTAAAATTTTGCCTCCCATGGTACAGATGTACTATCAATGTGGCAGCCTTACATTTTCATATCATTACAACAGCCGGTGTATAAATATTTTTTTTACCATCAAAACGGCAGCCGTATAGAATAAGTCTTGCCGATTGCCTTCATTATGGCAGCCAGCAACGTTGCCAAATCTCCTAGGCATGTCGTAGTCAGTGCTTTTTAAAACGGGCTTGCTCGCCACTATCAGGAAGAGAACTATACACATGCAGCCATATAGGATTAATTTAAATCTTCCTCTACTTTTTCTTTATTTTTTTGCCGGTTATGGCTTAATATTGGCCATATTGGCCAGTCTAAGCCAAGTATTAAAATTACGTAGCAGTAAATTACGTACATTAGCCACGCATTTAATTGAAATTGTAGCTTAATAGGTAAGGCCGGAGACACACACGGCGTTTTTTAACGCCACGGTAAAAATGCCGCTCGCCCGTAGTGCATTGATTTAAATGGATGCGTACACACGGGGCGGAAGAAATACCGCGAGATGATATTGCCCCTAGCGGTAGTTTTGACACCGCTCGAAAGCGGTTTTTTTCCGCTTTGTCAACACAATGGCGTATGCAATTAAATGGGAGCGTACACATTTGGCGGATTTTTTACCGCCGCCATGGCCAGACGGCAAGACACGCTAAACATTGTACCGTGCTGATGACGTCAGGAGTTCTATGATCGAAATAATGGTAAAATGCATTTGGTAAACACCCACAGACGTCTCTCAAAATTAAAATGGTACCGTGATTGGCGATATTTTTACGTTTTTTACCGCCACGTGTGTACGAACGCTGATTTCGTCGGCGGCGGCGGAAAAATTATCGCGCGAAAAAAAAAACGCCGTGTGCGTCTCCGGCCTAAGTAGCTGTAAAAAAATGATTAGCACGCCACAAAGTAGTCTAATATTCAAAATGATAAAACATAAAATATTGTGCATTTTTGTACCACTAACATCGGCAAAATGTTTATAGAAAACTCAAAGAATACTTCAAAAACACTGCTTCAATAATTATTAACAATCTTTCACCTTTAATAAAGATCAAAATTGCCACTTTTTTAGGTAGAAAGATTAGAGTAAATGGAAGTGTCTCATTATTTTTTCGTTTAATCGTTTTCAAATCTTGATTCCTCTCCCTAGACCTTTGTTTTTTTTTTGCATAAAAATTTTGCACAAAGACTTAAATTTGTACCCATGTTTTTTTCTTAAAAAGCTCAGGGTCATTCTGCATAACCATCTCGCACTAATGTTCTTTAGGAGACCTATTGCTTTTAATGTGTTAATTAAAATCTCAGCAACCATTGCTTTTTCTTCGGGTTCCCATTTCTCCAATTCTCGTTTTTTCCTGATTTTAACGTTGATTTAATGTTTTTTTGCGTTTAAATGAGGCACTTGCTCAGTGGCTTTATCAAAATCGCGTAAAAGTGGGTCGTCCTCACCAAGTTAATCTTCATATCAAACTCACTACACTATCACAATTGTGATCATTTAACAGATCTTCAGATCTTCATCGAATTAAATTTCTATTTCGTCCAAAGACTTCCCTTTGAATTGAGATTTTGGTTCAGTTTTTTTAAATAAATAATAATGAATAAACCATTAATCTTCTCACTCGTGGTCTTTTTGGTTGTATAATTATTTTGTGATTTCGGATATTATTTTTGTCGTTTGCTTTATTAGAAACTTTCTTTTTATGCCTAAAATATTTTAAATATTAGGGCCTACTCGAGCAACACCACCTTAAAACCAGGTTTGGCCCAGACATACAGACGTCAGACAGCACTGCGCATAAAAAGTATTGTGCTTTATACATAATATACAATATTATATTCGTAATTTTTATGCAAGACAATTATGTAAATAATTTCCTCTATGTGCACATTTGCCGTGAGATTGAACGCTATAAGACATGTTTCATTTGAATGGTATAGGACGGCTACAATAATTTGTGATTTCATGTTAACTTTTGCATTAGACCCTTAAAAATTATTTACAATATTTATTTGTTTAACTCTATCCAGTAACTCATCGTAAAAGGGTAGAGAAAGAAAAATATTTTGTATTAATTGCAATATTTTCCCCATTTTTTTACCAGCGCATAGGCTATACCCCATACTAAAGCATGGGCTATAGCTTTTAAAAATTAAGTAGAAAATATCATTAAATATAATTTTGAAATTTAGGCAATAGGCCCACATTTATAATAAACCGGTGATCATTCCATAAAAATTAGAGAATAATTGTTCAAAAGGTTTTTTGATAATAAAAGTCGAAACTTCACATTTAGTCTTGAACCTTCAAGAAAACCATATTACTTTTAAAGCATTTTTGCATTTTGCCATATTTTTTCCGTTTTCCCAACATTTAATAAAATAATATCACCTGACCTAAAGTATAATCTACCTCAATAAGCTTGGTTGTTGACAATAAATTTTGTTCAATACTTGGAATTTTTATCGGCAAGTCAAATTACACTTTTATACAGTTTTATCTATTCTTACTTCATGTCAAAGACCCCTTCCTTTAAGGTTGTATTCCATTAAGCAGGTTGTAGAGGGATAATTTTGAGCCAATACCTCAAACCACTTTTTAATAACATAACTCTTAACGTTACAGTTTATCAGTGTAATCTTTGAGTGTTATGTCAAAGGTATTGTGAGCAAAACACATACTACAGTTGGCGCACGGTCATCCCGACCATTTCAAAGAACGTGTGCTTGAGAGATGTACAATGAATTTTTAGAGAGAGATAGACGATTCCTAAATAAGAGTATGTCATTGGCTGCAGCAAACTGGTTTTTGGTACCTATTTGGTTTCCTATTGGATGATCATTTTGTTTTTTTTTTCTTGTTCTTGAAGTGTTTTTATTATCCTTTAGATAGCGACTCTTAAACCTGGACTGAGTTGACAGCTGTCATCAATCAAAGAAAATAAACAATATTTGTTTACTTTTGGGAATATTATTTTTAATAAAAACTTATGAAAACACAACTATTTTAAGTTTAAACTCTTATTTAAAAAAAAAAGCAAATACCAATTCGGAGAATACAATGCATATTTCCAATTTTACAGGTGAAATGACAAAGATAAAACTTACGTAATCAAAACCTCAAACCATAACCTTAAATATATTTTGACAACCAAGAATTTTACTTTTGTTTTGAATATTAGTTCACTTATTTACAGGTCATAGCAGTAGTAAAGGGGCGGGGCTTGAGTAGGGGAGTGATTTCCCCTCCTCCCCCACACCCCGATGCGTCAAAATTCTCGCGCTGGTCGGGATAACCGTGCGCCAACTGTAGTTTTTACTCTTTATAGATAATAATCGTAAATTGGCATGGGATTTATAATAAGCTTTTTTGTCCATAAATAGATAAACATGTTAAATACTTAAGCAGTACTGTTAGTAATGCAAAACTACATGAAAAGTTGTATGTGTTAATCCACTCTTTAGTAGATTCTTAAAGTTATTTAGTTTTCTTAGAACATTAAAATGCTCTTATGATAAATTTGAAGACTTCTGTGCAAAGAATTTGTGTTAAGAACTGAAAACAAACGCTTTTGTCTTTAAAATTTTTGGTATTAAAAGTTGAAAAGTTAATAAGTACATGAGTGGGAACTTAACGGTCATTGGTTAAGAATATGTGGGGACCTCCTTTCCCTACAAGTCTGTGATAGTGTTGTGCGCACCTTCACCACTACATTGTTTTTATGGGCCTACATACATTAAAAACGTTTTGTTATTCGAAGCGAAAAAAACCCTTTCCCTGAGAGGCATGAATTTAGTATACGACTTAAATGAAATTTTCTTAATATAGACCCTAGCAATAGCACAGACTATAATAACAATTTATAAATAAATATGGCAAAAGTCCACAAAAATTATACTAATTGTCAAAATAACATTTGTTTAGCAAAACTAATATTGTTAGAAATCATACCATTTTTGGGCAGTTTTAGGACATTTATTTGTTGGACAGACATTTAAAATAACTATTAAATTGTCTAGTAATAATCAAGCAATAGCAATAGCAACAATTCCCGCTTCTTCCATGTTCCAATAACCATCAGTTATGAATTGGAACTATGTCTAACCTCTAAGCAAATAAACTGCTTGGTTTAATGAAAATGGATTCATTTCGATCCAATTAATAAAAGGCCTTTTAGCAAACTCATATAAGTACGAGGTTATAAAAGATCACTCCAATAGCCATGGCACGTTCAATTAACAGAATCGCTAATAATAAGTCTATCTGTAGACATATAGTTGTTAGCTTTGAACGCGAAAAACAACGTTATGTACTTGCTACAGTTAGGAATAGTACGAAAATGGCATATTTCCGTTAATATCGATTGAATCTTGACATTTTTGCATATTCTTCTTCAGCTCGCTCTCCCTGACAATTTGAGACCCGTCGTGACCTATTTCCTTAAAAAATGTATATGTTTTGTTTTTGCGATTATTCATTATTTTTCAACGTTTCCCGACAATAAAAACTATCATTTCCGGAAACAGAGCATTATTTCCAACATATTTATACAATTTACTTCGTGACAATAAATTATTTAATCTACTTTATTCAGCACAATCACGTATTGTGTCTGGATTTGACTCCATTTATTTTGAACGAGCACTTAATTTTAAGCTCTTTAAAATGTGATAAAAACTAATTCTGATCCCTTTCACCTCCTCTAGGCCTAATCCCCGTTATGCCACGACCACGGCCTTGCAAGTCCGGCAAGATTGGTAAAGTTTCAAGCCCCGATTCTGACTTATCCTACCTGATCCATTAAAGCATACGTAAAAGAATTTGAATGACAGAAAATTACTCTGGACTTTGTTAATCCAATTATATTCGTATATATGAATTTGCACTTGTGTTATCAACGCTTTCAATCGCGTTTTGAAATAGATAAAATACCATCCATAATTTTAATTTGATCGTGAAGATTTTTCTTGCGAGGTTCTCGAAAGCGCGGGGCCCTGGGCAGCTGCCCCGCCCGCCCCTGCCTGGGGACGGCCCTGCATAATATTATAATTAGCTTATGAATGTTATATTTCCATAAGAATTGTACGACTCAACAATAAGTCTACGTTAAACGATTATGCGGGGAAAATTTATATTATTTTCCTTTGGAGGAACTTTGTGGAACTTGATTAATATTCTAAGACTCTCAAATACACCCAAATATTTTTCATATAAATAATTTCATATAAATAATTATATCTGTATTATTTGTATGAAACTCAATAAAAAATGTAAATGTTAGTATGAAAAAGTAAAATATTTTTCTTATAAATAATTTTCCATACATTTTTATTTTTGTGATAATTCAATGAAAACAAATAAAAAGTATTGAATATTTTTGTGTCAATAAGTACTGTTGTCTGCATGACCGTAGTTGAATCCCGGTCTATTGCGTGAAATGCTGCGTCTTGACCGATTGCGCTACATCACCTGCAACGCAAAATATGAAAACGGGCAGATTCATTTGGTATCGGATTCCATTTGTTGCACTGGCATTGATATTTTCACATTATTATTGTATTTTTGTTTCCCTAGCAGTCCTGGATTTACAGCCGCCGCGGCCCTAAGCCCGAATTTCTACGACTCAGTTATAAGTAGTAGATATAAAAACTTATCCATTTGATCTAGCTTCCTTTTAAACTGAATAAATTTAATGAGTCTTAAATGATTTTTAGAACATGGAAGACGGAGCTCTCCGTCCTTGTTAGAATAAGTATTCTAAAAATAATAAGATTTTTGTTGTAGTTTACCTTAGATTTTTGATCGGTTTCATTTTTGTTTTCCGACGAATCATCATGATGAATGCACAACGACATTAGCGCACGGTACACAACCTCGGACACATGCCCGGGAGTGGACCACGACCACGTGTGGAAATTCCAAATAATCACACGGAGTAAACTGGAGAAGAGATAGGTTATATACACTGTTGCCAAGATTCCAGGCTGTCACTTTGACTCTAAAGTGTAATTTTTATATACACTTCAAAATATATGGCTGTCGATAGTGGCGCGGCTCTAGTGGACGATCGTTCAACTTCAAAAATATACATTCTGACATGGTGGTATCATTATGACAGCCAAAGTCAAATTTCGAAGTTGACTTCAATTTGGTCGATTGGTGTCAAAGAGCCGTTTAGCACTGAAAAACCAAGTGGCAGCCGTATACGGCTGCCACTTGGCGGGGGCTGCCACTTGTAATGCAGAATTTTGCATGTGTGGCTGCCACTTTGTTACCTTGATGGATATATATATATCTATATATATATATATATATATGTGTCTGTAAGCACGATAGCGCTCGCAAAAATGGTCCGATTGGAATGAAATTTGGCATAGGCGTGTAAAGTAGCAATTATTCGGATGAGTTCGAAAACCAGCCCGATCGGACCACTGGAAGGGGGGGTAAAGGGGGATAAACCCCCCAAAAATGGGTTTTTGGGGTTTTCACATATAAAAATCAAAATAATCCATTTTAATTAGCACCATTGAATTCAGCTCGAAAAAACAAACAATTTAGTATCTTGAATCATTTCTCTATGTCCATTGGTTACCGAGATATTGTAAGTGGTAAACACAGTACGTTGTCCCAATGTTAACCTTATGGGAAATAAGTAAAATTCTATATCTCGCTTATTTCTCAAAATATCTTAATAAAACTTGGTTTGTGGCTTCATCTAAATAAGATCTAATGTATTTTAGTCTAAAACCCCCAAAATTTCCATTTTTGTGGCAGCAAACCTGCATACTCATTCCCCATGTTATCCTTATGGGAAATAAAAAATTCTATATATTCTTTATTTTTTGACAAATCTTGATAAAAGTTGCTATATGGTTTCTCCTAGTTCAGATCTACGAAACATTGAATTGAAAACACCCAGTTTTAATGGACCTGTTGCAGCAAACCTGCACACTCATTCTCCATGTTATTCTTATGGAGCTTACAAAAACATGTTAAATCTCACTTTCTTGGATTGAAACATGTTCTTTTGCCTTTGAAATTCGCTGAGTATGCAGGTCTGCTGCAACGGGGGTATTCTTTCTTTTTAAAATGTGCAAATTGATGTTTATAGACTAAATTATTCTGCCCTTAAGTTAGCATATTTTAGCGAATTTCCCCGAGGCCTATAGGGAAGAAGCTATTACCATAGGTCTCATGGTAAGACCTAAGCCCGAGACCATGATAACTTTTCATTTTGGGGGCACTAGAAGCAAAAAACACCATTCGTTCGAATTTATATATATCTATTTATCTATCTATTCTATATATATATATATGTGTGTCTGTAAGCACGATAGCGGCCGTAAATATGGTCCGATCTTAATGAAATTTGGCAAAGACATGTAAAGTGGTAATCAATTGGACAAGTTTGTAAATCAGCCCGATCGGACCATCGTAAGGGGGGGTTAAGGGGGATAAACCCCCCAAAAAAGGGGTTTCATGAGTTTTTTACATAGAAAAATAAAATTTATCAAATTTTTGTTGGAACAATTGAATTCAGCTCGAAAAAACAACAATTTAGTATTTTTGAACCATTTCTGTATGTCCATCGGTTACCGAGATATTGAAAGTGGTAAACACAGTACGTTGTCCTAATGTTAACCTTATTATGGGAAATAAGTAAAATTCTAAATCTCGCTTATTTCACAACATAATAAAAATTGATTTATGGCTTCATTTAGATGAGATCTAATGCATTTTAGTCTAAAATCCCCGATATTTCCATTTTTATGGCAGCAAATCTGCATACTCATTTCCCATGTCATCCTTATGGGAAATAAAAAATCCTATATCTTTCTTATTTCTTAACCTATCTTGATAAAACTTTGTATGTGGCTTCATCCAGTTGTAAAATATTGGTTATAACCTAAAATACCCTATTTTAATATTTTCATGGCAGCAAACCTGCATACTCATTCTACATGCTAACCTTATAGGTAATAAAATAAGTTGTGTAGTTCGCTCATTTCTCAAAATATACTGATAAGAACTGGCATGAGGCTTCATACAGTTAATATCTACTTGATTATGGCTTAAAATACCCAAATCATCAAATTCCTGAGGCAGCAAACCTGTGTACTCTCTTTCCCAATGTTAATCTTATAAGAGATAAATAAAATTGGATAGCTTTCTTATTCCTCACATACCTTGATAAAACATGTTCATGGCTCCATATAGTTTAGATATATTGAATTATAGCCTATGATACCTCATTTTTAAATTTCTGTGGCAGCAAACCTGCATTTTTCCATACTAATCTTATGGAGAATAATTTATTTTTGAATAGCAATTGTGGGCATTTGGCAAGTTACAGGATGAGGGAAAAGGGCTCAAATTAAATGTTTTAATGTCAGGGACTCAGGAAAATTACTGTAATTTCTTAAAGTTTTCTAGAAAATAATAAATAATACAAAATAACTGCCATTTAAGTAGCATTGGGATCTAAAACGTCTGCTTTGTTTACATTAAATCACGTGAGCTGATGTTTGATTCAAAGACATATTGTGGATACAGTCATATTGCTTATTTAAAGGCCAGATAACTAAATATGTCAAATAAATTTACTATAAGGAATACATATTTTACTGATGATGTTTTATGAAAATTTTACTCAAACTTAAAGAGCTGGTCATTTTCCCATTTGATTAAATTGTAAAAGCCAGCTGCAATTATATATATATTTTCCCTATTTCTTTACGTATCTTGATGAAACTTGGTAGGGCAATATGGCTTCTTCTAGTTAAGATATACTGTATTAAATATTGAATTATAACTCCTTCACAGCAAACCTGCGCACTCAGCAAATTTCCAGTTATCTTATATTATTTTAATATACAGATTATAAGTAGTCATGGTTTATTTTTTGCTTGATTTGTTTGACAGTCAATATTTATACCACAGCATTGTACTTGTAGTGAGTGTTTATTACTTTTATTCCTAACTATACTGAAATTAATTTACTATATTAGAAGGAAAATAATTAAGAAAGCACAGGGAGTAGTTGAACATTTATTCAATACTTAATACAATATAAGATGAACCGTCAATACAACATGATTAGACATAAAAAATGGAAAATTAAATAATTCCATATTGAATTGAATGTTTTAAAATATTTTTAATGAACACTTTACACTTACAGCCATAAAGAATTAACATTCAAAATTTTACTCTTTACTAAACTAAATATGTCAAATAAATGTACTATTAGGAATATACCTATTTTTACTGATGATGTTTATGAAATTTTTTACACAAACTTAAACAGCTGGTCATTTTCCCATATGATTAAATTTGAAAAGCCAGCTGTAATTCTATATCTTCCTTATTTAAGATTATTCAAAATTCTATCCGAACCAAAGATTGAAATGCCAACAAATATTCTACACCTTTTAGCGAATTTCCCCTATATAGGCCTAGGGAAGAAGCTATTACCGTAGGTCTCATGGTAAGAACTAAGCCCCAGACCATGATAACTTTTTGTTTTGTAATCCAGAAGCAAAAAACACCATTCGTTCGAATTTTTATATATATATAAGCATAAAGTTCACTGTGGAGGGCTGCTAAAATTATTAATGTAAGAGAAAATAAATAGAACTGAGCACCCTTTTTTTGACTATTTTTAATAGCTACATTGTGTGTGTCTGTTAGCACAATAGCGGCCGTAAAAATGGTGCTATCTTGATGAAATTTGGTACAGGCATGTAAAGTGGTAATCGATTGGACGAGTTCGTGAACCAGCCCGATCGGACCACCGGAAGGGGGGGGGGGAAAGGGTGATAAACCCCCTCAAAAATGGGTTTTCTGAGCTTGTTACATAGAAAAATAAAATTTATCAAATTTTTGTTGGCACCATTGAATTCAGCTCAAAAAAACAAACAATTTCGTATTTTGAATCACTGCTCTATGTCCATTGGTTACCGAGATATTGAAAGTGGTAAACACAGTACGTTGTCCCAATGTTAACCTTATGGGAAATAAGTAAAATTCTATATCTTGTTTATTTCTCAACATATCTTGATAAAACTTGGTAAATGGCTTCTTCTAGTTCAGATCTACTAAATATTGAATTAAAACCACCCAGTTTAAACTTATCTGTAGCAGCAAACCTGCATACTCATTTCCCATGTTAATCTTATGGAGCTTACAAAAACATGTCAAATCTCGCTATGTTAGATTAAAATATATTGTTTTGCATTTGAAATTCGCTGAGTATGCAGGTCTACTGCAACGAGAGTATTTTGTTTTATATCCCGTGTTCTTCTGATTCTTTGCGTTGTCAAATGGAAAGAAGCTAGGCCTAATTCATTCCATTTGCTAATCTTCTGGTAAATATTTTAAAGGAAATGTTACACCTCTTCCAAACTCAGGGTGGAATCAACAGCTGTAGGCCCCTACCGTCAGGGCATAATTAACTTACACGCCTATGGCCTACAACCCTTATACCTCATACCTTTAATACCTTTCTCTTTGTCTTTCAACCACACTGTGGGATTGACACCGTCACTACTTATTTCAAAACCCCCCAAAAAAGTACAAATAAAACCCAAATCGGTCCACTTTTTAATTATTACTAAAGGATGCACATTGCATAATATGTTTTAAATGAAAATTAACTTAAGTTATCCTTTTAGTGGGCGAAGCCGCAGGTAGGATATCTGCTAGATTTAAATCTAAGCACAAGACTAAGCTAAATAATTTAAGATACGAAGTTGAGGTACTGGTAGGGATCTTTACCATATTTTTCCATCTTTAAAGTGCACTTACAATATTTGTTAGTTATAACAAAATATAGATCAATAAAACATTTTTATGTGAAAAATGTACTATTTTTTGTTTTTTATTTTGATTTGGATTTTTGCGGACATTTGCCCTCACTGATTAGTAAAAAACAAGTTTCACGACAAGTTTAGTTTTTTACTAATCAGGATGGCAAATGTCCGCAAAAATCCAAATCAAAATATAAAATTACCATCACCAACAATGAATTTCAAACAAAGAAAAATTGTACTGTTCAACTATTATTATATCTAGGCACTCTAAATATTTTTTATGAACTAAATAACATTACCCTAGATACTTAATTTATTAGTTAATTATTTAATTATCAGGCTTAATAAAAAGTTACTTAATTAGGATCAATTTCCTTAAGAAACTCACTGAATCCCATGCACCATGATCACATTTCTCATGGTAACTGATATATTCATACAAAACTGTACATAATCATGACATGTTGATGTACAGTATCACGATATATTTGAATGATCAATCATGATTTAGAGGAAACGGATACAATAAATAGTTGGATTTGTATTCAGACAAACATTTAACTTTGGAGCAAACATGTAGAACACGTATTTAAGAAGACCTCGCCTGGATTGTACGCACTACGTCAAATGTCTAAAATTTGCAATTTAAAAACATTGAGACAAATTTATTTTTCTCTAATTCACTCATATATAAATTTTGGAATATGTCCCTATGGATCGACATCAGCAAAAAACCTTAAAAAATTCCTTCGGATACAGAAAAGGCGATTAGAATAGGTAATGTTGAATAAAAAGAGGAAAGAGTCGGTATGGAATGATTTCACTGAATTAGAAATATTAACTGTTCACAACCTTTATATATTTACAACAATAAATTGAGTAAAGAAAATCACATTAATTAGCATTACATAACAAACTAATTACATTTTTTTTTTTTTTTTTTTTTTAAACCGAGTGTGTTCAGAAAAATCGTCTCATAGTTTAAGATGTTGTTCTAGCGCTACATATATTTACAAATGATATATACAAATGAGCAAATAAGTCCATCAAAAAATATGTTCTAAAATTAATTGTTATTTCCATCTATATACAATTTAAGTTAGATATATTTATATACACAAATCACTTTTGGTATATTACAATATTTTTTTTATATTGCGAACCTAAATAATAACCATTCTCAAAGCTGAACGCTTACTTGGCCTACCAAAAAATAAATAAATAAATAAATTATAAATTTTACAAAAAATATAGAAAATGAAGTGGAACCAAGGCCTAATCTCCAACAATAATGCCTAAGTTTTTGGTTTAACTGAAATTAGTAGGAGAGATTATAATTTTTCCGTGGTTGCCACACCAATTCTGGGTCTTTACACAGTATTTCCGCATATAGGCCTAGCAACTAAAGATAATTTAAAACTACCCGTTCATTAAAAAACAAAACAGAATCATCCATTAGACCTATTGTAAGTTTACTTAAATGCTGTAAGACGTTCGTCCTGATGGAAGGGGAAAATCTTCAGAAGGTTTTCAAATAGTTAGAAAACACTTAGGCCCCTGTGTACTTAAAAATAAAAAAAATAAAAACATAGATTTATTACAGTAGTAGCAATCTTAGATAACATTTCATTTCATTCTTAACTGCATCAATACAATTTTATATTCCTCTATTTGTTTAATACAATAGAATTTAATTGGCAGTTACTTATTTATGGCTTGAAAATGCAAGCATACAGGTGTGTCTAGAGTCGGTTGGTTGAATAATTGGCTTGATGCTAACTTGGCATTATTGGTAGAGTATTTATATCTACCACTGATCCATTCCCCCGTGTTGGGCCGGGACAGAATGTCCAACAGTATCCCCTGCTTGTCGTAAGAGCCGACTAAAAGGGGAGGGGGGCGCACTGGTCCTTTTTCGCGTCTCCTTTTCACAACTCCATTCTCCGAATCATTTCAATAGCCCGGTTGTTTTTCTAAATCATTCCGTCCTACTTGCCGGGGTGACTCTGTGTTCTTCAGCCTCCACTGCGCTGGGGGTCTAGAACGAGCAGAGGGTACAGCTTAAAAACTGGGTTCTGCACCTCCCAGGCTGCCGGATAGTACAGGGGCCCGGGTCAGCCCAGCCAGCTGACCTGGCTGCCCTATCAGCCGGCGAAAATCCCCTTGGCCGTGGTGGTGCCGGTTGGCGACCGGATAGGGCCCTGCTGCGGTCACGGGGGGGCTCTGCCGAGGCCACTGCTCGTCTGGGACCGCCGATGTTTTGGAGGCGGTCGAACACGGATATAGTTGCTCTGGCGACGGGTCGGTTTTGACATTCACATTGGGGCACTGTTTTGGGGGGTAACAAACGCCCAGTCTTGGGGGCTAATCCAGACATTATGAGCGGTTCACAAGAAAAAACTATTCAAAAGGTGCAAGAACCTTCCCGGGGTACCCTAACCCCAAAAACGAACCAGAGGGATCAATTTCCTCGCCTACCCTCTCAAAGTGGGGACGTCGAGGTAGAAGACCCCTTTGGCCGGAAGCCTCGTGTCGCGAGGTCGCCACAAGGCCGAGCGACACCAACTGCCTCGGTGACAAGAACACCGGTGCTCACCGAGCAAGCATCTTCCGGCGGCGTTGAGTCGATGCACACCGACCCGTCCCCCTTCCAGGCGGTGATTGCACTTGCCAGGCAGCAGGAGGAGGAGCACCTTCAAAAGTGCTTCGCCACCCTCGCTGTCATGAAGGCCGCGACAGGCAGGCAGAAGAACATCAGCAGGGATGTGCAGGAAGGCATAGTCCAGTTGGAGACTAGCCTTAACCACATCCTTCAGCTGAGGAAATCTTGGCAGTCGTGCGAGTCGGTGACTGCTTCGACGCAGACGACCCCATCACTGCGCGTTAAGGCTCAGCCGGCCGGTGGGAAACGGGCTGCTTCCAGCCCCGCCCAACCGGAGGCTGAGAAGAAACCCAGAGGTGACGGTCCAGGGGAGACATCGGACCCCGAGAAATGGACCGACGTCGTTAAGAGGAAGGGGAAGAAGAAGAAAGTCCCACCCCAGCAGCCTGGAAGCCAGCCCGGCCCTCAGGACAACAAGAAGGTGCCGAAGAAGAGGTCACGTAGGACGCGGCCAGACGCCCTTCTCATCAAGCCGTCGGAGGGGAAATCCTACGCCGACGTGCTGGGCGAGATTCGCAGCAAAGCGAAGCCCGATGAGAAGGGCGCCGTTATCAAGGCCATGAGGAAGACCCGAGCCGGCGATCTTCTGGTCGAACTCGGGGACGCCTCCGAAAGCAAGTCCGCCTTCAGCGAAGACCTGAAGAACATCTTGGGGGCGAACGCGACTGTCAGCGTTCTCGAGCCCAAGTCGACGCTGGAGGTGAGGGACCTCGACGAGCTGACGACCGAGGCGGAGGTGACTGCAGCTGTCAAATCCGCTATCGGCGAAAACGTCGAGGTGAAGACTTTCGTCTCGAAGGCGAATGCTCGAGGCCAGAAGGTGGCGATCCTTACGCTGGGAGCCAGAGCAGCTGCGAAGCTCCTGGAGAAGGGCCACCTGAAGATCTGGTACGTGAGCTGTCGGGTACGCGAGAAGCTCGTGGCCTCCAGATGTTTTAAATGTCTGGGGTTCGGTCACGTCGCTAATCGCTGCTCTGGACCGAATAGAAGCAAGCTCTGCTTCAAGTGCGGCGGCCAGGACCACAGGGCCAGCGCGTGCAACGCAGCGTTGTCCTGTGTCCTGTGTACAGAAGCCGGCTTGAAGGGCGACCAGGTCAAGCATTCCGCTGGGTCTGGTCGTTGCGGGCAGTACAGGCGGGCCATCCAGGAGCTTCGCCAGAACCAACAGAAATGATCAGTGTTCTGCAACTTAATATGCAGAGGAGCAGGACAGCAAATGACTTGCTGTTCCAATTCGCCACGGAGCAGGGTGCTGACCTACTGCTTCTCAGTGAGCAGTACCAGAACCGACGCTCTGCGCAGTGGTTCTCGGACCCCTCCGGCACTGCGGCGATTTGGATCTTGGACCTCGGGAAGGTGCCTGTTCTCGATTCCGGATCGGGCAACGGCTTCGTTTGGGTGAGGAGCAGGGGTTTCACCGTCTTCTCCTGTTACCTCACGCCTAACCAACCGATCGCAGACTACCGCCACATGGTCGATTCCATCGAGGATAAGATCATGAACACCTCTGGCGGGGTCATAGTCGGTGGCGATTTTAACGCCAAAGCCGTGGAATGGGGTTCCCCGCGGACCGACACTCGAGGACGTTACGTCCTCGAGTCGGCTGCCAGGTCGGGCCTCTGTATCCTCAACACGGGCGGCATTTCCACCTTTCGCCGTCCGGGGTGCAGAGAGACGATCCCTGACATATCTCTTGCCTCTGAAGGGATTGCCCAGCGGATCTCCGACTGGCGTGTCAGCGAGGACTACTCCTCCAGCGACCATCAGGCGATCCTTTTCAAGGTCCTTCCCGAGGGCGCGCGCTTGCGCGCTGAACCTGCTCCTCTGGCTCGACGCTGGAACACCAGTCGTCTGAGCAAAGACACTTTTAAAGAAGTAATTAAGGACCAGAGCATTGTGAATTTCACAAGTGCCGAAGATCTGGCAGCATCGACGATGCGACTCATCGCGACCGCATGTGAGCAGTCGATGCCCGGAGTTTCCCGCCGCCACAGGAAGAAGCCGGTTTACTGGTGGACGCCTGAAATCGCGGAACTCCGGAGGAGATGCCTTGGTCTCCGACGAGTTGCGCAGCGAGCCAGGCACCGCCCTGATGCAAATGCCAGATCGGCTGAGCACAGAGCGGCCCGCCGAGAGCTCCGCGGTGCCATCAACCGGAGTAAAGTCAGGTGCTGGAAACAGCTGTGTCAGGATATCGACAACGACCCCTGGGGGACGGGCTACAAACTTGTAACCCAGAAGCTAGGGGCTCGCTCACCACCTGCGGTCATGGAACCACAAGCCATGTCCGCCGTCGTCGACACACTGTTTCCCAGCCACCCAGTTCGGCCAGTCAGGGAATTCGGAGAGGTAGGCGCCTTCCCAGCTTTCCGGGAAGAGGAACTCACCGCCGCCGTCCGATCCCTACGACCCAGAAGAGCGCCCGGTCCCGATGGCATTCCGGCGGAGGTGCTCAAGCTCGCTGCGGAGGTGAATCCAAGGCTTCTGCTCGACATGTTCAACGCGTGTCTGGCGGAAGGCGTTTTCTTTTCGTCGTGGAAGGTTGCCCGCCTTGTCCTTATCCCGAAGGCGAAGAGCACACCGGGGACCCCTTCTTCTTTCCGACCCCTGTGTATGCTCGATACGGCCGGGAAAGTGCTTGAGAAGCTCCTGCGCGTCAGGCTGACCGAGGCCATCGTCTCTGCGGGGGACTTGTCCCCGCAGCAGTACGGCTTCAGATCCGGTCGCTCTACCATCGACGCTATTCAAGAGGTAGTTGAGGCAGTGCGGAGGGCGGAGGACCACAACCACTGGTCGCGCCGCGTGGTCCTTCTTGTCACGCTCGACGTGAAGAACGCTTTTAACTCCGCCAGGTGGAGCGATATGCTGTGGGCGCTTGAGCATACGTTCCAAGTTCCCTCCTACCTCCTGCGTATGATAGAAGCGTATCTGTCAGACCGCGTTCTGTTGTACGACACGACCGAAGGTCAGCGGCGCATTCCCATCACTTCCGGGGCTGCGCAGGGGTCCATTCTCGGACCAGATCTCTGGAACGTGTCCTACGATAGCTTGCTGAGGCTAGACATGCCCGATGAGACCCGCCTCGTTGGCTATGCTGACGACGTCGCTGCCTTGATCGCTGCGAGGAACGTCGAGCAGGCAAAACTGAGGCTCAGCGTAGTAATGGCCAAGGTCAACGGGTGGATGCGAGATCACGGCTTGTCCCTGGCTACCAGTAAGACGGAGATCGTCGTCCTCACCAAAAAGAGGATAAACACCGTGTTCCCGGTGCAGATAGGTGACGTCACACTCGAGACTAAGCCTGCTGCAAAGTACCTGGGAGTCATGGTCGACAGCAGACTGTCTTTCAGCGAGCAGATCCAGCGCGCCGCCGACAAAGCCGCTAAGGGTGTCGCTGCCCTTGGTAGGCTTACGCCCAATGTCGGCGGTCCTCGTTCCTGCAAGCGCCGTCTGCTCATGACTGCCGTCCAGTCAGTCTTGCTGTACGGGGCGGAGGCATGGGCTCACGCACTCGAGAAGCGAGTCTTCCGAGACCGGCTTGCCCGAGTCCAGCGTCGAGGAGCTCTGCGGGTCGCTTCGGCCTACCGCACAGTCTCCGAGCCTGCTGTGATGGTGATCGCCGGAGTCATCCCCGTCCTCTTCCTCGCGAGGGAGAGGCAGGCGATTTACCGGAGGAGGCCTGAAGTGGGCCGGGAAACAGCTGCCAGGGAAGAGCGCGATCGCAGCTTCGACTCCTGGCAGCGCGACTGGGAAGCCGAGCCGAGGGGACGTTGGACCTTCCAGCTCATACCATCCGTCCGACCATGGGTGGAGCGGCAGCACGGCGAGGTCGATTACTACGTGACCCAGTTTCTTTCTGGACACGGGTACTTCCGAGCCTATTTGCACCGGATGGGCAAAGTCGCCAGCCCGGACTGTCTGTATTGCCCCGGCATCCCAGACACGTCCGAGCACACCTTTTTTCAGTGCGACCGTTGGCACGTCCGCCGAGCCTCGCTTTCATCTGAGATCGGCGTGGTCGTCAGCCCAAACAACATCGTCGGAGCTATGCTCCAGGGAGAGGGCAACTGGAACTGTGTCCAGCACTACGTCCAGGCCATTCTTCGGGCGAAAAAGGTCGACCTCGATCGGCCTTAATCCTCAGCATTTCCCTACGGAGGTTGCCCTAGCGGCGTAATACCAAAGGCCTAGCCCGAAGTAATGTGTGAAACAGTTCCAGGCTAGTGTCCTCGGTGCCGAGGGAGGTGGTTTAGTCGGTAGTTCACGGGACATCGAGCTCGTGGGAGTCCGACACTACTGAGGGGACAACGAGCCCCTCAGTGTGCGTAAACGCATTCCACCTCCTACCCAAAAAAAAAAAAAAAAAAAAAAAAAAAAAAAAAAAAAAACCACTGATCCATTGACTTAAGTGTGATTAAGCAGTGATCAGAATGCCAACTATGGAATCAGTCATCTTATTTTAAGCCTGGTTTACACGACGACTAGACAGTAGGACTGTAGAGAAAAATTCTTTTGTTCTCTTTTGTGTAAAGTAGTTACTGTCCCCTGTACTGATTGTCATGTAAACCAGGCTTTTACAGATGTCTCTTAAGACCACTCAACGCCACCCTCTTGCTTTACTTACATGAAGCCGTGACTTTGGTAATAGGTTTAAATGTTCAAGTAAGTATTTTCATCTATTTATTTCTGTAGTTAGCTAAGTCTATAAATTACGTCATCTGAAAATTCTGGGGAGGTGTCCGGATTGAAATTTACAGTAGGATGATGTGCAAGGAAAGGAGGGAGGTTGATGTTAAGATGATGTCATTTTTCAAATTAGCCTATTGTTTTATTCTATTGGAAAATATTCAACATAAGATATTTTATTGATTGATATAAATTCATTTAATCAAATTAGAAAATGTACTCGGTTTTTGGATAAAAGCAAGCTGCAGTGGTGCAGCTGTTGATTCCACCCTGAGTTCGGAATGAGGTGTAACATTTCCTTTATAAATATTTACCGGAAGATTAGCAAATGGTATGAATTAGCTTCTTTCCATTTGACAACACAGAGAATGAGAGGAACCCGGGATGAAACAAAAAATATGCTAACTCAAGGGCAGAATTTAGACTATAAACATCAATTTGCACATTTTAAAAAAGAAAGAAAAACTGTAAGAAGAAATTTAATACCTAGATGGTGAATGCTTCGGCCAAAAACCTATTTCTCCAAAACGTTTCTTTAACATTCACATCAAACAACACATTGACATTAAACATTGACATTTAACATCGGCCATTGACATCGGGTCATTGACATTAAATATCGGGTCAATCATGTAGCTGATGGAAATATGAAAAAAAATTTCTGGTAGCGAAAGTACAGCGTGTCCCACAATAGGCCCCCCCCCTAACTTTTTCCTATGTTTTTTCAAATATTAATTCCACACCAACCCCAAACGTTATTGGGTAGTTAATACTTATTTTGAGGGGTACCCAATTTTGACCGCCATCTTGGATCCGCCATATTGGACCCAAAATAATTTTTTCAAATACTGAAGTGGTGTCGTGACCCATTATTTCGAACTAGATTTTTTTCACTGATTACAGTGCCGCAATACGTTTTTTAATATCTCAATTGGTTCTCAAGATATGAGTACTTTTAATTAATTTATTTTCAACCAGTTTAAACATTACAAATTGATAAAATTGGCCCATTACCACAAAATAATGCTAGATAGTGACAAATAACCACCATCAGTCATGGATGAGCGATTTACACTGCCATCTTGGATCTGCCATTTTGAAATTAGGTAAGTTATTTCAAATATGAAGTTGTGACCCATCATTTCAAACTAGTTTTTTACACCGAATTTAATGCCGCGACCCGCTTTTTAATTATAGTGTTTAGTTTTCAAGATATTGACACATTTCTAATAAAAATCTAAAAAAAATATGAATTTTTCAAAAAACTAAGTTTTACAGCTAAAAACAGGTTGCGGCATTGGGTTTGGCGTAAAAAACTAATTTGAAATGATGGGTCACAATACCAACTTCATATTTTAAATTACTTAGGCTTACCTAATTTCCAAATAGTGGATCCAATATGGCGGCCAAAAAATTTACGTTGGTGAAAATTAAGTGTAAATCGCTCAACCATGACTGTTGGTGGTTATGCGTCACTATCTAGCGTTATTTTGTGGTTATAGGCCGATTTCATCAATTTGTTATGTTTAAATTGGTTGAAAATAAATTAATTAAAAGTACTCAGTATCTTGAGAACCAACTGAGATATTAAAAAACAAATTGCAGCACTGTAATGTAATCAGTGAAAAAATCTAATTCAAAATGATGGGTCACAACACCACTTTTACATTTGAAAAAAATAGTTTGGATCCAATGTGGCGGATCAAGATGCGGCCAAAATTGGATACCCCCTCAAAGTATTAACTACCCAATAATGTTTTGGGGTGGTGTGGAATTGCTATTTGAAAAAAGCATAGGAAAAAGTTAGGGGGGGGACTATTATGGGTCACCCGGTATATTGTTGGGAAGTAAAATCCCCATCATCTTTATGCTTGAAATTTGGCTGTGTTCGACGATTGGTAGGTTTAAGTTACCTTATTGAAACTACAGTACACTCTCGGTTATCCGAGCCCTGGTTATCCGAGACTCCGGGTTATCCGAGGCAGCTCTAAGCTTAAATATACGTTTTTATTTTCTTACTAAGCGTTAAAATAATGCGTGAAACAAGTGTCTTTATTTAAAATTCTATTATTTGCAACTCGAAAGGACTTTCATGTCATATTTACTGGTAAATACCAGATATAATTGAACATTTTGAAGTGGTCTTATTACAGCCCAACCTCAAAACACATGTGAACTCCGTATTATCCGAGGTTCCTGTTATCCGAGGTAGCCTTTGTCCCGAAGACCTCGGATAATCGGGAGTGTAATGTAGTAACACAAAAGGGAAAATGAACTTCTCTCGTGTTAAATTATGTATGTTGAGAAGTTCAGATACACTCATAAAGAGTACTATAATCAGTAAAAATTACCTGCAAAGGCAGAAGATTATATATGAAACTTATGAAACTTCTATTAATTTATGTATTTCATGAATGAATATACCCATCATGCATACCTACAACATTACTTTCTAAATCATCAGGTCAAAAAGAGAATCGCCTATATTTACAAAAGAATTACATTCACCAATGAAGAAGAATTACGTTCACCTATGGAAGATTACATGATCCAGTATTTTGAATCATTAGTCTACATCAACTGGTTGCGGAGATAATTGACATTTTCGTTTCACGGTAAACGCAGTACGTTGTCCAATGTTATTCTTATGGCAAATATTAAAAAATCGATATCTCCGTTAATTGCTAACCGATTTTCATAAAATTTGGCATGTATTTGTGAGATAATTAATTGCTTATAAATTTTTAATTTTATTTTATAAGTTTTTAGTTTTAAATGACTTTAAGGAAGAAAGTATGTGTCAGTTTCTGATACTGTTTATTTATATATTTTTTTATTTGACTATGTATGAAATTTATACATATATAGCACAATTTTTACTGTAAACATACAATTTCTCTGGTTTCAGAGCTCTCTGATATAAAAAAAGAGAGAGGCAAAGTTATTTTGGATTTATACCTATCTCTACATTGCAATTTAGCAAATATCCCATTTTAGAATTAAAAAAAAAACTTCATATTAATGGGGGAGATTCAAGAAAATAAAAGTTCCCAAAATCAGCTCAATGAATTTTTGTTTCATTATGTAAAATAGTTGTAGCGAACTAAGTTTGTCACAATTTTCATGTAACATTAAACATATGATTTTCATATAACATGAAACACATCAGAATAATGAACAGTGGAGGGACGGAGTTATAAATTGAGGAGCATCAATGGCCAGCCCAAAATTCTGGCAATATGGCCACAGAAAAAAGGTGTTAGGACCATGCATTGATCATATCTAATTGAATGATGGGACTTAAATGTAAATAAACATTATTTCAGTACCATATATGATGAAATTAATTGTTATTTCAGATGCCAAACATTAAGCTTCAGAGCTCAGATGGAGAAGTTTTCGAGGTCGACGTTGAAATTGCAAAATGTTCAGTGACTATCAAAACCATGTTGGAAGATCTTGGTTAGTACTGACAAAGTTTAATCATTGAAAAGGGAAAAATATGCATGCAATTTAACATGCTTGCAATATGAAATCATTTTAGTATAATTAGTAAAGTGATATTACAAGGTAGAACAAGGCAGTATTTTACCATTGAGTGTTGATCTTATTAAATAAGGCAGTACACTTGGCATATTATATCTTGATCCTTGGCCTAGTCCATTGCTGGAGCTGTAAGATTTTGTTAATTGTCAATGATTTTGGACAACAAACAATATAAAAACAAATTTCTACAAACATCAACTGTATTTTGTTAAAAAATGACAATTAAGATATACCTGACAGCTGTTGGAAAATGCAAACACGTCAGTCTTTTCTCCTAACTTAAGCTAACTTTGCGTACCAGCTGTGGTCTCCTGATGAATTTCACTCCACTCCAATTGCTTCAGGTGTAAAGGATTCTCGAGTATTAAGATATTATGTGCCAAGTGTATTTAACTATCAAGTGTTAACTTTACTAAGTAAACTGTATGTGAGTATGTCTGTACTCACTTTTTGTTTAGAAAGGAGCAATATAAAGTCCTGTTCTTGGCATCATTTTAGCGTACCCAGACAAGGCCCATGGGTAATATAGGGTTAGTGATTAGAGGGTTTTACTTTTACTGTACTTAGTTGCTTCCTGGCCATTCATCATCTGAGGATTTTTTTTTTAAATAAAAAAATTACAGAAGAACCTTGATAAGACGACTTTCAAGGGGTTTAAGAAAACGGTCTTCTTATGGAAGGTCTCTTCGTACTGAGGGTTGTGATATCAAGGTAGTTTGCCCTAAAACATGAGTATACCAACATGATCGTTAATAGCACATTTGTTTTGACAACGAATGCATGACTGACCTGTCATTTGTCAATGATATCTGATAACAGTGGAAAGGTAGAGTGGAGTTTCCAAGTAGGTACTTGTATCCAAATGAACGTTCGTTGTTTACAGTGACGGATCTAGGGGGGGGGCAGCGGGGGCGCCTGCCCCGGGCGCCGGCCAGAAGGGGGCGCCAGCGGCGCCCCAACTGGCTGGCTCCGGTTAATTAAAAAGTGAACAAATTTAATTTAAATAACATTTTTCGTTTCGCGGCCGGCAAATCTCTCAGTAGTATCACTGCCGGAAAATCTCTGTCGCATCGCGGCAATGTATACAATCGCTGCCGTCAAGTCAAGACTGTCTCTGTTTTCGTGACCGTCACATTTCTCGTTGTTTGATGGCAAGAAAGCCGCTCGCTCATTTCACGGACGGAGAATAGCTCACTCGTCCCGCGGCCAAAAATTCGCTCGCTCATTTCGTGCCCGTAAAATCGCTTGCTTGTTTTACGTCCGGCAGAACTCTTGGTCGCATTGTGGGCGACAAAGCTCTCGCTCCTCTCGCGGCCGTCACATCTATTTGCTATGTCGTCCAGATAATCAGTCGTTGCTAGCAGGCATATTTCATTGTTGTTTTACTACCGACAAGTATTTTGCTCTTTTCGAGGTTGTCATATTTATTAGGCGAAAAATCTGTCGTTTAGACCACGGCTGACAAGTATCTGTCGCATTTAAACTAAACCGCTTGCCCTTTTCATGGCCGATACACCTTTCGCGGCCACATCGCGGCTGTCAAATTGCGGTCGTATATACCGCGGTCGGCAAATCTCTCTGTCGTATTGAGGCCGGAAAATCGCTCAGTGTTTCTGTGACCAGCAAATCTCCTGGTCTCATTGCGGCTGTTAATTATGTTGGACATATCGCGGTCGTAAAATCTTTCGGTCGCTTTGCAGGCGTCAAATAATATTTTATTTTACTTTACATAGATTGGGTTCAAGTATTCAACATGGCCAATTTGATTGGTCGGGAATCGTTTTGATACTGTCGGGAAAGGTCAGAAAAAAGTCGGAAGTTTCATTTGTGAAATCTGGTAGACACCTTGCTTTGGTTTTACAGCGGCTGGCAAATTTCTCGGCCATAATATGGCAATAACAGCTCTTGGTAGGCTGTATCGTAGCCTACGAAAATCGGTGTTTTTAAATCATATGAATCCCAAGATAAAAAATCATATTAAGATATACAAGATAATTAATTGATTATCCATCACATCAAGGACGCATTAAAAATATAATATATTTCTTGTGTTTGGTGCCGAGGGGGGGGCGCCAAACTCCAATTTTGCCCCGGGCGACAGTAAGCGTAGATCCGTCACTGGTTGTTTACCCCAAACATCCATTCGGGTGAGTCACTCACCGCAAGAACCTTTGCCCATTAAGACTTCAGGACTGTGAAATTTGAAGTTTGGAGACGCCTCATTGAGGTTGATCCCAAAAAACGTATTTAAGAGCAAAGCTATGATGTGATTGGGAGATAGCCATATTTTCGAGGATATGTTGACAAAAACTCAAGTCATGAAGATTAATTAATTGAACATTGATTATTATGGTACACATAGTAAGTAAATATTGTAGTCATCAATTTGAAGAAAAACTTTTTTTACTTCCTCCAATGCTCTTAACCTTCACCTAATTTTCAAATACCATAGGTACCTATATAATAACAGCTGATAATGAAGAAATTATCTTCATAAATCCAATATTTTTTAAATCTAAAGTAAATAATGTATTTCTGTTGTCTTTTAATTTAGTTTTTGTGTTTTTTTTTCAATTTTAATGTTGAAAATTCAGAGCTAAAAAATATATTTAGATCGATATGGATGCAGCAGTCTTGAGCTCGCCCCTCAGACAAGTCTTGGACCCAAATGAGTTTTTTTTACATTTTTTTATCGCATGCTGCTGTTTATTTTGCCTGACTAAAGAATTTATTTTATTTTATTTGTGGCAATTTTAAGAGGATTTGAAAAGATGACATATAATCCAAAAAAGGTAGTTCGTACAATGTGCTGTGCTGGACCTGTAGATCATTGCCGTCCTCTTATTGTAGAAACTGCCGTGTTATTGAGTATCATGTAATTGAGTTTCTGCTGTACACTCTATCGAATTTTCTAATGTAGGCTATTTTTGTTTTTTAATGCTTCATACTGGGACATCACAAGACGTTCAGTAGGGGCCTGTATAATCAAAATATAAAAATTTTAAGGGACTAAATAACAAGTTTTTTTTTGTCAAAGAGTATGTAACATTATGGTTTGATAAAAAAAGAGATGTAACCCGGGGCTCATTATATATAGAGGTTATACAGTAGTTTTGAAAATTTGGAAACTTCTAATGTAAAAAGTTGACATTTTATAAGAAAAACAAAATTGCTTCCTGGTTAAAATAAATTTATATAGAACATGCCTGAAAACGGTTATTACTTAGATTTGGGGAACATTTACTACTGTTTGACGCTTTCTCGTAGGAACGGATGATGATGATGAGGAAGTTGTGCCGCTTCCTAATGTCAACTCCGCCATTCTCAAGAAGGTGATTCAATGGGCGACATACCACAAGGATGACCCTCCCCCACCTGAGGACGATGAGAACAAAGAGAAACGAACTGACGACATCTCCAGCTGGGATGCAGACTTCCTGAAAGTGGACCAGGGGACACTGTTTGAACTCATACTGGTAAGACTCATAATATGTCAATTCTGTTTCATACAGTCTTAATGTATTTTCCCGTGTTGGGCCAGGACAGAATGCCCAACAGTATCCCCTGCTTGCCGTTAGAGCCGACAAAACGGGGAGGGGGATGCAATGGTCCTTTTTCGCGTCTCCTTTTCACAACTCCATCATCCGTTTCATTTCAATAGCCCGGTTGTTTTTTCCCCCCTAAATCATTCCGACCTACTTGCCGGGATGACTCTGTGTTCTTCAGCCTCCATTGCGTTGGAGGTCTAGGATGAGCAGAGGGTACAGCTTAAAAACTGGGTTCTGCACTTCCCAGGCTGCCGGATAGTACAGGGGCCCGGGTCAGCTCAGCCGGCAATGACCTTGCTGCCCTATCAGCTGGCGAAAATCCCCTTGGCCGTAGTAGTGCCGGTTGGTGACCGGATAGGGCCATGCTGCGGTCTCGGGGAGGGGGGGGGGGCTTGAGGCCACTGCTCGTCTGGGGCTGCCGGTGTTTCGGAGGCGGTCGAACATGGATATAGTTGCTCTGGCGATGGGCCGGTTTGACAATCACATGGAGGCACTGTTTTTTGGGGGGTCACAAACGCCCAGTCTTGGGGGCTAATCCAGACGTCACGGCTTTGAACATTAAAAATAAGATTCAACAGGTGCCAGAATGTGATCGGGGAACCCTATCCCCAAACACTAAAAATCAAAGAGAAGAGATCCCTCAACTCTCCTCTCTAGGCGGGAACGTCGATGGGGTTGAAAGCCCCTTCGATCGGAGACCCAGAATCCCGAGATCGCCTACTCGTAACAATACCCCCGAAGCAGCGACCACAGGTAATTCCTCAAATGTGGTGACCGGAACAACACCGGTCACAGATAAACTGACTGAGGGGGTTACTCCAACACAGTCGCCTCACCAAGCTGTTGTAGCTTTGGCTAGGCAGGAGGAGGAGGAGGATCTCTTCAAAGCATGTCTCGACACCCTCAAAGTCATGAAGGCTGCGATGGGTCGTTGGAGAAACATGAGTGCGGACGTGAAGACTGGAATTCAAACTCTGGAGTCCAATCTTCAGCGTATTATCCACCTGAGGAGATCGTGGCAATCCTGTGAGGTCATTTCCTGTACAACGCAGATGACTCCCTCTCTGCGCAAGCAGCCTCAGTCCTGCGGCCCCAAAGGTGCTGTTACTAGTCCTGCGGAGCCGGAGGCTGAGAAATCTCAGAAGATCGACGGGGCAAAGGAGGCGCCTGACTCCGGTTTGTGGACAGAGGTCCTCGGGAAAGGGCCAAGAAGAGGGAGCCGCCCAAGCAGGTTGTGACTCAGGCCGGTAGCCAGGGCCAGAAGAAGCCGCCGAAGAAGAAGCCTCTGAAGAAGCGCCTGGATGCCCTTCTAATCAGGCCATCGGAGGGGAAGACCTATTCCGACGTGCTGGTTGAGATCCGCCGAAAGGCAAAGCCAGAGGAAAAGGGGGTCGTCATCAAGGGCTAGACCAACACTCGAGGCCGGTCCATCCTGGAGATGATCGCTAGGTTGGGTCTCCATATCCTTAACACAAGCGGCGTTTCTACCTTCCGTCGCCCAGGGTATGGAGAGACGGTTTCCGAAATTTCCCTCGCCTCGGAGGGGGTTGCGAATCGCATCTCTGACTGGCGAGTCTCCGAGGATTATTCCGCTAGCGATCACCAGGGTATCCTTTTCAAGGTTCTTCCCGAGCGTGCGCACATTCGTGCTAATCCTGCTCCTCTCCCTTGACGCTGGAACACCAGTTGTCTGAATAAAAGAATATTCGAAGAAATCGTATGGGACAAGAGTATCCAAAACAACACAAGCGCCGAACATCTTTACATTAGCAACAAGTCCTCACAATTTACAACTTTTTAAAAAGAAACCTAAATATGCTGGGTCAAAATTTTACAACAAACTTCCTCCAGAAATTCGGGCAGAGGTATCTTACAATAAATTTAAATCAAAACTTAAACTATTTCTCATCAGCAGGGCAGTGTATTTTGAGGAATTTACATAATGAATATGGTTTGTAATTTTTCTTATAAATTGAAGTTTATGTTGACAGCTCCAGTTTGTAGGAGTGTTTTATAACTATAACTTTACTGTATTGTTTACTTTATGACACTATTTTTTGTACATCATGTTATGTTCTATGTGACAAAGATATTTGAATTGAATCTGGCCACATTGACGATGAGCCTCATCACCACCGCGTGTGAGCAGTCGATGCCCAGAGTCCCTCGCTGTCACGGGAAGAAACCAGTCTATTGGTGGACGCCCGAAATCGCGGAACTCCGGAGGAGATGCCTTCGTCTCTGATGAGCAGCGCAGCGAGCCAGGAATCGTCCTGATGTCAGATCGACAGAGCACAGGGCTCTTCGGCGGGAGCTCCGCGGTGTCATCAACCGGAGTAAGGTCAGGTGCTGGAGACAACTGTGTCAGGACATCGACAACGACCCCCGGGGGATGGACTACAAACTTGTAACCCAGAAGCTAGGGGCTCGCTCACCACCTGCGGTCATGGAACCACAAGCCATGGCCGCTGTCGTTGACACATTGTTCCCCAGTCATCCTGTGCAGCCTGTTAGGGTCTTCGGAGAGGTAGTCGCCTTCCCGGCCTTTCGGGAAGAGGAACTTACCGCTGCCGTCCGATCCCTTAGAACCAGAAGAGCACCCGGTCCCGATAGTATTCTGGCGGAGGTGATCAAGCTCGTCATGGAGGTCAAACCAAGGCTTAAGTCGAGAATCCATACGAAAAAAAGTCCTTGGATTTGCAATTCATTAAGGGACGAAAAGAAAGAAATTTCAAATATGTTTTCAGCTTATAGAGCAACTAAAAATTGTGTCCTTGGAAAAATTGCCAAACAGAAAAATAAGTGTTTTGGAAGAAAAGTTGTCAAAATAAAAAAAATGTATTATAGTAACAAAATTCTTAAATCTTCTAATTTTAGTAAAGACATTTATTTGGCAAATAATACATCAGGAAACTGGTTGTAACAAACAAAGAATGAAAAACCTAATCTTAGAGAAGGATGGTATTACCATATCAAACCCTTTACATGTAGCTGATATACTTAATAAGTATTTCATTAGTGTAGCAGATAATACATCTGGGGATCAGTCTTATCCTGAAGCTCGAAATTTCTTGAGCAATAGCATTTTTAGACAGAAATTAGATTTTTCCCCAGTAGATGAAAAAGGAATTTCGTCTATTATTCAGAGATTGAAAAATAAAAATTTGAGTGGTTATGACGAGGTGCCAATGAAGGTGATTAAATTTGTTGATATAAATATTAGTAAAGTACTAGTTCATTTAATTAACTCATCATTTGTATCAGGAATTTTCCCACAAAAATTAAAAATTGCAAAAATTAGTCCCATTTATAAAATGAACTGTCCAAAGGACCCATCAAATTATAGACCATTTTCAATTTTGCCAACAATTTCCAAAATATATGAAAAAGCCGTTTGTACCAGGTTAATGTAATTTCTTGAGAGGGAAAATTTGCTGGAATTTAATCAGCATGGGTATAGAGTAGGGAAGTCTACAAAGACAGCAACTGTGGAATTTATAGTGTCAATCATTGATTCAGTAGATAAGGGCAAAAAATGCATCGGAATTTTTATGGATCTGCAAAAAGCTTTTGACAGTGTCTGTCACGATTCCTTGTTTCAATTATTTAAAAAATTTGGGATTAAAGGAAAATCTTTTGATTGGCTAAAATCATATTTAACTAATAGAAGGCAGTTTGTGCAACTTTCTCATTTTAATAGGAATCTAACAAAAATCAATTAAAAAATGGAGTTAGTAAAATTTGGGGTTCCCCAGCGGTCGATATTGGGGACAATCTTATTTATTTTTTATATAAATGGGATGAATAATGTGCTGGAAAAAAAATTACAAATAAATTAGTGCTGTATGCGGACAATTCAAATTAAAAAATATCAGGTAATGATTATCAAGGCATTGAACAAAAATCGGAGCATGAGCTAAGAAATATATTGCATTTCTTTGATTCACGCAACTTAAAACTAAATTTCAATAAGACCAATTATGTTACATTTAGTACAAAGAGAGATAAAAATAAATGCCCAGCACAAATATCAATAGCTAATCAAAATATTGCTGAAGTAAGTGAAACAACATTTTTAGGGTTGGTAGTAGATCGTAGCTTTATTTGGGATCAACATATAAATAAAGTTGTCAGTAAAATAAATTCAGGAATTTTCGTACTAAGAAGACCATCAAAGTTATCAGATTTGGCCACCTTGAGAATGATTTATTTTGGCTTTATTCAATCAAACATATCGTACAACATATGTGTTTATGGGGCTACCACCCATCTAAATTTGGAAAGGATACTGAAACTCCAGAAGAAATGTAGGTATTAGAATAATGCTTAGTTTAGGTTATAAAGCAAGTGTGAAAGAAAAATGTTGTGAATCAGAAATTTTAACTGTGTTTAGCTTATATGTTTATGACTGCATAATGTATGTAAAAAACAACATGACTGATGTAATGCTTTTGTGCTGTAATCATGAATATGAAACAAGATACAAGAAAGATTTTCAATTGGAGAAACACAATTTGGAATGTTTTACCAAAAGGACTAAATAGACCCTACATGGGAGCTAAGTTGTTTAATAATTTGCCTATGGAGATCAAAAACAAAGTTAGCATAGGAAAATTCAAAGCAAGGTTGAAAAAGTTATTGATAAAAAATCCTATATATTCTCTGAGTGAATATTCACAGTAAAGATTAAATAGAATGAATTTTTTGTTAATGTTCAAACTTAACACTGAATGGTTTTTACGTTGTTGTCTTTCTAGTTTTAAGATTTATTTATGACGCCATTCATGCACCCTGGATGTACAAATAAGATGAATAAAGATATTTTGACTATTGAAAATTCTCTTAGACATGTACAACCCGTGTCTGGCTGAGGGCGTCTTCTTCTCGGCTTGGAAAGCAGCTCGTCTCGTCCTGATCCCTAAGGCGAAAACCACACAAGGGACTCCGATCTTTTCGTCCCCTCTGCATGCTCGACACGGCCGGCAAAGTGATGGAAAAACTCCTGCGTGCCAGATTGACCAAGGCAATCGTTTCTGCGGGTGATCTGTCTCCACAGCAGCACGGTTTCAGAACCAGCCATTCCACCATTGACGCCATCCAGGAGGTAGTTGAGGCAGTGCGGAGGGTGGAGGACCACAACCACTGGTCGCGGTGCGTTGTTCCCCTCATCACACTTGTAAGGAACGCTTTCAAGTCCGCCAGGTGGAGCGATATGCTGTGGGCGCTTGAGCATACGTTCCATGTCCCCCCCTACCTCCTGCGCATGATCGAGACATATCTTTCGGATCGGGTACTGCTTTACGACACGACTGAAGGTCAGCAGCGCATACCCATCACTTCTGGGGCTGCGCAGAGTTCTATTCTAGGGCCCGATCTTTGGAATGTGTCCTATAACAGCTTGCTGACGCTAGATATGTCCAATGAGACCCAGCTCGTTGGCTATGCCGATGACATTGCAGCTCTGGTTGCAGTGAGAGACATCGAGTTGGCGAAGCTCAAACTCAGAACAGTAATGGACCGAGTCAGCGAGTAGATGCGAGTTCACGGCTTGTCTTTAGCTATTGAGAAAACCGAAATCGTGGTCCTTACTAAGAAGAGGATCCCCATAGTTATTCCTTGGCAAATAGGCGACGTCGTTCTTGAGACCAAGCCTGCTGGTGTTATGGTCGATAGCAAACTGTCTTTCGGTGAGCAGATACAGCGCACCGCCGACAAAGCCGCCAAGTGTGTTGTTGCCCTTGGTATGCTTATGCCCAACGTCGGTGGCCCTCGTTCTTGCAAGTGCCATCTGGTTATGTCTGCCGTTCAGTCAGTTTTGCTTTTCGGTGCGGAGGTTTGGGCCCACGCACTCGAGTTAGGTGTCTACCGATACCGGCTTACCCGAGTTCAGCGTCAAGCTGCCTTACGGGTCGCATCTGCTTACTGCACGGTTTCCGAGCCAGCTGTGATGGTGATCGCGGGAGTCATTCCCGTCTACTTCCTAGCGAGGGAGAGACAGGCGATTTACCGCAGGAGGCCTGAGGTTGGCAGGGAAACAGCGGCAACTGAAGAGCGCGACCGCAGCTTCGACTGCTGGCAGCGCAACTGGGAAACTGAGTCGAGAGGATGTTGGATCTTTAGGCTCATTCCCACGATCCGACCATGGGTGGAACGGCAGCACAGCGAGGTTGACTACTTCGTGACCCAGTTCCTTTCAGGTCAAGGATACTTCCGAGCATTAGTGTGGTATATTTTAAGTAGGGGTGTGCGAGTATTCGACCGGTCGAGCTTTTCAGTATTCGGCTCGGCTCGACTTTTTCTAAAAAGCTCGACACTCGAGCGAGCTTTTGATAAGAGAGTTCTTATCGGAAAGATAATTATTGCAATCTATTTTTGGACACTTTAAATCGGAAGAGCGTTTCCCTCCCACGAAAAACAAGCAAAAAACATTCCCTAGTGATAAGGAAAGGACATTGACAGGTAACAAGAAATATTATCTCCATTTAGACGGAAATAGGAGCTATATTTAGTTGACCTTGGGGAACGTGAAATACAGCATTTAAGTCTATTGTTTTATCAAGGCTTATCTCTTAAACGGTATATCGTACAAGTTTCATTTTGGTCTCATTTGATTTATAAAAATAAGACAAAAAATATGAGCCGTCATTTATAGTTGTATGACAAGTAGTTTGTATTTTTGCATTTTGTAGTAAGGATTCCTTATCTCCTAATTAACTCACGCACTGAATCAGACAGGAGCAAAAAACAGGGAAGGGGCTTGAAGTAAACAACCTCCACCCCCCCCCCCTCTCACTGGCCACTGATAAGGAAAGAGAGAGAGGTAGCTGTTTCTTTCTATTCCGTCCTTATTTATTTATGATCTTTCTTCTTCTTAATTGTACATTGTTTTCTTCATAAAAGTTTAGAAATGCAACTAATTTTAGGATTTCAATAAATTATTGTTGTTATTAAATATTATTTCATTCATATATTATATTCTGAAATAATAAGTTTAGCCATGAATATTATGCTACAATTTAAATTTTTATCATCTTTACTTAGTGAACATAAAAAAATCAATCTTGTGTCTGACTAAGTGTAAATGTGTGATTTTTTACTAGATATAGCTATTTTAAAACCTTTCAACTACTTCTTTCTACTCTTGAAATTAAATTTAATTTTACCTATTTATTTTAAAGTAAAGTATTTTGGGATTGGTTATTACTTAATAATAATAATAATAATAATAATAGTAATAATAATAATAATATTTATTGCTAAACAATTGTACAATTGCATTGCATACATAATTTTTAACTTATATATATTAATAAATTAATTGTTAATTTTCTTATCATTCTTCACAAATTTGTCTTCATTTTCATAAAGTCTTGAACTTTATAGATTGCCTCTTGTATTAATATATTTTTTATTTTATTTTTAAATATTTTAATATTTTTTTCATTTTTTATTTTTTTGTAATTTATTAAAGAAAATAATTCCATTGTATTGCAAGTGTTTTTTAAATAATTCTGTGTTGTGATGAGGTATAAAAAGGTGGGATTGACTTCGTAAATTTGAATTGTCATGTACTTCTTATAAATGTATGTTGTTTTTTTACAAATAGTATTGCTTCATAAATGTAAATCGATGGAAATGTCATTATTTTATTACTTTTAAATAGGTCTTTACAAGAATGTCGTCTTGATTTCTTAAATATAATTCTTATTGCCATTTTTTGTAATATAAAGACCTGGTTACATCTTAAATATAATGTAGATAAATGTAGATTTTAAATTTGGTATTTTTCTTCATAAATTATTCGTTGAGCCAATTTGATTAATTTTATGTAACAAAATACAAAATACTGATGAACCTATCAGATAATTCACTTGTTTTGGGGATAAGCTTTCTATTTTTGAGCTGGCGGTCACTTAAGGTATGCAAACATTAGTCTATTGTATCTTTAAAAATTAATATCAAGCTTCATAATTTCTTTTAATAATTTGTTGATTGTTAAAAAGCTCGGCTCGAAAAAGCTCGAGCTCGAAAACTTTTGAAAAAGCTCGGCTCGGCTCGGCTCGAGTTCAAAAATCACTATTCGCACACCCCTAATTTTAAGGCAAAAATACCACTTTCAATTTATCTTCTTTTTTTTAATCAGTGTATGAAATGTCATTTAATTTAGTTTATCTCTCATATTCTCATTTTTAATAATTTCAGTTTGAACATTTTTAGAACAGGATACGGATGAATTGACGGATATATATACTGTGTACAGAATTACATAAGTTTGAGCTTGCTTAACTTCATTTTACAATTTGACTAAATTTTTGGGATAAATCCTTGGAATTAGTTATCTCAAATATTGAAACTGTAGATGTAGATAAATCCATAGAAACCTTACCTTATGTAGGTTTACTAAGAACCTTATTATTTGGCATTAGTGGCAAGGATCATTATCACGGCACTTTTATCTTATCGCTCTGGCTTTTATGATCACTGGCTGATTTCCTTGAGGTATATCGGCAATTGTATGAACTGACTGGACTCAAATGTATGCTTCCATTAAGTCAGATGATGCTGTGGTCTAAAATCAATGAAGATGTAATGTGTAGGAACTAAGATTATTATGAAAATACCACCTAGGAATGTGTATTTATTTATGAACATGTAATTTGAAGAACTCACTCTCAGTATTACATTTAAGCCTCTGAATGCCTCAAAATATCTTGAGAGTGTTTTGAATGTTGCAGGGAGTCTTAGAAAAATCCTTGAATTTCCTGGAAATTTGTTTTTAAACCCCCATGGGAACCCAGAGTTCCCCTTTGATTATTTATTCATTTTCCTGAGAAATTAAACAATTTCACAGCTAACGATATTATGTTTTGCTGCAAAATGTACACAAACAATGTTAGGTATAAGGAACTGTTTTAAACTTCTTCTCGTTGCAAAATTGTTCCCTAGTACAGTAGAACCTCAATCAGAAGATACACAATAACACAACAATCTTGACAACAAGATCACTCTATAAATTCCTTGGAATTACCCTCAAGGAGAGCACTTGATGTCTTAATAACACAAACCTTATGAAAAAGACTCCCCTGTTAACTAGACTGTTTCCCAAATCCCCTTGGGAGTCTTCTTTTCAAGTTTCTACCATATTAGCTGTTGATTTTCTCTGTAAAAAATCTGGATGAAATATAACAAATTTGAAATCAGACAGAGGTTCAGTTAATTAAGTAATTTAAATCATTGGAGTTTTTTGGTGTTACAGGCAGCAAATTACCTGGACATTAAAGGACTACTTGATGTAACATGCAAGACTGTTGCAAACATGATCAAAGGAAAGACTCCTGAGGAGATCCGCAAGACTTTCAACATCAAGAATGACTTCTCTGCTAGCGAGGAAGAGCAAGTCCGCAAGGAGAACGAGTGGTGTGAGGAAAAGTGAAGTGATACGACCAACAAGATTGTTTTTAAGTTTTTTATAAAATTGTTAATATTTTATACATATTTAGGTAAAGTAAGTGCAAAATGGACGGTAAAAGAGAGTTAAAATTGCAAACTCATGCTTATTTAGCACAATACTTTCCATCGATTAATACTTGGTGCATTTCTAATTTTAAATTTCAGTTTAACGTGCAAGGTTTGTGTGAAATTCCGATTGAATTGTGAGTCATTTTTGTCCCTTATTAAGTGTTGGTCCTCATTTTCATCCTAATGATTCAATTTGATGTTTTTCTTCACATAGTAATGTCATAAGATAATTTAGTCATTTATCCTTAAATTGTAATAATTCAGTTTGTAAATATAAATGTACTATTTTAAAAATTAAAAATTTTCTTCTTTCAATAAGGATCAACAATTTACTCACTTTTTCCGCCTTTTAAATTGATTTCAATCTTTATGAAAAAAAGGTTTCATACCTTAAAAACTGTCATCAATTCATATCTTGAATATTATGATTTACTCGAGTTTTGACATTCAAGCTATCATTTTCAAAATCATTCACAATATTTCTTCCTTTTGGTTGTAATTAATTAAAAAGTACATACACTTAAAATTTATTAAAAAAGACAAACATAATACATAATATGTAAGCAGTCTGGAAGTCAGCTTTTGTACCGGCCGGTTATGTGTTATGTTCGTGTTCCTTGTTAAGTGTTCAGTGTATGTACTTTTTTATCAATGACGACTAGAAGAAAAAGATTTTAAATGTGTTCAGAAATATGGCCGCATCTACAGGGGGTGTCCCAACTTTTTCTATAACGTGTGTAGGCCTTTTGGAATAAAAAAATATTTTAGCATTGATCTAATATATCAATCCCGTAGGCTAAAAATTTCTCAATATCTCTTGGTCAAACTTGGGATTTGGTTTTATTTAGTTGAGACCTTAGGATTTTGGCCTAAAACTCCCATTTTAACATTTTAGTGGTAGCAAACCTGTATACTCACTTCCCATTTTATTCTAAGGGAGAATGTTTATCTTTCTATGGGCTTGCGTCAATTTTATTTGATATTAGTGTTCATTAAAATTATCTAGGCATTGGAAATTTACTTGGGATGCAGGTCTGCTGTAATTAAATAAAATTTGAGAAGATGATTTTTTTTTCAAGCTACAGTGTGACGGAATATTTTAATGGGCATGATGGAGACAGTCACGCACAATCACCATTGGTGTCTGGCAGGAAATGCATGATTAGATTTTCTGTCCTCTTATCCATTACATGATGATGTAAACATAAATGTTACATCATCATGTCTAAGAAGACAGAAAGTAAAGCTTCCTGGAAGGCTGGAACTGAATATATGCATATTGGTACTTTTAGCAATGTAATGGTTTTGTTTCTAGGCTTCCCAAACATTACATAAACTTTACATAGACTTTACAAATGTTTCTTTAGGAAATTTTTTTATAAATTTAACTATGTGCTTTATTTATTTAAATTAACTTTTTTAATTAAGAAAAAACAATATTTTATACATTTTTAAAATTTATAATGAGAAAACAACCTCAAGTGATTTGATATTCAATAAGATGATATTGGATTTGCAGGCATAGAGTAATAATGAACTTCGTAAAGAGATGGCACTCCCATGTTAACTCAGTGGTAAGGGAACAGCAGCGCTATCTGAATAAAGTGCAACGAACTAAAAAGATCGATGCGATATATCGATGGTCGTCGATGCGACATATCGATTGTCGTCGATGCGACATATCGATCGTCGTCGTCTGCTTTGTTTATATTTTCGTTTTCTTGTTTTGTTTGCTAGACTTTCAATTTTAATGACTTTACCGGTTTGTTTAGATTAAGTGCGTTTGCCACTAGTGCAAGTTGTTTCGCGAAATACTGTACTGAGTGATTCTTATTGTGCTTAAAGCGATTGATAGAAAATAAATACGTAGATGTCTACATAAAAGCACTTAATAAAAATTAACTTAAGTTAATTTTTATTAAGTGCTTTTATGTAAACATCTACGTATTTATTTAAACGCTTTAAGCACAACATGAATCACGCAGTACAGTATTTCGCGAAACAACTTACACTAGAACAACTTTCTGCAAACATACTTTAGGTATTTTTCCACACTCAAATTAATTCCAACTCGTTATGGTTGTGTACACGTTGCGTCGTGACAGAAAATCAGGGGAAACGGAACAGGAAGTTAGCAGATCGTTATCGTCGTTCTGATTGGCTGAATCAGTGAAGAAGAAGAAAGTCATGTTTTACCACGCCATCTGAATAAAGTGCATCGAACTAACCCGCTCCAATAAGCTTACCACTTGGCTCCATTTAAGTGTCAGACCGGTGTTGCAGGTTTGGACTTATTAAAAAATTTATATATATAAATGAAACACTTAATTTAATGATAGAAATTATCAACAAACAAACGTCAGAAAATTAGGAAACCAATATAATTTGTTTTGAAAATAGCGTTTATTGCAGAAACAACATAAGTGAAAAAATTTTAATATTTGTTTACATTAACTATTATTATGTAAACAAACTGTACCCCACAGTACCTAGAATATCTTCATACGGTAGATATCTTGCGCAGGTGAGAGTAAGAAAAAGATGTGACGTCATGGTAGTTTTAACACTTGAGAGAAGGTTCAGCAAGTTCACGTGCAAATCTCATGAAAATACTCCAAATCTCGTGAGATTTTTCAATAATAGAATGAAACATAGCCTTCATTTGTTGACAAATAAATATTTAACCTTGAAATAAAAGGTGAGTTAGAAGCTTAAGAAACATAATGATAAATCAGCTGTCTGTGGTTGGTGCTAATTTGGCTTGCAGTGAGACTTGCTGGTGTGTCGACTTGCAAAAAAACTTGGCGCAATAATTAGTGTAAAAGTCCCGTCGCTGGTGCGCACCACCAACCAGCAGAACGCTTGCTGATTGGCTGGTCTACTGCGCATATTGTTTATAATACTTACCATATAGATGTTCAAGTTGCTGTACTGTACCTCACTGACCTACAGAAAGGAAGTTAAGAGCACATGGGCATGACAGCCAGGGTTACCAACATCGCTCTACACAAAAAAATAAATTTATCCCGAGTTTGTTGCAGAAACAACACAACTGCCAGTCACTTGAGTGGTTTCTGCACTAAACGATGCCATTGGTGGATTCGATGCCAAGTTTGAAGCCCTACGGTTACCGCAGTTGATGATTCTGCACCAAACGATTTATTTCATGTTGTAGATACTGAAAATACTAAAATCAAATTTAAAAAAAAATTGTTGGTCATGCTGTTTCTGAAATAAACGATTCAAATGTCAAGCTGAGTGTTTGATTAAAAATTATTTGTTTTGTATTACATCATATTATTGAATGTTACTTTTTTTATACAAACTGTTGCTTTTAATTTGGGCTTTTTAATTTCTATTAGTTTTTTGGATAGTAAAGTGGGAAGAACATAGGGCTATAAGGGGAGTTGGGATGCCCTCATAAAAATCAAATAAATATGTTTTTTCTTTGATGGGTTTTTATTATATTATCTATATATTAATACACAAGCGGTTTTCTTTTCACAGTCCAACCTCAACAACGGCTGGGCGGATTTTAAATCCGTTTGAGGTGTCAAATTAAAGGGATTTTTTTGTAGATAGGTCAATAAGTCTCAGAATTTAAAAAAAGGGCATAACTAAAGTAAAGGGCTGAAGTTTTGGAACAGTGGCGCTATTCATCTACATATTGAGCAAGTTCAGTTCACTTTGTTTACAATCTGAACATATGGTCAAGCTGTGAAATAGTTCCTCAGGTAAACCACAGACTGCAGCATTTATAATGAACTTTTCAAAAAGAGGAGTTTTTATTTTCATAGCTGCTTTGGCTTCTAGAACGTGCCAACAAATTTTTTTCAACAGTGTTCTTTAAAAAAAGATTTATTACGTAGTTTAGCTTATGTTACGAAGTGTTTTCAAAGGGATAAACATTAAAAATTGCAGTTTCCAGTTTTACAATGTAGTTTACGATATCTCAATACATTTCAGCATAGTGTTTTTTAAAGTGTTACTAACTTGAGCCAAATTATTTTTGGATTTTGTGCAGTTATAATGCCATTAATAAGAAGACGAACATTGACCGTTCGGAGGAGTCGGAGGGAACACGGTCGTAGCTTCTGGCAACACCCTCCCGATGTAACATTTAATTTAATGCTCCTTCCAACTTCGGACTAATGAACTTGAAATTTTTTCATTGCAGTGGGTTGCAGTTCAAGAATGATAAAAACTGGTAGAGATATTGCGTCATTTTTGTGTTGTTGCCACAAAGGAGAGGTTTCCTTTAACACGTTGTGTGCGGCATGACGCAGTGTATGCGTCATGTGATCGCGGGGCGGATGACGCAGACGTCGCGTCACCATGCAGCGCTCGGCTTATGGGTTCAGTGTGAGCTCAGCTCTTGACGGAGGTGGACTATACGCTGTCGCACCTCGCATACATACCACATGTTAGTCGGGTAGCGTCAGTTTCCCGGGACGTGCGTTTTTATACACATATGTATACAGGGTGTCTCACCTAAGGTGTCTCAACCAGATTGCGGACAAACTAGTAGTCCTACAAGGATGAAACAAAATCATTTCCCACTAAATTGATTCCAAGGAAGTATGTAAAAATATTTTTAAGCTTTTTAAAATACAGGGTATTCCAAAAATCGGGGGTCACGGGTTCGAATCTCGGAATTTTCAAACGTAAACATATGTCAAGTTATGCATAATTTTAAAGCTCTAAACAAGACAAACAATTTGGTGAAAACAGAATTGATTTATCTTAATTAATTCCAAAATGGCGGCCATTTTCGTGAAAATTTTTGTTATTTACGGAATACCCTGTATCTCGAGAACCATAAAACAAATTTTTGTTCTGTTTAAAAATTATTAATCCTCGTAAACTCAGCTTTAATTTGATATGCGACATGCCAACATTTAAAAAGTAAAAGTTTTTGACAGTAAATTGTATTATTTTGTTTAAGTGTTGGTAGCCATGAAAATCAAAAAATTTAAATGGCAGCATATGTCTAATTACACATCATTTTACTGGTCTCGCAAAGACCAACAACTTTTCAAGTTACACCTACCTCCTATCTTTAGTGGTTTTGTAGTTGTAAGCAAACAACTCTATTTTATCATATAAACCCCATGTTAAATCTGCAGTCTTCAAGGCATTAAAATTTACATCATTAAATCTAAGTACTTCACATTTAACATGGGCTTTATATGGTTAAATGGAGTTTTTTGCATATAACTACAAAACCACTAAATATTAGGTGCTATTAGGTATATGGTGCCATTTAATTTTTTTGATTTTCAGGGCTACCAACATTTAAACAAAATATAATTTATTGTCAAAAAGTTTTATTTTTTAAATGTTGGCATGTCGCATATCAAATTAAAGCTGAGTGTACGAGGATTAATAATTTTTAAACGAACAAAAATTTTCACAAAAATGGCCGCCATTTTGGAATTAGTTAAGATAAATCAATTCTGTTTTCACCAAATTGTTTGTCTTGTTTAGAGCTTTAAAATTATGCATAACATGACATAAA
Organism: Flexamia atlantica; assembly: GCA_035578135.1. Taxonomy (NCBI): domain Eukaryota; kingdom Metazoa; phylum Arthropoda; class Insecta; order Hemiptera; family Cicadellidae; genus Flexamia; species Flexamia atlantica. The sequence continues at coordinate 36,919,592 of JAQJVK010000002.1, read as the reverse complement.
TTCCGAGATTATGCCCATTTGAAAATTCCGAGATTCGAACCCATGACCCCCGGTTTTTGGAACACCCTGTATTTTAAAAAGCTTAAAAATATTGTTACGTTGTTCCTTGGGGTCGATTTGTTGGGGAATGATTTTTTTCTTTATTGTAGGACTACCAGTTTGTCCGCAATCTGTTTGAGACACCTTAGGTGAGACACCCTGTATATATATGAAGTATAATTTTTTATATAAATAACAGGTTATATTTTATTATTTCATACCTTCTCAGTTTCTAAAAATATAACTATTTTGCATATGAGAAGTTAAGTAATAATGCGATTTTGAAAATGTTGACCAAAATTTTTCATTTTTGTATTTTTTATTGTAATATTAGTTTTTCTCCTAAATAAAAGTTTGTAAACAACTTTTGTGGGTTATTATTGAGTAAACCAATGATTTCATAGTGATTATTCAAGTGTATTACGTCAGAGGGGTCAGCGACCTACTCCCAGGAGTGCATGACGCACACGTCGCGTCACGGAAATGACGTCATCGCAAAACCGGAAATAGCGGGTCTGGTGACTTTTTTTAGCTGTTATTAGTGTTTTGGCAACCTTTTTTGATAAGTTTTTGCAAAAAAGTGCTTCCGCATTTTTGAAGACCCAAGCACTTATTTTGCCGCAGCCAACGTGTTAAAGACAGCCGTTCCCTATAATTTCTGTTTAGGCGATAATAATAAATAAGGTGCAAGGGCAGTCCCTAAACAAAGGAGGTCATTGCTCACGGCGCCAGTGTTTGCTCTCGGTAAACTATGTTGCTATAAGCAGAGCTCGATATTTTGCCGGTATTCAAATATACATTTCAGAAACAAGAGAACATGGTTAAATGCAGGTGTATCCCAAAAAATCATTTACCGGAAATTCCTGCGGTAATTCAAGTGAACTTCAAAATCTTCAGTAGTTCAACCTTAATTTTATCATTGAATTCAGCCCTTTGATTAAACTTACAAGTATATAAGTAGGCTGTTTATTCCTTATTTTTTTACTTTATGTTTTTTGCTTGATTTCGTGCTACGTGCTATCTAGTTTATCTTATTTGGCGATGCTGTAAATCAGTTATTTAACACGTTCGCTGCTAGCCGCTAGATGGCGCGGCTGCGCCAGGAGCTGAACTAAGTGTGTGTGTCGCTACGTAACATTGCCTCTGTTACTCTGAACTATGGTGAAAGCAATGATAGTTATGTCGTATAGCAATGTTCAATATCAAATCGGTTTTGGACATAGTACTTGATGATTCTGATAGATAGCAGAATTACCTAGGTTGCAGTCTATAAAGTAGTGTTGCTACGTTGCGGGAAAGAGATGAGACAAGCCCTTATCTAAATGACCCTGGTGGTAATTAATGGAAATAATGTTTTTTATTGTGGGAAAAGTATGCCCCCAAGAGCGAGGAAATATAGAACGCTCATGAGGAGCTGGCTAATCCATGACAACGTTAAACAGCAATGAACGGTACCGTTCCGGAACGTTCCTAGCTCCTGGCGCCATGTTCCTGGTGACGTTCCGGAACATCCGCAGCAGCGAACGTGTTAATTTAAACAATAAACATTATTCATGTAAATAAAAATTTATTAATGGTGCTCCTTAGTTTGATAAATAGTTAGTAAGTGATACTGGGATTTTGAAAAAAAATTGTACTTGAAACACTGGAAATATACTGGAATTTTTAAATCAGATGTCAGTAGACACCCTATTACAGCACTTCCTGGGCTTTGTTGTGTTTTATTATTAGTGTATTCGTTTTTGAGGTTATGGTAGACACACTGTGGCCACTAATGGCGCACAGTAAAGTTTTTGTAAAAAATCTGAAAAAATAAAGGAAACGTAAACACACAAAAAATGGCGGAAGGGGTCTTCAGATGACCTGTGAAGTACTGTACTCGTTGAGTGGTTAGAGTAGCTAACAGTGTATCATTCGCCCCTTTGCCGCCTGCTGCGTCATCGGCAAATTGTGCCACATATGATGCATCTCGGCCTATGGGTTTTGCAGAATGCCCACCGGACGACAAGCGCCACCAGTGATACACTATTCAAATTTATGAATTTCTTTCGAATTAGCTATTTTAGGTGTACACAATATACAGATAAGATTTCGTCAAACTTATGACAGAAGTTTTTTTTTTAGACTTTTTGGTCAAGTTACCTTCTATTGCAAAGTACTTTTAATCAGTTTGAAAATTCTGTTGTATACTACCACCATTGACCTTACACTTTATAGACTGCTAGCCCAACGGAAAAGAGTGGAGGCAAAAAGCTTCATGTAGTTTCGACAGTCCTCGGCATATGTCACTACTAGAAAACATATATAATACCATAGGGTGTGGTTAAAATAGTACATTTTATAATTACTGAAAACCTAAATTTTAACTGTTATCGTATTGAAGTTTCTATTGCAGTTTTTGAAAATAAACCACATACACATCTTCCTCTTACTGTAGGAATAATTAGAATATGTCGAACACGAACACATTAGTTTTATGATAACAATACATGGGCGGATTTCTGGGGGTGCCTGGCACCCCCTAATATTTGGTGGGTTTGTCTATTTGGTGGATTTGTTAGCAATGACGGGGGAAAGTGTTTTCAACATGGCTTTGATTGAGGTATGAGGTATTTGCATATGAGGTATTTGCATTTATGAGGTATTTGCATAAATTACAAAGAAATGGTTGTTAAACCATTGGCTGTTGGGCTATTAATTAACAGTCCTGTCTAAGGAATATGTCGGCCTTAGTCAGTAACAAGACTACAAGATCGCGCCACAATCATCCTTCACTCATCTGTCATTCATACTTGGCTTAAAATACCTACCTGGGTAGGTCGCCATTTCAACTAATGTATCTAATGTATGTATGTAAAATAAGTAACTAATTGTAATAGGCCTTAAAACGGACCATTTAACTATTAGTTTGATGTTTGAATTTGAACATTCAGTGCTTTAAACGTTAGGCGAGCTGGCACCCCCAAATATTAAGACCTAAATCCGCCCATGCAACAATGCAGCTGATTTTGTTTGACTCAGCCGTCACTGCTCATTCTCGTCTAAACGTCCAATACTGCTTGAAGACCTCAGCTTCCTAGCAGCCCTCACTGGGTAACGCAACTCATCATGGCTCACAGGAATTGTCATTAGGTTTTACACCCAGAATGTAAGTAGATATTAAATGGTACTACAGGTTGGGCAAGTCAGGCTGAACGTGTTGAGGGCACTATTGTTATTACAAACATGATAAAAACACCCAAGTTACTAGTTGCCCATAAAGAATTTACTGCATTTTAGTGATTAAATTCTGGATAATGGTAAACAGTGCACCCCCCAATTTAAGAGAAACAGAAAGTCCTTAGAAAAGTTCTCCCACATTTACACTTCTAGAGAATCGTTCTGGACGATATTTCCTAGTTAAAACCTTAATTTTTTTAATGTTTTCATAAGTTTTAAAATGTTACTGGAAATCACTTATATAGATATGTAAGAAGGCAAACCATGATTTACTGATCATCAATGACTTATAACTAGTTCTTAGTTATAACCTTGTTATAACATTAAATAATTATAATTTAATTAAATTTGATTAGTACAGGGTGTTTCTTTTTAAAACGCAACCCATTTTTAAGATTGAATAATTCACATTTAAATATGAAATAAGTATTGTTTTATGGGTCTTTACGTTTTATACACTCTATTATTTTAATTTGATCACATTTAGTTCACTTTATGTGCTCAAAAAGTCCGCCAGTGGCATTTGTATAAAGTTATGCTCTCTCTATCAAATTCCTCTTTGCATTACATTTGTTTTGTTTGTTTTGGGGTACTGAATATGCTGAGACTTGTTTTTTTAGGCCTTACTTTGTATGTATCCCCAAAGAAAATAAAAATATAGTGGCGTCAAATCAAGGATATTGGGGGGAAATAATCCTTCACCGATAAAATCAAGTTTTGAGTTGCGTTTTTAATGTGTGTGTCTTTAAGCACGATAACTCGCGTAAAAATGGTCCGATCTGAATGAAATTTGCCACAGACATGTTAAGTAGTATTATTCTACGAAAAAAAATTGCAATATATTCAGTACGGTACCTCAAAACAAACATAACAAATTTAATACAAGAAATTCTAAGAGGTACCTTGCAACACATGTTCGGGAATTTGATGGAGAGAGCATAACTTTATACAAATGCCAATCACGGACTGTTTGAGCACATAATGTAACTTAAATATGATCAAACTTAAATAATAGGTTGTATAAAATGTAAAAATCAATAAAACAATCCTCATTACACATTCATATGTGCATTATTCAATCTTAAAAATGGGTTGCGTTTAAAAAAAAACACCCTGTATTAGAACCTATTAAACAGACATTTTACAGGTAAGTCTGGTAATCCGAAAAATCCTCGGATTGAGCCTGAGAATCCTGGGATTGAATATGCCCAAATATCAATATTTTGAATCATTGCTCTATGTCCATTGGTTACCGAGATATTGAAAGTGGTAAACACAGTACGATGTCCCAATGTTAACCTTATGGGAAGTATGTACAATTCTATATCTCGTATATTTCTCAACATATCTTAACAAAACTTGGTTTGTAGCTTCATATAGATGAGATCTAATGCATTTTAGTCTAAAATCCCCAATATTTCTATTTTTGTGGCAGCAAACCTGTGTACTCATTCCCCATGTTATCCTTATGGGAAATAAAAAAAATCAATATTTTCCTTATTTCTTGACATATCTTGATCAAACTTGGTATATGGCTTCTTCTAGTTAAGGTCTACTAAATATTGAATTAAAACCACCCACTTTTAATATACCTGTCTCAGCAAACCTGCATACTCATTCCCCATATTATTCTTATGGTGATTACAAAAACACATCTCATCTTACTATGTTGATTTATTGATTTATTGATTGAGCCCAATTGCCATTTTCATGGTTGAGTTTGTTGTAATAATATACGAAGCTTAAAAACTAATGTCCATTTTATGAACTATGAATGATGTGTGAAATAGTCTTCAATGTTGTAATAACAGTTTTCTTCAAGTAATTTTTTTAAACTTCTTTTGAATTTGGAAATGTCATTAATTTTCTTGATGTTTTCTGGTAAATTATTATAGATTTTTATTGACATGTATTCTGGTCCTTTTTGATAAAATAATGTTTTGCATGTTGGTATGTTTGAACGAAATAAGATTTTGCATATTTGAAATTCGCTGAGTATGCCAGTCTGCTGCAACGGGGGTATTAGTTTCCTATTATTGTTTCTTGTTACCATAACAAAAAATTGTGACATTGTTATTAACCCCAAAGATTGTTACTAAACTCACGGGTATATAAATAAATTTGTGAAAGAATGAGTTCAATTTTCATTTAATCAAGAAGGCGGTTTAAGCTTCACATACAGATAGGTCTCTACAGCTGATTTGTAGTTTGGTTCCTTATGGTATTATGGTTGTTTTTTTTAGGTGATATGTAATATACTGAAGTCACCAATAGCTTTTGTACCTTATCTATTTAATCATAAACTCAGTATGTGGCACCATATTCATTTAGGCAGCAAGTGTTAAAATTGTTTTCGTGAGTGAAGCCACGGGCAACTGCTAGTTTTTTAATAAACTGCCAAATGATATCAAAGCAGAAGTTTTGTGTAACAAATTTAAATGCAAGCTGAAAAAATTCCTTATTAACAAAGCTATGTACTCTTTCGATGAATTATTTCGAGCTATGTACTCTTTCGTAATTTTTGTTGGTTTCAGGAACTGCAATTTTTATTTTTAACAATATCTTTAGTTTTATTCTAAAATTTTTGTTTACCTTTTAAGATTATTGTATTTTCATCTATTTTAGATGATTGACGTGTTACTTATTTACGTATGCTATGCATGTGAAATGTAAATGATGTAACAAATAATGAATAAATAAATCAATAAATTGTGATATCAAGCACATCTTTTTCAAACTATAAAAAAAATCAAATCAAATCAAAATTCTAAATTATTTAAGAAACAAGACATTTTATTTTTTGTTATAAAGGTTTTTTGACACTATCTATTATTTTAAGACACTATTCATGTGTAGTTGTTTATACTGTATTATGAATAAAGAGAATTTGATTTGATTTGATAAGCCAATAACTCCGAACAAAACATTAAAACATCATGTAAGTTTCTGCCTCGCCTTAAATAAAGTCACTTCCTCACAAATCATCAAGTTTCTCTTTTAAGTTTACTTAGCATTATTAATACAAATAAGATAAAAGTAAAATTAAATCAACTGCCAGAATTAAGAAAAAATACACAAAATACACCAGATGAAATGTAAAATATTCTAACTCGACCAATATTCTCAACTAGTGACCAGCAAAGCACTGTGCTCTCTGCTTCTGTGTCTAACAATAATAACATGAACGTACGACAGCCTAATGTCACTTATGGGATCACAGTGAGTGTGAAAACGCAATAACTACACATTGGGTAGTGAAGTAATGATTGTTTGTAACAGTTTACAACCATATGATTTACTGTGAATTTTTGAAAAGCTTTAATGTTGTAAGGAAATGCATTCAACCAATTACAGTCTGCTCTAGGACGAAGCCAACGCCTGATGCTGTAACTACTGTAACTACTGGCCACAATGTTATCCGTGATGATAACTCAGCTTATCGGTGTGTATCCGCTGAATGTAATCTCTTGAAGCCACATTGGTCCAGGATCCATAGATAAAAAATAAAAACCTACGAAAAAATCTTTATTCACTCAGGACTAACGAAAGTGCGGTATTCTGCCTGCCGCAGGATGTCATACAAATGATTTATTAAAATAATTCTCGCTATTTTACTTAATTTTGTGTCATTTTGACTTTTAGCGAATTTCCCTTATAGGGAACAAGCTATTACGGTAGGTCTCATGGTAAGACCTAAGCCCAAGACCATGATAACTTTTCGTTTTGGGGCCCTCAGAGGCCAAAAACACCATTCGTTCAAATTTCTAGATATATATATATATATATATATATATATATATATATATATATATATATATATACAGTGTGTAAAAAAAGTCCCGGAACGGCTAAATATTTTTTGAACCGAATTGGTTAGAGAAATAAAACTTAACACATTCACTCGTATGTAAAAAATCTACTTTCTGAGGTACTTACCGACTCTTGGTCCCCGATGGGGGGCGGCCCACAAGGAGTCGGCACAAAATCTTAAATGTAAGCATAGGTCGATATGCACATCATTTGAAAGGGCTAATCAAGTAGAATTCAATGCCGCAAACCGCACTTCAAAAGGTCCATTCGTTACAAAATGGCGGCTGATCAAAAATCAAAAGGAAATACACAGTGTTCGCTTAAAGATTGCTTAAAAATTGTTTACAGACTATGTCTGAAAGATCTAAACTCCGGAATAGTTTGTCAGACCTAAAATCCTAAATTTTAGGGTGCCGTAGAGGATATTACCTCCAAGGGGGATGGCCCACAAGGAGCCGGTACAAAATCTTAAATGTAAGCACAGGTTGATATGCACATCATTTGAAAGAGCAAATCAAGTAGAAATCAATGCCGCAAACCGCACTTCAAAAGTTTCATTTCTTACAAAATGGCGGCTGATTCAAGTTTTCAACAAAAGTTCATAGGTGTAGGTTTGGGGGGGGGGGGGTTGGAATAAAAGATTTAATAAATCAAATTGCGTAACAAACCTAGCCTACGTATTTTTATTGCAAACTTAAACAACCCGCCATTTTTTAACCAATAATCCTTTTAAAATGCGGTTTGCGGCATTGAATTTTATTTGATTAGACCTTTAAAATGATGTGCATATGGACCCATGCTTACATTTAAGATTTTGCACCGACTCCTCGTGGGCCGTCCCCCATTGGAGCTAACATCCTCTTCGGCATCCTAAAATATAGGCTTTTAGGCCTAATTTGAAGCGATGGTCTCGGTTGACATCCGTGCGGCACTGGATGAATCGTAGATCACTGATGTCTTCCGTCTGCACGCACTTAATATCTACATTCTGTAGGACGCGCGTTTCGGCTTTCGCCATCTTCAACTACAATACTGATGCTGGTTGTGTGAATGGGGGTTTATATAGTAGCGACTGGAATTCCAGAAAGTTCCACTGTCTTCGATTTCGGCGTTTCCAGGTATGCGACCGCCGTTTCCAGGTATGCGACCGCATACCTGGAAACGCCGAAATCGAAGACAGTGGAACTTTCTGGAATTCCAGTCGCTACTATATAAACCCCCATTCACACAACCAGCATCAGTATTGTAGTTGAAGATGGCGAAAGCCGAAACGCGCGTCCTACAGAATGTAGATATTAAGTGCGTGCAGACGGAAGACATCAGTGATAGTGTTATCTACGATTTTAGGCCTAACCTTCAATCCCGGAGTTTTGATTCTCCAGACATAGGCTGTGAATAATTTTTAGACGAAATTTAGGCGAAAACTTTGTAAGTCTATTAGATTTTTGATCAGCCGCCATTTTGTAACGAATGGACCTTTTGAAGTGCGGTTTGCGGCATTGAACTCTGCTTGATTAGCCCTTTAAAATGATGTGCATATCGACCTATGCTTACATTTAAGATTTTGTACCGACTCCTTGTGGGCTGTCCCCCACCGGGGCCCAAGAGTCAGTAAACACCTCAGAAAGTAGTTTTTTTTTACATAGGAGTGAATATGCAAAGTTTGATTCCTCAAACCAATTCGGTTCAAAAAATATTAAGCCGTTCCGGGACTTTTTTTACACACTGTATATATATATCTATATAAATAAAATTAGAGTTTTGTCTGTACATTGCCAGAATTATGAAATGTTTGGTTATTTTTGCGTTTTGAAGGTCAGAGAATCCGAATCAAGCCTTATCTCAATTTATGTCACGATGTGTGTTGGTAACGCTCAACATCACACTTTAGACCGCTTTTCACGCAAAAACTAGAGTACTGTTATGGCTGAAACTTTTTTCCTGTGTTTTATGCACATATGAGAAGGCTTTAGACCACTTAAAACTAGCATACGTCGTTTTGAAATTAAATAGCAAGCTTCTAAAAACCGAGTTTTATTTGATTTCGACCAAGTTTGTTTTGAATTTCTCCATAATTCAAGGGGATGACGTTTTGTTTACATTTTCAGCGTTCCAAGCAGATGGTAGTTACCTTCACTGATGGATTCGTCGTTACAGATGTTTTATGATTTCATTCAGTTTTATGTTTTGGTTTATAATATTTCTTTTCAATTGACATGTACTATATAAAGTTAATATTTTCCCATTCATTATATATTTATCAGGATTTTCAATATTTTCATCCTGATCTGACCCTCGGATTTCACCACAAACCAAGGCCGCGCACAGACCCTCTCAAGATCACATATTATTAATATCCTTATGCCAGAATTATCAGTGATGAAATGTTTATATTCAAACAGATGTTAAAAGCAAGACATTTCATACAAGGTAAAACCAGCTGTCTGTAAAAAATAAAATAAAACACTGACTAGAGCTACTTAAAGTCTTTCCTTCCTTATAACAGCTGTTAATGAACGATTTAATGTAATGCATTTTTAAAAAATTGCGAGACGGCTATGTTATTTTGTTGTTGTTCAAAATAGACCCTAAATACCCCCGTTGCAGCAGACCTGCATACACAGCGAATTTCAAGTGCAAAACAACATATTTCAATCCAACAGCGAGATTTGACATGTTTCGGTAAGCTCCATAAGAATAACATGGGGAATGAGTATGCAGGTTTGCTGCTACGGGTATATTAAAACTGGGTAGTTTTAATTCAATATTTTGTAGGTCTGAACTAGAAGAAGCCATTTACCAAGTTTTATCAAGATATGTTGAGAAATAAGCGAGATATAGAATTTTACTTATTTCCCATAAGGTTAACATTGGGACAACGTACTGTGTTTACCACTTTCAATATCTCGGTAACTAATAGACATAGAGCAGTGATTCAATATATTTAATTGTTTGTTTTTTTTGAGCTGAATTCAATGGTGCCCACAAAATTTCGTAAAATTTTATTTTTCTATGTAAAAAACTCAAAAAAACTCATTTTTGGGGGGGTTTAACCCCCTTTACCCCCCCCTTCCAGTGATCTGATCGGGCTGGTTCACGAACTCGTCCGAATAATTACTACTTTACACATCCATGCCAAATTTCATTAAGATTAGGCCATTTTTACGCGAGTTATCGTGCTTAAAGACACATAGATATATAGATATATATATAGATATATATATAGATATATATATATTTATGAAAATGAACGAATAGTGTTTTTTGCTTCTGGGGGCCCCAAAACGAAAAGTTATCATGGTCTCGGGCTTAGGTCTTACCATGAGTACTACGGTAACAGCTTCTTCCCTATAGGGGAAATTCGCTAAAACATTAGAAAATACTTTGATGGCATTTAATCAAGGCATTTTCTACTCTACGTACATAAACTTTCATGAAACAGGAAACTGCTTTAAGATTCACTAAGTACGCACGGTCAATTTAATAGCACAGACTACTATAATAGAGCTATGAAAGCCTGTTCATTCTCGCTTGGGTACATTCACCTATAATAGCACAGATTCAACGATAGGCCTACTTAGTATAAGCCTTCCCAGGCAGGGACACCCTTAGGGGTTTTATCGGCGGGGGCGGTGGAATGTGCTGGCATGTGTAGTATAGAGAGACCAAATAAAAATGCCTCGTGCGGGGGGGGCAGCAATATTTCTAAGTACTCCGTCGCAGCAGACCTGCGTTCTTAGCGGATTCCTAAAAATCTTTCTGGCTGATGAAAGTATATCTGCTTTATATTTGTCAAATACCACTGACCTATCATCGCACAGCCCAAACTACTTGAACTTGACTTAGAACCTTGAAACTTTACATGAACGTTCCTATATGGCGTGAGCATCCGCTGAGAACGGGTTTTTCAAAATTCAAGGTTTTCTGGGTTTTTCGGTGGGGTCAACGGTCTAAAATCTTTCTGTAAAATTAAATGGATGATCTTTCGATTAAATTGTCAATTTTCATTTAATCAAGAAGGCGGTTTAAGCTTCACATACAGATAGGTCTTTACAGCTGATTTTTATAGTTTGGTTCCTTTTATCATGGTTTTATGGTTGACTTTTTTCTTTTAGGTGATATGTGCTATATTAAAGTTACCAAGAGTTTTTGTACCTTATCTACTTAATCATAAACTCAGTATGTGGCACCATCTTTATTTAGGCAGCGGGTGTTAAAATTGTTATCGTGAGCGAAGCCACGGGCAACTGCTAGTATATATATATATATATAGATCTATACAGGCACGGCCCTAGGGACTTTGCCGCCCTGGGCGAAATCGGCGGCCGCCGCCCCCTCCCCCATATATATCCAGAAGCGTACCCAGGGGGATATATCCCCCTCGAAATTTTTTGGGGTTTTGGAAAAATTTTGAGAAGAATAATATCTCGTTCATAATGAAGTGGTGGTATCACTAAACTTGCCAGTCAAACAGAGAACACTCTACAAGAATTACTCACTAAACTTTTATGAGGTTTGTAAATAGTTATAATCTTTTATTTTAAAGGTAATTGATTGGTATGGGGATTGAATACTGGATTATTAGGGTATTTTTACCTATTGCGGTTATCGTGAGTAATAGGCGAGAGTAGGCCTAGCAAGCAAGCAAAAACTCCTGATAACAACAGTGGTAATTAATGGTGTCCGCTATCTTGCCGCCATCGCCATCGTCGTCACACTCATCATATGTATTACGTGAAATATTCATGGTAAAAAATCACGATGTTAAAATGAGGCATACAAACATTGTCGTCTTCTCAAGGCCGTCTATCGGACAATCTCGTAGCAGCATCGCGGCAGGCAGACGAATCTCGTCTGCCTACGTCGCGTGAAAATCACGCAAGTCTCGCCGTCAAATCTAGGCACAATTGTGATAAGATTACGAGGACTTACGATTATAGCTTTGCGGTTGCGTTCTGGGACTTGAGAAACACTGCACAAGTGAGAAAACAGCATTTTCTAATTCTCCGTCAACCTCGGACGGATAATGTAGGATCCGCATACTTCAGGTCCGGAAGGTCCGAGGCGTGCAATATGTGAGATATAGTTTTTACTTTGAAATTAACAGAAAAAATTCTTTTTTACCAAGGTTAAAAACGTATAATTCATGAATACTTTCTCATTTGTCCTTTAGTGTTAGGCCTACTTCATAACAATATTTTATTTTTATTGTGAAAAAAACATTTTTCTAAAATTTCAAAGTGATCTAAAATTTTCAGAATCTAATCTGCGAGCAGCCTCAAATTAGTTCAAATTTCAGGAGTTATTCTGTTTGTTGTTATGCTTCTAGATTGCCTAAAAACGCGAATTTTCAGATGTAATTTATTACGCCCCAAGTAGGTTATACTGTAGTGCATCATTTAAATTTCGTGGTATAAATTCAAATAGCTTTTGCTTTAGGTTTAAACTATTTAAAGGCTTTGGCAAATGTAAATCTTATTGCTACCACAATAATAAACACAACGTCGGGGGAGAAGAGAGGATTCCATCAAGGTCACTCCCGACTCCCAACCGCTGCGCTGTTGCTTTGACGCTGTCAGCGGCGGTGACGCGACGGTTGTTAGATACAAGCCGAGTGGTTTGTTTTTATAATTGGACTTGAATAATTGTAAATCGATGCTTGCATTGCCGTATATTTTCTTAGGCTTGTTCTTTGGGTAAAATGTGATGCAGACAATTTTACTCTTCACATTCATATCATAAATTTATTATTTTATTCATATTTAAAAATTTGCCGTTCCCGAAAAATTTGCCGCCCCCAAAAATCTGCCGCCCTGGGCGGCCGCCCGGCCCGCCCACCCCTGGGGCCGGCCCTGGATCTATATATATATGTGTCTGTAAGCACGATAGCGCTCGCAAAAATGGTCTGATCGGAATGAAATTTGGCACAGGTGTGTGAAGTAGTAATTATTCGGAAGAGTTCGAAAACCAGCCCGATCGGACCACTGGAAGGGGGGGTAAAGGGGGATAAACCCCCAAAAATGGGTTTTTTTTGGTTTTTCACATAGAAAAATAAAACTAATTGGATTTTGGTTTGCACCATTGAATTCAGCCCGAAAAACAAACAATTTAGAATTTTGAATCATTGCTCTATGTCTATTGGTTACCGAGATATTGAAAGTGGTAAACACAGTACGTTGTCCCAATGTTAACCTTATGGGGAATAAGTAAAATTCTATACCTCGCTTATTTCTCAACATATCTTAATAAAACTTGGTTTCTGGCTTCATCTACATGAAATCTAACGTTTCATAGTCAAAAATCCCCGATATTTCCATTTTCGTGGCAGCAAACCTGCGTACTCATTCCCCATGTTATTCTTAGGGAGATTACAAAAACATGTCAAATCTCGCTATGTTGGATTGAAATATGTTCTTTTGCATTTGAAATACGCTGAGTATGCAGGTGTGCTGCAACGGGAGTATTTGTAATTTTAAATTCAGGGGGGCACGGGCTCCCTTGGCCCCTGTTATGGGCCTCCCTGCTGTTCTGGCCTCCTCATCCTCTTTTAATCCTGGCTAACTTAAAGTTAGCTCACTTCTTTCTGCTGGATGTCATTGTATTATTAATCCTTGCATTTATACCTCTAGGCATTTTAAAATAGTTGAAAAATCTTGCAATCTTTGGTGATGCGGAAAGTAAAAGGGTCCTCTTATCAAAATTTTTAAGTTTTAAGTTATTAACATTCTGAGATTCAGCATTAAAAGATGGAAAATTTGACTCATAATTTATAATTCTATGATATTCCTGCTTAAGTTACTGACTTTTTAATTTAATCCAAAATTATATTTTGAGAAACCAAAGATTAAAACTTAAAATTTTCACAGAATCTATGTTAGCCTATTAAAAGAATTTCTAGGATTTTGTTTGCAGCTTATCGACATGAATTTGAAACAAAAAAAGGCAACAAGATAAAACAGTTGTAGCACTTTGTGTCTCAAGCTAGAATATTTCGATTACCCCTCTGCTATCAGTGCCGGTGGTGGTCGGGAGGGAGAGTGGAGGGGGGCATAAACACAGAGTTGGCAGCGACGCGGTGCTAATATTGGTGTAGGTGTCCGCCCAGTGTAAACAGTGAACTGTGTCGTGAGTCGAGGACCCCCGCCTCTTGTTACTGGTGAATCAAGTGAGTACAGGTTTGTCTCCTGTCAAGGACTCTTGTCTGTTTGGAATTTGAAAAGATCCAGCCATCAACTATGGCGGAAATGACAATTCAATGAACTTTTTTGGGTTTCAGGTACATAGGCTTGAAATTTTCATTGTTTAACTTTTAGTTTGTGTGAAATGTGAATTGAACCCCTTGCGTCTCCTTAAGTCTCGGAAGGTTTTTCATAAGATTTGAAGGATATTATATGACAATGAAGGTAATATCTTTTGAACAGGGTCTAGGTTTTTATTATATAAAGATAAAAAATTACCATAATTGCATAGTTAGGTAGTTAAAAAAATAATTATCAAAGAGATAAACTATATTTTAACCAAGGTTTATTCAAAAAGTAAAGACTATAATTAAAATAATGAAAATCTAAAATATTTAGGATGAGGTACTCCACTCTGCATTTTGCGTAAACCCGTTCATGAGTGAATTTCCCACGGGATTATAAGCACCTCACCAAACCAAGCCCAGGACAAAAAAAGGTGGTAAATAGGAAATTCTGCTAGCATCCCTACCTTACCCAGCTTACCATGCTCATGACTAGTTTTTACCTTGACCGATTTCTATTGTGTGAATCATTTGGTTTTGGTTTGTTATTGTTTATATCTTGCCCTAAAAGTTTATATCTTGCACTAAAGTGTCCACCAGATACTTTGGAATTTTCAAATATTTCACAATTCCTCGTGTGTTTTCGTCTGCCTTCGAGGGGCTGGCCTAACGCTGGTGAATGAAAAGTTCGTATATAAATTTTCTTCCCTCACGTGCTTCATAGTTGTATAGATTCCAGAATAACTCAGTTGTATAGATTCCAGAATAACCAATGCTGTAGGTCTCATGGTAAGACCCAGGCCCGAAACCATGATGGATTTTTTGTTTTGGGGCCCTCAGAAGCATAAAACACCTTTGTTTGTTTGTATAACTCAAAGATATTATTTTCAGGGTACACAATTATATTATTATGTAATTATTCGTATATTTGTGTGTGTGTCTGAACACAATAGCGGCCGCAAAAATGGTCCAATCCTGATAACATTTGGTAAAAACATGTGAAGGGGGTGATTCGGATGAGTCTGAAAACCAGCTAGATCGGACAACCAGAAAGGGGGGGTTAAGGGGGATAAACACCCCCTATACATGGAATTTTTTAGCGTTTTACATAAAAAATAGCTATATAATTTTGAATATAAACATTAAGTTCAGAAAAATACAAATAATTTGATATTTTGAATCATTGCTCTATGTCCATTGGTTAACGAGATACTCAGAGTGGTAAATACAGTAAGGTGTCTCAATGTTAATATTATGGGTTGAAATAACGCTGTGTTGGATTGAAATATGTTTTTGCACATTTGAAATTTTGCTGACTTTGCAGGCCTGCCTCAACAGGGATATTTTATGTTATCATTTTATGTCCAACCATAAAAAAGGCAATAGTGCTTTAAGCAAGAAAATAAAAATCATAAGGAATTTGATAGTAATAAGGCTAAGTCATAGACAATAAATAAACCGTCAATCATTAGGGATTCTTCCGATATTTCAAGTTTTTATATAGCTAAATTCAAACAAAACATAGCTGATGGCATATCTAATCAGTCAGCAGCTCTCAGTCAGGTTTCTATTTTTATTTAGTCTTGAACATAAACACTTTAATGTTAACCGTTGTGAAACTGGAAATAAACATTTTACGAGTGCTGGACCTGGCTCTAATTTTTTGTCAGAGATAATTATGGGTCGTTGTGACCTTAATGTTCATACACGCTCAAGTAGGGCAAATCATAACTATTCTTTTGTGTTAATATAATATCAGTTACTACCCTCAACTTTGCTTGCGTTATGAATTTAGCACTTTTGATTTGGTTAGAAGTAACATTTTTATAAAAGACCAAAAAAATACCATCTAATTTTAAAGAATATAATTTTTTTTTATTTATTATTCATATTTTATTTTTTATTCATAATAAAGAAAAAGACAAAATTAGAAAATAATACAGAAGACAAATACAACCAGTCTGGAATTTATAGAATAAACTGTTCAGACTGTGAAGATTTTTATATAGGCCAAACGGGAAGAACGTTCAAATCAAGGTTCCAAGAACATTTACAAGCTCTGAAAAGTAACAATAAAACATCTATGAAATCCAATTTAGCAGAACACCTTTTAGATAAAAATCACACTTACAAAAGTTTAAAAGAAAACTTAGAAATAATAGAAGTATTAAATAAAGGAAGCAAAATGGACTCAAAAGAACAATTATGTATATTCCTAGAGCACAAAGAAAAACCAAGAAACATTTTGAATAGCCATATCCCTACAAGCAACCCTATATTTGAAAAAATAAGACAAATAAAGAATTCATATAAAAAAGACTAAAAACCAACTAGACCAAAAAAGAACAAAAAATGAAGCAGTCATATGACATGTAAATATTATTGTATATGTCAATAAATTAGGTTAAACTTAGAGCTAGAAAATGCCCATAAAGGCGAAACATGTTGCTCAATAAAAAATATTTTAAAAAGGGTACTCAGTTTATCTTTATATTTTTAATATATCTATATATATATATATATATATATATATATAAATTCGAACGATTAGTGTTTTTTGCTTCTGGTGGCCCCAAAACGATAAGTTATCATAGTCTCGGGCTTAGGTCTTACCATGAGACCTACGGTAATAGCTTCTTCCCTATAGGGGAAATTCGCTAAAAACCAAGAATATATATATATATATATATATATATGTATACTGGGTGTCTCACCTAAAGTGAACCAATAGCTAACTTTTCTATTACCTATAAAACAGACAAAGAACTTCTGATATTGTGTCCGTTTAACTATGCCATCCTATGAATTCCTTATGGAGTAAAGCATATTCAACATATACATATACATTTCAACGAGTGAATCTCGACTCCAAATTATTTTCTCATTAAATCTAATTTAAACTCAAATTTTTAGGCACTGTTATTCTTTGGTATATTTTATTAAACCCAACCGTTTTCGGTATATTGACTACCAACAATTTCCCAATGCATTTTAAAGGGGGAAAAATCAAACTTTAACTGCTCATACCTCCTGAACCACTGAGTTTAGGAAAAAATGAGAAAGTGTAAAAAGTTCCTTAAACTAAGCATAGAATCCAAAAATGCCATAAAATATAGGGTGTTCCACAAGAAAAATCAAAGTTGTCGGCCATATTGGAAAATGGCGGCCAAATTTTTAAATTTCCAAGTGACTCCAAAAATCAGAGTTTAAAATAAAGGGAGGTCCCCCATAAGAAGTTCTTTGTCAGATTTATAGTAAAAACGTTACATAAATTTTGGCTTTTGGTTCACTTTAAGTGAGACACTCGGTATATATACAGCATATATATATATATATATATATATATATATATACATATATATATATATATTCTTAATAATGAAGAATAAAACACTTAAAAATGCCTCAACACAATTTATAATGACATACTTTAAAATGACCCATTTACAATTAATTATTTAACATTTTATAACAATGATGAAGTAATACAGTACAATGAGTCTAACCAATGCCTTTCTTATTCGATTAATAGGTTTTAAGTAATCTGCTCTTTCATTTTAAAACGGCTTGTATCTATAGAGTTTAGTTGTTTTATATTATGGTGACATTAATGTCTTTGAATTAGACATTTTTCATCTTTCTTATAACAAAAAATACTTACTTTTTCGTCATACTGCATTCAAAACAGCTGTTTTCAATGCATGTTTTACGCATACGCTCTTTTTATTCCCAGGAATTAAAAGCTAATGTGCTCGATACCTGCTGATCTCTTTTTACTCCTAGGACTAAAAAAGTAAAAAAGTGCAGAGTACATCAGCTGTTTCATTGTTGTCGTTTATTATCATAACTATCGTTCATGAAACTCTTGCATTTGAAAACATAGTATTGATTCGAACCATGGGCGTAATTTCAGCATTTCGATTGGGGGGGCAAGATCTTCTAGGTCATTGTCTCATCCTGATTTGATTGCATACACCATATACCCCCCCCCCCTTTGCACTAGCAGTTCGTACTGAAGAATATGGCTTGGTACTTTGGTACTATACGGAGGCCACCCTTATACAGCGCGCTGCGGCGGTTATGTTAGGTCAGTTTAAATATGTTAATAGTACTTTCCTCGTTTCGTTACGAATCGAACGAAACCAGATGAGTCATACTTTTGCCCGCCAAATATCCTTGAAATAGGCCAAGGTCACGTCGTTGATCGGAGCGCTCGCATCACCTGTCAAGGGATTTAGCAGGCGAAAGTATGACTCATCTGCTATCGTTCGTTTCATAACGAAACAAGGAAAGTCCTACTAACATATTTATGATAACCTAACTCAACATAACCGCCGCAGCGCGCTGAATATTATGGCGATCGGGTAAAGATGCTAGTGGCGGCGGCGACTCGATCAACTCAATCCTCACCAACATCGCTGTCTTCTGGGAAGCAGAAACAAAGACCGCTTATCATAATTATGTCCAATTTGGAAAGTAAGTCAATTAAAGCATGTTCTTTCCAATTACAAAGTTATTTTTGGTAATCAATAAAAAATTCTCTAAAAATAGTGGCCTTCGTATAATACCAAAGTATCTATGGGGTGTATACACTGCCAATGCATATTATTTTCATTATATCTAACTAGCTAAAGTTAATATCCAACCACGATATCACAACACAATGTGAACTTGTAATCACCATTCACTTCACTCAAAGCCGTAACCAGAAAAAAAATTGTGGGGTTTGGGCTCCGCGGTTACAGGAAGTGAAAAAAAACTTTCTAACCTTTCATTTAAGTGCATTTTCAACATTAGCTATGGCCTTTCAACATTGGCTATGGCCTTAACTTCAGTCAGTAATTGTACTATTTATTTGTAAAAAACTGACTCACTGCAGTCAAAGCAGGCACACCAACTGTGCTTCATACGACTGGCGATTGACTGTTGCTATACTCTTATCTCTAACTTCCAGTGTTGCATTACACAGGATTTGGCATTTATTATTTACCCGCCAACTCCATTGATAATCCTCACTTTTACCCGGTTTTTCGGCACTAATCCCTGCAATATCCCTCCAAGTACCAAAATCCGGGTAGTTAGCCGGAAAACCACCTAATTACTTTAAAAACACCAAATACCGGACTTTTTCTCACCTTACATGGACATTGAATATTTGCAAAGCAAATCACAATTCGAAAATCCCCGGCTTTACCCGTTTTTTTATGTATTTAGGATGCCGAGTAAATCCCCGCAGCTCAAGTCTAAAATCCCCGATTTTACTCGATTTTCTAATTAAGTCCCCGAACGGCCAACAAAAAACCCACTAATCACGCTATTACCCAGTTTCTGGTTACACTGCAACGAAATTACCAATACAACCAAACCAAATGCATAACACCAACTTTCGTTTGAAAAATAAAATATCTAGAGTTCCAAAAAATCCTTGTACCTCGATCGTAAAAAATCCCCGATTTCACTCATTGTTTCATAGCCAGGTTGATGAGTAAATTTCCTCAACCCAAGTCTTAAATCCCCGGTTATACCCGGTTTTTCTTAATCACTGCCAAAACTCCGCACGGCCTCCAAAATACCCGAAAACTGGGTAAATACCCGGTTTGGTAACATTGCTAACGGCTGTTTCAGACCGGGGCCACAGACCCTGTCTGACACTAATGTCTTCTGGGCCTGATGTCGGACAGGGTTGCCAGGCCAGTCGACCCATTGTCAACCGCCCTTCAAAATAACTTAACACATGGATTGACTTGGAGATTCAATGGATGGTTTACACAGCAAACTTGAATATATGACGAGTTCAGTGATAGTAATCCTGATGAAATGGTTAGATAAATAAACAGTACTTTTAACTGTTGCGCATGGTTATGATAGTTTATTTTTTTGTAATTTTCCCTTATTCGCTGGTTCAAAATTCCTCACAAAACCTATATCCCGCCCAAAAAATCATGCCCCCCCAACAATTTTGATGACGAAAATTGCGCCATTCCCCCCTTTCTGGGCACCCCTGGTGAACAGTGTCTTATGACAGGCAACTAACTTACACTGGCTCTAAGCAGCACTACAGAGTTTAGAGGTTGGCCATCGTGGAGCGTTAGTTCATTGGTGGACGTGTCATTTGGCGTGGGAGTGGGTTCTCGTCGACCGGCACGCCATAGTGGATAGCGTGTATGTCTGTATTCGTTCGCTAAACGTATCCTTGCAAATTTGCAATCGGACTTCAAACAAAACTACGCCACCAGCGTACTTTTACGGCATATCGAAGAGACTCATATTAATGAAAAATCTATGTCAATAATAATATAATTTTACAACTTGAAAAAAATGATTAAAAACCATGTCGCTTTTCGTTATTTATACCTAAAAATTAATTTTAATTTTCAAATTTTTGGGGGGGCAACTGCCCCCCCTTGCCCCCCCCGAATTACGCCTATGATTCGAACAATCGATATTAGCAATCGACTGTAACTCATTGTTGCATTGTTGTCGGTTTGAAGTTATCGAATCAACAATCGATTGTTAGGAATGATCCTGCGCATGCGCAACAGCTCTGATCCGATTGTTGCAAGTTCAAGAGATAAGTTGAAAGAAACATTGAGGTTATGAAGGAACAGTACCGGTACGTAAATTTTACTTTTGTTTTGATTTAAAACTTAAGGATTTTGGCAGTATGACGAAAAATATTGTTCGTCACTAGGATAAAGTGTCTTTTCAATACTTGCTCATTTCCCAGCCTCGGCTGTTAAACTGGAGCTCGTATTGAAAATGTTCACTTTTGATCCTAGTGACGGAATAAACTATTACCTGAAACCCCTGACCAAAAAATATTCTACTCCTCTTTCCTCTATTTGCCTGCTTGCCCTCGAAACGACTTTGTCTTCTAACTTCGCAGAACCATTGAATAAGAACAGATGCCTACAGAATCAACCTCAGCTTACAAAGAAAGCAATGAAAGACCGGGACAAAACAAGGATTAACATTGGCCCGAATATGATATTTATAAGCGCAGACAACAACAAATGGTGGGCCAGTGGGAAGCCTCTGCGGATCTGCAACAATTTACTCTATTTTTACTCCAGAATCGCTCCAATAAGCCAGCGTAGAACATCAAAAGAGGCGTCTACTGCGATGCTTGATTGTTGTTAACGTTTACTCAGCAATGTTTAGTGTATTGATGGAACCACATCACCTTCAGTTCTTGTTTCGGATAACTTGTTTGACCACTGACACGAAAATATGAACCTTTGTCTGTGCTGACTTTTCAAGTTAGATTTTACAAGTTGATTCTCTTTCCTTTTCATTTGTGTGACGGGGGTCACCTTTTTTCAAAATTTACATTTTTATAAAAATGTTATGTAAAATGTGACATTTGTTACTGATTTGTTATGATGATATAAATTACTGTATGCCCATAATCGGTTAATTATGCAACTGGTGTCCATTTTTACTTCAGCACAATACTCTTCTTTTGCAAAACTACTTTACTCAACTACATTAGTTGTTTATTTTTTATTCTTAAATTTTGTAATCACAGCGATAAAACGGGTTTTTCATTTTTATAACTTAGACAGATTCAATATTAATTCAGTTTTATTAACATATTTTTTAGAGACTGAAAATACTAAAACGACCCAAATAATTGATAACTCCATCTTTACAAAATGCTATACCTTGTTCTCCAATACAAAAAAGAAACAATTTTGATATGTGTTGTCTAGAATCAAAAGTAGAAATTTCCAACTTGCAAAACTTTTGACATATGACTTATGATTTTTTCCCATAACTTAGGTCTTATAACTAGAAATGTTGAACAAAACTGTTAAAAAGATTCCAGGAATTTAAAGAAAGCCATTTTTTTTAAATTTCCACTTTTTTCCTTGACTTTAGGAAATGTTTATGATGAATTGTTTGAATAAATTTTTACTGATGATTCCACATTAAAGAAAACGAGCCTTTAAAATGTGGTCGTCGTAAAAACGATCTGGATGTAGTTGTAGTTATAATATATATTTGTGTAATAAAATCCATTATCTATCTACATATAAAAAGGAGAAGGGGTTTTCTAACCGACAGCAAATCTCCAAAACTATAAGACTACAGAGCTGAAATTTGGCATATGTATTCCCTTGGTTTGTTGATGTGTACTTAGAAATGGTTTTCAAAACTCTCTTAGGACTACGCCCTAAGGTACTACAAAGTTATAATTTAAACTAGAGAGAATCTTACGGGTTGTCATGGCAACCTTATGAAGTCTGAAAAATGAAATCCCAAATCCAAGAGAATTTTCCCATTTTTTCCACGGGTGAGCCCCGGTTGATGAGCTAATCAAGTATAATTCCTTTGCATCAGTGGTGATTTAAGTTAGTTTTTCCTATCTATATTACTAGTTCTGTAAGCGATTTTTTAAAATCAAAATTGTGAGAGTTTGACAGCTTGCAGGATGATGGGAGATGGCTCATATGAAAGGTCTCGGTCCCAGGGGGTCGGAAAAAATAGTAGATTTATGTCCAAATATACCAGAAAAAGAGATATAACGAAAAATATCTTCCATTTAAAATGTGTTGGGATTGAAAAACGCCTGCTTTGTTTACATTAAACATGTGGTGCTAATGCTTGATTCAAAGCCATATGGTAGATGTTGACATGTGGGATTTTTAAAAAATGCAGCTAACTATGCAAGTTCAATGTACTATAACAAAACATATTTTAAATTTTAGATTTTCTGGTTTTATAATAATTAAGGGTTTGAGTTTTTTCATAATTTAAAATTATAAAAAGTTAAGTACGTTTGTTTAGTTTATGTTATAACAATGCAGATTTAATACCAAATGATCTATCTATCTATATAATTATGTAAGGGAAATTTTTGCGCCAAAATTTTGGGCGTTTGGAAGGTCGCAGGATGATGGGAGGGGGCTGAAATTGAAGGTCTCCATCCCAGGGTCTCAGGGAAAATACTGAAATTGCTGTAAACTTACTATAAAATGAGAAATAACGTAAAATAGCTGTCAATTAAAAGCCATTGGTATGTAAAAAGGTCTGTTTTGTTTACTTAAAACCAAATGCTAGATATAATCAAAATTTTGTGGATCCAAAAGCCTATTTTCTGAGAAGGTATTTTGTACTATAGTAAAGAAGGATTATGCTCAGGGGCTATTAGCCCCTTCAAGCCTCTAGTTCAAATCTAATCCATGTTCAGTTTTTTATGGTAATAATTCAGAATTTGTCATCAAAGGCAAGAATTTTGCAAGTTTAACATTTTAAGATTAAATAATTCACGAATATCATTGATACTAACATTTAGTAAAACCTTTAAGTCAGTATAAAACAAACATTGCTTCAAACATATAGTGATAGGTGAATAGTTATAAGACTAAGTAATAGTAGTACTGCACAAGATGATATCTTGTTACAATTTAGAACCAAGCTGTGGAATCCATGACACTAGACTCTTTGAACTATACATAGGCCTACGTCTAAAAATGGACTACCGTTTTGATGTATGCTGCACTATACATGGGGCGCATGTCAACTGCATTAAAGCTTAGTAAAACAAATTCTAAACATTTCCTGTTTGTCCGTATTTCACATAAAATTATAAATTAAAGCCTGTCTGTTAAAAGAATATGAAATCTGCTTTTTCACTTTGAACC
Organism: Flexamia atlantica; assembly: GCA_035578135.1. Taxonomy (NCBI): domain Eukaryota; kingdom Metazoa; phylum Arthropoda; class Insecta; order Hemiptera; family Cicadellidae; genus Flexamia; species Flexamia atlantica. The sequence continues at coordinate 36,895,634 of JAQJVK010000002.1, read as the reverse complement.
GCCGTTTGCATTTAAAACATAAACAAATTAAATATGTAGCAAGTAGCCTACCATTAAATATATACTTAAAAAAATACAGTACACTCTCAATATTTTGATTCTCGATACTTGACATTCTGTATAGCTAGAGTTCAAAACAGACTGATACTCAACGAAACAATAAAAGATTATCAAATATTTCTTCCACGCAGTGATATTGTTCATTGGAAACTATATTACGATAAAAATAAATAAATTAGCCTTGCTGGCCCTTTCGATACTTCGACAGTTCGACGCCCCCAAGTCCACTAAGTGTCGAACCATCGAGAGCCTGTTGTAGGTAAACTTCGTAAGCTCCTTTTGATCTTCGTCTACCTTTTTTTGCTATCATAAACGCAACACGTTACATGATCTTAAACCGGAAATATAAAGCCTCGTAACTCACTGTGGCTGTCAATTTGGCCAAACATCACACAAATATTTACTCTATTACACAAAACCATCAAAACCTCATCGCACGCACTCCTTGATCCCTCCCATCTGCCGGAACGCGGACCTGCCAAACACTTATGGTTCTATTTGTGCGCCCATTAACCCGCTTCTGACCCTTAACAAAGCTCTGTTAACTTCCTGTGCCTGAGTGACGTCATCGGTTACAATGGAAGTGACGAGTGGTGCTATTTAAGCGCTCCTGGCGACAGTGCTGTGCGAGCGGCCGAGAGTGCGAGGGCTATTTCGGTATTCGTTTTTCGCGCCACCGCGCCGTATCGTTTCGGCCGCCGCGCTCCTCTGAAATGCTGTATCGTTTGCTGTAATTGGTAAGTTTCTCGGGGCCACCTGTTTCTGTTGACAAAAACCGTTGTTGAAAGAACGTTTATGTGTTAAGATTGTTTTCTTATTTTCTCAGGTCGTTTCTCCGGCGGTGTCGAGGCTGGTCACGTGACCTCGCTCGAGCATGTGAGTTTACTCAAATACTAATTTTAATCGTGTAGTTCATTGTGCTTTGAGTAGCACTATTGTGGAAGTGAGTTGTGTATGAATATTTGTATAAGATATATTTTAAGGGAGTAGTATTTTAATGTATTGATATTAAAATAGTGCTTTTACGTATTCCGCTCTTGAGGAATAACGCTTTGCTTGGGTATAGAATTAAAATGCCCGAAAAATTATCCAAATTTTAACTAAATCCTCAACAAACAACTAATCATTATTTAAAGCCAGCTTACTTTCAAGACTACTGAGTTGAAAAAAGACACACTGGTTAAAAATAAATCCTTTGCATTTGTACATAGCTTCTCAGTACGCGCTTATCAATAGTTTTTACCTAACAGTAATGCGCAGCAGTAAAACGTGTCTTTCCTTGTTATTTTTGTGTTTGCGCCGGTTGTAAAGATAGGCCTATTATTAACTTTCACTCAAATAAAAAATTCTTAGAAATGGTCGAATTTAATATTAATATAAGTTGTACCTTATACATTTATTGTCAAAAATTATAACATGCAGTAAAAAATCAGTATGTAGAGATATTTAGTTCTTTAAACTTACAATCACTCAGAACACACAATCAACTTTATTTGTTATCTTTAGGATTAAAAACAGCGTAAAGCAGAAAACTACACAGATCATAAATAACGAAAGTATAGTTAAATTATAATATAAAATAGTTTGTGGATAAGTGTCCTCTTGTTCGACACTAAGCTCCATATCGCTTGTGTACTTACAATGCCTCTAAAGAAGTATGAAATGCAAACGATCCATCACCAGAAATAACAGTTATTCAGACTGTAAAAAATGATTATATTTTTACACGTATTTCTCTTGGAATTTGAACGTAAAACCTTCGTCTGGTTGGGCTTATGGCTCTGTTCGTAGTTTTTATTGAAAACATGCATGCTTTCCTTAATTTCCTAAATTAAAGATCAAAAACATAAAAAACAATTTTCAAACTAAATCTTAGAAGTAAATGAATTGCCGTAGTAAAACTCATTATTTAAACCTCGGAAGTAAAAGTAATGGAATCATGAAATATATTGCCAAAAGGAAAATCTTTATGAATGTATTGTATTTGAAAATTTGTAATGTTCACAAGGCTTGCAAAATAATTAGAAATGGGTATCTTTATGAGGTGAGTGATTCCAAGAGTTTCGAGATTATTCGAGGCAAGTTGACACTACTTGAATCGAAGCTTCAACAAATACTTGAAAGTTAGAGCTAAACAGTCACTACCGCCGTTTACCCAAAATTGGTACGCCCGATCGAATTTCAAGGCCGTTTTTCAGAAATATATTACCATCTGTAACTATCAGCAGTAGGCCTAAAACCCAATTTCTTTACTTGTATCTAAGACTTTTTTTAGTTATTAGGCCTATTGATGAATTGATCACAGCTCTTTATTCCTGTCCACAAATTGAGATTATTATTTCTTAATCATTCTCTTTGTCAGTGATTTAATTTAATTTTCGACCGTTAAAAATATATTAACATCTAAATTTGTTTCGAATGAGTATATGAATGTAAAAGTGCTCCTCGGTGGGTAACTCAAACAATATGTAGGATGATATAATAATCAAATATTTTAGTTCGGCTAAGCAGGCGTCTTAAAGATAAGCTGGGTTTTAGTATAGTTTTATTAATGAAGTTAGGTCTGAAGGAGTCTTATTTCAAACCAAATAATAAATGGCCCTGGTAAGTTCAATTAGAGTTTTCTTAATTTACTTAGTATAATTTCTTAAATTTACCCTTAATTCAGGAATATTTCTAAGTTAAGTAACTAAAACGTTTTACTATTTTTTAGTGATGATTATTGTTCTTATATTATGGACATTTAGAAGTACATAAACTACTTTATCATTAAAATAAAAATCGACGCAAAAAATGCTTGAAACTCGCGAATAGTTTTAAAACATGATTCAAATCGACTAAACCTTTGAAAGCACTTCTTGCACACTCCTGAATATCTTGGTGAATGGAAACGTATTAGGCTATATTGTCCAGGGCGTGCAGCTTTTATAGCCCAAATAGGCGTCCAACAAGTCAAACATACACGTTGTTTTGGCTTCAGGAGACGCAGTAAGGCCTACTAAGGAAATAAATATTTAAATTGTGATCAAAATCCAAAATTTACTTACACCAGGAGTAAACCTCATTCGCTGAAGTGATTAAGTGATTTCTATTCTAACGGAAAATACCCCCGTTGCAGCAGACCTGCATACTCAGCGAATTTCAAATGCAAAAAAACATTTCAATCCAACATAGCGAGATTTGACATGTTTTTGAAAGCTCCATAAGAATAACATGGGGAAAGAGTATGCAGGTTTGCTGCTACGGGTATATTAAAACTGGATGGTTTTAATTCATTATTTAGTAGATCTGAACTAGAAGTAGCCATTTACCAAGTTTTATCAAGTTATGTTGAGAAATAAGCGAGATATAGAATTTTACTTATTCCCCATAAGGTTAACATTGGGACAACGTACTGTGTTTACCACTTTCAATATCTCGATAACCAATGGACATAGAGCAGTGATTCAAGATACTAAATTGTTTGTTTTTTTGAGCTGAATTCAATGGTGCCATCAAAAATTCGATAAATATGGTTTTTCTATGTAAAAAAACTCAAAAAACTCATTTTTAGGGGGTTTACCCCCCTTTACCCCCCCTTCCGGTAGTCCGATCGGGCTGGTTTACGAACTCGTCCGAATAATTACTACTTTACAGGTCTGAGCCAAATTTCATTCTGATCGGGCCATTTTTACGGCCGCTATCGTGCTTAAAGACACACATATATATATGTATGAAAATGAACGAATAGTGTTTTTTGCTTCTGGGGGCCCCAAAACGAAAAGTTATCATGGTCGCGGGCTTAGGTCTTACCATGAGTACTACGGTAACAGCTTCTTCCCTATAGGGGAAATTCACTAAAACTACAATGTAATCAGTGAACCGTTATCAATCCTATTGCTATAGATTTGTTGGTAGTTTACTTTTAAACGTAATGAATGATTGCATCTATTTCAACACATAACCAAGAGTAATTGCCAAGATCCAAACAAAATATTGTCTCAAAATATTGTCTATAAAAGACCATGGGTAGGCATAACTGATTATTTAGTAGATTACTGATTCTTTGGTTGGTTAATGTGTTACTGATCAATTCATAATATAATCGTTCTATTTAATCAAGCTCTGTGAATATTTTGATACATGAAGCAAACTCGAAAGAATTATCCAACTATATTTCGTGACATTTCTGCAATCGTACATTTCAATGCATGACTGAAAGTGGAAACACGGTATTTACATGGCACGGAAAACTCAATAGAAGATCACCTGGAAGTTATTATAACGAACATTGTTATATTTTTCCTAGTTGTTTGTTACAAGTAGTATGGAAGGTCCTATACTTAGTCAGGACAAGGCCAAGCAGTACATCACCCCATAACTCATCTGCTCTATAACTACGAGCGGTCTTAAAATACGCACACGTGTCTGTATTGCAATTGTAAACAGATTGTTTGAAACCGTTTTTGCTGATTTCCATCTAGGTCTATGCAATATAATATGGAAATTAATAAACATGAATATGTCTGTAATGTTAGATATTCATAAAATCTGTTCCATATTTTCCTCATATAATTACCGGTTCTGTTATCTCGTTCTTCGTGCGCCTATTTAATAGAAGGCTTAAATGGTATAAAACACATTTCAGGGATGAACAAATCAGGCTTTTTAGAGTTATCGTACTCATAGACAATTAGGTACTCATAGAACTTCGGATACCCTGAAAAATCAGTGTACACCTGAGATTGAGAAGTTTTAAGTTTGGTCATAAATGAGTATGGCAATTCTCCCCAAGTGTTCCAAAGACTAAGACCATAAGGTTAGGGGTCGTAAAATAGCCATTTATTTTATGCAAATAAATAATGCCTCACTCAGGAGCTCTGTTCATAATGGAGTCACTCAGCCCTGGCAGGAAATACCAAAAAGACCCATCTCAAGAGATCTCAAGATGGAAAATGTTTGAGAATTACTAGAAACCTGAAGAGAACCTTTTGGGAGAAGGACTGTAGGATTTAGAATCAAGGATATTGTCAATTCAAAGTAATTTTTTGAGCAGTTAGGCCTAACTAATTCAGATAGGTCGAATAAAATTATGTTGGCAGCAATATCCGGTTAGACTCAGTAAAATCTGAACATTTGTTTTCAATCTTCTGTGACAAATACGCTTTTATGAGTAACGATTTTATAGTTAATTAAGAATATACATAAATCAAGAAACATAACTTATAGTATATTTCATAAAACCGTTTAAATTTTAATGAAATCCCCGTTTGATTAAAAACATTAAGATTGAAACCTCCATCATTTCATGAATATATTTGGAACTAGACGTTGTAGCGGTTGTACCCATTTTTCACGCGCGTTATAAGTCTACAGTCAATGTTTTATTTTCTTGTTTTGCCATTTAATTAAGTCGTCTTAACTATCCACGACTGTTCAAATTTCAGTATTTGATCGTTACTATATTAAAAAATGTAAACACTGAAACTTTGAACGTGAATGGGGCGTAGACTTAAAGAATAATTTTTTCCAATCTTTTTTAATGAATTCTAACTACCATTTTTAAGTGAACGAATATTCATTAAGAACAATGAATGACTTTATAAAGCCATTTTTTCTATTTCAATTTGTAGAAATGTCAACTATTATGAGCGTAACACCTTTTTTATCAGCTGTTAAAATCCGTTAGAATCGTCGGGCAATTAAGAGTAAACTGACAGTTCTTAAATACGAGTCTCATTTTATCACATGAGAATATCACTAGAAATTTGTCTTATCTGCTGGAGTTACGCGACATTGTCGCCGTGTGTTCTCAGCCACGGTCGGTGGGGACGTTGATTTGTTTTGTAACCCTGGACGCGCCGCCAGCCCGGGCCCATGCCTCAGCGGATCGCCCGTCCGTGCAGAGATGACACATTGTTGGCTCCACATCCGCCACCGGCCACACGGCGGCACTGGAGTGGCGGCAGTGGCTTGGTGTACGTCGGCGTCACTTCTGCATGGGACCGAGCTTGATCAGATCACGAGTATTTCCTTCCCCTGACTCTTGGCCTAATAGAAGAGAAACGTTCCCAAACGCCTCACCAGGAACCAAAACTCCCCCAAACTTTAAAGCGATAAATATAATTTTAGCAACGCAAGAACGCTATCTCAAGACGGATCATGATTCTTTCCACTCAACTGTCTGAGATGATGTCTTGATTCTGGTAGATGTTTACCATAGTTTGAAGCCGAGGTTTTGTTTCATGGTTAAGAGAGAGAGAATCATCGTAGGAGGATTGTCCTGAATGAGACAGAGAACAATTATTGTCCTAGTTTTGTAAGAAGACTGGCTTGGTTGGGTCAGGCTTAATCATGTTAGTAGATTTTAACGAATGAGTGACGTATGGCATGGTCATGGAATTGTCAGCGATGGTGCAGAGGACTATTGTGTTTATGACGTAGGACTGGCGTGATTGATGCCAAGCATTATCATGGTTGTGGTTGTGATTTATAAGTCATGTTTATGATTATGATATTTTCGTGTTGTAGAAGGAATTGTGGTGGTTCTACTTTTAGAATCTCCGTGATTATTTTATTTTGTGTATTTCAACGCTAGTGCCATTTTTTAATGTTTTGATCGGGAACGGTCTAAACCCGGGTCTTGTTACTATCTAACGGCGACATTTTATTAGCCCAATGACAAATGGCAACTGGACCCAGTTTCGATCCTGTCAGGAATCGAACCGGCGGTCCTCAGGTTATGAGGTGAGCGCTTTATCCACTCGGCTATCCTATTATGGCAGAGGGTTTTGGTAAGGGATGTCAGAAGATTTTCATTGTTTTTGTCAGAGGAATGTCACGGTCGTGTCGTAGTCTTTTGTGTCTGACGTGCAAATAATGAAGACCTTGAAATTAGTATTCAAAGAGTTTTTTTAGGCCAAAACTTTCTTCTTTTTTATTTTTATAAAATTCTAAGACGGTTTCGTCAAAGTATCGAGTGAAATTAATAAAAAAGTGATTATAGTATTTTTGGCAATATATCTGAAATTGTAGAACATTAATTGTATTATCCCATTTATAAGTGAAACGATCATAATTTGCAAGATCGTTTAACTTATAAATGAGATCGTATTGTATTGCCAAGATTCTTATGGTAATATCATAAGAATTTTGGTTATTATGTTATACTTTTAACTGATTTAGAAATAACCATTTTGAACGTATAATACAAATTATTGTCAAAGACCATTAACATCAAACAGATCGTCGCTTTCAATTTTCAAAATAATATTTTCTTTAAAATATTGTTTTGAAACTCTACTAACATTTAAAAATTTAAATGGCCTTCGTTCATATACAGATAACTAAGTGCGGACATGAAGTTAGCCAAACGTTCAGGTAACAAAAAGTCAAGATAAAAACATTTAGTAAAATAAAGTCATTAACTCAATCGTCACTTTTCAAAACCAGATAATTTATAGCAAATTATGTAACTAAGATTCTTATGAAAAAACTAAAAATAGAATTGGTTTTGCTCTATGATTCTTTATTTAAAAGCAGTGTAAATTGCATCATAAAGGACATTTTATTTTTGCTTTTTTAAGTTCTTGATTCACCCATCACCTTCCACCGTAAATGTGTCATCGAAAATAAACAGTAAAATAAATTATTAGTAGATGTTTGGTCTATAAAGCGCTTTTATTCGCGTTTATTACTCACTATCTGCAGTCTGGAAATGTTTGACAATAAGCAGCGGTTCGCAGAATGTTTGTTTATAAACTCGGCGATTCACTCTGAAACCTCAATCTCGGATCTGTTCCGAAAATTAAAGTGCTCATTTCCTGAATCTTTTGCAATCTTTTCCGTTCCATACAAATATAAAATATGAAAGAAAATTATTGTAAATTATGTTAATATAAATTTAAACGTCATCTACTCTCATCTTATACTAATAAATATAATAGTAGTTTATGCAACGATTGTATAATGAATGCCTTTAAGCCACGAGTGAGATGTAAGTTATAACACGAGCGAAGCGAGTGTTCTAAATATCTCACGAGTGGCTTAAAGGCATAATACAATCGTTGCATACACTATTTTATCTACGACCAACAATATACGACAAAATTTCCCCCGAAGTTAAACAAAACTCATGACTTTTACTAATAATGGAATAGGTCAACTAAAATTTGAGGTTAGGCAAATAAGCAGACTGAACCATGAATCGTTGTGGAACAATCAGCTGATGGGATAAGTAAACTCAAACATGAATCGTAATGCAACAATCAGCTGATGTGCGAATTGCGTAATTGTTATTATGACACTACTTTCGTCAAATGCCGAGCTCTCATTGGTCTAGAACCAGTACTCTAAAGTGACTCCAGTACTCTAAAGTCGTCATTAGAGTACTGCTTGGTTTTTGGTGTTTTAATGTATATCATTATAATGTTTATTGTAATACCATAATTGGTGCTTAGCAATGGTCGTAGATAAATAATATTTGCAGCATATTGTGGTCTAACAAATAACGTTTAGCTATTTAAATAGCAGAAATATATTATTACAGCTTTTGACAAAATAATAGATTTGTTAGAAGACAAAGTTACAGTTCTAATTATCTACATTTTCGAAATAAGTGAATTAAAACATTAAATAATGTATACCTCAATTTAAGTTTTCCTAATAGTTAAAAACTACATCGTCGCTGGCTACAAGTAAACACGTGAAATAATAATTTCATTTACAATACATATTTTAACACCATTTTATGTTTAGGGTGTAATTTCAAAAGAGTTTGTCATGAATTTCACGAGTTTGTCTAATTGTGATGGTGAATTTAATTCGAAGCGAAAGGTAATTTATAATAGTTTGTTTTTTACCAATAATTACTCGTTTGTTATAATGACTATCATGGTTTTTATCATTCCAAATTAAATCATACATCTGTTTCCAAGTCATTTTATACTTGTAAACTTCAACTCCCGCTTTCCTTAAAATCAAATATTGTAGGCTATTAGGTCATTTGCTTTTTGTGACGCTTGTAATATTTCAAGAATCTCATTTTCATTATTAATGTTATAATCAAATAAAAATAGTAGATGCTGTATAAAAAATAAAAAAAGATTGTACAAAAAAAGACTGGAACAATTTAATAACATTTTTAATATAAAGGAGATGCTGTATAAAAAATAAAAAAAGATTGTACAAAAAAGACTGGAACAATTTAATAACATTTTTAATATAAAGTGATATGAAAGTAAAGAGATAAACGGAAATCATCACCATCTCAAGTGGTAATTGACCTGGACAGATGCCTGTAGGTTGGCAAGCGTGAGTGACACTCAAGTTGGCAATTCTGCCCATGATTCAGGGCAGGCAACTTCACAGCTGTGGTAGAAGATATGACACAGAGATTCAAAGCGTTCTTTGTTACTATTTATTGTAATCCTTTTTATATTTTTTTGCATAATTAAAAACTTGTATGAAAATTAACATAATTTTGTTTTTTCCATGCCAAAGGGACGTGAGCATTTTAAGCCAGTTTCAAACATGAATGGACATAAGAAATATATTAAGATTATAAAAATTGTTTAGGTATAGCCCCTGAAATAAATTAGCTGTTTGTCTACAAGCCACATTAAATCATTTTTAAAACACAAGTTTATGTTAATTGTGCAGTTTATGTAGCATAGATGTTCCTGTAAAAGTATAATTTCACTGGTTTCAGAGCTGTCTTTTGTGATACGGAAGGAAAAGAATGGAAGCGAAGGTATTTTGGTTTTTCTTATACTAGTCGAAAATTTAAATTAAATCTATACATGTTTACATTTTTGGTACCAGTATTATTTTTTAAATTAAATTATGGATTTCAACAGCTTAGTTAACATAAATAATGTATGTTCATTTATCATACACTATTTTAGTTCTAGCCCCTGAAATAACAAAGCGAGTTACTCGGTTGAGGTGCAGCAGATTTTAAGTAATAACGCTTTTTTGTATTAGTGGGTTAAACTAAACAACTTTAAACTTATTCTTGATTATATTGTGCTCTAAATGTCTCATTAAACAATCTCTAGTTTAAATGTCCTGTATTTAAATTTATGAAATTTTAGTTTTTATTGCACTAATGTATAGAAAAATGAAATCTTGTCCAGAGAGCCATGAAATACAGGTAGTTTTTTTAAACGAATCCTATTTTTAAGATTTAATAATGCACATATGAATGTGTAATGAGTATTGTTTTATTGATCTTTACATTTTATACAACCTATTATTTAACTTTGATCACATTTAGTCTCCATGTGCTGTAACTGTAATTCACAGGATTCTGTGAATATTCACAGGATATTCAGCACCTCAAAACGAACATAACAAATTTAATGCAAGAAATTCAAAGAAGCATCTTGCAACACGTGTTCGGGAATTTGATTGAAAGAGCATAACTTTATACAAATGCCAATGGCGGACTGTTTGAGCACATAATGTAAACTAAATGTGATCAAACTTAAATAATAGGTTATATAAAATGTAAAGATCAATAAAACAATACTCATCTCATATTTATTTGTGCATTATTCAATCTTAAAAATGGGTTGCGTTAAAAAAAACACCCTGTAGAACGCCAGCATTATCAAACAAATTCAAATTCGACTTTGTTTGACAGAAGGCGTAGCTGATAATTGACCTTATGAAATAATAAACCAACAATGCTTGCAGAGGATAGGAATTGGAATGGTGTAGTAATAACTGGATTGCAAAACCAATATTCACTTGTGTTGCCAACTGTACCTTTTTATCTTGTGTCCATTCAGTTTAAGAAGATCTCGTATATAATTTTAAATTCAACACCAGTATAAAGACTCGACCACTTAAGATAACATTGGTAAAAACGTGAAATTAAATAGAAACTGATTATCAAACGGGGAACCTATAAAACGAGTATGTGTCATTACACAGGTATTATCTTTATATATTTACTGGTATTTATTTGATTTACTCATTTGTTTACGGTTAATCTTACTGAAAAGGTAGCCTTAGATTACTTTTCATAAGACAAGAATATTTGAAAATAATATACACCATACAGATAAATAAAGATCGTTAACATTCATATTGTTAAGGAACAGTTTCATAAATACTATTGCGATAACACACTCAACTTTCTTTGGGGGCTTAACTTGGAAATAATTAGTTTTACGTCTGATAAGGGTCCAGAATGACCTCACTGATGTTGAATGTAACATTGAAGATACTTCGGGAGATCTGGTGTGTCATGGACGGAAATAGAGAACAGAGGTGACATTCCAGAGTCCACAACTCTGTCGGGTGGTTTATTACGGCCTGGAATCTAGGCGTATCTCCCCAGATACACAGAAGTGGCGGGGAAAGCGTATGTCGACAGCCACTAAATTAAAATAACCTACCAAGGTACGATTATAAGAATACATTTTTTATTCAAATTGTATTGTAGTGGTTATAAGTTTTAAAAACCGAAGTTTGTTTAGGATAACCTAAAGGGAACTCTCCCAGAATTTCATAAAATGTATTTAAAGCAGTTCATACCTTTCCTGACCTTATCTGCCCTCAACTTACTTGACCTATTATACTGTACAATAATGTATTCTTACATTATGCATTCTAATGTAACAATGTTTACAGGTGATGTTTCACGCCGATGGGAATAGACGCCTACATTTAAATGCTGCTAAACAGTTTCGGTGATTCAGGTAAGTCAATGTTTTAAACAGTAACAAACCACAATAGAGTGAAATGTGCAGGTAAAAAGATTTAGCCTGCATTGTAATTCCGAAAAATAAAATCGTTGCACTAGATCTTCATCGTTTGTGGATTAAAATGTTTAATGTATAAAATCAGTCATTCAGAGGACTTTTATCTGATCCTGATTAACAAAAATATAAACTTTCATGACTTCTTCTTAAAAAAATTACATGACATGTATTGTGGTATCTACTTGTCACAATAAAGATTATTATTATTAATATTATTATTATTATTTTTATTATGTTTACATAGCCAAATTATATAAATATTTTTAAATTAACAGAATCAATACTGCTAGCTAATTATAACTAACTGGCACTGGCATGATTAAACATTTTAGAATGGCTTTATTGATTGGGAGCTTCAAACAAACCTGATATTTATCTAAGCCAATTTGGCGAGGAAACTATCCCGTTTCCTTCAGGCTATTTATCCTAAAAAAATTAAAAATCGTGTAGTTTTTGTCAGGCTGTTTTTTTTTATTTAAACTAAAACAATGTCATTTTAAGAGTCTCCATTAATTCAGATACGTGTAAAATACTACATATCGTTTGCTCAATTGAATAGTTTAGTTCAAAAACACGTTAAACCCAACAATGTAGTTTTGAGAAAATCAAAGAAAACGTTGTAGCAACTGTAAATTTATTTCAATGTTTTAAACCATTTTGTTTGGTGAAAGTAGCCATTAAATGAATGTCTGTGGTGGTGACATAAATATTTTTACATTATCCATAGTTAAATAAAAAAATGAAAATTTTTTACATGACTGGCTTTTGCACTTAACCAAAATTAGTCACCTATATTTAGGCAGTATATCAATAAATTAAAGGATTTATGAAATAAAACACAAAAATTCTGGCTTAAACAAGTAGTTATTTATTAAAAGAACACTAAACAGTATTATCAAAACATCGATAACATTGATGAGAGCAAAACAAATTCCCTACTATTTAGTGCAAAAAAATACTAAGTCCCTGAACGTGACCTATTTTTGCTCTTTAAACACAAATTTCAACCTGGATTTTAGCAGCCTTCTGAGTGCGGAACATGACAGGTAAATGCACAGAACAATTCCTCTACCTTTCTAGAACAATAACGTACAATAACGTAATTGGTCTTAACTAGGGGTGTGCGAGTACTCGAGAATCGAGTTTTTTTCGAGCCGAGTATACACTACTCGGCTCGACTCGACTTATTGCAAATTACTCGAAAGTTCGAGTCGAGTAGTTACTCCCGCCGTTTACCCGAAATCGTGCGAAAGAATATTACGGCCATTTTTCACAATGTCAATCCATCTTTAACGAATATAACTGAAACCTCGTTTGTTATAAACTTGAAGTAAAAAGTTCTTTTAGCGAATTTCCCCTATAGGGAAGAAGCTATTACCGTAGGTCTCATGGTAAGACCTAAGCCCGAGACTGATAACTTTTCGTTTTGGGGCCACCAGAAGCAAAAAACACTATTCGTTCGAATTTATATATATATATCTATATATATATTTGTCTGTTAGCACGATAGCGGCCGTAAAAATGGTCCAATCTTAATGAAAATTGGTACATACGTGTAAAGTGGTAATCACTCGGACGAGTTCGTGAACCAGCCTGATCGGACCACCGGAAGGGGGGGTAAAAGGGAGATAAACCCCCCAAAAATGGGTTTTTTGAGTTTTTTACATAAAAAATCAAATTTATCGAATTTTTGTTGGCACCATTGAATTCAGCTCAAAAAAACAAACAATTTAGTAATTTGAATCACTCCTCTATGTCCATTGGTTACTGAGATATTGAAAGTGGTAAACACAGTACGTTGTCCCAATGTTAACCTTAGGGGAAATAAGTAAAATTCTATATCTCGGTTATTTCTCAACATATCTTGATAAAACTTGGTAAATAGCTTCTTCTAGTTCAGATATACTAAATAATGAATTAAAACCACCCAGTTTTAATATACCTGTAGCAGCAAACCTGCATACTCATTCCCCATGTTATTCTCATGGAGCTTACCAAAACAAGTCAAATCTCGCTATGTTGGATTGAAATATGTTGTTTTGCATTTGAAATTCGCTGAGTATGCAGGTCTGCTGCAACGGGGGTATTTAGTTATTAAAGACAAGTAAATTTTTATATCACTCTATCTGTTCTAGTTTGAGGTTATTTATTATTACATCTCGTAAAAAAAATTATTTTTGTTATATTTTAGAAACCATTCCAAATAAAAAAACTTAGTTTTTTTGTTGACAGTTACATCAATAAAAATGTATCAATAAATGTGAATAACCCAAAGGAAATATTTTAATCGTGAATTGAGTCATGTAATTGGTCATGGCTTATAATTAGTGTTTTCATTTCATTTGAAACCCCAGGTAAGCCTTAAACACAAGTTAGGCTTGAAAAATATATCAAATCAAGAATTATTGTGAGTTTAAGTAAAAGGTTTTCTTTCTTTTGTTTTGGTATCATTTATTTGCATATCTGCTCTTAGTTCAATAACTCTTTTAAGTTTAATTGCCTCGAAATTGTAATTTGTATTTGAGTAATGATAATAATTTTTTACCATTATGTAGAAACATGATGACTATTATATTATAAACTTTAAAAAAACTCGACTCGAAAAAAGCTCGAAACTCGCGGGTATTTTTCAAAACTCGGCTCGACTCGACTCGACTTCAAAATCACTACTCGCTCACCCCTAGTCTTAACTCAATTTTGCCAAATTTGGCGTTTAACGTGTTTTTGAACTAAACGATTCAATTAGATCTTTTATTGTTCTAAAGCAAAAATCCATTTAATGCGACTCTTGATCAATCGGTTTTGGTCATTATTTCTTACTTTAATAGAAATACACTATACAAGAGAGTTCAATAAAATATAAAGAAATAAAAATCAAACAAAAATGTCTTCATTTGCGAAGAATACCATTAAATAACAAAAAACCTCTATGGTTGTTTAGTCGACGAATATCCTCTGTTGATCCTCGTTTCATCTACCTGCAAAGCTCTCTAAGACTAAATAAATCGAGTCGAATCAGTAGTATTTATCATGATCCCTACCTAACTAAGGAATCGTGGTTATTTTGTAATTTACTACGGCATTTGAATTTCAAAAATATTTGAGAACGAAAATTGAATAGCTCAAGGCTATTGATCAAAATCACAGTTTGCCTGATGAAAAATATCGCCATTTTCCGAAGCTATGGCGTGTGGCAAGCTCAAGGAAAAATAATGGGTCTTAAGAAATTTTTAAGGAGAGTATTAATTTTCTATTACAATTAAATATTATTTAGACTAGTATCCATTTAATTATTAGATTATCGTTGTTATTAAAATGTAGATAAGTGTATTTTACATCCAATCGCTTTAATAGCCACTGGTAAACTGAATAATTAATTAAAGTTGTCATTAACTGATTTTTTTTATCATAGTCTAATAATGCAAACTTTTAAGGCTTTGTTAAGCAACTTAAATCTCAACACATAACAATAGTGTGTTATCAAGCCAAACAAAAACTCAGAACATTATGCAATCAAATCTAAACTACTAGGACTACATGTCTGTAGCTGTTATTATGCACTACAGTACGTGGTAGTATTATTATGTACTACTGGCTGCAGAGCCCAGTTGTTGAGGTTAAATACAACGGTCTCTAGAAAAAATAGCAAATATATGCTTTTTTCCAAAAACAAAATTGTTTTGAAGAAAAAACATGATAAGATAATCAGCTGTTAATGTAATTCTAATGAAAAACATGTTTTCCATAAATCTTACACAAATCAAATTATCACAATTATTTGTAAATCTACAGGAAGAAAGCTTTCCAACGGCGGTTTAGAGCAAATCTAAACCGTTAGCTATTAAAGTCTCTCTGGTAGAACTGTAGATTTAGTTGTATAACATTTTACGAAAAATCTCTAACTCACTATTTTTTCACCACTATAAATTCGGAGGTTGCATAGCTTTTTGCAAGTAAATTTAAAATGCTGGAGAAATCTACGAAAGTGGAAGGTGATATTCTGAAAGGGACCAAAATTTCCTAAAAACACCGTAATCTATTTCTTGCAAATACTGATAACTGGAAGCCAAAACTTGGCTACAAAGAAACTTAAATAACTTGTTTTCTGGTATTTTCTAGCAAACATGTGGATATTTAAATTTTTTCTTCGTAAATCTTGAAAATAAAGTGTTTTTTAATTATTTGCAAATCTAAAAGGAGAAAGCTTCCCAATACTTATTATTAATAATAAAATCGGTCTTGCAGAACTTTAGTAGATTTAGTTGTAAAAAGTTTAACAAAAAAGATTCCTAACTCAATATTTTTTCACCACTATAAATTCTGAGGTCGTTTAGCTTTTTTGCAAAGAACTTTTAAATGGTAAGGAAATCGACCAAAGAGGAAGATGATATTCTGGAAGAGAATAAAATTTCCTACAATTTGTTACTAAGCATTCATTGAAAATACTAATAACTGGCAGCTAAAACTTTGGCTACAAATGTAAACTTAAAAGCTGTTTTTTTTAATGTATTGCTTATAGAACGGTCTCTAGTGTTTTTTATAAGCAAAATGTGTGTAAAATTAGATTAACAAATCTAATTTTAATAATTACTTGCAAATCTACACGGATGAAGCTTTCCAACCACCCATTAATTATTAAAATCTGTCTGGTAGAATTCTAGTTTAGTATTTTCTCACCACTATAAATTTGGAAGATGCTTAGATGTTTTGCAAATAACTTTTAAATGGTGAGGAAATCGGCTAAAGTGGAAGGTGGTATTCTGAAAGAGAATAAAATTTCCTACAAATCTCCATTGCTCATTTCTTGAAAATACTCAATAAAGGCAGCCAAAATATGCCTCGAAATAAAAAAATGTGAAAAAACCTGTTTTCAATGTTTTCATATGGAAAACATGAGTTTTATTATTTTTTTACCATAAATCTCAACAGAAACAAACTTTCATAATTATTTTCTTCATCTGCAGGGAGAGAGCTTTCCAACGACCCCTTAATTAATAAAATCGGCCCGGTAGAACTGGAGATTCAGTTGTCTGAAGATTGGACTAAACTGAATTATTATAAGAGTAGATTATTATTACTGTTAGAAATAACTTTTTGCATGATAACCATGTGTAAATAAATGATTATTATATTTTAATCCTAAATAAACTCGACTCAAAAAACTCAAAACTTGTTTTTTTTAAACTTGACATGACTTCAAAAACCACTATTCGCAAACCCGTACATACAGTATGATAAAATAGTGAAAGTCAATGCCAAATCAAAAATTTTCGAACGTCATTTTCCAAACTTGACAGAATTTTTAAGACTGTTTCACCAAGATAACTTAGGCCGAGAGTTGGTTACAATTGATATAGCAACCAGCCTTCTAACCACTAGCGACGAGCGGCTTTGGGCAGGCGGTTAGCCGTGTTATTTTAGCCGCGGGAAGACGTTCAACCCGACAAAACATTTCATAATTGGCAGTCACAATTTGTCTTCGATGGTCAACTAAAGATCTGAAACGACTCTCAGAAGTCAAGGAAACTATAACTTATGCTTCTTTACCGACGTGGAATTTGCCTAACACATGTCTTTGGTTTGGAATCCCGATCTTTGAGTTTCTACACAAATATAATTGACGACGAACGCTCGATGAAACATGGACCACAAAATTTGTTCAATGGCTTCACATTATCACTCCTGGTCCACTCACAATATATTGATATTTGTTGTAGAACTATAGCAAATGATTGCCAGTACCCTAAGTAGTGAAAATAGAAGAAGCTTGTAATTTATTACTATGTTACGGCCACGTATGTTAGCAGAAAAAATAGTGAAATAGATCGAATCATAAATTGCACTTCATCGTTGAATATTTCAAAATGAAACCAGTCACGTTTATTTCTTAAATACAAAATCTTCTTCATTGTAGTATCAAGTGCAGTTTTACATTGCAGATTCAGTTGAGTATTTGAGTTCAGGTAGAAATAAAATCAATGAAACATTTAATTTTTTTAATGCATTGATTTATTGGTATATTGTAATTTAAATAAAGCATACGCCATATTACGTTTCCTGTTGCATTAGTATCTACCTGCCAAGCTATGAAGCTGTGTTATGTAACAGCTTTGATTAATTTAAGTGAAATTTATTCAAAACAAAACTACAATAACAAATAAATCTTACTTTTAGTAATGGGATGGTTGCACTTAGCTCCAAATCCATGTCCGTGGCGGGTATATTTAGTCTGTTAGGTTGGCAGAACATATGACGTCATTCGTGCAGTTATTGGTATACAGGCTGTGTTTACGGCGGGAACTCGTAAACCGCTCAAGTTACTCCTTTTACATTATATTGAAACTATAATGCAGTTAATTCAATGAAACATATAGTTTAAAGGTATTTTGTCCATAGAAGAACTAACTGTATTTACCTGAGTTAGTTTTATCTGGACATGAATTCACAATAACGAATGTTACGCCAATTTTATCAAATTCTAATATACAAAGCTGCTTAAAAATACGATCAGTAAAGTTCAAATACTTTTAATTGGATTATCGTGAGTAGTTATAAAACAACAACAATAATAACAATATTAGCAGCAGTATTAACTAATAATAATGTTTAAAAATTTAGTTATACAGTTATAGGCACCAAATATGAAGTAAATATACCTTATTTAAATTATCAAGGACGGAGCATTTTTCAGGCGCAAGCGGATCAATAATAACAATCATCCTTCACTCATCTGTCATTCATACTTGGCTTAAAATACCTACCTGGGTAGGTCGCCATTTCACGTAATGTATCTAATATATCTAATGTACCTAACACTCTACATTCAGAGATTAAACTCAATAGGCCTACCGCCATTAAAAACTTAAATCGCTTCACCAAAATCTTAATTTAGCTATTAACGGTTACGAACAACTGTAACTAAGAAAAAGAATCAGGTGGTCTTCATCAGTAACAAGGCTAGGCGGGACATCTCACTCATCCGATACTCATATTTTATTTATGTAGTACGCCTTAAAGTAGGTTGCGTCATCACATCGAAATAGTGATTGACATACATATTTAAAAAATATACAGCGGTCTCATGTTTATTTATCACTATGAGATCGAAATTGCCACTTAAATTTATTTTCACGAAGTGGTTGGTAAATATTTTAAAAATATTAGTAAATGTTAGCTAACGTTAAGGAGTAATAAAAAAATAAGACGGATTAAAAAGATTTAACGGAGTTTTTTATCATTGAAGGACGCTTGGTTAATCACCATAACAAGCAGTAGTGATTCTATAGAATCTGGTCATTAGTTCGTTTATATAGATTTGTTTATTGAATCACGGTCAAGAATGGGTTTAACAAAAAAAAATGAATGTTTTATAAATCCTGTTAAAATGCTTCATAATGACTTAAGATGACACTGCACTGCTGTTTCATTCTTAAGACCAGTGTACTTTTAAACTCTGAAAGGCCTAAAATAATTTATTTACTTTGTGGCTTACTGTAAAAGAGAATACTTTGTACTTTCAAAGGTCAGAATTTTTTTACGATAGTAAAATATTCAAAAATCGTAATTTTTTGGGAAATGTTAATTGGAATAAAACACGTGATTTAATTAAAATGTTGATACATTTAATGAACAGTTATTTTTCAAACGATCCAACGATTTTTCTTTTCTCCGTAACTTGAGAAGTTTTTACCTCAAACTAATTGGCTGTATAGTATCGTTCACAGTTAACAAGGGA
This sequence comes from Flexamia atlantica, assembly GCA_035578135.1. NCBI lineage: Eukaryota > Metazoa > Arthropoda > Insecta > Hemiptera > Cicadellidae > Flexamia > Flexamia atlantica. The sequence goes on along the minus strand of JAQJVK010000002.1, from coordinate 36,876,089 downwards.
TTTCAGGTTTTAATGCAAAAAATAAAACAGTTTAAGGTACCGACGAGCATCAAACCAAAGTCTGCGTTACCAGCAAGACTGGAAAATGACCACAGCGCTTTCTACCGCTTCGTGGCGAACTACTTCGCTGTCGCTGCTCATAAAGCACAGTGTAATTGCCCGGTTAAATTTAGACGAGATTAAACTTATTTTTATCTTCAAGAATAGCTAAGTTTAGAACTATGGCCACTAAGATTAATGTATCACGGCTTTGTACGTAAATTTAATTAAAAAAAATAACCAAAACCATTTTATTAAAATTTACTGAAAACAAATTATTTTCAATCGTTTCAATCCACGTTGCCTATGCAGAGTAAATGATAACTGGATTTGTCTGGTTTAAAAATATCTGGTCACATGATGCTCTAAATTAAATAAACTAGCACGTGATATTTCTATAGAGAACCAATTGGGAGAGTTTAGTATATCGGCTGATTACAGCGTAACCCATTGTTTAAATTGAAACACGATTGACCAAATTCCAAATAAAACATAATAGCTATAACGAGTCAATAATAATATATTAAATTTTCATGTTATTCATCAAATAGTATTTTGTTTTAATTTGTTGTATACCATTTTCTGATGATTTAAACAACACACATTTAAGAATAACTTTCCCATGTAAATACAATCTTCAATTTTATTTTTGCATTTTGTCAATAGACAATCATGAATCTTTTTTTTATTTACAATTATAACAGTTTAGAATAAGTTTCTCCACACTTTTTAATATAGCTATGCTATAAAAAATAGTTTATAAATTGAGCCTACTAGAAACTAATCAACATTTTAATTGAAGGCCCGCATTACATTATCAAGTACTTTATAACACATCTTCATAAAGTATTTTATTTGGCCATTCAGAATGGTTTTATTTTTAAAATGAGCTGTAACGCAACCTTCTATGAAATATTTGATAATGTTATATTATTATTAATATTATTCAAAAATATTATTCAATAAGGGTCATTGAATTGCGACTGTAGTAGCATGCTGAAAAGGTCTTGAGCAAAGCTTGTCCTGATAAATATTTACGAGCTATCTTTATAAATTAGGCAAGCGATATTTGTGATCCCTTTTCCTCATCGAGTGTGCAACATAGGAAAACTCTAAACGCACCGTTAGAGAAGCACTCTCCTGTCGATGTGCACAGTCCCATTATAATTTATTATGGTTTTAAAAAGAAAACTTTGATATTGTAAAAACTTTAACATAGGTCTTATGAGTTGCCATGTTGGTTATGAAATAACAACAAAATATAGGCCTAAACAAATGCAGTCACATGTTTTATTGAAAAAATGAATAAAATAACCTTCTATTTTATGGTTGATTTTCCACCAGTAGGCGATATTAAGCGACAATTATTGTGCAACCCGTTGTTTGATACTTTGCTCTTGAAGGCGCCGCAACTTAGGCGCAACACTGCAAAATGAGTGCAGCAAGCATATTGCATCACGCGTTCCCAGGCGCATAAGTAGTTGAACCCATGGAGGTTTTCGTTCTAGCGAATTTGGGGGAATTCGTTAGGGCTTTAGGGAATAAAATGTTTTCGTGGTTGGGACTTGAGCCCGGGACCATATATTTTTTTCGCCGTTGGTTTTTGTGTCTGTCGGCGCGACAACTTTCTTTAAAAGTCCGATCTTTAGGAAATTTGGAACAAACGTGTAGAGCGACGTTAATGACTTCGAGTTTGAAAACCAGTATAATCGGTATACTATGAGAATTTTTTTTACAAAATCAAGTGTTTTTAATTTAACATTTTTATTAATTTTAAGCAAAATTTGAGTATGCTTACTCCAGATATTTTAAAACCTTGTTAATGATACTATAACATTTGTTAATGCACGAACTGGACCATAAATGCAACGTTAAGAAAGTCAGTATTATATTCCTGTAATACAACTGTACGACGTTGCAAGCAACTAGGCCCTCTTCAATAGCATTGATAAATCATGTATTTGAAATAAAAAAATAAATGTTTTAATAACTTCTCATTGAATTGGTATATTTTGGTTCAGTTTGAAGCTATGAAGAAATCAAAAGAGTTTTTAAGGAATTAATAAGATTCTATTTTAATCTTTCGAAATCTAAAAAAAGAAAATATATTTTCTAACCACAAATTTTATACAGTTCTGTAGTTGGACTATCACCCGCCAGGCGAGTGTCAGTACAGGGAAGTGCTGGCACGTAGCGGTGGATCGCAGAACTTCTAGCGTTGTCAGTATCGTCTACCATTGACATTCCTAACTGCTGTATACAATAATTATTATGCCTGCACCTGCCATTATTGGCACATGGACATTTGTATTGAACCATGTAGAATTGTATCAAATAAAATATTTTTGAATTTTAATTTGAATAATTCCGAATTTGTTTAGGTCCCTCTGAACATATAAAAAAAATTATATATTTTATTTGTAGTTGTTGATATAACGTAAATGTAATGTGTTAATAAAACATGTGGTGTTGTGGGGTACTGTATTGTAAGCGTAATGTGGAGCAGATTAATAGAGGATAGGTAAAGGGAATTAGATCACATTTTCGTCCTTAACTGTTTAATGTGGGTTTCTCTGCCTAGGATACATAAATATGGATGATTAGTGATATAACCTTCTAGTTCACCACGCACGGTAAAATACGGGAATTTTCGTTTTGGTAGGCTTTGGAATAACTAAGGCACCGTAAAGTTCACTTACGGATCTTGGGATTTTCGCATTCAAATGTAGCTTTACTAGATAAAATTATCTAGTAATTTTATCTTTTATCTTCAATTTTATCTAGTAAAGATAAAATTTTTTATCTTTACTAGATAAAATTTTTGAATTAACGGAGGCTGGTTGCTAAATAAATTCTGAATGGACTTTTCTATGAAGGATATACTTGTCAAGCCATAAGTTTAAAACACATTTTAACAATGCTCATATCCTCATGTGTTAAATTGGCTGACAGAATTTCAGCAAGAGCTCGGTGCGATGAATGTCGTTGGTTCAGACTCTTGAAGTGGTAGAGCCAGCAGGTTTTTTCTTATAGAAATCAAATTTCATAAGTTAATTGATGGATTAACCAGGACATTTTGGTATTTTTAAGTATAAACTGCTTAATTAGAATGTGTTAGCCCATAGTTGCTAATTCATACAATTTTAAAGAAAAATAAAACCCAATAAATGTTTCATTTCCTCATTCCAATCTAGCGTGGATCACTATCTGCAACCTTAAGAGTGTAATTAAATGCTCAAAAACTGATAGTTCAGATGAATGATTAAAATCATCAGTCTATTGTGTGATTTGTAAAAACCTTTCATTACAAACAACGTATAATTAATTATACTAAACATTGTTATCCTTTCAGCGGGTGAAGCTGCGGTATCTGCTCGTTATTATATTATAAAATGGTTTCGTAATTTTATTCACTGGAAACACAATATGCTGAAGAATTATTAATGTAGATTGGAAGTACATTATTCAGAATGATTGCCATTGAACGCAGTACATCATGAAGGTCGCACCAATATTTATACTAATACTTAATATTAATGACTAATATATCTATGAATAATAGTAATAATTGATAATTCGTTGTTATTGTCATTATTATTAATTGTTTTAGCAAATTTCCCCCTACTGTCTATACTTGTGCATGCTAAAATCGTAAAGCTTGGCCTATTAAATACTTTTGAGTTGTAATAATTGTACAAACTATGCAGCAAGCATATTGCATCTCGTGTTCCCAGGGGCATAAATTAGTGAAACCCAAGGTATTTTTCGTTTTAAGGAATTTCCCCCTATAAGGAAATAGCTATTATCATAGGCATGATAATATTTAAGACCATGTTATTTTTCGTTTTGAGGTCCCTGGATCCCAAAGATACATCAGTTCGTAAATTTTCATTCATATGTGGTATACATACTTCTGGAGGCACAGATAATTCTTTAAGTAAATGAAATTTGTATTTTTTTGTCTCTTTAAAATATTCTAGAGACCTATCCATAATTTGTAATCTTAGCTCTAAAAACTGAACAGACCGCCATTTTGAATATTTTAGTTCCCCATATTTTAGCATTTCCAGAGGAAACGTTTTAAAAACGTTCATTAGTACAGTATGTATACAGGGCCTATAAAGAATATAGGAGCCAAGATTCATGGCCCAAAGCCCTACATTGTTTTAGAAAATAAGTTTTGATAACTAAAAGTGGCCGCCATTTTGAATTTTATGATATACCCTATTTTAGCTTTTCAAGAGAATTTATATTTGAAAAACCTTTCTTTGTAGGCATATGGAGCCTATAATTATTAATTGTGTCAAGTTTCATGGCCCAAAGCCTTATGGTTTTGGAGAAACTGTGGAGTGAGTGAATGAGTCAGTCAACCGTTTTGGCTTTTATATGTATAGATTACATTCGTCTTTAATTAGATTACTGATCTTTACAGTGTTATCTGAATACAAATTTATAAAGGCAAATTTTACAGTGATAATTGAGTTTACCTAAAAAATATGCTGGTTTACAGTTTCTATTACTCTACATCAATCGGTTACTGAGACATTACGTACTTAAACATTCAGTACATTGCCTAACATTATTTTTAAATTACACCCAAGTGAGTAGAATTTTCCAAATTCTTGGAAAAACCCCTTATATTTCATTCAATTTTCCTAAAAATGGGAGTATGAAAATGATAAAACCAACCATATGGTTGAATGTAAGTTGTTCTTATTGATTTCTTTTTATTTTAATGTATTTAAGTTCATAGATTAAATGTATGCTTAAATCTATGTAATATACGGGAGAACATTTATTAAACATTATTAAACGAAGAATAATTATTAAGATATAGGAAAGTGTTTATTATTATGGTGAAAACCAGTGATATTCAATTGTTTAATCTCCTTGTGTTTAAAGCTCATGCATGATAAATTATATTTAAGTATTATTTAAATAAAATATACAAAACAATAATTTCTCCTGCATGTTTTTATAATTCGATCACATGTAAAAAATAAATTATTTAGAAATCCGCTAAATAAGCAAATTGGCTGCGACAGGTGTACTTTATTTCATTTAACGTTATTAATAGTTATAGTTAATTTTATTAACATACTGATAGACATAAATGTCCGTTTATTGATTTCATTACCAATACTTTCCCTTAAATATAATTTTTTTGTCTCCTAAAGTCAACACAAATAACAAAGACTTTTTTACTAAAGTGGCTCGTTCCTACACAGGCTTTTCTAGCCTGCGTAGGCACTATTTTCATTATTTATAGTATTTGTTTTATTTTATGTTTACGGCACAAAGTTTCTTTGTGAGTCCCATTATCTTTCGTAAATTAACTTGTTTTGAAATAAACGTATTTGTCTTTAAATATAAATTCAGTACAATACAATACAGATCATGTACGCATATTATTTTAAACATCGATAATTTGAACAGCTTAATAGAACACCTAAGTTACCTTTTAAAGTATATAGTTTTTGACTGTTTATCTACAGTATTAGATGATAATTTGCATCGCAATGCCCTCTAAATAGAGGGAATCCATTAAAGGATTACCTCATTTGACAAGCAGAAGCATCGGTCCATCATGAGAGATTTGTCCAGTATTATATCCCGTACTTATATCCATGTTCAAGCAAAGTTTAATAAAGATAAAGTAAATTCACCATTTTTAAAGACGCTAAAACACCGAATTGATATGCCAAACGAACATGGAACGTGGAGAAGAAATGATTAGATACAATTCAAGCAAAGCTATTTTAAAAATGGTGTCACTATTACTATTTGTCAATGTAGCAGTGCTCGCCAATCAGTCCATAATGTTTGATAGTGTTGAGTGGATGTGATCGTCCAAGATGTGTACTAAAGGATATTGGACATTCGTTGTATTAAAGCATTACCCGTTGTAAACATTTTATATCAGTTATGCTCATTGACGATATCAATTTGGTGTTAAATTCAGAACCAAAAGTAAGAATACATATACAATATGGTTTTTATCTATTTTTAAGTTTGAAATAAAAAGTTTTATGATAGGTAAATAATTTGTTCGTATGAATTATTACATTTACATCGCAGTTTAAAGTCAGGATAGGAAAAAAGAAGTGAACGGAATTTAGTGATAGATTAACTATCAATGTTTGAGGAAACTGAAGTGGAAATATTCTGAATGAGTTGTGAGTTGACCAGTTTTGTTGTTTTGAAGAAAAACTGCATGATCTCTTCCTAATTGTAAAAATAGTTGACAAACTGTTGTATTAATTTACATATAAATATAATTCCTATATTTACATCGATAGTTGAGTTATGTAGATTACTTTATCAATGGTTACTTGGGATGTACAAAAGTAAATAATTAATATACCAACAATTTATTATAAATGAGTCAGTTGTCACTATGTCTGAAATATTAAATATCACGCAACAGTGAACTTTAACTATGACTGTTGATATAACTGTCGATATAACTGTTATACAACTGAATATAACTGTTGATGAAATTTATGATAATTTAATTTTTCCTGTTTAATGCAATAACAATACCTGAAGGTATTATGTGGTGGTAATAACTGAAAACAAGTTTTTGTTTTTATATGTAGGTCTGCTCACATAAATTGGTGGAGTATGTGGTCTAAAAAAGTGATACGAATTTAATGATTATAGCTTTAAAAGTAGGTACAGTATCAACATTTCGTATTAACATTTTGTTTAACCATCCTTTTCATCTCCAGAAAAAGAGGATGAGTGAGAGAGAGAGAAATTAAAATGTTGTGTTCACAAATAATAAATTATTGTTCTTTTGAGTGCAGTAAAGTTGAAAATTTCAGATACTCATTAGATTAAATAAATCATTAAACATATTATTTGGCTTCTATTCCATTTTAGTTACATTTTTTTATCCTTTGGAATGTGTTAATTAATATATTCCAACGTTTGGTGGCGTTGTTACCTTAAAAATTTTTTTAAGCATGGTATTAGTGTGGTTAAAAACACATTTTTATTTACATGAAAAATATAAAAATACCCCTACTATGAAATTTTAAAATGATAACTGCAATCCAGCAAAAGTTGAAGTGCCCGGGAAGTGGCGCGGCTTGTGGTGAAACACGGAATCTCGTGCACAGATATCCCAGTTTTAACGATAAACTTAGACACTGACTAAAGTGTGAGAAAGTGCCAGGGGTTGTCCAGATATAGCCGCTTGAAAACTTGCGCTGGGCGTCCTTGCGGCAATGAACCCACCGGAGGCTAGATAAGGGTGAGGGGAGCAAATGATATCTATGTTATAAACATTGGCGTATGCCGCCGCGGCCCTGCAGCCTCTTGGTAACTCCTAGAAGAGTTCAAGAAACAGCTGGATAGGCCCCAAGTAAAGGTTTAAAGCTGATATAAATCACATGAGAAAAATACCTGAATTGTTCCGTAAATTTTTAAACCGGTCAATAAAGCTATTTGCATTCCTTGAAACAGGGGTGAATCTAGAACATTTTTAATTTCAGAAATAATTAATAAAAGTACTCAAAACATGGCAAAAGCGTATAATATATACTGTTAATGAAATTTGCAATTTTGTTTTAATTGTCAGGCATTGTAGTAGGCTGAGTAGGCCTAATACAATCACAATCATAAATACAATCACTTTCATAATCACTATCATATTACTGTAGTTAATTCTCATTGAATCAGTGAGGAATATTGTAGGCACATAACAGTAAAACGCCGAAATAGAAAGTATTTTACTCAATTGTTATTTGCTTCAAAATTGATTAAATTGTTTTAATAACAGACTGCTCAACTCGTTTATCTGATTGTAAAGTATCTGGTTCTATCTCGGATAGAAGTAACGTAGTAATTACTCTCTGGACTTTTATCATCCTTGTTCACATGATATGAATATTCGTGGTAAAGGTGTAGTAGACACCAGATTAAACTGTATTTATTCAACTTTTTTCATCTTCCTATCTTCATCTATCTCTATCTTTTAAACCTTTGATGTGTTGTATTACCTTAAAAAATCATCCACGGTTTAGTAACGGATTTTCTTGTACAGCATATCCAGTAAAACCTGAACTTTTATAATTTTGCTTATTCGAATATACTTTGAATAAACGTATTTGGCATATACAGTTACATAAACATTTATTTCAATTTAAATTTATCCTCAAAATTATATTCAAGGACTTTGCACTATTTTGTGATTTCTTGAGTTTTATTTGTTTCACTCCAAAACCGCATCATCAATAGTTTACCTCAATCCTTCTGAACATAAATAAGACAATTTAAGTATGTTAGTCAACCTAATACAAGTTAATGCTTAGTTTCAGTCAAGAGTTGATTATCTTTGGGTGTTAAGAATCATGCTTTAAGAATCCAATTAGTATCTTTGATTCTCATAAACGGAAGCATGTTCTAATTTCTCTTTATCAGCTAATAATATTGTAAATTTACCTTATAATTAGAAAGATGCACCTTTTAGATTTTTGGAGCAACCAAGGTCAAATTCTCGAACAAATACTTTACTTCCCCATTTAAGACTTTTTTTTTGTTCTGGCACCTTACCAGCATTATATTAAAATCCACATAATACCGCATCAACAATCAGTACTCATTCTGAGCTCAGAAGGGAGGCACAGTGGAGTTGGCAGCACTGTTGGTATTCCGAATGTTGGAAGTTGGCAGGCCTCGCCGGCCCATGTGACTACAGCACCACGGTTTCTGAATAACCCAACAATTTCTATAATTACTTCAAATTGTCTGTTGTGTTCTGAAATTTTCTCCTGACAATGCTACTAACTCGTGGTCCCTGTTCCTGAGAGAATTAATTGTATGTACAGTAATGTATGTTTAATAAATGAATTTGTGTACAGTTATTACAATGTACAGTATTGTTTTAAGACTGAACTTGCAATAACTAATGAATTTATTGAAACGTTAGTATCAAATGTTTAACTCAAAAAGTATTATGTTTAAGTAGTTCTTTTGAGGTAAAAATTCCAAAATACATTGTTCAATTTAGATATAACAGCTTTAATTTGGATTTGGTGTATTTACTTATATATTTTGCTTCTTTTTATGCAATATTACGCTTTTTTTAATTTTATTCCATCGGGGGCCTTTGTGACATAGTATTATGTTAATATTCATCACGATATTTATCAGTCAGTTCCATAAAACTTTAAAATATATTAATCATGAATGTAGTTTGAGTTCAATTAATGCAAAATAATTGAAAACTGTAGGATATATTTTTTGGAACATTTTGTTTAAGTTTATCTGCCATTTAAACTAACCAAACCTGACATAAGTTTTACCTAAATTAAACCGGACAGTAGAGTGTCAAATACTATAAAACTCTTACTATATTAATAAGCTTTAAAATTATAAACCTACTGTTTCTATTACAGTTCATTCTTCATTATTCAATCGAAAAGTTTTTTTGGGAAGACAAGGTATGGCTAAAGTTGCATTTCCATTAAAAAAAAGAACATGTACTTAATCCCATAATATGCTAAAACTGCATTCAAACATTACTGTCATTTTCCAAAGCCTTATTAAATGTCATTTAAGAATAATCAAGAACTATCAGGATCAAACATATACCTTTGTTTAGTGGTTTAACCTGAATTTTTTAAATAAATAACATTTTCGCTTATGGTTGTTCATCTACCTTAAATTAGAACTTAGCGTTTGTCAAATATTATAAACACGTTCTCTGTCAAATAAGATTTAAATTATTGTATTAAATTAAAGTACCTGGTGGACCGAGCCTTGATCGGTATATTTCATATTTGCTAGATGTTTACCAGTTCATCCGAATAGTATAAAATATTTCAGTGTCATAAAATTTATAAAAAAAGTTTTTTTATGACTCCATGCAACCTTTGACCCAAACGCTATATTTTCCCTAAATGGCAGTTTGCAAACTGGTGTTATGATTACTTTATTTGTTTACGTTTTCCTTGTTTATTTCGATGCTATCATGACAACTCATGAGACTAGTGTTAAAGTTGTACACCTTTAAAATTATTTTTTTCATGTTAATAGAATTTCTCTGGCCAATTAATCTGCATAGAACACGTTTTTGAGTCATACATTATTTATTTCTAGACTTTGAAGGAAATCCTTGAAGCAGTTTTTGAGATAATTGTACAAGCACACTCGCAGAAAACACTGCTCATATAAAAGTATAGGATTTCCTTCAAGTTTATCTTCTCTGAGCTCCTTCTCTGATTTATTTTGCATTAACTGAAGGGTATGTTGGGAAAGTAAGGGTGGGACTGATATTAGTTACTAAATCATTAAATGACGAGTTTAACTTACCATTTAAAGGGTCTGATGATGAAAAGTTCATAATTTTAATGATTATCAAGGGTTTATACAACCAAATTGAATAATAAAATAGCTTTAAGACCCAATGAATATTTTTCATAAAAAACAAAAATCTCAAAAATCTTAACTTTCTGTACAAACAAAGACATAAAAACAAAGGTGGTGCCATAAGACATTCTGGAGGTGGTGGTGCATAAGACATTTTGTGGTGTCTTTATCATCTGTCGGTGTGATAAAGATGTTCCTCCCAAGAGTTTCTGTAATACTCTTGTTGGAAATTGCATATAACTTTAGAAAATCCATCTTTATTTATTTTCTACTTTGGGAGTTTTCTTGTGTTCAAGACTCTTACAGTTCAGAAATGATTTCAGTACTTAAGATGTCCTTGGAAAGAGCTCGGCGCGAAGTTTGTAGGAAATAAAATTGATTAATGTTACTCTAAATGGCAGAGATTCTTAAGATTCTTAAAGATTCTTATTTGTCCATAAGATTTAACTTGGGAGGAATTTCAAGAGATAGCTGATTGCAATAAACGTTCTTTGATAAACAGACTGTCGGAAATAAAAGAAATATAAAAAACGTAGATCTACTGAGCAGCGCGTGTCCACACTAGTGACAGTAAAATCTAGGAAAAATTACTTTTTCGTTATACTGCTTCAAAAACAGCTGCTTTTGACACATGCGTTGGGATTCAAAAGTTGTTCTTTTTAGTCCTTGGATAATAACATGATTTGATGATTATTATTTTCCTAAGACCAAAAAGATCATTTTTGATGATACTTCTGATTCGAGGTTAATAATCGAAGAATCTTCATCCGATTTACAAATAATCGAAAAACTCATCGTTATTGTACGTCAGCGTCGATGGGAGCTATCGATTGCATCGGGAATAGTTATCGGTTATTATATTCAATTGCAATTCATTGTTGCATTGTTGTCGGTTTAATCAATTTGTGAAACTCGCTTACTTCACCAATCGATTCGATAAGTCGATAGTTGTTAATTGTTGACACTCTAACCTAACAAAGATGAAACATACAATCAGCTGATTGCTTCAAATAGCAAGAAGAAGGTGGAAACATCTTTGGGAGTTATCTGTAAAGATAAACAAGCTGTAACATTTTGGTTTTCTAAAGTAGTTTGCGTGTTGTATTGAGCGATATAAAGAAAAAGTACATTTCATTACAAGGACCTAAAGTGACGCTTTTCGTACAAGGCTTTTTTTTAAGATCAAGTTTTACAACCGAGGCTGTAAGCCGAGGTTGAAAAATGACCGAGTAACGAAAAGCAGCTTTAGGTCCGTGTGATGAACTATATTTTTCGTTATATTGCTCAATACAATACGTAAACTACTTAAGAAAGCCAAAATGTTACAGCTTGTTTACCTTTAAAGATGCCGTCAAAAGATGCCACCGTCATGTTCTTGCTATTTGAGGCAATCAGCTGATTGTCTGTTTCATTTGTGTTAGGTTAGACTGACAACAATGAACAACTATCGACGTATCGAACGCATGTAATAATCGATTGGTAAAATGAGCGAGTTTCACAAATTGATTAAACTGACAACAATGAATGTTTCGATAATAACGATGAATGTTTTGATTATTTGTAATCGAATGAATATTGTTCGATTATTACGACGTACTCGGCACTTTTTGACTTTTATAGTCCTAGGACTATAAAGAGTCAGCTGGTATCGAGTACATCAGCTTTTAATTCCTAGGAATAAAAAGAGTGTATTTAGGTCCGGAAAACATGCATTAAAAACATCTGTTTTTGAAGCAGTATAACGAAAAATATATTTCATCACACGGAACTAAAGCTGATTTTCGTTATTCGGTCATTTTTCAACCTCGGCTTACAGCCTCGGTCGTAAAACTTGACCTTGTACGAAAAGCGTCATTTTAGGTCCTAGTAATGAAATATACTATTAATGCACCTATGGCCATTTCATTAAAAAAAATAAAAATATATTCTTTTTCATCACTTTACTTTAAGGGTATGGAAACCTAGTTTGGCACCATTTTGTCACCAATATTTAGTAGTTCAACACATCAAATTTTAACACTATCTTCGAAAAATTATCTCAGCACTTCATATTACGATAAAATTGAATAATAATTTGAGTTCCAATTTCCACAATTTAAAGCGTCATTTATAGTAATTCGTACTACAAATACCAACTATGGGTTCAGTCGCAGTTTTTTTTTTAATTATTGATATAGTTATTTTTTCCAGTAAAGATATATAAAAGAAGAGCAAGAAAGTTTTTATAGAGCGAAATAAATAAGAAGACCTTCACAAATAAGATTCCCTGACATATTGTTATAACCGCACCCCTATTAATTAGAGAAAGTACCCAGTAACTTTTAAAATATAGCAAAATTTAAACGGCACCGGCCGGTCTATATTTGGTCGTTTTGTCGAGGAGTCAAGGTCGAAAGCGTTGTCAGTTTTTTGCCAGTGTGTGCTCAGGTAGATGTTTTTTAGTCCGGACTACACCGAGAGATGTTTCGTGAACGGATAGTACACTGCCAGAAATACTGCCCCTACGTCATAGCTGTAACGCAACGCTTCTGACCTCATCTCGGCCGCGGCCCGAGAGACCTGGGGGTTCCTGGTCATTCTGTGAAAATCACATCAAAAGACAGAAAGCCACTTTTGAAATATATACATGCCTGATTTTTTTTATGAAGCCAATTGTAACTTTTTATGTACAACTCTCTCAGTTGAATAACCAAAATAATTGTCAATTTTGTGGCACTTGGTAAAGTAAAAAATGTACCTTCTACTTTCTGAGGACAAATTTGTATTAAACTGGTCGGTTGATAATTATGGACATATCTGTGGCGGTAGCGTGTAATCACGAATTGTGGATAGTTATAAGCGATGGCTTGTAAATGCGATATTCCCTAGTGGGGATTAAAGTCCGCACTGGTGAATACTATGTTCATCTATAAGACCAGACTGATAACTAAACCAGTTCGTAATAAATTGGCTAAATTGTGCTTTGGATCCTTCGTTAAAATAAAGGCCCCTAGGCTGCTATTGACTGATGGACTATTAATAAACAGTCCTGTCAAAAGAACAGGTCGGCCTTAGCCAGTAACAAGATCGCGCCACAATCATCCTACACTCAGATTTTATTTATATTGCCTCATATTTCCTTAAAATACCCTTTACTGGTGATCAGCGTCTAATAAGGTAATATGGGGCAATAAAACACACTGCGCAAGTAACTGTCGGCGGGACAGGGCGAGTGCGAAGTGCAAGGAGCAGTAGGACGAGGCACTCCGCCGACATTGCCGACCATTCAGAGCACACTCTCGCACTCACCGCGTCGCCAGTTCCTTCCCTGTTCTGGAAAGAGTGTACTTGCACTACAAGCCATGTCGTGACGGCTGCAAATACATCGATTTAACAGCATTTGCATTTTTTTGTTAATTCTATTCAAGCAGTAAAGGCCGCAAATACAGTTGCAACCTTTTTTAGCTTTTATAAACTATTGACTTCTTGGTAAGCCTGAATGAGTTTAGAATATAGGTTTATAACACAGACCTACGATGTGTAAAGTAATCGTACTTTAGGGTTATTGAACTAAATTCAAACGTGTTTTATATTTAATGAATTTTTTTGTGAAAACGATGCCTAATTTGATAAATTTTGCCACCTGAAGTTCAGACCATAGTTAAGGAAATAATACTATGATTTATTTTCTTAACTTATGAGTGACGTGATACACAAACCGTACAACTCTGTGATCACGACATTGCACATGCTCATTCACGGGGCAAGGTAAGATTCCGTAGTGATTCCTAGAATACTCGGCAGAGTGCGTGAGTGTCGGCGGGTCAGCATTGTACGGCTATAGATAGAAGGGTCAGCTATTCCTGTACCCGCTGTCTATGTGGGCAGGTCTGGCGGAATGTCGCATATGATAACCTGTTGTCAAATTGTGTTCGTGGCGAGCGCGTGCTCGTGAATAGCTGGCAGCACGCTCGGCGTTTGTCTTCCCGAGTTTTTCAAAATTACCTGCTCCAATATAATTAGAAAATTGGCAACGACCGCGTAATGGCGTAAATAGCCAATTTTTATAACTAACGAGATCCGCAGCCGTTGTTTTTGGTGGCTGTTGAAGTGTGGGAGGGACGAAGTGTTTTGATATGAGTGGGTGTTGCAATCAAAAATAATATGAGGAATCTTTTTTTATATTTTTGTTTAGACATTTTTCTTTCCACCTCTGCGTTAATACGTCCCTTAAGGTTTTCGACTATTCTGACTGCGGTTCAACTTAACTTACTCAACTTTGAAGAAGGAATTCAGAAAAAACGTTGCAATAAATAAAAAATAAATGTTATGCAATATTGTAAACAATATATAGTTTATTAGTGCAAAAAAATACTAAATATAATATTTATATAAGAATGACAACATTGTTACATTATGAGGTACATCTCTGAATGAAATATGTGCCATAGTAATATTATACGATATTAATTTCTACTTCCTAATATTTTCTCAGCTAACCTGAGCCACGTTTTTCAACTCTTCCTTCATAGGTAGGATTAAATTTTATGTGCATCTCTTTAACGAGTAGGTATAGCCCAAGTCACATAACTAGGCCCACTTCGCCGCAGGACTAATGTTAAATTAGCATCGGTCTTATGGACGGCCAGGACCAAGTTATTTGGCTCGGACTTTACAAACTTAAAATACTTATCAGTAAACCTTTACAATATCCCTTTCAGAGTGATCCTGCCGCAGGGTCTGTTGTGACCACGAGAACGAAAGGTTCCCACAGCTATCAACAGCTATTTAAATGAAATCTTCTGTCAACTTGGTTTTTTCAAAGTTATTTTTGTTTTAACTTTGACTCGTCAAATAGGTTTCGAAACAAGTTTTTTTTAACTAAAAAAAGGTAAATTTTGTGATACACCGCACCTTGATTTAGCTGATTTTGCGTATTAAAAATAATCGCGGAACTCGCGTATAAGGTTCAAGACCGGACGTGGGCGCTGGCTCTCCCTCCGCGGTTTGCCAATGCAATCTCTCGAGGAGTGAACAACTTACTCTTTTTGAAAGCTCAAAACCAAGTAACGTCTTGTACACAAATATTAGGAATAAACAATAAAAATTTACTCTTTAAAATTAGAAAAAAGTATAGAGGATGAGTAAAAAAAAGTATGGTTTGAATCTAAAGACTACGTTTTAATATGTTTTGAAATGCAATGATGTGTAAACTTCAAACTCGTTACACGTGGCTGGAAAGTCAGACTAAGTCCTACTTTGTCCCAATTTAAACCTTTGATAGTTATTTGTAAGCTTTAATAAAATAATCCAATTTATTATTTATTTATTTATTGATTGAGCCCAATTGCCATTTTCATGGTTGGGTTTGTTGTGATAACAAGCTTAAAAACTAAATAAAATGTCCATTTATGAACTATGATTTGTGAAATAGTCTTCAATGTTGTAATAACAGTTTTCTTCAAGTAATTTTTTTAAACTTCTTTTGAATTTCATTAATTTTCTTGATGTTTTCTGGTAAATTATTATAGATTTTTATTGACATGTATTCTGGTCCTTTTTGATAAAATAATGTTTTGCATGTTGGTATGTTGATTTGGTTTTTATTTCTTGTATTGTAGTTGTGGGTGTTCATTTGTAGTGGAAATTGTGATTTATTCTTCTGGACAAAACAGGCACTTTGTAGAATGTACATTAAGAACTCTACAAAATGTAAACGAGGCGCTAAATTTTCAAAATTTCTTTTATTAAGAATAGAGCTTTAAAAGAGAGAGCACTAATAAAGATAAATTTAATTGCTGTATTAACAATGCATTTATAAGATAGGCTAGGATGTTTGAGCCTTTCGACTCCAAAGATAAGGCCTTGACTCAAAGTTAAAATGTAGGAAGTTTTTCCATCCTGTATTTTTGTATCCTATTAAGTCCTAATTCCTTGAAAAACTTGATTCAAAAATATTTTCATAGTTATCTTGTTAAATCCTATTGAACAAGACTACATGGTAGTTCTGACTATAGACCTAGGTGATATGATGGTATTTGATGATTAAATTCAAACGCTTCAGAATAGTTGATTATTATTTCAGGCAAATTTATTTTGTGATTTGTAATGATTTATCAGTCAATTGTTCCCCTGCTGACATTTTTACCGAGCTCCCCAATTTGTAAGGTTAGGCTTACGCCTAACCTTATAAATTATAAGCCTAAATTATAAATTATAGCCTAACCCTTTATTTTTAAAAAATAATAAATAATTTTTTGAGTATGATTAATATTTTTAATAAAATTACAACCTGCCATTCAGACAAAACTTTCATCATTATATAGTACAGCCTTAGCATTTTTTTTTAAATATGAGCCGTGAATTTGATTATTCAAACATACTTAACACTCATTACTGTAGTAAAAAGATTATTGGGAAAGATGAAACAAGTGAAATTTTATATTTAAAGTATTTTTTGTCTATTTTCTGGTATTCTATGTGTCGACTTTGTAAGCCAAATATTGGATTGCCCTATGTAAATATTTCAAGAATTATCGTTTGAATTAAAATTGATTGAGTTCTAATTAATTGATTGAGTTGATTCACTTCTGTACTAAATAAACTATATAAAAGACATATTTAGTCTGTTTCTTTTTAGATTCCGTATATGGACAAAGCAACAAAAACTATAACGAATTAAAAAAATTAGAAGCGTACAGATGAAAAGCTTAGTTGTTATTTTACACTAACAATTTTAAATCTTTTGTTTTTAACTTTTACCAAAGATTTTAACTATGTGCGGGATGATCAACCATTTATGTTCACTCCCATGACACAAAATGTTTTTGCGTTTAACTTCCGAGCGCAAGAATTAATTCACCTCTACACTGTTCGGGCTGGAAATATTTGGACGATTTTTTCACTATAAATTCCCGCTAATTGGGAAAGTTGTCGCCAGCCGCGTAGGCTTGTGTATAAACAACACGGAATACGTCCTCCGTTAGTCGCACCACGCCTCGCCGTCTCCCGGCGTGAATAAATCGCGAGTTGACGTTCATGGTATTATTATTACATGATTATCTTTTGTTAGTGTTATTTATTTCAACTCTGAAAAAATATAATGTTTAACTGTTGATTCTGGAGCTTTAAAAATGTATTTTCAGTCACAATCTTGGGCATTTATGGCTTTAATATATATATATATATATATATATTCTAAGAATCTATTTAGTTAAATAATCTAGTGGTTATTTAGTAAAGCAGAAATCAGAAAGATTTTTTGGAATTTTCCATTTACTATTTATACTATTTGTTAAATTATAATTACAATGAAAAAATAACTTTCAAAGAACCTTATTTATAATCTTGAGTTAAAATTATCCGAATTATTTCTATTTTCGTCATCTAACACCTTGAGGTTTTTTTTGCATCATCTGTAAGAGTAAGTGAACTGTCAGTAATCACTATAAATATAATGGAGTTTATTGGAAATATGAAATTTTCGTAATATATTTCTAGTTTAACCCATAGCTTAATTTCGCACGTAGTTAAAACTTCTCTTACGGATAACTATTTTAGCGGGTGTGCCGTATTTTTTGGCTGAAGCAACTAACCCCATCTCTTTTTACATCGAAGTTATGCAGTTTAACGGAGGATATTTAATATGTCAGGACATGTAAAATATCAGAACATGTAAAATAAAAGCTATTTAAATGAAGAAAATTAAAGATTATTGATACCAACAAGAGATTATTTTAAAAAGAAGAACAAAATTAATTAAATTAGCTTAGTTTGACCAATGATTGGAGCTAGAGGTAAAATTCAAACTTTTTCTTTCCTTCTGTAAGGAATTTATTTAAAACAAAAATGTATCACACTTAAATTGGGAAAAACATTGAAAGATTCTATTTAAATTGTTCATTTTATTTGTATGGATGATTTAGGTAACCAAAATTGAAAACAAGTGACCAAGGGACACGAAAAAAATTTATTGTTAATGTTAGTTCAAATTTGTAGTCGTAAGTAGTGTCTGTTAGGTTAAAAAAGTGGTTAGTTATAATTACAAATTATCTCTAATTATCAATCACCTAACAGATTATCTCCTCTCTACCAAACATTTTAAAATAGGGGGGGAGCTTCTCAGTAGTTGGTAAGCAACTGCTGGTACCTACTAATATGACGGGAGATATCACAGTAATTTACAAAGCCCTTTGACAATAACATTGGAAAATAGAAAAAAAACCTCCTCGAATCATCCAGCGATTGAAATACTACAAGGTGTCTCTATCAGTTTGAAAATATATCAACTCCAACTAAACGGCCAGCGACGGGCGAGCGCTGGAGACATCACAGTAAACAGGCGTCCATTTGATGTTGTCGTGTTATTAATTTGCAGTCTCCGAATCTGACCGGATCTCCGAAAAGACGGGCTTGACGAATGTTCGGTGCGGAGTGCCCAATTAACTTACACCAAAAATTGCCGGACCTTGAGCGCGCGCCTCCCACCACTTGGCAGCGCCACCGTCGCTCTCGACGGCGTAAACTGTCGCCCCAACACCGGGCTACGCTTTCCGCCAGTTCTGCGTAAAACCAGTGTCAAACTAACTAGTAAAAATAATAACAGTAACTACGAAATGTTTTGATTAAAGCATTTAAAATGTAGAAAATACCCCGTTGCAGCAGACCTGCATACTCAGCGAATTTCAAATGCAAAAGAATATACGAGTATTTCAATCCAAAATAGTCAGATGTGACAGTTTTTGTAAGCTCCATAAGAATAACACGGGGAATGGGTATACAGGTTTGCTACCTCGAAAATGGAAATATCGGGGATTTTAGACTTATAAAATACTTTAGATCTCATCTAGAAGAAGCCACAAACCAAGTTGTATTAAGATATGTTGAGAAATAAGCGAGATATATAAAATTCTAATTATTTCCCATAAGATTAACATTGGGACAACGTACAGTGTTTACCACTTTCAATATCTCGGTAACCAATGGACATAAAGCAATGATTCAAAATACCCAATTGTTTTTTTTTTAGCTGGATTCAATGGTGGTAACAAAAATCGGATTATTTTAATTTGTATATGTAAAAAACTAAAAAAAAAATTTTGGAGGGGTTTATCCCCCTTTATCTCCCTTCCGGTGGTCCGATTGGGCTGGTTTACGGACTCGTCTGAGTGGTCACCACTTTACACGTCTGTACCAAATTTAATTAAAATCGGGCCATTTTACAGCCGCTATCTTATATATATATATACAAACAAACGAATGGTTTATTGCTTCTGGGGGCCAAAAACGAAAAGTTATTATGGTATGGGGCTTAGGTCTTACCATGAGTACTACGGTAACAGCTTCTTTCCTATAGGGGAAATTCGCTAAAAGAGTGTATGTTAGCTTTGCCTCCATGAGGTACCTGTCTCAAAAAGAATGATTGAATGAATGATTGCTGCCTCCATCGTCATCATTACAGTTTTCCTGATCATGTGTGTCTCCCACCACTTCAGAACCGGTGGAAGACATTTTGTAATAAAATATAATTACAGGATCTTTTTGATGAATAGATTTAAGCAAAGTTTATTAGTTTTTTATGAATAAAAGAAAATTCAGGAAAGAAAGAATTATATTTCATTTGATAACATTAACTTTTTTACTAAAGTAAACAAAAGAATATTTAATTTTATTTAAAGCAGATGATAAATAAAAACAAACATAATTATAAAGACTTCAGGAAATCATGTGGGAACAGTGGGTCTGGCTGAAACATATGTATACTACTTGAGCCGTTAGTTTGCTTGGCCGTTTGGGTGGCTGGATACTAATACATTCGTAACCAGCCGCTGCTAAAAAGCTGATCGTCAGCGCTGGTAACCAGCCTAAGTAATCGGCGTTTTAAGCGGGATTGTTAATGTTAAAATATTACATTAAATGATAGGACGATTGAAAACTGTTGGAAACTGTGTGGGATAAATAAATAAACCCAAATGTTTTTAATATACATATATTTTTAATATATGTATATGTAATATTTTTTAATATACATATAATATACATATATTTTTTAAATATACATATATTTTATTCTGAAATCCTCTATGTTAATCATAATTTATAGAAATAACAGTGGTTTAGAAAATTGCGAAACTTTAGTGTTAGAATTCAATGGAAGAATTTATATATGACCTAAAATAAACTGTGTGGTAAAATTTAAATTTCTGGCGTATTTTTTATACGAGTAATGACAGTAGCACGTCCACATCTATGTATTCCCCTATTTTTATTTCTTCCTATTATACACAGTATGTAGAGAAAGTATTGTTTTCGTAAAAATACACGTTTAATTTCTGTTTGGAAATGTTTGTTTTGAACCTATGATTGAGGAAACGTTTTTTAAAAGTGATTCCATCTACGTGTGTATGGCTGGTTCGATGTAACCAGAGCTAGAGACGACGCCAATTGTCTGACTTTCATGACATTTGGTATGTAGGTATTCAAAACCATGTCTACAGGTGATTATTTTATTATTTTATGTTTTTAAGGGTAATCAACACTCAAAAACCATTAAAACACGGCTCTTATAATTAATTTTGCTGAATATTTCATCGTTCAGTATTTGAAGATATCTGATGATAGTGTTTGTTATAACTCTAGTCAAGAAGTTATGGGATTTAAGTGGACCAAATTTTATGTTTTCCAATTTCCCAAAAATTTATATTTTTAATGTGAAAATTTACATGCTACCGTTAAGTTCCAAAAATAAGTAAACCAGTTTTGTTGAAATCGCAACGTCTTCTAATTACGGAAGCAATATATATTTTTTTCGCTTGAGGTAACGCGATATTATAATGTTATGCTCATGAAGAATTTTTAAAAACGATTTTACTTAATTCATTAGGAGATTTTACTAAAACTAATATGAGTCAAAATTAATACATACCTAAAATAAAAATTTTCTCAAATAGCTTTTAGAATTCAATTTCAAATTTAATAGTATACCAACCTTCGTGCATCTAATAAAATGGCATCACCCACCTGAGTGTTAAAATTCAGAATCTTAGTTTTAGGCCTATGCCATAAAATTTAAAAAAAATCGTTATAAAAAAGAGAGGGTTATTTGTTTGTATTCCCCATAACTTAAACAATATCAAATGTATGTCTAAGATTTGTCACACCATATAATGGCCAGTGCAACAATAGTAATGTCAACAATCCAACTGCAGTTATGCAATTGTCCCAGTGCATTCCAGTGTGCAGGTGTGACGCTGACCTAGTACTTTATTAATTAGTGTTCTATTTGAAGACGTCTGCTTATAGCCCTGTCCACTCCACCATTTGTTTGCCACTTCGTTATAAGAGCCTTGATTAATTGTCCTGGACTGATACAGGGGTTCGTTCTTAACTCTAGGTATTTCTGGTTCATCTTTTTCTTAAAAGTGTCATTTTTTGAAAGTATGTGCTGTAGCACTTTGTTACTTTTCATTGGCCACAACAGTTTTTTAACCCAATTTACGTTGAATGTACCAAACGTTCTCCGAAACTGACAAAATATTTGTCTTTCAGAATCTCCGATGTAGCTGAAAAAGGAAAGCTGAACACAAAGTGGATGAAGAGTAAGTTTTTAAAAATACGAGTACAAATTTTCATGTAATTTAATTTAATACATTATTTTACTTTAATTGGGATCCAAAAACAAAATTAAGGATAGAATGTTTCAACAGATTTGTAAATCAAGTTTAATTAGTAATTATTTCAAGCTTATATCCTTCGAAATATAACATCCTAAAAAATGCCGACTAGACCTTTTTTGGCTTGAAAAGAATAAGCTTCGATATTATTCTTTCAAATTGTTTTGGCCTGGGTCTAGTGTGCAATATTCAATCTGAAATAGCAAGAGTTTTAAAAGCTTACTGTTTAAAATTTAATTTCGGGTCAATAAACACTTGATAGATTAGGTAAAGGTAGTTAGCAAAATACTTATTGATTAATAAAATTTGGGTTCTGCAATAGAAAATTATACAGTTCAACCCATGGAATAAAAAAAGTCTTCACTTTGACTCATTTTGCTTGTAATTACGCCCAAGGAAACTCAGTTTCCCTCAGCACATAACTAAGCTTTACCTGGTTACCTCGGTCAAAGTCTCGGATGTGCACTTATTTTTGGACCACGGAATACATTTTAGCACGGTATATATTCAGAATACTCTCTAGTCACAATAAACTAGACCACTGACGCCACAGTACATTTGTTACTTATAAACAATGTTACTGTTTCCCGGATTTAGAAGCCGGTGAGTTTTTCACCACCCGCGCAGCAGTTGTGGCTCACTCAGTAGTCAGATAAATCTGACAATATTAGCTCTGCCGGCCAGCCTCAGTGTATGACTTATGGTACCTCACGAGACCAGTAAATCTTTCTATTATACACGGTAAAACATACAACTGTTGAGGGCTAGGGTGCATTCTTCAGGAATCTTTAAGCACACTAATTTTAACTTGGATGACAACTTTATAGTTAAATTGAATACTTCACCTGTTTTTGGAAAAAGGCGTTTTTTGAGAAATGCATGTAGTGGAATGAAAGTGATCCAATCTACAGACTTACTTTAAAAACTGCATGGATTAGCTGACATTTGCGATGGTAAAATGATTCCATTAAACTACCAATATATAAAAATGAATTCAATATAAATAGGTATATTTACCTCTCGTAGACGAATTCTCTTCAAAGTCATATCATTGGTTTATAAAAATCCTTAACTTCCAGTAATTTTTTTTTAAAAGAAAATCAGTACCTTACAAAGATATCATTTAAGATTCATCAACGAAGTCTTCGATCCTAACTCATCTCTGCACAGTTACAGAAAAAACCTATTGGGAAAGTTACTGTTTTCATAGATTATTTTGAGCCTCCTCCATAAACTATTTACAAAAAAAAAAAATAGATACGTTGGGTACATTTAAACCCACTAGCCAATTAATGATATAATTTTGCAATTTAGAACTTAGAAGACATCACATTATATTTTAAACAAATGTTTCACTTAGCAAATGAACTATTATAATCATCCATTTATATTCTAAGACCGTACCGCACCTCTCAAACTTTATTGTGATTATATTGTCCCCGTATTTAGATACAATCCTTTTTAACGAGGAAATTGTATAGAAAGTTGTTTCATTACTAATAAAAATATAGTACAAATTCACTAGTAAACGGCATTCAAAAGTGCTTCAAGACAATTGGAGTTTTTATTATTTTTGTGTTCTCATATTGTGTCATTTTGGGGAGAGATAAAGTCTTTTTTATCGTCTGTAAAAATTGAAGATGCACTTCTTCTAACGCCATCATATAAAATTACACGCAGTTAAATAAAAAAAGTTTGGAATGTTGTTTTTTCCAGAAAATATTTTGTATTTAATATTATTTATTTTTATAAGTTTGCACATATTTTAAAAGTTTATTTTAATTCATAATTATGGTTATTGATACAATTCATTTTAAAGGAATTTCATATATGAAAAGCTAAATCAAAGGCAGTCTAAAAATACTTAAAAGAAGGTGAAATACCATTCGAAATCGAATGTTGAACTTGTATCAAGTTTTATCTGATACTTGAAATAGAAACGTATGAAAGAAGTTGTTGGCGGATGAAATAGGTTTTTGCCGTCACTCAGTTTTTAATCAGATATTTGGAAACCCGTGAGATTATGTTCTGAAATATCTTTTACTAGAGCAGTAGCAAAGTTTGCCTCCTTTAACAAGTTCGGTCGACTTCACATTAATTTTAAACATATACTTCTTAGCATCAAAAAAAGAGTAAATAACAATATAAATAAATAAATACCAAGTAATTCAGGAATAAAAAGAGGATATTTATTGGGCTTATCTATGTCGTTAAATTGCCATAGGACCTAACTCAGAATTTCAATAGGCTAATGACTCTCACAAAAACATAACAAAAATATAATTTAAAGTTATTTGTCACTTTTATTGAAGGGACCGTTTTTCGTATTTGGATTGTTGGTACAGTATTGTATTTCTTGTTCAGAAAATGACTATTCTGACTCAACAAACAAAACTTATCGCTACCTGTTGTAGGGAAAACGTGTTTCTTAATCGTGTTTTGATTGTATTTAATAAAGTTCATCAAATCTTTAAATTACTCATAAATCTTGTTAATTTCTCGTAATTTTGATTAAAGGTGGCACGGAAAGAAGAGTAATCTAAAGAAGACGAGGGGATTATCTAGTCATACGACTCATACAGCCCCATTTTGTTTCCCCATGTAAGAATTGTAGTACGTGATCATAAATTGAGTTAACAATAAGAACATGTACTAATTTTCGTTTATGTTTTTCCCTTTAGTATTTTTCCATAATGTAATGAATTATTTTTAATTATGTTTTATGATAATGTACTTTGTTTTAAAAGTGGTTACTGGGTTATAAACCTTCCACCTACCTATATAATTGTCGTTTTTTGAATAATAAAACAAAACTCCTATCCCCCATTTATACAATATATATTAGTTACAAAAAGTAACATAGCATGCATAATTGTGTTTTTAAATGTCAGATACATGTATTTTATAAAAGAGATAGGAGGTTTTTTACTACCCAGAAACTACATATGAAGTGTAAATTGAAAACATGTCTTTGAGGACCCTTTGAAATGATATGTAGTGTTAAATATTATGCAGTTTAATAATTTTTACTTTTAGGGCTACCAAAGTTGCCAAAAATTAGTATATTACTCAAAATTTTACCCGATATGGTTATGTAATATGTTTGTGTACCAAATTTGACCTGTTTCTTCAGGCGATCGAACGGAAAGAATTGTCACAGAATCACTATGTAAATCTTTTTACTCTTTAAACTCGCACAGCTGATTAAATATACCTCTTATACAGGAGTATTTCTTAAGTTTTCAAACAAATTACAATTTGGGAAAATGTGCCTGTGAAAATCTTTAAAATGTAAATCTGTATTGTTTCAACACAGCTGGGATCACATAACGAACGATCGACTCCGGATGATAAAAAACCCTCAAGTCATTAGCAACGTCCATTAAAACTACAAAGAGACATTTCAGACCCTCGCGAGTGGGCGACACAATTAACGATGCTCCCGGTTTTATTTACCTACGATATTTTTCGCCGAGCTATTTATTCCCGGCGAATATCCATCACGGAAGCGGGGCCGCGGTGACGACGGAGACACGCAGTAGCAACACATCGAGACAGATTATCCACTAATGCCTTGCGTCTTCGGACGGTGAAATACTGGCAAAACATAGGTATACGGGGATAACAATAATCCGAGAATAGGCGCGGCATAAAACAATAGTAGATGTGAGCGAGTTGGCAGGGCGTCGCGACGGTCGGGGCGGGCTCAGTGCGGCGCGAGACGCGGCGCTGGCAGGGCGCGCCACCGGCATGTGACCGAGTGCGTACCATGGCGGACCGTCCGCGCAGACCCAAGTACACCAGGACCGGTAGTAATGGTAGCAGTAGTGTAGATCCCGCTCCGGGCATGGGGAAACCGCGACCCGACGTCAGTCCGGGGGGCTCCAAGGAAGTGCCGGAGAAGAGAAAACCTCGTCCCAAGAGGGAGAGATGGCTCCTGACCCGCAAGACGTGGAGGTACATGGCGGACGCCGGGAGGAGACTGATCCCGGAAGGACTGCAGAACCGCCCGGAGGACGTGCCCAAGATCGAGGCGTACTTCCAGGAAGTGTGTCACAAGGAGCCGAGGTTCTTGTTGTGGAGGAAACAGTCCTACCCGGGTGCCCTGGGGTTCCGCCATCGCGGGAGGTCGAGAGGAGGACGAAAGAAGATGGGAGGTAGCTGCCGTGATAAGACGAGTTCCGCCGATGAAGCTGAGGATATCAAGAAAGGCGCGGCCACCGGTCTGACTCCTCAGCAATCGCGTAAGTTAGGAAGTAAACTCGACCTTAAAAAATTGAAAGAGGACTTTCTCCTCGGCTCATCGAGTCCTCCTCAACAAACGGGTTATCGTCTTCAATCGACAGACAGGACCGGACATCATCAGGTACACAACAGACCTCAATCTCCCGAGGAAGAAAGCCATTTATTTTTAGAAACGCTTGAAAAGTACCTGAAAGAAAAACCCTCTGACCCGAAGGGTCCTAGTACCTCAAAATCGTCTTTTAATCATGAAGAGCTGCTTCAAAAATTACGAGAACATCTGGATAGCATCGAAAGAGCGGCAGCTGAGGAGCGAGCGAGAAGTCTCAGGCCGACCAGTGTTCATTTTGAGGGAGATCACATGCAGAAAATGCTTTTGGAAACGCTTAGGAGACATTTCGGAAAGTCTACGAACAGGGAGAAAGTGATTAGTGATTTACTAACCGATAGAAAATCTCTAGAACGGTTGTACTTCGATCTGAGAAAGTCGCGCGGTTTTAAAAGTGGTCGAAGAAGTGGTGAAAGTGCCGGTGCGGGTTTATATAGTGTTACGAGGTGGAGACCGCCATGGAAACCAAGTGACTCGGGAAATCCTCTGTTTTACCAGGACCTTCGGGAGGAGAACTCGGACGACGAGGAGGTGGACTCTCCGGACTCGAGGCAGAACATCGGCAGCGACGTCTCGCCGGTGTCGCCGCCGCCGGTGATAGAGATAGAGCCGCTGGAGGAACCGCCAGAGAAGTCCTTCGCCACGCAAACTGCCGCCATACCGGCCAGTGTCCTAGTGGCTATTCAAGACGAGTTGAAAAGGATAAAACTCGCGAAAGAAGCCGAGGAACAAAAAGTGGAGGAAGAAACAAGAACGAGACCTCACACTCGTAGAAGCAGCGTGACGGACAATGACGATGTTTCACCGTCGGTCGGAGACACGATTAAAAGGTACCTGAGAATGGCGAGAAAAAAGAGCGTGGACTCGGACAAAGTCGATAGGTTCAAGAGGGTGAATTATGATAAAAACATAAGAAATATTAAACCTAAAGGTGAAATAACCCAGATAGGCGACGATGACGGACTAGATAAGGGGGTTCAAACCGAGGAATCGTGGGTTGTCGCGCTAAAGGAGTTGAAAATAGAGGATAGATTAAGTGACGTTACCAGTCCTCCTGCCGAAGAACACTCCAGTTCCAGGATCACCAGTTCCAGAAGCAGTGTAGACACGGGGGTCGAAGACCTCTCGTCCCCGCCCCACACTCCGATACCTCCGACCAAATCGCCCTCGGGAATATTACAAACGGGTCAGACTTTCTTGTCGAACCTTTTACACCAGAAGTCGCGTAACACTTCCTCTGTGTCCGCAGTGCCCGGCGCCATGCAGAAGTCCAAGTCTTCGTCCAGCGTGGTCCACCAGGGGAGTCGGCTGGTCGCCAAGAAGATTTGGAAGTCGAGGTCCAAGAGTCAGACGCGCGCCACCCCCTCGGCCACCTCGGCGTGGACTCCTCAGGTAACCAGTGGTGCTCTAACGCTTCTGTGCCCAGTGTCGTGCCCTAACCACTCGAGTGTTGTTATCATACGTGTTGGACTGACAGTGATCAAGCATGGGTTTTGTGAAAGGAAAGTAAGCTTAGTTTCGTTTGGTGAGTGAACTAATCTGTGTTGTAAATAGTCATTAAGTTTTGTAGAAGTGTATAGTTTGATTTTAGTTTACTTGTATTTTTTGTAAAATTTTTCATGGTATTTATATTGTAGATTGCAGAATCTAAAATAGCTTAAAACTACTAATTTTTAAGTTTTGTAGGAAAATACTGAATTACTTATTGAATGTTAGACAATGCATTATTTTGTCATTTTATTACTAAAACCCTAAAGTACAAATGTAATTTGTTTTACATTTGTTTATAGATGTTTAAACTAAATATACTTATATGCAACATCAAATACTATTATGATTTATTATATATATTAAACTTAATATAATATATAAAAGTAATTTTGAATTGAGTAAAGTCTTTAGAGGGTAAACTAGAGTATTTTTATCAGCGTATTTTTATTTATTTGCAAAAGATATATGAATATTTTAATCACATACAGTACTGTTATTATACTTGGAATACACTCAAATTATCGTTTTGATAACATCGACTTTTCTATTAATTTCCTAATTAATTTCCTATTGATTTCTATTAATATGATTTAGAACCATTTGCATTACTATGAGTATTTTAAGACACTGGTTCCTGAAAATATGTTTGAACCTAAAAAACTGAGTAAATATACATCAGGTTAATGTTAAGTGTGTTTTGTCATCACATTCATTCACAATGAATCTGCAAATCGGCAATATACGATTCCCTCGAAGCACAAGCTATACTAAATTCTATGTAAAACTATAGGGTGTGTTTTTTTAAGGCAACCCAAAACTTTATTTTATCAGAGAAAGGATTATTTCCCCCCAAGATCCCCGGATTTGACCACACTATATTATTTTCTTTGGGGATACATAAAAATTAAGGCCTACAAAAGCAATTCACAGCATATTCAGTACCTCAAAACAAACAAAACAAATGTAAAGCAAGAAATATAAAGAGGTACCAAGCAATACGTGTTCGGGAATTTGATGGAGAGAGCATAACTTCATACAAATGCCACTGGCGAATTTTTTGAGCACATAAGGTAAACTAATTGTGGTCAAACTTAAATAATAGATTGTAAAAACGTAAAGATCCATAAACCAATACTTATTTCATATGTGCATTATTCAATCTTAAAAATGGTTTGCGTTAAAAAAAACACCCTGTGTTAATGCCCTTAAAGTCATTAACGTAAATCATCAAATCAAAGTCGAGATTGATTCTAAGAAGGTTAACCTCCTTTTAATTGACTGTTCCGATTAAGGAATCGAAAAATGAACAGTAGTAGAAATAGCAGATTATGCACTGATGCATATTTTTCAAAATTTCGAATATTATAGCATTGACACTATCTTTGGATTGATGTTCCCAACATTAACACCATTTAGCGTAGATAAGGAGGAGAATATTAGTATAAAAAAATGCAATGTACATAGATTTGTTAGGTCCTCACCTGTTATTTGTTTTGTATAGATTCAAAAATTGGTTTAATTTATTTAACGAAATAAACCCTTTTTACATTAGCTGTACTCCTCTCAATAAAATATTTCATAAAAAACCAGCAGCGTTGTTTAACCTTCTTTTTAATTATATGGTTAGTGATTTTTAAGCCTTTGTTAAAAACTTATTTCGGTGGTTATGATATTTAAATAATATTGCAAACTAATTTGCAGAGAATAGTCTGTTATTTTGGACTCACAGAGAGAAGTTGTAAATTTTGTCAATTATCATATCAGAGTGTTGTATCTCAAAGTAACTAGAGCATACATAACCAAAGAAATAAAAATGTGTCATGTTTAACAATAGTAATTTCATTCTTAAAATTACTTTTTTGTATTTGTTATATTAAAAATCAGAGAGTTACTGCAGAGGGTGCTTACATTGCGGACACATCCAATGTAGCAATCAGTACATCTAATGAGTTAGGTTAACGATGTAAGGTGTATATTTTTTTATTTTTTGCCGCTTTAACAAAATACATGTAGGTACCCTCTTAGTTCCACGTTCACCATTCAGTATAGAATTTCCATGTCTCAAACGGTAAATTAGGTCGTACTAACCGTATTAAATAATAATCAGCTCATGAGTTTGTATTCACCAAATACTGATACAATAAACAAGTTTGGGCTAAACTTTGGACTCCGTCTCCACCGTTAAAATCGAAGTTTAAATATTTTTCCAATTTCTTCGATAAATAATCGATTTCCTTTATAAACATAGGTCTATGTTTATTTTTATTGATGTGAAACTTATTTGAAATTAGCAATTTAGGTTACTGTTTTAACCGTTTATTAAAATATCGGTTTCAGTTAGTTCTTTTACTATCCTAGAAACTGACAAACCTAGAGTCAGTCACTCAGTCATGAATTGCAAAAATGTGATATTACAATGATTCTAGGGATGAGACGTGATAGGAGTGATGGATGTATTTGGCAGTGTAACCAACATGGATGTAGGTAAATAGGTAAATGGTTTGAAAATTCCAGTAGGTCGTCGAGTAACATTGAATTTAACTTATATGTGGAGGTATAAGTTTACTCAAATGCAGATAAATCACGAACCCCAGCATTTCATCAGCAACTTGCGTTACCTGGTTCTACAGTTGAAAGTTTCTACAATAATTCGACACGAACCTAGGCAATTGTATTCGTCGGTAGTACCGAAGTGTTGTGCAAAGTGTATTTTTCAATGTTAAGAATGTGCAGCTAAAGTTTATGTACTTACACAGTAATTGTAACCATGTTTTTTGTTATCTTTAATGTTTAATTTCGATTAAACCTGTTATAATTATTGTTTATTTTCAAAACCATCATGCAGATAAACCTATAAATGATCATCTGAGGAGGCTTTAAATTCTCGTTTCGATGATAATAATATTATCGAAATGTTGTTTTGGTTCACATAATTACGATTGTAAATATCGAAAAATATAGATTTTTACTTCGTATTAACGGTTTAGACGAATCCTAAAGTTTCACCCATGTTTACCCTGCAAAGATGATAACAGTAATCTTTACTAATCTAACTATCTAATCTATCTAAAGCTGACTGAAAGGTTAACAAGTCACTTAGAAAAACAAAACAAAAATATACTTCACACACAAAATATGATAAAATATAGCTCGAAAACAAACAATTTAAAAGTTATTGCTGCTGGCTATTACGAATTGTTATGAAAAATAATTAAAGAAAACTCACTGTCCTAAGCAATACAGCTTGTTCTAAAAGTGAACAATTGTTTCGCCCCTGTTTATCCACGGGCATCATCAACGCCATGATCTGGTTATGGCGATGATGACACCCCTGGATAAAATGGGGGAAACAATTTTTCATACTTGTGTTAATTGGATTGCTTAAGACGGTGAGTTTTTCCATTAATTTAAAGGTTTACACGAAGTAACTTAGCATGAAAGTAAAAGCGCTACTAACCACAAAATTATCTATGTAAAAAGCTAAGGTGGAATACAATTTTTGCTCTTAATTGTCTCGGTGCTGTTAATTAGAAAAAGGTTCAATTGGTACTAGTTCTTGCTTACCTTTACCCAAGCACTAGTACCGATTGAAATAGTGAAAAAACTGATTAGTTATCAATGAAGGATACGAAGAGCAACAAGATGTATCTTTGATAGTTTTCCGAAACACTTTTATAATACAAAACTAGCTGATACACGTGGCTTTGCTCGCTGAAAGGAAAGGATAGCTATTTAAAATTAAATTATACTATACAATATGAAAATTTGCAAATTAACGAACGGAATTATTTATTTTAATCAATTATTAAATGTGTAACGTAAATTTTAAGCGCACGGTTACACCCTTAAAATAAATGAGACCTTAACTTTTATTTTTTGCAAAATTGTGATATTATTATAAACTTAATCTACAGTAAAATCCTAACAAACTGGATAGAGAATTTTCAAGATATTTAAAAAAGCCAGAGTTGTAAATTTTTTTCTTGAAATATTAAAAAAATAATTTTATGAAAAAACAGTCCAATTCTACAAATTTCTAATTTCAATTTTTTTGTTACTGCTTTTATCATTGGTTTCACGTATCATTTTGTCAGACTCTTTAAACTGAAAATGAATCTACCATTGAATTTGTGACGTTTCTTTGCATTTTTTTCGACCGTTGCTTAAATAGAGCAATGAAAAAACGCAAAATTTAAAATACAAAATGTCTTGTCTCATGATAAAAATAAATTTAATATTAATTTTATACTCAAATAACAATTTATTACAATGAATTAATCTTAACAAACTATGACATTATCTAGGTTTTTGATAATTTGATAAAAAATATGTATCTAAGTTTTTACTTTTTATTTTTGGACCTTCTAGTACAATTTTTAAATTTCAATTGAAACTTTACTTGGACCATCTTGGAGCTACGTTGAAATACTTTTTCTGGAATATCCTGTACATTTTCAGGTTCTGATTCCTGGATCAGGGCTTAGCAAGTCCTGCATTTTTAATTTTCACAGAATTCCTTGATTTTGTTGACTTCAAAGTGTTAAAATAACATTGGTAAAGTCCCTTTCTCCAATAGCAAGGGCGTATAGCAATAAGGGTTTAGAAAAATGAATTTAACCACGTTTAAAGTTAAATTCAAGCGTAAGATGGACCAAATATTGTTTGGGAACATATATAGAGTAAGAAGGAATAAAAATCATAGAATGTGTTTTTGACCCTAACCTTTTAAAACTTGCTGTCCTCTAAAATTTCGATTGGAAAGATAAGGCCCCTTTTCCCTTGGTGAGTCACATATTATACAATTTTTTATAGGTTTATTTATGAAACGTTTGAGATAGGAACCCGCGACTTTTATTTCTGGAAGATAAAACTCGATAACAAATGTTTAACGTGTGTCTTATACGTGAATAAGTGGAAAATAATTGTATAGGTGTTTCTAGGTTAAGCATTTGTCCAATACAGTAGGTGGACGGGTAGTCAGAGTCACCCCGTTTATAAATTTGAATTTTTAATGAACAAGGAGGTTTGAATACGGCAAGAATTAAAGAAAACTCAAATTTTATTATAAAAACAGTGATTGAATAAAAAAAAGAAAAGCATTTGGTATTGATGTTTTGAGACTAAAATTAAGGATAAATATAGATCCAAAAAACATCTACATGCACAATTGCAGTTGTGAACAACGAATAAATCGTAAAAGTCTTAATTAGTTAATCTGAGAATGGTTACTTCATCTCAACACTATGCAGTTCATTTAAGCGAATTCAAAAATTCCAAATAACGTATTTAAACATAAAAAGTTCATATGTTTTCATATCTTGAAAATAACTTCAATGGTCGCCAGCAGAGCTAAACGTGTTTAAGAGAAGTATTTGCATTAATTTGTTCAAGTATTTATATTACTTGAGTAAAAGTTATAACTTGCTCTTAACTCAATTCCGAATATAATAACAATGACAATTAATCCGTTTTTAGATGTAAATAGTACAATATTCACTCCATAAATAATGCCACATAAAGATTCTTGTTAATGCTATTTTTTTATCCAAGGGGGATGCATTAAAACAGCACAATCATTAATAAGATATATTAACCATAACTTGGAATAATCGGGTAGTTAAACAAAGTGTTGAATTATGGTCATTAAAAAGCCACAAAATACGGAGGAGGGTCTCGAGGAATGCGCTGGCAGGCGCGGCGGGCCAAGAAATATGAACCGGAACGCGAACATGAACATGCCCGCCCCCGGAGCTCTGAACATCTGAGCCTGCCTTTGTTGAATGCTTGGCTGTGCGAAAGAAAAATATTCGTATCACTCCATTGTGTTGTGGTTCTGGTGAACTAAGATTCCGACCCGACTTTCATGTAGGTTGTGTAGTATATTTGCAAGGCAAGTATAGTAACTTACGCTTAATTTTGAATCCAACCCAAGTCCCAGTATCCTCCTACCCAAGTCTATTTCTGGAAGTCCATGGATGATGAAAGAGTGAAAACTCTCTGTGCAATAGGTATTAAATTTTACAAGTATACATTTAGGTGAATTTTTAATACCAAAACATCCATGCACGTCATACCAGGGACAATTATATATTACATCTTCCCCAACAAAGGTTGCCTAAAATGGGCAATTAATATATGATTAATTTTACTAAGTTTTTCAACAAGCTCCTCTGCTCTGCACACATTTTATTTGTTCAATAGATATTTTAAACTGTTACCAGGCTTTTAGGAAAACTATTGTTATGCGAAGGTAGTACGCCGAAACATACCATTATGATTACTAGTTGTAGCCTAGACACCTGTAAAATATTCAATAATATTTATTTACCTTTTACGGTAGCCAAAGGTGTCCGTATGAATTCTGCTGCGAGACGCAGTAGAAAATTGGGCAGTTTTAACTTGTGCTGATACGCGACTGATGATGTGTTGCAATTAACACGAAACGCGTCTCGCAGCAGAATTCATACAATTGGACACCTTTGGCTACCGTAAAAGGTAAATATTATTGAATACCATTATGATTTTTCTCTCATATTACCACGTATTTTTCAAGAACGTAATAAAGTTAGGTTAAACCTGAGCGTTGTATTATATAATGTAATTGTGACCATTGGCAATATACTTTTTGATTCTTTGTCAGCGCCATATTTTGCTTTTGTATTCGAATTGAGGGGAGCAGCCGAATCATTTTTGTCTAGTTTATGCTGGACAATCTTCTAAAGTGTTTTGGATTACTTGTTTATGCGTCCAAATTTACCGATATACTCTGAAAGAATTATTCATAAAATTGTCTTTCTGTTAGGATAAAGAGATCACTCTACAGAAAATTCCCTAAATTTCAATAGCAGACCTGAAATCGTGAGCTCTTTTTTGAGCACATTTTAAAGTAAATCTAAAAACAACAACTTTTTAATAACAATCGTAAGCAACCTTTAAATATTAACATTTCAAAGTGTACCTAACTGACAACATAAGAATTAAAAATAAGAGTATTTATAGGCTCAAGAAATTGCAGTGCTATAACGAACATGCAACACTTTAATGGCCTAACATTATTTAGCTCTTTAAACATGTAATTAATGTTTACATGCATGTAATACATTTAGTACAATAATATATGTAATTTTCGGCTTTCTCAAAGCGCCCCTAGCCATTAATGTAATCCTTTGAAGAGTTTTTGGTTTTGTTTAGTAAATTGTAAAAACACCATATTTATATCATATTCTAACTTTTATAAACGACGAGTGTTGTAAAAACCGTTCATTTATAATAATGTTTTAAACACTAGTAAGTTCTCTAAAATTTCTATGCCATTTTTTAACGATCCAAAGTACAAGTGGAAATGATACAAATGAATGAAGGAATATAGATAAAGGAAAACGGCATCAGTCTAAAGGTTAAAACTTGTGCTTATTAATTATGTGTTACTGTATTTAATTAGTTATACAAGTTCAACGCTTCTCTTGTAGACACGCTGTGGATTGTTAAAAATTATTCTATAAATCTGAGTTGTGACCACTCGGAATATTTGGGTTATGGAAAAAGCTGAATCATGGTAATTAAAAAGCAACAAAAACAAATACGCAGGTGGGTCACGAGAAGTGCGCAAAATACTCTATTTCCTTTGCTGTATTTTCAATAAAGTGTAAACCAAACATAAATAAT
Organism: Flexamia atlantica; assembly: GCA_035578135.1. Taxonomy (NCBI): domain Eukaryota; kingdom Metazoa; phylum Arthropoda; class Insecta; order Hemiptera; family Cicadellidae; genus Flexamia; species Flexamia atlantica. Next base: position 36,840,515 of record JAQJVK010000002.1, on the reverse strand, counting down.
TTTTATTTTTCTTGCTGTTTGTTAGACTAAAATCTCCCGTTTGAAATGATATAAGTCAATTTTAAGTATAGGTAAAAGTAAAAAAAATAATTACTGGGCCCTTACAAAAATAATGACTGGATGTACCTAAATAAAAAACGTCTTACAACACTTAAAAATATATTTACACTTATACTGTATTTACATACATGATGGTAAATATACAAAAAATGGTGGAAATTTGGACCTGATGATTGGAATGACCAACAGAAATCGATTGCTATTTTCCTCCATTTTTTATATTTACCATCTTGTATGTAAATACAGTATAAGTGCACATATATTTTTAAGTGCTGTAAGACGTTTTATATTTACATCCAGTGAATACAACCACACGTATCATGATAATCAAGAAATTATTTAAAAATAATGATAGTTTTTTCTGTTATGGATTGTGTATTACAAAATATTCTAATCGTAGGTTTTTATTGAGGGGTCGAGGGGTCATTTCAGTGCAGATCGAGTTCGCTTACAAATAAAACAGCGGCATGTTCGTGGTCAAATAGTGGTTCATGTTTGATTACCAATGGAACCGGCTACCGGAAAACAGCAGCATTTAAAACTAGAAACAATCGTTTGACAGTTGTTTTTAAACTTCATATATACTATTATAATTATAATAAATATTTATATTCTACTCAATGATGAAGACTTTAGATTCGATTATCGAACTCTATGCGGTAACTATTTTAGGTCATTGGAAATTTACGCATTCATGGTGTTTTAAAAGGAATGTGGTGTTTAAAATTAAAGAGGATGGTTTCTAGCTTTTTTATCCATGCAGCTTAATGTTGTCAAGATACGTTAAGTAATGAGCGAAATAGGCAATTTTATCTATTTTCTACAAGGGTAACTTTGGGGTGGTGTTTACTTGAAACTAAATTTCTTATCAATTTTCTCACTTCATCTGTTTGACATAAATATGCGTGGCCGATTCTAAAGTTGTTGAGGTCTTAAATTAATCGAAATAGAATTGACTCTAATTTGGGCTATTGATGATTTCAATTGGTTGAACGTGAGAAGAGTAATAAGTCTTAAACTATAAACAATTAAAAAAATTATATTATCATTATATTAATCATAACAGCATTTTCCAATTTTCATGAATGAATGAATTGAATGAAAGCGAATTTTGTACCAATTCATTTAAGTCTTTGATGAGGATTGTATCTCTTTTTGAGCATGAGATATAAGTCATTAACCGAAGACAAAATAATAAAATATAATATCTTATGTCGAATAAAGGATTATAACTCAGGTTAGACTCATCCGAGTTCTATCAATAGCTCAAATAAAAGCCAATAGCTTATATACTAATTCATTTAAGGCTTAATAAGGATTGTATCTTTTTAAGAACTTTGGATATGAGTCCTTAACTAAGGACACAACTCTACTATAATTACATTTTATATTGAATAAAGGATTATTATTCTCCTTAGAATTGCATGCTTTTCGTGGTCAATAGCTCAAAGGAAAGCCAATAGCTTACCATTTAATTTAAGACTTTAACGAGGATTGTGTCTAATTTAGAACTTGAGATTCAAGCTAGCATTAAAACTAGCATTCAATCTTTAGTCTTCAACTAAAGATTGAATGCTAGAACATAAAATTTTATGTTGAATAACATAACATACCTCGGCTTAAACTTGTCCTATTTTAATGATTAATAGCTCCAATTAAAGCTAATATTTTACTGTTTGGTTTTTAATCAGACAGAAGTTTGTATCTTATTTAAAATCCGAGATATACAATCTTTGCTAAACACTGATGTCAGAAAAATAACATTTTATGATTTATAAAGGTATCATAAACTCATCTCTGATGTAAAAACTCTGTTTTAATTGATCGGTTTCTTAGATGGAAGTCAAAATATTACTGAGTATTTTAAGACTAGAACGAACAACGTGTTTTGATTACATCAGGAGTTATAGGGAAAATAATCCAAAAAAATCCTAAACAAATATTCTAAGCTCGAAACGTTCATAATAATTATAGAGGAAATTTGTTTGTTAATTTATTGAAAACGAGTCAAGATTTTCAAAAATAGATTTCGGCATTATGAACAGTGCGAAAATCTAGTTTGTAATGTGTCTCAATACTATGTTTTCATTAGAAAACAATCATTTCATCCAATATAGCGGATCCAAGATGGCAGGTTTTTTTTACCCACGTAAAGTGAAGTTGTCACCTCCCTTCAATTATCGGTAGTGGTAAAATTATCACCAGATTCACTTACACATCACCTATGGCCTTTATTTCCTATATCTTAAATGATTATCACCTAACTAAAGATTGAATGCTAGAACATAAAATTTTATGTTGAATAACATAACATACCTCGGCTTAAACTTGTCCTATTTTAATGATTAATAGCTCCAATTAAAGCTAATATTTTACGGTTTGGTTTTTAATCAGACAGAAGTTTGTATCTTATTTAAAATCCGAGATATACAATCTTTGCTAAACACTGATGTCAGAAAAATAACATTTTATGATTTATAAAGGTATCATAAACTCATCTCTGATGTAAAAACTCTGTTTTAATTGATCGGTTTCTTAGATGGAAGTCAAAATATTACTGAGTATTTTAAGACTAGAACGAACAACGTGTTTTGATTACATCAGGAGTTATAGGGAAAATAATCCAAAAAAATCCTAAACAAATATTCTAAGCTCGAAACGTTCATAATAATTATAGAGGAAATTTGTTTGTTAATTTATTGAAAACGAGTCAAGATTTTCAAAAATAGATTTCGGCATTATGAACAGTGCGAAAATCTAGTTTGTAATGTGTCTCAATACTATGTTTTCATTAGAAAACAATCATTTCATCCAATATAGCGGATCCAAGATGGCAGGTTTTTTTTACCCACGTAAAGTGAAGTTGTCACCTCCCTTCAATTATCGGTAGTGGTAAAATTATCACCAGATTCACTTACACATCACCTATGGCCTTTATTTCCTATATCTTAAATGATTATCACCACTTTGAAAATTAGGCACTTCCGGTGATAAAACTTGGGTAAATTCTTAGTATGTCGTTCAGCACGTAATAAACGACAGAAAACTTCAGCAGCAATTTTTCAGCAGCAATTCAGATAGCAAATTTTCAGGGTAAAACTCTATCTAAATATTCAAAAATATTCGATCGTAAGGATAGAATATTGTATTAGGCCTAATATTGTATTATTGTACTGTATTTTGTTAGTTTGTGATGGTATTTGGTGTTATCACTGTATTTACCATTATATTAATAATGAGGTCTTTTTAGGTATTTTCCAAAGAGTTTGAACAGCGGCCATTTTGAAGCGCGATTGCTTCTTTTGGCCAGACTTTTAAAATGATGTACAAATTAACCTACATATTAGGTTAATTTATTAAAGTAAATTAACCTAAAAACTTACCCATCGAAGAATTCAGTTATAAATTTAAATTATACCTTATTAAGTAAACATTATATTCAATAGAAGAATTTTTCGAAGATCAACATCAAAATTAATATGTCAATAAGTATAATCAATATAATCCAAATTTAGTTTTAAGAATAAAATTTGTAATGCTGATGCAAAATTTTGTCAAAGCAAATAAATATTATTATCATGCTAAAATTTAAGGAAATTTACTTACTCCTTTTGGGCTGTTTCTCCATTAGAATAAAAAATGTTTCGTTGTAAAAATAGTTTCAATACATATAAAATTATATACTAGGTAATCATATGAATCTTACAACCGATTTCGATACAAAATATTTATTTAGATTTTTCAAAACTTTTTTCTACCTTGTAATTAGAAAGATAATTGATTAGTTTAATTAAACAAATATGTTGTAAACGTTTAGCACAGGTTTGAGTAAAAATCCAGACCTAAAGTGTTTGTCTGCAAGGCCTTTTAAATGGCACTAAAAATTATAAGATCAAATGTAACTGGAATTTATCTTCTTAATTTAACTATTATTCTTCAAATTTATCAAAACTCATCCCAAACAAGGAGTTTGTATGACCGCATGTATTTTTCCAAATGACTTTATTTGATATAAACAAAATGGATATATTAAGTATTTTAACTTTTGATAAAATGAAGGATTTTTTCAATAATTGTTGTGAGATACTCACAAGCCCTCAACATGAATCCAACAACTCTAAACCTTGTCAAATGTCTCAAACTTGACATATAACAACAAACATTGCTTTTACAGGACTATTTCCATAAAGGTCTGTCTTGCAAACAATAAAATAATAAAGTTGGACACAAAGGCATCAGTTATAAAGCTAAAAATCAACATAACAATCAAATGATTGGTTAAAATGACTGTGAGCCGCTCCAAGATATAATATTTCTCAGATGCGCATTTAAATTTTGTCTGAGAAATAGAATGAATAGAAAACAATTGCCCTTGATTCGCCTTTATCGTCAATGAATCAAGCCTCAATGGCACCATACGCGTCTTGCCATTAGCTCACTAATCCAAAGGAAATTCGTTAATGTAATACCAATTCGTGTTCGAAAGACACGCAAAGCAAACGATGTACATACGATCGTCGCGTGAGTTCGAGTTTTAGCATGTACTGGAAGAAATTTCGGCATTTAAAAATCCCCGACACACATTCTGACAGATAAAAAAGACTCACAATCAATCAGTTAATTGTGCATACAGCCTCCAGTTGCAAACAGTAAACTAGACAAAATGATAGGTCCTATTATACTCTAATCTGAAGGGTTACTAATTTCAGCAAACGGTAAATATATGGCAGGATTGTGAACATTATTAATTTTACACTTTTAGGAATTTTGTAATAATTGTATTCATATTTGGTAAGATGGGAGTTTGGCTGCTGAATGTTCCCATAAGGGAACAGCGGATCTAACTTCTTAATTTTTCATATTAAAATACAGGGTTTTTTTAAAAACGCAACCCAAAACCTTATTTTATCAGTGAAGGATTATTTCCCCCCAAGATCCCCGGATTTGACCCCACGATATTGTTTTCTTTGGGGATACATAAAAAGTAAGGTCTACTAAAACAATTCACAGGATATTCAGCACCTCAAAACAAACAACAAACTTTATGCAAGAAATTCAAAGAGGTACTCTGCAACACTTGTTTGGGAATTTGATGAAGAGAGCATAACTTTATACAAATGCCAATGGCGGATTGTTTGAGCACTTAATGTAAACTAAATGTGATCAAACTTAAATAATAGGTTGTATAAATTGTAAAGATCAACAAAACAATACTCATTTTCTATTTATATGTGCATTATTCAATCTTAAAAATGAGTTGCGTTAAAAAACCCTGTATTTAATTTTAAAGGAATCAGGTAATATATGAATATATGTTAGGATTGTGAACATTATTAATTTTACAAATTTAGGGATTTTCAAGTAATTTTATTCATATTTGATAAGATGGGGTTTAGTGAAGACTTGAATCTAAAATAAATTGTAATAAAAGAATAATTTTGAGGTGCTGGTTAATATGGTATTTGGTTTAATTTTGTATCAAGTTTTGTATGTATTTGTGCTGCCAACTAGTGGAAGAAGGACTAGAAATATTTGTTTGTGCCTAAGAACTCTTCCCCACACTTAGACATTGGTCTTGTGGGGAATAATTTCCTTTTTGTATGGTTAATAATTTTGTATATAAACTTATTTATTGGAAATAAATAATCTTGAATCTTGAAATATTCGCATTGGAATAAAACAAAGTGTTTGTATTATTACTTATTAGCAATATTTAAATGAGTATTTACTTGAGTTTTTCTACGCCAGGAGAACTTGTTAACTTCTTAATTTTTCATACTAAACTTTTTAATTTTAAAGGAATCCCCATCCCTACCCAAAAGGATTGTCCGTTCACCCATTTCCATTCCTTCCTGTTACTCATTTTTATATATTCTATTAATTACCCTTTGATAACGTATCAAACAGATTAAATAAATCCGATTTCCACTCTGCTGTCTTTTAAATTACCTAAAAAACGAAATTGTGGGGCATTTTAAAAAATCTAGCTGATTTGTGACGTCACAATAACGTCGTCAGGTGTTCATCAAAACGGTTTTAAGAATGATTGGCGTATTTCTATTAAAATCGGATGAAAAACAGAAAATAAATTTTACCACCCAAGATTACAACTTTGTTTTTACTTTCATTTAAAAATTTCAAAATTGGAATTGCTAATCACGCATTTGCATTTATCATTCTTCTTGACCATGATTCTACTCGTAACTGAGCATGATGTTGTGAGAACGGTCTCCTCAGTTACTTCCACCTGGACGATGAGCCGCTACTTCATTGGAGTGGTGGGTAATTAAAGGAAATATGAGGTTAGTCTAGATTTTAATGTATCTCCAAATACTAATAAACAGCTTTAACCTCATGCTGATGATACGTGTATAAAAGAAAATTAAACGTTTGCTCATGAGTTGAAAAAAATATCGTTTTCCAATTACTTTGATCATACTTCGTTCCTGTTAGTTTTAACTCTCAGATCTCAGTGATTATTGAACGAATTTATATGATTGTTGTGTCATATTATAAGGGCGAATTGTAGATCTGTTGAACTTCGCTAGCCTTTGGTTTACGTTAGATACATTAGATACATTAGTTGAAATGGCGACCTACCCAGGTATGGTATTTTAAGCCAAGTATGAATGACAGATGAGTGAAGGATGATTGTGGCGCGATCTTGTAGACTTGTTACTGACTAAGGTCGACATATTCCTTAGGCAGGACTGTTAATTAATAACCCAACAGCCAATGGCAACTAAGGGACCTACATTTTTACGTGGGATCCGAACCACGATTTCGCCTCGGTTAACAATTTACGAACTGGTCTAATTATGAGTCTAATCATGAACGAGTACTCAATAGTGCGGACGTTAATCCCCACTAAGGAACACCGCGTTCACAAGCCATCTCTCATAACTATCCACAATTCGTGACCTCCAAGTAGCTGGATTACAGGACACGCCACCGTCCCAGTTGTAAAGACATTTGAAGATTCAATAAATAATGGAATAGTTAATTAAATATTTTCATCACCTGTTGGTCCTGTACTAATCACAGAATAAAACAAAGATAAACTATAACAACAAATTTACAAACTTTTAAAATGTGATTGTAGTTGAAAGCGAAGCTGTAATTCTTGTGCATTTCGGCCCTTGCTCGACTGACGCTCTACGGCATAAACGTCACCTGCAGACACGACTTGGTCTCGGTCCAAATCACTTGCATTCTGACTCACATGCACACTTGCACGCTGATGTTCAAGACGCTTGTTGAAACATTTAAAAGGCATAGTAGTTATTATGCTCTTCAAGTTGAACTGCTGTGTTATGCATTTGGTTTTGTGTCTAATAAGAACACACACTTGAACATGTTTATGCAGCAAAGAGAACGTTTAGGGACTTGCGACATTATTTGATGAAATAATTGACTCTGTAAAGATAAGTGGAAATGGGAAGAAAAATACAGACCAGTTGAAGAAGTTAAAAAGTAAATTATAAATCTTTGAGAAAATGATAATTTGGAGAGGTAAAAAACAAATTTAAAGGAGAAAATTGACCCTCTACATTAAAGACAAGGTTACTAATATTCCGCTTCTTAATGATTTTGCATAACGTGGCACTGTAGTTAAAAGGACGCCACCAAATATGCAGAATTATATAGACCACTCAATAAAAACGGATATTTGCACCTTGGAATCTTATTTTAGTTGGTAGCTATAGTTGGTTTTCAGGTTAACCATACATGCAGGATAGGTAAAATAAAATATAGCAATTCTACTTTTGTTGTGTTCATGTGTTTATTAAACGTAAATCTGTTATATTTTTTAGAATCATCATGAGATCGTTATATTATAAGGTTATAGTACATATTAAACTTCCAAGATGCTATCTAATTTGAAATACATGGTTTTGGATTTCTAATACTGCACGTTGAATAGTAAGATGACGTATTTTTGTGCTTAAGATATAAAGAATTTTGTTATGTAAAAATATTGATATCGAACTTCTTACGAAATTTGAGAGAGAGTGAACAATCTGTTTTCAAAGAAAACCTAAATGAGGTTTATTGAGATACATCTAAATTCTATGTACATATAAGAAGTCATAATATGTGAAATTACTTGGGCTGAATTCTGAATGAAGATTCAGCTTGGAGTTTGTTTGAACTTGCAGCTACGTGGGGTCTTAAAAAAATGCAACTATTATTTTGTTTTACAACAAAGGTCATATTCATGCATATCCGTCTTATTTTAGTGAAGTTAAAAATTACTTTCCCAAAACCTCGTTCAGTTTGGCCGAACAAAAATATACTTGTGTATAAAAGACCTGACTGAAAATTTTGCTTTTCTCAATTACAAAACTATCAAAAATTAAGTAATTAAAAAAGCTACTAATCTAGAAGACTTGGATCTTGTAGGGGGGTCACCTGTGATATTCTCATCAGCAAAGTGCTCCCGTTCATGCAATAAAAACTCATCTTTAACTGTTGCTGACTTATCCTTGCACGTTGCAGGACAACTGTCAGTGGACCAAGGAGGTCAGTGGACAACTGTCTGTGGAGGTAATGCCGCTGCTGGGGGGTCGGTGGAGGAGGTGGCGAATGCTTTTAATGAGTTTTTTGTAAGTGTAGGGCAAGATTTAGCAAGTGCGTTGCCTCCTACTACCGGTCCGCCAGTGGTGGACGACAACGACCACAAGGTGGGACATGTATTCCAGTTGTTGCCGGTCTCTGAGGGCCTGGTGGATCAATGCGTCCGGGAGATGCGGGGGAACTCGGCTCCGGGACCTGACGAGATTCAAACCAAAATTCTGAAGAAAAATATTGCGTTTTTAATTCGACCTATTACTCATATCATCAACTCAAGTATTTCTTCAGGAATTTTTCCAGAAAATTTGAAATTGGCAAAAGTCACTCCGTTATTCAAAACTGGTTGTAAATCGGATTTCAACAATTATAGACCAATTTCTCTACTAAGTGTGCTGTCTAAGATACTTGAAAAATGTGTTAAAACTCAACTTCAATTTTATATGGAAAATAATTTAATCTTTTCTCGCTGTCAGTTCGGATTTAGAAAAAATAAAAATTCAAATGATGCTTTGTTCAATTTAAATAAAGAAATAATGGAAAATATAAACGCGAACAAAAAAAACTTATTAGTCTTTATAGATCTAGCCAAAGCATTCGATTCTATCGATAGGAATTTTTTAATCGGAAAATTAAATTGTGTAGGCGTGCGCGGTACCACACTCGAGTGGTTCAAAAGCTACTTGAGCCAACGTTGTCAAACAGTAAACATTTTAGGCAAGCAAAGTGACATCAAGCATTATAATTATGGGGTAGTTCAAGGTAGTACTCTTGCTCCTTTGTTATTTTTAATCTACATTAATAATCTGGACAAAATTAATATTCAAGGGAAGTTGTACTTGTTTGCAGACGACACGGCGATTCACTTCACGGGTAATGATTGGCAAGAAGCTTTTACGGCGGCGTCAACTGATGTAACTTTATTAAAAAAATGGTTTGACCAAAATATTTTGACAATGAATGTAGGGAAAACTAAATGTTTACCGATCTCGTTGCGTCATGGAGCTGAGCCGCCCGCGGACCTGATCGTGAGGGTTCACTCCTGCGGGGATCCGTCCTGTACCACCTGTGCCTGCCAGGTCATTGAACGCGTTGATCAATATAAATATCTAGGCGTGATAATAGACAAGCAGCTTAGATGGGCTAAACATATTGAACATCTTAAAACTAAAATAAGAAAAATGATTTTTGTTTTTCGTGAATTGAGCCACATTTTGAATGAAAAGGAAATTAAGTCAGTTTATTACGCCTATGTCCAATCTATAATTAGTTACGGAATTTTATCCTGGTGAGGAACATTCCAAACAATAATTGAACCTTTAGCCGTAATTCAAAAAAGCATAATCAAAGCAGGCCTTAGGAAACCAAAGCAATATCCTTCTGATCAGCTTTTCCGAGAATCTGGTTTATTAACCATAAAACAACTTTTTAGGAAAGCTATTCTTGTCTATTTACATTCTAATCCAGAGGTAATTCTTACTCCAATAAACCACCCGTACAGAACTAGAAATTTTCAAATCATTGGCGCGCAGGTCCCCAGAATTTTTAAATCAATTAATAAAACCAACTCTTTTTACTTAGCTAACACAATTTATCGAAATGCCCCACCCGAGATAAAAGACCTGGCGGCATCACGGAATGTGTACAAGAGACGGGTAACTGCATGGCTCTTAGAGATAGGCTCACTCAACTCTGACCAACTACTGACTTCTATCTATGACACTACTTGACGAGACCCTCGAATATTCGACTGACTGCCGTGCCCATCAGAGTCAAGCCCTAGCTGTGAGCTCTAATTATTATTCAGCTTCTAATTATGCAAGAAGTAAAAAATTAAAAGTAGCTTGCATAATAATCCCTTTTTTTGTTAGTTAATTTCTTATTTGTTTGTAAAATTTCTTTTGTATTTTCACTGTCTGTCCTGTTAATTATTAATTTTTAGTTTGTTATTTTAATTTCCTAAGAATGTGCTAATATATATATTTTTTTTATGTGAAAAGTGCATCACTGCTGAAGAGACTCAGTTCTACGCACAGGTCATTTTTGACCTATGTAGGACTTTTTATTTCTTATCATATTCGATGTATATATTTTGTTTTATTTGAAGGAAATAAACCGATTTTTGATTTGATTTGATTTTGACCAATGAGGCCTGGCGCACCATCGCGCTGACAGACACGTCACTGCTGCAGCTGTTGTACTTGTGCTGACGTATCCTTGCACGTTGCAGGGCAACTGTCAGTGGACCAATGAGGCCGGGCGCACCATCGCGCTGACAGACCCGTCGCTGCTGCAGCTGTTGTACTTGTGCTGACTTATCCTTGCACGTTGCAGGGCAACTGTCAGTGGACCAATGTGGCCGGGCGCACCATCGCGCTGACAGACACGTCGCTGCTGCAGCTGTTGTACTTGTGCTGACGTATCCTTGCACGTTGCAGGGCAACTGTCAGTGGACCAATGAGGCCGGGCGCACCATCGCGCTGACAGACTCATCGCTACTGCAGCTGTTGTACTTGTGCTGACGTATCCTTGCACGTTGCAGGGCAACTGTCAGTGGACCAATGTGACCAGGCGCACCATCGCGCTGACATACACCTCGCTGCTGCAGCTGTTGTACTTGTGCTGACGTATCCTTGCACGTTGCAGGGCAACTGTCAGTGGACCAATGTGGCCGGGCGCACCATCGCGCTGACAGACACGTCGCTGCTGCAGCTGTTGTACTTGTGCTGACGTATCCTCGCACGTTGCAGGGCAACTGTCAGTGGACCAATGTGGCCGGGCGCACCATCGCGCTGACAGACACGTCGCTGCTGCAGCTGTTGTACTTGTGCTGACGTATCCTTGCACGTTGCAGGGCAACTGTCAGTGGACCAATGTGGCCGGGCGCACCATCGCGCTGACAGACACGTCGCTGCTGCAGCTGTTGTACTTGTGCTGACGTATCCTTGCACGTTGCAGGGCAACTGTCAGTGGACCAATGTGGCCGGGCGCACCATCGCGCTGACAGACACGTCGCTGCTGCAGCTGTTGTACTTGTGCTGACGTATCCTTGCACGTTGCAGGGCAACTGTCAGTGGACCAATGTGGCCGGGCGCACCATCGCGCTGACAGACACGTCACTGCTGCAGCTGTTGTACTTGTGCTGACGTATCCTTGCACGTTGCAGGGCAACTGTCAGTGGACCAATGAGGCCGGGCGCACCATCGCGCTGACAGACACGTCGCTGCTGCAGCAGTTGTACTTGTGCTGACTTATCCTTGCACGTTGCAGGGCAACTGTCAGTGGACCAATGAGGCCGGGCGCACCATCGCGCTGACAGACACGTCACTGCTGCAGCTGTTGTACTTGTGCTGACGTATCCTTGCACGTTGCAGGGCAACTGTCAGTGGACCAATGTGGCCGGGCGCACCATCGCGCTGACAGACTCATCGCTACTGCAGCTGTTGTACTTGTGCTGACGTATCCTTGCACGTTGCAGGGCAACTGTCAGTGGACCAATGTGGCCGGGCGCACCATCGCGCTGACAGACTCATCGCTACTGCAGCTGTTGTACTTGTGCTGACGTATCCTTGCACGTTGCAGGGCAACTGTCAGTGGACCAATGTGGCCGGGCGCACCATCGCGCTGACAGACACGTCGCTGCTGCAACTCTCGGACATCGAGCGGCGAGTGTTGCAGAAAGTTGCTCTTGCCAAGCTACAAGCACTCAACCTCGGGGTCGCCATCAGGATACCTTCAGGTAATTTAGTGCAGAACATTATAAATAATACTAGTAAACAGTGCATAGTTATTGTATATAATTGAAAGCAAAAGCTGAAATATGTACATAGTTATTTTTAAATGTTCTACTACGTAATACAGTAGACTCCCTTCTTATTCGGACCCCTCGGGTCCATGACCACTGTGATAACAGGTTTTTCGATTAAATCTACGTTTCTTCCAATTAATTATTGAATCCAAACATTATGAATTAGATAGTTTGCCTATTATATATTTCTTACGGGAATCGTCGATATTAGTTCCTCGTCACTCAAAATCTAACTAATTTTACTTAAATTAAAGAGAGTATAGTATAAGGACACGTCATTTTTGGTCGGTCTTTTCTGCAAAAATATACATTTTTCTACAAGAATCGTCGTTACAGTACCGTCCATTTCCTGCCAATCACATCATCCCCAAGTACTTACAGACTCCTAATGAGTCTATCTACCGCCTACACAATGCAAACGCCTAACGCCTGTACCCTTATTCCTCTCTTCTCTACTTAAAAACAATTCTCTTATCCTACTTTAAAAAGTCGCCTCGTATTTAGAGTTTTAGCAAATAATAATATTTAGGAAAGTGACAAATAAAAGTGAAACATTTTCATTTTGCAGGATAGAGTTAAAATTATATTTATTTGACTTTTTACTAACGATAAAATGAAGTTTTCAGAGTCTGCAGGTTTTTCATAAATAGGAAATTAAAAGTCACTTCAATGATTCCAAGAAATATTCTGAAGACCCTAAGAAATTTCCTAAGATTTTAATATAGAAGCCAATTCAACTTGTATTTTATCTATCGTGAAATGCTTAAACAATTGTTACAATAAAAATGTGCATGCAGGGTTTGAACGGGCATTTAGAAGAGTTGTATACTGTGTCTAATTAAAATAACACAATAACTGAATTATTTCATACATTCTCAGTCTCAAAAATCACTATCTCATCCACAGTGTCTGTTAGTGGTGCGGAAATCGTTTTTGTTAATAATCGGTCGTCTAATGAACTTTAAATTTTCACCCAGTTTAACACTTGCTTTGTTCTGCAGAGAATGTGTCGGCGGGCTCGGTGCAGAAGCCGAAGCGCAGGGCCTACCTGCTCAAGCGCAAGGCCATCACCACGGGCCTCTTCGACACCAAGTCCGGCAAGGACGACAAGGAGAAGGGTGAGTCTTACGTGTTTTAGAGTTTGATTTTAAACTTTTTCAGCCAATCAATATTTTAAAGGCTTAGTTTGGCATCCAAACCATCTTAAACATTCGTTTAGTTGTTATTTTTCTTTTCGTTATACTTAAAGGTTGATAAAAATAGGCCTAAACTGTAATTTTAAGTATAATGATAAATATGATGAGTGAAAAAAGATTCAGTCATTCAATCAATCAATCAATCAATTAATCAATTTATTTATTTGAAAAAGGTTAATACCTTAGATTCAAAATTTCAATCTTTCTGTTGAAAGTTTTGGCAATTTATATATTTTGGATATTTTATTTCAACCACTTATCAAAGCAATTAAAAAATACTGATTAAAAGTAAATGTATAAATGATTGAATGAGTAGATAAATTTAAGTAAAACCCGATTTTATTTAATTGCTATTTGAAACCAATAGAGTGATTTGCTATTGTGAAAAAACTAAAGAGTTGATTTGTTTAGATAATTAACTTTGTAAATGTAAATGATTACTCGGTACGCGAAACCACTGTCATTACTAACTCAAAAGCATATTTTATTATTAATCATCCAACGCTTATTTTACTTGATTTTTTTTACATGTGTGGATGTTTAAATGCGTTTTTTCTGCTGTTGAAAATAACTTCTTGATTAATGATATGTGTTGTGTTTACTGGGTAAATAAAAAACTGCTTGCATGATATAAATAATGTTGTAGGCCTGCTTATACTCTATTCCCATAAAATACTAAAAAGTAAAAATCTTTTGTCACTTTCCAACTTTTGTGTATATTACCGTGTTTTATGTAAATATACAGATATATTGCACAGTCTTACAGCCCTCAAAATATGTAGGGCGTTCTTTTAAAACGTTTCCAAACTTCGGGAGGGGATTATTTTCATCTAAACTAAGAGAAAATTTAATTTATAGGCATGTAATATGAATATCTTGTATGCACAGGAATAAATATGTGTATATTTTGAGGAATTTAAGATTTTTTTTATTTGAACACTTCGAAAATTGCATTGCAGACCCAACGCTGCTATAATCGAGGATAAAACACCACAAAGAAACGTCCCTATGAAGTTTTTAAGCAAGAAACCTAGAAAATCTAAGAAACCTGGTGTTTTTAGTGGTTGACAATTTTTGAGGCATTATCTTGATGTGTTGGCCGTCGGCGAGGGCTGCCAGGTTAAATATAGCGGCCACCTGTCAACGCGATGACCGAATACCTACACAATGTTGGTTATCCGGACCACCAAAGCCCGGCCACTGGGTTTCAGGTTAAATTGTTCCTCGAATGTTAAATTGTTTCGGATGGAGAGGAAACGATTAAAGGGATTGTGAAACATAAAACTATCGCTCCGTTGCTTTTCTGTCACCTCTTAGCTGAAAGATCTTATAGTCTTTTTCTTGTGATTTCATGAAACGAGTTAGTGTTCACCCAAAAGTTGATCGAATGATTTATAGAGCCCTCAAACCTAAAAGAAGACACTCTTGAAAGCATCGATAAAATAAAATAACGAGCTCGTGAAAAATAAAATCTGAAATATTTTGAGGGGACCGTTGCAGAGGAGGAAGATAGAATTTCCTAAAACTGTATTTTCTAATCCTGTATAGGGATTAAAACAACAACTAAACAAACCGGCTTGTGGAAGTTTCTTAGAATCTTTTTTTTACATTATTATTGTTAACAGGAAGCCCCTATAATTAATAAAAATAAGTGAATTTATTCTTACAAATAAAATAACCTCACGGTTACACTGAAAGTAAACGATCTTCTAGAATCTAATAATTCATTGAAAACTAGGGAAGAATTCTAAACTATAAATAAATTATTCTTGCTTTTTCGGATTAATTTTACTAACGTTTGCTTATTCGTCCTGATTAGCGCCCGTATTTTTTTTTAACTGTGTCTGTAACAATCTCTGTATAGCATTTAGAAACTGAATATAATAAAACTCATTTGATTTTATTATTAATTTTAATAAGCGTTTTTTTTGTTCATTAAATAATATACAAAATATTTGTCAAGATGTTGTTTTGCTTTAAACGTTTCATTCGTCTTTTTGAATGTTATATGTATTCATATAATATAGGGTTTATTTTTATAAACTATTACTATTACTGGCGCTTGCCAAGAAGTAACAAGACTCGGTCGTTACACTTTCGCAAAACCACAACAGTCGCTCATCCGAACTCCACAACTCCGCCAGTCTCCCACGAATCCAGGAGATATAAAAGTAGCGCATGCCGAGATGTCTATGTGTACTCCGTTTGTGATTTGTTAGCTTCTGTATACAAACAGTGGCGTAGGCCCAATATGACGCTCTCCTCGCAAATAGCTCTCTATAAATGGCATCTGTCCAATGATGTTAATACATATCTCACCCTTGGTCCCACAAACACCTGGGTTTACGGTGATTACTAGATCGTAACCCGCGGCAGCGGCGGGACCGTTCCCCCAATAAATGTCCGAGTCAGAAACGAAACATAAAGTTTAAAGTACCGGTCTATTTTCTACAGCACTTATTCCGAATTTTACGTCTGCTCCCGATGTTTGTTTTCTCTTTCGTGATTTTAATTGTCGCTCGTCATGCGGCTCGCCTTCGACTGGGCCAGACACACCCTCTTAAGTGTGATTAAGGATTGGATTTATTTTACTTTTTATTCTGCGTAAATATTATAAAGAAAATACATCAAATATGACACTTATAAATTTACATTTATTTAATTTTGCGTTTTGAAATTATTCTTTTTAAAGATTTTTTTTATAAATAAAGAGAATGGAGCATGAAGAACTCATTTTTACTCCAGCAATATTTTGCAAAAAAATATAGAATCCTTTTTAAAACTACATTGTGTATCCTTTTTCACACAAACACATGTTGATACTTACTTGAATCCTATGAAAAAATCTATCACTTATCGTATCTGGATTAAAAATATGTAGAGCTAAACTTTATTCATGTTTATTGCATTTTGCCCGATGGATTGTGTTTTAATGTATTGATGTAAGATCTATAATCCTATGTATGTATTTCAATAACCTGTGAAATTTAATCCTTATTAAGAAGTTCTTCCCTTCATTCTGTAATTTGAACATATTTGATTGGAATATGTTGGATTAAAATGATCATGCCAGTTTAGGTTGGCTTAGGTTAGGTTAGGTTATGGTATGCTACTTTATGTTAAGTTACGTTCAGATTTTTTCATAAGCGTTAACTAAATACAAAAATTCAAGGGTTCATAACGTGACTCTTAGAGCCTAGAACGCACTCATTTCAAACCCCTATTACCAAATAACTTAATCACCTTACACAAAACATATCAACTCAACCCGGCGTGGCGATGCCGGATGGGTTGATGTACAATTGGTGCCGATAAGATAAGGGCGACAATATTACTGACCGGAATATCCAGAATCGATTCCAATAGACTTAGCAAAGTGTCCAGAACCCGAAAAAATTGGAATTTAACGTATATGGCCAATAGGAAAATTTTTACTACAGTTGTGGGCAAATAACTGACCAAAAAATAGCTATTTATGTATTAGGAGCGGCAATTATATTTGTGTTCTTAATACACGCAATATTTTTCTTACCACCATTATTTAAACAGTTTAACTTATTAACTAACCTGTACACAAAAGTTCATTGAGGTTATGTTTGCTTATTCTATTGCAACGAACCGGAAGTTGAGATAGAAACGGTGACAATGAAATCAGCTGATTCAGAACAATGCAAAACTATAATTTAGAATACGGTGAGTGTCATAGAATTTCTGACCAATATAAACTAGTCTGTGGTGTTTGAAGTCATGGTCATCTCTCTTGTGTGCCACCTTAACATATTCTACATTTCAAGGAACCCTAATTTAGCGAGCGGGAATGAAATGAAAGCCGGAATGAACTGTTTTGCGTATTGTTTACAGGTGTGGTTACATGCAGAGGTAGGGAACATAGTATAATTGAGTTATAACTGTGGCTGTGGCAGGGGAGGGCGGCGGGCTGGTGTTCGGCATCCCGCTGGGGCAGTGCGTGGAGAACGAGCGGCTCGCCCGCGCCAAGGGCGACGCGGCGCTGGAGGACTCGGAGCTGAGGCGCAAGTCGCACCACGGCAGCCGCTCCAGCTTCTCCAGCCTCATCGAGTCCGCCGCCAAGGACGAAGTAAGACCGACCAACTATTGTTCAAGCCGAAAATAAATAACTAACTTTATACAGTTAGTAGTTAGTCGTAAGTTGATGTTAGCCGTTTGTTTGTGATCCAAAATCTGTCCAAACCTGTTGAATTCATTTAGAAAAAAATCAGGATTTGAATCCACAACCTATGAGTGTAAGTCCAAGATGGTAACTAGCTACTAGGCCAGCAGTAAACCCAGTTATGATCTTTCTGAATAGTGCATGAAACGTTATTTTTATCCTTTGCTACATTTTGAAGGATCTGTCGTAGGCGAAGATTCAAGAAAACATTGTGAAAGTTGAGTAAGTTGAGTACTTGGACATGTTAGACCTCGAACAGGTATTACTGAAACCTGAGGAAGGGGTGCTAGCAGAAAGAGAGGACATGTTGGATTGTAGGGGGATTGGCACCACAAGTATACAAGAAAATAATGAGCTCTTAGTCCCTAAAATGGTTTACCAAATGCAACAGAAACGGTCTATGGGAAAAGGAAGTGTGGGGCATCCTTGAGTTAAAGTACAATACCAAATTTTACTATTGTTGGTTTTAACAATTCTGCTTTTCGGCGGTGGAACTAAAAAATTAACATTGGATGTCCCTACTTACTAGCACGAGCACGAAATACGGCGGGCGGCAAAAACTGGAAACACATAAAATCTTCTGCTAAAAGTCAGCTGAAAAGAGAAAATTAAATGTTTATGTTGAGCTGTCAAAATCTTGTTTGTGTTTTTCGTGGACTTTACACTATGCAAGTTTTTGATGCAATATTTCATTAAAAGTTTTCTTTGTCCGTCTGCGATCCAAAACAGTACTGCCAACCGCAAGTGAGTCTTTTACCCGGAAACCCAAGCCCAAAACCTAAATTTTTTCTAATTGGCTACCAAATAGGCCTATATAAAAAAAACTCTTATCATATAAAATCTTGTAAAAAGATAGTTAGTTGTACAAAATTTACCTAAAACAAAAAAATTATGTTATCCTCTTATACGAACAATTTTTCAAGCTTGTATGTTTATATGTTTGCTTGGCTGCACAATTATTTCAGCCATTCCAAGTTTCATACGGGACAATTAGGCCATTGAATATCGACATCGACATTGGCATTGATTGTCAATATGGATAATCATTCAATGGTAAGGCCATGTTTACAACTAGTTTATGGACTCTAAAAAATATTTAAGCTGGTTTTCCAGGATATACTTCAGCTTGTGTGTCGATTTGTAAATTACTGTAATATGTTATGTGTTTTGAAAACATTTCAAACACTTTATTTTTCTTGTAAAGTTAACAGTAGGCTAGTCCCGTACGGGACTCCACAAAATTACACGTCATCATAGTTTTGATAAAATCTTTTATTTTATTTGTAAAAGAGGATTTTAAAATATACAGAGCAATGACATATATATTTCTTAACCAATTAATGCTAATTTTTAATAATTATCAATGAATACTTTATAATTAGATTTTTCTGGTTCTGTATGGGACATTTGTAACGGTTCCGTACACCGGACCAGTGTGAATGGAGGTTTAAAATCAAGTAATTTTTATGTTATAACATAGGGGTATAGTTATTTCATTAATACCAAAAACTAAGAAATTATTAGTAAGTAATTTGTAATAAAGTTTTATTCAATATACTTACATTATGTACAAAAATTATATTCTTAAAAGTAACTCGATTTAGGCTGAAAACTTGGGACGGATCAACGATTAGTTAGTTCAGTTAGTTCATTCCTGAATATTTAGAATAGGGATAGTTCATTTCTGAGTCAATGCTATTCTTCTTAGAACGAAAAACACACTTGCAATGAGGGATGAACCCTTTTGCGCTCCCAGCGTGACACCATTGACTATGGTGACACTCTATTCATCGCCCTCCTTTCCCTGTCGGTACTTTCAATCCTCCACTCTGGTCCAAGTGTTGCCAGATAAACTTACTTGAGTGATTTTGATTCACCCAAGTCTCGTCGAGGTACATCCGGCCACTTAGTATAGGTTCCTGCTTTAGCGAGTGCATTTTGTACAAGAACCGCGCACGAGCAGCGACTACTCTCCATCAGAAATTTGCGTCCATCGTTGGCTTTTTTGTAACTGAATCCTAGGGCACGTAAAAGCCGTCGATCGGAGCAGACACTACCAGTGTAGCCAATTAATTCTCTCTAGCTTGAAGTTCCTTGCGGACATTTTGAGCAGTTTGTTAATCTCCCCTGTCATCAAATCCCAAACAGCCCCCCTCACTACGCCCCAATCAGTCATTTAACAATGTGCGAATTGCTTCTCTTGGGACTGGGGAGTAGAGTTTTCTAGGAGGTACACTACTTCCTCTTTTTACTTCTTGGGCACACCTTTGAACAGGCCGGAGACTAATTCCACACATTTTTGATGTCAGTGCTTGGCTTTTATTGAAGTCAGTAGCTTCACGAATATTTTCGTCGGCTGAACTTTTTGCAAAACTAAGAACGTTTGCAACCACATTTTTGATTTGTTATTTAAGGTCACTTTGAAAAATGCCCTGTAACCGTCGTTTCTTGGGCGGCTCAAGCTGGATTTCTCATGGCTCCATGATAAAAACAAAACAAACCCGGTAAAATAATTAAGAGAGAATGCAAAAAATAGTTTTAATGTTCACAGATTGCACACTGATTAAACAAAAACCGTTATATGTTCAAATTGACTGATTATCTAAATTAAGTGTTAAAGAATTTATCACCAAAATATATAATATAATTTCGTAATTCAATGAATTGATTTATGAAATCTCCGAAAACAAACACAAACAAAACAAAAGATTACGTATCGCTATATTTTTATTTTTGTCTACAGCTGACAGTTATTATTGATTCCTGCTAGTCTGAATCTTGCACGAAAATAGAAGAATCTTGCATAAGAGCTTGCAGCAAAACTTTCATATGTAAACGTGTAAACTTACAATCATATGACTAATTGACAACCAAAATAACGCTGCTTTCGCCAGCAGCGCCCTCACTCACCCGCCGTATTTCGTGCTCGCGACAGGGTTCTGTATACACTGATACAATTTGAGAAAAGAGTTAATAATTTAACACTCATCAAAGTCATGCCCCCTTTAAGTTTACTAAATGCAGTAGAAATGAGACAATTTTATTTTTTTAGGATTAGAACCTGATTGGTATATAATAAGTTAAAGTAAAAAAAGCTTAGGGACTGAATAATAATTATTGCAGTTGTTTGTATTCTCCATGAATAAAAATAATTATTTACATATTTCCAAATTTCAATATTTTTTACATTTTACCATCAACACAAATATTCTAATTTTGCTGTACAAAAATATATCAAGGGCACAATATGATGTCCTTGCTTAATTAAGTATATGCAAGTACCCTAAAAATATGAAAGAGTAGACACTTAAAAATCATGGACACAAAATTAGTTGCCATTTCAACTGTTTGTGTGAATATAAAAGCCTTTCTCGCTGCAAATTGTGTTTCAACCTACGATCAGAAGGAGATTTATGATTTGCGACACTAGATTGATGTTCCATGATATTTTAATCCAATTCCATCACTCAGCCTCTTTGGAGCATCTAAACTTATATCAACAGCCGATTTGTTGCCGATTATTTTTTATGGAACTCTTTCGATGTCCGAGCAGTCGTGTCGAAGTCCCCCTCCCTTTGTCTCTCCCGTAGAACTATTCATAGCCAAACCAAAGCACGGTCGCTAATTTCAGCCACTTCAAACTATTTTAGTGCCACTGACCTATATTTTATTTATTTTTTAGGCAAAACAAAACCAGTAGAAAAACTGTTTATGCACTAATGATGTAGCAAAGAGTTTGTGTTAATATTTTTTCACGTAATGAATCTTTGTGTAACAGTTGAAAGCGTAAAATTTTTGTTTGGTTTCCGGTCGGAAAAATTTATGTCATTGCCTATTTTAATACTCCTTCAAAATTTAATTTTTCCAATTGCATGCTTCTTGAATATAATGAGAGTTTACAAAAAAACTTATTTTAGCAGTAGAAATCCAAGATTACTATTATGATCTTTGTTTATGATATGGTGTATTTTTGTTGTGTTTGGTGTGGGTGTGTCTGACAGAGGTAAGCTCTGTCAGGGCCTACAATAGGAAACGAACCTGCATCTTTATCTTCTTAACAAAAGTCACATGATTAAATGCGGCTAACCAGAAGATTCTTAAGGAGATGAATATTAGTTTTTTTATAATATTTGAAAATCAAGGCACAACACCAGTTTTTTTATATCATCGGAATAATATTGTAAGTTAATCCTCGAGATAGATTAACCGCTTTTGAACATATTCCAGACTATATAGGGATGAAATAAAATCAAGCGCTGCCAGAAAAAAATACTTGGGATCAGCAGATTAATAAATTCAAGTCAGGAGTAAAAAAATCTGTGGAGCCAAGTTTTTAATACATTGACAGTTACGTCAATGGTAACAAAGTTTTTCAAAGTTAGGTTAAGTTATCCTTTGCTTTATGTATATATTTAACCTTTATTCAAAAATATACATCTAAGCAGCGAAAAATCATATAGGATAGTACAAACTTGATACGAAAAAATGCTATACCAGTTTGAAATTCATGAGCTGTAAAAGACTCTTCAGCTTGCAAAACCAAAGCTGTAAACTGAGTCGTTGTTCAACCACGACTAACGAAATGTGGCACATTTACAAATAGACAAGGAGAACCTAAGTTAAGAAGGCTGACTTTTTTTCAACAAAGTTACAAACAATCAAGTGGTAACGTACTTGACGAGACCGTCACAGTTGCGATTTTGATAAGAGAGTAGAACGGAAGTAAAGTGCCTCTCCAACAGTTGGCGCAGTGTTTGCTCATTGTTGATAACAATATTTGTGTTGGCACCGAGTCCAGTTGGAGATCGGCTCTATATATAGACCACATACAAATGTCATTCGGTTAGCACTAAAAATACTAACTTAAATATCAACATGACGTGTCGCTGTCTGCCTCGGAGTTGCATGTTGTCACTTGCTCGGTGTGATTGTGTTCAAAGCAACACTGATTGTTTTGCTTTATGAACTGTAATCCTGGTCAGAGAAGCATTATTTTAAAGTTTCTTAGTAGTCATAATGAATAAATTTCTGTTTGTTTTTAATAAACCATTCATCATGGTGTATTCTAAACGCAGATTGGTATCTAATCGGTGTTAATTAAAATGCATCCTGTTTGATAAAATTATTACGATGAGCTTGTGTCTAATAATCACTGATCATAGCACTGTTTGAAGCTCATTAATTGTTTGGATTCTATTTTGTTTTGAAACTAAATGTGGTTGGTGAGTGGATTTATGAAATTAGTTTTTAGGGATTGACTGAAACCTACAGAAAATATCTAGTAAAAAATATATAGGAATTTACCTAGAAATTGTAGGGTTTATTCAGAAAATATAGTGCTCCATTAATGAATGGAGCTTTGGCTCATAAGTTTTAAGAACTTCTCTGTTTCATTGGTGTTATTTGTGCTATGATTCTTGAAGAGAGTAACTAAATTAGTATATTATAAACAAATTATTTATAGTTTTTTATGGAATACTTGAAAATTAATCATTACTAAAAGTGATTTGCACAATGTTTACTACTAAGGTTGAATCAATATTTATTTTTACACTTCAAAAATAAATTTTTCTCTTAAAACGTTATAGTAATAAAACATTGTGAATAAAAACAAAACAGAGAAATATATATAATATAGAAACAGTAAATATGTTATCCTTAGCTACACAACTTTAATATAAACAGCGAGACTCATGGAAAAATGAGCATGGTCCAGGTATTTGGATGTAACAGTGTCACAGAAGTGTTTGCAGATTAATGTATTCGTGTAATAAGCAGTGTTGATAAACAAAGCCAGCATTACTGCGTTGAATTGCACTAATAAGTGGCTAGCTCTATTGTTAGATTCACTTTCAAAATTTAATAATAAGTTTAAGGAGTGAAACTTTTTTGAATGCATCACATACGATCTAATTATCTCATCTATGTCGTTTAAGACTGTTGCATATGCATGAAAGAATAGATAGCGTGTACTTTATCGTAAATTGTAAACTTAGAAACTTTTGCTTTAGTCTCACAAGAAAAATCTGTAGATACACATTATAACGGTACATCATCACAAGGGATTTTAAGTTTACACATACGTTTACAAGTAAATATATATATTTAATTCTCTGAGATCATTAAAGCAAGTATATGAAGTTTGTCCTGGATAATGGAACCTTGGTCAGGCATTGTGCTATCCCTAATTAATTATTTATTTCTTACTAGAAACGTCATGAGGGGTTATGTTACACATTAAGTGAAAAATATGAATATTTAAAGTAATTCTCATAATTAGAACTGATCAAAAGACTTAAAACAAAGAAGTAAGAAAAAGAAACCATTGATTACTGTCTTAACTGTAACTAAAAACAAGATATTTTGGTAAATGTTTGGAGCATCATAATGGTTGAAGACTCCGATTTGCCAGACAAGTAAATAATAAGAAAGAGTCCTTTTCAAAGCCTTAACACCAACCCACTGTCTTAACTAGCATTACTCTTTTAAATATGTTATCAAAGAAAATAGGTGAAAAATAATTATTAACAACCATCTTACCTTGTTACAATTTATCTTGATACTACTTGTGAATGCAGTAACAAAATATATTAAAAATACTAAAATGTCTTCATTGCTAACCTTATTAAACTCTTTGTAAAATATTGGCCACACTGATTAGAGAAGCGTTTACTGCTGTGTTATGATTAAAGATGTTAAAGCTTAAACCAATATTCCACGTGCGGAGCTTTGAGAGACAAGCTGATTAAAGTGACAAACAATTTTTTCTACAGGATTAATGATTGATATATTGAATCTATTTGGGATTTAATATATCCCAACACACTAGTTCCTCTAACATAGTTTAGTGATTTATTATTAACTTGCAGTTTAACGCGTACTTTAAATATCTTCCCATGTTGAACCTCCTTGTTCTTCTGTAGTCTCTCCACTCTTATACTTCCCAAAAATTGTCACCTTACAAAAATTACAATCAAACTGACTTTCTTTCATTTAGCAATGAAAGGAAATAATTGGCAGGTTAAACTTATTACAAATTTGAAAGAACATCCACTTTAACTTAAGTTAAAGATCTCAGGCTAAACTCCAAAACGCTTCTCTTCATTGAAGTTTCAAATCTCGATCTCACCACTTCTCATACATTTCATTAAACGTTGTGAAATCTGAGATCCGCTGATTTGGAGAGCACGACGTTTGAAGCTGAACAGACACAATGAACCTTTGAGAAAGTAACCTGTGTAACGAGTAACGAGCGACGTCGTTCCCGGAATGCGCAGACAATGACGGCCGCGCTGCCAGTGGTGCAAGTGTGCCTGTCAATTCACCGATCCGCTGGCCCCTCGCCATGCCCGCCGCTCGGCCTAGTTATAATCAGACCCGACTGTGGCAGTGTATTTGGGATTGGTACTGTGGCCAGTTGTGTTGTTGTGTATACAGTATGATTTGTTTTGATTTGATGCATGGTTGTAACACAAAATGGGATTATACTATTCCTTGGCTTGGAGGTCTCCTTTTCACTTAAGTTTAAAAAGTCGTTCGATCATGGGGCTTTTAGCAATACAAATGTAAAAAAATGGATAAGTTGGATTGCATTTTTAAAGCCTACTTTCTACGTAAGAGTAATGGACAAGAGTTGAGTATGAGAAGTAATAAAAACAGATCAAATAACCCCTAAAGAATGTACAATTTAGCATGGGTCTAAAAATATTAAAATGTTGGCAGAATTATGTTCAATTCATTTTAGCCAATTATAATGGGTAAAATCTACTCATAATAAATGCCACCAAAAGGATGTTTGTTTGCCATATTTCTTCATGGATTAAGTCGAAAAATGTATCCCAAAGAGTTTCCAGTTTTTATTTACAAAAAATATTATAGATTTATTTTCTGTACTTGACATACCATATGCCCAGTACTGTTTTTGTTATTGTAAACCCGACCATCCTACCTCTTGTCATGCGTCGGATACCCTTGACATGGACAAACCATGAGTTGTGAGTTCGTCAGAGAAAAAAGGTTTGCCAAAAAGTGTCGTCAAAGCCTGATATATCAGACGCTAACCCAACACTCCTAACTCTAGTCATACATCGGACACCCTTGATATGGACAAACCATGAGTTGTGTTTCAGAAAGGTTCCTCAAAGAGCCTGTGATACCTCTGACGCTAAACCAAGAATCCTACCCCTAGTCATACATCGGACACCCTTAACGTGAACAAACCATGATTTGTGTTTCAGAAAGGTTCCTCAGAGAGCCTGATATCTCCGACGATAACCCAACAATCCTACCTTTATTCATACATCGCACACCCTTGACATGGACAAACCATGAGTTGTGTTTCAGAAAGGTTCCTCAGAGAGCCTGATATCTCCGACGATAACCCAACAATCCTACCTTTATTCATACATCGGACACCCTTGACATGGACAAACCATGAGTTGTGTTTCAGAAAGGTTCCTCAAAGAGCCTGTGATACCTCTGACGCTAAACCAAGAATCCTACCCCTAGTCATACATCGGACACCCTTGACATGGACAAACCATGAGTTGTGTTTCAGAAAGGTTCCTCAGAGAGCCTGTGATATCTCTGACGCTAAACCAAGAATCCTACCCCTAGTCATACATCGGACACCCTTGACATGGACAAACCATGAGTTGTGTTTCAGAAAGGTTCCTCAAAGAGCCTGTAATACCTCTGACGCTAAACCAAGAATCCTACCCCTAGTCATACATCGGACACCCTTAACGTGAACAAACCATGATTTGTGTTTCAGAAAGGTTCCTCAGAGAGCCTGATATCTCCGACGATAACCCAACAATCCTACCTTTATTCATACATCGGACTCCCTTGACATGGACAAACCATGAGTTGTGTTTCAGAAAGGTTCCTCAGAGAGCCTGATATCTCCGACGATAACCCAACAATCCTACCTTTATTCATACATCGGACTCCCTTGACATGGACAAACCATGAGTTGTGTTTCAGAAAGGTTCCTCAAAGAGCCTGTGATATCTCTGACGCTAAACCAAGAATCCTACCCCTAGTCATACATCGGACACCCTTGACATGGACAAACCATGAGTTGTGTTTCAGAAAGGTTCCTCAAAGAGCCTGTGATATCTCTGACGCTAAACCAAGAATCCTACCCCTAGTCATACATCGGACACCCTTGACATGGACAAACCATGAGTTGTGTTTCAGAAAGGTTCCTCAGAGAGCCTGATATCTCCGACGATAACCCAACAATACTACCTTTAGTCATACATCGGACACCCTTGACATGGACAAACCATGAGTTGTGTTTCAGAAAGGTTCCTCAGAGAGCCTGATATCTCCGACGCTGAGCATGCCGGGACTGCTGGACACGCTGTCGGTGGGCTCGGCGCTGGACCTCAGCCAGGACCAGGGAGGGGTGCCCAACATCGTGTCCTCCTGTCTCAGGCACCTGGAGAACTACGGGCTGCACACCCTCGGCATCTTCAGGGTCAGCAGTTCGAAAAAACGGGTCCGGCAGGTGAGGGAAGATTACTTTATGTTTGTTTGTCAGGCTTTTTTCTGGCTTAACCCTACATATTACTGGTGAATACTGTTTATCTATAAAACCATCCTCATAACTAGACCAGTTCGTAAATAATTGACAAAATTGTCTTTTGGATCCCACATTAAGTTGTAGGTCCCCATAAAGATAGTTAACAGGACTATTAATTAACAGTCCTGGCTCAGGAAGATGTCGGCCACAGTTAATCAACGAAACTATTAGATAGTTCACAACCACCCAACATTTATCTTTCACCTTATTCGTATTCACCTTCAAATACCCCTTTCTGGTGGTCGGCGTCTTATATGCTCATGTAGTTTTTATTTATATATTCAGTTAAATTTATTACAATTACGGCAAAACTTGAAATAACACACTAATTCCTTCCAGAATTTGTAAAACTACTCTTTTTTGGATTGTTGGTGCTGATTTGGTACATCAAAAAGCACCCCTTTACTCCTTGTGATTAAAAATTGTTTGTTGTTTTTGAAAATTAGTTTTTTGCTCCGTTTGAAATTATGTTGATTTTAAGGCCTGTTAATACCATTAAATGTTCCAAAATACATTTTGATTCAATATTGACACCCGCACTTGTGAATACTATGTTTATTCAGAAGACTATGCTCATAACTTGAACAGTTCGTAATTATTTAGCAAAATTAATTGTGGTTCGATCCTATGTAAAACTGGAGGTCCCATAGTTGCAATTACACGTTTAGCCTAATAAACTAATAAAAATTAAAATGTTAATCCTCCGCCATGACCTTTAAGTCATTCAATTCTATTGCTTTGAGCTCCTTACACTATCAAACATTTATAATATTGGTTAACTATCAAAAAATGGTGTCATGTGCTGTAACAATTTTCTTTGCACAGCTAAGGGAAGACTTTGACTGCGGCAAGGAGATGTCGATGGAGGCAGACCTGTGTCCGCACGACGTGGCAACGCTGCTGAAAGAATACTTCAGGGACCTCCCGGACTCTCTCCTCTGCAAAGATCTCTACCAAGCCTTCATCCAGACCCAGAGTAAGTATTGTTTTCAACAGATCTAGGTGACACAATATTTTGTTAATCAAAATTGAACACCTATCTGATATTGATATTATACAGTAATTGGTGTTTCTTTTTTAAACGCAACCCATTTTTAACATTGAATAATGCACAAATAAATAAGAAATGAGTATTTTTTTGTTAATCTTCACATTTTATACAACCTATTATTTAAGTTTCATCCCATTTAGTTTTCATTGTATGTTCAAACAAACCGCCATTGGAATTTGTACAAAGTTGTGGTAATTCTTGAATACGTGTTGCAAGGTTTGTCTTTGAATTTCTTGCATTAAATTTGTTATGTTTGTTTTGAGGTGCTGAATATCCTTTGAATTGTTTTCGTAGGCCTCATTTTTTATGTATCCCAAAGAAAATTATGTATTGGGGCCAAATCCGTGGATCTTGGGAGGGAATAATCTTTCAAATATAAAATAAAGATTTGGGTTGTGTTAAAAAAAACACCCTGTAATTAATATGAACAAATAATTAAGTAACACTTAATGAATTTGTAGTGATGATTAATAGTGATGATTATAAATTTAAGGATCAAAACATTTATCCTAATTTTGTATCTATATGATGATATAATAATTGGTTAGAATAAGGATATTTTTCATTAATTGTCATTGATTAAAGTTATAACCATACATTTTTTTCAGAAGCTAAACCATAAAGAGCAATTAAATGTTATTTTTAAATAAAAAATAATTTTTCTTATAATAGTTAAAAGAAATAGGATACCGTTTTTATGATATATTTTTAAAACCAGAGGAAAAAAATAATGAAAAATTAGGATGATTATAAAACACATTATTAAAATTGTTGTCCCTTAGTTTAAAATTAATCTACTAAGTCAGAGGCTATGATGTAAATGTGTTCAAAACTTTGACTGGAGAGTCCTAAAAATAAAATCGACAAGGTATTCATTTCTTGTTTTTAAGTTTTCAATATTTGGACTCATAATGGGAGGTCTGGGGGCGGAGTATTGTTCAACTGCGGGAGAACACAATCGGGGGCCTGGGGGCAGAGCCCCCAGCGAGCAAAGCGAGTCTTCTGCATATATTTTTCCAATTTATATAAAAAATTTAATACGGTATATCAAGATTTCCATCCTGATTTGTCATTCAACAAAATTATTTGGAACAGAACATCGTTCTAAAATTTTGAACTTAATGATGAACAAATAAATTTCATGTTCTTTTTTCTCACAGCCAAGCAAAAACAAAAAAAACTTTTCATTGGGAGGATAAATTAAAAAAAAGTTAATTTACTTCTAACGAATGCTTCCCACTGTTAACAAACTTTCCAGTCCTAAGCGGAACAAACTTTTCATTGACTGTCAAAAAGGCAAATTGTTGAAGCAAGTGGTTGAATTACAAATTATATTACTTTGCTTGATTCTAACATTGACTTTGAATCTCTTCATTCAAGAGAAGAGATTCAAAGTCAATGATTCTAACCACTTAGTTCTTGTTTCTTTGGATTAAAAATTCACTATTATATGATTAATTATTGAATGGGTGAGATTGCCACCAAAACTCATCTTTGCCAAGAAAACATATTAATAAGCGGATGAAAATTATTTTCCTCTATATTTGCTCTTTTAAAAAAATTGCCAAAGTTTGAACTTTACTTAGTTGCAGTTTTTATTAATTTATTCTGGTTTAGCTTCCTAATTTTAGTTAATAGTGTTAATAGTTTAAAAGTAATTTTTGTAATTTAATTTTGGATTCACAATTTAAGATGCATATTACTGAAAAAAGCTTTTAGCATTGAAAATTACCTAATTTTAGTATTAAATACAGGGTTAGGCAAAAGTTTTGAATATTTTAGATATCTAAATATTAATGAAAATG
Source organism: Flexamia atlantica (assembly GCA_035578135.1). Classification (NCBI taxonomy): domain Eukaryota; kingdom Metazoa; phylum Arthropoda; class Insecta; order Hemiptera; family Cicadellidae; genus Flexamia; species Flexamia atlantica. The sequence goes on along the minus strand of JAQJVK010000002.1, from coordinate 36,810,246 downwards.
TAATGAAACTTTGCAGTTGTATATTTTCTTTTCACAGTAGCAGACATTTAGATTAAATAACCGACAGTGTGCATTCTCGGGGACGGTCCACGATGTAAGTCTTGATATTGTTAAAAGTAAGCATACCCTAATATGAACCTCATTTTGAAGGATTTTAAAACTGGAGAACTACGCCGCAAACCAGGTTGTAAAAGGATAATCCAAACAGAAGTTAGAGATCATCAAAGTGTTTAATATTTAACTATTGAAATGTAGGAATAGGCTGGAATAGTGCTAATAACTCCAAAAGTATTGTATAGACCTAATAAAACTTTGAGTTTATGTATTTTTCAAAGAAATCAACAATAATTTATTATATAGAATTTTTTGATATTCCTAGGGGATGTTCCTTGATGGAAGTCTTGATATTCTTTAAAGTATGCATACCTCGAGTTAAACCATTTTCATGATCTATGCAAGTAGACCAAAATAGTGCAATCCTGGTCGCAAAAGGTTGATCCAACCCAAACCTACAGCTGATCAAAGAAATTATTACATTGAATAATTTCCTATTAAAATCTTTGAAGAGCTGTATTTTTTTCATTGAACCCACCTTTTGCAGCCAGGTTTGAACTATATTGTTTTATTCTTTCAAATACCTTTAGAATGAGTATGCTTACCTTCAGAAATTTCACAAATTCCACCTAAGACCGTTCCCTAAGAATTCCAAAATACAGGGTGTTTATAAAAGAATCATCTGGTTTTAATTGCTTATAACTCACTTGCTTCTCAAAATGAATCAGTGATTTAAACATGGGATTAAAGAGTACACTTTCAAGTTTTATAACCAGCCATTTAATACTCAGTTTCATAGTTTTCCTGGGCTCAGTTCCATTAGCAATGAAATTACATTTTTGAAATGTACAATCTTAATTAAGTGGCCAACTCGGTCTCCTGTTCATGTTGGATTTATTTTCTAAGGCTTTGTGAAAGGTCGAGCTTATATTTAACTGGTGCTTAAAACGCTTCTTAAGCGATGGTTGAATGTAAGCTTTGTCTTTTACAAGGCCCTAGAAAATAATCCCAACATAGACAGGAGATCAAGTTGGCCATTTAATTAAGAGTATAAATTTTTAATTTTAATTTGATTGCTAATGAAAATGAACCCGATATAACTATGGGTCTGAGAATAGAACAGATGTTTCTAAAACTTGAAAGTATGCTCTTTAATCTGATGTTTAAATCACTGATTAATTTTGAGAAACAAGTGAGTTACAAGCAATTGAAACCTGATGATTCTTTTATAAACGCCCTGTATTATGAATAACAAACTATTGTTGAAAGGTACATTAATTCAAATTTTTATTGAATTCTGCATGACTATTTCAGAGCTATTACCATTAATACAGACTTTTCCCCACACTTTAGCGATAAAATATTAAAATCTTTGAGGAGCTGTAACTTTTGTTTGGATCATGCTTTTGCAACCGGGTTTGCCGTATTGTATTACATTTTTAATGACCCTTAAAATGAGGTAAATATTGGGTATATGTCGATTTAAAAATATCATGACTTCCATTGCGGGCCATTCCCGGGGCATGCAAACTGTCGGTTATTCAGATTTAAATGATTGTTGTTTGAACAAATACAAAATTGCAAAGCTCTATTACATTTTTGTCAGTATTTAAGATTTTAAAAATATTCCAGCCTTTTGGCTAACCCTGTATAAGTTTAAACAATCACTTTTTAAATCTATTATTTATTTCCATATTCCATATCTGGCAAAAGGCCTCACAAATAAAAAAATTAATATTTGCAGTTTTTAATTAATTAAACATTCCCCTATGAACATTAAACGTTAGCCATTCCAATATTACTGTTCTTCTAAAAGAATTAAGTGTTGGTAATTAGTTTCGGTAAAGTTTCCTTTCAATTCAATGTGACCTCTAGCTCAAAACTCACTCAATCTAACTTAAAACTTTAATTAAAGTTTAAGATCAGTTTAAATTTAAGTAAACTCTATTTTTAGAGGTATTCAACAACCAAAGATTTACTAAAACCATCTATCCATCCCCATTATTTTCTCAGTCATTATTTTTACCCAGGCACAAAAAACTCATATGCTTGTAATTTATCAACTGTACAAACTCTATGTATTTACCTTGTGTTTAAAAGATAAAACTATTGTTTGAAAAAAATTACAAAGACCCCAAAAAATCCAAGCAAAAAACTAGGATTTCAAAGGCATTAACCTGAATTGAACCAATAATTTGTTTCAGCACAGAGCTTTAAAATAAATCTTGGGTTGTACCTTGCCAGTCCAGGTTTAAGAACCTATTATACTCTTAAACTTCAAGTGAATTGTTCTCCCATGGTTTTGAAAATAAATGCTAGTCTCCCTGCATGTAGCACAGGGCTCACACCTTCTGCTCTACCTCCATAAAAAACATTTATTTCCATTTTTACCTCACCTTCCGTCCTACCTCCATAAAACAATATTTTTTATTTCCATGCTAGTGTGCGAGCTAATGTACGAGTGTATACAGTGTATGTGTACAGGGATACGGAACAGGCGTCTGCAGCATGAGGCGCTACAACACCTAATCCAGCTGCTGCCAGTGCCCAACAGGGACACACTCTGGGCCCTGCTGTGCCTCCTGGCCGAAGTGGCTCGCAACTCCGAGGACCACAAGGACACCTCGGGTGAGTTCCTGGGGACACTTGGTGTGCTTGTGTTGACACACAGCCAGATTTAAAATTTGGGCACCCCTGGCGCAGTATTTTTTCCTCCCATAGGTTTTGAGGGAGGTGGTCCGTAAATCCTTCCTAAACTGAAAAGGTATAAGTCACTTGTCAAGAAATCATATTTCATTCAATCTTTTGAACAATTTGAAAAGATTTCACGATTGCAGGCACACAAATTTTATATTTTGAACAATTTTCAGAGACTCCCCAGGCACCAGCGAAAGAAATATTTGCACTTTGAACAATTTGAAAAGTTTTAAGGGAGTTGGCAAACACCACCAAAAAAAGTTGCATACTAAACAATTCTAAAAGGAATTTTTGGGCACCGGTAAATACCGCCATGTCAGATGGTTAGCACTTTGAATCATTTGAAAGGGCTTCACGGGCGCCGCTACAGATGCTACACTGCCAGCTTTGCTGGCACCCTCTCCTTGTTGGCACCCCATATGGTCAAATTAAATGATATGCATGGGCCTTGTGCTGAACCTAAGTAATTTTTAATAGTAAAAAAATATTTTTAATTTTTGCTGGAAAGAGTGCCTTTTCACAGCTTGCATCCCCTAAGCCCAGGCCTACTGGGAAATCCAGTCATTTACAGGCGCACAATGATGGGGCAGTAACGTACAGACATAAGAAAAAAAGTATGGCAATGGTTAGGCAATTAATTCATATAGGTATTAGAAACATGATGAATCCTTGAGAGTTTGGCAGTGAGTAGATTTAAAAATCAGCTTTGCAGAAATTCAAGTGTGATGGTAGAAAGTATTGAGTCGACTAATATCACACCCCTTAACTAAACAAAATCACTCCCATTAATAAACAGACCTCTTAAGGACAATTGACTTTATGGTAAAAACTCAGTAATTCAATAACTAAGAGATGTAGAAATGCACTGAACAACTATACTCTGGCATAGGAGGGATGGCCACCAGGAAGGCATTGTCGCCACAACAACGCATTTCTATTGTGTAGGCGAAGGGTCGCCTAATCTCCTAGTGGCCATCTGACAAAAGCCAGAGTTAACAAACACAGTGTTTAGGCTATTTTAGGACCTATTTTTTATGAATTGATGGAAAATAGGCTTTAAATGACAATTTGTCTTTAAAAACCTTAAAATTTCATTTGGATCCCTAGAGCTTTTGATTTTCAATTTTATTTAGAGTATTGAAGAAGTTATAGCAGACTTTTACTACAATTTCACCATTTTTTCCGTAAGAAATATTTTTCACCTTAAGAGTGGGTTTATACAGGTCGAATTTGACAGTCAAGTGAAAATGGGCGTCAGCAGTTGGGTAGGTTTTTGGATTCACTTAACCACATTTTAACCAAACTGATGACAAAATAGAAAAGCAAACAACAGCTCTTGGGATTGTTGCAGGCGAGTTTCTGCTTCTCAATCAATCAAAATCAGGCATACATGTCATGCTTGCCAGGTCTACTCTTTTAAATGTTCCTAATCTATAACGCTACTTGACCTGCCCAGACTGATTTCACCCGGTGAATTGAACAGGCGAATAAAAACTCACCCTTCTAACTTACCCACCAAGTCGGCCCATATAAATTCGCCCTAGGATGGAGGAAACATCTTCTGTAAAATCTAGATATTGGGACATTAAAATTTTCAATTTACATGTTGACAAGTACAGAATCCACTATAAGTGAAGAAGACAAAACTCTGCAAAAATTCCTTTAAATTAACTGGTTTCTTCACGGCTACTGTTCCTGTAACATAGCTGATCAATTCAGGCTCCATTCAATATCTCTCAATAATAAAAAAATTAGTATTTAATAAATTCAAAATACAAAAATAAAAATGAAACAAATTTTATAAAACCGAATGAGAGCTAGTTATACTATGACACCTTATCCTCTTAGCCATCATCATGAAACTTGGCTCCGAGCTCTAATCATATGAAAAAAGAAGTTTAGCAAATGAAAAGTATTTCCTAGATATCAAATCACTTAGGCGAAGCCGGGAGCCCCAGCCCTCCATCAAGGGGGATCCCTGGATGGGGACGAAGAGGGCTTGTAAAGTTTTCTGTGATGATAAACTTAAGGTAGATAAAGAAAGTAGTTCAAATCAATTAATTTTAAACATAACTAGCTTTGGTTGATATTTAAAAAGTTAGTGTAATTTAAATTCTTACCATAAAGTCAAGTGCAACTTCAAATATAAAATAAATCAAAAATTTCTGGAACCAGTCATGTTTCAGTTAAAATACACCTATAATATAAGAGTTTAAAAATATATCACATAAATAAAGAAGTAAACTTTTAGTTACCTGAGGAAGACGATGTTGTATGGCCAGGGACTGCCCGCTGTAGGTGTAGGTAAGTCATTGAAATTATTCAGACAGGTGACCACACTACGTTGTAGAGACGTGGTCAGCACTCAGTCTATAGTCTGTTCGTCAAGTGTATTATTTGCACGTCAGGAAATAGTTTGAGATACACCTAAAACGTGAGTGCACCTTTCAGGGGGATAGCAAGCACCCCAACTCATCAGGTCCGGACCTGTGAAAGAAATTAAGTCTTAGAATATATAAATTAAAATATGAAAACATAATCGTAAACTACAAAACAAAATTGAATAATACTAAAGTAAGATAAATTTTAGTTTAAGATTACATGAGCTAGTTGAGATGTAACTCTACTGGGCCAGGGGCTAGGACCAGGGACCAAGTAAGCAAGAGAAACTGGAGTCTCCTCCAATCAGGAGTTTCCTCCAGGGGAGAAAGTCGCGACGTCTTGTCCTCAACGAAGGCTCGGCTCCTGAAAATAAATAAAAAGTCTACTTACTAAAATTGTGTGCTATATAAATTTAACACTACAACTACAAACAAACTCTACAAGACTGGTTCCAGAATGCACTAATTCTATAAGATTGTGTAAAATATCTCACGAAAACACTGCAGTAGACAGCTACAACCACCAGCTAAGTATGGAGGAATGAAATGTTGGAAATTATTGCTTAGCAACAGGAATACAACAATATAAAACAAAGACAGTAACTAATCTATCCACTCCTACATTTATTTCACAGATTATTTTAGACATTATTTTATATTTGATTATGAGCATTTAGAATGCTCATATTTTTTAATTTATTTTAGGATATGATTAGTAAGGATGGCAAATTTTGCAATAATTCTAAAGCAAACTATCTGCTTTCAAAAAAGCCAGTGGCATTATTGTACTTTTTGATGGGGAATGGTTCAGGCCTTCGTCTTGTTACCACCTGATGACCTGTTGTTAGATGGAATAATTAGTTCATAGACCGATGACAAATGCGGCAACTGGACTGTTTAGAAACTAGACAGGATTCTAATTAGCGACCTTCAGATTGTGAATAATTCAGGTTGTTTTAAATAGCTGCTCCTAATCAGTGACTATAGATTAGGTCCAGAAAGATCCTCACACATCCTTAAGATGGGACTAGCTACCAAAAACAGATGATTTATACTTTAGAACTAAACTCCCACAAAAAAGTTTGTTAAAACCTTTCATTATGTACCTATTTAGGCATAATTCTCTAAGCAAACCTGTGAGATAAAATTTTGGGTGATGCAATAATATAAGCTGAAGAAAGTAAGATTAAATTAAAGATAATTAAACGAGATAAAGGAATAATAAATTAAAGTGGCGGTTTTTGATTCTATGTCTAGTTTTAGGAACTTTTTATATTTTCTAATTTTTTTCCTAAACCCAGTGGTTAAGGAGGTATGAGCACTTAAAGTTTGATTTTTTCCCTTTAAAATGCATTGAGAAATTGTTGGTAGTCTGTATATCGAAAACAGTTGGGTTTAATAAAATATACCTAAGAATTAAAGTGCCTACAAATGTGAGTTTAGCTGAGTACTAAAGTCATAAAACAATTTTTGGGCGAGATTCATTTGTGGAAATATATCATTTTGAATACGCTTTTACTCCGTAAGGAATACATGGGATGGCACTGACAAATGGACGCAATGCATTTTACATGGGGAAAAATCAAACTTTAACTGCTCATACTTCCTTAACCACTGAGCTTAGGAAAAAATAAGAAAGAATAAAAAGTTCCCAAATTTAAGCGCAGGGTTCAAAAAGCCATAAAATATAGGGTGTTCCATGAGAAAAATCAAAGTTGTCCGCTATACGGTATTGGAAGATGGCTGCCATATTTTTAAATTTTGATGTGACTCCAAAAAGCAGCGTTAAAAATAAAGGGAAGTCCCCTGCAAGAAGATCTTTGTCAGATTTATAATAAAAAGTTAGCTACATTGGTTCACTTTAGCTGAGACACCCGGTACATTAAATTTATATCTTACTACCACTGGAAGAAAAACAAAAAAACAAATATTTTTTTATTTCTAGGTGAGTGGGTTGTGGGGAACAAGATGGATAGTAACAACTTGGCAACGCTGTTCGCACCTAACATACTTCACCCTTGCAAGCCTTCGGGAAAAGACGAGCTGAGTGCTGAGCGAACGGAGGAACGCAGTGACGCGATCAATGTCGTTCGAGCACTCATCGACAACCATCGAGACCTCTACACGGTAAGGTTCATACAATATATACTTTTAACTGTGATTATATATTTTTAAATTTATCAAGTTAAAAGTTAAATTTGTTATTTAAAAGCACATGTGTAGTAAATTGGTATTTTTGTGAGATATATTATATCTTGCAGTAATTACAGTAACCATCAACAGAGCATATTTTTTAATGACTTTTTTCTCTTGAAATTAGGTAAAATGCAAGCATTCAGCTCAAACAATCTGTGGCTACCAAAAAGCTGTATTTTGAGATGTAGAAAACAGTTATGGCAGTTATGGATTGTAATCAAACTATTTGTCATGTATGGTAGTTGTTTCTTTTCCATATTTTGAAAATCTTTATTTAATAATTCCTGTTATAAAATGATTCATTGCATCATCTTGAAAAGCCTAAAAGTTAAAATTATCAAACATTATCGTATGTGCAGGTATCGGCAGAGTTGCTCGATGAGATTTATGTTCACATGATGGACTCCCATCCTGAGGTTCTGGACCAAATCATGCAGAAGAGAGATTTGGCAACTGAGGAGTGAGTAAATTAAAGTTGAATCAAAAATATAATTGAAATCAAAATGAAATAAAACAAAATAAATGGAAATGATAAATTGATTGAAACAATTCAATTTCCTAATATTTTCTAATATTAAGGTCTTGCTAATATTTTCCTTTTAGCAAGACCTTTAAAATAATGGACAATTCGTTATAAGCTTGAATGAGAACATTTTGAGATCAAGACCCATAATCTTAATTCCTGGAATATGTTCACAATGAAAATACTTTTTATGGATTCCTCATATCCGCATTTTTGTAAAGGAGAGTTTAATTTGGCATGTCGAGTGTAAACAGTGTTCCTATTAAACTATGTGCACAGGTGGTCTGACTCACCCTGTATATTTTTTCTGCCATTCACCATCAATATCCTTCCCCTCCCTCTCCCGCTGTGTTTAGACACTTTGTACTCCTTGCAATGAGTGAGTAAAATAATACTATGCCTCCCAGCAAGAGTTAAGCAATTATTTTTCTCCTGGTATGAGACAAAGTGAACCCTTAAGAATAACATTGAAACCAATAATAAAAAAAAATCTAGCACTGTCAAAATTCCACACAAACACTCAAATATGTTGAAGCTCAACAGATTGCAGGCCCTAACAGCTAATTTAATGGCAGGAACAATCACTTAAGAATAAAATTGTTGACAATCAGCATTAAGAAAACCAAGGAATTAAGCATAATATATAAGAATATTTTATTAATCAGTTGATTGATGGTGCATTAATGGTTGCAGCTACTCGAATGCAGGTGCTATTTGCAGAATGAGACAAATGTCAAAAAACATGTGACAAAAGAATGGACGTTGTTTGTTAATTACTAATTTAATGAAACAGTGAGTTGTTTATGGATCAGGTATTTATTTTGGCAGGTGAGGGAAACATTTGATCTGTATTTCAAGAAAAAAGTACATTGACTCCCTTGTGAAAATTGTCGCCCTCGACAAGCCTCAAGTGTTAGTATTTTCACTCGTTAGACAGTGTTGTACTTTACTCCCTTAACACACAAACAACTGTTGCCTGGTTGCAGGACGGAGGACCTGGACAACAGCACGGTGTCGGACGAGAGGTTCGTGGTGTCGTCAGAGTCGCTGCTGACCGAGCGGAAGGTCTGGTCGCGGGAGGCTTTCACCCACGAGACCGCAGGCATGGGCGGCCCCGACCTCGAGATGACCCCTGGGTATGCACTCGCAATCTTCTAAAGTTTTAGAAGAAAATATTTTTCCCTACATTTACTATATATTTGTCATATACCACTCACCTAATTGCACAGCCCAAACTACTTGACCTAGAACCTTGAAACATTGCATGGACGTTCATCCCAGGGCAGAGCATAAGAACCGATTAAAAAAAATTCCCTTATGGCTACGATACATCAAAGTTTCAATGTTAAACTATAGGAAAGCTCATGTAGTTGTCATGGCAACCTAAATATTAAATCATGAATCCAAGGAAGTTTTCTGTTTTTCCATAGGTAAAACCGTGTTGATCAGCTAGGATTTACATAAAAACAAAACTAAAAGATTAAGTAGATAGTCATCAACAGTTCTCTAGATACATGTGAAATGATGGAGAGATTTTTCAACGAACCAATACAAAGGAGGATCGTAAAAGAAGGCATATCAATGATTGGTCTTTAAACTTTACTTGAAAAATCTTAGGTAAAAATTGTTTTGCATAAGGTTGAAAACTAAAATATTTTTATTATTGAAGGTAACTAACCTTCCTGAGATGTCAAAAATTGTTCTCATTATTGTGAGACGCTTTTCGCATCTTGACGATGTATCTACTTCAGAGTAGGCCTATGAAGTCGCGAGAACATGTCCTTCACCCGTGCCGGCAATAAAAGTTTTTATCGTTTTCGTATTAATGTAATCAGTGTCCGTGTGTGTCTAATAACCGTTTTAAATGTTGAGATTGTGTTCCATCTTGTGAACTCTGTTACAAACACGTATAATGTGTGAAATATAGTATAGGTTTTCAGCGACCGAAGATGCATCGTCAAGATGCGAAACGTGTCTCGCAATAATGAGAACAATTTTTGACATCTCAGGCAGGTTAGTTACCATCAATAATATATTTAACAGATGTCAAGACTATCAAACCAATTAAAATATTTTATAACAGCTTGAGATGTTTCTTTATAAGAAAGACCGAAAGCAAATATTTGCATTTTATAAAGGGAGTATTATATAAACAAACTAAAAATTAATTGAGAAACATTAGCAACTGTTTAAATTATTAGTTGTAGTGTTGAAATTCTTAGTTTGAAGGAAGGTTTTTAGTTCTTTTCATCGTAAAAGAACATATTCACTTAATATGTTAGCATACATTTTGGTAACTAGTAGATAACAGACTGTACAAGGCAATCAATTACGGTTGCATGACCATTAGCCTACAGAGAGGATAGCAGGGTACAATGGTGTTATTCTCTCACTGGACTAATGATAGGATGATCGGAGTTGCTATCTTATATGAACCTCTTGCAACAGCATCATGAATCATGTATAATCTTGTCTTGCATAGTGAACAATTTGAAATGGATGTCATATTGTATTAGCCAATGACTTTATAACACATTTTAATGTCAATTTAAATATCATGGTCTTAAAGAGGACCTACACACAATTTTTCATGAAGAAAGAAAAAACAATAAGGCGTAATGTATGTAATGGTTTTATTTTGTTTATTAACCATTTATAAACAATGCCTTCTTATGAGTGTCCAGGACGGAGAACCAATGTAGAGAAACATGTTAGAGAGTGTTTTAATGACACGCAGAGTAGAAATAATCTATACCTGTAAAACTTTAATATAAATCATTTACATGACTTACCCATTTTCATAGCGAATAATTTATAACTAAACTGAAATATTTAAAACTTGGAGAATGTTTTAAATCAAATCCAGTTTATTCAAAACCCTTCTTTAAAAGCCTTATTCTCTAATGTCTACACCATAAGTTAAAAATAAACTAATGTTTTAATTTCATTACACTAAATAACTTTTTACAAAAACCACATTAACAAATTTAAAGCTATAGTAATTCAAAATTGTTTTGTATTCTCAGTAAAAAGGAGAGAGAGAGGGCGAGGGAGCGGGTGATAAAGAAGAGGTGGAGGGAAGAGCAGACGACGACGACAAGACGAAGGATTGACTCGGACCAATCAACGCCTTCACGGCGGACCTCCTCCACTAGCCATCCTGACGACTCTCTCTACGCTGATGATCCAATGGTACACTTTACACTTAAAAAATTATTTCCCATTTTCAAGAGAAAACACCATAATTCTCATTTTTTTATCTGCTGCCTTTTACTATATTTTACACCTTAAAACATAATAGAAAAAAGTTTGATTTATTTTGAGCGATACAAACAAATACTAGTGGAATTTAAGTTTTACTAAAAAAGTTGTAGGTTTACTTTTTCAAGTTTAAACTCAAATTTGGGTTTGAGGTAAGGAGGAAGATATTTTCTTCCTATTTGCGATAAACAAAGCTCCAAAACAGAGTAATATCAGAAATAATGACAGGTGGATTATAGAGGTCGTTTAGCCTCTTAATGTTTGCTGAAACGGGCTTTAACCTTTTGATTAAGGCACAAATTATTGCTTATAAAAGTAGTATTAGTTAAATTATTGGATTTCAAGTGCAAACTTATTTAATTCGAATTACTTTAAATTTATGGCATTTAATATATCAAATCTTGAGGTATTCCCAATGATTAACAACATAATCTTGGACCTAATACTTCTGTGTATACAGTTAAATAATGTATTGATACCATCAATATCGCATCGGTTAATTGCCTTTTTCAAAAGATCAGGCATGACGAATCTGCTTAACTGGCTATTTACAAGGTCAAGTATTTTATAGTGCTGGTCATTGAAATAACGCATATAGCCATCTCACTTTGGGGTTCCCACTAAACCTATCTTCAGACCAAGCTATAAATCATAGATCCATTGATAAAAGTTTTAAAACAAACCTTATAAATAAATATGTTAACATTTATTGTGATCATTACAGATAACACCAGGAGTCAAAATGGTTTATTTTAACTTTTCCAGTCAACAACCCAAATCTTACACTTTAAATGTAATCACAGTGTCAAGGCTTTATTTTTATACTTATTTCTCTTTAATTTGGGTTGCAAAGAGGTGATCTATTTTATTTTATTGAACTGACTTTTTTCAAATTTTCTTATCAATTTGCAAGCTAGTCTCATTAAGTACACTACCTATATTTGTGTAGAGTGCTAGCTACAAAAAACGTTCCCAGTGCTAGTATAAGGGTTTGTTTAACATTTATTTTTTTTGTATAAAAGAACTTAATTTAGTTTCTAATCCAACATTTTCTGCTATTTTATTTGCATGTTTCGCAGCTTGAAATGAGTTACTAATTGTTGCTGAAAGTGTTTGGGAACAAGTCATATTTCTATGACATTTTTACTCCAGAGGTAAAAAATAATAATTCCCATTTATGAAGGAATACACGTCAATGACAAAGAAAATTTTTTTGGGTATAGAACAAAATATAATGTCATTTAAGGTGTGATTTATTAATTATCACATTTACAAGTTGAGAGGTAACAATTGCTTTACGAATAAAAAAATTTCCTTCTAAACCAAAAGACAAAATTATTTTAATATCTTGTAGTTGCATAGAAATTTCAGTAGAAGATTCTAGGTATAGGTAATGAAATAAAAAATAAAAAAATCATTGCACAGACAGTTGTTATTATAACTCATTTTTATTATATGACTGGTAAGAATTTCAAGAATTTTAATTGTTTACTTTAACAGACAATGAGCTTTCAAAATTATACCTGCTTTTGCAAGTGTCTTTTACGTGTGACATTAATTCCTTAAACCTGTTACTATTGATGTACACTATACTTTCCTCATTAATGTCATAAATTGATTATTCATAATAAAATGCATTCTTCAGCGGAGTTTTCAGTTGAAACAAAGTAAAAACTGTTTTTGAGTTAAGGCCAGTAGGGGCACCGAGCTAAATATAACAAAGTGTCTGTCAGCCACATACCTGAGCTTCCGAATACTTTACTAAGAAAATACACAATTCAAAATCTACAACCTGGAACACAGCCACTATACGCCCACGGGACTCGCATTATAAATATCTCGATGGGAACTCCTTCCTCCTCCCTCCCTCTTGAATACTACTTTAATGACAGTGGCGATCCAGTTTTTGCCGGTTTGCCGATTCAAAATAAATCTTGAGAAGAGCTTTTTTAAGTGTCTGGATGATGATTATCATTCACAAATTTAAAAGGAACTTTATGCTATTCATGAGCATAAATTATACCATCAAGAGTTCAGACATAAAATATAGTAAATAATTTCTTGATTAGCTTGATTTTTTGATTTCTTGTATAGATAAAATATACACAATCGTAATCTAGAAAATGTTGCATGGTAGGCATGAATCCTTTTGTAAAAAGCTTAATTTGTAAAAGGGTTACTTATAGTATTTTCATTATTTCCCATTATTTTGAATGCTAAAAATGGATTACTTAATCTTTGAATTGGAGGTGTAAAAAAACAGGAACTAAAGGTCTCTCTCTCCTCACAATGCACTTATGTTTTTCTCAAGAATAATTTATATTGTCTTCAATTTAATATGTCATTTGGATTAATAATGAAAATAAAGTACTTATAACTTATTCATTCATTGTTTAGAGCCACAAAACTCTTTTTGTTTTTAAATTGGTTTCATACCAATACCGTCGCAGTTCTATCTTGTCCTGACTGGATGACCCAGGTCATCCATTTTATCCTACTTCCTACGCTCACGGGGCATAACCCGAAGGGATTTTAAAGAAGTGAATAGGCCTATGTCCTTTTCTGATATAGTGGCTCTATTCCTGCAAAATTTCAGCTCAGTTGGTTCAGTATTTTTCATGTGGTTGAAAGACAGATATTCACACAAACATCTATACTTTCACATTTATAATTTTTTTTTTTTTTTTTTTTTTTTTTTTTTTTTTGGTAGGAGGTGGAATGCGTTTACGCACACTGAGGGGCTCGTTGTCCCCTCAGTAGTGTCGGACTCCCACGAGCTCGATGTCCCGTGAACTACCGACTAAACCACCTCCCTCGGCACCGAGGACACTAGCCTGGAACTGTTTCACACATTACTTCAGGCTAGGCCTTTGATATTACGCCACTAGGGCAACCTCCTTGGGGAAAAGCTGAGGATTAAGGCCGATCGAGGTCGACCTTTTTCGCCCGAAGAATGGCCTGGACGTAGTGCTTGACACAGTTCCAGTTGCCCTCTCCCTGGAGCATAGCACCGACGATGTTGTTTGGGCTGACGATCACGCCGATCTCAGATGAAAGCGAGGCTCGGCGGACGTGCCAACGGTCGCACTGAAAGAAAGTGTGCTCGGACGTGTCTGGGATGCCGGGGCAATACAGACAGTCCGGGCTGGCGACTTTGCCCATCCGGTGCAGATAGGCTCGGAAGTACCCGTGCCCAGAAAGAAACTGGGTCACGTAGTAATCGACCTCGCCGTGCTGCCGTTCCACCCATGGTCGGACGGAAGGTATGAGCTGGAAGGTCCAACGTCCCCTCAGCTCGGCTCCCCAGTCGCGCTGCCAAGAGTCGAAGCTGCGATCGCGCTCTTCCCTGGCAGCTGTTTCCCGGCCCACTTCAGGCCTCCTCCGGTAAATCGCCTGCCTCTCCCTCGCGAGGAAGAGGACGGGAATGACTCCGGCGATCACCATCACAGCAGGCTCGGAGACTGTGCGGTAGGCCGAAGCGACCCGCAGAGCTCCTCGGCGCTGGACTCGGGCAAGCCGGTCTCGGTAGACTCGCTTCTCGAGTGCGTGAGCCCATACCTCCGCCCCGTACAGCAAGACTGACTGGACGGCAGTCATGAGCAAGCGGCGCTTGCAGGAGCGAGGACCGCCGACATTGGGCATAAGCCTACCAAGGGCAGCGACACCCTTAGCGGCTTTGTCGGCGGCGCGCTGGATCTGCTCGCCGAAAGACAGTCTGCTATCGACCATGACTCCCAGGTACTTTGCAGCAGGCTTAGTCTCGAGTGTGACGTCACCTATCTGCACCGGGAACACGGTGTTAATCCTCTTTTTGGTGAGGACGACAATCTCCGTCTTACTGATAGCCAGGGACAAGCCGTGATCTCGCATCCACCCGTTGACCTTGGCCATCACTACGCTGAGCCTCAGTTTTGCCTGCTCGACGTTCCTCGCAGCGATCAAGGCAGCGACATCGTCAGCATAGCCAACGAGGCGGGTCTCATCGGGCATGTCTAGCCTCAGCAAGCTGTCGTAAGACACGTTCCAGAGATCTGGTCCGAGAATGGACCCCTGCGCAGCCCCGGAAGTGATGGGAATGCGCCGCTGACCTTCGGTCGTGTCGTACAACAGAACGCGGTCTGACAAATACGCCTCCAACATACGCAGGAGGTAGGAGGGAACTTGGAACGTATGCTCAAGCGCCCACAGCATATCGCTCCACCTGGCGGAGTTAAAAGCGTTCTTCACGTCGAGCGTGACGAGAAGGACCACGCGGCGCGACCAGTGGTTGTGGTCCTCCGCCCTCCGCACTGCCTCAACTACCTCCTGGATAGCGTCGATGGTAGAGCGACCGGATCTGAAGCCGTACTGCTGCGGGGACAAGTCCCCCGCAGAGACGATGGCCTCGGTCAGCCTGACACGCAGGAGCTTCTCAAGCACTTTCCCGGCCGTGTCGAGCATACACAGGGGTCGGAAAGAAGAAGGGGTCCCCGGTGTGCTCTTCGCCTTCGGAATAAGAACAAGGCGGGCAACCTTCCACGAAGAAAAGAAAACGCCTTCCGCCAGACACGCGTTGAACATATCGAGCAGAAGCCTTGGATTCACCTCCGCAGCGAGCTTGAGCACCTCCGCCGGAATGCCATCGGGACCGGGCGCTCTTCTGGGTCGTAGGGATCGGACGGCGGCGGTGAGTTCCTCTTCCCGGAAAACTGGGAAGGCGCCTACCTCTCCGAATTCCCTGACTGGCCGGACTGGGTGGCTGGGAAACAGTGTATCTACGACGACGGCCATGGCTTGTGGTTCCATGACCGCAGGTGGTGAGCGAGCCCCTAGCTTCTGGGTTACAAGTTTGTAGCCCATCCCCCAGGGGTCGTTGTCGATATCCTGACACAGCTGCTTCCAGCACCTGACTTTACTCCGGCTGATGGCACCGCGGAGCTCTCGGCGGGCCGCTCTGTGCTCAGCCGATCTGGCATTTGCATCAGGGCGGTTCCTTGCTCGCTGCGCAACTCGTCGGAGACCAAGGCATCTCCTCCGGAGTTCCGCGATTTCAGGCGTCCACCAGTAAACCGGCTTCTTCCTGTGGCGGCGGGAAACTCCGGGCATCGACTGCTCACACGCGGTCGTGATGAGACGCATCGTCGATGCTGCCAGATCTTCAGCACCTGTGAAATTCACAATGCTCTGGTCTTTGATTACTTCTTTAAAAGTGTCTTTGCTCAGACGACTGGTGTTCCAGCGTCGAGCCAGAGGAGCAGGTTCAGCGCGCAAGCGCGCACCCTCGGGAAGGACCTTGAAGAGGATTCCCTGATGGTCGCTAGAGGAATACTCCTCGCAGACACGCCAGTCGGAGATCCGCTGGACAATCCCTTCAGAGGCAAGGGATATGTCAGGGATCGTCTCTCTGCACCCTGGACGGCGAAAGGTGGAAATGCCGCCCGTGTTAAGGATACAGAGGCCCGACCTGGCAGCCGACTCGAGGACGTAACGACCTCGAGTGTCGGTCCGCGGGGAACCCCATTCCACGGCTTTTGCGTTAAAATCGCCACCGACTATGACCCCGCCAGAGATTTTTATGATCTCATCCTCAATGGAATCGACCATGTGGCGGTAGTCTCCGATCGGTTGATTTGGCGTGAGGTAACAGGAGAAGACTGTGAAACCCCTGCTCCTCACCCAAACGAAGCCGTTGCCCGATCCGGAATCGAGAACAGGCACCTTCCCGAGGTCCAAGATCCATATCGCCGCAGTGCCGGAGGGATCCGAGAACCACTGCGCGGAGCGTCGGTTCTGGTACTGCTCACTGAGAAGCAGTAGGTCAGCACCCTGCTCCGTGGCGAATTGGAACAGCAAGTCGTTTGCTGTCCTGCTCCTCTGCATATTAAGTTGCAGAACACTGATCATTTTTGTTGTTTCTGGCGAAGCTCCTGGATGGCCCGCCTGTACTGCCCGCAACGACCAGACCCAGCGGAATGCTTGACCTGGTCGCCCTTCAAGCCGGCTTCTGTACACAGGACACAGGACAGCGCTGCATTGCACGCGCTGGCCCTGTGGTCCTGGCCGCCGCACTTGAAGCAGAGCTTGCTTCTATCGGGTCCAGAGCAGCGATTAGCGACGTGACCGAACCCCAGACATTTAAAACATCTGGAAGCCACGAGCTTCTCACGCACCCGACAGCTCACGTACCATACCTTAAGGTGGCCCTTCACCAGGAGCTTCGCAGCAGCTCTGGCTCCCAGCGTCAGGATTGCCACCTTCTGACCCCGAGCATTTGCCTTCGAGACGAAGGTTTTCACCTCGACGTTTTCTCCGAGGACAGCTTTGACGGCAGCGGTCACCTCCTCCTCGGTTGTCAACTCGTCGAGGTCTCTCACCTCCAGCGTAGACTTGGGCTCGAGAACGCGGACTGTCGCGTTCGCCCCCAACACATTTATAATAGCCTATTATAATAATATAATAATAATAATATAATAATAATATTTTTCATGTGGTTGAAAGACAGATATTCACACAAACATCTATACTTTCACATTTATAATAGCCTATTATAATAATATAATAGGCTATTATAAATGTGAAAGTATGGATTTTGTGTGAATATCTGTCTTTCAACCATATGAAAAATATAATAGGCTATTATAAAAATGTGAAAGTATGGATGTGTGTGTGAATATCTGTCTTTCAACCACATGAAAAATACTGAACCAACTGATCTGAAATTTTGCAGGAATAAAGCCACTATATCAGAAAAGGACATAGGCCTATTCGCTTCTTTAAAATCCCCTCGGGTTATCGGGTTATGCCCCGTGACCGTCCTTAGCTTCAACGTTTTTATTTTATAAGGAATTAAACATTCAAATACTGAACAGTAAACAGCTGTGAATACTAAAATTTGACAGTTCAAAGAGCAGAAGTATGATCAGCAGTAATGTTTATCGTTAGCGAAACCAGGGGCAACTGCTAGTAATTTTATAATTATATCATAATTATAACACCATTTTATAATCATAACATATGTTGTAACCCCAATGTTACATAAATTATTAAATGATAAATGGCACTATTGCCAAGTTCTAAGTCATAATTATCATTACCTTATATATCTTAAAATTTCTTACACCCATCTCTATTCAATTTTAAAACCCAACTCTATCCGTCATTACTTACACAATAAAATATTTTAATTTAAGAATAATTTGCAATAAAAGTTTTTGTTTCAGCTTTTATTAATATGTTAGGGTAAAAAATTTTAATCCACATATGTATAAACTTTAATTTTTAATTGATAGGATAATATGAATAGGTTAAAAAATCTGCTATCACAAGGATGAACATTGCTTACAAAAATAGTGTTAGGTTTTTCCTTACAAAAATGGTGTACCTTTCTGAATATGGTTCATAAAATGAGTTTTGGCAGCACTGTTTTCATCCAGGAATTAAGGAACTTTGTGTTATTCATGACCATAAATTGTAATATAAAGAGTTCAGACATAAATATACATAGTTGTCATCTAAAGAATGTCGCATGGTAGGAAATAATGCGGTGATAAATATCATTGGCTCGGTGATAAAGATCTAAGATCAAAACTAAGATCTACGATGTTGACAATGGTTTTGATTCCCAGTATCAGAAACTCAAAGGTTGAGTGGTAGTTATAATAATACAAAGTCATATTATGCTGCTTTCCATCAGCATGAAAAAAGTGTATCCTTCTTGTGAGGAGAATGATTGCATAGCCAGATGCTGAACCTGGTCTTCTTACGGGTTAGGAGGCATAGACAACCAAATTGATATTTGAGCTTTTAAAATAAAATTATTTGAAAAAGCTTCTCTCGCTCCTGATTTTAAGTTGTAGTATTCATAACTTTCCAAACTTATTTTTTTATTTACAGAATCCAATGAGGTTATTAATTAAATTTAAATAGTTCAAGGGACATATTTCAAGGACTAAAGGAAATAAATTTTCTTTGTGTGACTCATTTTGTTAGCTATCTCCCTACCAACTATCAGGTGAATTGGTTGAATAGTTTAAGTGTGATGGAGCCATTAATAAATGTGCGAACAACGCAAGACCAAGAAAATAAAAACACCAAAGAATTGGTTGGGTTTGGTGTGGTATGTTTATTTACAGCTTTGTTTGCTCACTAATTATCCATAGACTTATAATATTAACTAGTGGCTTGAAGGGGCAAAAACCCCTGTAATAAGATATGATTTAAATTCAAATAATTCTTCTTTATTACAATACAAAACACCCTCATGGCAAACTGGCTTTTGGATCAACCATAATATGTCAACATTAGCCTTATAGTTTTGAATAAGGCAACAACATATTTTAATGTAGACAAAGCAGTCATTATTAGATCCCAAAGTTTTTAAAATGGCAGATATTTTATGTTTATTTTATGTTATTTTCCGGCAAATTTCCTGAAATTCCAGTATTTTTCCCGTCTGTGGTATCAAGACCTATAATTTTAGATCCCTCACATCATCCTGCAACTTGTCGAACACCCATAATTTCCACACAAAAAATTCCCTTACTTAATCATTTATATAGATGGCAAGGACTGGTGACCTCTCTTCAGCAAAACTAGCATAAAATGTTTTTGACTCTGTGCTATAGATGTTCCGAGGCAAGGGTGGGGACAGTGGGGTGATCACGGCGACCCTCAAGATTCCAGTTCCGGCCTCGACCTCTCTCACCCTCGGACCCGGCCTCGGCCTTGATGACTCGGACATACCCTTCATAGAGGACCAGGACAGGCATCATGGTGAGTAAAGGGAGGGGTATGTCATGTGTTTCTCAATGAAAAAATAAATTATTTTCAAAAATTATGTTTGTGACCCTGAAAGAAGTGGTTTGTGCCTTAGGGTGAGGTACATGTCAAACTATTTACTGTTTCAGAGGTATCACAAAGTGTAAAATAACCACCACAAACCACATCTTAACAATTTGCTGCAGCATCGCCGTGTGGTGCTCAGCGAGACTTTGCCGGGCTCGGGAGGATGCCATATGGCGCTGCATCCGCGCTAATTTCATTCATTTACTATTAAGTACCTCCTCACCTGAATAGCTAGGAAATATTTGTCACTGTTTTGGATACCTGATGTACTTGTCTCCTGTTTAGGTTGGCGCTCAAATTTCCCGCGATTTATCTGCAAAAGAGGCTTTCTAAATGCTTATTGGTCAATTGTTTTCCCCCAAGTTGGTAAAACTGGTGGCCTGAAACTTCTGGAGGTGCTGCTATCTACCAGTGACTAGTGAACCAACGTCAAACTTTGTTCCAAACCACTACAAAACAGTACAATGTCTCTTATCCGTGAGGCTGAATTTTCAATTATTTGCTTCTCATTGCTGAACTTTGCGTTTGCAGGAACTGCAGTGAATCTGTAAAAAGACAACTCAATCCCACAATCCCAATAACAATATTGCCTGATGCTATATATTTAGAGGAAGTTTGATTGGTTGTAATTTATTACCCAGTCATTGGTTCAAATTTGAAATTCTGGTTTTTAGTTCAAATCAAAGAGCTCTGTAAAAAAAATTTATGACTCATAGTGAGCCAGGCAGGTAAAAGATCTTAGTAGGTAGCAGTCCCTCTTAGTAGGTAAAAGATCATAATATGAGCTGTAAAGTAGTATTTTATGTTATTGAACAATTTTTTAAACTTTTGTTTTTCTACTCCTGACAGTAAAATAAATTATCGGTCGTACTGGACTTTTCAACTGTATGGTTGTTAACAAAATACTTCAACCTTTGTTTGACAAAATCTAAATCTTAATGTTCTTTGTAAAACAGAATTGATCCTACTTTGCTTTTAAAAAGAAATAAAAATATTTTCAATAAAAAAAATTACTACATTCTAGTAAAGTCTTCATTTTCCAGTTACAGGAAGGTCGTCAGACTCCTCTCAAGCTTCGACGTACATCCACCACATCGCAGTCGCAACAGACTCTGCTGTCGGATCTTCCGTCAGCCCACCCCGCAACTCTGTCAGCAGCTACAGCAGTGGAGGGGTGTTCAGCTCCCCGCCCTCCTGGGCCTCCTCCCCTCCCACCTCCCCCGACCCCACCCTCGCCTCCCCCACCTCCTACCTGCCTGAGGACGCTTCTGCGACCACCGCACGCATCACCATTCCCACCAAGCGGACACCTGACCCGCAACAAAGGTACGGGCTTTTATGGTTTGTTTCATTGTTAATAATTATATGTCAATCTCAGGATTATTAGTCAGATACAGAGAATAATATTCTCCCCACTTACAAGCAGATGGACAGGTTATAATTGAGATTTATTTCTTTTTTATAAAGGTTTCCTCATATTTTGACCAAAGTGGCCTTGTAAACACTAAAACAACTAAAAAAATGAAGGAGAAATTAAGTAACTAATGCTGTATTAGTAATGAGGGAGTTAATGGAAAAAGGTATCTGAATGAAGAAAAACATTCAAACAGCACAGGATAATTTGAATATATCAATATTTTCATAACAAGTGTTTTTGCTAAGCAGATCTCTAATACATGATTATATCCTAGAGGTATGGAGCTCAAAGATAAATAATTATCGCTATAGCTTTGACACAGAAAATTAAAGATCACTCGAGTAATGATTTTGTTAATGTTTTCAATCATAACTTTAGTTCTGTAAACTTTAAATTTTTGATTGGTTGATTTTTTTTGTTCAAGACTGATGAAGATTGTAAACCAAAGTTCAATGGCATTTGAAAAAAAAAACAATTCAGTGACTGTTTTACTATAAACTATAAACAATTGAATTCAAATAAAAATTTAAGCGTGACTCTTTAAACGCGGCTTATTGATACCTGATGGTTTACTCACAGGGTAACGATCCAGAGGGTGACAATAAAGTCGGCCGGAGAAGTGCAGCAGGTGAAGCAGACGTACAGTCGCCAGGAGTCAACCAGCTCGGTGACACAGACGCAGGAGCGAGAGCGACGCCGCAGCAGCAAGGACTCTCCGTACCAGCGGCTGGGCGCAAGTGGGGGGGAGAAACTGTCAAAGAGTGCGAGTTCAACGGCCGTGCCAGTGGAGCGAACGATCCCGGTCGCGCGGGAGGGAGAGAGGACAACTACCCCGAGCATTTCCAGTATAGGGGGCGCCGTCTTGCGGTCCAAGACGGCCGATATTGAGCGCATGCTCAAAATACAGACTTCTTCTAAACAAAGTAAAAAAAGTACAGGTGTTGTGAGTAGTGAGGAGGAGAAGAAGATTAAGCGCAAGTATACAGACAGTCGGCACTTCACGAGATCTCTGCCACAGACGACGGAACCTGCGGCGGAGACTGCCACGACCTCGACGATAACGACGCTGTGGAAGCGGAGAGAGATCATTTCCAGTGAACCGAAGGAGAGGAAAGGATTTTCTAATAAATTGTAAATATTGTGTTCTAAAGACACTGTCTTTGACCTTAAGTTATGTTTATATTAGATGATATTTTATTTATTTAATTAAATTCATTGTGCTATAAAAGTAGCATATCGTCCCGTATTGTACTTTTACTCCTCATAAAATCTGTGATAGTGTGACTTCATACATGAAAAATTCATGGTGCACTAAAGGTTAAATCAATAAGTCAGGGGGTTAATTTGATTTTGATTTGTTATGAAAGAATATACAGTAGACCCCCTCTTAACTAACCCTAACGGGACCGGACCTAGGTCGGATAACTTAAAAGGTCGGTTAAAACGGGTAATCCTCTAAACACTTAAAAATAAAAGCTCTGTTGATTTAGGATTCTATTAAAATTATTATAAAGTAGTTCTTGGATTATTTAGAAAATAAACTATAAATATCAACCTATTTTCCAAAATTATTCCTGTAGAAATGTCACAAATAACCCCAAAGCACGGTCAAAAAAACACGTCAATAAACTAAATACTAGACGTAACGTTCCCATCGCCGGGTATGGGAACGGAAATGCCGAAATTCCTAGAAAAGGGCGGTTAAACCTAACTTTTCTAAAAACAGGGTGGATTAAAACGATCTTTAATATTTGACAAGCAAGGGCGGATAATCCGATCATCGGTTAAAACGAGGTCGGTTAAGAGGGGGGTCTACTGTACAGGCTGTCCAGAAACAACTAGTAACAATTTTATCATGTTCTGCTATTATTACTAAAGTGTATTATCTTGCTTGGTTTATTGACCATCCATCTGTCAATATGTGTTTTTACTATTATTTTAATAACTAGAGTTATGCTGATGAGAGAATCTTCAAATTCAATACTAGATGGAAACTAAATTATAAAATTTTTCCCCTTTAGCCATATAAAAAAGGCGACCATTTAAAAATTTTGAAAACAAAATCATAAAAACCATTTAAGGAAACCAATATTTTCAAGATAACAAAAGTAAAGAAATAAGAGAAAAATCAGATATCACTTTAATCAATGACGAATAGCAAAGAAATTTGGAATTGTTGTTGAAAGGTGACTGCTGGAATCCGTTGTCTGTGCTATACCTGTTTGGGTGGATGCTAAGTCAGTGCCACCTCCTGCTGCATGCGACAGCACACCTGACAAAGAAGTAGATGCTACAACTTCAGTGGATTCTGAAGCTGTTTCAACGTGTTTCACCTCATCAAGAATAAAAAAAAACAGAAGATTCCAACTGAACCACAGCGAACTCAGATTTCTGAGTTTCAGTAATGCCAAGCATAACAAAAAAAAACTTAACTAGGGTGTGTGCACCAGTGAGTGACCGGTTAAGGACAATGTCTCATGTTAATCTGACATTACTCCCTTATTTCATATAGTCAAAGTTATACATTTTACTATAAAAAGATCATTTATCCTTTAAGGATCAAGCAGTATTAGTTAAATTGGTTACTTAATACTGATTGTAATATTAATTAAAATACAACTACGTCAACGGTCCAATGACCGGGACTGCACCAGTGAATGACCGGTCTCTTTTGGCTGAATAACTGTCAAAAAACTGAAAAATCAGCTGACAATAATGAATGAGAATAAGTCAGCTCAGAGAATAGATCATGGCCAGTAAATGACCGATCTTGTTTCAGTGAATGACCGCGAGGATTTTTCCCGGTCGTTCACTGGTGTTTCCCCTAGTTATATTCCAATTTATGACCGCACACGGTAATAATTAATTATAATATGTAGAGCAATAAATTGATTTTAAATTGTAGGATGGTATGTTAAAAATTATTTAATTGCAACACTTTTTTGATATAATCATCGAATACATAATGAATGTAATTCCAGCTAAACCGTGCAGGGATAGTCACTATAGCAGGAAACATCAAAATCGAAGATAGTGGGACATTCAATAGTAAATATGTTTTAAAAGTATTTTCGACTCAACGATTCTGACTAATGCGATATTATTGTTGAATAATATTCCAAGGCAGGTTTTACACTTATTTATAATTAGCTAGCCTAAAGAAAATGCTTACTACAGGGCTGTTTTGAGAAAAACGGCCGTTCACTGGGGGGTGGTCATTCGCTAGTGCACCCTACCTACAATTGACATCAACATTTTTAAATCCCCACAGTCTTATAATGGCTACAGGGAGAAAGCTGATATTTGGCAATATTGTTTGTCATCCTTAGATACACAATCTTAATAAATTTCGACATTATGCAATATATTAATACAAAAATCCACATTTTTTCCTATGACTGAAACATTAGTTATTAAAATACTTGTAAAAAACATATGGTGGAGGGTAGAAAACCAAGCAATTCATTTTTCAAAAAACACATTCGTTCCAAAATTTGCTAATATATACAATATAACAATACCAAAACACACACATATCTATTTAATAGTATGTTAAAGACTGCTAACTTACTACATGCTGTGATAACTTACTATAGCATGTGTAAGTTTAGACTATTTTTTTTCCTGAAAACACTGAATTCAATTGAAAAGACATGACTACAACAATACAGGTTGTCCGGAAATTATGGTAAAATATCCTAGTATATATTAGTAAAGGTAAAAATAAGAACATTTTTATACAAATATCGGTCCTTAAGTGGTTCGTTTTCTGTCTGTTCGTGTTTTTTTACATATTTAATTATATCTCACGAACCTCTCAAGTTATAAACTTCAAACCTGGTACATGGATGACCACTATCAAGAACTATTTTTGGAAGAAGTATCAAGTTTCTACTTTGAACCATTTCAAAATGGCCACTGTTTTTTCTTTTCAAAGCTAAATAAATATCTTAAAAACCTCAAATTAGAGAAAAATTATACAAGGTACAAAAAAGTTGCAAAAATTAATCCAATTGACCCTGATATTAAGATTATGATACAGTAGAGTCCCGCAAACCCGGACTTCGATAACCCGGAATTCTGGATAACTCGGAAAGCCTGCCAGAGCAATAAAGTGCATTGAGATTCAAGGCCAGAGCGCGGGGTGACACATTTAAAACAGTTTTAATTTTTCTTTAAGTTTTTTTGTAACTAATTTAGTTTTTATATTTTTTACTATGCAATAAATAAATGATTTCTTATAGGAATAACAGAAACTATTCTTATTTTTTCTTATTTTTACTCATTTCCCGATAACTCGGAATTCTCACAAACCCGGACACCGTTCGGTCCACATTAGTCCGGGTTTGTGGGACTCTACTGTAATCAAACTACTAATAACGGAGATATTGTAGCTTTTCTGAATAAAAACATGGTTCTTCAGTATGTACTATCTGAAATTTGCATGTTTTTATTCGGCAAATAATTTACAATTTCTCCATTGTTAGTTTGTCAGGTCATTATAATATTAATATCAGCGTTAATAGGATTAAATTCCCCAACTTGTTTGCCTCTTGTTTAATTTTCCTAAAAATTTATGGTTTTTAAGATATTTAGCTTTGAGAACAAAATAAATCGCCATTTTGAAATGGTAAAAAGTAGAATTTTGATTCTTCTAATGAAAAAAGTTCTTAATAGTGGTCACCCATGTACCAAGTTTGAATTTATACTTTTAGAGGTTGGTAAGATATAATTAAATATGAAGAAATCACAAACAGACACACAAACAGAAAACAAAGCACTTTAGGACCCATGTTTATACAACCTTTTAGCGAATTTCCTTAAAGGAATAAGCTATTACGGTAGTACTCATGGTAAGACCTAAGTCCGAGACCATGTTAACTTTTCATTTTGGGGTCCCCAGAAGCAAAAAACACCATTTGTTCGAATATATATATACAGGGTTGGGCAAAAGTCTGGAATATATAAAATAACTCTTATACTATTTTGCAGAAAGTGATGAAACTTTACAGTTGTGTATCTAGTACAAATAGGAATATTTTGGCGTATTTTCTCAGTTTTTTGCACGATGAGGGGACGGCCCACGCTGGAAGTCTTGAAATTCTTAAATGTAAGCATACCTTGAGTTACACCTCATTTTAAAGGTCTCAATGAGTAGATTAAAACAGCACAAACCGCGTCTCAAAAGGTTGATCCAATCAGAAGTTACAGCTTCTCAAAGATTTTAATGTTGGCCATTAAACTCATGGCTAAAATCAGGCTAAAATCTTTGAGGAGCTGTAATTTCTGATTCGATCAACCTTTTGAGGCGCGGTTTGCGCTGTTATGATCTACTAATTAAAACCTTTAAAATGAGGTATAACTCGAGGTATGCTTACCCTTAAGAATTTTTGGACTTCCATCACTGGACCATCACAGGTCGTCCCGTGGTCATGAGTAAAAGTTTTTTCATAAGTCAAATTAACCTTATCAATGAGAAATACATGTATTTAAAACTAAACTACATCGTTCCGAGTGCTTTATAAGTAATTAGACTTTTACTCCTGATTTTAGCCTTGAGTTTAATGGCCAACATTAAAATCTTTGAGGAGCTGTAACTTCTGATTGGATCAACCTTTTGAGGCGTGGTTTGCGCTGTTGTTATCTACTCATTGAGACCTTTAAAATGAGGTGTAACTCAAGGTATGGTTACATTTAAGAATTTCAAGACTTCCAGCATGGTCCGTCCCCTCATTGTGCGAAAAACTGAGAAAATACGCCAAAATTTTTCTATTTGTACTACATACACAACTGTAAAGTTTCATCACTTTCTGCAAAATAATATAAATGTTATTTTATATATTCCAGACTTTTGCCCAACCCCGTATATGTCTGTCAACACGATAGCGGCTGTAAATACGGTCCGATCTTAATGAAATTTGGTGCAGATGTGTAACGTGGTAATCACTCGGACGAGTTCGTGAACCAGCCCGATCAGACCACCGGAAGGGGGGGTAAAGGGGGGTAAACCCCCCAAAAATGGGTTTTTCAGAGTTTTTCACATAGAAAAAAAAATTATCAAATTTTGGCTTGTACCATTGAATTCAATTTAGTATCATGAATCATTGCTCGATGTCCATTGGTTACCGAAGTATTGAAAATTGTAAACACAGTTCGTTGTCCCAATGTTAACCTTAATAAAGGGAATAAAGTAAAATTCTATATCTCACTTATTTCTCGACATATCTTAATAAAACTTGGTTTGAGGCTTCATGTAGATGAGATCTAATGTATTTTAGTATAAAATCCCCAAAATTTTAATTTTTGTGGCAGCAAACCTGCATACTCATTTCCCATGTTATCCTTATGGGAAATAAAATAAATTTTGATGGCACCATTGAATTCAGCTCAAAAAACAAATAATTTAATATTTTGAATCACTGATCTATGTCCATTGATTACCGAGATATTGAAAGTGGTAAACACAGTACGTTGTCCCAATGTTAACCTTATGGGAAATAAGTAAAATTCTATATCTCGTTTATTTCTCAACATATCTTGATAAAACTTGGTAAATGGCTTCTTCTAGTTCAGATCTACTAAATATTGAATTAAAACCAACCAGTTTAAACATACCTGTAGCAGCAAACCTGCATACTCTTTCCCCATGTTAATCTTGTGGAATTTACAAAAAACATGTCAAATCTCGCTATGTTGGATCAAAATATATTTTTTTGCTTTTGAAATTCGCTG
This sequence comes from Flexamia atlantica, assembly GCA_035578135.1. NCBI lineage: Eukaryota > Metazoa > Arthropoda > Insecta > Hemiptera > Cicadellidae > Flexamia > Flexamia atlantica. The sequence continues at coordinate 36,782,162 of JAQJVK010000002.1, read as the reverse complement.
AGTATGCAGGTCTGCTGCAACGGGGGTATTTTTATTTTTACCCCTACTATCATAATATACTAAAATATTTTACCATAATTTCTGGACATCATGTATAGTGTGTTCAGTTGTTAAAAAAGTGGCAAACCTTGCATTTTCATACATTAATGAATTTGTGTAATGATTTATTCTGGAAAAGAATTATAAGACAACTTGATAATTAATGTAAAATTTCTTTTATTAAAATGGAAGATATCTTTTCCTTAAAATGTTGAAACATATACATTTTAACTAGCTTAAATGTAATATTCATTTTCTATTGCACTATATTATACATATTTATATATCTTGGATAATTAACAATAACAAATATCACAACATTCAACTTAGGCATTCACACACAATTTCAAGTCCATAAATAGATTGATTGCCTCGATTATAAATATATCTATGTGGTTTGATTATTTCACAATATAAAACTTGTTAAATTGACATCACATAAATTTAATAAAAATTAAAATACAGAATTAATAAATCCTCTAAAAACATTTCTTTATATTTATATTACACATTTTTAACAATGAGTGGACATTTTATGTCAATTCTAAGTACAAGACCAAAACAATTAAAAGATCATTATATGTTTAAATACTTTGATATAATATGCACTATATACTGTACAAGGTTTCTAACTAATAACAATGTTTTTTAATTGCATGAAATAAAACAAAAGTCACACAAATGTCTAATATTCATTAAAAAGAAGCAGTTTTCCAATAACATTTTCAATTCTGTTTATTTCACCCACATGAGTATGGATACTTTTGTCTGTAATTTACTTCTAATATGGGACTAATGTGGGTGTAGTGGACTAAAACTTCATCTCCTCTCTATGTCAAGCACTAGAAGAGGCACACTATAATGTGGATAAATAAATGTAATAGTACAGTATATTGCATACTATGAAGTATCACAACACACATTATCAGTCCTCAATGTTCCTTTTAAAGGATTTTTTATGTCTCTGAGACATTTTATTTCCAAACAAGGTAATTCAAGTCTCTTTGGTGATTATCGAACTAAACTCACAAAAAAAAACTCTTTATCATCAGTAACTTCACAGATATAGTCAAGTTTTTTCCACTCATAGAATCTGTAAGATTATTATTGATTTTATTTAACAGGCAGTTCCTCATGATTTTTGGGATGATTTTTATTGAGAAATTGATTTATTTCGTCTTTTAATTTATTAGTGAAACAGTGTCTAACTTTTACGCTAAAAACGTTTGGTAGTTCGGGATAAAAAATATATACACTTATTATTTGATTTGTATTGACAATTATATTTCCTTGAAACAAAATTCCTCTAAGGTGCATTGAGGTTCATAGATACATCATGAGTTAAAACCCATGTTCCATAATTTTCATTTTCTCACAGATTTCAAAGAGGGGTTTTGGTTTGTTCCCACTTTTGTAATATGCAGTTAGCCAAGATAGATAAATTTCTCTCTTATAGTTTACTTTTGATCACGAAAAACAAATCTACAATTTCAAAATGCAAAACTGACTCCCTGCTTATTTGTAGTGTTTTGTGTTAGTTTATCTGCAATTTTCAATCTACAGTATATTGTTAATACCAGGAGTTTCCAAGATGTCTTTGGTTGATTCTAAAATTATGTTTTTGAGGAACTGCCTGCTAAAACAGCTTAATAACGAAATAAGATGAATTTGCTTTTTACATTATAATTTACATTAAAATATAGTACACTTTATGATTTTCTAGCCACCTAACAAAACAAAATGGACGGAATGTTTCTCTCAACCGAAAAAATAATATTAAGAAATCTATTTACATGTATTTAACAAATACTGAAACATAAATACTAAGGATTGAAATATATACAACCAATGAGGATAATACAATAAATGAATTCAATTGTACAATTCCATTTGCATTTGAATGAAGTGGAGTCACTTGATTAGAGGCATGTGATGCAAACTCATTTTAACAAAGAGTAGTTGGAGGAAGCAAAATAAAATTAGTATATAACCATGTACTATTTTATTTTAAGGCAGTTATTTATCTTGGCTTAAATGTTGCTCCATGACAAAAATTATTGATGAGATCATATTTTTCAGTTGTGTTATGGAAGTAAACATTTTAGAGATGTTACTTCATAAGTAATCTCTATCGTGAGATTCAAACGTTTATATTCACATCGGTTCCGCACTTGAATTGTTAGTAAAGTGGGCCCACCCAAAACTTATTAAAAATATTTCAAGTAACTGTAAAATTTCAAAATTAACTCTGTGGCATGAAGAAGTATAGCATTCAAGTATTTTCCACCAATAAAAATTACGTAATGATCAGATTCCCTTAAAATACACCCATTTAAATTAAAAACATTGTGAATCGCAGGTGCTGACTAATAATATTTTCACCATCCATAAATCTTAAATGGTGGGTTTTAATAAACAGGGGATGAACTAACTTTTTTTCTTCTCGTTTGTTCCGTGTAACACTCGTACACTTGAGTCATGAGTATAAATTAAAGCTGAATAAAAACATTCTCCTCTAAGATCTCTGGCTTTAGAGTAATACAAATTGAATCCCATTTTTGGATTTAAGCATTAAAGCCATACCTCTGCAAAAAGCCAAGATGAAATCTTTTACAATTTAGAACAATGGACTTTCTAAATATCTTAGAAAATGACGGCTGATATCTCAGAAACAGTTCCTGATTCTTAATATAAAACTCTCTTATATAATTGACAGTTCAAAACGATCACATAAACTAAACAGCTGTGCTGTGAGTCTGAATGCGGACTTTCTTGACTGTGCTTCCATTGCGAGACAGGGTAGGTGATGTACCACTGAAGCCTGGGTTCTGGATACCAAGGCCGTTGTTTGCGTTTTGTGGTCTCGGTTTCTTCAAACTTGACCGCAGCGGGCTTCGTGTTAATGAAGCTGGAAGTATGATAGCTAATGTCAGAAATATATGATAATTTGAGAGTAAAAAAATCTAAGGGCTATTGTAGATCAAACCAAAAGATATCTCTTATCCTAAACATTTCACATTTGGCTACTGATAGCTTGGCCTCCATACGCAGGTTATGAAATGAAAAATTAAATGAAATTCAATTATTCCACGTAAATAAGAATACATAAATACAATATATGAATAAAAACAGTTTATGGAATTAGTTCCCCATATGAGCAAACACTTGTGTGTGGGGAACGAGTCATCAGTCATATTTGAGGCGGAATTACTTAATAAAAAAAAATACAGTAAATCTATTTTAAAAAGTGAGTGAAAATGCGGAAAAAGATATACCAGAAATAAAAAAAGCAAATAAAAAAAGAGCAATGCTACATTAAGAAATGTACATTAGAGCATATACATTATGTTCAGTGGCGAGGCGTGAAGTTTTCGCTGGGTCATCGCATACTTAATTATTTCTACATAGTGGAAGAGAGCAAATTTAAGGAAACAAAGCAAACAAATCACGAAATTATTTATGATTTATAATATAAAAATGTATATTAGGTCTAAGTATTGTTCTTGTTATGTTAATAGATTGTTAGAGTTATTGAAATCCACAATATACTAGCTGTTTCACTGTTTCTTCTTCGTCTGCTAAACTACTACTATTTTCACTACGTAAGCCATTACACTGTTTGCCGACGCGCCAGCGTCGTCTGTCAAAGTCAAAAGTCTGCCGTGCTTAACTACTGTAAAATGTCTTGTGTAGCCTACGACCGATTCCTATAGGAACGCGTCTAGGTGCCACCCCGACAAGTAGTCACCCCGTCAGATCGCCACCATTTTAAACCGGTTTTGAGGTGGCGGGTTGACGTGTGCGTCCACGTCAGATTGCCACCGTTTGAGAGGTGGGGATTAGACGGGGTGGTTACTTGACACGGTCGTGAAAGGTGACGATCTGTCGTGTGCAGTGGCGTCCAATGGCCACCTTGGAATAAAGAGGGTGACCAAATCATAATATTTACACAATAATATTATTCTTTTTTGCATTGTAATCCACATTGTTTCTTCTTCGAAAGTATAAGATTTTGGACAAACGATGAAATATGTATGTTAGAAAAATGTAAAATAATTAAATTTACATTTCAGGATCTTAATTAGAGTAAACTAGAGATAGCCTGCTGGTCGAAATTCAACAAGGAAATATGTAGGCTTAGTTAGAACATGTGACTGTGACTGCAATTGTTTACATTTTGCTGTTATTCCGCAACCATTACGGCAACACATAAAGTCCATGTTAATTTGTTTATAATTTCAAATTAATTTTTCTAAAATTCTTTAAAACGATAGCAAATTAGGCCTACGGATTATGCAAATCTACAGGAAAGTACTTTTCTCACGGTGAGCTTGTATTTTCCCCACGTTGCATACAAGCTGAGGAAACGGGATCACAAAAATCATGCTTGTCTAGTAATTATATATATTCGATAACATAATTTTTCAGTTAATATGTACTGATTACAATCAGATTTCCTTTATGTAAGAAATAATGTAAATTTCATGATTTTACAAATGCCCTCATTGGCGTTTTAATTGATTCATCCATTTCATCGGTGACATTATCTATATTAACACACAAGCGGTTTTCTTTCTACAGTCCAGCCTCAATAACGCTGGGCGGATTTTACGCCGACTGCCCACCACCTCGGGCTAGAAAGGTGGCGACTTGACGGGGTGGCACCTTGACACGAGCCTGCGAGGTGGCGATCAGACGTGTACGCCAACGTCAACCCGCCACCTCTTCAGAGTAGAAAGGTGGCGATCTGGCGGGGTGACACCTTGACGGCTGTGACATATGACTATATAGCCATATGATTGTATTTATTATTGTTTGATGTAAACAAAAAAGATACTTTTGATTATATAAATAAAATATAGTTCAACTTATAAAGACTATTTTAATTTAACTTATAAAAAGGAAACATGGTGCCGAAACCCAGTAAAACCAGGAAGAAAGATAAGAGTAGACAAAGTTCTCCTTTTAGAGAGAACTACAAATCTGATGATGAAGAAAATAATGATGAAAAAACAAGTAAAGAATTGCCTTTAAACATCAAACCTCCAAAGCCATTAATAGTCACAAGTGGCAGTGAGATGAAAAAAAGGTGGAACTTATGGAGTAAGCAATTTCGGTGGTATGCTACAGCTATTGATTTGAAGAAGAGGTCACTAGAGAAACAGATAGCTACTTTCATGAAAATAATTGGAGATGATGGAATTGAGCTTTTTGAATCATTTGATATAGATGAAGAATCAACAGACTTGGAGAATATAATATCAAAATATGACTCAAATTTTAGAAAGAAGTCAAATATAATATATGAAAGGTTTATCTTTAACAATCTGAATCAAGAAAAAGAGGAAACCTTTAATTCCTAACCAAGGTCTCTAACCAAGCAAATAAATGCTCATATGGCAGTATGAAGGATAGCTTACTACGAGACAGACTGGTATGCGGCATTAACCAAGACAGTACTCGCCAAAAACTATTTCATGAAGAAAACTTAACACTCGAAAAGACAACAAACATTTGTAAGTCTTCTGAAGAAATATAAATTCAGCTATCAACAATAGCTGAGAAGAAATACAACAATGTTTATGACATTCAAAGTAAACAGCACATAATTTCAGGCGAAAAACGTGATGAGAGCACATCAAACAAGAAGCTAGAAGAAAACACCTTCACTTGCAGACGCTGTGGATATCACCATGGCCCTCGAGCTTGTCCTGCTTATCAAAAGAAGTGCTCGAAATGCGGTATCACTGGTCACTCCTATAAAGTTATTTGCCACTCAAAACCAAACAATCAGATAAAGTCATTAAAAGCTGAGGACTTGGATATAGATGGTAAAGTAGATGCGATTCAGCACTCAGACCAGGTAATTTTAATTAATTCCTTATCTAATGAACAAAGCGCTGTTGATTGGCCTGAAATCTTATTATTACCACATAGTCAAAAGGTTTCTTTCAAATTAGACACTGGAGCTCAGTGTAATGTAATAAGTAAAAGTGTAGCATTAAAAAGTAATTTAGAGATTGAACGTTCTAGAATAAAACATTTGATTTCATACACAAATAACAAACTCTCAGTGCTAAGAGAATGTACCGCTATTGTAGAGACTGCTAACAAAAAGCGACAAAAAGTCACTTTTATAGTAGTTAATGGACATTATCCGGCCATTTTAGGTCGTGATTCATGTCAAACATTGGGATTTGTCAAAAGAGTGCATGAATTAGAGACTAGCAATTTTGATGAAAATATATTTAATGGGACAGGTTGCTTAAAAGATTACGAGTATGACATTGATATAGTTGACAATCCCACACTTAAAATCTATCCAGCTAGGCGTGTTCCTTTTGCATTACGAGAAAATGTTAAACATGAGCTTGACTCTATGGTCAAATTAGGTGTTATCAAACCTGTAACTGAACCAACTCCTGTCGTATCACTTATGGTTGTTGTACGCCAGAAAGATAAAGTACGAATCTGCTTAGATCCAACTGATTTGAACAAAAATATTAAACGTCTCCATCACCTACTTCAAACTTTAGAAGAAATAGCTGCTAGGTTAAACGGATCAAAATTTTTCACCCTCTTAGACTGTAGAAAAGGATTTTGGCAAATAAAAGTCACTGAACGTACCTCTAGGTATTTAACGTTTTCCACACCTTGGGGACGGTATTCCTACTTAAGAATGCCATTTGGCATAGCCTCAGCTCCTGAGATCTTTCAAGAACGTATGTGCTCAATTTTATCAGGTTTAGAAGGGGTTGAAGTTTCAATGGATGACATTCTTATCCATGGATCTACTATAGAAATACTAGAAGAGAGATCTTCCAAAGTTTTAGCTGCTCTCAATGCAGCAGGTCTAAAACTCAACAAAGAGAAATGTGTTTTCAGAGCAAAAGAAATCAAATTCTTGGGGCATATAATTACTGGAAATGGCCTTTTTCCTGATTCCAGTAAGATTGAAGCAATAAATAATCTAAAAGAATCCTCAAATGTAACTGAGCTACAAAGATTTCTGGGTATGATAACTTATTTAGGTAAATTCATTCCAAACTTTTCAAAATTGACCGAGCCTTTACGAAAACTGTTGAACAAAGGAATAGCTTGGGTTTGGGATTTCGATCAACAGACAGCATTCACAAAACTAAAAGAAGCTCTAGCATCACCCCCTGTGCTGCGCTATTTTGACCCAAAAATTCCCATAACATTATCGGTTGATGCTAGCTCGCATTCAGTCGCGTCTGTACTTCTACACGAAAATCGCCCTGTAGCATATTCCTCTAAATCTCTTACCAAAACACAGCAAGGTTACAGCCAGTTGGAAAAAGAAGCTTTAGCAATTTCTGTAGCTTGTAAAAAGTTTCATGAATATGTATGGGGATCACGTGGTCTGGTAGTTGAAACTGACCTTAAGCCCTTAGAATCAATCTTCAAAAAACCGTTACACGATACTCCTCCTAGGGTTAGGCGTATAGTTATGGAGATAATACCCTACAATCCGCATATTGTTTATAAGAAAGGAACAGAACTATACATTGCAGACACCTTGAGCAGAGACTGCATAAACAATACATCAAACGAAGAAGAGCTTGCCTTTTATGTAGATCTTGTAATTTCCATGCCAAAGGAAAGACTTGAAGAAGCCCAACGTCTCACAGAAGAAGAAGCTAAGCTTTCAAAACTCAAGGGAGTTATTTTAAAAGGTTGGCCTAAAGAAAAATCTGACTTGGCAGAAGAGCTACACAAGTACTGGAATTATCGAGGAGAATTAGCGGTTCATGAAAATATCAATTTTAAAGGGGAAAGAATTTTGATGCCCTTGAATCTTCGTCCGCTAACGCTAAAACAGATACACCTAGGACACAGAGGAATACAAGATTCGCTCAACTTTGCTCGTGAATACGTCTTTTGGCCAAAAATGACAAACGAGATCAAAAATTATGTTTTGAATTGTAAAATATGTTCTAGGCTTCAAAAAGACAAGCCTGAAGAAGAACTATTGCAGCAAGAAGTACCAACTAGACCGTGGATGGAAGTGGGAACTGACATTTTTCAACTATCAGGAAAAGATTATCTTGTAGTTGCAGATTCCTACTCTGGATTTTTTGATTTTGTGGAACTAAAATCGGCTACATCTTCAAATGTGATTATTGAACTAAAAAAATGGTTCTCAGTGCATGGAATTCCAGAAACGTTGTTGTCTGATGGAGGTACTCAGTTTAACTCTTTCGAGTTCAAAAAATTTGAAAAAGATTGGCAGTTTAATCAAAGAGTTTCCAGTCCTTTATTCGCAAGATCTAATGGCTTAGCCGAACGGTACGTGCAAGAAGCTAAACTGATTTTAAAGAAGTGTCTAGAAGAAAAGGCTGATATACACCTTGCATTACTTCACCAAAGGAACATTCCCCGAAAAAATATTGGTTCCCCAGCTTAGAGACTTATGGGTCGCAGAACAAGGACACTGCTTCCAAGCACTGATAAAATTTTACAGCCTGAAATAGTGCAAAATGTTCACACTAAACTCCAGAATATGCGCGATAAATCGAGACAATACAGCAACAGAACAAAGAGGAACGGACCTGAATTTGAAGAAGGCGAGAGGGTATTGTACAGAAAAGAACACAGAGACTGGCAACCAGCGGTAATACTGCGTAAAGGTCCCGAGCCACGATCATACCTTATTGAAACACCAGATGGTGGTATATACCGAAGAAACTCTTGGTTTATAAAGAAGTTATTTGATAATAAGAAAGAAATTAATAATGAAAGAAAGAAGAAGCTAGTCGAGCAATGAATAGTTCTAGGACGTTTTCACCTAGAAAATCATCAAGAAACGTTAAAACCCCCGATAGACTTAACTTATAGGAAAGGGGAGATGTGACATATGACTATATAGCCATATGATTGTATTTAGTATTGTTTGATGTAAACAAAAAAGATACGTTTGATTATATAAATAAAATATAGTTCAACTTATAAAGACTATTTTAATTTAACTTATAAAAAGGAAACAACGGCATTGGTGTATTTTCATGTGGTGGCGATCTGACGCTATGGCTAGGTGGCGACTAGATGTGGTGGCACCCAGACGTCTACCCGATTCCTATCCAAAACCGACAGGCAAATTTGGACATGGTCTGCTATTTTGAATTGTTTGTTTGAAGCTTCCATTCATAACAAAGAAAACTGAACAGTCGTTCTTTTATTTTTTTAACTATATCCGTGTCTTCCACCATTATTATTTAATAAACTTGAACTTACATTCATTCCACGAGCGGAGAAAGACACGGTATTTAAATTACAACAAAAACTCAAAAACAAACATCAGAACACACAGCAACGCATACGCATTATGTAGTTTATAAGCAGACTAAGGTCGAGAATTGCATACCGCAATATCGCAGTCGTCTGTGCTCGCTGCGCTGTCTTAATCGTGTCGTCGTACACAGAGAAGTAAACATATCTTCTTTCTCTATGCATACCAAGAGAAGTAAACAATATCTTAATATCTTCTTTCTCTGTGGTCGTACTCATCGCGTACCCATAGCCAAACCCCCGTGGAGGCTTTTTTTTTTTTTCATTAATCTCTGCTTAATCCCGTACCCTTTTTACACCGGGACTTGGACTTCTAATTCTTTCATATTCCCATTATCTCTATTTAATTATATTTCTCTCAGTTACTTATCAACTATTAACTCTTGAATTTATTCCATTTTTTTCTCCAATATTCTACTCCCTAATTTAGTTCCATAACCTTCAATAGCCTATCATTCAACTTTACTCACTGTACTTGACATGTACTTTATTTTTTTATTTATTTTTAAAAATATTTTTTATATATTTTTTTAAAATCTAATCTAATATTCTATTTTCACTTGTATCTCTCATTTTACCCTATACTGCTTTTATTCTAATTCTACTACTCTCTTTCGTTGAGGTGCCTGCTTCCATACCGACCTTAGGTAATTTCCTTAGTCCAGTTAGTTCAAGTCAAATTCGGGGTCGTATTGCTAAGCTGTCAAATTAGTATTAATTATTGTCCTCATTGGTAAGTCGTCGCATCCGGGAAATTATGGCGTGACCAATTCGTCACCCACTTGTCATCGTAGGGAGTTTACTATCTTGAACCCTGGCTTCCTCCTATATGCTCAGACTTGCCTAAGCCCATGAATTACTCTCCAAGTCCGAGCGGTCTGCTTCCAGAGGGTGACGTTCCTAATACAATCACTCAGGATGAGGGGGAATATCACCTTTGCTGTCCTCGCCGTCTCGAGAAGTTCCTCTCTCTCCGCATCCCAGGCTGGGCACCGAAGTAGAGCGTGCTCGGGGCTGTCCTCTTCATTGCAGCTATCACAAACGGGTGAATCCACTTTTCCCCACCTAAAAAGATATGACTTGAAAGCTCCATGGCCGGTCAAGAGTTGAACTGTCCAGAAGTTGGGGTCAATCTTGTAAGCAAGTCTTTCTTCAATGTCGTCGAAGAGCCCATATGTGGCCTTGTTCTGCCACGGTCCACTCTTCTTGCCATCTCTGTATAGCTTGCTGCCTTTCTTCTCCAATCGTCGTAGGGCGCAGTCCTTTCCTAATCAGCCTTCGCATGGATAGTTCTCTCATCTTAATGTCGATAGGCATTGCTCCCATTACAACAGTGAGAGCGTAGAAAGAGGTTGTTCTATACCCCCCTGAGAGAAGCAAGAGTATGCTTCTTTGAGCTGACCTAAGAGTGTTCTTGATTTGCACATTATCTAAACGGTGATCCCATATTAAACTTGCATAGGAGATAATCGGAACTGCCACTGTATCGTATAAGACTTTGAGGGAGCGCGGATCCACTCCAAAGGTATGCCTCGCAAGTCTCGCCAACTTTCCAAAGAGATTCTTAGCCTTGGTAGTGACCGCTTTAGCATGCTGAAGAAACCGCAACTTGTTGTCCAGTCTTGCTCCCAAGTAGCCTATTTCGGTGACCGGAGCAACTTGTCTTCCGTACAGCCTAACTGCTGGTGGTCTCCTGTGGTCGAGTCCTCCTTTCAGGAGCATTATCTTGGTCTTGGTCAGTGAAATCCTCAGTTTGGCTTCGGAACTCCAAGTCTCCAGTATCCGACAAATTGGCCCAAACTTCTCCTCTAACTGCAATCTCGATCTGCCTTGAACCAGGATTACCGCATCATCCGCGAAGGCTATCACCTTCGTGCCAGCTGGGAAGTCTGCCCTTAGTAGGTCGTCCATCACCAGATTCCACAGAAGAGGCCCCATCACTGAGCCCTGGGGACAACCTCTGTTAACCTGCCTTGTAATTGACACTCCTCCTATCTCCAGTCTGACTTCTCTGCTGCTGAGGTAGGCTTTTAGAATCCTATATGTCTCCTCTCCCACACCTAACTGCCTTAGTTTTCTGAGGATTGCTGGCCACCAAAGATTATTAAAAGCACCTTCTATGTCCAAAAAGAGTCCTAGGACGTGCTTCTCTGTTGCCCCATTCACAAAGGCTGTAAGCTCGGAGATTGCGTTCAACAGTGTCTTTGCCCGGCATAAAGCCATACTGTGCCTCATTTAGCAGATTGTTGGAATGCAGAAATATTCTCAGCCTAATCTCAATTAGGCGTTCAAAAGTTTTTCCCACGACTGACAACAAGCTGATCGGCCTATAAGAATTCGGATCCTCCCAATTCCGATCGCCCACCTTTCTCAAAATGTGGAGTCTTGCATACTTCCAAGGTGTGATAAATATGCCTCTTCGCCAACACAGATTAAATATATCTAATAGAAATTGCTGGTTTTGCAGATCTAGCCTTTTAAGCACTTCAGGTGGCACCTCATCGGGCCCCGCCGCTCGCTTTTCCTTGATTTTCCTAAGTGCTTCAGAAAGTTCGGCTGGTGTAAAATCCTCTTCTCTCCAGCTTTGATACTCTGTGGAGATTTCTGCCACGACTGCCTCTTGGTTAATTGTCAGCTGCTCATCATCCAATGGCACCAAGCTGGCCAGAAGAAGTTGCGCCGTTTCCTCGGGAGTTTCGGTGTACTCTCCATTAGCCTTAACAAGTGTTGTTGGAATATCAGGAACACGAACCTTCATGGCCGAGAGCTTGTAAACTAGTCCGTAAGGATCCCTGGCTGAGTTTTCTGTGACAAAGGTTTTCCAGCCTTGAGCTTTTGAAGCTGCAATATCCTGTTTGTATTGTTGTTTCAGATTCAAGTATTCAGTTCTCTTTCGGTCTCGTGCTGGACAAAGGCAACATCGTTGATATAGGCGCCTCGCCCTATTCATGCGTCTCTTGCTCCTGTTGAGGTGAGCATTCCACCATGGCACTGTTTTGGTTTTAATCAATTTTCTCGGTATGCCATGGAGCAGCCCCGTGGAGGCTGCCGAGAAAATATGAAAGCTGCCGACAATCTCCAAGGATGTCCGAACAGTCATGTTGAGCGGGAGTCTAAAGGAGTTGTGATTGGCTGCAAGTTTGGGAGGGGGCCTTCTTTGATAGGGGTGTTCCTGAATCGCACGATCAGCGGCTCCGTCGCCGACGGCCTGGTCTCTGCCGCTACGATGGCAACAGACGCGGGGCCACGTCAAGGTCGAGAGTTTGAAGCGGTCGCTTGGGCGGCACCATCGACCAAAGAGTAATATATTAATATTATTCTTTGATCGCTGGGCGCCACTAGCGATACACTGACGAGATTTTCACCAGGAATGAAATTAATTTATTCTTTCTGGTCATCGCCGAATCCAACGATGACCACACGCTTCGCCACTGATTATGTTTTATATGTTGATAATGTGTATACAACATTATCACTTATGAAACATTGCCATTGATTTATATTATTTCATTTAAGTTTAGCTTTTATGAGTGCATCAAACGTAATCAATAAAAAATTAAGAAGACATTATTAATGTGGAAGAATATATGAAAAATAAATACAGGGTTTTCATAAATGAATGGTGCAGTTTCGAATGCTTATAAAATAATTACTGTGCGAGGTAGAAAAAAATGGTTGGCACCTCTGAATTCTTCAGCTCATTTAGTTTTATTACTCTGTCTTAGAAAACAGCTGTTTCATTGTTGTTGGTTAAATTGTACAATAACCTCAAATATTCGATTCTGATCAAAAAACATGTTTTCTGATCAAGAGAAAGCCAAATGTGTGCTGTTGTTGAGTGAATTAAGGTCTGTTGTTTTAGTGCAAAGGGCTTTTAGGGGATTATTTAACAAAGCTCCACCTCACAGAAATAACATTACGCGTTGGAGTAAACAATTCGTAGAAACTGGATCGGTACAAAAACGGAAGACTTCTGGGAGACCGCCTGTATCAGAGGTAACAATTCAAAACGTTAACGAATCTTGTCTTAGAAGTCCAAAAAAATCTCTTCCACGTCGGAGTCTGGAGCTTGGAATCCCAGTGACAACTCTGCATAAAATTTTGCATAAAAGGCTGCATTTTCATGCGTATAAAATTCAACTGTTGCATGGTATCAAACCGAATGATAAAAATAAACGTGTGGAGTATGCAACTTACATCTTAAATCAGATTGAAGAAAATGAATCATTTTTAAATGATGTAATGTTTTCAGATGAAGCAACATTTCATGTTAATGGGTGTGTTAATAGACACAATGTTCGAATTTGGGGTTTTCAACGTCCTCATGAGATCATCGAAAAAATCCGAGACACACCAAAAGTAAACGTCTGGTGTGGACTGACTAAAAACCAAGTAATTGGACCTTTTTTCTTTGCCGAGAAAAGTGTTAATGGTAATGTGTACCTGGATATGCTAGAAAATTTTTGTTTTCCACAAATTGACGAGTTTGATAATGTCAATATGATGTATTTTCAACAAGATGGAGCACCAGCCCATTATAAGGACTTTGTTCGTGTTGCTTTGGATAACAAGTTTGGACAAAGATGGATAGGTCGAGGTGGCCCAATAGCATGGCCTCCTAGAAGCCCGGATTTGACTCCATGCGACTTTTTCCTGTGGGGATATGTAAAAAACATCGTATATTCTCAGAAAATCCGTGATGTTGCTCATTTAAAGGAAAGGATTTATGAGGCAGTATCATCGGTTACAAGAGACATGCTGCACAGCGTATGGGCCGAGATCGACCATGGATTAGATGTCTGCAGAGCTATCGGTGGTGGACACATTGAAATGTAAAATGCATCAGTATATAAAACTGTTTTTAATGGAGATTCTAATGAAATAAATATTTTTAATGTACTTTATATAGTTTTCTTTTAATTTAAAGTTAAAATTGCACCATTCATTTATGAAAACCCTGTATTTAACAGAAAAATTAAAATTAAGCACCTGTATTATCAAAGATGAGATAAAATCTATTAAACACATAAATAAAGTTTTGGCAGGTAAATACAAATATAATTTTTAGCAAACGACTCCGTTTTTTGACAAATGCCAATACAGCTGGCCAGAGCAATAGCCGCAAATATTTTCAAGATTTCTTTCTTCCAAAATAGTGTTTAATATGTAACAGCAAGGCCTCTGCAATTAGTTTTTTTTTCTTTTTTTTTTTAATATTACTATCAATAATCCAAAGTATATTTATATATTTTTTACATTAAAGTTTTCTAAAGAAATAACTTTGGTCAATCAAGTCTTTAACATGCTTGTAGCATAAAGCACCAGAGAACGGGAAGGTTTTTAATCTTATTCCGTTAGAGCGACGGTTCGCGTACCTGCAGTGTCGCCCGTGGTAGACCCGTTGGAAGACAGCGTCGTAGACAGGGTGACCATGCTGCCGTTGGTGCCGGAGTGTGCGTAAGGCTTGCCGCTGGCATCTGTCACCGACACACTGCCACCTGCACACAACATCCAGTTGAAATAATACAATATTTATGTCCATATTAGTTTCCTTGAATAAGGATCCTATTGCAAGAGTGATTACATATTGATTTAAGACTGGTGGGTTAAGAATCAAACCTTTTAAACTTTAATAAAAATGTGTGTACCTTACAACTTTAAACCTTATTCAACACAAGGTTGATGCAGTGGATTGGGAGTATTAGTTAAACAGCTTGGGCTTCCAACTCTCAAATACTTATGCCATGGGCAGTGATATGCTCCATTACAATGTCTCATCAGGTTTTTCCCTCACTTGTGGCAATTTGCTAACTAATCACTAGACTGCTAAATGTTTAAATTATCACAAGATAAATAAATTGGTGGCTGGTTACCAGGATAAACGATTTGGTCACTCTAAATTTAACAGTAATTAAGTTATATGTGTATCTCATCAACAGTAACATTGGAGATCGGGAAGCCTGGTTAAAGTACTAAAATTACTTGCCATTATACATAGAAAAACTTCACAAATTTATCCTATATGAAATTGTACATTGGAGAAATAAGATTTTAAATAAGAAACTGAACAAGTTTAGGAGTCAGTTTTCATGACTGATGATTAAATTCCTACAAAAAAAGGGTCTGGCTAAACAAATTCAACAGTAATTCCAAGATCGGAAGACGGCATTACCAGGGTGGGTGGACCGCTTGTCCCGGAAGCCCGGGTTGTTGTAGGTCATGGCGTCGACGCCGCTGGGGTCCCGGGACGCCATTGTCGGGTCGCCGCCGGCACGTCGCGCAAACAGCATGTCGTATAGCGCGCCGATGAACAGCAGGAACGACAGCACTATCAGCACTATCTGGAGACAGCAGGTCAGGATATGAAGATTCTTATATATAACAAAACATACTTTGATCCTCATGTAAACAGGGTGATCAAAGTATTATCTATTATAGACAATAGACAATAGACAATAGACAATAGACAAAATTTCTTTATTAACATATTCTCCAGGAATAGTAATAGGGTCACAAATTCAGAACAAGATACATTGGATGTTGTAAATTGAGTAATACAATGGAGTGGTAAAATCGACAGAAATAACAGATAATAAACATTAATTATTGATAAAATTCAATAAAAACAATTAAGTCAGGATTATCTATTATCTTAACGCTTATGATCATAGTTTAAAGATAATTAATCGTCCTGTTTATGGAAAGTTTGATTCCCGGGATGCCCACACAAATTTGATGGGTTTGGACCGCTTTCCCTTAAAAGCGATTGTGTAACTCTCCTGCAAAATGCCATTGGCGTAAACACTACCAAAAAGAAAAATAAAAAAAAAGTGGCAACTTTTCACTCGATCTGCTATTTGAGTTTGATTTTTGGTAAACTTTAAAACACATGTTTCAAGAAAAGGTCCAGCTCAGCTCTAATCCTCTGTTGCTCTACATCTATTGTTGTAGAGTTAGCTGTTGGAAACGGGCAGCCCACAACCCACCGCCTATACATTCCTCAAACTAGTACAATGATCAGTAGTCAAATTCCATTTCCAAAAAGGGATTTTGTAATTAATTTACTCTCTCACCGGTTGACCGCTCAACAATTGCTGTTTTGTCAAAAGGGATACGGCCCAGCTCGATTTTACACTGACCCTTTCTTTTTATTCGTATTTATTATTATCTACCTATAGGTATTTGACGTATGAACCAACTCATGCATGAATATAACAATATTTAGTAACTTCAAGAGGACCAACCCCCTATAGAATTCAAAAATTGGTTAAGTACTTCAGAAAATATTTCTCTTGGCTTGAAGTAAATGTGGAAAACTAACTGCGCTGACAAATTTAGTTTTAAAGATATCAAGCCACTAATTCCAGACTTTCCAGTAACCTTTTACACTGAACAGTAACTTTGATTCAAAATTTTATTTGGTATTTTAATAAAGAAAACCATGTTTGAGAAGCAAAATAGGAATGTTTGATAAGGAAATATGAAAACCCAAAAATAAAGATATAAAAATTTGGTTCTTCTTGTTAACTAGGCTAGAATTTGACCTTTGTTAAAGAGATAGCAATGACTGGCCAACTGATTGAATACGTTACTTTTTTATTTCCATATAAATTGCCTGTTCCCTAATCAAAGTTTTACAAAATTATAGTTTGAAAATAAATTTAAAGCTGAATAAGTCAAAACATTCTCTCTGGATACGATTGCATACGTTACTACAAAACATGTTGAGTGAAACAGGTTAACTATTAGAGACAAAAAGGGATAAAGGATGATGTAATGGCAGGTCAGTGTAAAGATAAACTCTTCATTGCTCCTGTTATCACCAAAAGCAGCTCCTACTTTACTTTATAGCTAACTAAGTTTTATTGTGTCTCCTCAGTGACAGCAGACAGTTTACTTGTAAAAGGAATAAGTGAGTATCAAACACTTACGTTTTACAATACCCCTTAAATCAGTTAGAATCATGAACACAGTCAATAAATACAACGATTATGTAAAAATCGCGGTAAAATTTTCATTATTTCAATTAGTTACTCTTTGCTAAGAAGAATGAATAATCATCAAAGATAGTTTAAGGAAGAATTATATAAAAAAAATTCTTTTAATATGTAAATCTTAATGCTTGCATGTGCATAAAAACAAATATAGTCTTAATTAAGTGATATTGCAAACACTTTAGTTAGTTAATTAGAAATTGCTAAACGATAAACTTTTATGTCTAAGAACATTAAAAGATAAATAATATGATTGTGTTACTGGAACTCCCTTTGACATTAGGGTAATTCAGCTTAAAGTAATGAAATATTATGGAGAAATTACTGACAAAATTAATTTACAGAAGGAACTCAAATACATGCCGGAGCTTCCAATCCAATTCAGCACTGATCCCTCTAGACAATGTGGGATTCCTGCCTACACAACAACTTTTGTTACACTTTTTCTAATATATAACTGAATGAAACGAGGCCTTTGAAGGTTTTATTATAAAGCCAATAAGCTTATGCCATTGTGTACATATATAAAGCAGAGTTAGGATTTAAATGTTTTATATATCGGATAATGGTTGCAGGGCCGTATTTACCTAAGGGCACACGGTGTGAGCTCCCGGGACCTCGGGCATAAAAGGGGGCCCCACATGGTGCAAAAGGGGGCCTCAGAAAGAAAATAGTGGATGAAAAATGGCGGCGGGGCGGGAAAGGAGGCCCGTATACCCATAGCGCCCAGGCCCATAAATAGGGGATTTGGAGTGGATTAGCTAAAAAAAGGTCACCACTTTTGGTGAGGCTGCAGGGACCTCATTTATGATTCCGCCCAGGGCCTCCGGGGCCATATAAATATGGCCCTGAATGATTGATTAAATAAAAAAATTTGTTTAATAAAAATTTATGTTAATTTATTTTTATGTTGAGGTCCTCAAAAATTATACCTTAACGTTTAGTAAATTTTAATTTAATTTCAACATTCATTTAGTCTGTTGAAAATAATTTCAGAATAAAGAGAATAATCTGACAAAGTTTGATTAAATAATTAGGTTAATTCTAAGTACTTGCTGAAGTACTCAGAGTCTTAATAATCTAAAAACCAAAGGTAGTTCTGCTGCTATATAATTTCAGCTAAGCTTCTTACGATGGGCATAGTAGAGCCCCACGCCTTTTCTTCAGATGCACTAAGCTTGTCTTTGTCTACAGTTCTGATCCCAGATTTACTGACCATAAGTCCTCTTACCTATTACTATAACTTAAAAAATGGCCTAGTAAACGTATCAGAGCTATTCAATAATGTAAATGAGTTATTTATTTTTAGTTACAGCCTGGCCACAAAATAATTAGACCATTCGACCATTAAATTTTCACAGTAAATTTTTCATTACCTTCCAACACTTCTACTTATTGACTTAACAACACAATGTGTCTTGATTGCAGAGTCTTGTTAAAACATGTTTTATGGTGCATATCGCTACATGCATTTCCATACACATTACAGTAGTGTTTACTTACAAAATTTTAATTTTTTTTGTTAGTTTACTTTTTATGTTACAAATATATTTATAAAAACAATTTTCACTGGGGAGGAAAAATTAATTACCTTTATAGGGTATATTAGTCCAATTTCAAATCATGAATGGTTGACAATGAAACCATGCATGATTTAGTTAAGGAAATCTTAATCTATCAACAAATAGTATCTTTCAAACAGAGAGTGACTAGTTGTTTATTTTGAGGCGTGGTTAGTTAGTGTTAGTGTTTATTTTAGGCGTGGTTATTGCAGAAAAAAGGCTGTGCATGGTTGTTAAATAATCTTAAAATTAGCTAATATATATCCTAATTCAGTACTCACCATTATATAGAAAGACTCGCCCCGATGGACTAAGAAGTCGTTCGCTCGGTCATCTGTTTGTAAAGCAAACAGGCCGGCCGCCGCAATGCCGAACATTGCTGAGGAAAGTTACAATCATATGAGTGTGAATACATGTGAAACATTAGTTATAATTACAATTATATGAGTGAAACAATTAGTTATAATTACAATTATATGAGTGTAAATACATATGAAACAATTAGATATAATTACAATTATATGAGTGTGAATGCATGTTAAACAATTAGTTATAATTGAAATTATATGAGTGTGAATACATGTGAGACAATTAGTTGTAATTACAATTATATGAGTGTGAATACATGTGAAACATTAGTTATAATTACAATTATATGAGTGAGAATACATGTGAAACAATGAGTTATAATTACAATTATATGAATGTAAATGCATATGAAACAATTAGTTGTAATTACAATTATATGAGTGTGAATACATGTGAAACATTAGTTATAATTACAATTATATGAGTGAGAATACATGTGAAACAATTAGTTATAATTACAATTATATGAGTGTAAATGCATATGAAACAATTAGTTACAATTACAAATATGAGTGTGAATACATGTGAAACAATTAGTTGTATAAATAGCATGTTTTAAGACTGCGTTTTTGACTTAATTTTGAATTTTCTTTCCATTATTTTGGTAAATATACTTACTTTTGCTAACCTGTGTACCCTTTAATGTTGATTGTAAAATATACAAAAACTGTGAAAATTGCATCTGTAAAATTCTACGGGCAAAGGTTTTTAAAGGCCTGTTGATAATATACCATTAATTACTTTCCTGGCTAACCATTAATTAATCAAATAAAGGTATGTCTTACCAAAAAAACATTACAGGGTAACTGATGATTAGAAATCAAATTTGTAAAAAAAGTTAGATTGGATCCAAACCTAAGTCATTAGCAGCAGAGTTATCAATGACTCAAAGCAAAACACATTTTAATATAATTTTTTAAGATAAAAATTCACCCATAACTAACTCTTTGCTTTACCAAAAGATCACTTTTTTCAGGAGTAATAATTTGAACTACCATCTAAACTCCAGCCTGTCTCTTTAACCTTCCCACTTAGTTTCTACATAAATTTTTTTCATAATCCATTCAACCTTCCCAAGTAATAAAATGTTTGTTACAATATTGAAACAATATTTTCCATTACTGTCAGTGGTATAATGTTTAGACAATAGGCTCCTGTTATAATATTTACGAAAAATTTGCTTTGGTTCCTGTATTCTCTCTAGAGTCAGTTTAGGATGATATTTTTCAAGCCTCTGGCGCATAAGCCTCTCTGGTCTAATGTTTCAAGCTGCTCTGCTTTCAAAACATCCACAATCTAAATCCTACAAAAAGTAAATTTACTTCAAGTATATAATACTCTACATGCGGATTAACCTTCCTTGGATTAATTTATAACTTTACCGACTTCTAGATTTAACTAAAATGTTACCTCGGCTAAATTTTTAATAAATATTATCAAAATACTGGTTTAACATTGTTCAATATTTCATTAATATAGCCCAAAAATAAATTTTGCTTCAAAATAAAATTAGCAATTGGTATACAATATTTCATGGTTCTTTGGTATACAATATTTGTATTTGTATTTAATTTTGCGTCAATTAAATATTCAATTAAGATTTAAATAATGGTAACAAATTACGTCAATGAATTTTTTCAATATCGTAAAAACTGTTTTACTCCTGGGGTTGCTTCAATAAAAGAAAAATTACATTTATATCCACAGTTACAGTTTGTTTGTGTGACTCAAATAGACCTGAATGTTACCTGTAGACAGGCCTATACAATATCCCCTGCAGATAACAAAAGTATACTCACTGGCCAATAGGGCGAGGCCCAGCTTGGCAGTGACGGCGCTCGTGTACTTCATCACCACTTTGTCCTTGGACACGATCATCGCCAGCTGGATCACACTGAGGACACAGAACGTCACCAGACACAGCGCGCCCAGCGCCCCCATGTACCCTGCTATCCTCACCGCTCCTGCAGACAACACACGATCGTTACCAGCTGGATCACACTGAGGACAGAGAACGTCGCCAGACACAGCGCGCCCAGCGCCCCCATGTACCCTGCTATCCTCACCGCTCCTGCGGACAACACACGGTCATCGCCAGCTGGATCACACTGAGGACAAAGAACATCGCCAGACACACCGCGCCCAGGGCCCCCATGTACCCTGCTATCCTCACTGCTCCTGCGGACAACACATGATCGTTACCAGCTGGATCACACTAAGGACAAAGAATGTCGCCAGACACAGCGCGCCCAGCGCACCCATGTACCCTGCTATCCTCACCGCTCCTGCGGACAACAAACGATTGTTACCAGCTGGATCACACTGAGGACACAAAATGTCGCCAGACACCCAGCGCCTCCATGTACCCTGCCATCCTCACTGCTCCTGCGGACAACAAACGATTGTTACCAGCTGGATCACACTGAGGACACAGAACGTCGCCAGACACCCAGCGCCCCCATATACCCTGCTATCCTCACCGCTCCTGCAAAGAACACGACGGGGATAGGTCAGTGAAAGGAAGTGAAGTTGAAACTAATATATAATAGGAACGATCATCTGGGAACAAAGTTATTACCTTCAGCTTTCATTAGACTCAGGACAATCTTTTCTGAAAAATTCTGCAACAAAACCCCAACACCAACATCCATAGCAAATGGTATTTTTTTGGAGATGATTATATTTGTGGCATTTTTTTGCAGCTGGGAGTTTTTATAAATTATTGATGTCACACGGGTTATTTTTCAACAAGCTGTCAAATTAAGGCAAAACAATGGTTATCCCTCCATCTTATTCATGACAAATGTGACTTGTGGTATGTTTTTCAACATTTTATTAGTATTAGGCAGGTTGTCATAAACACTAGTTTGAAGATATATTACATACAGACAATTGTTTGACAGTCCTACATACTCGTAGTTTAGCAAGTCCCAACATTGCTACGTTAGGCATTTCTCCCTTGGGAATATTGTGTAGCTTACGGAAAGAGGAGATTTGCAGGGCCAGAAAAGGTTAAATATGGTCAGATAATCCCATCCTGAAAAAGGAAGAGAGGGGTACTGCCAACCTAATTTTTGGGATACTCTGTGAAAACTCACTCTCTGGCTTCATAACCACCAAGACCATTCAGATAAGGGCCACAGGGCCACCTGACTACAAGGTCCATACACTATAATTAAGCATAATCAATTCAAAATATGTAGAATACATTATTCAGTTGTCAGGCCAATATAAAAATAGCAAAACAAATCACACAAACTTTCTTGAAGTCTTTTAAGAAAATATTACAGCCCCAAACAATACAACCAAAAGTCGGCTTACGATTAAAACCAAATATAATAAAATATATAGCTATATTACCTAAAATGGAAATACCATTTCATAATAACTAAGCAAATAAAATAAAAATTATAGATTAATTATTTTGTTAAAAACTGATACATAAATTTAGTTTAGAGGACTAAATTGTTCGCTCATATTTGTGGTAAGGTGGATAATACCTCGGTGTTCTAAAATGTTAAAATTAAACCACAGCAATGTTTGAAAACCAGGGATTAAAACCACGAAAGAAAGAGGTTAACCAATGTGAAGTGGTGAACCACAAAATGCCAGTTGATATACCTTCATTAATAATGGTTTTTATTAAGGGGGCAAAACATTTAATAAAGAATATTTTATTTAGATAGCTTGTTGAAGATAAAAAATTTTCTACATGGCACTGATTTAAGCTAAGTTTATGTTGTGTGTTAGGTTGGTTATTAAAATTGGTTTCAAAAATGTTTAAGGCATTGAATATATATATATTCAATGGTTTAAAGTATTTCAATTGGTTTTTACCTTATATAAGTTCTGAGCAGTTTCATATTAATCCAACGGTAAATATTTTAACGGAGTAATTTTTTAACATAATGAAAGCATAAAGTAACCGTAATATGTATCTCCTTTATTCAGAAGCAAAGTCACCCACTTTCATGATTACTAATTCTAATTCTCTCCTTGGACACGAATGGATCTACTCGAGCACAAGTGGGAAAGCAGAGCATTCATATAGGCTTAATGCTTTTGCACCAGCACCAAATGAGCTTTCAATTGAGTTGGTTGGTTATTAGTACATCAAACGCCTACTTGCTTGATGGCTTATAAAGCAGATTGGAACGAGATTTAATATGGTCACAGAAATTTGAATATAAATCAAAATATGGGCTCTCATGAAATTTAAAAATGTGATTTAGAGTGTTATTAAATAAATGGAACAATGTAAACATATGGAATGAATTGTTTAGGATAATTTTTTAAATTTGAATAAAAACAGAATATGATTTTTTTGCATTGAACGAGTGTTGAGCTGTGTAATATGTAGTTTAATTATTTTTTATTTATAGCTTTATAACACTAAAGAAAATCAACCATAAGGTACTGTATTGTAAAAGAAGCTATAAAATATACACTAACACAAATAATCAAAAACATAGATACATAATTTACTTTTGTTAAATGCATAAAACAATTTATAAAATTTGTTCAGCAAACCTTTTTGGAAAAGAATTTTGAATAATTTAGTTTAAGCTTTAATTGAACTGCAATTCTTGTGAGCAATAGACAAATAATGGATTCGAACAGAGTGGCATTTCAGATTGGTTCACAGAAAAAAATAGATTTGTTGGAACAACAAAAACCTTTGCAGATATACATCCAGCAAATGTTTTTGCTCGGTTTTCCAATGTTTTTGTTCGGTTTACCAATTTTGTTGTTGTTCCAACAAATCTATTTTGGTTTTTCCAACAAAAACATTGGTAAACCGAACAATAACATTTGCAGGTTGTATATCTGCAAATGTTTTTGTTGGTCCAACAATCTTTTTTTCTGTGTTTCATGTATGGTACCCATTAAACCTTGTCGGGGTTTTGTACCCATTTTATACAGTAAAGCATCAAGCATTGTGTTATAAGCTGGAAAAGAACAAGTAAGACAATTTAAAACTAAGTTATGGCATAAAGTCAAAGTTTGGACTCACCATGAGGCTGAAACCTGGAGACGTTGTCCCCACACTTGGTCCTGCCGTAGAGCAGCTCCTTGCACAGCGTCCATGGTCCGAAGTAGCCCTTCTCCGCGCCTGGTCCGCCTGTCGCACAACAGACTGGCGTTAGAGTGGCTGATAATGAGACTGCATCAAAGCTAGCTCAACATCCAAGTGCCTTCAACATTCAAGAGCAACTGAGGAATGTCGAATGGCTCAGAGGATTAGGACCGAGCTAAATAATAATGCAGATGTAATTAAGGAGTGTGCAGATCAGGCGAGGTCTGTGTCTTGCACTACGTTCATTTGTCACGAGTTTGATCCCTGTACTGGAATTTTCAAGATATTTTATTGGACTTTCAGTTGAGAGACCGTGTGATGTCTCTTGAAAAGGGGAACGGTGCAAAGGAAGTATGTAATCTCTCTATAACAAAGAAACTCTTCTTTTGACGGATAGGAAAACATCTCTTCAGTGAGTCGATAAGTCTCTTGATGTATTAAAAGTAGATGAATAAAGAAAATTTTCCGTAATCCGAAATAAGTAAAGGTAACTATAAGAACTGCCCGTATACAATGACTGCGTATAACATGATTTTGACCACTGAAAGTCGACCTTGGTCTCCATTAGGAAATAAACTATAAACTGAAGGATAGTAAACCTTTAAACACGCTTTTTATTTTATTACGGGCAGTATAAACCGTTGATAAAACGAATCACAATAGAATCACTAAATTATTACCGTGATTTCGCTCAGTCCATCCAATTATTTATACCATTGTTTTTTTCATGAACTGTCGTTTATAAACTAAATTAATAAACAATTGATACTTTGAAAATAGTATAAAAAGCAAAAAAAAAGTTAATCGAAAAAAGGTGATTGAAAATGGAATCATATTAGTTTTTTCCATTACAACAACAAACCTTGGGGTTCCTCATAGTCGCATTCTCAGAAATCTCAATGCGATTAAGTTGTGTAACGGAAACTATATTGCTGGTATTTAATAATGAAAACAATATTCGAGGGTAAATTTGGTTCGCTTCTGCGTATTGAATCGCGCGATTCGTAATTAATTGATATTCAATTGCGCCAAATTGCCTTCACTACTGACAATGCAATGTGCAGCACGAATATGTACGGCTACGTATGCATCAAGAGCTCCAGGCGCTTTACCAACCACAATTTTGTAATGGTGCCGTTTCCTACATTCAGAGAGGAAAAAGGCTGGTTCTGGAATATCACTCAATAATCTTATTTGATTTACAAAGAAACATTTTTTAAAAGTTTTCTTAGTGTAGTATAATATAGTAAGGAAAAAATGGGCATTTTATACCATGTTATTTTCAAGGAATAGGTAATTTGTTGGAGTTATATCCGATAAATTTCATGATAATCAATTGATAACTAGGTATACAAAATTAATGGTTGACATAAAACACTGTCGTTATGAAAATTGTACATAACTGTAGGCAATGACTCTGCTATATGATCTTATTACAGAATTGTGTTTTGGAACAGAAGTCCAACCACTCCCGTAGGGTAATGCCACACTGAGCGGGCTTTCCCGCTGCTGTTGAGAGGTTTTCACCCGCCCGGTGTAGCACCCTCTGTTTAATCAAGTGATTCTACATCAAGAGAGGCGAAAACCGCGCAACAGCAGCGGGAGCACCCGCGGGTCGACGGCCGTGGGAGTGGCAGCAATGAATACAGAAGCTACAGTTTATGTATTCATTGATGGTAGGCACTGTTTATTGGTGATCCCCAATACTGAGAACCAATACTGATTATTTGTGTATTGGGAACAATCAATACTCATGTAGGATAATATAAAACTTATTATTGCTGAAAGGTAGCGTGGATTTTTACTGTTCAATAGTTTCATTTTTACCAGTAAACAAGGAGTGGTCTAATATTAAATTTATAACCACTAAAATATATATCCTTAATAAAAAAGTTTTAAGGTAAAAATTTGTACCACCTTTTCTCAGAAATATTGCCGTTCTTTAAGTATTTTAGACTTATTTTATATACATAATTCACAAACTTAGTTTCTAGAGCTACTATGTCTTAGGATGGAAAGAACACAAACATTCAATTGATATTTTTTAATATCCTTAGAGAAGAGTTGAAATTTTTCTAAATCTACGCGTGTAGGGTTTAAAGCGTTGAAAGGATATCAAACAATAATTAATGTCGAACCTTTGGTAGAAAAAATAATTCTAGGACGAATTTAACTATAGGATGGAATGCAGGAAATTGGAAATTGAAGCCGAATTAGATTTGGTCGAAATGAAGCTTAATTTATTCGCTTAATTCTCTTTTAGGTAGAATTAAGCGAAGTAAAACTGTAATAATACTAATATTTTTATAGCCTAGAAACAATTATATCCAAATTGCTTAGCAAAAGTCGTAAATAAAGGAATATAAAATATAAAAGAAAATTAAGTTAAAATTAAATGCTCCATTTTTATGGAAAAATATCACTGCATAAAAAGATCAAATAACTGTGAAATAGGAACAAAGTTATAAAAGGTGTATTTCTGTCCACCCCTAAACGCAACGTTGACATCTACCCATGTCGATCCATAAACTCCCCCACCGAGTAAAACTCTGTCGATGAGAAACCTCTTTAGGCGTGTGGCTTTAAAAGTCTTTCATCTCTCTTCTGCTTTACGTCCTCAGGGAAGTTTTTTTTTCATTTTTCATTAATTGATATCATCGATCCATTGCAATTAATTATCAAGGATTCCAATGCGGCAAATCTTTGAAATTAGTAGAAAAGTTGTTAAGGAACCTAACTTTTGCTTGCGAAGGCAAGTTCATCACTGACCAGGACCTGTTCTGAGCCAGGCTGCATGGTTCTCTGCTTCTCGCTGGATAGAGATGAATTCCTGTCTTTCTGTAAGAGCATATATTTTGACTTAAAGAAGTCCGTCTCGCAGACGTTGACAGGCCAGAGTCGTAGGTCCAATCACACTGAAGAAACCCCTTCATGACTCTCCACATTGCAATTTAGTGAAAGTGAGGAATGATTAAAAAACGTCGGAACAGCTTGAGGCAGTTTGCTTCACTACAACCAGCCTAAACTGCAATTCCATAAGCCAGTAGAGGAAAAATGAGAGGAATTTTAAAACATAGTCAAAGAAATATCTACTAAACCGCATACGTCGGATGAAAATTTAGCGCAGAGGCTTTCAAGATGCTCGTTCCAAGTAAGCAGTGGTCAATATAATGCCCAAGAATTAGATGAATTCAACCTTTTTGATGACTAGTTCGACCTTTGGAGTATTGAATGTAGCCTGTTACGTTTTATCCTCATATATTTTTTCAAGTGTTTCGGTACTTAGATTTGGACAGTCCATTTCCCGCAACTGCGTTAAGTACTTTTGCGAGCACTGCACCCTGTACAAATTTGCCGGATAGTAATGCAGGTGAGAAGTTGCAATAAAGATGATTTATTATTATTTCCGTTTTACTTCCCTTGGTTTTGCCTGCAAGAGGTGCTTCATTACGACCAAATCTAATTCGGCTTCAACTTCCAATCCCACGCATTCCATCCTTGCAAAATGCCACAAGTCCCATCGGCTTGGAGGTAACGTGCTTCGTTTATACTGTATAGAAAAGAAAATTACCTGTGCAATTGATTGATCCCTGAAAGACATCAAACTTAAATAATTTTTGAGAGTTCATTTGAAATATCTGAATTTGTTGGGTTCTGCATGAAATATATTATCGATCCATTGCAACGGATTATCAAGGATTCCAATGCGGCAAATCTTTGAAATTAGTAGAATGTGTCAACACAATAGTGCTTTAGGGACGCTTTAGAAGGTCGCTGAAAATGGGAAGCTGCTTGAATAGACTTTTAAACACCTCATTCACCAGTGGTTGACTGCGGCCACAATGGATATCCCAAACTGATTTCAGAGCAGAAGATACGGCTGTCTTCAAGGAATGACAAAAGACGTTTTCAAAACTTAGATTGCCTGGCCCTTCTTTAATGCAAACGGAAACAACCCAACAGCAACAGATACATTGATCAAGTGCGATCAAAAGCTGTGTACACAGATTTTATGAGATGGACTGAAACGCCGTCAGTGGCTTTCTTACCCGGATGATGTCCGCCCCCTTCACCTCTGTAGTTGGGGTTACGAGAACCGCCAAAAATGCAACAGGTACCTCGTTAATCTTTTGTCTTTCGTAGACGGCGACTGATCCAAGTGTATTAAATGAAGAATAATTTGAAGACAAAATTATCTATTACTCCATAAGCCGTACATGAGGAGCAGAGTGTCGCGCCTGAAAGGTATTTTATTGAGTTTAAATGGGTATTTGGCAGTTCGACCTTACGGTATAGCGAGCTATTGAATCCTTATTTTTGGTTATTTGCACCATAAATTAAGACACAGTAGCCTACTAATGTCACATTACCAAAGGCTACGGAAGTGGTATGATTGTTGGTATCTATGACTTTAGCTCCCTGAACATTTATAGTATTGTAATAGGAAGTTGAATATCAAGTTGAAAATGTTTACCACGAAATACAACTGAAATATCCATAGAACTGTATGAGCGGATGCGTTATTTATTTAAATTAACTACCGTTTCACTCTATTCCTCAAACACATTTCACCCAGCTATAGCTAATATGCCCCCCCTGGCCTCATCTAATGAGGCCGTAAGTAACACTACACGCAAACTCACAAACGTTAGTACATTCACTGGTGTTGCCAGTGCAGAGCCGGTCTGATGGCGACTCACAGCGCGTGTGCAGTACTGGAGTCGATTATGTTTACACCATTAGAGAATAACGAGGGAACGATTCAGTAATTGCGTACTGAGCATTCGCTGACTGGGCGCTCAACATGACGGCCGCCATAGCCAGCCCGGCACAGCGGCTCTCTAATTTATCGTAGTTGTATATTAGAAAATCATAAATATTACGGACGTAATCATACTTTCATATGTTCATGGTTACGTAGAGATCATTTTTTTACATTATTCTAAATAAACCACTGAGATTGTTAGAACGGAGATTTTACGGAGATTGTTAGAATTCCTATTTAAGGTTTAGACCACTATCATGAGGTTGGAAGGCATTTAAAGATATGGTGTTTAAGAATTCATAGTACGAAGAAAACAATCCATAAACATTATAGACTGTTTGAGCGGAATGCTTATAATTTTGTAAGAAGTTTAAAAAATTAAGGCAAAAATAATTTTTATTTCTTTAATTAGGTTCACAACCTAGTTTGAAACACATTAACTTTATAGTGTCTTATACTGTGTTGGAACTATGCTAAACATAGCTCACGGATGGTATAGGAGAGAAGAGGGAAAGGAGGTAGAAAACCCTAATTGATTACATCTAATATTACTTTAATTCACAAATCAGATTAAAAGTGACTGAAACGAAAAAAAATAGTCCGCCACTGATTTTACAAAATACATCGCGACACAACGAACACCCACGAGAAATCTCAGTGTCAAGACTATCTTTGAGTCGAAGCGACAAATTATCATCGCTTAAAACACCACACATGCATCTCGCAGACAGGAATGACAATTTGACCCATCTCGCAATTTACGTCGTCATGGGAATGTTTAGCGTCGGTACTTCACAGAGGTGTGATTGCAGCAATCAGCTGGGCACTGGATACAACGCGGGGCGTGGCCGACCCTGCCCATGATACAATGCGGCGCCTCAATGTACGGGTAATGTGGCTGCGAGCAGGTGACTACACCTGGGGCCTAAAAACCTAAGTTAATTAAACCTAAGTTAAATTTTAGCAAATTGGAGTGACAAATGTCAACAATTTCTTTACACTTTGTCTGTTCAATTTGAGATTTTAGAGGTTGTTTAGATTCTGCAATATATTATTTTTATTTTTAATTACAGTTCCTAGAAATAAAATAGATCTCAAACTTAAATATGCTAACCTCAGTTTTATGCAACATGCCCCAGGGTGGTTAATGATGGCAATTTGACAAGTTACAGCTATTATAGGAAGTTTTAGATATGTAAAGAAATGTATTATTTGTGTCTAAGTGATACCAACGATTTTTTTCATTTGAGATATCTTGTGAAAATTTGAATACCGTACCTTTTAGGACAAAAAATAAAAATAAATATTTTAATTACTATCATTTCACGATAAACATTCAAGCATACCGTTTCATTAATTAAATCGAAGAAAACGCAATTGTTCAAAGGCATCCAGGCCATGCCACAAGTTAGCTGAAACAATCCACCGCCATAATGGAGGATATTTTAAAAGACTAACCCTGAACTAGCCTTTTAAAATATCGTTGAGGCGGAACGGTCGTAAGGATGATTTTAGTTTGATAGGAAAAGTTAGATTTAGTCTACAAAGGAGCTGGAGCATTCATACTGATAGAAGTTACTTATTCTCTACATTCAAACCACCGTCTCATGCATACTGTATGAAGTCTATCAACTTCAAAATCTGTTGTTTTCCCTTCAATTTATTTTTATGGCTCAACTACATCCTTCTCGTTTGGAGCTACTGAAGAAACCAATTCAAATTGAATTTGTCATACGACGTTTAAAACAATGATTGAAAATGCTCAATGGCAAATTGCACTGAGAAATATTTAATTACGACAAATTTTCTTATTACATTCATGCAATTAAAAACTTAACTGCGAAAACGTTTGCTCGGCTAAACGTAAAATTTATGAATGAAGCTTTATATTAAATAGTTTATGTCATACGGGTAAAATTAATCTACATATTACTATTAAATTAATTCAGGATTATTGCATACTAAATAATTTTATATTTAAACAATTAATTACATATCAAACGTTCAGTACATTAACAGTTTGACTACCTCGAGTAGTCGACCAGTGTGTCATGGCCGGTAGTCACCTGCCAACTTCAAAATAAACTACTTACATGCAAGACACCCATATGGAAAAATTATATATTTAAATATATTAAAAATATATTTTAGAAGACCAAAATATATATAAAATATATTATCAAATATATATTATTTTAGTTTATATTTAAAATATATTTGAAATATATACCAGGATATATTTCAAATATATTTAATGAAATATATTTTAGGATTATATTTTGAAATATATAATATATATATTTAAATTCAAGCAAGAGTATATTTTATGAAATACTATTGGTGAAATATATTTGAAATATATTATTGTATATATTTCAAATATATTTAATAAAATATATTTTTGAAATATATTTTGCAATACATTACGAATATATTAAAACTGAAGTAAGACATATATATTACGAAATACTGTTAGTGAAATATATTTTAAATATATTTTTGTATATATTTAAAATATATTTAATGAAATATATTTTGCAATACATTACAAATATATTAAAACTGAAGTAAGACAAATATATTACGAAATACTGTTAGTGAAATATATTTGAAATATATTCTTGTATAAATTTAAAATATATTTCATGAAATATATTTTTGAAATATATTCTGCAATACATTACAAATATATTAAAACTAAAGTAAGACATATATATTACGAAATACCGTTAGTGATATATATTTTAAATATATTAACACCATATATATTTTATAACATATAATTATGAATATATTTCAAATATAACTTTAATTTTATATTTAGAAAAATATTATTAACAATATATTGCAAATATAAAAACAAATATATTTACAATATATTAAACAAATTGACAAGCATAAAATCAAAGTATGCGGAACATCTTATACAGGGTATCTATAAAAGAACTCCGGGATTTTAAAAATTAATATCTTAATAACTGTAGAATGTAGCGAAATGCAGTTAATTTCTTTGAAACGAGTAGCTCATAAGGTTTAACTCATATTGGAAATGTTTTTGTCAAGAGGTGGCAGCGCTGCGGAACATTGGCCTTGAAACAACTTAGCGCGGCTGTCAAGTGCTGTCTGAAATCCTGCGCGAAAGGCAGCGCCGCAACAAAAGGCTCAATGCGTTATTTGGCTAGTATAAACTAAATCTGTTGTTACGGCGAATTGGCCGAGTGGGTTAGGGCGTAGGTTAGGTTAGGATAGGATGTAGGCTTAAGACTGGTAGGGCGAAGGTTCGGGGTTCGAATCCCAGCGGGGTCAACCTTTTTTTGTTCATGAAAATCAAATGTAAGGCTAATATTATATATTTATATATCAATTTATTATTTTTTTTTTTTGAAGAGTTTTGACATTTAAATTGAAAAAAATCATGTTTTGAAAAATATTTTGAAATATAAATTAAATATATTTATAATATATTTTTATTCCAAACAACAATATATTTACCTAAATATATTACAAATATAAAATAATATATTATTAACAACAAACAATAATATAATTTAAATATATTTTAGATATAAATTATATATATAAATATATATTTAGTAAATATATAATTATATCTTTCTGGGTCCCATAATTTCTATATTTAAATATATTTCAATATATATTTCAAATATATAACGTTTTATTCTAAAATATATTATTATATATTTTTAAAAATATATTTTAAATATAAATTTTTCCATATGGGCATTACTCCGGTAATTTTTACAAAAAAGAAAACAAACTTGTTGGTGATTATAATTTTTTTAAATATTTAAAATAATTAGTAAACAAAAAATACACAATGCTGTTATTGAGCATTAGCCTCAGCAGTTGATTCTAATTGGCGGTCCAGGCTCCTCAACCCACTGGCCGCATTGCGGTTGGATTTGACCATTCGGAGTTGATAAGCTCGATTTGTCATCGGATGATTTGTGTATCGATAACTCGTATAAGATAATACACAAATGTCGAATCATTGTTTTCATTTCATTGTTTAACACCATCACGCAATGATTAACGAGTATAATTAATCGATTTTGCATTCTCTAAATAACTCTAGCGCTGCGACATGATTACTACAGTTTAAATTAAGACCCAAATACAAAAAATAATTGAATTGGATAAGTTTGTTAGTTAATTTAAAATCAAGACAGAATTTTACTGCCATAAATCTATTTTAATGTGCCATCGCCACCACACACATTTAAAATGTGGATATACCTTTTTGGATATACCTTTTTAAAATAAGCTTAAAATACTTTTAGTAAGATGTATAATTCCTAAGAAGTTTTATGGCTTTTAACTCAAAGGTTTTTATTCGATGCTTTAAGGTTCTTAATGTAAATCAAGATACTTTACTTAAAACACTCACAAAAAGAAAAGTGTTTTCTCTTACTTTGAACTGTTATTTTTTTGTTATTTATTTTAAAAACATGTTTGGTTCCCACTTTTGATCTACTACAGAAAAAAAACAAATTCGAAATACTCGTATTTACTCTTTCTTTGAATAGGAGCAGCTTGATATGTTCTGAAAATAAAAAGAGAAGTCTGCCGTATTTGATACTGAAAATTGCCTGATATGAAAAAGCGTGGGCCGCTTTAATATTGTGCACCATAAATCGGTTATGACTCTTCTCTTGGAAACTCAGCCAATATATGCTTCTGATTTTGCTATCGCAACATTAATGAATAATTTCTTTGAGCAATTCCAAGAAGGGGTATGAATCGCACAAACAAAATCCAAGCTACTGAAGTATAAGAAACTTAAATTTAACTTGGAAATAAATTCATAATAGAATGAAGTTGAATACAATGTAATGGGCATTTCTTTGATTTTCACAATTCGACAAAAATCTGCCCTTTTGTTACATAAGATTTGATTCATCAGTACTTTATGGAAGTTGGTAAGATATACTTTTTCAAACATTGTAACTAGTTGAAACACGACTATTTGTGGCATTACAGTGAATTTTACTATAAAAATAGATACAATTCTAAACGTTTACGTTAACCCGGCAGAACTGACTTTTGATTTGAAAACGCGGTGACTGACTCAAGGTCTTTTTGGACCAGGTTTTATATAAAAGTTAGTATATTGAAAAATGTGAGTTTATTTGCATAAAAACTCCACTTAAGACTTTTATATTAGTTTTGTGACTACTTTATGTAGGATATATCTGCATACAAAATATTTTTGTAAAATAAAAAATATATATTTTGAAATGCAGTAGGTACTTCGATGATTATTGTTATTGCGTTAAAAACATCCGTATGTTGTACAACGATGTGTTTATATTGACAAAAACCCCACAAAAGTTTTGCACATTAGTGTTTTGAATATTTATTATAAGAAATATGTGCACACTAAATATTTATGTGTAACATGAAGCCTTAGCTGACTCACGGTCGAAAACACCTACTAACCCGGTCTTTTAGACAGGTAAGTCAGTCCTCGCGGGTTAACTCAATTCGTGATGGGGATTATTGTAATAATAGTTTGGTGTATATGGTGAAATTATACCTAAGCCTAGACATCCAAAACAGTTTTTAATCAGTGCCAAATTTTGCAACACTTTTAACCAGCATGTAAAAAAGATTTTCACTGAACTGAGAATCAGGTTTAGATGGGAGGGGGTGAAAAGGGAAGTAAAAGGTACTTCCTTTCACAAGCATTTCGAATAGGGTTCATTTTTGTTACGATACTTTGCTAAAGTAATCTACTTAAATTGCGAACATAATACCAAGTATCACTTAATTGGTATTGCCGATTCTGGTGTAAAAAGCTACACCAGAATCGGTGACATTTTTAAACCTAAAATTACTCTTCATATACCATTCCGACATTTTCATTTATTAAGTGAAAATTTACTACAGGAAGTTATTGAAAGACTAGGAAAGAAAGTTTCGGTCCTTCTAAGTCTTCAAAAAGTGGGAGGGAAACTCTATTTAAACAGAAACCCTCTCACGTTTGGTATTGCTCCAAGTTGAGAAAATGTCCTGTTACTTTGAAAGATGTAAAATTCTCTTCTCGGTAGTAAATTTTAACGAATTTATTGAGTTTTTTAGTATTTGTATGCTCGTTTAATTATTTATCTTGTATTGGACACCAGAAACGCTGCAACGTTTTTGTGTTTGAGTGATTCTGGGCTCACAAATGATTTACATGTTTATTTAGAGGTATTTATTAAGACGAGTCCTACCCACTACTGAAAATATGGTCAGTTATCATTCCAAGAAAGCAAATGTATATGACTATTGTAATTTTTAGTTAGAATAAACTCGTTATTTCATTTCATGTTCCTTTTACGAATCCTAGTTTTAAGTTTTACAATGACTGCTTTAACGTTACGTAGGATCTAAAACGAGACCTCTAATCTTCACCTTTCTTGATAGTTTATCACGCCATTAATTGAAAATCATTCCAATATTTAAAAGTATTAAATATCTTAAGTGAGGCCGGATCAATAAATCATAAAATGTTATTCAACGTTAAGAGGAATAATTCTATTGACAGTATTATTTGTTAAATATGAACACCTTTATTACTTAATCTTTTATTACTTAAAAAGTATTTAATAAATGGTATAACATTGTTACATTTTACTTCGATCTATTGAAATTAAACTGAACTATATTATCAGTTAGTTATGAATAAATCATAAAAAAATAATTCAATCAACTAAGGTAAACAACTACAAGTAAAACGAATGATTTTATAAGCAAACAGCGAGAAAAAGAAGTCGATTTAGTCTATTTACATGTTGAAATGTAACTTCTGTCCCAAAAGCCACAAGTATGTGCAAATAGAAGTGTTCTCCGTATTAATATTAATATTGAAACTTTGTGAGTAAAGTACACTTCTCCTTAGTGATATTTATGAGAATGCGATGCAAAATTGACTTGGAAGAACGGTTATTTAAAAAGAGTTTTGATAGGTTAAAATATTACAAATATTATATTACGTGTTCTTTTTTGAACATGTATTATTAACTAGTAATACTTCAAGATACGTGCTGGTTTTGTACACTTCTGTCGTTCATGAACGTTTGATTTCGTACTACATCTTTAGTGTAGGAATGATCCTTTGTCACACCTAAAGTATTTAAATGAAACCTAATGTATAAATGTTTTTAATTGTTTATAATATTTAGCCAAAAAATTAGAATCGTGTGTAATCTACCTTAAAAAATATCGAGATAGAAAAAACATTTTCTCTACATTAAACTTAAATTATTTCTTAAATTCGTTAATTTCTGGAAACCCTTGCACAGTTGAAAAAGTGAAAAGAAGACAGAGAGCATCTTGAAAACAGTCTTGTAAACAGTTAGGATATTTCGGAAATTGAAGGGATCTTGACAAAACTGTTTGGAATGCGTCTTCTACGTGTGGATGAATATTGCATGAGTGCTCCGGTTATTCCAAGCGCTCCAACTCTTCTTAAGCCACCTTTGCAAACACGCTCGCCCAAACCTCTGTTTTGATACGAAATCAGAGTTTAAGTGGGGTAATGGTTCGGTAATGAGTGCCTCTAACAATCCAATTTGTTTTCCTAAAGTCTTATGTCCTAAATAATTCGCTTTCTTCTGTCAGTGTTTCTAAAAATCTTGTCCTCCACCTATCATATTTTCCTATCTATTCTGTTTCCATTCTATACGGCAACTTTTACATTTGAAATAAACTAGAATTTGTACTTCCGTTTGACAAAAAAATCTACCTTCTGTGCGGACTAATGGAAATTGTTGTTTTTTTTAACAATTTATCCAATCTTTTATCAGAATTACCACCTAACCCTGCCGTACACATTGTCACCCATGGTATTTGCACTTCAAGTACTATCTGTTGACACGTTAGACATGGCGTGCGTGGGCTTTACATGCAGTGTACACGGCACGCAGCGATGTTGCCATGTTGTCGGCCCCTGTTGCCGCTTCTCCCATTGTTGACGCCAACAATAACCGACTTCGCTATCCACCATTGTTGCGCAAGATATTGCACGCCTCGTGATCCACCGTGAATGCCATTGCCTGCTTTGTTCCAGCAAGGCTGTCGAACGTGGATTATTACATGTGAGATTTTTAGTGTGCCAAATCAGAAATGGAACCAAGGAATCGTATTTAGAAACAGTTTAAAGAACATTTAAAAAAATTAAAGTAAAAAAATGTGACCGTGGTATTTTTTTATGAAAACGTTCTCCGTAATAAGTGACTATGCTGTATATATTTTTGTATACACGCTGCTCAGACAAAAATTGCCACTTTACAACCTTGGAAAGAATGTGGATTGTTTGTATCTTTAAGCCAGATTTCTAAAAGAGATTAAAAAGGAGTTTTTAACTCAGACGTCCAATAAACTCTTACGCCGGAGTTACAAAGAATTCAAAAGGATAGGAAGACACTTATAATTTAGAAAAAACAGAAGTAAAACAATTATATTGTTTTTCAATCGCGCCAATCACAAATTGCAGGGGAAAATTAATCTCTTTACCCAAAAAAATAGTAAAAAGGTAGGCCTACAGTACCAATGTATTACCGTATTAAGGTAACATATTCAATGCATTAAAACCACATAGTATAAGGGCTAGAATCACCTTTCAAAATAAAAGTAAATGATACAGAAGTTTTGTGACGCCCAGACAAAGCGTTACAGTTTTAAGAGCAAATGATACAGTTTTAGAGAGGTGTTTCCATTGTCACTTAAGAAATTAATGAAAAAGAAGATAAAAGAAGTGAGAGTTCTCGGGGCAGAAGTCACGTCCGCGTCGTTCGTCTTCGTCATGAGCTGTCAGCAGTCGCCCCCTCAGCGTGGCGCGGCACCAGGCTGGCAAACACCCGTCGAACGCAACAGTCATCGATCCTATTGCGCGGAGTGAAAAGGCAAATGAAAATAAATGCTGTTTTGGGGTATGGAGGATTTAATATAATTATATTTAAACATATTTGGATATGAACGAAAAAACTTCAAAATAAATCTTTGTTGAACATGGTTCTTGGTGTTTACGATGTTGCATAGTGGAGGAGTTTAAAATCAACGCAGTCGTGTTCAAAATATTTGAATTTTGTTAGTTCATAATTTTTTGATAACAGTGTCTTAATGATTATAAATTAAAGGTGATTTCCACTAGTTTTACTAGTTTAAGATTCAGGGGAAAATGTCTTTGACTATTAACACAAATCAACATAATATGCAATAAAATAATATTAGTATATTAGTTCATAGGTAAGGGCTCCTAAAATTATTTTTGATAAAAACTTAAAAACCTTATCAAATTAAACTTTTTAAAT
This sequence comes from Flexamia atlantica, assembly GCA_035578135.1. Taxonomy (NCBI): domain Eukaryota; kingdom Metazoa; phylum Arthropoda; class Insecta; order Hemiptera; family Cicadellidae; genus Flexamia; species Flexamia atlantica. Next base: position 36,743,730 of record JAQJVK010000002.1, on the reverse strand, counting down.
ATTATCGAAGTTGTAATAAAATGTTATTTAATGTCGGTGAATTGTTGAAAAAAGTATAATTAATATTATATTATTCTATTTTACAGTGTCATAGTAAAATAATATTTAATTAAAAAAAAAATTTGTTTTCGGAAAGCAACAACCTCTCTATTTTTGTCACTGATAAATCTAGACATATGGATATAAAGACCTGTGTATCGGTCCATCAGGTAAAACGGGTAAAATACATGCTATTTAGTCTTTGGATTTGGAAGCTTTCAGAAGTGCCCCGAATTAAAACATACCAGAGATCACCCACGGCCACGGGTTGAAATTCAACCAGTTTTTACTCATTGCTGAAATATAAAATGTGAAGCATTTATTTACATTTTTTTGCTATCCCGTAACCAACATGGCAACTCAAAAGCCTGTGATATTTTTTCATAATTTCAAATTCATTGATCAACAATTCTAAAAAACCAGTAGTAAATTATAATGGAATTGTGCACATCTAAAGAGAGCTATTTTCTAATGGTGTGCTTAGATTTTCCGACGTTGCATACAGGCTGAGGATAAAGGATAAAAAATCATGCTTGCCTCTTATAGCTTATCACCGTTTGAATTAGTTCCAATGATTACCATGACATTGCAGCACTTACTAATCCAAGATGTAGGCGGAACGTCGCGAGCAAAGCCGAGGCTACTAGCTAATGTATGATAAATTACACTAGAATTTCGTTCCTTTTCAAATAATTTGCTATCATCAGCGAATAAATTATAAACAATAATAATAGTTAATATTAGGTTCATTCCAGTTGCTGTAGCTCAAAGGCCCATGCAAACATTTTGTTCGTACACTAACTGATTTTGTCAGCTGAATTATCGTTCGCCTTAGTCTAAAGATACCACTTGCTAAATGTATTGCTACCGAGTATATATTTAAACTTTAGATTGAATACAATATGGAATAGAATATAGATTTGTTTAATTTGTGGTGCATAAAACGACAAACTAGCTCTTTGGTAAAATTATAAAGAAACACAACATTACATCACAGAAATAGTAGTAAATGATGAAAACTAGACGTCGTATGAAAAACCACGAAAGATAAATCAACTCCACAATGAAAATAAAGCTACATGGGCAAAATGTCTGCGCGTAGGCTTTGCCATTAAGTTCAGCCATTGAAGTTAGATAATTTAAAATTCAGTGTGCTTTAGTAATATTTTAACTATACATTTTTTAACTTATATTGTTGTGCTTGTGATTTTATTTTCTTACAACGGTATAAAACAATTAATACACCTTTGATAAATATCCCAGTTTATAAATATTTTAAAAGTAATTAAAAATATAAATAGTTTAATAAAAAAACGAAAATAAAAAACAAAATATAAAAATATTTTCTTATTACAATTAAATTAATAACTATAATGTAAATATGTTTTTTTCTCAACTTTAACGTTACTTTATTTGAGAAATCAAGATGCAAATTATAATATAATGAATTGCATTTAAAAACTATTAATCTATTATAAACAATAAAGCACTCGAAATCCTAAATAGCACACTCGGTTTGGAACAAATGGGAGCAGACCTGAGAGTAATGCTGGTGAAACCGCAGGCTGCAGTTTGACACATCGCCTGTCTTTTGTGGAGTCAGGAATTGTAAAGAGAGATAAATAGAGGCAAAACGACGAACCAAACTGGCGAGGGCGTGAAAAGCGAATCCTTTATAGTGAAACGGAGTCGGTTGTGAAGTATATCTCTAGGGTGTTTGAATACATCATTCAAATTCATTGTCTAAATTTATCAGTGTAGTTATAAACTTTTTTTAACTTGGCACTCTATTTTGTCTGTAGATTTAAAAACATAGTGCTATGATTTTAATAGAGTGTATGTTAAAGATCTTTTTTAATAATAAATTACCAAACCAGGTTTAAAGTCTTTTATACGGACTTCCACTGTAAAGTTCATAGAAGATTAGTTCTGACATCAGTCGAATACTCAATATGAGATCTTGAGGTATTTTAAATACTTTATTTAGTGGGTGTTTTACTGTTTTACTTAGGCTACTGGACGTCGCCTATTTTTCGCTGGAAAGCGGTTTTTTCAGCAGCCATTACCTGAAGGCCGGAGAACCACCTACGCCACGCTGTATCGGGGAGCGAGGGAGAGAGGGTTAAGCGGGTGTAAAAGAATTTATTTGCAATATACACGGCTATGCTAATTTTATTACAAACATCAATGAAATAATTTGAAATATATTTGTTCTTTGGTGAACTTAAATAATTCGGAAGTTGGAACTTGGACATTCTGGTGCAACCCTCCCTCGCTCTTTCCCATCCCTATAACTCCCGCAAGCGGCGGTAAATCTCTAGGCCGGCAGATGTTTGTCAGCAAACATCGTGGTGGAAGTATTAATGGGACCCTGATCTAGCTGAAAAGCAGTCGGGGGTCCTACACTCTATTACAATCAAGCAGTTAACCCCACTTAAAAGAAATTACCTGTCAAAGTAATTGTTGTCAAATTTTACTATTAAGTATGTGAACTGTATGCGTGCAGCTACAGTAAATGCTTACTTGTATGTAATGCCATTTCTGGTAGGAAAGTGATATTATTCTAAGAATATTACATAGTAAACCACCGAAACAACTTCTTTTAATATAACTGAAACAATGTCAAACACAGAAAATTAGTTATGGTTTTGGCTGCAACCCTCTGAAGGAAGAGTATTAATCTATTGTAGGACTATATACAAGGTAAGTGGTTCGTTATTTTATTTAAGTTTAAAAATAGATTGAAAATCAAACAGTGTAATACAAACCTTGAAGTGTATTTTGTTAGTTAAGAGATCACACCAACCACTAGAGGTGGGTTAAAGGTGGGTCAAACACCAGTTAAATCACCCAACACTAAAACTCACAAAAATTTTAACTCACTGTAAGATTCATAGACTATCTCAAACGACTGGCCCATGTTTCCTGAAAATGTAAAAAGATTGTGCAAAATCACATGCAAGGGAACAAAAATCCACTGTAACTAAAGCTGCTACCTGCCATATACTTATAATGACTTAAGAAGAACCTCTTTTGTTGAATAAGGATGGATAAGTTCGGCCCCATCATAAAACTTTTTTATTATATGGTATAATAAGGGTGGTTTTGTTCATAGTATTTTCGATTCTACTAATGTTTAAATTATCAAGGGAAAATGAAGAAAGATACATATGAGTACCTATATGAAAAAAATTAAAATATAATAAATAATCTTTATTTAAATTAAGATGATTTGAGTTGAAAGAATAAAATATAAAGCAGTTTTTTTATTTATGAAATCATTGAAATTATTAGCATTATTAACTGTGGATTTACTAAATGACATCAGAACATAACAGTTATGCTTGACTACAAAGCAACAACAAAAGCGATTCGTTAAAAAATCTAGGAATTAAAACGAAAAAGGCAAGAGAAGTTATGTTCTTGAAATTAAAATTGTAACAATTAATTGTATGAAATAGGTGAGAAAATACATCTTGATTCATAATTATTTTCTAAGAGAAAACGTGAGACACCGAGAATGCCTTGAGAGACGGTACAACATAGCCGCGGGACTGGCGTTGAGTTGTGACTTATTCAACATTTTCGTACATGTTTGTCTTTTGTAGTTTGACTTTAAATGCAACCATGTTCTGTTTCAACAGACAACTTATCGGGTTTTCATTTTAATTATTTGTAGTGAAATTTAAACTACTAACACATAAACTAATGTAAAACGTTTTAACTAACACAGCTGTTGATAAAAAATACTGTAAATATAATAGTTTTAATAATCTCAAAACTAATTATTCGTTCAGAAGTTCACATCTGATTTAGTTGCTTAGAATTAGGCCTACTTGCTTTAGGAGAAAAAAATTACTTTTGTCCTGACTACTATTGTACAAACGTCATTTCTGAACGTCCAGTGATATTTATACTTATGTTAAGTAAAAATTGGCATTTTACCTTATAAATAAAATCCCATTACATTCCCTATACCTCAAGGGAAATTGTACACTCTTGAAAAGTAATATATCTATAATTTACTTGATCGATGATTTCCTTTGGGATCTTAGCAGGAATGAAATTAAAAATTCTAAATTTGTTCACAACAATCAAACTTTTACTTTAATGTTTATTCTACTGAGAAAAGACATACTGTTGAATTTTTCACTAACTTTCAGCTAAACATATACCCAGTTGTTTATGAAATGTTTGCAACCGTTTTAATTAACACGATCAAACAAACAAACAAAACAAATTGTTTTTCTTTTACAGTTCAATCAACCCGCACACCACTCGGAGTGTACCAAACGTGTCCCATAAACGTTTGCTACAAAAATGATATAAGACACTAAACGGAATGTAATGTGACGAATTTAGTTCTTGAATAAAACAAGAGTACGAGAAATAAATTGTGAACTTCATTTGTAGAAACAGTATTTTATGCTAACACTACATTGTGGTGTGGCTTAAGAAAGCTAATACAAGCGAGATATTTAGAAAACGTCCGCCCAGTAGACAGAAATAATAATTTATTTTAGTAATAACGCACGAAGAACATGTGAGAGATAAGTTAGTGATGGACCGAAAAGTTGGAATTGAGATTTTGGGCAAATCATAAGAGTCTGCAGTACCTCCTGCCATCTTGGATGTTAGTCCCATTATAGCAATGCTAATTTTATTGAAACAAGCACGATTTTCAACAAATATTACTCAAGTAGCCTAAATTGCTTATATATGATTCTTGAATATGTGTTTCTTATATACATTTAGCAATGTACTGTGAATCCAATTGTGCAAACTTCATGTAAAACTGTGATGTAAAATTGTTATTAAAAAACTATTTCATGTGTCGAAATTGTTATGTTACAATTCACTTGATGTTTTAATTACCTTTTAAGTAACACAAAGCTTGTTATTTTTGAGCAACAATAAAGGCATAACAACCGTTTGAAGTAACATTGCTATTATGAAACAAATCACTAAAAGGCGGTCGGTACTGCAGAATCGGAGTCGAAACAATTATATTCGGCTTTAAAATTAAAAAAAGGAATACTGATTTGTTTGAGAATATAAATAATTTCTATCATCGAGAGTTAGCTTAGCATCTACAAGTACGTACATGAGATTAGATATAAACATTCTGTTGATTTCTTTACGTCTCTAGAGTTGTCACAAAAATCTGAAATTTTCATTAGACATTACACAAAGTTAGAATTTTGACTTAACTTACATCAGTAAGTCCCATATTTATATAAGAAAGTAGTTTTTTAATTGATTTGGAAATAATTTTACTATTTGATACATCAATTAGTGAAATAATTTACAGTTCTTTAAAGGGTATGTCGACCCCTACAGAGTATTTTTCTCACGTATTGGTGTCAAATGAAAGCTATTACTCCTTGCGTCTTTTACGTTTCGGGTGACATCAATGGGCTTTGGACTACAGATTTCCAAATTTCAGTGTTTGTGCTGATTCCATGAGATATTACATCAGGACACCACTGATATTACCGCCGGACCACCTGGACCTCTATGCAGGCAAGTAATCTTCACCGGAAAATTTTGATTGTTTGAATTCTTACCAGTGTGAAAACTCTGAATTTGACTGACCTACAAGTGGTAACAGTGTGGTTGACACTGCATCCAAGGAATCCTATCCTCTATAAAGCAAATCAATTGTCACGCGATGGAAGCTGCGATCCAACAACCTAACTAATATAAAGTGATTACCAAGGGCCAAACTGACATTGGGGCTGTCCCATTAATATTCATAGCGAAACTGTTCTCAATAATTGGCTTTGCGGAGACTTAAATGCCGTAGGGTCGGAAGTCTCTCACATCGTCAGGATGTGAAAGCAGCGGCTGCCGGTGTGCGTGGTGGGTGCGGGGGGTGGAGGGGTGGGGGCAGTGTTTTGGTTGTGTTACGAAAGAGGGGTCGACGTCCGCGCTGTTCTCTGGGTCACTCCACGCGCTGCCCGCAGTGAATGTCGGAGAGCTGCTGGACCCCCAACCCACGGGTGGAAGATAGATGATCTAACGGTAAAACTGAGCTCTGAAGTTCTCTTTGTCCCGCAGGAGAAGGGGGTTTCAGCTAAAGTAACAAACTATCGGGAGCATATTTCTGAAAAACAAAGAAGCACCACTCCAATTAACATTGATTTTGTAATGTACTTGTGATAAACTTAGAAAGTTCTCTTGAGTTCTTTATAACTTCTAAGAACCTAATTTGCAATCCAGAGTCCAAAAGATAGTGCAACTTATTCACGACTTTACCACAAATTAGTAGTGATGAATTTTCTTCATGTTCAGTTTCAAAGGTTCAACACCAATGGTAGTTTTATTGTTTTTGTTCACATTCGCTTACCATTATCATTATGACTTCGCTTAGTGTGTGGCTTATTCTATGAAAAAAATCGTCCTTAAACTATCTGAATTAAAATTAAAATAAAACTGAAACCGTTCAAATGAACTGAATGGTCCAACTGAACTGATGGGACACCTTTAAACGACATTTTTAAACGGTGAAACATGCAACATTACGAACATGAACACTGTTCACAACATACACTACCTTTTTCTACCTCACAAAACAGACAACACGAGCATCTTCAATGGTATTGTATACGGTATAAGATTCAACCCAACAGTCAATATTATTTTAGTAAACTTTGTTGGAGATCTCTTATTTGGTTAAAATATGCTTTGATTCATTTATCTTTCCTCTCTCCTTTCTAGATAAACAAACAAAAAGAAATCAATAACAGTTAGCCTGAACACCGGAGTAACAAATAATAATTTAATAAACGAGTTAACATAATCGGATTTGTATATTTTGTCCTATAATTACTAAATCCCGCATGAAAACTGAAAGTTCACAATTATACTTGTAAAATAAAGATATGGTACCAAAGATTTTACAGACGTCCAATGTCGATGGACGACCGAAGGTTCTTGGAAGTAATAGCACAAAATAATTTCATGGAATTTTTATACTACACCTGGGTAAACAATCAAACGAAGATGTTGTGGTCCGTGCGCCGAAGACACATGACATAGTTGGGACGTGGTCCGTCGGGCTGCACTGATTCGCGGTGTCTAGGAGCGCTTTCGGCTTCTCACCATTATCAATGCTATTAAGTAACTAAGTAGCAGTTGATAATGGCGAGAACCCGAAAGCGTTCCTACGACACCGCGAATCAGTGCAGCCCGACGGACCACGTCTCAACTATGTCACCTGGGGTAAGACTGGTCCAAAAATTGAGGAAATACTAATAAATCACATTATTAACAGCTTATATGGTGTAACCTTCCACCCAGATTATAGCTCGTTATTAATGCCACTTATCTCTGCAGTTTTAAAGGAAAACACAAAAGATTATTCAGTTTTAAACCACAGAAAACAACCAAATCCGTTAACCCAAAGTATTTCAAAGTATTTCCGTTATTTCAAAGTAAGGTCTTAACAGGTCTAATTGTAATGCAAAACTGTTATAATTAACATCGATGAATCCCGGTGTGGACCGGAAGCAGGTTGCTGGAGGCTTCACACCGTCATGTGGACCGGAAGTGCGTCATCAGGTACAAGTGGGGCGGCTTCCGTAGCCACGTACCACAATTGGGCACGAGCGTCGACAGCGCATCCTAATGGGCACCGGCGGAAGCTTCAGAAGTTAACCCGTCCAGGGTATTGTTCGAGTGGAGAGAAGCTCCAGGCTGCATTGTGCCCAAGAAGGTCAGTGGAGCATCACATGCTCACTATTGATTACGGGCCTCTTCAAAGGAAAACATGTTTTAGAAAATAAAATTTGTTTAATTTTATTGTTTTACAGTAAAAATCTGCTACTTTTTGTAAAAATGGACCAGTTTATCGTAAGAAGATTACAAATGAAGATATAAAAATTTGATTACAAAAAAAAGTTGTATAAAACGTACAAAGTGATATGTGGATACATAAGGAGACTGTCTAGTTTAGCTAAAATAATTATTGTATGCCAAAGGCCGCTGCTATGGTCCCAGTGAGATCCTAACTGGCTTTTGCTAGTTAGGGTACCAATACTGAGTACAGTAACGGAAGTTGCCCCCTATTAGAGGCAGTGATGTAGCTGTCTTTCAGTGAACAACTTCAGTTCCCCACCGGGGGAGGCTGGGCTTGGCTTGACGGCAGGGTGGGCGGGGATGTATTGGCGACCAAGACGAGAGCCGAAATGAGGGCCACCTATCCCTTGAGGTTAAGACTGAACCCTGTATCAATTGGTTAAAGGTATATCTTTGCCCAGCTTGCCGAACCTATTCCATATCTACCTATTCCTTTTTTCTTTTGCTTCCTTCGTATTAATTTGCTAAATAGGTTATGGCCTAAGGTATATTTCAGGGGAAGTTTCCTTTCTTTTACAGTAGCCGTACAAAAAGACAACATAAAGGTTGAAGCACTCTCTGAGGATTTTCCCATGGGGTGGGACAACCCAGACTACCACATCACTCCAACAAAAAAGGCCGCTCTAGTACGGCCACAGCCAGTCTTGCACGGCTAAACCGATGTATTATGACTAAAGCCGCTCTTGTACGGTGAAAGCCACTCTAGTATGGCTAAAGCCACTCTTGTATCGCGAAGGCCGCTCTAGCATGGCTGAGGCTGCTCTAGAATGGCTAAGGCCGTTCTAGTATGTTTCATGCAGCTTCAGTAATGGCTTAAGCTGCCCCAGTATGGCTATGACCGATCTAGTATAGAAATAATAATATGAACGAATACTCATTGGATAGGGAACAGTAAAACCGAGACTATTGAATTGTACATTTTCACAGATAAGTGGACCATTAAATTAATAATGATGAGCCACTTATATAAATTGATCGCGGATGACAACAATCGAATTTAAGACCTTACAAACACGGATTTGGTTGTTTTCATGTGGTTTAAAACCGGGTAATCTATCGTGTTTCCCTTTAAATTTAAATAGGTATAACAACACCTATTAGCTCCTTATTAGCTGAAATTAATTACGAGCTATAATCTGGGTGGAAAGTTTTGCAATATAAGTTTTTAATAATGTTATTTATTAGTATTAGTAGCCTTACAAACATACAATCACACTTTACAAACATTCAATCATTGGGTCAAGATCTTATATACGATCTGTAGATCTGTTTAGATCATATATCTTAGGCCTATATATGATCTGAAATCCATTTTCAACTGGTGATTGGTTAAAGGAACAGGTCTTAGGCAAACTGACGTATAGTAAAGTTAACCTTACCGGTAGCTTGATATTTTACGCAAAATATTCCTTATGCTGTAAAAAATGTTTCCCGACTTCATTTTTCTTTAAAATTCATAAGATACATTACTTCAAATTACTATGTTTAAAGATCAACGATATAATTTGTTAGATTTATGTCACGGTAACAGTCGGGAGAGCGAGGTTAGTCTATGAATTATGGAGGCCAGCGGATGTGTGTTGATAGAGGGCGGTCATGGAGGATATGTTCCCAGTCAAGCAATGATTTATTGAAGGGATGCGCGAGATCAGTACTTACTTGCTGGTTTATCATGGAGCAATAGACATAAAATAATTATTTTAGAATATAATACGTAATGCTGGTCTATTGTTTATTTTATTCATCACGCTTGTGGAAGTTTTAAGTGGTTTTCAAAACGAAATTATCTTAGAGGAAGTAATTAGTTCATTATACTATTTAGTAATTTGTGTTCACAATCTTATTAATTTACCATACAGTTCCGTTAAAACTGGGTGGTTTTAATTAAATATTTAGTAGATCTTAACACGAAGAAGCCATATACCAAGTTTTACCAGGATATGTCAATAAATAAGGAAGATGTAGCATTTATTTTATTTCCCATAAGGATAACATGAAGAATGAGTATGCAGGTTTGCTGCCATACAAATGGAAATTTCGGGGATTTTAGACGAAAATACATTAGATCTCATCTAGATAAAGTCACAAACCAAGTTTTATTAAGATATGTTGAGAAATAAGCGAGATATAGACTTTTACTTAATTCACATAAGGTTAACATTGGGACAAAGTACTGTGTTTATCACTTTCAATATCACGGTAACCAATGGACATAGAGCAATGATTCAAGTTACTAAATTGTTCGCTTTTTCGATCTGAATTCAATGGTGCTAACGAAAATTGGATTATTTTTATTTTTCTTTGTGAAAACCCCAAAAACCCATTTTGGGGGAGTTTGCCCCCCTTTACCCCCCCTTTCAATGGTTCGATCAGGCTGGTTTCCGAACTCATCCGAATAATTACTACTTTACACGCCGGTAGTAGTGAATGATGCGTTCTAGCCCACTTCCTACGAGGGTATGAGGCTATGAGGGTACGAGGCGTATGAGACGTATGAGTGCAAAGTCCAAGGTCATCGCTACGTCATTATTTCTCGCGCGCGCCACGAGCGCAAAGTCCAAGGTCATCGCTACGTCATTATTTCTCGCGCGCGCCACGAGTGCAAAGTCCAAGGTCATCGCTACGTCATTATTTCTCGCGCGCGCCACCACCGTTGCGCCGTTCGCTCGGCTCGAGCGCGCCAGTTCCTACTAGATTCTGCCGCCCTGATACTTCGGAAGAATAAAAAACGGAATAATTCGATATTCGATTGTCGATTTCGATTTATCGAATCGTTTCGTTAATCGATTTTAAAGTTTCTACCGTATTCCGCCCTCCTGATACATAAAAATCAATTTTGAAAGCCATTTTGGGACTTGTAAATTTTTTCAATAAATACAGTTTGGGACTTAGAAAATTTTCAATAGTCAACAAATATTTTTTCGGACTTTGACAACTTTTTTCGGAGTTAGAAAATTATTTTTCAGGAACGAAAAAAAAATAAAAATAACAAGTATGATCGAAATAATAATAATAACGGGTATAATCGATTAAACGAATATTCACTCTCTCACGAACTTGATATCGTGTTTAAACATATCATTCGACATCGGGATCTTTCCGTGGTACACCACATACAACGGTTGCTCCGATTTCAATAGCGCGTTTATATTTTTCGTACTCATTCTCTCGTTCCAACTCTCGGGTAGTTGAAACCGCACATCATCGCATGTAACCAAAACTCTTACTCCGTAAGCGTAGTGCATTCTCTCTATGCTATTGACCAAATATTTTTTACCGATTTCTAAATCGCTTATCTTCGCGAAAGCGTTACCGTTCACTTCGTCGAGGATATCTTTATAATAATCCTTTTCCATTTCCATCTTTCTTCCGTCTATATATAAAAATATATTTTCACGGTCGAATAAAAAAATTGAGAGCGTTTCAAAAGATGTAATAAATCATAGCTTTTGACGAAAACTAATTCATATTTAATTCCGACTCATCGACTAGTTTTAAATAAATAATATAATCGGCCAGAGCGTTTCGCAGGGGAACTTTGTTTTCATCCGTCAGATAAATGTTGATTTCTCTTATCGTCTGCGTGTCAGGTTTGAGCGGCATGTAATTTAAAACGGACGGTTTCTCGTAAATTTTATCTCTGTGTTCTCGCGGACTCGAGTGATACAACAACGAAGAGTTATCGTGTCTGTGCCAATGCTCCGCGAGATTGATATACGAATGTTCGACTAAATCGCAATGCACTTCGATCATCTCGAACGGTCTGATTTGTAATTTACTCTCTTCTTCGTAAATTGATAAAATAGTTTCCGACTCGAACATCAATTCGAACGCGGTTTCATCTTTTTTCAATTCTGTAAACCCTAGAAACCGTCGTAGCTCGTTGTTCATATGGAACTTAACTGGAGATTTGATACATATCTTAGACTGTGGGTCTCGAAAAATCTTAAACTTTTCCACATCTATCGGCGGTGTGATCTTACCGATCCTCATGAATTCCCTGATTTCTCTCTGCATAGTTTTCAAATCCCAAAACTCCGCATCAAAAGTTAGTGTAGGACGATCCTTCTCACTCTTAAAAAAAGTAATCGAAGCCGGCTCTTTCAAGTTATAAAAATAGTTATGAAATGAAAACCCCGTGAGCGCGAGATAATAACGCGCGTCCTCTTCCAAGTGTATGGGGTTTTCGAGCTTCAACTGCAGATGCGGTTTTTGACCGATCAATTTGAAGTACACCATTTTCTCTATATATACTTTTAAAACATTACGGTTACGATTATTTATTAAGAGCGGGGGAGAAAAAAAATAAAATTATTCGAACCATCTCAAAAATGCGTATTTATCGTTTTGTAAAGCACGTTCTATCGTATTGAAATCCTGTCCTCTGGAAAAACGTCGCAATACCTCCAAACATAAATGACCGCATATGGGGGGATCGTCATAATTTTGATATCTCATATGATTATAAAAAATACCTTTAGTCATGTTTAGATATTTCTCCAATTCTAAAGGTGGAGGCGCCTCACCGAACGAATCGAAATATATGACATAATTACCTTTTTTCGTATAACAAGTCCAATGCGTGCCGCCCGACTCCAGATCACCTAGATTAATAATAGCACACTCGTTTTTGCGCGGCTTGTCGGGTAAACACTCTCGCATAAAAACACCACGGAAATTGTTGATTTTCAACTTGTTGGCCCATGTCTCCAGTTCGGACATGGTCAGCGGAACTAGTTTTTTTTATCCTCTCTAATATCTTTAAGAGTCTTATGCAATTTTCCGCTTACACGTTTCACCAGACCGGCTCCGGTTTTATCTTTATTAATCAATTCGTCCAGTTCATTGTCTATTAAATTTTTCAACCACGGTACGAAATCATTCTTCAACACAGGTGCCACTTTATTCTTTATCAGAGGTGAGGCGAATTTCTTAAAATACGGAATATTGTTTTCGGCCAGTTCTAAAACTTCCTTCAGAAGACCTCCATCGATCATTTCCTTCAACTGCGAATAATCAAAAATCAACCGTGTCCCTCTATTGTTTTTCAACGCTTTTTCCACTTGTTTGTTTTGATCACCATCGAGTGACACTTCGGTATTACCATTTTTTAATTGATCTTTTGTTAAAGTAAGCACTGCGCGTTTAAGCTTCTTATGAGCTATCCGCAGCTTATTCAGTTGACCTTTAGTCAAATTTATTTTCCTCTTGTGATTCCCCATTATCTATGTATAAAAATTAATATTTTGAATTCATATAAAAAATTAAAACTTGCCAAATGATTGATATTTTTTTCTATCGAACGAAAATTTAATTTCATTAATATAAGAGATGAATTCTTACTGTCGCACGTGTAAAACGCAGACCGCGTCAGAGAACATGAAAATTGTGAAAACGAAAAATAAAAGATGGTCGGCGAGTTCCGATTGCGCGGTCTGCGGCGGCGTTAAAAACTCGTTTATCAAAGAGCCGCCCGAAGTGGTGGAGGCGAAAGAACTGCACAAACCGGTAGTGAAAAAATTTATAAAACGCAGGATAATCATGAAAGGTCTGGATAATCTGTGGGCCGCGGATCTGCTCATCATGAAACAATTCGCCAGAGAGAACAACTGGTACAAATACATCTTAAACGTGATAGACTGTTTTAGCAAATTCGTCTGGTCCGAACCGTTGAAGAAAAAAGACGGCGCAGTAGTGACGGCCGCTTTTGAGAGGATAATAGAGAGAGCGAAAAAGGACGGTCACACTACGCCCGAACTGCTGCACACGGATAAGGGGACAGAGTTTAAAAATAAACCTTTTAACGACATGCTCAAAAAACACGGCATAAAAATGTACCATACGGAGAGCGAGGAAAAGTCGGCGATAATCGAGAGATACCACAGGACGTTAAACGATAAATTCAGAGTCAAATTCCAAGTGAGAAACTCGCACAAATGGTACGACGTCTTACAAGAGCTCACCGACGAATACAACAAACACGATTACCACAGCACGATAAAAATGCGTCCGGCCGATGTCAATAAGAGCAACGAGTCCGATCTGTTGAAAATGTATCAGGAGCTCGAAAGTGAAGTGCCGCGTAAAAAACCGAAATTCGACGTCGGAGACAGAGTCCGTATAACGGCGAGTAAAGTCGTATTTAGAAATAAATATAAACAAAACTGGACTAGCGAAATTTTTGTGATCGCGCAAGTTTTAAACACCAAACCCGTCACGTACAAAATCGAGGCTCTAGACGGTGAAGAAGTGATCGGTGGTTTTTACGAGAGGGAACTGCAAAAGACGGAGTTTTGATTATTTAAAAAAAAACACTTAAAAATATAGACCCCTTAAAACTACAGGTCCTCGTAATTGTTTATTTTTAGACCCGTGGTTTTGTAATATAAGCCTTACTGAGCTTTTATCCCTCGAAAAGGGTTGGGACACAAATCGTGTCCCACCCTGTTTTAGGAGGTCCCACCCCCTAAAACGGGGTCGGACCCAAATCGGGTCCCACCTAAATCAGTCCGAAAATGTTGATTTTTCATTAGCTTTCAAACCCGTATCGATTATAACTATTGCTCCCGGTTCAAAGGAGATCAAACTCTTGACCACGTTGTACGATAAAGAAAAATATGTCGTTCATTACAAAGCGTTAAAATTATATCTTTCGTTAGGGTTGAAACTAAAAAAAATACATAGAATTCTAAGTTTCAGTCAGAGTTATTGGATGTCGGATTTTATCGATAAAAATGTATGCTATTGGAAAAACGCTACTAATAAACCCGCAAAGCAATTTTACAAGCTTCTAAACAATTCCGTGTTCGGTAAAACCATCGAAAATGTCAGAAATAGAGTGGACATACGACTCGCTACGCAGACTAAACAGATCGAGAAATGGGTGGCGAAACCGATTTTTAAGCATAGAACTATATTTTGTGAAGATCTTTCCGCCGTTCACATGAGAAAAACTAGTTTATTATTTAACAAACCCATATATATAGGAATGTGTATATTGGACATCGCTAAAACGCAGATGTACGACTTTCATTATAATTATATTAAAAAAGAATACGGAGAAAAAGCGAAATTGCAGTATACGGACACAGACAGTTTGGAATACCTAATAGAAACTCCGGATTTCTACTCGGATATGTTGAAACATGGTGAAAGATATGACTTATTTCGACGAAAAATACTCGGCACATTTAAGGATGAAATGCGCGGTGCTCGATTATCGGAATATGTAGGACTCAGAGCGAAGATGTACTCCAATCGGTTAAGTTCGTATGAAGATTTTGATGGGAAAGAAGTTGATGGGAAAGAATTTAAAAAAGCGAAAGGAATTAAGAAATCGGTTGTGGAAACTAAAATTACTTTTAAAGACTACAAGGAATGCTTGTTCGAACAGAGAGACGTGTATAGATGTATGAATATGATAAGAAGTAAGAAGCATGAATTGTATAGTGTAGAACTGCACAAGAAAGCATTATCGGCGAGTGACAAAAAAAGGTTTATTTTAGAAGACGGCATCACCACTCTCCCTTGGGGGCACTACAAGATACCGTGAGAGGTCGAGTCCGCTTTAGAACTTGATGCTAATTCGTCTACGGAATAATTAAACTAAATGTCACACTCGACTTGTACACGGATTAAAAAAAAAAGATAATAAATACATAACCGACTTATTATTTAAAAATCCTTTTTTTTCTTTTCTTTTTTTTATAAAGGGAACGTTTCGTTCCTCCCTTTAAACTACACACTTTGGAAAAAAAATAAATTGATTCTCGCGTGTAAAAAGTTAACATATAATTATATTCATAAAAAAAACGAAAACAATTTTCAACCGTCTATGCTGTAGACGGTTTATCATCATCTCCACATTAAAAAATATCTCAAAACATTGTAATTCTATTCCTCTCCAAATCGTAAGTGAAACCTTTCTCCGAAACGACTACCGCATAAGCGGTCGTCCCCTGATCCGCAACCGGACTGGCAACGGGGTTCGTAAATTCCAATTCTATTTTAATATCTTTTTGCCTATTATCGCTGGAGAACGGATGGTGATGCGTGTCGACGACCATCAACGGATACTTGTCTATAAAATCGATATCGCTTAAATAAACGTCTTCGTCTCCGAATAACACCCACCTGATCGAGCAATAACTCATGTATAAAATACCGTACGCCTTATCGTTTATAGACAAATCCTGCGGCTCTTGCGGATACCGTAGTCCATTGATTTTGACGCGGTAGTTTTTTATGTTTATAGCGTTGAATCGGCTCGGATCCTTCTCTTGATTGTTTTTGAGGTTGGTCTGTAGACCTATGATTACGAACAGCGGATCGGATATATTCCCGAATAAGCCGGTTAAGTCGAAACTGAACGAAGACCCCGACACACCGAACTTCTCGATACACTGCCACTGGTAATAGTTGTATGTCAAATCGCCCTTCGTACTCAATCGTCTCAGTCCCTCTATGAGCGGTACTTTTTTCGCAGCGTCATACTCGACCAGGGGCACTTTTAAATCGAACCTTGTGATTTGTATCTTTCCCTCGTCCGCAGTTTTCTCGTTAGCGCCGCTACCCTCCTTCCAACGGTATATCACGTCGTTATCTTCGTTGCGTGTAAAAATTATTTGGAATCCTCCTCTGTACATCGGATATTTCAGCGCGTCGAAAAACCCTAAACCGAGATGCGAAAAGGGGCCGTAAGCTTCGAACTTGCCGACTCCTTTATCGAATTTAGATTTGAATCCGCTCGTGTGAAAAGTGCTCTCGCTCGATTTGCCGTATGTCGTCAGAGCTTTGATCGTACTCGTGATACCGACTTCGTCGACGAAGTCTATCAACTGACCGTGTTTTTTTTCAATTCGATTCTCTTAAATAAAAACGCCGGGAAATTATCGACCAACTTGATCGGGTCTGTCGCCTCGTACTTCGCGCCATTCGCTTTTTTCAACACATCGCCTCGTATGTGAAAATATATTTCCTTATCGTAAAAAACGTCTCCGCCGTCTAATCTGAACGTGATCATCTGATTGGGTGAATTGAAATTCAGATCGGACACCGGTTCGACGGTATGGAATTCGTACCGTTCTATCTTGTCGGACGCTTCCTCGTAATACTTCTCCATATCTATATATAGATTTTAAGTTTTCGGTTTCGAATAAAAAAAATAAAAAACGCGATTCGAACTTAATGAAAAATATACTTTTAAAATTTTCGGATGAATAAAATATTCATCTCCTACCGAACATGCGCATACGTTTCTTCCTATCCGACGCCAAACCCAATTTATCTACGCGAAACTTAACATCCGCGGTGTTAGTCAATTTACCTCCTTCGACACCCTTTTCCTTCAACGCGGACAAACACCGACTTATCCGTTTAACACCTTCCGGCCGAGTGATCAGTTTTTCGATCTCGTTATTTATAAACTTGACGATCCCGATTTTTTCGTTATTAAAGTTATTATTTCCCGCTTCCTCCTCGGCTTGTATAAACTTTATTCTCTCCGACAACTCGTCGTAATCGTCTATATATTTATATTCCACGGGGTTGTTCGTATCAACGAGTAGACCGCTGCCGGACGAAGACGGCTTTTGTTTGAGTTCTTTCCATATGTCACTTATTAAATTCTTCCATTTCCAACCACCGCTCGCCTTGGGTCTGGGTGAGGCGGGATCGTTGTTATGATGTAGAGCGTGTGTTTTGATTAAAATATCTTTATATTTTTCAAAGTCCTGAGAAGTGAACGCGCCTATACTTATGAGTCTCTCCTTCGGTGTCGTACCGACCGCGGCTGTGGATTGTACACCGTGGATCTCCGCTCTGGTCAAGAGTGACCACAATCCCTCGGTGCCGATATATCTATCCATAGTTCTGTCCAGTATGATATCGTTGTTTTCGATGGATATGGTTTGCGATCCGATCGCGAGTTTGCTATTCGCGAAATCGTAATAAACGCCGAAACTCATATCGTTGCAGTTCGAGAGGTATTGCTTTGCGATATCACCAATTTCCTCGTTTTCAGTGAATTCGCGGATAGAACGATTCTGTAATTCCTGCGAAGTTTGCGCCGGTGATAAAACTGTAGACGCATCGAATACGTCTGGGTCCTCGATTGGAGTTATCGTTTCGTCCGCTTTATCTACCGGTCTACCAAGTGTTTTGTCCACTTTACCTACAGGTCTACCGGGTGTGCTCGACGTTCTAGGTCTGAACTGTCCGACAGTGGGGATGGGTCTTCTCAAAATGACACGGGGTTTTTTCTCTGTCTTTAAAGTTTCCGTCTGTTCTTTTATAGCTTTAACTACGGGTTCGTGTCGCTTCTCTTGTTCGCGCACCTTTTCCACTTCCGCTCTTCTAGACGTGTCGAATTCACTCTTTAATCGATCTTCCAATTTATCCAACCTCTTAGCCTCCGCGACGGTAATCGGTTTGTTTTCACGGTGAGGAGGAGGCGCTAACAATTGTTCTTTCGGTTTGGCGTTTACTAACAACACGGGGTGTGAACTGAAAAGCTTTCTCCTCTCCTCAGCTTCGCGTATCTGATTTTTCTTACTGTCTTCTAGCCATTTTTCTTGTAACTTTTCATATTTTTTAGCCATTCGTACGTCGGCATCGTCCGGCCACATCTTATCGGCCATCTTCTGTTTTTTCACCAGCGTGCCGATGATCTCCTTATCATCGCTTTTCCTCTTCATTATATTATCTATATATATAGGTTTCGGGTTCAGAGTTTCGCTTTTCAAAAATAAAGAAAAAAAATAAATTTAAATAAAAATCTAAAACGATGCATACACGTTGTTTTTATAAAATATAACGTTTACAAATCGATTATTAAAAACGATGCATATACTTTGTTTTTAAAAATAAAACGATTCATATACATTGATCTTAGAAAATAACGTTTACGAATCGTTTATTAAAAACGATGCATACACATCGATTATCGTTCGATAACATCGTTTAACTTGAACATGTATTTTCCGTTGTGCGCTTTCTTAGCGGTGTTTGTTGTCAAAAATCCGAACGGTTCGCTCCAACACTTTTGACACATCTTTTCGAATTCATCAATCGTCATGTCCGATCCTACGAAATCGTCATAAATACGTTTCGTGTAGTGTTTGTTTTGTTTGAAGACGCATAGCAGGTTGACGTTGTTCCGTATCACTTGCATGTCGACTTTACCGTAGCTCTGACTGAGGTAGACGCAGGACAGTTTTTTATGTCTACCTCTGATGAAGTAGTCTTTTATCGCTTCTTGTTTTTCCATCAAACAGTCGTCGAACACCACGAGGGAGTTTTTCTTGCACTCGTCCAGTGGGGGTAAATCTTCGCAATTGTTAAAAAAGTATGCTATCTTCTTATTCAACTTGTTTTCAGCATCGATGTACTTTTCGCGTAATTCTACATAAGCCGGCTGCTCTATAGACTTACTGAACACATATAAATTTCTAAACACGAGACCGCGCGGATTATAAATAAAATTCAACAACAAGTTTGTTTTTCCACAGCCCGAGGAGCCTACTATCAGACAACGTAATGGTTGGGGAAGAAGGTTATCTTCGATCTTCTCTTCGTAATACGGGACGATATCCATCACTCTCTATGAGGAAAAAAATAATGCACCGGTTAAGAAAAGAAATAAAATAAATTACGAGAAATAAGAATTTATTAGGATGGGAAAATGTTTACTATTTATTTTCTCAAATCCTTGAAGAATTCTTCTACTAATTCTATGAAATTATACGGCGTGATTACAACATTATTGCGCGATTTATAGGCTATATTGCGGTATCTCATGATATCTTTTACACAGTTCAAAACGTTTATACTGTTCGGCACTTCATCTTTGTAAAACAAAAGTAAATAACCTTCATCGATTTTCTTTTTATAAACCGTAGAAAAATACCGATCTTCGGTTCTCACGCAGTAGTATGTATAAATACCGTCCGCATAAGAATATCGTTTAAAGACGGCAAAGACGTGTCTTAGGTCCGATTTTTGAGGCATACAAGCTACTTTAGGTTTCATGATTTTTATTGTATTGTTTAAACGACGATTTTCATTTTCCATACGATCGATCGATTCCATGAGCGTTACGATTTTATTTTTGAGTTTGTACTCACCGTATTTACGGATGGAAGGCAAAACGTCTTCGAAGACCCAACGTTTAAAGTCGTTCGCCGACGGTAACCTCGATGAAAATATCAATTCGTATAATCCGGGCTCGGATATGTATACTTCTAAGCCTTTATTATGTGATAAGGGGTGGGACCCAAATCGGGGCCCACCTAAATCGGCCAGATTTCTCTTATAACGATCGTTAACGTGCGTCTGTAAGACCTTCTTCAGATTGGAATATCCTAATATTTCGGCCACATCTTTACCCTTAAACCACGAGTTATCGTCATCGTCGAAAATCACTGTGACCTTTTGATTTTTAAAAATGAATTTACTCGCGATATCGTCCTCCATCTCGTACTCCATGTCGTACTCGTCCGTGTCGGTCGCATCGGAGGAACGAGACGGTGAAGAACTTTCGTCGGAAATCTCATCACTCGCAATATCCATATTATTATTGTTATTCATTTCGTACCTACTATAGAAAAAACAACCGATCGAACGTTAACGTTTTATTACGATCGAAAAAATAAAAATTATAAATTATATAGTTCGTACGATCGGAAACGTATTTATTTCACCACAACATCACTTCCGACAATGTTTTTTTAACGAGGTTAATCAGGTCGAAATCGTCATCGTGAATTTTTATACATTTGCTTTTACGGTTATAATCGTATTTCACATCCTCTATAACTATTTCTCTCAACACCTTTTTAGTTAAAATCTCATCGTCGATAGTTATGTATTCAATTTCAAAACATAGATCGTATCCACCCGATTCGTTGACGGCTTTGTCGAAAACACGTTTTTGCGTGTCTACGAATTTATATTCATTTTCACGATCCGTCCTCCTTAGAACACCGAACATTTGTTGGATCTGCGCGTTATTTATCAAAGTCTTGAACACTTTATTTTCCGATTCCAAACTAGTGACGCGGTACTGATGTTTCCTAAGCTTCGGTAAAAGTTTCTCGAAAATCCAATCTTTAAATTCGTTCATGTCATTTTTTCTCGCTACCAACAAACAACAAACGCCGGGGTCATCGATGTAGACGGTATTGGGTTGCACTTTTGTAGGCGATTTCGCCGTATCGTATTGTTTTATCTCCGAATAGGTGGTTTTATACTTCTCATCGACATGATCGTTTACCGCTTTTCCCGGTCTGACATAACCCAATATTTCCGCGATGGTATTTGCGTGAAACCAAGGTTTTCTATCACCGTCGAATATAATGTAAATATCGTGATTTTCATACGTAAACTGGTTATTTTTTATATCAATCGTGTTAACCATTTTACCCCACTAATATATAGAAATGTATCTCGTCGAGTCATGTTTTTTTATGATCAATTTAAAAAATATATTTGACGATTGCGTTAAACGTTTTTTGTTTCAATTATAAATTAGTCCCAATTTGGGATGCGTTAATGAATTATTTATAACAGCCCTAAAAGAGGAAGTGTTGAGTCCTAAATTAGGATAGCTTGGTATTATAAATAACGGTCCTAAATTGGGATGTGTTAAGTCCTAAATTAGGATAAGTTGATATTATGAATAACAGCCCCAAATTAGGATGTGTTAAGTCCTAAACTAGGATAAGTTGATATTATGAATAACAGCTCCAAATTAGGACGTGCAGGTGGGGTTAGGTGGTAATGAAAAATTAAACCATCTACAGCAGACGGGTTTGAAAGCTAATGAAAAATCAACATTTTTGGACTGATTTAGGTGGGACCCGATTTGGGTCCGACCCGGTTTTAGGGGGTGGGACCTCCTAAAACAGGGTGGGACACGATTTGTGTCCCAACCCTTTTCGAGCGATAAAAGCTCAGTAAGGCTTATATTACAAAACCACGGGTCTAAAAATAAACAATTACGAGGACCTGTAGTTTTAAGGGGTCTATATTTTTAAGTGTTTTTTTTCAAATAATCAAAACTCCGTCTTTTGCAGTTCCCTCTCGTAAAAACCGCCGATCACTTCTTCACCGTCTAGAGCCTCGATTTTGTACGTGACGGGTTTGGTGTTTAAAACTTGCGCGATCACAAAAATTTCGCTAGTCCAGTTTTGTTTATATTTATTTCTAAATACGACTTTACTCGCCGTTATACGGACTCTGTCTCCGACGTCGAATTTCGGTTTTTTACGCGGCACTTCACTTTCGAGCTCCTGATACATTTTCAACAGATCGGACTCGTTGCTCTTATTGACATCGGCCGGACGCATTTTTATCGTGCTGTGGTAATCGTGTTTGTTGTATTCGTCGGTGAGCTCTTGTAAGACGTCGTACCATTTGTGCGAGTTTCCTCGCCGACTTTTCCTCGCTCTCCGTATGGTACATTTTTATGCCGTGTTTTTTGAGCATGTCGTTAAAAGGTTTATTTTTAAACTCTGTCCCCTTATCCGTGTGCAGCAGTTCGGGCGTAGTGTGACCGTCCTTTTTCGCTCTCTCTATTATCCTCTCAAAAGCGGCCGTCACTACTGCGCCGTCTTTTTTCTTCAACGGTTCGGACCAGACGAATTTGCTAAAACAGTCTATCACGTTTAAGATGTATTTGTACCAGTTGTTCTCTCTGGCGAATTGTTTCATGATGAGCAGATCCGCGGCCCACAGATTATCCAGACCTTTCATGATTATCCTGCGTTTTATAAATTTTTTCACTACCGGTTTGTGCAGTTCTTTCGCCTCCACCACTTCGGGCGGCTCTTTGATAAACGAGTTTTTAACGCCGCCGCAGACCGCGCAATCGGAACTCGCCGACCATCTTTTATTTTTCGTTTTCACAATTTTCATGTTCTCTGACGCGGTCTGCGTTTTACACGTGCGACAGTAAGAATTCATCTCTTATATTAATGAAATTAAATTTTCGTTCGATAGAAAAAAATATCAATCATTTGGCAAGTTTTAATTTTTTATATGAATTCAAAATATTAATTTTTATACATAGATAATGGGGAATCACAAGAGGAAAATAAATTTGACTAAAGGTCAACTGAATAAGCTGCGGATAGCTCATAAGAAGCTTAAACGCGCAGTGCTTACTTTAACAAAAGATCAATTAAAAAATGGTAATACCGAAGTGTCACTCGATGGTGATCAAAACAAACAAGTGGAAAAAGCGTTGAAAAACAATAGAGGGACACGGTTGATTTTTGATTATTTGCAGTTGAAGGAAATGATCGATGGAGGTCTTCTGAAGGAAGTTTTAGAACTGGCCGAAAACAATATTCCGTATTTTAAGAAATTCGCCTCACCTCTGATAAAGAATAAAGTGGCACCTGTGTTGAAGAATGATTTCGTACCGTGGTTGAAAAATTTAATAGACAATGAACTGGACGAATTGATTAATAAAGATAAAACCGGAGCCGGTCTGGTGAAACGTGTAAGCGGAAAATTGCATAAGACTCTTAAAGATATTAGAGAGGATAAAAAAAACTAGTTCCGCTGACCATGTCCGAACTGGAGACATGGGCCAACAAGTTGAAAATCAACAATTTCCGTGGTGTTTTTATGCGAGAGTGTTTACCCGACAAGCCGCGCAAAAACGAGTGTGCTATTATTAATCTAGGTGATCTGGAGTCGGGCGGCACGCATTGGACTTGTTATACGAAAAAAGGTAATTATGTCATATATTTCGATTCGTTCGGTGAGGCGCCTCCACCTTTAGAATTGGAGAAATATCTAAACATGACTAAAGGTATTTTTTATAATCATATGAGATATCAAAATTATGACGATCCCCCGATATGCGGTCATTTGTGTTTGGAGGTATTGCGACGTTTTTCCAGAGGACAGGATTTCAATACGATAGAACGTGCTTTACAAAACGATAAATACACATTTTTGAGATGGTTCGAATAATTTTATTTTTTTTCTCCCCCGCTCTTAATAAATAATCGTAACCGTAATGTTTTAAAAGTATATATAGAGAAAATGGTGTACTTCAAATTGATCGGTCAAAAACCGCATCTGCAGTTGAAGCTCGAAAACCCCATACACTTGGAAGAGGGCGTGCGTTATTATCTCGCGCTCACGGGGTTTTCATTTCATAACTATTTTTATAACTTGAAAGAGCCGGCTTCGATTACTTTTTTTAAGAGTGAGAAGGATCGTCCTACACTAACTTTTGATGCGGAGTTTTGGGATTTGAAAACTATGCAGAGAGAAATCAGGGAATTCATGAGGATCGGTAAGATCACACCGCCGATAGATGTGGAAAAGTTTAAGATTTTTCGAGACCCACAGTCTAAGATATGTATCAAATCTCCAGTTAAGTTCCATATGAACAACGAGCTACGACGGTTTCTAGGGTTTACAGAATTGAAAAAAGATGAAACCGCGTTCGAATTGATGTTCGAGTCGGAAACTATTTTATCAATTTACGAAGAAGAGAGTAAATTACAAATCAGACCGTTCGAGATGATCGAAGTGCATTGCGATTTAGTCGAACATTCGTATATCAATCACGCGGAGCATTGGCACAGACACGATAACTCCTCATTGTTGTATCACTCGAGTCCGCGAGAACACAGAGATAAAATTTACGAGAAACCGTCCGTTTTAAATTACATGCCGCTCAAACCTGACACGCAGACGATAAGAGAAATCAACATTTATCTGACGGATGAAAACAAAGTTCCCCTGCGAAACGCTCTGGCCGATTATATTATTTATTTAAAACTAGTCGATGAGTCGGAATTAAATATGAATTAGTTTTCGTCAAAAGCGATGATTTATTACATCTTTTGAAACGCTCTCAATTTTTTATTCGACCGTGAAAATATATTTTTATATATAGACGGAAGAAAGATGGAAATGGAAAAGGATTATTATAAAGATATCCTCGACGAAGTGAACGGTAACGCTTTCGCGAAGATAAGCGATTTAGAAATCGGTAAAAAATATTTGGTCAATAGCATAGAGAGAATGCACTACGCTTACGGAGTAAGAGTTTTGGTTACATGCGATGATGTGCGGTTTCAACTACCCGAGAGTTGGAACGAGAGAATGAGTACGAAAAATATAAACGCGCTATTGAAATCGGAGCAACCGTTGTATGTGGTGTACCACGGAAAGATCCCGATGTCGAATGATATGTTTAAACACGATATCAAGTTCGTGAGAGAGTGAATATTCGTTTAATCGATTATACCCGTTATTATTATTATTTCGATCATACTTGTTATTTTTATTTTTTTTTTCGTTCCTGAAAAATAATTTTCTAACTCCAAAAAAAGTTGTCAAAGTCCGAAAAAATATTTGTTGACTATTGGAAATTTTCTAAGTCCCAAACTGTATTTATTGAAAAAAATTTACAAGTCCTAAAATGGCTTTCAAAATTGATTTTTATGTATCAGGAGGGCGGAATACGGTAGAAACTTTAAAATCGATTAACGAAACGATTCGATAAATCGAAATCGACAATCGAATATCGAATTATTCCGTTTTTTATTCTTCCGAAGTATCAGGGCGGCAGAATCTAGTAGGAACCGGCGCGCTCGAGCCGAGCGAACGGCGCAACGGTGGTGGCGCGCGCGAGAAATAATGACGTAGCGATGACCTTGGACTTTGCGCTCGTGGCGCGCGCGAGAAATAATGACGTAGCGATGACCTTGGACTTTGCACTCGTGGCGCGCGCGAGAAATAATGACGTAGCGATGACCTTGGACTTTGCACTCATACGTCTCGTACGCCTCGTACCCTCATAGCCTCATACCCTCGTAGGAAGTGGGCTAGAACGCATCATTCATAACTACTCACGCCTATACCAAATTTCATTCCGATCGGACCATTTTTGCGAGTACTATCGTGCTTACAGACATATATACCGGGTGTCTGACCTAAAGTGAACCAATAGCTAACATTTTTATTATAAATCTGACAAAGAACTTCTTATGGGGCACTTCCCTTAATTTTTAACGCTGCTTTTTGGAGTCACTTTGAAATTTAAAAATGTGGCCGCCATTTTCCAATATGGCGGACAACTTTGATTTTTCTTATGGAACTCCCTGTATTTTATGGCGTTTTTGGATTCTACGCTTAATTTTAAGAACTTTTTAAACGTTATATTTTTTTCTTAATCCCAATGATTCAGGAGATATGAGCAGTTAAAGTTTGATTTTTCCCCATTTAAAATGCATTGTGTCCATTTAACTGTACCATCCCATGTATTCCTTATGGAGTAAAATCATATTCAAAATAACACATTTCCACGATTAAATCTCGACTAAAAATTATTTTATGATTAAACCTTAACTAAACTAACATTTATTCTTTTATTCTTTGGTATCTTTTATTAAACCCAACCGTTTTCGATATACAGACTACCAAAAATGTCCCAATGCATTTAAAATGGGAAAAAAATCTAACTTTAACTGTTCATAGCTCCTTAACCATTGGGTTTAGAAAAATATTTTAAAGAATAAAAAGTTCCTAAAATTAATCGTAAAATCCAAAAACGACCTAAAATATAGGGTGTTCCATAAGAAAAATCAAAGTTGTCCGCCATATTGGAAAATGGCGGCCATATTTTTAAATTTCGAAGTGACTCCAAAAAGCAGCGTTAAAAATTAAGGGATGTGCCCCATTAGAAGATCTTTGCCAGATTTATAATACAAAAGTTAGCTATTGGTTCACTTTAGAATAGAATATAGAATAGAATAGAATAAATACATTCATTCAAATGCAGATTTTAACAGTAATTAATTTATATATTTTTCAGGTTTTGACTTTACTAAGATAAATTTAAGTGAATTTTCAACACTCAATAATATCCATACACATAATACTAGGGGCAATTATAAATTAAATATTCCTCAACACAGGTTGTCTAGGATGGGTAATTCACACATGATTAATTGTATTAAGTTTTTCAATAAGCTCCCCTGCTCTGCACACAGTTGTTCAATAGGTATTTTTAAATCTAAACTGTTAAGATGGCTTTTGGAAAACCCTTTTTATACAATTTCAGAATTTAAAGATATAGACGTTAACATAGAGTTTTGATTCTGTTCCCAAATGTGATTGTATTTTTAGGGCCGTAGGTTAAGTTAGGTTAAGCCTTGACGTTGTCCTATATCATGTTATATGTGATCATTGACAATAAACTTCTTGATTCTTGATTCTTGATAAATTTTTACTTTCTCAAAATACAATATTACAAACATTTTAATACAACTTATTTTGTGAGAGTCAAACTCACAGTTTTAAGTTGTCTATAAAATATCTGACCCCTCACACTTGCCAGGCTGAAATAAAAACATAAATAAAAATTACACTTTTTGAGAAAATAAAATAGGGCCTCTTTAGGCAATGCCTGTTTTGAGGTTCCTTCACTTAATATTAAAAATAAAAACAGCGAACAGAATTATAACTCATATAATTAAAAAATTATAATTTAGGTCTCTACAATAACAGAGATTTAAATAATAAATAACAGAAAATAATTACACAATACCCTACGTGCATTTTATGAAAATAAATATTTTGTAAAGAGCAAACTAAAAAGTATATTTAAATTTTTAACAACATTAATTTATTTACAAAATCTCAATACCTAAGGTCTGACTTTCAAACCGCACACCGCACTTATGCCACCAGGCGGCTCTGGCACCTCTTCAGAGGTTAACCTCCGGAGTTGGTCTCCCCAGGTGCCGTCACAGCTCATTGCATGCAATGCATAGTCCCTGTGTGGCACAGCCCTCCAAAGTGTGGTCTTAATACTTTAGGTGAGACACCCGGTATATACAGTATACAAATTTGAACGAATGGTGTTTTTGGTATCTGGGGGCACCAAAATGAAAAGTTATGATGGTCCCGCGCTTAAGTCTTACCATGAGACCTACGGTAATAGTCTTTTCCCCTATAGGGGAAATTCGCTAAAACAGGACAAATACGTATAAAATGTTACGACAATATATAAGCGTGGATAAAAATTCTTCACACATCTTAGAACTAATTTATATTATTATTAATTATCAGGAGGGTTCATACCTTAATGTTTCGCCATGAAACGAGGAAATAGAATTGTGGTGCTGTGAACGATTTATAGTCCGAGTCAAATGACGTGGCCCACACCATTTAAAATTTAATATTAGTCTTATGGACGAACTGGGCATTGTTATTTGAATCGACCCATACACTAAATCACTCATTGTTTTTATTCTTCTAGAACTTACATAAAGTTTGACTTGTGCCTACCAGTTATTATACACACAAATAAAAATATTTTGTATGATTGAAATTTTAATTTAATAGAGGGAATAGGTTTAAGATCAAAAACCTCAAATTACAAGCCCCTCAATTAGTGGGGCTATTAACTAACACTGTTAAAGAAAACGGTAGACTAAAAGCTCTTTGATAGGACATTTTGTCAGAAGCGTTTTATGCTCCGGCTCTTCGAGGCTTAAAAGCGACAACACAGTCCTGAACCGTGCTGAAGAGCACTCTACACGAGGCTGCTGAAGGGATGGTGGCTTTACGTTCCTCTAATCCAACATATTATCTACAACTCATGGTTTTGAGGGAACTAAACCGATAACTCATGGCCTAAAAGCTACTAATTTAGTTTTAATTACATTTCAAGAAATAAACCTCTAGAAAACCACTTGAAAAATGAGAATTTAAGAATTATCAAAAAAGTATTATTTTCCTTATAATGAATAAATGATTACAGTGCATGTAAGTCTATTTATTTAGATATTTCACAGAAATAACTCTTTTACACCATTTTGCAGTGATAAATCAGGCGCCTATTCAGAGCCTGAATTTAACTATTCAGAGCCTATTAAGTGGCAATATTTTAATGCTCCGTATAAGAAAAACGTATTTTATGTTTTTACGTACTTCTCAGGAGGATAAAGTGCCGTTCCCATACCTGAAAAGAAAAATAAGTATTAGAAATGAAATAGGAATAAATGATTTTAGATCTTTAGAAAATGAAAGATTAAACACACATTTGAATATAATGAAAGTGTAACCATCATCTTTCGTTTCCTAGTGGTACTTTTACAGCTGATATGTTAGACAGACATGACACCGACATAAATGTAATTAAAAAAGAAGTGATTTGAAAGTTTTCTAAATATATTCTTTAAAATATGTCGACATGTAAGAATATATACACGTAAGAAAAAATAACCACAATATTATTCTTGTTTGGCTTATGGTTCTGATTTGACTGGTACGATTTAATTAATAGATAAATATAATTATTTAATTCACCTCTTACTTATAATTAAGAAAATGTAGGCCAGTCAATATTTGCAATGAATACATACAATGAAATAAAATCTTGAAACCTTCCATAAACCACGTGTTCCAAATTCTAAAGTAGATTTTTTCTAGTAATTTCATAAAAAATAATCATAGAGGCTACGTATTTCTAAAGTATTTTTTGCTGAAAATTTTAACAACAATTTCATAATAACAAAATTAATTCTAATAGAATGACGTTTTCATTTGTACATTTATACCTAATTATTCACATATACTTATACCTCTACGTTTGTATGATGGCATGTTCAACAGGATGGAACCAATTTTGTCGAGCGGTATGTCGGGCTGGATTTAAATATTTGCCTTCATAATGAAAAACAAACTGCAGCGTTGACCGTCTAAAACTTAATAAACTCGCCGAGCAGAAAAGTACTTCATAAACTCTCTTTCATTTGCATAATGGAGTCTCTGAATGTATTTGGGACATTTAAAAATGAATATAGTTTTGCTATTCATCCTGTGACCCGTGTGGTATTTTTAGATGAAATGTTTTCGTTTTAGATTACTATACACATTTGAATTTTTTTTTAAATGTTTCATGAGTGAAATATCAAACAATCAGGTGAACAACTTTTACATAATCGTTAGGAAATCTAGTTAATAGTTTGCCCAGTGTCTATTATACCTGGTCTGCAAAGGTTTTTGAAGTTTTGTTGAATAACAATATAATTAGGTATTTTGAAGATAACCTCATGTTTTCTACAGACCAATTTGGTTTTAGGCCTAAGAGAGGTACATCTGATGCAATAGTTAGTTTTATGAAAAATTGTGTTAAAGATCTTGATGACAAAAATAAGGTTTTAGGCTGTTGGTACGATATGTCAAAGGCATTTGATACGATTTCTCACAATATTTTGTTAGAGAAATTGGAATTTTATGGTTTTGATCTTTCCGCTTTGAACTTGATCAAGTCTTATCTAAGAGGAAGGTGTTAAACAGTGTATTTTTATGGTTGTTTTTCTTCTTATTTAACTTTAAGCTTAGGAAGACCTCAAGTCTCAATTTTAGGGCCAACAATGTTCATTATTTACATAAATGACCTAACTTCTCCTTTAAAAATGATAATGTGAAGTCTTATATGTATGCTGATGACCTTGCAGTACAAGTACATTGTAAATTTGCTAGCTTAGTTAATTTTATCCTTCATGATACAAATTTTATAATTGAAGATTGGACAACAGCTGATTCTCTATGTTTAAATACTAGAGAAACTTAAAATATGGAACTTACTCCTGGTAATAACTGTTCTCATGTTGATAATGTAAAGTTTTTAGGTGTTACTGTTCAGTCAAATGTCAAGTGGAATAGTCATATTGATGTTGTTTGTAAAAAAGTTGCCAACGGTATTTTTATGATTAGTAGACTCAGATGTTATGTTAATATGGATGTTTTAAAAGACATTTATTTTGCCCATGTTCATAGTCAATTATCTTATGGTATTGTTGTATGGGGACATTCTGGTAATGTTAAGAAACTATTGGTACTTCAAAAAAGAGCCTTGAGGACTATGTTTAATGTTAATAGTAGAACACACTGTAAGCCGTAATTTAGAGAACTTGGAATTTTAACAGTAACTTCTTTGTATATTTTAGATTGTTTATTGTACGTGAAAACTAACTTAAGTGAATTTCTTCTAAACTAGTGGATCCGAGCGCACGGAATCGTGCGCTACTCTAGCAGAGCGATAATTCAAATGGCGACAAATTTAAAACACAATCATGCTAACACGATCCGTCTTGAGGGTTATGTTTACACAAATTAAAAAATAACAGCAATTAAATTATCCAGCTGATCAAAATGTAAACAATTATGTTCTTCATAAGGATAACATGGGAACTTTAAAAGCCAATGGGGCAGAGCCCAAGGGACTTTTTCAAAAATGTAAGGCCAGTTTGCAAATCTACGCGACACGCTCTTTCCAATGAGCCGTCAATGATCAAAATCGGTTAAGAAATGACGGAGGAGTTCATAAGACAAATTTCGTGTTGGCGTATTAATTATATAGATAACTCTGTTCATAGCCATTTTAAAAGACACAATAATTTATTGCGAGTAAATCAATGTAATTATCAAGCAACAATCAAGAATTTTTGTGAATTTGGAATTAGGAAATATAATATTATGTTACCTTCCCATATTAAATCTTTAGAATTGAGAAAATTTAAATTAAATGTTAAAAAATGTTGTGTGATTTATGTGTTTATGATATTAATGACTTTTTGGCAAACACGTCATCAATAAGAAGTAACAGGCCTAGGCCTAATTAAGAGACTCATGTTACTTGTGTTTCTTCTGTTAGTAATATTTTAACTTTTTATGCATTAATGTACTTGACGTGGCTATACATGTATAATATGTTTCTAGCAATAAATGTTTTGACTTTGACTTTGATGCTCAAGACTAAGATCGGGACATTAGAATAATCTCATCCGTCACGTATCTAAAAATGTAAAACTTAAGTGTATATATGTGTATGGAGCTATACGTATACATATGAGTAGTAATGAGTATTTCCATCATATCTTTGTAAATGTAAAGATTAAAAAAAATAAATATTCGTCTAGGTGAATTATAACTCGAATATAGAAGATAGAATTTTGATTCTAAAGTTCTGTTCTCATTAGAGAGATTAAAGAAAAATGTATCCGCAAGGGCTTACAGTCAGGAAAAGGAAACATAAATGGCCTTTCGGGGCTTGTTGAACGCTGAAAGATATAAAATACAGACTGTTGGAACTTAATACTTCCTTTAATAAGAAGGGACAAATCAAATTAAAACTAGGGCAGAGCATTTTCAATTAGATCATAAAATGTGGTTAAAAATAATAATTATAAAATTAGGTTATAACTTCCTTATTAAAATATTATTGGTTGAAAAAATAATAGAAATTGCACAATATTTTTTTAAAAGTTTACTTATTTGAAAATTATTAAGTTCAAAATTATGAGAAACATTAAAAAATCCAAAATAATAATCCGTTTTGCCCCTACAGCCAGTTTTTTATAGGGGGAAACTAGCTATATTCTATAGCCCTGTCAACACTTTTGCTGTAGCACTAAAGATTAAGTATGATTTTATATAATATAATAAAATTCTTTTTAATGTAATAAAAAACTGTAATTAAATCCATGATATGACGATCAATTGAGAGAATTATAATTTAATAACTTGCGTGAAAAAGGGGAAACTCACTAAGCATCTACTACCTGTTTATCATTTGACCATCATAAACAAGATAACAGTAGCCAATGTACGTTAAGCAACTATTATGATTCAACTTCAATATTTAGTTTAACTGCGAATGTGGTTTTAATATTTGAAAAATATCTATCTAAAATATTTTGCTCAATGCTTTTTATCTGTGCACTGTAATAGCATCGCTGCTTATCAAGCAAATGTTGGACAAATGAGAAATTTGATTTAATCAAATTCTGTTGCATATTCAACGGCAATAGTAAACTAACTAAAATTCTATGTAATCATATTTCTTGTATGTAACAAATACAATTTACTGCATTCAACATCATATCCTACACTGCTTCCTCTGGTTTGATATTCAATTTCTTAGGACTCACGTGAGTAACTTGTAAAACGCACGTTCAATGTCACTGTATATGGTTTAAAATCAGCAAAAAACACGAAGATTGAAATGGTAACTGAATAAATAATTCTTTTTAATATAATATAAATTTTCTACCATTGAAATAACTTTTTGTATATATTATAGCAATATGATATGGATAGATCGATTCCCATTTAAACTGTATTTCAATTACTTTTCAAAATTCGACTTTACATTTTAATAGAACGGAACGAACTTAGTTGGATGCGAATGTAAACAGACAATGATTTACATTTTGCTTGAACGCACGAACGACTTTGAAAGACTCAATTGTCTACACTTCACGGATCAGCTGACAAAGCCTTATAAATTTTCAAAGCATCAAAATGTTTTATTTAACGGCAAATTAATCAAAAAGTTAAAATCTTACTCTGCCAAGTATTTACGTTTTTAATTCAAAATGTCATATTTACGGCGGTAAATGTTTTAATTTGAACTTAAAATGTAATTTCTCGAACGAACTAGCAGCAAAGCAAAATCATCCACTTAATTTGGTACCTACTCTTATTTCTTAAGAACGCTAATGACTTTAGTAACAGGATATTTATCTGTTGAGTTTTAACATTAAGAAACTTTATAAATAAAATATAAAAATCAAGTATATATTTGCTTGAAATATACGTTTGCCAATATCTGACATGAGGAATGATTTATAATTTTTTCAAATCTGTTATCATTTTAAAAGTAAAACATAAGAACATTTTATTTTCACAACCACTTTTACTATATTGGAACAATATATTTTGGCCCATGACAGATAAATCGTTAGATTTTTTAAGAAGTAAATAAATTTGCCAATTTAAATTACATTGTATTATAAAAGTAGGCCTGTCACAAAAGAAGATAAAGTACCAAGTTTAATTACATTAGCTGCCTCGCACCTGAGCCCGATATGTGCCACTCTTTCTGTTTTATCCTTCCGGTATATACAACAATGAAGTGTAACAACTCAAGGCTAATTAAATGACTGAATTGGTAGTGAAGTAATCAATGTATAACCATCGCTATTATGTTCCGACTTATGTTAACTATGTTTCCGATATTTCTGGAGCAGTATATGAGGGGAGATATTAAAAACCTATCTAGAAAGTTGGTTTCGTACTTTTCCCGTAAGAAAACTCATAGCATCAATCAAAATTACAATAAAATAATTGCAAATCTTAAAATTTGGAGTGTGAAGCAGAGAGATAAATATACATATAGACAATTAATTCAATTAGTCTATAATCACTTTTAGTACTCATATTAAAGCGGCGTGAATGACAACAATGCACTGTGTCAAAACAGAAACATATTGGCCTAAAACCCAAAATTGCGAGTATCATAGACATTTTTATAATATTTTAGACAAACCAAAATGATGTTGCATCCATTCTATATGTTGTATAAATATTTAAGACGATTGGAATGTGATTTTGTAAAACAGGAGTAATACATCACGTGTACGAATTTGTTTCTTATGTACTCTGTTTATTTGAGTTAGAAAATTATATATATTTTTAAATGTATACTTTTACATTTAAAAATAAATGGGAACATTAAACACAAATAGCTCTTCAAGCTTTAGACCCATGTTGCAACACGCCCTAGAATTATACAGTACACAATTATGTCCAGGAATATTAATTGGAGTGCTGATTTAATTTTTCAAAATACACTAATTTCAAGTAATAAATTGCAATAAAATTGGTTTTAAAGTTAAAAGGCTTATATTATGAAGCAAGGTCTCACTAAAAGCTTCTTTGAAAAATATTTGTTCTGAGCTGCATTTCCCTCCGGCTTTAGTGACAACAGCTTCGCATAAACTGACGTCACTCTGTTAAAACGGACGGAATGAAACACAAGCTAAAAGCTGCATTGTTTTGGACCTCGCAGGTTAGTATTAATTACTTCAAAATTTGAAAATATGTTGTCCACTTTGCGTTCAAGATCTGGGTGTGCTTGTAAACTGAATATTAAAGTTTTTATTGTTGGCACAATTTTTCTACTTTAGAATTGCAATAAAATGTTTTATTTGTAAAAGTAAGAGTCAGATCTGAAATTCGTAAACATATTAATAATCTTAAACCAATAAAATAAGCAAGCCTACACCTAATTTATATCTATTATATTACATAAAAAATCAATATGATTATGCAAAAGTGCATGTTGGTAGTTTGAAAAATATACTTAACTTGAAAAAACAAATGTTTTTCGTTTTACAAGTTCATTCCATACCATTTTAGAAATAAAACTTGATTCTGCTTCAAAACTATTCTTTTATACAATCAATACTTTCTGAATGATCGCAGGACATGTTATTTAGTAGTTTTGAAACGGTTTAAAATTATGCAACGTACATTTCAGGCTGTAAATCAGGTATTTAAATGATATAGTCAAAATTATTTTTAAAATAGTAAAAACAAATAAACTATTAAATAAATAACAATATAATTATCTAGACAATTTTACAATTTACCACCATTACCAGTAAAAAATCTTTACTTTAGAATAATAAAAGCTGTTAAGGTCGTTCTTCCGCAATAATATAGCCTCAGCAGATAATAACACCCTAGACTAGATTGTTGTTTGAAGGCGGTATTTTTGACTTCCTGCACAGGCTACAATTATTGTACTGGCTCTATTTTGCAGAGCACTGTCTTGTGCTACGATTGCAGTTGTTTACTTTAATTTGACTTTCCTAGTTGAGGAGCATTTAATTATAACCTCAGTAAGTTTTACCGTTACCGTTATGGATTGTCTAGAGTTCCGTTATGTTGCTTTTTAGGCATTGTAAATAAAATTGATTCCCATCTCAAATTTACAAAAAACTACAAGATTACCTATAAGTGAAAGTAATGTTCAACACGAATTTTCAAATTCTATGAATAATGAGACTTGCTTGATTTTTAAACAATATTAAAAAATGAAGTATTTCAAAACAATGCTTCTATATTTAATGGTTTAAATAATTGGGCTTAAAGCTTATATTGTGAACTTTTAGCTCTTAGGGATTACAAAATCAAACTTTTTTAACCAGGAAAGGAAAACCCTTAATTACTCAACGCACGAGTCTGAAACTATACGCAAAAGAAAAATGGGAAGTAAAGTTTGCTACCGAGACAAAAATAACCTTCGCTATCATTGTTACAACAGTGTAGTCGTAATTCAGCAGTTACATAACTGGTTCGTTCACACAACCGCGGCTGATTATCATATGAATGTCGCCAAATGAGTCGGTTGCGTTTAGCTTCATAATCACTCCATGCTGCGTCACCAACGCTAGTGCAAA
The DNA here is from genome assembly GCA_035578135.1 of Flexamia atlantica. NCBI lineage: Eukaryota > Metazoa > Arthropoda > Insecta > Hemiptera > Cicadellidae > Flexamia > Flexamia atlantica. The sequence goes on along the minus strand of JAQJVK010000002.1, from coordinate 36,707,542 downwards.
ACTCCCTCCTCAGCAAACTTTAAATACTCCGAAACGTGTGGAAATAACCGTTTCCTCTTTTAGACAGTCATGGTTTAATGTTTTATGATCTTTTTTAGGAAAAAATGAAAGTTTAAACTGAATGTTTGTTACTTCCCATACTAATGACAATAAAATTTAGTTGGCCTAGTAAATTTAATTTTCAAATTGTATTACAATTTTTAATTATTACTATTACTGTACCAAATATTACAACTAAACCTACTTAAGTTTAGGTGAAGCAAGTTAATATTAATGTTTTTGATACAACCAATATCTGATAAAAGCCTGCTACAAATCTCTGCATGTATACTGTTCAACAGAGAACGTTTCCTTGTGTGATTGAAAGTTTATGAAAAGAGTAAACAACTCTAGTGGAAATAACATATACTTATAAATACAAAGTTTTTATATATACTCTGATCGTGCTGGTGTGACAAGCGCCCATACTTTTGGCGCAATGTCAATTAAGAGAGTTCGACTCGTTTGGGAGGTAATACAATTTACGGATTTAAATTAAAGTGGCTAATGAAACCAGGCCTACGACAAAAGGAGACATAAATCACACAACTAATTACAAGTGAATTAATAAATGACTCGCATCTGAGTTTTATATTAATCTTTTCTCTTGCTTTTTGTACCAAAAGGTAAAATTGTTTCTTGTGACCATTACAGCACTATTGTGCTTAGAGAGCTTTATTAATTTTATTTAAAAATAGATTATGAACATCAATCTTGATTAGAGTTCAACTTCTTTGTGCTCCAGGTAATACTATTGGCAGTACATGTTGACACGGAAAAACAATATCAATTGAGCTTGAAATTATACTAGACTATGATTTAGTGAATTACACTGATGTATTCTTAAACAATGTCGCTAATTATTCTATTTGATTCAAGCTATGGTTATATTTGTTAAACAATCCTTTATTGCATATCATTTCTCTATTTTAGGCTTAAAGCAAGTGTTTACACAAAAATATTTTATATTTACAGATTATTTGTCTCTATCCACCATTCGGCTTTAAAAATTAATTATTTGGTAAATTATTGTAAAAGAATAGACAGTTCTGTTTCTAAAAAAACCTTTGACAAGACCTCACCTCTACCAAAGCACCTACTGGGGATAATATTCTATTTATCACTCTGTCTTCCACGTGAAAGTTATGAATAATTCATAAGCAATAGAATTACGATTCATGAACGTATGAATGTTACCTTCGGTGACACTTTTAAACTCTAACGTATTCATGACTTTAAAAAAAGCTCAGCTTGATGTTGATTGCATTTTTTAAGACTACACTTGTAATTTTCTGTTTTAAGAAAAATCATATTTCAATATAAAAAATTGCTTTCCTTAAAAAAATCCTCTTATATCATTAAAAACACCACAGAATTTAAGGGTATTATTTTGTTCAGGACGCAGGTTTTATTTGAATAAAATAGATTCAGTCTTCAGTATCATGATTATTACATTATTCATTCTAATAGAGAGAGAAAATTATGCGATGTGAGTTAAGCTAATAATAAAAAACTATTTCATTTAACGACTAAATATTAATCAGGCTACTTGTACAATTAACTAAAATATTGAATATTTTAGCCATACAGATGGCCCAATCAATATTTCCTGATTATCTTTGGAAAACAATGCATACTTTGAAAACGTTAGTTTATAATTTGTCCTAAAAAATTAACCAAAGAAGTCAAAACATAAATCAATATTTAACATAACCCGTAAAATAAGAAATTATGTACACCATACCTTACAGAAAATAGAGATTTAAAAAAGATCGTGCCCATCGCTTTTCTAACAATAAGGGGAGACATAGAGATCACGACTTCAATTTAGAGGAACCCCACAGGGAATCTGATCGGGATGGACAATGTTTTTGATGACAGTTGCTCGTGAGTCTCTTATGTAAAATACAGTTAAAGTTGATGCAATAAAAACCTCGTGTCATACAGTTAATGACACTTAATGTACGATGTTGACAGTGAGCATCCTCCAGCCTGCAGCGGTTTCGTGGGAAGGTTGGCGGTCGTGGTTGCGTGGTTGTGTTATCAGCCGCCAGGTGGCGCAGTGGTTTGCGCGCCCGTGCAGAACCGTTCACGAGTGGTGCCTGACCCCTGAAATATCAAAACCCACTCTGGACTCATCTGCTCGTACTTTCACCGCCTGCTCGTGAGGCTCGTACACGAGAGGGCCCGTACATTTAAAAGGCCGAAATAAAAAACTAGAAAGTAGAGGTGTAGTTTGCTGATTACTCGGGGAAGGTTTAATATTAACTAGTTGTTATTACAAGCATTCCAAACATTTTCTTCAGGTATATTTTTAAGGAAAATATTGAATTGGAGAAACTATATTTTCTTCGTATTTTTTTTAAATCCAACAACTGAGGGATAAACGGTTTATTACTAAAATGGGTAAATTTTGCACTACAATAGAAAAAGAATCCTAAAACTATGTTTGCCACTTTTTTTGCAAAGTCATCACGGACTCATGACTTGCATAATCATAGCAGTATCCGACAGCAAACAACTCAAGTACACATTTATTTTTGGTTACAATACTGAAATTTTATTGTAAATTATCAGCTAATTTAGAAGTTGGGAATTGAATATATATGAAAGATGTGTATTGGTTTAATACGGGCTGCAATATAGCTATTAATTCATCAACACTAATTATCTAGAAATAAATAAGACTAAGACGATAATGAAAATGAAAGATGGATTCAAGGTTAAGTCAAAGTAATAAGTATAAATAAAGAAGTAAGGTGAAAAATGAGTTCTTTAGAAGTTTTAATGGATCCCCGTTCTTATCAGCAGGTGGCTGACCATACTTTCCTTTGCTAAGCTTTCTTCTTGTTTCTATTAGTTACAGAAAGGAGAGGTGTAGTAATATTATATTAATAATCTAACTGATAACTTTTATTCGGTGGTTAAGGTATGGTTTACTTCTTATCACCTTTAACTGACTTGAAACTTTACTAAGCTCTAATATTCTTTTCAAAACGTATTACCTCTGGTTCTTGGAACGATATAAAAAAATCTGTTTAAAGATCAATTAGATATTTTGATGCAAAAGTGGTTAAAAATCGTATAGTAAAATAAATTAAGTTTAAAAGGTTAATAGCCGATTGTTATTAATATTTATTGGTTTCAAAAAGTTAGTAAAAAAATAAGTAAACCTCTTTTTTGCGTCAATCAAGAAGTTTATTTCCTTCAATTCCAATATCCGTCCGTTAATTTCGTCATCTCGTTCCCCACCTGTGATCCTTTCCTTCAAATTACTTGCACCTCTCCATGAACAAGTAATGTAAAGAAGATTAATAAAGAAATCATAAAATAGGCCCTACGGGTTACCTAAATATGCTGAGCTAAAAGGCTGGAAAGTAAATGTTATTTCTTCCTTCGATTTTCCGCTTGAGATGATACAGAATTTAGAGTGACCTTCATACCGTTACTCAGTGTATTTTGCCAAAATATTATATTATTAACTACATAATAATAATATGATAAATATTATATTATTACATATAATATAATATATATTATATTACATATATTATATAATATTATATATAATATTATAATATAATATTATTCTGTTCTGTTCTGTTCTGTGAAATATTTTCACTTGTGTTTATAGACTTGTATATTTAACTTTTTTACGCTTTCTGCCCTTTGACAAAATGTTTAGCATATAGCATCCTTACTATTAAGCATAACATTTAAAAGATGTATTTTGTGTATTGAATGTTATTGTTTCTTTTAGAAAAAATGTAGCTTTAACTAAATAATATAAAAAACACTCATAAATCAATAATCAGAAACATAATTTTGGTAAATATGAATCGTTCCATAAAAATAGAAAAGTGATGTGGCAAAGTTTGTGTGAATTTTGACTAGCCTGTTTTTAGCCATTCTTTAATCTTAGTTTTTTCGTTTTTTTTTTGTATAATAAAAGGTCGGTTTGTTCTAAACATCGTTTACTATATGAAAGTTAACTGTGATAATATGTTGGATGCCCTAGCTCTTTAAATCAGTTGTTGTAAAATGTAAAATGGATTCTAGTCCGTGCAGTAATAATATTACCTTGTCAGTCAGCACGAAGTGGAAACTTTCTGTGGCAGCGCCAAAGTGTGAAGTGTTCCGTGTTCTTTGTACTTAATTGTTATGGTGGTGCAAGATTTAGAGGTTACTCGCGATGATGAAATCACATGACTGCAACTTAAAATAGTACACTAGAAGTAAGAGCTTTTCTATTTTTTAAAGACAGTGTACAGTGTATGTGAATACATGTCTATGTCCAACTAGATAAAAAGGAAATATGGAAATTTCTAATAACAGGAAACATTCTTTGCATATAAAAAAAATTAGTATACAAAAAAGAAGATAAATTTGAAGATATATTTGTTTCTTAATTTGTAACCAAGCTAGATAAAAGGTATAGTTTAAATATTTATTAGTTTATATTTTTTGTTATTTGGTTCTTCAATTCTTTAATTTAGTCCAAAAATGAATACTTTCACCCAATTAAAAGTGATATTAATTTTTTATGCAAATAATAAGTAAGACATATCTTTTGCAGTTAATTCCCCTGAAAAAGTTTTAATTTAATTACAACATCTTGAATTAAAAAAATAATTGAATGTAAAAATAGAGGTATAAGTTAATAGAATATTCAATAAAAAATCAAACACAATTAGTCGTAAGTTAGTATGATGTGAAATAATCAAAGCATTCTTGAAATTCGTGTATCTGTTGAACTGTTAAATGGAATACCAGTTAGTTTCATGTTTGGAGAACGTCTATTGATGACCTTCCTTCCATCATTTCCTAATCTCAGTTACATAAATGTTACCTCAATTTTACACAGGTGGAAAGAAACGTGAAATTAGGTCATAATTTATTCTATTTCTTCATAAAACGGTATAACAATAAATTTATACGTTTATTACTGCCTCTGTGCGGATACAAGCAGCGACTTCGTCATTGTTTGCAGAAAAACTTTTACAACTGGAGATAAGGTGTGCCGGATATTGAATAGAACAATGCAACTCGCAATTAATGACCAATAACACAATCAATAAAGCGACAAAGGCAATATTCATAAAAGCCAAACAATATCCAATATCCCTCTCTTGAAAAGATACAATGCCATAACGATCTGCATGTTTTTCATCTAACCTACACTATACAGAAAGTGTAATGAATTATTTACCGTTTGACTCTAAGAAAGGTGACGTAACTTGTATTTAGTTGTACATGTTATGGATACACAGAGTATCACAGAGTAATACAAATAAAGTAAAGATAATTAACTCCATGGCTGCCAATGTACTTTTATAGATGCTTTGCAATTTTATAGTAAAAAAGAAAATAATGTTTCCTGTAAAGATTACTCCCGCTGAGGATGCCGTGGTATAAATCGTTTAGGTGGATATGCATCTGGCACAGTGCATTTAGTAGACTACTCATCTCCTTAGAATTCCATCAGTGAAAGGTACCTCATATGTTTTCTTTTAAAGCATCAAATCCTTAAATGTGTCACTTTCCATTATACTTATTAACTCATTGTGATTTCTGTAAACTGTACTAAACGCTGAGTCTTAATGCAAAACTTATCTCGTTATCTTTAATCGTTTCCGAGGGTTTCACAAATATTAAGTGGAATCCAATTGTCGGTCAACAGAGAGTATAACGCGAGTTCTTAGCCTAACAGTTATTTAAGGTGAGTAAATCGCCTGGTAGTTTTATACCAAAAATAAACTCAAAATATTGAACTATCTATATAGAGGACGACGATAGGGGCTATGTATTAACGAAGCAAAACTTTTAAAATACGTCACTGTAAGAGTTATGCCTACAAAAACAGCCTACACAGACCACTGATGTCGTTATCGTGTCATCGGCGCTGCAGTCGCGCTGCGGTCGCACTGCGGTGATCTGCGGTGCAGTCGCGGGAGTTACGGTCTGCAGGACGCGGCGCTGCGGTGATCTGCGGTGGGATGCGCTTCCATCATCACCGCACAGTTCGCTGAACCCGTGGGAGACTGTCTGGCGATGTCTGGGACGATTGTCGGGTGATTAGCTTGGTGTCATAACGGTTGTCAAGGTTTTGATAACTACCAGTAGAAAAAAGTAAATCGTGGAAGAATTCAACATTAAAACGCAATGAATAACTAGAAAACGCATGATCATACTCTCTTTGTCATTGCGCCGCATGGACCAACTGCATATGATGTACGTGCAATGTGTAATTAGTAGGGTTTTAATGTGATATCAAACCGGGTTGAAGCTTCGGTTTATTTACCTAATCGCTACATGATGTGCGGGCTGAGCGGTTGTAAAGAAATACATTAAAAAGCTCGTTTTCTAATCACAAAATTAGTAAAAATTAAGAAAACGACCTTAATTTCACGGCAAAAAGATAAGGAGTTGAAAAAGTGTTTCTTTTCCTTGATTGATAGCTGACCAACTCTATCTTGGCAGAAAATAATATTTTTATAAGTTTTGCATTGTTATTAAATTACATGTTATACTTTGTCATGATTGCAAAAAAGTAAAATCTTAAAAACTTATAACTTATAAGATAAGTTGAAAAAGCTTCATATTATCTTGGCATTTTTTGTAAAAAATTGTTCAGTATTTTGTTTTGATGAACATCTATGCTCATTATTATCTCGAATTGTAATGGACCTTAGATGTTGCGCAATAAGTATCTCACCGTGTATTTGCTATTGTTGCTGTCATATTAGACTATGTACATGTAAGCATTTTAAATCAAACGTTTGATTATTCAATATTGGTTTGGCATCCATATGACCTTTTGCACTTGTGACGAAATTAAATACTTAGTTTTACATGCAAAATGTATGCTGAGCATTTTGATGAACTAGGAACACTTAAGTTTTTATTTGGAACTGCTTGCTTTGCCTTTATTTCAGGTTTAATCAAGCTCTACTATGTTCGTAAATTGAGTCTCGTTTCAAGTGTATATTCAGACAGCAGTTTATTTACTGAACTGTTGAATTTTATTTGGAAACTTTAAGAACAGGGAAGTAATTAATATATTAATTGATTCCATGTTTTTCTCTAAGATTTACTCAATTTAATAATCTTCTTTTTTAATAATTATAACCAACGCTTTTTATAAATTTATGTTTGGAGTAGCTCATTTTGAAACATTTTAATGTTATGCCTAAATATATTCGAATCTAAGATTAGCAGCTTATTATCTTTCGCGGATTTAACGCAAGGCAAACAATGCATTTGCCTTAAGATGCATAACAAAGATAACAGCCAGTAAATTATGTTGGGTATCAACGTGAGTAACATAAAACTCTCGCTCTCTAGACCAATAAAAATACTGTTTAATCTAGAACAAATTACAACAAGAGCGTTTTTAATGGGATTCTGCTAAAAATGAGTTTTTATATTTTTTTGAGATATTGAATTGGGACCGGAGCGAGTAACTTTTGGGTGGCTAGCACTAAATCTTTACAGGGAACTAATTTTGAGCCGCCATCTTGGATCCGCCATATTGGATTAAATTTTTTTCAAATGTAAAGGTGGTCACGTGACACAGGATTCAGAGCTAGATTTTTACGCTACAATCAATGCTGGAATCCGTTTTCAAAAGTCTGTATTTGTTTTTAAGATATGCTCAATTGAAAATTCTTCCCTGTACAATTCTTACAGGGGTTTAAGAAATAATAATTTTTTATGATTATTTTTCCTACATCTCCATATCCAAGCAAGGCTTTAATTTCATTTTGGTCTTGAAACACTATGTGATTTACCGGCTTTTATTTGAGGTGTTTATCACTAAAATCGGACGAGTGCGGGACGAGCTATAAAGCTAAATACGACATGAAATTTAGTTTCTTCGAATTTTTTTCAAAGATTAATGATCACTATATGATCATTTATTCACTATTGTTATTTTCAAACAATAGAAATTTCGTTCAAACTATATACCTTCAAAATGGTAGGTAACATGTTAACCGACGTAAATAAACATAAATTATGTGTCATTAAGAAGCTGACGAGATCAAACATATATTTGGTCCTAAAATTCATAACTGGATTTCTTAATCGTGGCGTGAGCTCGTGGCTGCTGTTCAATATGGCTTCGTCATTTACGAATCCGTTTAAGAGTAAAGATTGAGTAAAATAAGAAGTAATTTTCAGGAATTTAAAATGAAAAAATAAACAGAATATAAATGATAACAGTTAAATTTCGAGATTACCACAACGAGAATACATAAAATATGAAAGAAATGTTAGTCAAAGGATGCTTTGGGAATAATTAATTAGCCTATTTAAAGTTTGAGTCGCGTTGTAACAAATCATTTTAATGGGATTTCTAAAAGAAAGACGTTTGTCGAACCAACTTCCATCAATCACTTAATTGCCTGAATACAAAAAAAAATTCAATGAAAAATATTGCTTGGCTTACTTATTAATTATCAAACCAAAGCTTGTAACTAAAGAACAAATTAAAATATTTTACTTCTGACATTATATTGGTTATTAATTCAACAAGTGTTTAAGGACGATTTTTTTAGTTTTTCTTTTGGTACATTGAGGGTTGATGAACTTTGCACACAAACTGTTTTAATTGTTGCTTGAAACTTCACAGTAATTTTTCTTAGTTTACAATTTAGTTATGGCTTTAAAGCCACTTTTATAAATACGCGTTACAGTTGGTTCTACGTTAATTTTCATGTTATGAATGTTCCTACCATAATTTAGTATTCATAGTGCATAAAATATGAAGAAATGGTCAAATGAATTCAAAATAAACCTTTTTTGAACTAAAATACTGGCGTTGATAGTAATATACAGGTTTATTTATTTTATTTCTTAAGAACGACTAGGCAATAAACATAATACGATATTTTAGCGTATGGCTGCCATCCAATATGGCTTCGTCATTTTATACTCTGCTTAGGCGGTGACTCATGCTCACCATCTGGCTGAGCATTTACATGATCCATAACACTCAGGTCTTTTCAGGTAACTATATGAGGTCGGGTAGGACTTAGTAAATAGATCTAACGTTACACAGAATCGCTTGAAGAGGGCCGCAATACTGCTTATATATTTAAAAGACATAATATATAAGACCAAATTTAAAATTTGAAGATTATCAAAATTCAAATCAAAACAGTATATTTATTAGAATACCATGTTAAAAAATCATTAGTGAGCTTTCTAGCCTCTTTACAGTTAAAAATATGCAGTGTGTTACATAGTTTACTACTTAAGTGGCTCTATCAAATTTGAATGATTTATTTAATACTGTGGCTAACTTTCTAAACACACCTTTAGCAACACCAAATTAGTTTTAAACGACGTTAATTTCAAGCCGATGCGGGATATGTGGGCAGCATTCACTGTTACCTCTTTGTCTAATATTTGCTTCTCTAGTTTTAAAGCCTTACTCCGCAATGGTTAAAACTTGTGATATGTAAATATTAAGAGTTTGATTAGTGTCCCCATATAAATTAAAAGTTAATTTCAAAGTTTTTAATTTCAATTAATTTTAATTAATTTATAAATTTTAATTTAAAAGTTTTAATCTCAAAGTTAATTTCAAAGTTTTTTCGATACAAAACCTATTTCTGAAAATATACATCCAATGTGAAAATGTATTTATGTTAAGTTTTTAGGTTTTGTTTGATTTATCAATTCATTTCCTATTACATCCCTCCCCCATACATCGTATTTGGATAAAGTGTTGTTTTCGTCAACATTTTCGAATTTGAGTTGTTAGTGGAAATATTTGTTTTAGTGCTCCCTGAAAAAAGTGGTTTTCGGAGTGGTGTCTGTTCGTTCATGTTGCGTAGACAGTCACATTTACATTCACTAACCAGTACATAAAAACAAGACACGAATTATTTTATAATTCGTGTCATTGAACGGATCTTTTGAAACATCAAGCATACTTTGTAGGACAACAATTTAGGCTAGATAACAATACAGTGAGCAATCTTTATTGCTACTATCTTAGGAAATATCTCCTCATTTCTTATAATCATCCAATGATTTTGACCTTGACATTAAATCCAGAAATCGATTACCAACCAACACAACTATATTAAATACAATCATAATTCACAATATTCAGTTAAATTTTTATCCTTTAAATATTAAAAGAATTATTTAAAATAATATATTGACGATTGTAGTTAAATTTCCCTTCATAACATCTGTATTCAATAAAATACATGAATGACGTCAGATTCGAGTGAGTGACGATTAATTCATTGGCATATCTAGAAATACATTCCACCTTACGAATTCATTTAAACATTTATTTCCGGACTGTTAAATCCCGGAGCACGAATAGTTTATGTGGGTAATACATATTAAGTATATAAGACTGAGGGATGACGCTGGGACATGTCCCGGGATCTCATTCGTCCCTCCTCTGCAACAGTCTCTGGCTCATCAAAAACACACCTGTCGGATTATCCCTCCCCACCCCCTCTCAAAGGGAGGCAGAAGGGACGTGATTTTATTCCAAACTACACCATCCGTGCTTTAATTTCATCTGATGTTATTTTGTTTTCAATGCAACACCTACAAAACATATATTTTAATTTCTTTCATAGCTTATTAGTTTGTACTAAATAAGTACCAACAACATTTTAGATCTAGTTCTCTGAGGATATGAAATTATCTTTTAAAATCATGAAACTAAGATATTTTCCCTAACTCGTAAACAATTTTCATGTTGAAAGAACAGCTCAGTGTTTTTGTACTTTTTTAACATTAAAAATATTTTTGTTATTGGAGATTTAAAAATATTCGAATTAATTAAATCCATTTGCTAAACAGTTAATATCATTTCAATACAATTTTTAAGACAAATAAAGCATCTGTTTTTAAGACTTAGAATTTCAACACAAAGGGCTCTTTGAAATAAACAGCTTTCATTTAACATAGATGTAAATGCAAAGAAAATGCTTTTTTAGAATATACTTTTCAACCTTTTGATAAAGAGTTTTTAATCTGCAATCCAACTAAAAGGATTTAAATAGCATTTATTTTATACTGAAAGAGATCTTAGTGATAAGTCCACAGTTATTAATTAGATTAAGTAAGTAGTAATACTTTTCACTAGATAAACCAAAAGCATTGAATATTAAAAAATATATTATTTTATGACAATTTTATTTTAATTATGATTTAGGTACCCAACGAAAAATTATTTTTAATGACACGCATTTCTATAATAATCAACATATTCAATAATCTTCTATAGTGAATAAGTACTGCTTAATCTTAATTTTCTTTCAAAATATTGTCCACAAATGGATTCATTCATTTGCATATCTCAACTTTCATATCTCTGCTACCCTTTCATAATAACAACTTCAATATGACGCATTAACCAAGTGTATAATAAATTACCCGATTAAAGTTTGGGACGGGACTCCATTTGCATCTGCAGTGCTGGGTGACATATGGCCAGCGGCAGCCGTGATATTTTGCTATTTACCAACGCGACTTCCTCATCTTTCATGTTACACCGCTAGTGGTTTACAGAAGGCGCAAAACTGAACTTTCCGTTCAAAATAACTCATCCGTCAACCAATATTGAAAGAAAATATTAAAATTATCTCTTAATTGTTACCATACATTAATTACGCCTAACTCTTGTGCTATTGTTATGTAGGTCTGTTTTATTTTACCGCATAATATAATATTTTGATCACCTTACCCTTTTTGAAACAAGTCGGAACCAATTGATTACCTGTATCAAAATAATGTTGTTATAAATATGATTACACTTACTCTAGGAGTTACCCGCGACTTCTTCTCGACAAAATTTTGAGTTTTTGGTTTAATTGCTTGGTAATTGTTTTTGGTTGTTATTTAAATTTTAGGAAAAACAAAATTTTTTCAGATATATAACCTTATGTTTATAAACTTTCAATAGCCCTATTTTTTATAAAGCTAAGCATTTTTTTAAATATCCGAGTATTATTTTCCTTTTACTAAATAATATCTCAATACCCTGCTTAAGTTTCTTTCCATGGAAGAACTGTAAGCTTTTTATAAATAACTATAAACATTTCTCGTGAAGGTGTGATGACCAGAGGACGTTCATTTGTCTGTATTATGCTTGCATTCTAAGTTGATACCGGGGTTTTCAAAAGCCCTGGCTTTGTAATTATTTAAATACAATAAATGGATATAAAAAGTTGGATCATAGCTCCTTGATTAAAATAAAAAATTAATGCGCAGTCTATGACTTCGTTCCTGCTATAGAGGAACTGTCGTCCATGGAGAAGAATACCATGCCGCAAATCCGAACTGAAGGGATTGACAGTTAAAAAATATATGACTGGGTATCTCTAGAATTAATTATATTTGTTGATGTTTTTATTTAGTTTTCAGCAACCTATGTGGCAAAATTATACAACTTTTAACTACACCTTTTCGCGGAATTAGATTTTAACTGGCGATTTGTCCAACGACTTAAAACCCGTTTTTAGAATTTGAGGAAACTATGAAATAAATAGAAAATAACACAGTTTAGTACTTATCTAAGGTATTCTTCAATTAATGCTAATGAATTGGACCGTATACTCTGTATTGCCATACATGTATGTATTCCAATGAGAAAATCATTTCAGAGGTAAAAATTCTGATATTCACTTACATAATGCTACTCAATTGGACCGTATATTTTGTATCGCCATGCATGTATTCCATTGAGAGGGTCATTTTCAGAGGTCAAAACTCTTTGATATTAATTTATATAATGCTACAGAATTGAATCGTATAATTTGTATATTGCCATACATGTATATATTCCAGTGAGAGGATCATTTCGGAGGTCAAAACTCTCTGATATTCACTTATGCAATGCTTCTGAGTTGGACGGTATATTTTATATCGCCATACACGTATTCCAGTGACAGGGACGATTTCAGAGGTCAAAACTCTCTGACATTCATTTATATAATGCTACTGAATTGGACCGTATATTTTGAATCGCCATATATGTATGTATTCCAGTAAGAGGATCATTTGAGAGGTCAAAACTCTCTGATATTCACTTGCTTAATGCTACTGAACCGGACCGTATATTTTGTATCGCCATACATGTATTCCAGGGAGAAGATCATTTCGGAGGTCAAATCAGCGGCACGTAGGAGGGGATTCTGTTACATCGTTATCCGGATTTACTTTTCCGCAGTTCCTCCTCCCTTACCGACCTGAATTGATATTTAATGATTCCAATTTTCTTGTTAATCGCTTAGCTTATTATAAACTTATATTTAATTTCATTTGGCAAAAAAGGTGGAAAGTTGAATAATTTCAAATATTGTTCTAATGATGATGATATGTTTAACAGTTGGAAGCATTTATAGAAAACTGGCTTCTCTAGGAAAGAGTATATTTAAAATCGTTAAAGCTACAGAGCTGCAATAGCTCTAAAATCCCATAAGTTTAACATCAGGGAGGTGAGCATGCTATTTTGCTACTTCAGAAACCTAAAAATCGTCATATTTATTGACGTACTGTGGTCGAAGCACCATAATGCACTGCCTTCAAACAAAAAATTACCTAATGCCTTCAAAACATTACCCAGTTTAACACACCAAAGATGGCATTTTTACCAATATATACTTTTAAAAATAAATTATAACCAAAAGAAAAAAAACATAACAAAGAATCAAACATATAGAACATATATAAACATATAGAACGCGTAGAACATATAGAACATATGGAACATATAGAAATAACGCTATAACGAGAAAAATAGACAAACAGTGATTATCGACGGGAAAAGACGTGGATTCTGTGATGAAAGTAAGAAAAGAAGAATGAGGACAGCAATATCTCGCACGTATGCGAGACAAGGCAAGGTCACCGCAGTGCTCGGTGTCAGGGGTCGCCGGGTGTGGGAGTCTCAGCCATCCGTCTCTGTTCTGCACATTGTTGCAATGTACTTTAAACATCGTTTATGAAAAACGAAACAATGGTTGTGTAGGTTTTAAAATTTCTACAAACATATTTGATGTAGAAAAGGTGAAAAATTTTCGTTGAAAATAATAAATCTTTGGACCTAGGAAGAAGCCTCATTATGTGAGCTGTGGAAGAGTTTTCACGCGATTCATGCTCTGTTTTACTACCCAACCTACAAAGATAAATCATATTAAGTTAAACATTTGCCTATTATAAATATTTTGCAAATTTCAACATTAAATAGAGCCTTTTCAGTGTTTTATTCTTTCCTTTTCTACTTATTAATCATAACTTTTTAAATGTCACTATACATTCCACCTCGTTAATTGATAAATACAGCATCCTTTTCAAGAAAAAATCAAGGCAATTATATGAAAAAAGCTATTATAATACAATATTAAAAATAATAAATATTGTGCTGCTATTGCCTTGGATAGTTCTTAAATTCCAATATTGGCATAGTTCCCTTTTACTTAAAAAAACAAGCTGTTTGTGATGAAAAAAGTTGGCCTTCCGGTTTAAAAAATAAACCTTTGCTCTGACCCTATGTAATTAGTGACAGATCTCTAAAGACACAACTTCAAAAGGACTTCAACCTCAAAATGTTTCACTTAACAAACTGAATAGCTCTTGTGTGGAGGTGGATTGTCGGCAACAAAGACCCAAAGGATTGGCAGTGATCGGCTCGTCAAAGGGTTAACCGGACTGTCACTGATAAGTTATCAAACCGTACCATTGTAAGATAAACTAAAGCACTCGAATGTAAAAAAATGTATATTATTTGAAAATTGTATGGTTTTACACTAAACAGTAGAAGGGAGTAAACTGAGAATTATGTCTCAAATAAAGTTTATGTAAATTTTGTTTACATAGAGGTTTATGTAAAACAATGGTCTTCACTGAAATGAATTGATTTATTATATTATTATATTAAGGTAGCCACAAAAGTAATATTTATTTGCATGTTGAAAGATTAAAGTACAACATTGCCGTACGATTGAAATTTTTGGCTCCCGAGGCGACAATTACTTTTCACGAGGGAGACAATGTACAAAGATACAATACACACAATCCACAAAAGACACATCAACAATAAAAAAAGTATACAAACATAATATTCTTGCATTACCATAAAAAACACGTTTGTCACAAACACCAGTTGATTTTATTATATTACACTGATTAACAAACATACCCTCAAAACCCTTATTGTTACTTGTTGCATTCCGTCCAAGTCAAAGACGTGGACAGGTAAGAAGCTAGAATGATGTAAAGCATAACTAACTATGCTATGTTTAACTTTTTTAAACTCTTAATTTATAAGAACAGGATTGTGTCTTCTTCGAATTTTCTTTTACCGATCACCTCGGAATATGCTGCTCGGGCAGGCCATGGGTAAACCCGCCTAGAAAGAACGACGCTGCCTCATTCTTCAGAGGTCCTCATTCTTCGAAGAATTAAGAGCCCTCTAGCAAGATCCCTCCTCAGCTGATTCACCCATCTCAGCACAACGTTCAGCCTCACTCCAAAAAGTCTGCAGATTTTAAAATTTTGACTTTTTCCTCTCCCATGAAAGCGTTCGGAGTCATATTGCTATTTGAGTTTTGTCTCTGAGATTTTTGAAAGAAAAGTAACTTAGTTTAGTGGATTTCAATTTGACTGGTTTTTTATAACAATTCTGAAAGGTATTCCACTCTCTGATATATCCGACCTCTTGCGAAAAACGTGGTGTCATCCGCAAAGAGGTAGACCCCAGAGAATGGAATCGAGTCAGTTATGTCATTAACATAAACAAAACATTGGAGCGGTCCCAGTACAGAGCTTTGTGGAACTCCACTGGTGATAACTTGAGGTGTCGACATGACTTTGTTGATGTAGGATTTTGATCTGTCTTGAATCTCTGTAATTTGTAATGTATTAGTCATGTTCCACTTAAGCCAATTGAAGGCTTTCTTTGAAAATCCAAGTGAGGCTATTTCGTCTAACTCAATGAAATGATCAATACCATAATTTTTACAATAGAAAATCATCAGCTGTTTCTTTCTGCGCTATTTTGTCCTGACACTAATCATTTGTTAGCTCCTGTAATCTGTTAAACTAATAACTGCATATGAGCGTGAAATTTAAAGGGGCTCGATTTCTGAATTGTTTATTTAAATGTTATTGTGGTAAAGTTACTTCGTCTCCCACCGGGAACAAAATGATGAGATGTTAACATAAAAGATTTGATTTCGAAACAATTATTTCCTTATTAAAATGTTAACAAAGGAAAAGATCAAAGAAGTCCCTTCTGATCCATATCCGATTATAAATGCAGTTCTAAAACAAGCGTTTTTGATATATTTAACGAGGGCGGGGATTTGATGAAGCGTATGAACAATAGCCTATTGAATAAGTAGCTTCCGAATGTCTCACGTTTATAAGCGGCTTTTTAAAATCGGATTTGAATTTTATTATGAGAAAAGCTCGTTTAACGAAGAACATGTAATAAAAAGGTGAAATAGCTTAATTATTTACACTATTTTCCTTCAAAAAAATCGCTAATTTTGACATACTAAAGTATATATATATATATATATATATATCTACCACAGTTAACTAAAAGATTATATTTTGGAAATCTTATTTGTCTTGTTGTACGGTACATTGTTTCTTTGTTACAATTATTGAAAAAAGATTAAATACACATTTTATGCCAATAACTTATACAAATAAAACAATATACTACTAGTCCCAAAATTTACCCATTTCGGAGTAAGGTGGTTTTATTAGTGAGGCTTGCTGAGCGTATGGAAAATATACTTATTTCCGAAATGGGACATTGGTGACGAGTTGTGTACGATAATTTTTATCACGATCAAAATAACCACCGAGAAGAAAAAAAGGTCTGATATGAAATAGTCGAGTGGCTTTCCTATAAGTTAACACTTACGGTTTTACAATTTCTCCAGGTTTTAAAGTCAGCCGGAGGTGGACACAGTTTTGTGGGAGAGGATAAGTATTTTAGGACACGAAAAGTCAGCTCATCATTATTTGATTTGTTAGAAAAAAAATCGAAGATTTTCGTAGGTCTCAGCTGTCTGGCTATTTTCTAATACAGCGGATGAAAAAGTTATTCATTAAATATTTTAAAACATCTCTCCTGAATTCACCGGCATATTTGTAATATTGTTTACCTTAATCGTTTAGAAAAGACTTTCCAAATGGTGCAGGATGTGAGTGGTCAGTGTTAAGTCTCACACTGTCATATCACAAGAAACAGTGATAAATGTTGCTTGTTTTAAAAGCTACATTTTCAGTTCTAAGAAACCAGACTGCTCTTAAAAGATCATCTTAGTCAAAGTCGCTGATAATGATGTAAAACAAAGATCAAATACTAAAAAAAGAATTTCTTTGTATTTTAATTTTAAATCTTGAAAATGTATTATAAACAGTAAGATTTAATTACTTTAACTTATTCATTGCATATTAATTAAGATGGTAAATTTTCAAGGAACATAATTTTCTGAGATTGAAGAATTGATTACTGTTGATGGCATAAGAAACTTAACTTCCAAACCAGACTAAATCTATAAAAAACACTTTAAGATTAGATTGAAGGTAAAGAATTTGTGCGATAATATTTTATGTTGGCTTAAAAGTTAAAAGCTATTGGCCCAACATTTTAAGTTCAAATTACCTCTTAAAAAGCGAAAGCCTGGTAATTAGAACTTTCATCTTAAAACCTAAACTCATTACCTTTTTATCAGCGACTCGACTTGACCTATAATCAGCGCAAGAAAGTATTAATAACTGTCAAAGTGATTTGTGTGCTATACTACTCTGTGAAATATCTGCTTGCAACTTATAAATTCAAACCTTTTGAGTAAACTTATTTATTGAAAAAAAGAAAAGGACCAAAAGTAAACCAACATAAACATTAGAGCAGATGTTTCAATTTAGGACAATAACAAGAATGGTGAATATATCACATATTCCACATAATCTTTTCTATGCAAACTTATTTTCATTGATTTTGTACCGATTATATACTATCCATTACGTTCAATATAACGCGTGAAAAAATTATCAATCCTGAGCAACAAAATATAGGCACATATTGCCTGAAGTTTAAAGAATGTGCTTTGCAAATATTTAATAAGACAGTTTTGCTACAAATAATAGATTAATCACTATTGATCTAAGGTACACCATTTAATTGTCCTAAAGAATGTAAAACAATAACATGGCACTGAAGGCGCGAGGGCCAAGGATCTGCGCACCGGAAGGAGGGAAGGGACCGTGTCGCACTGCCGGTCACGCGCGAGGGGACTGCGGGAAAACAAGTAACTCGCATCTCCTTCGTAAGTATCAACTTTAATATAAATTTGACAAGCAATTTAAATGCTTATTTGTGATTGTTATTTGAGACTTTTTATATGACTTAACGGACCCATGAACAACACAAATTTCACAACTTTCATTCTGAGTGCAACATTTCCTATTTTCTTACGTTGGCTTATGTTATATGGTAAATACATTAACCATGCCTGTTTCAATTTCGTATCCTTAACAAGGTTTCGTAATCAAAAGTTGAGATGAAAATTTTCACGCTGAGTGAGATTTACTTAAAAATATATTATAGGTTTCTATTCGCCTGCCTTAAATATCCCTATTAAAATATTATGACGAAAGAAAGGACTACTTTTAGGGTTAAGTTTGAAAGCACAATTTGCTTGAGTCATAATCATAAGGAAACGTTTATTATATACATCCAAATATAATCTATATTTCTATTTATTGGTAGGGTTTCATAGCTTAAAATATTATAGCTTATATTGTGGAAATTTTATCATAGTTTATAATGTCAAACTATATCATTGCTTATATCAAAAATGTGTTAAGAGTAGCATAACTTTAAAAATCCTAATGTTATCTTAGCTTATACAGATTTAACAAACTATCTCAAAACTTAATTACCAAAACTTATGTTAACGTTTTTTGCATAACGTCTGGCAGTTTATAATTTCATCGCTACATTTTGCATCCTAGCTTCTGTAACCACTTTGTATCATAGCTTATCATGACATTGAAGCTGAAACTCCTCATGCAAATTCGTTATAAACTATGATACATTTTTGCATTGAACAATTTATAAAAACAAACAAACAGTCTCATAGCTTATAATGTGGAACTCGTATCATAGCTTACAACAAATTTAGATTACAAGTGATTTTTAGAAGATATGATATTAAGTGTACATTATAAGTTAAGAGATTATATGTTATCATACACCTTAGAAGTTATAGGTTAAAAGCTTAACAGTTATAGGTTAAAATAGGTTAAAAGCTGTGCGACAGTTTATCTAATCATTTTAAGCTATGATACAATTGGGATTTATAATTTATGAGACAGTTTACACATTTCCATCTTAAGTTATTATACAGTTCGGCATTATACGCTATGAGGTAGTTTGTTTCTAGAAATTATTACAGGAGTTGCAACTTCTAATGTCGCTTCATTATAAACAATGAAAAAATGGCTTTTATGAGTTATGATACAAAATGAACATTATAAGCTATGAGATATAAGCTGTGGAACTCGACGATACAAATCATGACGATTACAACATGAAAAAGTCCTTATCGTTTAAGGTACTAAATAAGAATCGCCTACAATTTCTCCTAAACATATCGTTTAAAATAAAACAAATGAAGTACGACAAGGGCCTAAGTAGCAGGGAAATGAAGAGAGCCATCTCAGGACCCTGCGCAAACAAGATAACAATGAAACAGGCAGCAGCGGTAAAGTAGAAATGAGTTTCAGTTTCTCAGTGATTCCCACGGTTGATACATCTTTAAGACAGCACGTCTTCATCTAATTTAAAACTTAAGATCCCTTTGTTTTCAAGTAGTTTAATTATTGATTCAAGCAATTGCGTAATTTGATTGGTACTGAAACGCTATAAATAATTTGAAAGACAAATTTACTTGTTAACGGTTTGTTTCGCTCATAAACAATTAACCAATAAAAACAAAGAGCAACAATATTTTTAGCTACCACTGCACACGGATTTTTTAAGACATTCCGTTTGTGAGGCGATCGTCCAGATTTGTGGATCCTGAACATATGGCTGTCAATATTTCTCTGCACATTCCAAGCATGATGAACGGTTCGACGTGCAGTTTGATATATTACCACCCCCGGTCTGGCTTCGGGGCTTTTCAAACATTCGTTCGATATTGAATGGTAAGCGAACGGAACTTTGCCTTGTGTGTTCCGTTTGCCCTAAGCAAATATCAGCCAGCTGTTGGTGTTGGGTTCGTATGCTGTACTATTTTATTCAAAATAACTGTAACTATTTTTAGTGGTTAACTGTAAGAAAGGACCATGTGGTCCTAATGTTCGCCACAATAAAGAAGCATTTTCATTCATTCAATAACAGTTTTTTAATAGTAAAAACGTAAACAATGCATGAATTCTGATTTTAAATTTTTAGGATGGCTCAAAATATTCCTTTAACATTTAAGTAGAGCATAAAGTCTTAAAATAAATAAAAATGGTTTAGCCTTTTCTATATATCTTTGAAAAAAAAAACACTGTTCTGTAAAAAAGTAAGTTATGTGAATATTGTGTAGTTTTGTGTCCTTCCTCACCAGTGAATTTTTTCATGTTTTGATCGGGAACAGCTCCAACCCAACACGTTTTACAATCCAACGTCGACCTTTTTGTAAAACATTAACTATAGCACAATGTAAAATATGAATAGTTTTCAAAACAAAAAATACAGGAAGTTGTAAGTGGTATACTATTATCCAATGGCGTAGTGGTTCAAATAACTTAATATAAATCAATTAAATCATATTATTAAATTAAAATAAGTATTCAAAATAACTGTAGGCATCTAGGTTGACTTAAAACACCAGAGATTTTAAAAATTTATTTAAAATCTACGCAAATCTTTAACGTTGCAAAAATTAACCAAACAAAAGAGCTATTTGACATTCCAACGAATTATGTAAGAATTAGAGGGTTAACATTTTGTATCATAGTAAGTGAGATTCAAATAAAAATCATAACTCATTGACTGCATAAAACTCATAAACCTGTTTCATGTTCGATTAAAAGGTAATGAAATTAATTCAAGAATATAATATCAAGAGATTGCAATGAAGGCTGCACTGCTGCAGACGTGTTTAGTCAACGGTTTGCAGAGGCATTTAATTTGAATAAGCCTCTTTGCATTTATAAGCACAATTAGCTCAAGATGTAATGAAACAAACCAGGGTTTTGATAGTTGTTGATCCAGTGGGGTACGCAAACGTATTTGATGACGTAACTGCTGAAAGTCATGTTTTAATGAATGCTATTTTACTGTAAGCTAATTTTTTTATGACTTAAAGTAAACGTTTAGAACAAGACAATATTATATGGAAACCAATACTCCACCATCCTTTACACTAAAACATTATTACTTATTACGATTAATTTTAATATTTGAATGACAACTATTTAGAATTTACTAACCTTTATTGGTTGAATCTGCTTAATCTTAGACCTCTGACTACAAATAAAATTTTGTCCAAATTAATAACACTCGAGTCCTCGCAAAATTAAATTTGGCGTCAACAAATTTTTTAATGTTTAGTAATAGTTGTTATGGTCGATTCTGAATGACTCCCAGTACCACCTTGTAACCTTGGAACCTTCGACAGTACAACATTATTTTCCTTACTTTAGTTAAAATTAATACACAAATACAGAGAAATGTCTAAAAAATAAGCAGTTTAGGTTTTGTGACATTGACGTAGTTATGTATCAAACAGGCAAGCTTTAAAGTTTAAATAATGGCGTTTTAACTCCTTTAAATGTCATTTGACATTGAGACCTGGAGCGTGTCACGCAAGTTACGTAGCGTGACTCCTGGTATTGCGGAAGACCTGAGAGGAGCCCACACCGTGACGTAACCAATCTTAGCGTGACGTCCCGGCCGACCCGGCGATTTATTTTAAATTACAATTGCAATAAAAACTGCCTACTTAAATCTTCATATAATTTATAGCTGCTTGGTATTTTAATAGGGAAAAAAGTGCACGGGTGGCCGGGAACTTCCTTAAATTTATGTTCGGACAAGGTTAATCAAAATTAATCCGAATCGATTCGGACCCGTTTTAAGTCATTGTGACTAATAGACAATAAAACATTATCGAATCAAAAAAGTTTTATTAGGTTTGTTTTACTTCACTTTTTACACCATGACGTTTTCAGGCATGTCGACGTATTTTCAAACAGATTCTTTTTGATGATTTGTGGAAATCGATATTGTAGGTTGAGGTACGCTGAATCGAACTTGAAATTTAATTAAAATAAAAATCAATAATATGATGTACTTGAAATTGTAAACTAAATATGTAAAAACTGATAGTTTGACATGCAATTTTGAAATGTATTTTTCTATGGGAATAATAGGTAGGTACGAAATTCAATTTTACGCGTTGAAAAATCTTAAGTGTAGTTTCATCGGTTTGAAACCGAGTTTCATATAAATATCGATTATATTGTTTAAAAACATCTCATATAAAGTTACAATGTGCACAAAACCGAGACAAAGCTTCAACCTAAGTTGATGACAGCGCTAAACTTCTCAATGTAAACTTACTTTATACGGAACTTTCTGAGAATGCTTGTCGTGAACCTGCAGGTGCTTCTGTATTTGTTCAAATCTTTTGTAGAAAATGTTGAACAAAGAGGGTTCCCATTCCTTTCTTTTCATCATTACAAATTAATAAATCCAAACGAAAAAAATAATACAAATACTAAAACATCCTTATATTATATTTTCACAATCTCAGGTAATAAACTTTCGACATACATTTGATTAAATGTCGCAAGTTTGAAATTTTCCTTGCCTGAGGGCAAAATAAAAAGAATTAGGTGACATAAGTGGTTTAGAAGTATTCCTTAGCCTGGGAGGGCAGGCCGTTCTTGGTCTCATGTGACAGTACTGAGGGTCTCTCAACATCAGCAGCATTAATAATATATTAAGGTTTAAGTATTACGCAATAAAAGATACATAAAATATGTAAGAATATTGCCGCAAGGTTTTACATTCTTCCATCGCATGATATGTAAAGTTTTCCATTCTTTATTGACTCTTTTAAAAGTCAAATACAGTCTAGGGCTTTGTGAAATCGATTTTAAAAAAATACCACGTCCAGAATAATAGTCAAAGTGATTGCATAATTCAAGCAAATATTACATTACATTGCTTGAAATGGTGACCTTCCCAGGTGGGTATTTTAAGCCAAGTATGAATGAAAGATGAGTGAAGGATGATTGTGGCGCGATCTTGTGGTCTTGTTACTCACTAAGGCCGACATGTTCCTTAGACAGGACTGTTAATTAATAGCCCAACAGCCAATGGCAACTAAGGGACCTACATTTTAACGTGGGATCCGAACCACTATTTTACCTGGTTTACAATTTACGAATTGGTCTTTACGAATCATGATGACGGTCCAATGAACGTGGTATTGAATAGTGCGAACGCCAATCCTTACTAAGGAACAAGCTGTCACTCATAACGATCCAAAATTCGTGACCTCCAAGCCTTCAAGTAGCTGGTTTACAGAACACGCCATCACAGTCCCAGTCATGGACAACTCATGATAGTATTACGCCTTTTGCTAATCCTGTTTTAAATTAGCCAGATACCATACTTTATGGATTGATCTGTTATCTTCCGTTCAAGTTTTGGTTACCCAACGTGCTTCTCGAACTATTTAAGTAAACTCGACAAAAGATTTGAATACAGCAGTATTTTACGTCATCATTTTTACCCCGCGATTAAATCATACTCTCTTGTAACGCCATGACTTAGCACAAAGAAGTGGCATTACCTAGTTCCTTCTGGAGGTAGTTATCACATAGAGCATGGGAGAGCGACGCCTACACAATGGTCTCCACACGAGACAGCTCCTGTGACCGGTAACTGCCACGCCGGTTGGCTGCTCGGCAGGCATGCGCGTACTGTTACGACGATGTGAACTGTCTGTCGGAACTGTGTGAAAATATCCATCGGGTTTAGTAGTTAGTTATTCCTAGAGAATTACGTAAGGTCACAAATTGTCTTAATTTATTATGCTCGTTAGACATTAATCGTTGTGAAAGATATGAAAATCTTTATGCCGAGTTGAGTTCCTAAGATATTTTATGGATGGTTGTTGAAATTACCTCAAAAAGATAATAAAAGTTTCATGTCCATTGGCCAAGTGGCCACTATACTTATTTTCAATAGGTAATAACTTTTAAAGGCTCGTGCTGTTATAATAGTTTTCCGTTAATACCTCATTAGGATTGATTTAATTATCACAACACAAAAATACAAAGCATTTCAGAAAAAATAAACTGAAGTGGTTCCTGTGGCCAATACATTTTATTTCCTACTACCCTATACCCCTATACTATCATGTTTTAAGCTGGAAAACAAATTTCATATATGGAAAAGGAAAAAATATGTATAATTTGATGAGAATGTCCATTGTGATTATAAATAAATATCATGTTGTGCAAGGGTAAAATTATTCTCCGAAATTCTCTAAATCACTTTCACTTTGTTAGTAAAAACAACTGATATAAAGTAAACTGGCGAATCCAAACTAACGTTTAAATATACCATATTACTTTCGCAAAATTAAAAAAAGTACAACAGTAACGGTAGGCCTTGATAGCCATGATACCCACGTTTATAAGTTTTATGAGTAGTGTAAACTAGTAAAACATGAAATTAAATATAGGTATTTCACGGTTATATAAAAATACCATGACGCCAAAAGTGTTTTCGTGTGATGTGATATATCGCCTCTCCCTGTATACCTGCTGTATCCACGCTCACAACTCATCCGACATATGAGTTGTGGACCTCATACGCAATATTGTTTCCTCCGGGAGCAAACGTTTATGGCCATGAATGTAACATCATGAAACTACTTCTCGGAAAAAAGATGGACTTTAAAATTAACATACACAACATTTTAATAGCAACTAAGACTTATGATAGCGTGTACCGTACTCCCTATGACAGTTTTTGCCAAGTATGAAAGGATTAAAAATGTCAAACTAACCAGAGGCGATTTTAATCTGAATTTTATCATTGTAAATAGTTATTTAGTCTTTGCATGATAGAATAGTAAGCTGCAGACTTGCCGGTATTCTTTAACTGAAGACAAAATATGATAAAACATACCTTATCTGACAACAGTTCTACTGACTACTAATACAAAAATACTGACTGTTTTTTTTTTCTTAAAACTGTTTAATGAAGAACAGCAGTTTCTCATCGACTAAGCAGCTATGAAATCGAGGTAGTAAAATAAGTTGCTTTGTGATGTTCAGTTTCTACTTATATTTCAAAACATACTAACTCCAGATAATTTATAACGTAGCTTTATAAATATTTTTGATTATAACTTCGTTAATCAAATAACGTGTATAAATATATTTTATACACTCACTGTATATAGTACTCACTAGCATTATGGAATGAGAACGTCGGTATATAAAAATATTCTTTACTACTCAGAAAAAGAATGCCGGAAACACGAGAAAAAACTCACTTCAAGATGTGAGGAAGAAATCATTGGAAGTTGTATCAATTGAATTGCAGACTTGATTTCTCCATGCGTAGGCCAGAGGGCCTGCTCGTGACAGGAATAATGAAAAAGTGAGCCCTATCGGGAAAACCTGACATGACAAGTAGAAATATTTTATAGCAAGAAAATGGTTTTCGGATTCAGTCATCGAAATAACTGCAACTCTGCATCCCATCAACTGAGATGTAATAATTCTTAATGAATGAGAACTTCGTTCTTATTACATACAGTAATGTAGTTAGCTCTATGGTAAATAAGTATTTAAAAAATCGAATAACATAAACTCAGTATGTTTTGAATATTGTGTATATTATGTATGCTGAGAAGTACATAAAAGGTTTCATAAGTATATTAATTAATAATTTAACTGGAATTTTTAAATTACCTACAAGAAAGTTACTTGCAAGAGTAAAAAAATATTTCTAATACTTTTCGAATCCAAAGACGATGAGCGTGTCATACAGTTAGAGAACATATTTCAGTTTACAATAAGTAATTAAGTTATTACTAAAGAGACAACTATTAAAATTATTAATTATACTGCGATTAAATTATTAAACTGTTTTGTATAACCATATATAATTGAAAAATTCGAAAAAATTGTAAAAAGGAATTGTTTGATTCGTAATGTTATACGAAAACAAATAGAAACATCATTAAAAGATATTTTGAAAAGTTAGATTTAGATTTTTTGAAGATTCTGAATAGTTATTCAAAATAACTATATCCTAACTGAATAGTTATTCAGAAACTTCAAAACAATCTAAATCTAACTTATTCAAAATATCTTTTAACTCATTCAAAATATCTTTTTAAATGTTTTATTCGGAGAATGACTTGGAAACTGTACACAAATAAGAAAACACGAATCGGATTTAAAATGGTACAGTAATACCAAATTACTTGATTGTATAAGTGTGTATGCTTTAAGGTTTCATTTATTTGAAATGTTGAAGAATATTTCAACGAAATCACCAACGAATTTTAAGTACTGAATGTTACCTACCATTACGCACAAGCCATCAACTTATCAAGATATAAGTATAGCATGACGTACTTGGACAAAAATTGTTTCAGCTAAATAAGAAAACGAAAAATCGGAAAATCGAGAAAAACCTGTAAGTTCGCTAATCCAATCAATCCAGGCAGTGAATGCGCTGCAGCAATGTAACGAAATTATCAACCAATCACGATAGAGCGAAACCCTTAACGACCTCCCGCTTTGAGATGTTAGATTTTTTAGTACCTAGGCTTTGAATTCGTAGTAACAGTGAATGTTAAATTACTTTCAAACGTATTATATAGAATCAATTAATATTAAAATATTCCAAACCAACAATTGTAGGTATTTTTCTTAGTTAGTAAGAAGTTACGCGTAAACTGCCCAGACCCAGATGTATATCATGAAAAATGATGATGAAACATCGTCTCAATAAAATTTTCATATCTATGAATTTTGGTAAAAGAAATAATTATTTTTTATCCTAAAAAGCAATTTTTGTAACAAAAAACTCGAGAGAAACCCAACACGTAGAGGGAGTATTTACCATTCATTTATTTCAATCGTTCTAAAACATTTTATGAGCAAGCAGTTCAAGGAACAGTTAAACAAATAGTCTCAAACTCAAACTCAAAATAGGAGTCTGTTATGAATATACAGTGACAAATAATTCAAATTTATTCAGGTTTTTCAATTGCTTTTACCCTAAGAAATTCCAAACTAACCTTCTTTGATTGGAATTTTAAATTAAACTATTACACATTTGAATAAGAGTGACCTATATTAGTAAAAATCAGCACGAAGTATAAACATTACAGAGCAAGTGTGTTGCTCTTTTTATGTTAGACAAACGTTAGAGGCTCAAATTATCAGGTACCAAAAGTGCTAATAAAATCACCCACAGTTATGCTAATTCCCCCCGTCACGCTCCGCCCCGCCGCGATCCGCGTCCGATAGTCACGCTCCGGAGCAAGTACTCCTAGACTCCTGCACTACAATGATTTCTTTAACTAAGACAGTTTCATGATCACAATGTTTATGGTTAAAGTTTATTTGGATTCAAGTAATCACCCAGCTTTCCCATGTTTGGTTTACACGATCCCTTAAAAATGTCTTTTCAAGCAGATTTTTGATAAATTTCTTCATTTAAGAAAAACATCTTATAATTATTAGTGGACCATGTACCTGGTAATATTTTTTAGCAAGCTAAGCTGGTGAATTGGGGGGGGGAGGGGGGGTTCTCATAGCTGGAATAAAATGTTCCGATGAAGCTATTTAATTTCCTAACGTAAATTGTTAAAGAGTGGCGGCTACTAAGAGAAAGGAGGCTTATCATTTTATTGTGTTCTGTTCGAGAGTTAAAAATTGATTGTGTATGATTGAGTGACAGTGGTTTTATCTTTAACATTTCAAAGCTTTGTTAGTAGTAAAGTGGTTATACGAGGTTTACTTCATAATTCTTGGATCACCCGGTGAATTCCTAAGAGGGCAGTGACAGTTTGAACCTGGTTAGTGTAGTTGTTGGACATTTAGGCTATCAATTAATGAGATTTTCGTACAACGGTTGACCGTGAATACTGAGACCTGGATTTTGGAAGTTTATTTACAAAATTAAAAATGTCACTGTCATGTAAAAATTAAAAATAGTTAAATAAAGATTGCGGGTGTGTTGTGTACACTTTTAAATTTCCAAAGTGTTAACGGTGCAACAATTTGAAGACATTGTTTGTAGTGGGACATTGGATCAATCCAATTATCAAGGACGCGTTTGCTGACCGGAGGATTTGCAGATGAATGACACATCGTAATCTGGTGTACTCCAGTCTCCAAACACTCACTGATGCACGACCGTTTATACAACAAACGATCGAGTACGATCGTGTTACCGGGCGTTGCGCTACATTACAACAGTGGGAACAGTGGGTAGCGACGGGCCAATACCCATTAGAACATATGCCTTACTTATTTGCTACTATATAAATATGGTTACTAAGCTTGTGGATGCGGTACTCCCTAGTAAATACCTACGATCATTCGAAGACCATCCTCAATACGGGACCGATTCGTAATTGACTGGTGAAACTGCAGTTCGGATTCCACGTTAAATTGTAGGTCCCTTAGTTGGCATTATCTGTTTGTCTAAGCACGATGTCGGCCTTGGAATGTAAAAGACTATAAGATTGCACCAATCCCTCATTCGTACTTGGCTTAAAATATCCACCGGGATAGGTCGCCATTTAAGGAAAACTTATGAAAGTATGAAGTATTAAGATCTAAAACTGATATGCCTACATTTATAAGTAAAATAAAAATAGCGCCAATGGTAGGATGTCCACTTAACATCAGAATTATCAAGTTTTGAAAAATAGAACAGGAACCATAAGAAAACATTATGTAATTGATTAATGTATAAGGCAAAAAAGAGGAAACGTAATTCCATAACGTTTCTCAATCATGTTAAACATCTTAAATTGGATTAATTGGTTTACAAAATAGACAGTTTTTTCGGTATTTCAGACTCCTCCCTATCTCCTAAAATTATTAGTTTTGTAGCATCTATTCATAATGTATGCACATACCGCAGAATGAGCGTCCATGAAAATATTCTAGATTCTATTTTGAATAGTTTGGCTACCCGAAGATATGTGAGTATAGCGTAGGTGGTATTTCATAAATATATATCGGATGGAATTATTACAATTGTACATTATATTCTTTTAGCAGATTCAATTTGTCATTTACTTGTCTCATGACAATAATATTTCTAGGGTTAGTTTAGTATATTTGTAGACTTATTTTTGAAATCTGAAAACAGCTGCATTGTAAAGATTTATAGTGTATCTTATTTTAGCTTTTTGAGACAAAATGCAGAAATCCTTTCGTAGTGCGCATCTATTGAGTATATAACGATTATTCGCACCAAGTTACATGGTCTAAGGCCTTATAGTTTTTGATGAATTGTAATCAGTCAATAGGTCAACCGTATTTGGCATAGGAGATAATTAGACCAAGTAAAGAGTGAAGCCAAACTTACGTACTCGAATAAAGGCAGCAGCCACAAACCTGGAACAAGTTACAAGGCGTTAAAAATAATTGTTATTTGCGAAAACAACTAAAATTAGTTAATTAAAGAGCAAAAAAAGTGGTATTAAAAATTGTTTTAAAAATTCATTGTTTTGTTTTTCATTTTTGCTGAAATTTCCCATCAAAATAAAAACTTAAACTCGCCATCGCTAACAATGAATTTAAAACAAAAAAATTCAAATTCATTGTTGTTAAAAATGTATCTTGACCAAAATTGCAATAAAACTGTTTTTGTTTCAACCAATTAATAAAAGAATTTCTCAATACAATATTGGTGCACAATGAGGAATGGAATGCTTCGCCTTGACTGACACCAACGGGCGATGTATTGATGTATTGACATCTCCGGCAACTGCCTGCGGGGTTCCGACATTCATTCAACATCAAACGTACAACATGCGGAGTGTTTGTCGCCTTCTGGCGAGGACTGTTCCACTGCCACTGATATCGAACGTTGTTTGTGTTTACACTAAAAATATTCTTATATTGTTAGAACTATTAACTTTCGTGTTATATCTTATATGATTACGGTAAAAAGTAAATCTGTTTATTATTGATGTTGTTTTGATTAGTTTTTTGAAATATTGGGTGTCCTAAAACATGGAAACTTTCATAGTGTAATTTCTCTTAAGCGATAAGCGTTGGGGAATTACTTTTCAAGAAAATACGCGTTTAATTACATTTAAGGATTAAGTAACATGAATTATTATTGGTAAGCGCATTATCGTGGCTCTGTTGGCGATATTTTTTCAAATATAATGAATTTGTTATTGTTATTTGTTATTTCTACAAAACGTAGCTACATCGCGTTGGTCTCTTGCGCACCCTGAGGTACTGGTCGTCATGTTGCCAGATCAAAGTGTTGAAACAATTTAAAGTCGATTTCATGGAACTATCAATGTTATTAAGAGTTTTTTTTTGTGATTTGATGGCTAGTGATTTCATGACTATCAACGAAATCAACGTTGTGTAAAAATAGAAGATTCTTGTATTTCCTTGTCGAAGAACTTAAGTCGCGTGGTCTGACTGAAAAATAAAACAATTAATTTGGTAGGTAAACAATAGTAACATACCTCTATAACATCATACTTTGTGTAAAGTAATGCAATACAATTTGTTTTCGACACGCAAATACTCGTAAGTGGTGTCATATTGAACACATTTCACTTGACAATGTTACGTGTTCTTCACAGTGTAAATGCAGGAAATCCTTACTTTAAAAATGATGAATTGAACTTTACGTAATTGGATTCGACCGTTAAAGTGAACGGACTTAAATGATTTTAAATTATTATTTTTTCATGTATTACTAAAGTGTAAAGTTCAAGTAATGGTATGGTAATTATAACTTAAATTGATTGAAATCCATTGATTGAACTGTGGTAAGACTGAAATAGGTACATAACTTACGTAAAAAAGTTCAAAAACATGATATATATGTAGTGACAAAGCACTATTTTCGAACTGTTTCACGTAAGGTATGTGCCTATTTTAGTTATAATGGGACTAAAAGTTTGGTTTAAAAAAAAAACAAATAATTAATGGGGGAGAATATTTTTTTCCATTTTATAGCCTGGAATAAACTAATAGGCCTACGTTATGTTATTTTACGTTAATTTTAAATATTTTGTATTATACTTAAAATAAAACATTCAATTCAATTATATTTTTGATGAAATCTGATATTATAATAAGATTCATTCAAACTGCTAAAGTCTGAATGAACTTTAGTAGTTTGAAGGGTTTATGAAGTGCATCAGCCCGAATTGGAATAACCCATTCGCTTTAAAAATAATTTATTGAGTTCGTACATTTCGGGCAAGTCACTTAAATGATTGTTATACCAAGGAAATGAAGTATGGAACACGTTATTAAATTAGTCTTGAAGATATAATGTTTAAGTAACATACGTTTAAATGTACATATTAAAATAAAACATACACAATATTAGAAATATGCCCAAGTATTTTAGTAAGTTAAATGCTAGTAATTCTACAATAAAATCTCTTGATGAGAGAAAATATAATAGGCATTTAGTTTTGTCCGTACCCGTAAGTTGTGTACCAGTTCGAGTTATGGCGTTGGAGCCAGTAAGTGAATCACACATTGTAATTGTTGTTACAGTTTTGATAAACGTACTGATTGGCGTATGATGGATCCTTAAGATATGGGAAAACATAGGAGCAAATGTTTATGCAGTTTAACATCATGTTATTCACTTTGTAATAATTATTTCTCAATGCTACTTTAAACATTAAGAGTAATATGTCGATTTTGCCTGTTCCATTATACTAGTAAATAGTACTCGTGTAATCACACCACATATAAGATGAAAGGGATGTTTGAATAGACCAGCGTGTAGGTCAAACAAAAAGGATCGGTCTGCTTTCACGTGTACAAAACCTTGATTAAAACCAACAGTGGGTTAAAACTACGGTTCAAGTTTGGATATAAATCCAAGTTCCATTGACTAGGAAATGTGGACTAAAAAGGTGACATAGTAAATTGCAATTTACCTCATGAATATCATCGTTAGTTAACATTATTAGCAAATTAGTCTCTGAATATTCCTAAAAGGTTTTATATTTATAAGTAAACTTAACAGTTTTTTAACCGGATATCACGGAAATTTTGTTCTTTAAAATGTAAACACATCATAATGAAGAGTCCGGGTGGCTCCAATATTGTGACCCCCGGAGTCTGAAATATCGCGTACCCAGCTGGCATTATCCTGGAAAACAGCACACTTCCCAAAGTCAACTTTGTACTACATCTTTGTACTGTATGGATGCAATAGTAGAACAACTGTGACTACGCAACTACCCTAAAGTGAAACGTTTAATTAAATTTTTTTTTTTTAGTTGAGACAGTCAGAAAAACTTGTCACATTGGGATTCGAAGAAATGATCAGCCTGCTTCTAGTCTAGTTAAAGTTTAGTTCTGAGAAATTGTTTGAAAATGAAGATGGAATTATTGAAACAAGCGTTATTATTTTACTATGTAAAATTTATGAAATAATACTTTGATGAGAGAATTTTCATACGAAAACCCTTTTTCTATTTTCCGTACTACATGGCACACCAAAGTCAATAAAATAAATCACACAGTATGTATAAAAATATATATTCTGTTTTTATTTAAATTATTTAAAACAATATCAAACGTACCTGAAACAGGTTTTCGCAGTTTAAGTGTAAGTGCCCATGTTGTCTTACAAAGAATTATGAAAAAAATGACGTTTCAATTTAACAAATTACCTTTCTCTCCCTTCCCAACGGATTTACTGCGATTCCAGTCGGGAACACTAAAGGTCTACCGTATTATTATTACAAGGGAAGGGCCGGTGGTACTCGCGGGGGTTGTGCTGAGCCATGGTCACCACTGCTGACCCCCGGACAGTAATAAGCATGTTGAGTGGATTACACAGGTCTCGCAGGACCCGTGGTCGCACTGTATATGATAATAGACTCACCTTCAGTTTGATTACTATTGTATTTATAAAATTCATGATAGCCAAGGATTTATTACTATTACTAATTTCTTTGTACTTTTCCTTTCGCTTATAGTGTTTATACTACATCTCGTTTTGAGAGGTTTGGGAACTCCTCTCGTTTTCAAGTGACCCTATTTAAATTTACATTAGTTTATTTCTTTTTAACCTACTTTTTTGGGTTTTTTATTTTTTGACACACGATTTTCACAAGGTCCAATTATAGTTGTGTTCACCTAAATGTTCAATAACTCTTGCAATAAAGTAGCATGCGTGAGTAAGAGGCTGTGTGTGTTTTTGTGTGTGTTTGTGTGTGTGCGTGTGTGTGTGTGTGCGTGACGTGCAGCTGCCAGCTTGGAGGCGTTGTCGTGAGGAGACGTTGTCGTAGAATAAGATTTTCTATGTGGTTTTGTGTGATTCAGTGTTGTTGAATGTAGATTGTGTGTCAAAAAAACAGGATTACATAGTAATAAGTATATGTAACTTTAGGGTCACTAGAAAACAAGATGAGTTTAAATAATTCTCGAAACGTAGTGTACTTCAAACACTATAAGTGAAGTGATTACTACATTTATTGTTGTCTAAAGTGGATAAACGCTTTAAGCAAACATATTGACAACAAATTTCACAGGAAAAAACTAGAGGAAATAGATATATAATGTCTTAGTATCGGTAACACATAACAAATCATTTCCTAGGATTTCGTGATATTTGAACTCTGTGGAGTTATTACCAAACTATTTATTTTAAAACCTGGCAAAATTAACGAAAACGTGAAAGCTGTTCCGAAATGTTCTGTACAAAGAAAATCCACAGTTATTTATCTGTGAGTTAATCCGCTATTCGATATCATAAATCGGTAGCACAAATGTACCAGTCTAGTTTTTTAATACGACTTTGGACTGTTCACCTATCAATGGAGGAGTGAGGAATTTTTAATCGAGCGAGGGATTCGATACTGGCGCTTTTACTATTAATCATTGGGCTGTGAATTACGTTGACATTTAACTAGTCTGTTGGATAGTAAACCTACGGGATAGCGCATCTCCTCTAAAAACATTGAAATTATACTTTTGACTCTGTTACATACTATTACCGAAGTTGAAAAATAAAAACATCCGCTTATTTTGATTAAGTTTTAATGTTGAATAACAACGTAATCTGTGCGGTACGACTGTCTCGTTCACTGCAATCCCTAAATAGTGACATCAGAAAAATATACTTGTGGCTGAGGTTGCCCTGAAACACTAGTCTACAGTGTACAGTGTCATGTGCTTGGTGCACCACAACGATTTACTGCCCCCGAGCGTTATAACCTTAGTTTTTAGACCATTAATGAGACAAATGCTGCATATTATCTACTTCAAGCTTGACCACCAAGAGCATAATGCCCTTCATGGTAAAATGAGAAAGCATGGAGTTTGTGGCCAAGGTTGCTCACTAGGCACTGAGTGATGTACACTGACAAAGTAAGCAACTTCAAAACCTGTTCGCCCACAGACAGTGACTATGACTACGGCCACCCACATGCGTTTTCTTCTTTATAACTTTCCAGGCCCCTCGAGATTCAAAGTAATCCGTCCAGCAAAACGTTGTGTGAGCACTAATAAAGCTTATGGCGGTTGCTTTGGCTGAATAATTTAAGTTCTATTAGCAATCACCTTGTAAAACATTTACTGAAGTTCTAGAGGTGGAATCCATAAATCTTAGAAGAAAATGTTATGTTTCACATTATCCATAAGCTTAGTGTATGCTATAATAAAAATGGGTTGAGTTACCAAAAATGTCAGCTTTTTTAATTTAACAACAGGACCAATGCGGTTACAGAAACGTCAGGTTTTCATCTTAAGTTTTTCGAGGTTCAGCAGCCGAACTCTAAAATGAGTTTGTTGTCAAATTGTAAAACAACAAGTATACTGACACATTGTAATAGACGTAAACAAACAGGCACTTTTAAAGTGAATCAATGCATTAATCCAATAATAGTAAACTTTCCCTTGGAAAAGATATGAAAATATTTATATTAAAAAAGTGAAACATTTTGAATTCAGGATTTCCTAAAAATTGTCGGTGGTTAAGAAAACACTATATGTCTTGAACATAACTATAGTAACTTAAGGTATGGATTTTACCCAATCTAAACAAAAGATTTTATTTTACCTTCCGTATTTTGAGTGAGAACATATAATAATTCTATTAGATGGTTGAATGATATTTTAAGAAGATTCTGTCGCATAATGCAAAAGTACATTTATTTATTTACATATTTATGGAAAACTTCTGCAAAATAAAATTAACATTCAGACTTTTAAAAGACTTCAAACTGAATGTTTTGTAGCTGAATGCTTTGTTTACTATGTAAAGAAACTTAAATGCCAGTCGCCTGAGGAAGGCAACATTTTACAGCAATAACAACCCCTATTAACACAATCATGTTAAGCTGAAGCAGAAGATCATCTAGCGCCTTCACAAAGTGATTATCCTGCTGAATATTTTAGCATAGTAAAACTTGTCGTTAGCCGGCAATAATATTTGTCATGGATTTTGAAATCTAGAACAAAACCTTCCTCTATACAGAAGGTTGTACATTTCATGATTGTTATTTTGTGTACAGAATAGTGGGTTAAATACAGTTTAAACATTAAAATTAACTAGTAATTTTAATGGGTTATTTAAAATAAGACTGGAAAGCTTTAAACATGTTTTTTTTTCTTGTAGAACATTAATTCGAGGTTCAATCTAAAAAAATTTAAGGGAAATACTAACAGAGAATGCTAGTCCAAACATAAATTCTGCTTTATAAATTGAATGTGGCAATAAAGTAGTTTCAAATCACAGTTAAGTGAGTTTCATTCAAGAACATGTTTTGAAATTTACGTAACAACGAAATGGCGCTCTTGCAAGAGGTTTCTCTACACAATTTATAATTAAAGAAAGTAAAACATCTGAAAGTTCATGAGAACCATTCATGAAGTTTCTTATAAAGTAAGCTGACATTAACAAGTTGAAGCGTAGTCATCAACTTAAAACGACAACTTTGTTTCTCCCTCTGGATGCAATGCGGAGTTCGTGATAACGTAACAGTTTTACAAAATGTCAAAGAAATTATATGTAAAAGATTATGTTATGGGAATTCAGGTCAGAATTATACTTCAATAATATTAGTCAAAAACAACCTAATAAATCCGCGGAGCTTCCGCGATTGTAGCTCGCACAAGGAAGTATAAAATAACAATTCAATTAAATTATTTTGATGAGCAGACATTATTTATGTTTTTAAAGTTATTAAATGGTTCCTATAAGCGTTTCAATGAACTACAAAACATTTCTGCATAACGTTTTACATATATGAGAGCATGCATACGTGGATCAATGACGCTTTAATCTACCTGATGTCAAATCTTGTCATAGAATTGAAATTAAAATTCAAATACATATAAAATTGCACTTATCATATATTACACTTACTGACATTTAAAACACAAAAATTACGATTAATGCTGGCCAGCTATTAGACTCCGACCAATCTAACAATCCTACCTCTGAATACTAATGTCACACATTAATCAATAGTTCACTAATATAACTGTAACTCACATTGCGAACTTGGTACTTGATTAATATATTGTTTGTCGTATGCAATATAAGATGGCTGCTGCTGGTTATTATTTATTTAAAATATGAAACGCCCTTAAGAAATGTATATGAAATTTCATTTGTGCATAACTTTTTAACAAATGAAGATTTTCAAAAACGGCTTAAAGCCTTGAAGTCGGTTGTAAAAAACTAGCTTATAATGATGTGTAACTAGCTTGTGTGTGATGTGTACTAGCTTGTAATGATGTGCTCACACCATCTTGAAATCTAAGTTTATATCCAATATGGCGGATCCAACATGGCGGTCCTTAATAAGTACCAAGATAAAGAATTAACCACCCAATAGTGATCGGTGTTCGTCCCGAGTCAATATTAAAAAGAAAAAGCATGTAAAAAAGTGCAGTGGAGTAACTTAAAAAAATCCAATGTCAATTATTATTTATGTAATTTTCTGGATTTTACTTTAATTAAACGACAAACAAGTAAAACCATAAAATACATTTCAATACCAACAAAAAGATTTATATAGTCGAAAATTCCGTCGGTGGGTGAGGAAAAATAGGCTATATATTTTTTTCTTTCTAAATAACTGAAAGTCGCATTTTAGCAGTTATAAAAGATTCCAGGATTTTTATTTGGAAAAATAGGTTATATTGAGAGAAATCTTATTTTTCTTTTTGTGAATTTTTATTTTTATTAAAAAATTAGTAGTTATTTATTACTGCAGAATGCAAAAAATGAGAAAACCTGTAAGTAAGAATGTAAAGTTATGAATAAGGGGTTTCATGTTTAGGACCTTCTCTTTAAATTATGTTGTTAGTAAAAATATAGTCTAATTATTGTTCTCAATAATCAAGCGAACAAAAATCTATTTTTATTGTTCTGGAAAAGCAATATCTATTAGCCTATTCTTCTGACCAAGCCTTTTGGGACATTAATATGTCATACTAAAACAGAAATAATTGTTAATATACTAAAGTTATTGTAACACACATTAATTTTGATATGGACATTTTTTTAATTTACGAAGAAAATTATTTTAATCAGTAATCTATATAATCGAAAAGAAATCTTTTCGAACCCAAATGCATATCGTACACATTGAAGGACCTTTACTGTAAGGTCGCTTTCTTTGTATTTGTGCCAGGCATGAAGCTCTGGAAAACGAAGGGTAAATCTGTATGTGATATCCTATTTAACATTGCGTATGATTTAAGTAGTTTTATGTTAGGGGAAAAGCTTCAGAAATGTTGAAGGGTAAAATCTTAAATACTTTTAATGAATGAAAATGATGTTTGAAAATTAACAATATCACTTCATGATTAAATATTATATCGTCTGTTGATTATACTGATAGTTATAATTTGTTCTATGCATGTTAATTAACCTAGTCGTAAAAGGGTAGTATTTTAATAACTGTATTATAGGCAACGAATTATCCAAACATTTTTGCCCAGGAAGTGTCAGGATGTTCACATTGTTGTAACTGTACGCGCATGCCGCCAGGGCAGCAAACCGTGTACTTACAGTGCTGCTAAGAGCCGTCCCGTGTAGGTTGTACTGCCCATTGTTTAGGAAACGGAGGTCTCACATATAGGCTCTGTGCTAATTATCTTTCTCTTTGTAAAGTAGCTTGGAAAAAAACTATTTGAAAAAAGAAAAAACATAGAGGCATGCTTTTTATTTTATTTTTAAAGAAAGCCATATTAGATAAATACTCAACGCTTATGTCACATCTTTCAACAAATTTTTATCACTGTTTTTGTTGCTCTACACATCAAACGAAATCCCTCATTTATCAACTAACATAAATTCTTCATAAATTGAATTTATTTGAGCACTTTTGTATAGCAGTAGTAACACAATTTAAAAGTGAGACAACCAATAATTTTATTAAATATATGTTTACTAACGTGTATATATACAGTATATAAAATTTCAATTTTGTTTATGAAACAAATATCATTTACATTAAAAGGTAATACAAACAGCTATAAATTGAGACGTAAGTGATATAACTCAAGTGTCGTTAACTTCGCACATTGAAAAGTTTGAACGCTTCATCAACTTGAGTTGACAACTTGAAATGTTCATTGTATTGACTTCGCCACCACGTGAATGTTTTGTCTGTTCATAATTAATTAACTTTCAATCTACTTTTGCTGACAGCCAAGGTTAAAAAGAAGTTTGTACTGAATCCACTTTTATTTAGATGAAAAAACTTTGCAGCAGGCCTGCAAACGTAGAGATGGTTTCAAGCGTTTCAATAAATAATTTAGACGAAGCCTCAAGTAAAATCAACAAACATTCTGTAATTAAACATGCTAAAACCATTCTCCATAAGGATAACGTGGGAAGTTGATTAACTTTGGAATAAAAAAGAAAAGTCGGTATAAATGTATTTATAAATATGAACGATTTTTGTTGCTACCCGAAGGCCCAGAAACATAAAGGTTTGACGGTCCTTACGTCTTGTCTTACCTTGGAGCCTACATCAATCACTTCTACCCTAAAGAAGGGATTCGCCAAAAAAAGAAGAAAAGTGTCCTATTTTCATTTAGATTAACTAAATTTTCCTCGAAAATAATCTAACCTATTTTAATATAAAACGGTCACTTAAAATAATTAACGATAAGTTTTGATTTTCCCTTAAATAGTTTCTAAATAATGTTTAAATATTACAAGTACAGGTACAGGAAAGGAAATTTTCCGATGTGCGCCTAAGGTTTATGTGTCAGGCCTACATCCAACACACTTTAACCTCACAAGAATACCAAATGTCACATGAAAAAAGCTACAAACGCTGGAAAAGCTATTTCTGTACAAGTGATGAATCATACTTTTCATCATAATCAAAAAATCATATTTGGTATAGCAACCACACCGGCCATCAGAACAGCTGCTCCAAATTGTAATAAACGGTATCAGGAAACTGACACATACTTTCTCCCTTCAAGTCATTTAAAACCAGAAAACATTTAAAGTAAAATAAAACAAATTAAAAATTAATTATCTTACAAATATATACCAAATTTTATCAAAATCGGTTAGTAAAAACTGAGATATCTGTTTTTGAATAATTGCCATAAGAATAACATTGGACAACGTACTGCATTTACCGCCAAACTAAAATATCAATTATCTTTGTAACCAGTTGACGTAGACTAATGATTCAAAATACTAGATTATTTAGTTTTTCAAGCCAAATTTAATGGTTGCAAGTATATTTTCTTTAAAAGTTACAAATTTTGTGAAATTTGAAAAATATGATTTTTTTTACACTTAAACCCCCATAACTTCTGAACCTGAATTTTTACAGACATGCGGGTGGTGTCATTTTATTTGTTATTCTAAGCACTAAAAACCATGCAATTTTCTATCAAAATCGATAGAGCCGTTTTTGAGAAATTTGGATTTTTGTCATTTTTTATGGGTTTTTATGGGGTAAATACCCTTAAAAATCAAAAATTCAAAAAAATGAAAAATACGCCTGGAGATACCACGGCTTTATACCTACATGCCAAATTTCATGAAAATCGGACCACTGGTGTCGTCTCTAGCTTTGTTTACATCCCCAATGGTAACAATCCCCAATTGTAACAATGGTACAAAGTAGAAACTTGATACTTCGTACCAAAATAGGTCCTATTAGTCAGCATATACGTACCAAGTTTGAAGTTGATATCTTTAGTAGTTCCAAAGTTATGCAAAATCATGTTAAAAACACATACAGACCGACAGACGGATAACCGAGCATTTTAAGTCCCATATTTATAGGAATTTTTTCTTAGTTTTGATGTAAGTAACCATATCCCGAAGTCCTGAAGGGTTTTTTATCAACACCCTGAATACTTGCTGACCCTTTCAATAAAAAAGATGCCTCGGAAATGTCCCTTAACCGTGGATCAAAAGGGATACAGCCTTTTGCAATCTTGGAGCTTTACAAATTTGAAGTTAGATCTTAGAAAAAATAACTTACTTTCTTGACATCAGCTGTCATCGAAAATAGCTGCGTACCTTACGGATTTGATGAAAGTTATAATGTACGTATTTAATAATTATAGCTAACATTTTTTTCGGTAACGTAAAAAAGTTAATATGAAAGTTTGAGCACAAAGTTATTTGTACTGGTGAGACATTATAACAGTCTGGTGGGAACAGTCTCTTAATCCCTCACTGGCATGCAATGTATAACCGAACCGTTTTTCAAAGGTCTCCCGAGTACTTTTAATCTGAGCTGTCTACTGCTATGATGTCATATATGCCACACAACCGCAGTGTATAATTATAATTAAAAGTTAGTATATGGAAATCAATGTAAATTTAAGTTACAATAAATATTCACTACCCAATATTCAAATTGTTCCATTGACAATACACATGTATGATTGTACACATTTTATGTGTGCTGGAGTGAAATTTATAACTTTGAAATAAAACAAAATATATTGATAGCAAATTTATTTCCAACCAAAAACAAAATCTCATCACTAATTGAACATTACACACAACAATTTATTTCCAAACATACTGCTAATTCAATTCTCAGAAATCATAATACTTTTTTAATGAATGCGCAAAATTTTGGATTTTGAAGACATAAGCTTAAGGGGATTGGGGGGGGGGGGGGGTC
Source organism: Flexamia atlantica (assembly GCA_035578135.1). Classification (NCBI taxonomy): domain Eukaryota; kingdom Metazoa; phylum Arthropoda; class Insecta; order Hemiptera; family Cicadellidae; genus Flexamia; species Flexamia atlantica. The sequence continues at coordinate 36,666,086 of JAQJVK010000002.1, read as the reverse complement.
TAGGTAATGTCATGTTACCCACTAGCAAATGTTATCGCTATTATCTTCAGGGCAGAGGATTACTTTAAACCATATTCTTGGATTCTTATAAATAATCAATATAAACTAAATAAAATAGTATAAGAAGGAGGAATATTGAAACCGTCTGTCTCTTGGGAACACCAAAGTGCAATCGAATCAAGAAACACCAACTAGTTGATCACATCTTTATCAACTTACTTTATACCTGACTCTTTACTTAACTTTTACTCCATCTTTAACATAGAATTCCTAAGGTCGTAAGTAAAGTTTTACTTTTCTCTGTTTAAAAGTACCAGTACTTCATTAATATATCATATCTGCTATAGCTAAAAATATACTCATACAAATGGTTTTAACTTAAAAAATATGTGCATGAAACATGGAAGAAAAATAGAGGGTTAGCTCGAAAGTTATAAGAGTTGGCCTCAACGTCTTCACAACTCAATGCGAAAAACCAATCAAGTAAACTGGATTGGGAAATTCACACATTTATCTATTGTTAAAATAATATATAACCCAGCAAAACGTTTACCCAGAGGGGAGCATACAGTTTTATATCAAGTCTAAAATATCCACAAGTAGGCTGAAGAATTACTAGAGTAGCTATTTTAACCGGAGGAGGATCGATCAAACGTGACCTCGGCCTTGACCTTGACCCGTGACTCGGTCAATGGCTGCAGCTTGGGGTTCGTGGCGTTCACAAACCTCTTGCTACTGTTACTCCCTCACCTAGGGTAAATAAATATATACTTTTAATATGTGATTAGGTTTTTATTCATTATCAAGAAAGCTAGGCGATCACTTAAGTTAATTGAACTGCATGACTTCGTGGAGTTAACATTTTTCACTGACACACTTGTCTTCAAAGAGATAAATTGAAAGTTTCTATAAATAATAAGGATCATTACATCAATATGCCGTTTACCATGCCAACCTAGATTCGCAGAGCGCTTACAACGTAATTCGTGAAAAATATTATGAAAGTATTAATAAACCTTTAATACTTTCAGCTCAAAATTTAATATTATTGTAAACGCGATAACCCTTGTTATTGGCGGGATTTCCTCACATTCACAGTGATGAAACGGGCTACTATGCAGTGTGACAATACTTTGCGGTCCCTTGGACGGCGTCTGAAGGTGGTTTTATTTACATTTATCCCATGGATATTTTCTTTATGGGAAAAGTTAATATATAAAATTAATGACCCTTTCAAGATACACTGGGCTAATTGTTAGGCATCTATTTTTTATAAATATATTAATAACAGACAAACTTAAAAAAATGTCCGTGATGTTTGAAAAACAGTTTGAAAAATTCATGTCTCATGACAACCATTAAAGAATTTCAGGCTGTTGGTTCATAAAAGCATATAAATAAATACACTTAAAATTTGGTTGCTTGACGTAGGGCAGTGTATATTGAAAGTTTTAGATGCAGGATATGAATTCAAAGAAGAAAAATAATAATTTCCAGCTTTTTTTACCTCTAGGATTACTCTGTTAAACTCATGTTTTTTTTACTAAGAAATAACACATCATCGTACACAAAAAACAAACAAATACAAATACAAACACAAACAACCAAATACAAAAAAAAAATGCAAATTAGTATATTTCGCAATAAGGGCCGAAAATGAGGTTTTGCAGGCTCGAGATCGTGTTTCAAATTCGAGACGAAGTCGAGAATTTGAAACGATTGAGAGCTGCAAAACCCTTTCGGCCGAGGTGCGAACGCTATTTTTCACCACACTACACAATGAAATATAGCCAAAATAATTAAAAAACTGATTATTATTTGACTCACTTGAAAACAAAACACAGGTATGAAAATCATACGATCGCAACTATCCTGTCTTGAATGTCGTATAATTTTGTGATGTTCAGACATTGTTTCAAGCAAATAAACGATCAGCTGACTTTCGGCCAAAGGGCCCCAAACGTTTTCGGTCCTATGGCGGCAAACAGTGTGTTTCGGTCCGCGTTTGACGTTTGTAAAACAGGTGATTTCGTCGTAGTGTGGTGAAAATCAAATATTTAGCATACATGCGTATCATGTTCTTAACAATTACAGCGTTTGTAAAGTTTTATTCTTGAGTTATGTAGCTAAGGTTTATTTTTAATTAGGATCAAATCCTTTCTACATCAGTTAAAGTAGGACGTAGAAAGATGAATTACATGTTCATATTTCAACTCAAAGTTATATAAAATAAAGTTTTTAAACAAAAAATAATAGTTTAAATGCGTTTAGAAAGCTTTCAAAGATTAAGTTATTTATGAGTTATATAATTTTCTTTAATCACCTACGTATTTAGTCGCAAAGCTAAAGCCGATTAGGCACGGCTAAAAATAGACAGAGAGGTAGGAAGAGTGAGAGATGCAAGTGAGAGAGGTTCCATTTATCGTTAAGAGCTATAACCATCCCGCTCACAGCTCTCGCCGCTTTCGAGAGACGAGCGGTTGAAATACCGTGCATTATTCTTTAACGTTAGTCTTTTTCAATGAAACTCCTAATATGAACTGTATTCATTATTTAAAAAAAAATTATTTATTTCTATTTCCGTCCAAGTCAAAACTAAAACAAAACAAGTTGAAATGCATCTAATCAGTTTATCGCTACACAATTAATTTGTAGGTGCAGCGTGATAATCTTTTTTTGTGTCCAAAAAAGTAGAAGGATTTCATGCATAGTAACATTGACATTACCCTTGTAAATAGATAATCAATAGTAAACGTTTTATGATCTTTCAACAGCTTCCCCTAAGATGAAGTTTAAGTTAAAATTGAACTTTGGTCTATGCAATAAATCTTTATAACTTTATTATTATTACTAGAAGCCTCTGGATCGTTAAACAACATTATTTAATATTTAATCTTACCTTACGATCCAATATTTGTATAAAAGGGGAAACCTAGGTTTCAGCACCGCAATGCCATCATATATATATAACAATTGCCAAAATATATATAACAAAAATGGGACTGATGATGGCATTGCGGTGCTGAAACCTAGGTTTCCCCTTTTATACAAATATTGGATCGTAAGGTAAGATTAAATATTAAATAACTTTATAACTTGTTATGTTTATAGTAATAAATTGTGCCAAGCTTTCCTTTAAACTAAACTTTTATTCTGTCTGTAATTTATAACGAAGTAAAGAATATTATTGTACTTGAAGAAGTAATCCAGCACGGATGTTTGCAAGGGACATTATTCCGCAGTCACCCTTTCACGTCGCCTCGGGTGATGACTAGTACAGTTATAATGACTGTATGAGCCACGCACAAAACCTGCTTATGCCATTAGCGTTATTAGGGGTAATGTGCGACGCTGCATAGAGAACACTGACGGCCTCATGCTATTGAGCGGTTCTCTGGATTCCTTATGGAAGGAATCATAGGGAAAATACAGGAATGCTAAAGATTATGGCTATTTTATTCATCAACAAAAACGGTCCACACTTATCCACTTAACTAGACAGGTGTACTTCGGCTCGTTTCTTGTAGAGTTGCGGCGTGCTCACAGAGCTAACTGCTGTTGGATAATCGTCGTGGATTCTCTCGAGACGAAATCGATGGAGATTTAAACTTCAGAACCGGTTTAGACATTAAGTTATGTTGGTACTTTTTTCAACACTTGATTTCTTAGATCTATAACTGAAAATGAAGAACGTATAAATAATTTAGAATGATCTTAATTTTCTTTTTGTAAACTAAAAAAAAACTAATTATATTGTTACGATTTTCAATAACATCTTTATATTTACCAACTTACTAAAATTATAAAAATATGGCTCTCATGTATTTTTTATGGGCGAATCTGAAGAGAAAAGTTACGATTTGAATAGCGATAACGAAATAAGTAGATATATAATATTAGGTATGAGTTAAGCTGTCACGAAAATGGAGAAGGCACTGAAATATAGAACAAAATCTGCAATGCCTACTTGTACGGGTCTACCTGCTCACTCGTGGATAAAAAGGGATTTCTCGACAAGTGTGTATAAACTTGGTTGAAGCCATTACGGTCCAATGAAATTTAAAACGTACATAGGTTCAACTGTATTTACAACCGAACCAAGGAAAGTCCGCTTCGAGTCGTCCAAAGACGTTAATAATTTAAATTAATTAATTATACTAAGACTTTAAAAGGCAAATATAGGTCTTAGCAACAAAATATCTGCGATTAATTAACAATTTAACTGCCTCTAAATAAACATGGACCAGAATCATTAATATTACCAACAATTTGTGAATAGTAGAGTAGTTAAAACAGTCGTATTTTCTTAATCACTGTGGTTTAGAAAACATTTAATACAAGCAACAGAAAAACTGTTAATCAATTCCCTGGAGAAAGTATGAGAGCTTCATTAACTGAGCGACATCTTCTCTCTCGAACAAAGGTGAGCTCCAGGAAGTGCAGCCCAGAGGCGGTCTTTATAGTTCCCTAGGGAGTCACGGGATAAAGAAATCTCCCGGGACTGAAAAGGCCAGACTGAACCAGCACTGAAGTTACGATTGCTCTGGAAATTCAATTAATAAAAATTCTACTTATACGAAGATTTCTTGGATTTACGATAATCGGTATATAAGTACGTTAGATAAGTTTTGATTAGAAATAAAAACTTTCCCAATTTTAAAATGTTCTTACAGAACTTAAAACATACAGGCATATCGTTACATGCATAACATACAGTACTGTCGTAAATCAATTAGGGTATATTAAAAGACTATTGGGATATTAATGAATTTTACACACGAGTCATTATGACGACTTGAAACCAGATTTTCTATTGATAAGCGTCTGATTCATTGTGTACACTCTGAAATGTTCACCAAAATATATAAAGCTGTTTCACAAGAATTTGATTTTTTTTATTTTAGAGTTTTAGGGCCAATTAATCCTCAAAAATATCAAACCATGAAAATTAGCAAACGACTAGAGATAATAAGGTTTAGTACATATAAGCCAAAAAATATTAGCGAGCAAGGCTTGGTCCAACAGGTAGTAAAAACGGAACTTTGGAATAATCTCGTATATATCATTGGGGTATTATAAATAAAAAAACGACTCCATTGTAACCTTGGTTTAAAAATAATTCAATATTTTTCAGAGTTATTTCAGAGCTGCTAGATGATTCTGAAAAGTATAGCAGGAAAAGGGGTTCTGTTGTTTTTGTGAAAGAAGGAAAAGGAAATAAATTAATTTTGATTTGACCTCATTTGTCTCATTAAGAAAACTGGGAGCAAATATTTACAAGCTTCTAAAAATTCAACGTCTCTCAAAACCAAATCTTCCTTAAAACCTCTCCTCAAAACGTGTTATTTATAAGTTCAGATTTTTCAATTAGAATAAATCGAAGATGTTACGAGAGTGAGAGAGAAGAATTTGTATTTGAAATAAAATAGGTTGATTAAAATAGGTTGATTAAAATAGGTTTGATTCACAAATAAATTTGAGTTCCTCTTTGTATTTACTTTAATTTTCATAACCAAAGATATGTATCTCGACATGTATAAGAAATTCGGAAAAGAAAAAAATTACTAATAAATCCAAAAAAGATGATTTATTATCTTGATTTTTTCTTTTTAAATTCTTTGTTACTGTAAAGTTTGTAGTATGACAGAAAAAAGAACCAAATGGGATTTTCTGTAGACCTTACAATTAGACATAATATAAACGAATCGTGGAATTTAAAAATATATTTCTTCTGTCTTACAACCAGCGATTGATTAATGCTATCGTTGTTGAACGTAGGAGCTATTTACACTTAACTAACTTGAGATGGGTGTTATAACACCTGTTCTGTGTTTAAACTAAGTTAGACATTCAAACTAAGTTAAATAAGCAGTATTCATTACCAACACTTTGTTGTAAGGGCCAACATCATCTTCCTAAACAAACGCCTATGATAATTTTTAAAGTAGGTTCCTATTTAATTTTTAGTACCTTTTGTCAAGAGAATTAAATCAGATTAATGTGAGTTTTATGTAACAACTCCTACAAGCAAAACCCATATCAAGCTACTGAAAAAGACATTAAAATTGAACTCTGTGTATCATATGGGTAAAAATGTATCAAACTGAAATTAATTAATTTTAACAATCACACATTTTTGGTAAAAAAAAAACATAAAATTGTTGACGTAAAACTGCATTTTTATAGCGGAGTTCTTCACCAAGCTAAAGGCAAAAAGATATTACTGAATTCCATACGTAAGCAGAATGTGGATTGGATTTGCGAGTGTCTTCTATTCAGAAATCTCCAATTTCTCGCCGCTTTGCGTAGTGGAACTTTAATAGAATCAGTAAACAAAGGAATTTTGTTGGTTGTTCACTTGGGAAAAAAGAGCTGTGAACATTACTTCTACAAACTCTCTCTGCTTATTGAATGAAATAATAGCTTTACAAAATCTGGTAGAGTTGTTTCTTACCTTTTTTATTTATTAAAATTAAAGATCGTATTGTGTATTGTGTTCCACTTATTTAGGATTTGACAATGTGGTAAACGAAGAGTAATAAGTTTTACCACAATGACAACAGACGCCATTTAAGGAGCAGGAAATTGCACTGTTTCACAAAAAAATTAGAACAGTACAAAATACAATGAGTTCAAGAAATGTACTGGTTTCTTTTTCTTTTTTTATAATAATTTTTAAGCTCAATTTATTAACAAATCAGAATTGAGTACGTTTAAAAACCCTCTCAATATATTCTGCACTTAGCGGTGGTTTCAACATTAAATTGCACCATTTAATTTCCGGTAGCGTCTTTTATGTTTGGTGAGAGCATATGTTATGTCATGGAACTAACGGAGAAATAGTATTTATAAGCAATATTGCAATTCCAATAAAAATCTTTAATAAAATCAGAATGCAATGTGGGACGTAGCTTTTTGTAGGTTAAACAATTGAATTGTAGGCAAGATTAAAACTAATTGAAACTAATTCAGAACGCCTCTAACGATAACGAAATCAATTCCCTGATGGAAACTATACTGTACTGTTATCTTTAGTGGCTTGGATCTTTTCATTGTCTTCTTATCAGTGACGGAACTGAGGCCCTATGGATCACTGATAAGACGCCGGTAGTTCTACTCCAGATCAGCTGTTGTGATAACATTGACAACACGCGGCTGAGAGAGCGTGTTGCGATCCACCCACAACAATAGAGGTTTCACAACAACTGAGGTCAGACACCTACGGAGCGGCCGCGTGAATACGTAATGAGGTCCGAAACCGGACCCAGTCTACTTCTGAGCTGCCTGCACCACAGTGGGATGACTGACAGAGCTGGTATGATTTGCATCTTGAAATGTCAAGTGCGAAGGTGTAAGCAGAGTATGTTAAACCCTTTGTATAATTCTGGTTAGCAAAGTAAGCACAGCCAACAAATAAGAATAAAGGAAATGGAAATAACAGTTGAAATGCTGAAACAATTATAATATATTTTAGCTGGATATGATACAATTAAAAGGATACCAAAATTTTAGGTTTACTGAAAAATAGTGGCTTAAAGGGTACTCTCCTGATAAAGAAATGCCAGGAATATAATATTCAAATAAATGGTGAAACATTACAATCACATGAAGTATTTCAATGAAATAAACAAAATTGAAATAATTAACTTCAGGATGCAGTTTAAAGTCTTGCTTCGACTATAATAGAGCGACTAGACATATCCTTAAACATTTTGATTAAGTAAATGAACACGCCTTTTTCCGAAGCTGATGTGGATTAAGAACGGAGTACATATATGGACTTAGAAAATAGTCTAGCTGCAATAATTGGAATATTAGCAAGTGTTAATTACTTCCCGAAAGACCTTTAAAGAATTTTCTCAAACATTTAAAGTAATTATTATGATTAAAGTTTAGACAAGGTTGACAGGATAGTGATTATTTTTGTAAATCAACTTGTATTTGTGTTATCGGGAATTTGACGGAGAGAGCGCAACTTTGTATAAATGTCAATGGCGGATTGTTTGGACACATAATGTGAACTGAATATGATCAAACTTAAATAATAGGGTGTATAAAATGTAAAGATTAACAAAACAATACTCATTTCATCTTTATATGTGTTTTACTCAATCTTAAAAAAAAAACACCCTGTATTTGGATTTAAGTATTTGGAAAAATAAAGAGTATTACAGTATTATTAATCCTCTGCCTATAATAATCACACGATGCCAATACATTAGGAGGAAAACAGTTATAAGCAATATTATGATTTTAGTATGGAAATCGATTAGAAGAGTATTTTAGCGCAATGTTGTATTTACAGGTAGTTTTAAATATTTATATTACATTTACCTCTTTGAAAACTCTAGAAGATTTATGTGTTCTCTGAAAGCCCTTGACATTGTCCATGTACTTTATGAGGGATTTAAGTCAGCGCCTGTAGCCAGGAACCCTTGGGACACCCTTAAAGTAGTGTTTCCTAACCTTTTGGCGCTCACATACCACCAATATAAGTACCACCAACATTTTCAATATGTTGGCGTACCATCGCAAGGACCCTCCCCCCACGGCTGAGGGATCCCCTCCAAAATTGCTTATAGTTATCCTTTGGTGGTTTTGTTTTTGACACTTAAATTAATTATATTTCTCCTGCCGATGTACATTTTAGCGAATTTCCTTAAAGGAATAAGTTATTACGGTAGTACTCATGGTAAGACCTAAGTCCGAGACCATGTTAACTTTTCATTTTGGGGTCCCCAGAAGCAAAAAACACCATTCGTTCGAATATATATATATATATATATATATATATATATATATATATATATGTCTGTTAACACGATAGCGGCCGTAAATATGATCGGTACACTTTACACGTTTGTACCAAATGTGTAAGGTGGTAATCACTCGGACGAGTTCGTGAACCAGCCCGATCGGACCACTGGAAGGGGGGGTAAAGGGGGATAAACTCCCCCAAAAATTGGGTTTTTGAGTTTTTTACATAGAAAAATAAAAGATATCAAATTTTTGTTGGCACCATTGAATTCAGCTCAAAAAAACAAACAATTTAGTATCTTGAATCACCGCTCTATGTCCATTGGTTACCGAGATATTAAAAGTGGTAAACACAGTACGTTGTCTCAATGTTAACCTTATGGGAAATAAGTAAAATTCTATATCTCGCTTATTTCTCAACATATCTTGATAAAATTTGGTAAATGGCTTCTTCTAGTTCAAATCTACTAAATATTGAATTAAAACCAACCAGTTTAAAAATACCTGTAGCAGCAAACCTGCATACTCATTCCCCATGTTATTCTTATGGAGCTTACAAAAAACACGTCAAATCTCGCTATGTTGGATTAAAATATGTTGTTTTGAGTTTGAAATTCGCTGAGTATGCAGGTCTGCTGCAACGGGGGTATTTAGATCGTATTTTGATTATAAGGACATATTGACAAATTATATGCTCCTCTCAGCTCTGCTCAATAATTTTACAGTCAATTTGGCAAAAGAAACTGAATGAATTTGAATATGAATTTCGTAATGTGGAAAAATGTCTAGGTATACAGAGAAAAATAATCTCTGTCTGTTATTTGGAATTTTACATATTTCTCATATTTTATATTGAACAATTAGCATAAATAAACAATTCAAAGACATTCAAAGTGTACTGTATTTTCACCAATGATCTTATATTTAAGTACATTATAAAAAGATTATCCGACAGATCGACATAATTAAACTGTGTGTTCAAAATATAAAATACGTTTGATTAGTAAATCGTGCAACTAAAAACTGTAGTAATACCACCGAGTTAACTAGTAGTATTTTTCTTTTTTTAATGAAAAGAACATTTTTTAATGCCAATATGTTTTAAAAGAATTGTTTTTAAAATGAAAGACTAACCAAAGTTCCTAAAAAAAGGTACGAAATTAGCATGTTATGACCAAAACAGATACTGAAAAAGTTAATAAAGTTCAGGCATTAAGGGCGACTTTACTGTTCGACGGGACAGCGTTCGTTCTTAAACTTAGTATTTTACTTTGTACTGCTTCTTCTATCTCTTGCCTACCACCAGTATTATTAATCCTGGTACGCGTACCAACGGTACCAACGGTAATAGTGGTACGCGTACCAACGGTTGAGAAACACTGCCTTAATTGGAAAATTCAAATAACATTGAGAGCAAATGAAAAAAATTAACAACTCTACGTAAAACAAGCAAACACCTAACTCCGAATACATCACTAAAAACAATAATTTAGACAGAAAATAAAAACGCATGATTTGCTCGTGTAGTTTACATTTAAAATCGATTGTCCAGCAGCCAGAAATCATATCTTGATCTGACCCTACAAACATGACCTTGTTCATGACTTGTTGTAAAGGAAATATAGGACAGCGGTGTTATATAAATAGTGCATATCGGAAAACAATGAAACCAATCCAGTTCCCCGAACATGCGATACATCTGGTTACGAATGAGATCAATGCTAGCTTTGCAATATTAAACTTTACTAGAGTGACCTGTTTTTCTAGTGTGGCCAATATTTTTAAGCTTTTACGTAGTTTATGTTATCCACATATTAACGGCCCGCAGATGTGGGACAAATCATTCTTATGAAATGTTACACAACACAATGCTTATGTTAAATTTTTTTGCACACTTAAGAACTCTCATATTTAAAATTTTCAAAACCCTCGGGTGACTTTTCAACAATCCATACAATTTTATCGTACTGTAAAATTAAACAAGCTCGAAGAACAGGAAGTATTGTATCCCTCTCAGGGCAAGATCAAAGATCATAAATAAAGATGAAGATCTTTTTGTTCAAGGCCGATTTATTTCTAATTTTTACAACGGGTTTCTTTGTTCACGTTTTCTACTACAGTAGTACCTGACGTATTCGAAATTCAGGGGACAGCCAGTTTATTCCGAACCATAGGAAGTTTAAAACTTAAAGGGTTTGAATTATGTAGGTTATTGTGATTCGAATGGAGGTTTGTCTGCTTACAAGACGTTCAACGTTGCAAAGACAACTTGCCAATCCATCCAGAGTGCAGAATAGCACTAATTTATGATCCAACATCAGGTTTTGGTTTTTTGAGCTTATTCTGAGGTTGTCTCAGTTCGAAGTGTAGAGGTTGATTTCGGATAAATCGTATCGAATTGCAACAACAAATTTAGAATTATAGAGATTCGATTAGACAAATATTCCAGTTTCAGAAGCTAAACTATGCATTAGAACATTTTAAATTATAAGTCTATTATTTGCCGAAAATGTGAGCTTTTTTTAGGGGAGCAGAGAAAATATACTAATTATAGAGGTTTTCGAATATCGAGGTTCGAAATTGTTCTGCTGTACAATTGGAAGTGAAATGCATGAGATATGAGGAAATATGACATTTAAAACTAAATAAGAAAGAGTAAATAATTTCAAAGCTTTGAAGGTTGGAGCTTCATGGTGAAAATAGTAAATTACGTTACTAGCTCCGTAAGTACTGTTTTACCGAGCGAGTTTGATAGTTTCCCCGCGAGACGCCAGGCGAGTGCACGATTTTCATACGAGTATGGTAAAACTTACCGCGCGTGTGACGTATAGTCCAGGCAATGAATGCTCAAAAAGAGGTATAGAGGGAATTGCATGGATCACAATTTTTGACTTTATAACTTTGTTTGGACTAGTTAGGAGTAAAACATATCAAAAGTCCCCGCCCTTAGCCCTTAAGCCGGCTGGGCTGGAAGGGCCCAAAGGTACATTTTTTTGGTTTTCCTAAATATCTTGAAAACTATCAACTTTTAGTATTCCCTATTAAATTTGAAAATTAAAGAAAATTAAATTTCCTGTAAGAAAAATGTATAATATGTCTACTTTGGTCCAACCGTTCACAAGGTTAGCACTAATTTTGTTAATATTAAAAAAAAAACCTTCCATAAGAAATACATGTAAATTTGTGGGTAATATAGATGCCCGTTTGGTCAACGTTTTTTTCACCTAATGGAAAATGAACAGCATTCAGGAAATATTGAAAAAATTTCCAGTAATTTGACACCTCAATCATAAAAATTGGTCTAAAAATAAGGCGTTGGCGAGCTCACAAAATACGTTATTTTTCAATGAATTATAACAAATTGTAATCATTCCTTGAAAAATAACGTTTTTTGTGAGCTCGCCAACGCCTTAATTTTAGACCAATTTTTATGATTGAGGTGTCAAATTACTGGAAATTTTGTCAATATTTTCTGAATGCTGTTCATTTTCCTCTAGGTGAAGAAATCATTACCCAATCGGGCATCTATGTTACCCACAAATTTACATGTATTTCTTAAGGAAGGGACATTTAAAAAAATATTAATAAAATTAGTGCTTACCTTGTAAACGGTTGGACCAAAGTAGACACATTATGTATTTTTCTTGCAGGAAATGTAATTTTCTTTAATTTTCAAATTTAATAGGGAATACTTAAAGCTGATGGTTTTCAAGATATTAAGGAAAAACCAAAAAATTGTACCTTTTACACCTTAAAGCCCAGCCGGCTCAAGGGCTAAGGGCAGGGACTTTTGATATGTTTTACTCCTAACTAGTCCAATTAAAAAGTCAAAAATTGTGATCCATGAAATTCCCTCTATAACCTTTCGTTGCCTGGACTAGTAAGGTACATCTTACTGCTCAGAAAAAAGTTTAATCATAACGTATTCCTTGCATAAACTATTACGTTTCCAATTCTTCAAACCTATAATGAACAAAGAAACATTTGCTATTGCCGCCAGTACTGCTACTACATTCCTCTGAAGTAATTAATAAACTTGCATTAAGCGTCGGTTTACTGCAATCAGCTGATTGTTTGATTGTTGACTTCCATTATTACCGTTTCCCTAGTGCACGGTATATTTACCGTGCATTAATCAGCAAAGAGTAACTTTCCAGCCAAGAGTAAGGCAAGGAAAACAGATTCTTCTGTGGTATAACGTAAACAGACTTATATAGGTGATGTTATTCATTTAATAAAATAATGCTATCTAAAAAAATGCAACATTGTCTATGTTAATAGTGAATACGAGAAAGCTAATTGAATAGGTCGACTTTTTATGTGAAACACTTCCCAAGGCAAACGAGAGTTCTCTGTACATTCAGATAAAATAAAAGCAAAGGAGTTCTCATGTTTACATTAGATATTTCCGACCTCAGCCCATTGTTTATTCACCAGCCTCCGCAAGGACCCGGTAGTTAGTTTATTTCTCATTTCCGTCCCCAGCTTGTGGTTCGTAGAATAGTAGTTTTATAATGATCTACACAATAAAGTGAAAACTAACTTGTTATATGCAAATTAAATTTGTCATTGTTGCATAAGTTGTTTACAGAAACATGTCTCTATGTAAGTATTACTCTAGCGAAATCCTTGATTCCAACCAGGGTCAACAACTGGATATGGTTTTTAATCAGTGTGGAAGACTACCTACTTATTTTTGTTGGTGTTAAGGCCTTTTCACACTGGCATCCTGGCCGTCCGGTAGATTTTTGAAAAAATAAATCGCTGCCCATGCTATCAAATGAGACTGTTCACATTGCGCGTCCTAGCGCATGCGCAATGAACACATCAGAACCACGTGCTCCAGCCCTTGTCTGCGAAACCCCACGTCATCTGCTCTTCAAAACCTGAGAAGCTGAGTAAAAAAAATAGCAAATGTAAAAAATTCTAATAACTTAATTTAAAATTGTTTTTGATAATTATAATTTATATAGGACATTGTGTCGTACTTTTTTAATTTACATAAAATTACATTGCTTTATTATTTACATATTAGCATTATGGTATCTCATGGGAAACTTGTATCTTCCAATATATATATATATATATATATTTCGAACATTGACAGTTGTCTTAAAAAAATCATTGTTATGGTCTAAATAGAGTGGTACCATTATGTGGGATGCTAGATTATGCGTTTTCACCTACACTTAACAATGAATTAGGCTTGAGGAACTTTAATTCAACTAGTTATCATATGATTTTTAAGACATGTTTGCTTAACTACACTGAGTGCGTGAGTGTGTTTGCTTAACTACACTGTCCTCTTGAGAGAAAGTGGACGTTTGGATCTTTGCTGTTGTGTGAAAGGGACGCGTCCCGTATGTCCCGGACGTCTAGGGTGCCAGTGCAAAGGCCTTTTAACACGATTCATCTCACAATAATCTAATAGTTAGACAAAAGATTAACTATTGTATTTAATGTCTGCAATACTTATTTAATTAATCTAAAGGCTTGTGAGTCAATTGGTTTTTATTTTTTTTATTTATTGTTGATTTTTCCTCGAACTTGAACTTGCTCACCCTACTGGACCATACCTGATATTTCATAGGTTGATTGGCTAAGCACTCGAGTAATATTCCTTAGCTAAAAAAGGGTCTACAGACTACGTCGCATTGGGTTTAAAATATTAAGTTACAACATGGTAAAAAATTGAAAAAATACTGTAAACAAATGTCGAGCGAAATCTTATGTCCATAGCAAACTGATTTATTGAAGTGGTAAACATTTTTGATAAATTTAAGATTTAAATCTGTGAAAATAATGGGTCCAATATCTAGTTGACATAGAGGTGCCCTATCTTGTGGAATTTATTTACCGAATTAAATTAATTTCACTCTTAATCGAAAGGCCAACTCGACTAAGCAATAAACAATGCGTGTAAGACTACATAGAACCAACAAAAAACATTTATTGATAGTTCTACAGATTAAACGATTTGAGAATGAATGTTCACGTTCATTTGAATAAGAATGGAAAGTTTCACGGATGAGGTCAACCACCTTGTGAGAATCCACGTGAATGAATAAATAACTGGAGAAGCCTTCCAGCCACGCGACACGCTGATCGACTCGGAAAAAACATCCTTAGGTTCTATGTAACATGATACGCAGTAATATGAGAGAAAATACATTTTCTTACATGAATATACAATTCTACTATACATTATTTTAAATCCATGAAATATTCTTTAAAAAAACCGCTTCTTTATAGTCCTGTTAAATTATTTTTCATCAGTATTAGGTACGGCATCACTATTTTGCTGAGTTAGGCCTAAATACAAAACCCACTACTCTAATACCTTTTTGATAGTTAAAGAATATTCCGTAGGAATGAAAATCGTCTTCAGTATTGAGAATTTGGGGATTTATCGGTGTGACAGTTTATTCAGGAAACATTTAAACTAAAAATGCTGTTAATTTTAAACATTGGTTTTCCTTATATTTTTTTTTATTTTTTATTTTTTTTTTTTTTGGGTAGGAGGTGGAATGCGTTTACGCACACTGAGGGGCTCGTTGTCCCCTCAGTAGTGTCGGACTCCCACGAGCTCGATGTCCCGTGAACTACCGACTAAACCACCTCCCTCGGCACCGAGGACACTAGCCTGGAACTGTTTCACACATTACTTTAGGCTAGGCCTTTGATATTACGCCGCTAGGGCAACCTCCGTGGGGAAATGCTGAGGATTAAGGCCGATCGAGGTCGACCTTTTTCGCCCGAAGAATGGCCTGGACGTAGTGCTGGACACAGTTCCAGTTGCCCTCTCCCTGGAGCATAGCTCCGACGATGTTGTTTGGGCTGACGATCACGCCGATCTCAAATGAAAGTGAGGCTCGGCGGACGTGCCAACGGTCGCACTGAAAGAAGGTGTGCTCGGACGTATCTGGGATGCCGGGGCAATACAGACAGTCCGGGCTGGCGACTTTGCCCATCCGGGCAAGCCGGTCTCGGAAGACTCGCTTCTCGAGTGCGTGAACCCATACCTCCGCCCCGTACAGCAAGACTGACTGGACGGCAGTCATGAGCAGACGGCGCTTGCAGGAACGAGGACCGCCGACATTGGGCATAAGCCTACCAAGGGCAGCGACACCCTTAGCGGCTTTGTCGGCAGCGCGCTGGATCTGCTCGCCGAAAGACAGTCTGCTGTCGACCATGACTCCCAGGTACTTTGCAGCAGGCTTAGTCTCGAGTGTGACGTCACCTATCTGCACCGGGAACACGGTGTTAATCCTCTTTTTGGTGAGGACGACGATCTCCGTCTTACTGATAGCCAGGGACAAGCCGTGATCTCGCATCCACCCGTTGACCTTGGCCATTACAACGCTGAGCCTCAGTTTTGCCTGCTCGACGTTCCTCGCAGCGATCAAGGCAGCGACGTCGTCAGCATAGCCAACGAGGCGGGTCTCATCGGGCATGTCTAGCCTCAGCAAGCTGTCGTAGGACACGTTCCAGAGATCTGGTCCGAGAATGGACCCCTGCGCAGCCCCGGAAGTGATGGGAATGCGCCGCTGACCTTCGGTCGTGTCGTACAACAGAACGCGGTCTGACAAATACGCTTCTATCATACGCAGGAGGTAGGAGGGAACTTGGAACGTATGCTCAAGCGCCCACAGCATATCGCTCCACCTGGCGGAGTTAAAAGCGTTCTTCACGTCGAGCGTGACGAGAAGGACCACGCGGCGCGACCAATGGTTGTGATCCTCCGCCCTCCGCACTGCCTCAACTACCTCCTGAATAGCGTCGATGGTAGAGCGGCCGGATCTGAAGCCGTACTGCTGCGGGGACAAGTCCCCCGCAGAGACGATGGCCTCGGTCAGCCTGACGCGCAGGAGCTTCTCAAGCACTTTCCCGGCCGTGTCGAGCATACACAGGGGTCGGAAAGAAGAAGGGGTCCCCGGTGTGCTCTTCGCCTTCGGGATAAGAACAAGGCGGGCAACCTTCCACGAAGAAAAGAAAACGCCTTCCGCCAGACACGCGTTGAACATATCGAGCAGAAGCCTTGGATTCACCTCCGCAGCGAGCTTGAGCACCTCCGCTGGGTTTCCTTATATTGCCATTTGTACCACTCAAAACTATCTTTCATGCCTTCAGATGTTTAGGTACAGTAGCGTAAATATTATAATTTTCATAAACCAAAACTTCCTATTAAATCAATAATTGAAAATAAATCTATGTAGCACATACATTAACATTTAAAATTACAATGAGTCATAAATTCTTCTTTTAGCCAATGACTTAAAAACCGGGAAAACTTAGGCCCTGCTGTAAATATTTTATTCATATTCAAGGATTTTAACGAACAGACTTTAGAATAGTGGTGCAGTATTGCTTTTTTCTAACAATTAGATAAAAACTAAGCTAAATACTTATAAAAAAATAATTCGGTACTATTTTTTATAATTATATTTCGCTATACAAATGCTGTACCAACTATTGTGCGATATTGAGGTTTCAGGTTACAGTAGCCTACCTTATGATAAATTGAAAGACCATCTACAGCACATGCTTCACCTCATTACCTGAAAACACAGTATGAGTTAGTTTATGACTTGCATACAAAGCCATAAAATTTATTTTAACTGTAAATGAAAAATAATATTTATGCTTGCTGGAATTAAATAAGGTCATACTTTTCAGAGGGACTGGAATATGTTTTAAAATGAGATTTCTTTTGCTTTCTAATTAAAATTCATTACTGTACATTGTTGACATTGGGCCGACACCTTAAGATTCAAGCTTATGTAGGAATCTATTATGAATGTAAATAATTAAATCAGACGTTTGGGAATTCTTGTCTTAAATTCAATATTATTGCAAATTATCTTGAAATACGTCGGAAACTTAAAATACGTGTAATATTATTACCAGTTAAGTAAGTATTTTAACTATTAAATCGTTTGAAGGAATGGGTTGGTTGCAAGATTATGTTTTAAAAAACCAATAAATTATGATTTAAATAAACAGATGCAAACATCCCCCTATATAAAATTTTTGAGCCTTAATTAAAATAGATCTAGGATGAACAGAAACGAAATATTCTTACTAGATTCGATTGCCTAAAATATTATGTTTTATACCACAGACAACTTGCATTTAAAATCGATATGGAGAGAGAAATTTAACTCAATATGCATTTTACATTCTGATCTTGTGTGGTGGAATAGACAGGCAATGTGACCGGGTTATTTGACACAGGAATTGAGGATGACAAAATCCCATTACCTGGACGACGACTTCTTCCTGTTGTATTGAATTGTACCCTGTAAATCCAGCAACACTGAATCACATCACAGCCCCTTCGACCCTTGTAAAGTCTCTATTCACAATATTAGGACTTCTTGTTATAAGAAACATATCTGGGCTTTCATCTTACCTAATGTAAAAATAAATATATTTTTGTTTGCTCGCATGGATAAAAATACATTAAATGTGCAAGTGCTCTATACTTTAAAAATGTACATGAATTATTTGCGACGTGACTTAACTTAATATGAAATGTAATAATACAAGTCCACATTTTTGACGGTCTTGCCATCTCGCAGACATTTGTCTGCAACTTATCTACTCAATTCAACCTTTCCAAAAACATGAATCGGCGATATACCAAAAAATCCCAAACATTTAAAATAACTTTTATAACTTACAATAGCAATTTATCTGTACATTTAGGCTAGTTTTTTGTCCTTTAACAACTTGTTCGTATGCTACGTTAAAATGTAGGTCCCATAGTTGCCATTGGCTGTTAGGCTATTAATTAAAAGTCCTGCCTAAGGAACATGTCGGCCTTAGTCAGTAACAAGACTACAAGATCGCGCCAAAATCATCCTTCATCATCTGTCATTCATACTTGGCTTAAAATACCTGCCTGGGTAGGTCGCCATTTCAAAGTAATGTATCTAATGTATTCCTCTTATAATACTTTTTTGCAGGAGATATGTTCAGTACTACTAAAAATGCAATAATAAAAAAATACTGTAAATTGAATTGTTGTAAGGTTACCTTACTTTTAATTTATAGAAAATGTTCTCAGAGCACATTCACTGTCTTTTCGTAAGTTATTTTAAAAGCTTCATCATTTCTTAAATAAATAAATACTTATAATAAGTACACAATATTAGCAATAAAATTGAAGTAAACAAACTGTTTTTAACTTTCGCCTATTCCTATTCGACCAAATTAATCAGTACATACAGAAAATTGGTTTATTTTGTTAAACTCATATGTGTGGAAAAGAATGAGTGAGGAGTTTCCGCCAATGCGAAGATTAATGGTTTGAAGGGAGATTAGCCGGCGATTAGCACCATTCAGCCGGAGCTTTCCTCGCTTCTGTCGCTTATCGCCAATCGAGTCTTTCATGTCACGTCTATAAAACTAAGAACTAGTTAATTAGATTCTTTTACTTCTAACGGTTTATTGAGCTAGCGTTTATTTTGTCTAACATGTTAAGGAAAACCAGCAATAGAATATGAGGACAAGAAATGAGGTTAATGTCAATTTGAAGAGAGTAATAAATTAAACTATCATTTTCCAAATAAAAAAAGAAAATTGCAAATTATATAAGTTTGTAATAACTACCAGTTTTGAGTATTGAATACGTAATAAAAATATTAAAAAATGTAGAATAATGTATAGCAAATGAAATAATAAATTTTCATTGCTATTATGACCACATTACTAAGAATTGCTGCGTATTCAATGAAAAAAAAATCACTGCGTCTTAAGCAATCCAATTTATTCAAATGCGAACAATCGTTTTGACCCTATTCATTCAAGGCATCATCAAGAGCTCTAAAATTTGGTTAAAACGTAACTTTTGAGTTCTTAAAATGGGAAAACACCTAATACTTTATACATATAATAACATAAAACATTAAATTCAATTAAAACTGCAGTTTTTCTGAACTAACGTCAATTTTTCACGGATTAAAGTTTACATTAGTTTTAAGAAACTGCAGTTTTAATCGAACTTGATGATTTAGGGTTTGAAATGTATGTTGTGTATGATGTTTTGCCTTTTTAAGAACTCAAAAGTTATGTTTTGATCTAATCTGAAGAGCACTGATGGTGACGCTCCTGAATAAATAATTGGTTTATTTTGTTAAGGTAACAAAACCCAGCAATGTACTCACATCCTACATGCATGTGCTTGAGAATGCATGCACGAGCCATCTGTATATGCATG
This sequence comes from Flexamia atlantica, assembly GCA_035578135.1. Taxonomy (NCBI): domain Eukaryota; kingdom Metazoa; phylum Arthropoda; class Insecta; order Hemiptera; family Cicadellidae; genus Flexamia; species Flexamia atlantica. The sequence goes on along the minus strand of JAQJVK010000002.1, from coordinate 36,646,108 downwards.
CTCGAATGGATTGGAGTGTGCATGTCTCATGTACTTGTGTTACCATGATGGTTTCTCTGGGGAACATCCTCGAGGTAGGTTCATCATTAGTTCGGATTTTATTGAATTGGATTGCTGAAGAGGGCGAGTTTTATTTATTAGTAAATGTTTGTTGAAAATAGTTATTATCGTATTTTATAATGGTAATAAAATGTTCTACCGCAGCTTATATGATAGAAATTTACGAAGTCGCTCAAAGAATACAGACGTTCATGCACATTTGGTTCCCTTTTACAACTGAGCGTAAATTAATGTAAATCTGAGTATATGTTCTGTTTCTCTGCCTTTCTGTTTATGAAATTCCTGCAACTCTCTGTTTATTGAGAATATCCTGCCACTAAGTATGATTAGTACAATTGTAGTTTGTTCGATCAGTAATCAAACTAATTATGATTTGATCCCAATTAAATAACGTTTTAAACTACTTAGAAAACCTTATTCGATTTTATCATTAGTTTTCTTTCGTCATTAGACGAAAACTGTGACATAATTTCAATTATACAAAAAATAATTAAATAAAGAAAAACAAGACAGCTGCACTAATACAGTAGTGTCAATAATAATATATAGTATTCTGATCAAACTTGTCGAGTGAGTTACAGTAACACCATAAGTCACACCATAATACACAGTAAAATATAATATATTTTTTAAACGGACCACTACGTCTCCAAAACCAACTTATTATAATAAAGGAATGTTTGACGCCCACTTCTGAGGGCAATCAGCTCTTAGCTTACATGTGTTACTTAATCGCAAATGACAGGTCAATTTACTGTGTAGATATTGGCAAAAAGTATTTTTAGTGCCAAGAAAGGCACAGAAAACAGTGTTTTTGTGCTGTATGTATGATGTAAAATAATTCAAATGGTTAGTAGGAGTTAGTTTAGATTCATACACAGGCGACATCACCTAGGTAAACATCCCATACAGAATTTTTAAGCATAAACTAAGCGTTTCATGTACAAAAATTAAATAGATTTTTGTACATAGATTGTTTCAAGAGAATAAAATGATCACTTCATTCAACAAAACTTAACAAGCTAAAGAACTACTGATGTAAAAACTTGAAATCCAATTACTCTGTTGCTAGGCAACGCAACTGGTAAAGTTTGTGGTGGTGTGGTTAAATAAGCAGCACAACAGAAAGTCGTGTTCAAACCATGTTTTAGGCGTACACAACGACTCGACAACAGTTTTTATTCATTGCAAATGCACTAAACCGCTTTTAGCCTCAAATAAAAAAAAAATATTAAAAACCCTCAATATATTATGAGTGCATTAGTTTTGTGTGTAAGTTTATTATTCTCGGATACTTTATTGCCTCGGTATACATATATAAATTTCCGCTGTAAGCTCAAAGTCGTGACACCCTGTGTCCTAATGAATGTGAAAGTAGTGGTTATAGTCTCATTTATTCATCCAGCCTGATGGAAGTTTTGACGTGGGAACAGCTTCTCCTCATGCTTTCAACAACGGCTTTGTCAAATGGAGCTGTGAAGACAGATATGCAAAGTAAATTACGAGGGAAACTAACGAGGTGGATGGAAAGTTCCATCTGTATTTTTCTAGAATTATATTTTAAACAACTCCCTATCGGTAGAAAGCGTTTGAATCTGTTAATAAAAATTAGCTAAACAGTAATTTAATTCAACCAATCGAAAACTAATGGAGTTTTGGATTAATTATGTTCTCATTCTCATTGTTTGTCACCTACTTACTGTTTCTAATTTTGGTTTTGTTCTTTTGGTTGATAGGTCTTAGACTGATCATGTTACCTTTTTTCACCATACTCGCGTTCTTTAATTTGATATTAGTTTGTAATTGTTACGCTTACTGGTATTGGGTGGCACAAAAAGGGATGGTCACATTTAAAAAATAAATATGACTGACATTGTTTTGTAAAATAACCTTTATTCGACTGATTACATTCCTCAATGACAAAGGCATTGCGGCATTTGAGGCATTGACTCTGTTTGAAATGTTCCTAATTACAAAATAGCCTTGTATAAGTTAAAAAGATGCCATTGGGCTCGTTAAAAAAGTATTAAAGATAACTTCCAAAATGTCTTCGTAGGTTCCCTCTGAAGTAGTTTTGTTTAAATTTACCATAACCTTTTTACAGTGCTGGCATCTTATTTTCTTTTATTGCTGTTATTCCCGCGTTAATTGTCCCTTCCTTATGAAGGAAATTTCGCGGTTTGTGTGCGGACTTTCGATCTTCCATGAAATATTGAAATATTATATTTCAGAAAACATTTCATGCTGACAGATCAGGTGTTCCAGTAGGATATATGCATCTTAAAGAGATAACTTACTTACAGAGATCACTAAGAGGAAACTCCCATTACACAACATTGAATGATTCAGCCATTGTATGTTTTTTCCTTTAGGAAAAACCCACATCTAATTTTAACTTAGGTGCTTTATTTTATTAAATTATGTAGGCAGTTTCTTTTATTTAAATGAATTTAAATTAACTAGCTGATATGTCCTGCTTTGCTGGGAAAAAGTAAACAAATAATTTTTAATGAAACAAATGCATCAGCTGTTCAACTCTTCTCTTTTCATTTGTGCCGGTAGGGAAGATTTTATAAAAATACCAATAATTTTCTCACCGAGATCTTTCATTCTGATGGGGGCAGAGTTATAGTTTTGTCTAAAGTTACGGGTAGTTTGGGCTTCATATATATATATATTCTTTTATTGAGGGAAAATCTACATGACAACATAATAGGAATTAGTCTTAAGCATTTTATTACTAAAGAATTTAATAATTTGTACTTTTACAAAAGTTTTTCCAGCATCAATCAAAGTTTTTACTGTTTACGAAATGACGTCCAAAATAGATCCCACGATACATATCCATCCTCAATAAAAACTGTCACGGAATTGAAACCACCCGAAATTGTTAAAACTTTAATAGAAGGAATACTGTTTCGGTAAGAAAGAGATTTGCTGATTTTTACGTCTGCGCTCTGCCTGTAAAAAATGCGAATACAGAGAAAGTGAGGCGCGAACACGAAGAGTGAAAATCGCAACCCGCTAACCTTGGGGGCGACCTTGCCCGAGGCGCGCGTCTCTCGGCGTGAGTGGAGCATCCAAAGTCAGACGTCCTCCTATTGGATGACAGTCTTCAATTTTTAATAATTTTCTTCTTTTCTTCGAAGTATAACAAATTCAAAACGTTTGGTTTTTTGGCACTGACAAAGCTACAATTTTAATAGGCCAAAGGTGAACTTGATAAAAGTTGTGTTATAGTAAAATTGTAATAGATATTATCAAGTAGGATTTGATAGATATGTAACTTAAAATCAAAATCGAAATAATTTATAATCGTGTAAGAGGTATTAAGAGTAAGATACTTAATATAAAACTATTTTTCATCATACTCTCCGGAAACAGTCTTTTTTAGTTCGCTAAATCGTACGAAAAATGATCGTTTTTGGATCACTTAGAATAGGAGTACTGAAAAAACATATGGTAAATTTTGCCGTACTCTAATGTAAAATTTGTTATGTTACGTTTGAAAGGTTAAAGATTTTTTAACTTGTGTTTGTAAGCAACTAACAGATGTGTAAATGACGATGACTATTTTGGATAACCTCAAAATTATGTAGTCTAACTTTTTAACGATTAAATGGTTATTTAAACATAATGATGAAAATAGTTGTTCATCACACGAAGCAAAAGTGACTCCTTGGCTCGGCTGCGCCTCAGCTGTAAATTATGATCTCGTACCAAAAAGAGCCACTTGCGCTCCTAGTGATGTAAACTACTATTTTAGTTATAATAAGCTCTAACAATGCCTTTGACTTTTTTTTTATCTAAAAGTCTTTCTAAAAAAATAAAATTCCGTATGCAGGTTTTCATTAATATCAAACCCTCTGATAGGACTTACCATTAACACGTAAAACAAACGAACGGTTTATCTTTGGAATGTACCACCTTGGTGTTATGATTCAGAGAATACTCGTGTCCTGCAATATCAAACACGGATTATTTGTATTTAATTTCGTAAATAATGACGGACAACGCTGATAAAAGTGTGGGTTGAGGTTTTTGTTTGGAAGAGGAGTGGTATATTTTCGATGGTTAAAACAGTGAGATATTAGAATCAGCGAACAGTTCAATGAATCGGTTATAAATTTGTTACACTCATCTGTTCAATTCTCTTTGAATTTTTATTGCTTTAAGAATATATTTTTAGCGTTTGCAACGGATAATTAAAATGCCTTGACAACAATGATAAATTTGTTTCTACTTTATAATGGTCTCAGGCTATTGACCATTTCAATTTTTTTTTAATATCCTACGTTGCGATAATACAGTATTAATAATACGAAGATAGATTATTCAAAATAATTTATTTTACTCACAGTAATGTGATGTTACATCATAGCAGAATAGGGGGAGTGCCCTTAATTGGTCGTAAATTTAACGATATTAAACTGTCTACAGGCGTTATCCAATATTGGCATTTCGTCAAGCTCCTGGCCCCTCGCTAGAGGTGCAGCTTGTGTTATGTTTCTCTCTTGCCAAGAAGAACATGCATAATTCATACCTTGTACAACAACAGCTAGCTAATGGTTTTCCCGTAGTTATAACAGTGACTCAACAGATCTTAAAGGAAAAAAGGTATTTTAAAAAGAACTTTGCCTTTAACTTTGTATTTTCATTCCCATATTCTACCATATATTTGTAAAAAACCACTCGCCTATAATCATACAGCCCGATACTTCTTGACCTAGAACATTGAAACTTTGCATGGACGTTCCTCATAGGGCGTAGGCAACCACTAAGAAAGGATTTTTCAAAATTTTCTTAGGGCTACGCCCAATGGAACCTTAAAGTTTCAATGTTAAACTATATAGCTATATAGCTTATGAAGTTGTCATGGCTACCTAAAGAAGTATGATAAATTAATTAAATGAAACATTAAATTTTATGAATCCAAGGTTGTTTTTTTCTGTTTTTCCCCGGGTGAAACCGGTTTGTTCAGGGTAGCTGTAGATATATAATTAACCACCTGATGAACCACCTGAAGACCTTAAAATATGACGATTCATTTAACGTTTAAATATAATACAGTTTTCGAGGTTATATAGAATCTAAAAGATTAATGTTGAAAAAAACACCATTCTTAAAAATATTATAAAAACATTGATAAAAAATACAATTAAATCTTTCATATGATATGATATATATTCGAATAAAGTTTATGACGGAACCTGATCGCAAACGACTACCTTTGATTGATCTACACATCGATGCTTGGCATAAATGTAGATTGCGGCTCTTGGGTGGGAAACGTTTGATTAGGAATCCGTTTGACAGAGCACAGAGATGCTTTTGAAGTCACAGTGGGAAGTCCTGCTTTGCTTGAACTGGTGTAAAGAAATTAAGGAACCAAATAGGAACTTCACAACTAATTAGGAAAGATTAAGCGTTGCTACTCATAACGGGTACTTTTGGTTTAAATTGATTTATCAATTTGTAAAGCTAAACCGTTGCTGTTTCACACAATGTTAGAGTGTACTGAATGTTTTTATGCTTATATGCAATAATTTAATATACGTACAAAACTTTCTTTGCATGTCCATTAACTAAGCAAATTATACGAGACTTTCTCCTACGTAGTTTAGTACACTGATTGATGGAAATTCGTTAGCTCACCATTGGTAATTCGATACTATCGAAGCAGCAATGTTCGAGAACTCTGATTCATTAAATTATCTATACAGTTAAAAAAATACATTCATCTTCAATTACTTACGTTTAATTCTAGCAATCAAATTAAACGACTTCAAATATTTAGGGGTGTGTGAGGACTCGAGAATCGAGCTTTTTTCGTGCCGAGTATACACTACTCGACTCGACTCGACTTATTGCAAAATACTCGAAAGTTCGAGTCAAGTAGTTACTCCCGCCGTTTACCCAAAATCTGTACGTGCGAAAGAATATTACGGCGATTTTTCACAATGTCAATCCATCTTTAACGAATATAACTGAAACCTCGTTTGTTATAATTGAAGTAAAAGGTTCTTTTTAGTTATTAAATACATATAAACTTTTACATCACTCTATCTTTTCTATAGTTTGAGGTTATTTATTATTACATATTTTTGTTATATTTTAGAAACCATGCCAAATAAATAAAAACTAAATTTTTTCTTGGCAGTTACATGAATAAAAATGTACCTGAGTGAATAACTCAAAGGAAATATTTTAATCATGAATTGAGTCAGGTATTGAGTCAGGTAATTGGTCACGGCTTTTAGTCGGTGTTTTCATTTCATTTCAAAACGCCAGGTAAGCCTTAAACACAAGTTAAGCTTAAAACATATATCAAATCAAGAATTATTGTAAGTTTAAGAAAAAGGTTTTCTTTCTTTTTTGGTATCATTAATTTGTATATCTGCTCTTAGTTCAGAAACTCTTTTAAGTTTAACCATCTCAAAATTTTAATTTGTTTTTGAATAATGATAATAATTTTTTACCACTATGTAGAAACATTATGACTATTATATTATAAACTTTAAAAAAACTTGGCTGAAAAAAGCTCAAAACTCGCGGGTATTTTTCAAAACTCGACCCGACTCGATTCGACTTCAAAAATCACTACTCGCACACCCCTACAAATATTTCACATATGATTAATGTTATTTGGATATCTATGCACCTTTTATCAGTGGTGGGACCTGAATGAACGCGACAAACTTAAAGCATATTTATTTACATCTTAGAAAGCTTTGACTATTTGTAAAAATAAGGTAATATTCTTAAGATATTAAGGATAAAATAAACACTAACCCATGACAAAGTAAGTCTTCCTCTAACCCCGCTTAACAAAATTTAACACTTCTAAACCTAACAACCCAAAATAGCCGCAAATAATCTCCGCACTAAAACTGGATCTAGGGTTGATCTTCCTAATTCAAGAGAAAGCTTGTTCCGACTAATGCACCGAGTGCTCTCAGCAAAGTATATGCAAATCTCGTCGTTTTACTTTGTAATCCGTTAAATACCTGACTAAAACCAAGGAACGAAAATAACATGGATGAACTCAATATGCGTTTATGATTTTTTTTTTATGGTTTTGAGAGAGAACTATTTTAGTGGCCGATTAATGTTATATCTCTCACAGTTTGCATATACTTAAAATTTGTGCACCTACATTCTTTGGCATAATCTCTCCAAAAAAGTACGGCAATAAGAAGAGGCTTTTATATAAATAATTGTCTTTAAAAAGGAATCATAATATTTGTTAACCATGAAAATATACAGGGTGTCCAACTTAACTGTGCCACCATTGGTATTTCAGAAACTATTGGATTTAGAAAAAAATCTAAATGGGGAGCTTCACCTACTTTTTTAAGACATTTAAAAATATCAACTCCACTTTGTTCTAAATGACCACCATTTTCCAATATGGCAGACAACTTTCATTTTTCTTATAGAACACCCTATATTTTATGGCATATTTGAATTCTACGATTAATGTTAAGAACTTTTTACTCTTTGACATTTTTTCCTAAACCCAATGGTTAAGGAGATATAAGCCGTTAAAATTTGATTTTTCCCCTTAAGAAATGCATTACGTTATTGTCAAGCTTCGGTATATCGATAAGGATTGGGTTAATTAAAAAATACCAGCGAACAAAAGTACTTTAAAATGTGATTTTTTAGTTTAGATTCAATAATAGAAATAGTTTTTAGTCGAGATTCATTAGTAGAAATGAATAATTTTGAATAGTGTTGGACTCCATAAGGATTGAATAGTGTAAGGACTTAGGGGATGGCCCGCTTAAAATGGACACAATGCATTTCAAATGGGAAAAAATCAAACTTTAACTGCTTATATCTCCTTAACCATTGGGTTTAGGAATACATTCCAAAGTGTAAAAAGTTCTTAAAATTAAGCATAGAATCCAAATACGCCATAAAATATAGGGTGTTCCATAAGAAAAATCAAAGTTGTCCGCCGTATTGAAAAACGGTGGCCATTTAGAAGAAAGTGGAATTCATATTTTTAAATGTCTTAAAAAGTAGGTGAAGTCCCCCGTTTAGAGCTTTCTCTAAATCCAATAGTTTCTGAAATACCAATGGTGGCACAGTTAAGTTGGACACCCTGTATAAGGACGTATGTGAAATCGTATAATTCAAACACATCTTTATAATACAAAGTCTTTATCAATATAGTGCAATATTCCGGACTACTATTGATGCAGCGACCACATTTTGTACTTTGTGGTCGTTGGGTTGATGCAGTCTTCAAGGTTTTTAGACTAAAATCAAAAATAATACCATAGGAAGAGCTATAATATTTTATGAGTGTATAGGCTATTGTTTAGTTGAAATACGATTAATATTTTTGAAAAAAATTTGTGAGATCTTTCACATACTACGGCATTGTCAGACTCATCCTTGAAGGTTAGTGTGTAAAAATATTTTTAATTTTAAAATCTTACATTTAATCAGTTAAATATTGAAAATCAATTTTTTATATACTACTAAAAGGTCATGAGGCGTTCCACTTAAATATTCATATTATGTATTTTATATTATATACCTAAAAAAATATCAAGTTGCTGTATCTTTTACTGAACGCGAAGTTCTCACAAGGGATTAAGGTTATCCCACGCTAAGGTTCCTTTTGTTCTCTGACGAGGACGTTTCCAGCGTATCTTCGAATTGTTTATCGGCTTGACAGACAACCTTCTGATCTACTGTAACCTGTCTGTTTGACTTGGCGGGGTTGATGTGGTTTTCGGCAGTTCGGTTTCAATCAGGGGTGTTTGAGGGGTCGGTAAGCCACCCCTTCTCACTTAGACATCGATCAAACCTAACCATAGTGAAACAACGGGCCACCCCGGCATGGATAGGAGATCAAAACTTGTGTCCTGATGCAAAAGTGGCTTAGACTATAAAATCCTTTGGTTGGTAGTTTTTTTTATCATTTACTAAGGGTTCTAAGGCCACGGCGGAAATATTCTTCCTTTACATCAAAAATTAATTACAGTCTTAAGGATGTAATTGATTAACTATATGCCGGGCCATTTCTATTGATAGAAAAATAAGGGTTAATAACAAATTTTATATTTTCACAGCAAATGTCGTGATCTTATTGAATAAAATAAAATATAACCATTGACTTTGAATAACCAATCAACTATTATCTACTATCATGTGGGACCACTATATTTGACCTTAACCTTAACAATCTGAGGTGTTGAAATATTTGTCTATTTATTTGGCACTAACATAGCAGGATATAATATATGAAATAAATAAATAAATTAATTAATATACAAATTAATTATTTAATTAATTAATTTAATAAATAAATCATGTTCATGATGCGTCGTAAGCAATGCAATCAACTCAGCAGGAAAACCAATCAAATCATATTACACAAAGTTTCAAATAAAACACAAATATTATTTCTGGCTTCTAGAAAATTCTCTGGGAATGGCTCAGTAAAACTTGGCTCAGAGCAATTAAAAGACACAATTCTCGCCTAATAACTTCAGCTGTTGGACGGAATGGTATGGAAGCTAAAACAAATACAAACTCGATCAAACTCTTTCTGTGACGTTTTACCTTCTAAGAGATTAATTTTAATCAAAAGTTAAAATAAGATAAATCAATGAAATTTTCAAATAAACAATTTTTATTGAATTTTGGTGTAAAGAAGTGTCAATAGATAAAATATTTCACGAATTCTATCTATTGAAATCAGTCCATCGCATCGTGGAGCATTACTATTACCCATGTCCACTCCTAACTGTTACTGCCCAAATATGATGGACTGAGAATGGTTATTTTATGCCGACCACTATAAGACACTGCAAAGCAATTAACAATTATTCCATATCGAAATCCCAACTAGATTTGCAGCAGATTTAGTTCACTAATGAGGTTTTATAAGTTTTAATATTTATGCTTTGAAATAATAAATAACGACGACAAATTTTTACCCCAAAATGTTTTGCCGTGCTACAGACGAAATGCCGGTACTGACTTCCATAAAACATGGGTTTACAGTTGTTGCGTTTAGTCGGCTTGCCTGTTTTTGTCTTCTGCCAGCTTTGTAAAAAACTTTTACTAACAATAAATGTCTGTTGAAAACATAACGTGAGTTTACTTCAAAGTATAATACGCAAAACTAGTCGATAAAATACATTTCTGCCACAAAATCATAAGAATGTTATTTGGAAAAATGTATGCATTGAAGATTTAGGAGGAGAATCAACCGTAGTAAGAATTTACATTTGTAGCAGGGAGTTAGTATGCATGGAGGGCGTTGGAAGTCCGGGCAGAGAAGGCAGTGTAATGTAAATATGCGATCCTCCAAATACACTCACCACCTCCCTACACAAATCCATTACATTCCACCAACTGCGTTGCACAGTGTATGTGTTGAGCCTTGTAAGCCACCATAACCGATCAATAATATTCAGTAAGAATATCTGCCACTTTTATTGTACGTGAATTTCGAAACTTATATGCCGTAATTTTGAAAATGCATAATATAATCTTTGGTACCTAGTTTATTGAATTTCGGTATTAGCTTATCTAAATTTATATAGAAATATTAAAGCTAAATGTCAATGTGTGGTGATTCAGAAACAGAAACGAAAATATCTTTCAGGTTTTTCGAGTTTTCGAATTTGTAAAATCCATGAATATGAACAGAGCCACGTGTAACGGTATGTGCGTGTAGTTAATGTAAGTGCGTGTCGTAAACGTGACACAATGACCCGGCACCCTGCTGAAAATAGCACAATAAAGTCCAGCCATCAACCTAATGGCTTAATGTGGCCATTAAAAACCTAATAGATTCGAAATATAAGACTTGTATAGGTAGAATGAAAAAATACAAACCACAGAAACAGTTTTATTTATGGTGCACAGTTTTGTTTAAGGTTCTTGCTTTCGGATTAAGGAGGAAGTAGTTTCTAATGCAGTAGTTTAAACAGTGTTTAGAAAATTAACTTCCAGGATAGAAGGATTAGGAAACATCAAGAGTCTACCACATGGACAACAGTTTTGTATGGAACAAACAATTAACCGGCTAAGGTCAAGAGATCTGGCACAGAACTGAACCTTTGGACTATGTATTTATTCCTTTCCTGAGAAATTTATTTTTGATTTGATTATAAATTATTATACGCAGAATTAGCATATTTGCAAGCTGATATACAGTACAACACTGTTGCCAGATGGGTACCTGATCGCTTTATACTCGATTTCTATAAAATATGAATAAAGTTAAATTCCTTAACAAATCTTAGAAATATCTTTAAATTACTGATCATTAGCTCTTTTATGTACGAATAGTATGAAAATAAACAGGAATAATGCACTGCAAGAACAAATCCCATGAAAGTTATTTTTGCAAAAATTCAAATTTTTCTCTAAATAACCTAAAAATGAATTTGTATTCAAAGTACTAAATTGATTCACTTCCACTTGGACATTTCATTAAATATAAAACAGAGAGGCAAGTGACCCTTTGCTTAGAATATTCTTTAAATCAAAGTACACTTTGTTATTAAATAAACTCTTCTGGTGCATAAACGTGATATTAAAAGCAGATAAGTTTGAACCTCAAGGGAATATTCTCTAGCCGTGTTTTCTTGCGTGAGCGATTTATAGAAGGGAAGACATTTATTGGACCGATTCATTTAATTTAATGAACCACTGAACATTTCTTAGTGATCTATGATATAAGGTTTTCAATTTTTTAGCACTTAATATGACAAAATCACAATTAACTCACCCAGGCGTAATTAGATTTTAGAGATGAGCGATCTTTAGACATTCGAACTTGATTGGAGGATAAAGATTACATAACATGTTTTCTCGATTAACAATTACTTTTGTGCACAATTAATTACTGATAACCACTATGATTACTATACTGTATTTCTCTCTTTTAATATTTTTTTTTTAATTTTGCATTTAAAAATACTAAAGTGGGCAATAAATGTATAGTAAAAGACTGTATTGACACGTCTTCCGTCACCTAAACAATAGTTAGTCTCAAAAGTTGGTTGAATGTAAGATGTGGAAGATGTAAGGTATGGCATTTTAACATCTAGGTTTTTACAGGCCCTATGAATTTAAACATTTGTAATCAATGAGTGATCTACGATTTAGATTTGTGTGATTGATTTAAACATTTAAAATCAAAGTTCGTGTTACCTTACGAAATGACGTCGCTGCCCTCGCCGTGTTTTGGCCAGAACGTCAATCTCTAAATGTTCTGTTGTCCATCTGTTTATTTTTGTTTTCGTCTTTTAATGTTTTTAAGTACATGTAACGGGTAAAACAAGAACAAAAAGGCTTTTGGGCTTGTTGGTAACCGGACGGATAGCGTCTTAGACTTCGATTCCAGAGGTTGCGGATTCAATTCCTGCTATGGTTATAACAATTTATTTGGTCTGATCCAGGTCTAATCTTGTCTGTATACCACTGAGCGCTGACAACATAAAAAAAACATACAACGCATGAAGAAGATATTTTATCCAAATTAAATATAATAATTTTCATTACATAATGATTTGAGGTTATTAGCACACCGTCCTGTGCACCATGTCAGTATTTGATTGAACATACACTTTAAAAATCGTTGAAGTATTTTTGTTCAAAGAAGATCAAACAGTATTCTGGTTTTAAACCCAATCTTTTACATTTAATGTAAGTCATATATATAGATAGCCATTATCAGCAGTATTATCATTATTTATAAGGGTTATAATAAATATCATAATGTCTTTGAAGAAGACATGTATATAAATTATGTAAAACTAAAGTAAAACATGCAATAAGTAAAAAAAACAGACTTGTTCGGTTAAAAATGCAGATTGCTCACGATTGTTTCGAATTGGATGGCGTAAAGAGTATACAGTTGCAATTTGAGTTTGCAGTTACCAATTTAAATATTCACAAGCATCGTGACAAAACATAATGCAACACTTCCCTTTGATGGCCTGTTGATGGCTTTGATGGCTTTAATCTAGTTTTCAAAGAACTCAAGATTCGAACATTTGAATTCAATACATGCAAGACAGGATTTAATAAGAGGATTAAATATAAGATACATAGTAGAAGGGAAAATATATTCATAAGTTACAACTAAATATTTCGCACTGTAAGGGTTACAATTTTCACCGAAAGCTCTCCCTACACTGTCAGGACAGTATTATTATTCCGTCCGTTTCAATTTCTCTTGGGTCCTGGTGTTGTTCAATTATCGTTTTCTGTCCCCCATATTTTTCCTTTCGCGCTGTGCTGTGTAGGACTAAATAAAGCAGTGTTAAGTATAAAACTTATCTTTTTAAAATGTATTTCAACAAACACCTGACAGAAAAATCCCATAATGTGAGCGGCAATTTATTATTTTTTCATGAAAAGTAAAAATTAATTGATTCGCAAATCATTAAATCTCAAGCTATCGCATTTGTTTAACCTACATATACGATTGAAAATAAACCCTCAACTGATGATACGGTGACATGTAAACATATTTAGCCATTTTAAATACGTGGCTTCTGTAAATTTCTTATTGAAGCGTAAACTTGGCTATTTCAAAGAAGAAAATAGGCTACTTCAAAGAACCTCGGCCACGACTTCATATTTAATTATTTCTGGAAAAGCAGAGTTCCAAAGTTACTAGGCAAAAATTGCGAGAACACGTTTTAGTGAACATAGACTGATTCTCGTTTAATCCACTTCTTGTGTGCCTAGTGGAAGATCAAAGTGGGCAGTACCGAGAGTATTTAAGTAATTTCTAAGTTAACATTCGTATAACAAATCCGTAAGTATTTTATTTGTGTTAAGGATTTCTGGGGTCTCCGTTATCAGAAGCGCAGATATGAGTATAGGAAGGTTTTAAAATAATACTTCAAAATTGGTAACAGATCAGAGAAGCTCGTATAAAACTAACAAGGAAAATAAACTTCAAATTTAGATAAAATAAAACTTGTCACGTAGTTAGCATAAACCACTTCTGCCCGTGTATGACTAATTTTTTTTTAATCGACCCAGGGCACGTTTTTGTGCGTGCTTATTGAACTTTTTCTCAGAAACGCAACGCTTCTCTTTAATCCTAAATATTGGAACAAATTCTATATTCATGATTACATTATATATTGAATCGGTAAAAAAGACTTTGAGTTTTAGGTGATTGCCTGAGGGGGAACAAGTGCTAATAACTAGTTATTAGTGAAATAATTTTGAGAATTGTAAACTACACTCTTATTTGCAATTTGTTTTTCATCAGTCAATTTAAATCGAAAGAAAGAATTGAGGTAAGTCAACTGTAGTGTTTTCAACTGTTATTAATTACTAAAACGGGGTTTAAATTATAAAATAAGGATGAACTCATATGTTTAACCACCGGATTAAATCAATTTAAGTCACTACTTATTGAGTTACAGCTTGCTATCCAAAAATCCTATCAATAATTACTTTAGTAATGAGAGATAGTTTCTAAAATTAAACTTAAAAAATGTGCAGAGTAAATCAACATTGACATTTTGCCGATGCGACTCAGGGTAGAACGGGCTGACAAGGGTAACTAGTATCGAGAGTGTGATTATGTGGTGTGGGTTGATACAGGTTCGATCGACAGCTGCTGGGACGGCTGATTAAAGGGATCACTTACCTACACCTTACATCCACCTCGTGTGTAATAGCGGTAAAAGGTGAAATTGCAGTCTTGGAAAATGTATACATTAGTTAAGGTTTAGACTAGACCAAATGTTACAAATCATTTGACTTTCCGATGTATGGTTTAATTATAAGGGTGTGCATTAGAAGGGTACTGTATAGGGTTGTAGATAATCGAGATTGATGAGCCAAAAACTATTCTTTTGTGTTTTTTCCCACCTACTTTTCAGTTTCAATATGTATGTAAAAACATTGTAAATTATACAGATGTATAATAAAAGTTCAGGCAAAAGTGTGGATACCCGACCCTAACTTCTTAACGCGTCATAGTAGGAAAACCAAACCTGCCATACCTTTACAACATGAAAAACTGCACTTTTTAAGGAGAGTCAAATTTTTATCTCTACCCCCAAAAAGGGACATCCACAGTGTTTAAATATAAACCCCTATCGAGTGAACCCTCATTTTAAAATATTAGTCAAAAGAAATACAATGACGCAAACTAGAGGTCAATCTCACATCCCTAACCATAATGACGGCCATTTCAAAATATGAGATGGGTAACCAAGCTTACGTGTGACCCCCCCCCAATTTAGTTATCAAACTGGTTACAGTAGATAAACTAATTTCAGAACAACTTAATACGACATAAAGGTGCAGTTTTATGTCAAACAGTCCCAAATTTTTGGGACCCCTATTGTGTGACCTTTCATTTCAAAGGGTTTGTCAAAAGAAATTCAAATTAAATGATGATATTACACCCCTATCTAACATAGCACACATTTCAAAATTTAAAGGTTTAAAAGAGCAGCACTATTATCAGGCCTACTCCTCCCTTCCATTGGCCATATTGGCCATATATAAATAATCATGATATTATCTGGAAGTTTAACATTTGAGGCGAAGGTAAATAAGTAAAAGGTCCGTGTTAAACATATCCCAGAGGCCCAGAGGATGGTAAAATTACTGTCGAAACTGTCAAAACCTTGGGTTTGGGCCATAAATGGCAGTGTGGGTGTGATCCTACTCTTAAAATGAATGTTTGGAGATTCAACACTTAAGAACAGAATTGTGTGCAAATGACAACTACAAATGTTTCCACGAGTTGTAATTAATAGGTTAAATCTCTGGAGTTTTAAAATATGTAGAGATGAAAATTTACTCAGCGCCAAATCGATACATTAGAAACATTAGATACATTACTTTGAAATGGCGACCTACCCAGATAGGTATTTTAAGCGAAGTATGAATGAAACATGAGTGAAGGATGACTGTGGCGCGATCTTGTAGTCTTGTTGCTGACTAAGGCTGACATGTTCCTTAGACAGGACTGTTAATTAATAGCCCAACAGCCAATGGCAACTATGGGATCTACATTTTAACGTGGGATCCGAACCACAATTTTGCCTGGTTAACATGTTACGAACTGGTCTAATTGTGAGGACGGTCCTATGAACGTAGTATTCGATAATGTAACCACAACAAAACTACATTTCACAATTATACAATTAACTTTATTCCAATGAAGTGTGTTAACTCCAATAGTCTGCCTGCACATCGCAATCAAACTTAACTATGTCTTTCAGCGTAATGATTTCGTTGGACAGCGAATGTATTTCATCATACAATGAACTAAGAAGAAAGCATATTTTAGCATCTCGTACACTCAATTTAAAAAATGTATTTACATTAAGAAGTCGTTATCAGTAGTATTTCAGCTAAAAAAACTTGAAAATAACTTACCATCTTCAAGTTAAGAGTTTCAAGCTCACCTGGAAAAGAAAACCAACTTATTGTTTCACAACACTACACAATTAATGAATAACAAATTTTATTTTTTCATATTATTAACGTCACTATTTATACAGGTAAACTGAATTAAAAACTAATACAGGAGTGTTCTATGAAATTATCGAACCCTTAACACATCTCTTAATGATATGAGAGTTCAAAGACTGACTCGGCTATGCAAAGGACGCTTGTTAGAAGTTTACAGAATGCAAACTAACACAATATACTCGTAAGGTTGAGATTGCAGCTGGAACAGAAAAGGACGTTACGGCACTTTGTTACGAAGTGATCTAAAATTAACATTTACTTTCTTTACAGCGTCCTTATGTATCTGATGAAATTAACTTATTTTTTGCAATCAATTACGATTGCAGTTTATTTTTTATTTCATTACAATTAATTGTAAACGTTATGTTTGGATTATAATAAGAATTTTCTTGCCAAAACCAGGAATAAGTGATAAAACTGTGTTTCTAAATAAGAAAATAAAATGGTATATCTTAGTTGCCATGCAAAAAAGGTGTGATTACTTCACACCTTGTTCTGTACGTATTCTGCAAGTTGATGGTTTTGGGCACCCTACATTAGGAATAAAGTGCAAATTTCTTATGGCGAGGAATATTTTAGTGATAAGTATTCCCCTGTTTAAGTCCATACCACAAATTAATTCAACCATTCTGTTAAATTAACTTTGAAACTAACTCTCCGACTACCTCGTGGAATTTTGAGGGGAATAGTGAAAGATGAGTGTTGGGTGGATGAGACGACAGCCTCCTTACTCATAAAGTCCAACTGATTACTTTGGTGATAAATAATAAAAGACTGCTGGGCCAAGACTGGAAACTTTGTAAGATCCTATTTTTTACAGACATAAAATAACTTTTTATACAGTAATTTTACTAAATATTTCATTCAGCAGCCCCTTATTTTCCGTGAAAAACAGCAATTAATTAACCAACAAAATCTAATTTAGTTAAGTATTTTTGCAGCAATATTAAAATAGTTAAGTATTTCATATTGCTCTCAACTAACTTATAACTAAAGAACGCGGGTCAAGAGAAAATCAAAATAAGAATCAAATTTCTGCCTCGCCCTTAAACAATGGTATTCATGGAATAGAATAAATGTTAAGTTCGATCGCATACACTCGTGATTAAATTCTCTGGAGGGATTGCTTCCATGAAGAAATTTTCATCATCGTGACCTACATTTATTTACGTTGATGATTTTTTTTCAATAAATTATGAATTATCTAATTATGGCAATTTAACTAACGATGTAAATACCCGAGGTACTCCAGTTACTATACTCCAGTTACTCACTGGCACCTCTCTGCTTCGTCATTTTGGCGCCGCTTCCCCTGAGTCCTCGTGTTCAATTATTGTTCCTTTGTCTGCAATTCTCTCTCTCTTTTGTTTAGCAGAACTATTGTTCTTATTTGTAATTAAATGACAATGATGTGTCACTTCTGTCGTTTTCAAACCAATTTCACAATCACAATTGAATTGCATTTAGACGTTCTCACGACTCTGAATAAATGACATCCATATTTTATTTCTTCAATATTTAATTTTTTTAACAATGATATTTTGCTTGGTATAAACTAAACTTACATGATCTTGAATTTTACTTTCATTTAATTAAATTTAAACGCTTAGTAATTTTATACAGTATCTTTCACAATAATAGGAATCATTGTTTGAAGAGTTAAACGTTCAGAATAGGACACATCCTAACTAGGCTACTGACGTTTAAACTAAACAATGCCCTGTTTAACCTGTTTATTTAACGCTTAAGTGAGAACAAAAGAGCTGATATATGGTATGTAAGGGTCGGGGAAAATATACAAAATATTCAGATCTCTTTAATGTTGGAATTTCTCCAAGAAAGATTATATTCAAAATTTGAATTACTGGAGGATACTTATGCGATAGCTGCATATTTTAAAATTATGGAAGCTCGATATTTTGCCAAAAACAATTAAAACTAGCAATGCAATGACATATAATTATTTTTATATAGGATCAGTATTTTATAGGCTTACAAAATAATGCAGTTTGTTTGACCCAAAACATATAAATGAGATATACGCATATTTGAGAACAAAATTTGATTGGAAAGGCTTTCCAATTCCAGATTAATCTAAACAGATAAACTGCACACAGTAGAAAAATAATAACTGGCAATTGATGACCAAAGTTTCAGTTTTACCTTACACAAATATATTAAGCTTGGATAAATATTTTATTTTAAACATTATTTTTATTATAAAGGCTCGACCATCGATGGGTTCAATTGAAGCTTCCAATGCCAAAGTAATTAAGCATGATATACGCTAGAAGAATAAAAATTTGATGTTAGGGAGCTATAAATGGGAAGATAAAATGGGAAATTTTAAGGACTTGAGAAGGTCATGTACAACATTATTTGATCTTAAATTTGACGAATACACATCGTGATTCACTATGTATCTTGGCAGATAAATGACGTTTTCTTATTGATTGTTTAATAACTTTATAAATAAACCTACAAGATTCCAACAATAAAAACATAGGTCCAAAGAAGTAATTGTTTTATTTTTGAGTGATAAAAACGATCTAATTTGAAATGTTTGCAATTAAAAGTGTCCAATCAAAACAAGCAAAAAGTAATTGAATCGAGATCCGATTTCGTTTGAAAACGTTTGAAGAATAATAAATAACGCCACGTGAATGATTGGAAGGATCGAAAAACCTCAACTGAACATTCATAAGCTGCTTTTATTCCTCTTTATTTTGGATAAGGAAAGAAGAGCCCAAACATATTGGTTTATCAGTACACGTGTCTTGTTACTTTACCATAAGAGTGCAACACAGCAAGATTTTTCATAAAAGATAAAACGAATTAAATTCTAAATAGAGTTTATTTTTGTGTAATAAGTCGTAGGATTATATACCGTCAAAAGTTTTACTAGTTGTGAATTTCGTATAGTGTAGGCAACAAAAAGGTATAGAGGGAATTTTTTGGAACACAATTTTTGACTTTGCAGCTTTGTCTGAACTAGTTGGGAGATGAACATATCAAAAGTCCCCGTCTGTAGCCCTTAAGCGGGGGAAGGAAGGGGGGTCTGAAGGTACCATTTTTTGGTATTTCCAAAATATCTTGAAAACTATCAACTTTTAGTATTCCATATTAAATTTTAAAATTAAAGAAATTTAAATTTCCTGTAAGTAAAGTATGCAATATATCTATTTTGGTCCAACCATTCACAAGGTAAACACCAATTATATTGATATTTAAAAAAATATCCCTTAAGAAATACATGTAAATTTGTGTGTAGCATATACGCCACGCCCAATGGGGCAAGGCTTTATTTCATCTTAAGGAAAATGAACAGCATTCAGGAAATACTGACAAAATCAGTAATTGACATCTCAATAATAAAAATTGGTCTAAAATAAAGGTAATGGCGAGCTCACAAAAAATGTTATTTTTCAAGGAATTATTGAAAATTTGTTGTTTAAACTGTGTATGAAATCGTTTATAACCCTAAATATCACACATCTAATAACGCAAAATATAACATTTTTCATTGCAGAGCTAGAAATTATTAAAAATAATGACAACTGTTTCATGAAATAAAAATTTCTGAAAATGTTTGCTGAGTCACTCAGTTGGGTATTACTATTATTCCACCGTTGCGCATAGGTCCCTTGAGTCCCCTTGTTCAATTATTGTTTCCTTTTCTCTTATTTTCCTTTCTATATTTCTTGTTTCAGCTATGAGTTTGCATTCCGTTCTTCGTATCCAACTCGAATAAATATATACACAGCGATTGATTGCAATGAAAACCATCTTGAAATGTTTTAATGAAAAATGTATAAATGCTGTTGAAAGCGGTATATTATGGTTATGCATTTAGAATATGAGTTTCAAATTATGGTTTGGAGCGCTTGAAATATATTTGATTTACAATAGAAAAGCATGATAATTTCCTGGCAATTATGTTTACCTGGACAAACCGATTGTCTTCAGGATCAATGGTGGTTTTTAATTTGATAATCTTTTTCAAATTAAAAACCACTACTTTTTCAAATTAAAAGTTAATTCAATGACCAGCCTACCAAAAAATAATAGTTTTAAAGATAATTTTTAAACAGCATATAAAACTTTTGAACTAATAGTAAAGTATTGAAAATTAATCATTTTGTTATAATCAGCACGCGAATAATTAGATCTAGATCGACTCAGGTGGTTATACAGCCAACATGGATCTGGCCTGTTTGTTTAGTAAGTAGCCCATTAATCAATCAAAACCTTACTCCTCGCCTCTGCCACTCACAAGAAATATATTTAATTTTGTAACTTAGCGTTCTATAATATAATGATAAAATTTTATAGCCAATTTACCTTAGTTAAGGTTACTATTGCAATATTTTACCGACTATAATCAATCAAAACCTTACTCCTCGCCTTTGCCACTCACAAGAAATATATTTAATTTTGTAACTTAGCGTTCTATAATATAATGATAACATTTTATAGCCAATGTAACTCAGTTAAGGTTATTATTGCAATATTTTACCGAAGGTTTGGATTGCTTCGTTCATTTTACTAATTTACGCAAAGGAATACATTCTATACACTTTTTTTAGACAAACAAAACCCACCCAGGTCTAAATTTGTTCAACGAATGGAGAGGATAAATATTGACACACAATTCACTGTAGAACGAGGAATCTATAACTCACAATGATACTGTGGTCCTAAAACGAGATAAGTCACCTTGAAACATTCCTATTCTGATATCAAGGTTATGCCACACATTATCTCTCGTGACGTAAACAGTTTATTTTCTCACTGCTGGTAATAACTCAGAATACTCAAATACACCACGTTGTTTAACTTTAATCTTACAAAAATCAATATATCCGCTTTGTTGGTAATGTTTTACTGTTAATACCTGAAGAAGTTTGTTGAAAATAAAATGTAACTATCAAAGAAAAAGAAACAATTAAAAGATGAATTTATTACTTAAATGTTTTTGTTAGAGTTCAAATAATAGTAATAGTAAAAACCTAATTTGTTAATGATGACATATCCATGTAGGCATGAAGATGAATTTTTCAATGCACACAAAAAAATATTTGCTGGAACAACAAAAACATTTTAGATATACAACCTACAAATGTTTTTTCTTCGGTTTACCAATGTTTTTGGTGGAAAAAACAAAATAGATTTGTTTGAACAACAAAACTATTGGTAAACCGAGCAAAGACATCTGCAGGTTGTATAACCGCAAATGTTTTTGTTCTTCCAACAAATCTATATTTTTCTGTGTGGGACGAAACTAGATGAAGAAATAAAAAAATGAGTCATCATCGTGCGTAGATTCACCAACGTTTTGTATAGGAAATACGCTAATACCATCGCATATCAAACAACAGTGACTATATTCACCATTTCAATCCATATTTCATTCAAGGCAAAATCGTCTGACTTTGAATAAATGACTTTACTGTAAACAAAAATCAAACAATATTACTACGAGTAAAACAGGTTTGAAATTCCTCCTTACTGAGTTGGATTTATTCAAGGCATAATTAGATTCCTGTTAAGGTATTTTTTTGATTCTATAATAATACCACTTTTTGATAGGGATTTGAAAGTCGGCTGAACAGTGAAATATTGTTTGTTTCGAGGAGGAATTCGTTATGAAGCGTGTGTCTCAATCATGCACATAGTCTTCACGCTTTAGGAAAAATTATATTGCACAAACATATCTCACTTCACACACAATTAATTAAAATTAAAGTCACGCCTTCTTTGGTTTAGGTTGGACATGTAAATTATAACTAACCAGTCCACGTCATTAGCAACCACCCAGGCTCATCTGGCTAACAAAGAGCTTTTGTCGGACAGTTAACTGGATACAATAGAACACATAAAGGATATCAGCCCTGTTGTTTGCGGTGTATATGAAGAGGAATGCAATTTGTCCAGCGAGTCAAAGAGCCTTTTTTCATGGGGTTCGTTCTTAATTGTCGTGTTAAAAGCCTAATAAAGAGATATTTATGGAAAAAATAGTTTTACTAAAATATCTGTCAGTAGGCTAAATAGAATATGATAATAATTATGATAACTAGGGAATACTGTTTTGTAATTAGTAGAAAAATAGAAACAGTGCGCCCCAGTTGTCAGTGAGGACCATGTTTTCATGTGGCCTTTACCGTTTACTTACTTTTAAAAATTAATGTGCAGTTATGATTAGACAAGTTAGGAAATTCGAGAACTGCTACAGAAATGTATTTTAATTGATTTTTTTACATATCACGATATAAATGCTCTGCTACAGCATAACTATTATAAAGAGGATCACTGATCCTAGTTTTTTTAACTAGCTTATTGTTCAAATTCTTTTTATTACACACTGTAAACTTAACAAAACTCACATTGGTAGTTTCAATGTCTAGCGTATACACAACTATTTCTAGGGATTAAACATGGACAATCTTATGAAATGAGTAGGGGCCTAAGATTAAGTAGGACCACTGCTCATTTCTGATATTGAAAACAATCAAATGCAATAATGTAAGTAAATGAAGCATTATTTGACTCTAGAATTATGGATTACTCAGTTTTGTTCAAAATATTTAAGGTCAAATAAGACAGACGAACAATAGCTGGGGGTCGGACGGTGGCATGATTATGAGTGAACAATGCAGTTTACAGAACGCCGGCGAGGTAAGAGCACAATAGTTAACGACCAGCTTCTCCGCGCACCGCTCTGATAAATGCAATTAGCAAGGAATCAATAAACTGTGATCAGACATCTCGTTAGCAGGCATATTGCTAACCTGATAGCAAGTGAAAGTAGTAGGCCTATGATAGATCTACCTATTACCCGGGAACAAACAAACTTTTTCTATAGTATAAAACTGCATCGTGTGCTTGAATAAATTTAGACTGGGAATGAATAATTTTTAATTGTTGACTCCGGGTATTAATGAGTCTTAAAATATGCGTTCAATGCTCTTACGCAAGCCATGATCGAATGACTAACTTATTTTCGAAATGATATACTTCAGCAATAAAACAAACCAACAGGAATTAGGTATAAAAACTAAAAAATATAAATACAGTCTCAGACATAAAATCCGAATGGTTTTCACTTCTTTTGATTTATCCGACTAAACCTAAGAGGAATTAAAAAATAAGTGAAAGGAGAATATGGCTAGGAATTGTCTTTTAATGTCCAAGGTCAAATCTCAATCCATAAATGTTATTAGTAATACTTATATGTAACACGTTAGTATTAATAAGTATATACTGAATATCTATACTTTTTTACAAATATAAAGCTAAACAAAATATAATTGTTGAAACGAAACATTGCTTATCTGTTAAAACATCTTAACTGCTTTTGACAAAGTTAGATAATGAGAATGTATGACGTAATAATTCCTGAATCGCATTAATAATATGTTCTGAAAATTTGACTTATTTCATTTAGTCTTTACAAACGATACATTTTAGCGGATTCTATTTTTAAATTCAGTAATAAATAGGAATAAGACTCACAATTCATTTGAAGAGATTAAATGGAGTGCTTGGAGCAAAGGAAATGTTAATGAAGAGAAACGTGATGATTTTGGAATCGCATCAAAGTATTCAAGTGTTCTAAGTAGTCAATTATAAAACCAAATTAAAAATTAAAAGCAAAGAAGGCCCATATTGAGTTCCTGGAATTTACTTAATAAAAATATGAAGACTTCAGAAAACTCTAGATCTACTGAATTTAACAATTAATAATTTATTCCAAAGAAGATTAACAACTAACTGTTCTTATTTAACTTGAGATCATTTTTACTCGAACAACCATTTCAGTAAATTCTCGCTTACTGAATGTTTTAGTATTTAACATGGGTTTTGAAAATTCACAAGTTCTTTAAGGATATTGAAGGGGTTTTATGACGAAGGCCAGTTAATTTTTATTACAACAGTTGCATTTGTACAATCAATGTAGTTTGTTATCAGAAGTATAGTGAAGTCGGCGTCACCTCTCACATTCCTCTTCTCGCCTCAAGGTCACTCTCCCATTATCACCTGGTGACGTCACATGTTTGTTGTTTATACACTGCTTGGGGACTTAACGAGCAAACTAATACTACAACTGCGCTACACCTATAGCGCTACGACTTGGATAGGTAATTTTAACCGCGTCGTATTATGTATAGAAAAAAATATTTAGGCTACAGATTCTTTTCACACAAAAAGAATATCTTTGGAGTTTTTTTAGCATACTGATCCATGAATAGTAAATTAAGTGATAGATCAAATTTGCCATAAATAGTTTATTTTTCAACAAGTGTTTTTGCTTGTCATAATTATCAATCCATAACAAGGAATTGAAAGTTATATTGATAAAACTCATTTTAAAAGAAACCGAAATTACAGATACAGTGTTGACGTAAGAAAGATAATAAAATACTTATATAAGATCCATGTTCATGAATTTTTGTGTAAAACGAAGCAAAATATGTTAAATGGTTTACAAAAATTTAAAGGCCGAGTGCACAAAGTATTCACCTTCCAATCTCATGGTCGCTGTTTCAAATTTTAACCACATCTGAACCTTAGTTTTAACTTTGCATTTGGAAATAATAATGAAGCTATCTCACACGGTCGCCGTGTTGATAACTGCAAAGCCCCGTGACTCCAGCAACAACATCACAGTTGCTTTTTGGCATCGATTCGCCAAAAGAAGGAAATAATGTAAATCATTATTTTATAAAACGTTCTGTTATCTTTTAGTGTTGATGACGACTTATATAACTAATACCAGCTTAACATTGTGGGTGTTTGGTTTAAAAGTTCAATACTCCTTAGAAGTTCAGATTTCTCTTGAGCTACGTTCGTGTTTGCCTTCTAGGCATAAAAGTGTTGACCTTTCATTACATTCTCCTTATCATTTCCCACATCGAACCGCGCCCCTTCATTGTGGAAGAGCCGTATCGACCTCATCTGATTTTATCATTATCTCATTCACAATTTATCACTAAATCCTTTAATCTAACCAACTGCCATTTAACATTTTCTTAAAAAATAAATAAGTAAACGTGCATTCAATTTTGATTGCGTTTTTTATGCATAATGTACGTCTATATGTACGTACATGGTCTCAATTACTTTCGTTTGATCCTTAGCAATAGATTTTTTCTGTAATGAAAAAGAGTCTTGAGAGTTGTTGGTCACTTACATACCGTAGACTATAAGTTAAAGTATTGAATGCTCGATAGTTTAATGAATGTGGATATTAATTTAATAGTCATATTTTTTAAGCGTCGCAAACGGAACACACGTCCAAAATACCAAAATAACTTTCTTCAGCAATTCAAAACTGCCCCCTCTTGCCTGTAAATTAACTTTTATTTAAATTCCATGAAATGTATCATGTGATCCATAAAGTGCATGACATGATACGTTACTCCTCAGTAAAAGCCTCATAAAAGAACCAATATTTATCTGAACATTTTATGAACTTCAAAGAGGAAACAAGTGACAGTCGGACGTAGGGCCATCCAGACAGACTAATGTGCCCATTGTTTAGTCATGGGCCATCAACTGCGCCAGCCCTATATTTAGGCACATCTAATAGTCCGCCTACAACACTACGGTACTTTTTATGGGCATTGAACTGGCTTGGTACAAACGGGACGTTCGCTTTGGACTGGCGTGGTAAAAATGAGACGTTCGCTTTGAACTGGTGTTGGTACAAACGGGACGTTCACTTTCATTTTCTAAATGCCTCGGCTGCGGTCGGTACCTGCATTACTGAGATTAATATTTTTCAAGACGCAACCAGAAGATGATAACTTCTTGCGGCATAATTTGTTATGACGGGGTGTTTTATCATTGAAAATTCGTAAAGAGCAAAAAGTGTATTAGTTTAGCAGATTTAAAATTCAATATTAATTTGATTGTTCCAAATTATAAATCAACAAAACATTCTTCGTGCATTTGGTTCGTAATTTTGTGGTTATCCCTAATTTAATATTTCTCTATTTTAGCAATGGTTTTATAGTCTGTGGTGACTATATTGACTCAACATTATTCCTAAAGCCTTAAGGTTACGTGAATTACGGAAACACGAGCTTGTAAATTTCCAATACAAATAAACATAAAGATGTTCAAATTTACTCAACGCAAACGCAAATAAACTTAAAGATGTTCAAATGTATTATTAGCTTAGAATAATTAGTTACCGTCGATAAAACTATAATAAATTAGAGTTAGTTAAAGGTTATAAAATATATAGTTTATTCTATTGAACACAATATTGGGTAAATTTAAAAAAGTCATAATTTTTTAGTAAATTGTGTGATGTATTACACCAACCAGTTCAACGAGTGCTGAAGTCGTTGGACTGCAGTATCAGCAGTGACTGA
The DNA here is from genome assembly GCA_035578135.1 of Flexamia atlantica. NCBI lineage: Eukaryota > Metazoa > Arthropoda > Insecta > Hemiptera > Cicadellidae > Flexamia > Flexamia atlantica. Next base: position 36,619,172 of record JAQJVK010000002.1, on the reverse strand, counting down.
CTCATCAAGAGCCAGCGCAGCATTTCCTGTCTCCTGACGACATGCTGATTGATTACAAAGACTTCCTCATTATATGCTACTTCGCCGTCATTGCTTCTTTCAACGTGTAGTATAGCAACAGCGTTGAATAGAAGTAACAGTTATATTTTTTTCGTCAGAAGATGTAAAAAAGTTTACTTTTTAGAAAAACTTTAGAATCATGAGATATTATTAAGGAAAACTGTTTTCTTTACAGTACTGTACCTAGTGTTATGTAATTGGTTTAAGAATCTAGTACAGAGTAAAATACCCTGATAACTGAGTGTTCAATTAGCACAATTTTATCAAACGTAAATCTTGATAAAAAGACAGCAAAGCGACCCATTAAAAAATAACAAAATGTTACTTTAAAAAATACAAAAAATACTTAAAAGAGTAATATTAAAAAAATTCAAAGTCATAATTGTGGGAACTCATTGGCTATTATTTACTTCCTTATACAAAACAGCTTTGAGATTCATAACCTACGACGTGCAACATTCATGAAGTTAAAGCTATTTAAACACCCATTAACGTGACATTTATCCTAAATCAATAGAGGAGGTAAATGTCAGCGAAGTAAAATGTTGCCAACTATACAACGCAATCGTCAGGTCTACGAGTTTTTAAAAATATAAAATTCAACTGATATATCGTTTCATGTTTAAGCTACTTAACATAATGTTCTAACAAAACAAAACTTTTTGCGCAGACAAATATATTACAAACCTTGATTAGTTAATTTTTTCATTAGTAGTTTAAATCGTGTTCATATTATTATTATTATTATTATGACCATGGGTGGAACGGCAGCACGGCGAGGTTGACTATTTCGTGACCCAGTTCCTTTCGGGTCATGGATACTTCCGAGCTTATTTGCACAGGATGGGAAAAGTCGCCAGCTCGGACTGCCTGTATTGCCCTGGCATTTCAGACACGGCCGAGCATACATTTTTTGACTGCGACCAATGGCACGCTCATCGAGCTTCGCTCATTGATGAGATCGGCGTCGTCGCAACTCCACGGAACATCGTTGGAGCAATGCTCCAGGGAGAGGGCAACTGGAACTGCGTTAGGCATTTTGTCCAGGCCATTCTTCGGGCGAAAAAGGTCGATCTTGACCGGCCTTGATCCTTATCTATCCCCACAGAGGAAAGCCCTAGTGGCATAACCACAAGGCCTAGCCCGAAGTAATGTGTGAAACAGTTCCAGGCTAGTGTCCTCGGTGCCGACGGGGGTGGTTTAGTCGGTAGTTCACGGGACATCAAGTTCGTGGGAGTCCGACACTACTGAGGGGACAATGAGTCCCTCAGTGTGCGTAAGTGCATTCCACCTCCCACCCAAAAAAAAAAATTATTATTAAAAAAGTTGATTTTTTATGGTATAAAAGGTTTAGCAAATGCTGTGATTAATTCTCCTCCCTTAACTAAAACATACTTCTTAGTTCAGTATATCCTTTAAATTAATTAATAAAGGACTAAGAGAAAATTAGCGTGTTATCAGGGTTGTTTGCTTCCTGAAATCAAATCGTTTAAGTTGTGTTCATGAAGTCGGGAAATTACATTGATATGTAGTCATTAGAAGTTTTTAGCAATACACGCATAAAGTACAATCATTTAGGGACATTGGATTTAAGAATAGACAATAGAACAAGCATGTAACACCCTTGATAGGCTTGCCTCAAGGTTAAAGACACTGAAAAATATTTAGTCAACTGCTGGTTAAAGATTGTTCAACAGGCATGGCCTACTTATTAGAAGCTGTGGAAGAGCCATTTTCTCTCTGTTCCATGAACATAAAACGGGCAAAGCCTTCGTTTAGGAGGCATATATTTTTTACGGGATATTGCAATGGGAATAGCTTCTTTGTTAGAGGCAAAGAACATTAGAAGCTGTGGAAGAGCCATTTTCTCTCTGTTCCATGAATATAAAACGGGCAAAGCCTTCGTTTAGGAGGCATATATTTTTTACGGGATATTGCAATGGGAATAGCTTCTTTGTTAGAGGCAAAGAACAGACTATCCTCGTAAGAAGTCGTAGTAAACTTGCTCCTTGTAGGCGTGATAGAGGAGAACTCGGATCCTTGCTAAACGATATAAACGTTTTAACGACTACAGCAAGAATTAACAGCCTTCTCTTGTTACAGGCGTTACAGGAGCGTGAACGTCACCTCCTGATGTGAGGCTATGTATGGACCACGTCTAGTCTCCTGGTAAGAGGCTAGGAACAATTGCAGGGTGCGCTTAAGGCACTAGCTCCTTATTTGAGAGTAGGCGTGATAGAGGATATATGTTAAAAGCTATAAACAGTAGATATTGCTTTGACGACTACAGCAAGAATAAACAGCCGTCTCTTGCTACAGGAGGCGTGAGCACCGCCTCCTGATAGGAGGCTAGGACCAGTGTAGCCCCTGGTTAGAGGCTAGGAACAGTCGTGGGATGGCTCGAGTGTTTGTTGTGTGCGGGGGCGAGCGGCGGGTCACGGTACCGTTATCCCCGAATGCTACGGGCCCGCCACTGTGGTACCACTGCACTGTACTGTGCTCTTGTACTGTACTGCGTGACGCCATGCTACGGCACATACAGAAAACAGAACAGTGTGAATCTTGAGAACAGTGTGAACAGTGAAACTTAAGATTGAAAATACGATATTAAGGGAAAACACGAATCAGATAAGATTGTTTTTTTGGTTATTTTCTCGGTTAAAGAGTGATTTTAACGTCACCTCAAGGTTGACTAATCACACAAAAATAATTGGAGGGTGAATATGCCGAGCCGTCTACAACAGATTAGAGGCGAACACAGCTTGACACACAAGGACCATACAGCGTTTCACCACTATCTCATTCATTTTTAAGTAACAACAAATAATTTTTAACAGTTTTGAAATACAGGGCATTCCAAAACCAGGGATCAATTTTTTTGTTTCGCCCCTGTACATGAACCCGCTCTTCTACAATATAATATGGACGGATGCCTAGGAGATTCAGTCTGTATTTCTTCATTCTTTCTCTGAGGTCCAAGGCAGCTAAACCACAGAAGTCTAGATGCCGAAGGACATTAAGCAAGTCCATTTGGAAGTTGGGGCTTCGGTGAATCGCTGGAATGTTATTTAAGGTATTGTACCTTGTCTTCCAAGTCAGCGGCTCTATCGTGGTTTGGAATTCCAATTTCGATTTCTAGTACATTTATATAACTATAAGACTGAAGTAAAACAATTAATATAATGGGTAGACATAACTTGAAATCATGTCACAATACAACCATATGATTTATTTATCACTGATTGTATAACCTCTGTGTTAGATATTGATTTTTTTTATCTATGAAGAGTTTCGAGTTAAACTCGATAAAAAGAAATTTAAAAACATGGACATTGCTGCAACGGCTGCAACAAAAAACGTATACTAGTTAAGGCAGTCTTTAGAAAAACATTCTTTACGATTAGCTAACAGTGAGCGAATGTGTACACTTATTACAAAAAACGTTTTGGCAATTAATTCTGTAAAACAGCTCTTTTCTGAAGCATGCTGCAGTTTAATGAATAGTAATAAACATCACGGGGACAGAAAACTCATGTAACTTAGAACAGCTTTCACTGGATACCGGCACCGGTGTTGGTTTAGGTGTGCCTATAAACGGAATGCGGTCGCACAACTGCAGTGGCGTTAGTCATCAAAGAATAATAATCCCACTGAGTTACTCACCCAAGCCCCCCGAGTTGTGTCTGTTGAGTGGTCATATGAAATACCTCTTTCACATTTGTTTGTGTAAACTACTCTTTCCATGGTATATTGTAATTGGTTGGCATTTGTTGACAATATCAAATTGCACAGATGAGTTAGTTTGCATTTATGAAAACATGTGATATTTTATATTAAATCATGGTATGGTAAGTAACTTAACGTTCTCAATAAAAATCCGAAAGAAAAATGCCGGTAGCTGAGTTTAATGTATAGCCTTAATTGCATAGTTGTAAAATATTATAAAATATAACTTACAAAGGCTATAATATGATATATACCATTTCACATCATGTCATATCATTATAACATAAGATGCAACGACCATGTATATGTTGCTGATGTTTTTCAGAACATGTTTCACAATAAAATATAATGTATTGAGCGGACATAAAAAATAAAAATAAAAGCTTAAATTAAATGATCATGTGTCTATTGGCTCTATCAATTGAGCTGTAACAAAAATCCTTGCGTATTATAAATATACTTTTTTAATATGGAGAGTGTTTGTCTTGAAAGCCAACACGTTGTTACACGGAGTGACATGTGTGCATTTCTGTTCCGGAACAACGATGTCGATGCCGGGCAATTGTTATTCCTCAAAGTTCCCCCCACGTACCTACTCTATACGTGACAAAGGTATGCATTAGTTTTCTGCTTCTCTTTTGGAAAATACTTTTTGTATTGGCTGAACATTTTGCTAAAAACACTAATTGGATTCACTAAATACATTAAATTCGTTCGATAAATTCATTAATTATACAATTTCTTCAAATAAAACTACATAAAAGCTAAAATATGAGTTATGACGACTCATTGGAATACTGTACAATTTCCAAGATGCCATAATAAAGTACATTTTTAATGCCTATCTTAAGTCGAAAGATTTCATAAGTTGGCAACAGGTTTTCAGGAGCACCAAAACAATACAGCAAGGGCAACGTTCAGTAATATACTGTAACTTTTCTGTAGCACTAAATATAATAAACTTTTATCCATATTTAATCTTAGATTTTGACAAAAAGGTGTTATACACTAAGTCAAATATAAATTTAAAATTCTAATTAAATATAGATTTTACGCATATCTTCAATATGAATATTTATGTCTTCTTTCAGCGAAAATATAATTTCTATAAGGCAGACAACATTTGTGTAGGTTAAAGTGCTTTTAAAGATAACAGAGAGGCAGAGGCAGGTAAACAGCTTACGTAAGGTTCGTTAGGCTCTTACAAGAACTGAAACCACAAGTCCTTTTTACCATTGCCGATTGAACAAACAGTGAAAACGAGCCCTTGTGGAGCCTTCTTGGTCTACACGGCCAATTGCTTAGAATTCTATGTGGTGGACAATTTGCATTCAGTGAGTAAAAATAGCTATTTTGAAGGTGATGTTATCATGTTAATTATTGATACATATTATTTGTTTGGCTGAAACAAGCTAGCCTAAATAAATTCGGTAATCATAATTGAATTTGATAAAAAACTGAATAATATTTAACCGTATGATTTAAGAAATACAACATGCGATTGTCCATAATGGCTGATATTCAAGTTTGAAAATTAGCTGAGCAATATTCATGTACAAAATGGATTAGTATAATTATACTGCAGTCCTCCTTTAAAATTAGCGGAATGTTTCTATCGTTTAAGCTGATCCATAAATAAGTTGTTTTGAATTGGCTAATGGATGGGATCATACAATTTTCCTCACTGAATATTAATAAACGTGATAAAAAAAGGGACTTGAACCAACGTGAGGTGTTTTTATTATCTATTATTTGTTTTTATTATTTATTATTTATTGCACTTAAAAGGTTTTCGCTCCTATAGATCGTGTTTTTTCTACTCGGTTTAAAGCATTCTCTTAATGATTGTAGGGAAATTAAATGAATCTCTATGCTTGTTAAGAAACCGTTTTGTTATATAGTATAAAACCTTTTTATTATGTACAATTATTTTATGGGTTTTTTCCTTTTAGAGAATTTTAAACATAGCTCGATTAAAACAGATTTAGAATAGCATACGGAGCAAATTATTCATATTTTTCGTTTATTGTATGATCTTTTATAAGCACAGGTTTATTTTCTTTCAAAGGTCATTTCATTTATAAGCCGTCTGAAAATAAAATACATATCGTAAAACATGATCAGCATATAATAGCAAATTAAAACAAACTACTAGCTTCGTTGGCGGTCTTAAAACTAAACGTGCAAAAAAAACATGCGAACGTATAATTTTTAACAGTTCATTATAAGCAAACATTTAATATTAACATATACTTTATACATGCAATGCAATGTGACAATGTGATGATTATAACCACCGCGCCTGGCACCTCCGAGGTATCGAGATGACTCACCACCAAACGTTCAATCTCTGACTCAACGTCGTAATAACACGACAAACGACTCCAATGGCCTTGGAGTTGATAAAAACTCAAGAGGGAATGTTAGAATCTTCTGTACTAAATTGATTACATCGAATAATGAGATTAATGTAATCTCATTTGGCAGTTTTCTATATTGTGAAAGTTGGGAGTTTTCTTCTTTATTTGAGAGTTCGCACCCGTGGCCCAGTTATATAATACTTGTATAGAGTGGTAGCAATAAAAATACTATATATGAGCTAAAAAATCATAAACAGGTTTGCATTTTTTTTAAAATCTTTAACTCCCAGTTTATCTGTCATTGTGCTAGTGTTGAGTTGTTTTAGTCTGTTTTGCTATTGGTCAAAACCCGGTTTAATAAATAAGTAAAACATGTTGTTTAAAATAGGAGGGTTTTTAATAATAAGTAATGAGTTAAGTTGTCTTTTTTAGCATTATTCAAAATTATTTAACAATACTGAGTTTATTTCCTAAGCATAAAATGGACTGATACCACAGACTAAATGGAAATAAGCAGCACAAGAAAAACAACAATTCAATTACAATATTTCGTTGCTTTGCTTACACATTATTTGTAAATTATATTTTCATAGAGTTTGAAAATACTCATAAAGTTTAAATCAAATAAGTTATTTTTTTAACTAAGATATTAAGGTTGACGATAAAACAAAACACATTTCTAGCTTAAGGTTTAATAATTGATGTATCTAAATAATACAATCAGTGAGGCAAATCTTAAATAATCTCGAACTGAAAAACTCCAAAAAATAATAAACAGAATCTACTTTTACCGTATCAAAGAATCTATGCTCGTGTAAGATACGCTGAGCCTAAAACAACAACCGGCACGAGATAAATTATTGTGCCAAGATTCCTTTGATTATAGGGTGTAGAGATTCTTTGATCTTGAAAACAGGTCAGGTCATGATCTCTATTGTTGCCTTGTTTGTTGGTTTGAGCCAGTTATATTTCTCTCTTGAAGTGTGAAAAAGTGGTCTGTATTTTTAAAATGCAAAGGTCACAAGATGAAAAAATCTAAATATCAGTTTCACTAGTTCGAGTGTGTGTTAAACTTACAACATTCTGTATACAGGTTTAACGGTAAATGGTTTTAAACTTATTTGCCCTTCTTTTACTTAAAGTCTTATTGGATCATACCTAGAGTCATTGATATCAAGCTGAGGAATTAAGTCTCATGCTTGTCTTAGTGGACAATAGAACATAAACTGTTTTGTTTCTTTAGAATAAATCGTTGTATCCTATTAGCCTACTTTAAGAGATAGCAACTTTAAAATTCAAAAGTAGAAAATCAAATGGGTGATAAAATTTCTTGTTCAACTGTAGGCTATATAGGCCTAGTATTTGATACATGTCTTTACATGACATGGATACTATTATATCCTGTGAAATAATGAAAATTAACATCAAGTGCCCTACATAAGTGATTGACAGTTTCAAAGCTGAGGGCATCCTAAAAACTAGTATTTACTTAGTATTTGATACTTTTTATACTATTTACGGTACACATAATAATTTCCCCTTTTTTACACTTCCTATCAACGGTGAACTACAACGTTTAGGTTAGGACCAACATTTAAATCTGAAAGATGTAATTCTAACATTCTAACACAAAAATAGAAAAATGTAAAAGACTTATCAAAATATATATTGCACATGGAATAATTACTACAAAATGCATATTTTGGCTAACAAATTGTAGGTTATCGAATTTGGAGAGCGCAAGGTGGTAATGTGAGTCATGTGTCAGGTGCCGACGACAGGGAACATGTGTCCCGACAACGAAACAGCTGTTCGCTGCTAAGTCATCCCCAGCTGACAGCGAGCTTTTGGCGATTGACATCGCCACATTCTACAAGAGAGGAACCGTTAATTATTATTGTAGACTAATAATTGTAGAAGCTTTGCTAATTTAATTTTATTATATTTATTTTTCAAATATACATGATGGTTACACGTTTACTTGACATAATAATCAAACAGATAGTATAGTAACTCTAAGTTACTTTAATTTTATAAATAAAGTGAAGAAAATTTACCAAAAAGAATAACTTCAATAAATGTTTAAAAATAAATTAAAATAACGAATTACAGTACAAACACATCGAAAGTTTTCCTAACCATGAAGGAATTTGTATGCTTGAACGATACCCTTTAATATATCGCATTTGGCAATTCTGCTTTATTTTGAAAAATATTGAAAAACGCCTTACAGAATATACAATTTATAGTTTTACATAATTTGTAATACTTTAATGTGGTCTATATAAGAAAATAAATACAAAATATATTTGCACACAGAAATTTATGAGTATGATTCTTATAGCAACTAGGCCTATTGTTAATTAGGAACAAATTGTGAATTTGATACAATGACATATTATAATACTAAAATTTTATTTCAACTTCTAAAATTTTCTTTAAAGCTTGAAATGGAATTGGGTTAAGCGAAAGATTTTAGTTAAATCAACTCAGAGGGAAAATCGCAAACATTTTGGAATTTAAATAGATAACTCTTCTTAAATAACTCTGGTGGATTACTACGTCCCACTTGGGAGCCTAAGTCAACGCGGAAATCTTGGCACTAGCTTGCTAATTTATATCACAACTTACGAAAATAGTTATAACACCAGTTCAGTGAATAGATGCATCATGAGAGATTTACAAAATTGATACACGTCCAAGATTTTAATCTAGAGCTAGAGTAGACTGATCACACATCGCTGGTGATACAGCAAGGCCGTGCCAGATATATTCACGCCGCTGCATTGCTCATTTAACACCGCCCGACCGCGCGGCATTTCGCAGTCACCTGTTTATATAGTCAGCTGTTCATACCGCCACCGATGCACATTCTTTATTGGCCTGTTGTACATCCCATATTTGCATGTTACCGCGCAAACATTCCAGACACATGTGTACTTACACCCATTGCGAGACTGTGAACTATTTTCGATATATTTACACGTTGAAGAAGTAACATTAATGTTTTAATGTTTGTTCGGCCTAAAGTTGCTAGTTTTATCTTTCATAATATTTGTATTTTATATATTGGGCTTCATTAGACGATTGCAGAGTTAACTTCAACGTGCAATTTTGAATACTTTAAATCTTAAATTAAGCTGTTTTATTTATACTGTTTCCCAATAAAAAATGTTTTTGTTCCCAACATTATATGTCTGCAATAATGTATACTGAAGACATATAAACCCTTGAATAAAAATATAGTACTTCATAAAAAGAAGCAATGTACATGAGTAATTAGTAGACTTGATTTAATGACCCTTGGTATAATAATCAACATTATTGTAGTTAAACTTCATGCAAACGAAACCTTTGCAACAAGACGGAAATAAAAGTATGACTTCGCTAGCAATATGTGTTTCATTTAGGATGGCGTCATCAAAATAGAGAAGAGCTGTTCTTCCCATCTCTCATTTTTAAAGCGCACTCGAGGAGTTGAAGAAATAAAACCAGTTCCTTGTGGCGTCTAGTTTTAAGACTTTATGATGAAACCTCTTCCAGCTCATAAACTGGCTCACCACTGCAGGATAACAAATACAAGTTTAGAACCACAACTAACAATGTCATTTATATTGTTTTGGAAAAACACAAGTATAGAATATTTCACTCTTCGCCTCTTCGTATTGTATGTCCTTTACAATATGACAATCTACGTTTATAGAAGGAATAGCTGATAATTTCGGCTTTTCCCGGGAGATTATTTGCTTCCTGTTGTTTCTTAATGCTGCATTCTGCTAGTAACCAAAGTAGCTATTTCAAATAGTGACCATAGTAACTACTCAAAGCACTTCCAAAACCTTGACATGGTTCCCTTTCGGAGGATCCTGTGCCTAAGACCTTAAAGATAGCAAAACCGAACCACCATAGTGCACATCATGAGAGTCTAAATATTAAGTTATTTGACCCTAAGATCAAGTATCTAAGACATGTAGTTTTGGCTGTAATCCGAAATATACCAACACACAACTCTTTTATATATATAGATATTGACTAATACATTCACTTCGGAATCATTTAGTTGATTTATTCTGAAGCGAAGTTGGATATTCTAAATTGAAGGAAACGATTACTTTAGTCCCACAAACGATAGGTAGTTGTATATAAACTTTGCGTATATGTATTTGAGTGTTAGGAATACGACCGAGTGTGGAGGTTACTTGTACAATGTGGTAGTGAGAGGCAAATGACAGTTTGAGAGTGTAAATCACACTACCCGGCTGAAACATTTATTTCCACGCAGCGTTTGCACATCGCAGTCTGTGGTTGTGGGTAAACAATGCTGTCAAGCCTTATTTTAAAATACTGCCTGTCGCCCTATCTGGCTGTCTCCCTTGTAAACAAATGGAGCCTTAAGCCTTTTTCAATTTGAGCCCCAAGTTACGAGGCACGAATGTAAACAATTACCTAATGGAAAGATATTTTGAGATAAGATTGTTAAACGATTGAGTGGATTTGTAATGTGTTTAATGAATTTGAACTCAATATCATTATATTTTCATTGCGCTAATTATTGTTGGTATTTTAAAAGTACTTTCTTGATAAATGTGCTAAAACCAGATCAAATGTAATAGCGTGTAAATGTACTGCAATATTTAGTATTCTCTGGAACAGATATGCATTCATGCTGAAACTGGGAAAAAGTCTGTACAGAGTGTTGAAAAAGGTACATGTACTTTAGCCTCTATGTATATGTCCTTAGCTTCAACCGACCAATAAATTCCAAAGGGTATTCTAAGATAAGTTATTAATTTTTAAAACTGCCTCCCTACGTGTGATACTGCTTATATTTTCATCAACTCAGTTCTAGCTTTTAAAATTTAACACAATTCTATCTTTTGATCGAAAGGCGATATCATTTTCTCACTAATCTGAGTGGTAGGATGGTTTCATAAATGTATTTTACATAGTTGAGTGATAGTAAGCTGATTCAATTCATTGGTTAGAAATTATCGCACTGTTCAATTGTATTTAATACAGCATAATCAGAAAATAGATCAACAAATCACGTATAATCAGCATAATCAACAAATCACGATTCAACTCGGTGTGAGAAGGTGAATGAGTGTTCCAACTTAAAAACAATGGAATGCGTGCTTGCGGCTGGCGCTGGCGGAGGAGAGAATGGAAGGAGAGTAGGATATTCGCGTCGCTATCAATATGGCCGCCAAGGACACCCAGTGCCGTGAAATGGCGGCAGTCGTCTATCGCACCACCTGAGCGACTTCTCAAGCGACGACCATTATTGCATCTGCATCAGATAATATGCCAACACAAAAAAGGGGATCCGACTTTAAAAATTCTGCGATATTTGCCAAGTGCTAAGAAAAATCCTGCAAAAGAAAAGAATTAGAGAAAAATAATAAGAATGAACATTTGTCTTGAGAGCAACGTTATTGAAATTATCGTGAAATTAATTTATTGTATTGCACTTGGTGATTACCTAATTGTTTCAATGGCAGATGAGAAGATGATACTGATGGTGACACATTCTGCTGGAATTCGGAAAGGATATGTAATAGTATATCACCTTCAGTCGTCAATAAGTTGTCACGGGAAAACCATATGTCTAAATAATGTCAAAGGTAGTAGATTTTCTTAAAAGTTATTCCCATCTTATAAGTTGCACATAAAACATACTAATTATACTTTAATAACAAAAGAGACCCCAAATCAGGTTTATCTTTGTGGTAAACCTATTTATCGATATGTCTAGTTTTAGATTATTTTCATAACGTGTATTGCGACGAAAAGGGTTGATATTCAGGATGTATATGTAAATTTTGTACCGTTATAAATTGTTTGCGTGATAACAATGTTCTCTCAGACGTCAACTCTTGACAGATTTGGCGATTGAGGAATTATTTCACTAAACATATGCAGACAGTAACCGTAGGCATTTATTCATTTGAAATAAAAACTGATTTAAAAGTACGAAACCTGCAAAATTTCTTAGACTTACTATTGAACTGGTTTTGACTCGGTTTCTTTTAAAGGAGAATATCTGCATGGCTAGTGCATATCATGACTGTACGGTCTGCTTAGCGTGCAGTCACGGTTGGGGATCCACACGTGTGAGAATCTGAGAATGGCCAAGCCCACCTGGCCAGTAAAAAGGATACAACGTTTTATTGAGAGATATTGGTTTAGGGTTGCCATAAGTTCCAAATCTTCGAGACTGTCACCGTATTTGGCCACAGAGAAGAATCTGATTTGGCCCAAATGTCTCAATATCAAAAAAAAAAAAAAAAAAAAAAACTCTGGGGACGCGCAATTGTCCCGAATTTCGGTTAGTAATTTCTCTGTAATTGGTCGTAAACATTATTTTGAATATTAATTACAAAATTCGTTATGTTAATAAAATATTCATTTGAAAGTTGTGAAATATTTATTTCCTATAATAAAATATTGACATTATTGAATAACATTTCATTTAATAATATTAAATTTAATCTTTAATATAAAAAGATACTGATCAATACAGCCATGTTTTTTTAACCGAGTTGATATGTGTTTATGTATGTTCTAAATTATGGCAACTCTATTTTTCTTATAGGCCTAATGTGGGTGTCCAGCTAATGTTATTCTCATATACTGTAAATTATCTTCTTATGGTATTTCCCTAGACAGTGAATTTTTAACCCTTTTCTGCAATATCGTGGTAGTATGAACGGAAAGGTGTTTTTATCTTCCCATACTAAAAGCTAAAAATGTTGAATAGGTACTCAAACGATTTCTTTACAACACTGTGAACATCCATTATTATGATCTATTTATAACTCTAAACTGAGGTAATAAGTCTATCGCCGTTGAGTCTTCCTGCAAATTATACTTTTTCTATTTTCGAAAGTAGGTCGGATATATGAGGCAGGGCAAGGTGTACCGCGAGCAGCGTCGCAGCTGGGGGTGTTCGGGTGATGGAAGACTGGAGCTCTGTTTGCTCGGAGATGTGTATCTTGGCCGTCGTCCGTCGCATGTGCCGAGTCTGGTGCGGATATTAATAAATGTCATTGACCCCCAAGACCAAGTTGGTACTAGTCTACTTCCTGTGATTCTAATGACACTACCTTCAAGGATTTTAATTATTTTGGATGATAAGATTTGTGGAAAATAATTCACGAGAATATATTATATCAACTAACTCTTGACTCGAGTTGAATCAAGGATCGTGAGATGAAAAATATTTTCAACAGAGTGTTATTTTTAGTTGCCATTTTTAGAACTACAAAAATCGTAAATACCATACGTAATTTCAAGAAATGACACTACTTGCATTCTTGATGCAAGCTCCATAAAGCTTCTTATGCCAGCTTGCATTCTTAAAATTTAAAATTCCATAAAGTTATAAGCTTGTTTATCAACTTTGTAGTAGGCCAAACCTTAAAATCATAAAATAACACTGGACTATAATTGAGGGAGTGAAGATTAGATTTTTTATAAACAATCACGATATCCTTTTCTAAAGAATGGTATTATGAAAGTGCTAACACCCGTTGATGTGATGGGCCTATGCGTACATGTTTTACTTGTTTTACTTCTATCTAACCAGGAATTTATGAATCTTTAACGACTTGTCTGAGGCTAGTGTGACCAGTTTAATTTAATGATGGTGAAAGTTATGCCTAAAGAACATGCTTCCAGAAGAGGCAGCAGGCCTTATGTCATGGCCTTTTCTGTTCTCATCTATGTCTCACAAACAGACAACTTTCAGACTGGTTTACAAAAAACATTAGAGGGATCTACTTTCAGAATAGTATTAACATTTATCAGCGTTTTATCTTTAAAACTTGCCCTATAGATCCGGGATTTCCATGCAGCCCGTTTAAAATTTATGTACGTACTTTAACCTGTTATTTATTGGAAGGATAGTCATAACTGAGAATAAGATTTGATTCTGGGTCCCATGGTCTATTAGCTTTAAGAGTGAAGCTACACCATCTTTTTGACAAACCCTATACTTTAAGATAGTCGTCACTATCTTAAATATTCAAGGACTGATTGGCAGCTCTGTACCGTCATCATCTAAATCTTTGCAAGTTCCTATCCTTTAAATGACATGTACCTTTACGTGCAAAAATGTCTCATAATTTTCTTCATAGTTATAGCAGTTATACTAGTTATACCAGGCTGTGGTTTTCAACACAGCCACATCAACCTTTTATCGCTACCCACTCTGATAATCTCAAACTGTTATAGGGAACACCCATTAAACTGTCTACAGTACTCCATCCGCTCACCTGATGTGCTCTCGTAGTACCCCCACAGCGGCAGAGCCACGGCGGCTGCGGACAGGATGAAGGAGATGAATCCCAGGGCCGCTACAGCGGAGGAGTAGAGGGTCTTACTCTTGTGGGGCTCCGCCATGGTCCCTCGCTCATGATGGTCCACCCTCGTCCTCTGGAGCTCCACTTGCACTCACACGCCTGCGGGTCAAGGTCACTTTGCTGCACTCGTCCAACCCACTAGAGAGTTACAGTTTGGTTCGACCTTCCGGGAACGGAGATGATATATACCGTATTAATTCTATTGTTAGAACATTCATTTTGAAGAACTATTGATATTTAGAAAATATTATGTTTTTCCTTAATAGAAAACTGATAGGCAATTATTTCGTTAACAAAAATAAAACGACTGATCTAAGGTAAAGATAACAAGTGAATTTGACGAATGGGTGAACCACAAATTTACCGAGTAATTATTTACTTAAGAACTGTATGATACTGCAACTATTGTGCAATTTTTCATTTTTCCTCGGGGTCTTATTTTGAATGTTAAATATGAGTTTATAAGTGGCCTTGGTTTAAGATATCGAACTAAACAATATCGACTAAATAGAAGTAACTTCACAGTTAACTTTTTATTTGTGTTGCTATTGTCTTCGTCGGGTTCAAAACTGAGAGAAATCAACTTAGTTTTGAGTATAAGAAAGTCCTAAGCCTTAGGAAAGGAATCAATTCTTTCTTATCGAAGTTACAACAAAAACTAATTTAAATTAATATTACAAGCTTACAATGGAAAAAGGGAGTAGGTTGGTTGAGAAATAGCAAACAATTAGGTGTGTTAACAAGAGGTAATAGAGTGAAGGTCGCGTCACCACTCCCTACATACAGCGGCCGATGACTCCGAGCTAGCCAACAGATTTGCCTAACACCGTACCACTCTCAGAGAGATAATGAATAGAATTTGATAATTTACTGAAGCGAGGAATAAGCTCAAGATTTCAATGGCCACAGTGGCTTGACGTTCAAAAGGATACTGATGATACTATTCTAACAATTTATTTAATTTTTAGGACTATTAAATTTCGAGTTATTTAATTATGACGATGGATAAAAAATTGAAAGATGGTATTTTTAATGGTTGCATTAATTTTAGGGTCAGCCTTAATCTTTAAAATAAATAAATAAATAAATAAAAGTTATTTTCAACAGCCCCGATTATGGGTGGATAAAAATAATCTTGAAGCTTCGTAACAAACCTTGACCATTAATCCAAATTTAATTTGTAGATATACACAAATTAAATTTGTCGTGAAAACGAATTCAGGACCTCAACATATTTTCAGTCTGAGCTCATAAAGAATGCTCCATGAATCACAAATCCAGACACACCGTACGGCAATGCAATATCTCCATTCGAGGACTGTTATCATGATAATGGCCCACTTTTACTGCTCATGGGGCCAATTAATGCCCTAAATAGCCAGTCAGCCGAGATTGACAACTACATGCCCTCTCAGCTGTTTTGATCGTCCATTACACAACACGCAACACCGTTGTCGCATCCACAGAAAGCACTTTGCCCACTGATAGATGGGAACGGGGCTGCAGTCTAGTGTTTCCAGGGCGTTTAACAAGGCGGTCACCAATTACGGGGAAAGTTTGCAGCACAGGAACTTCGCCGGATTCAGACTGTTATAAAGGGCAATTAGGAGTCTTAAGGCTGATTCTTCCTTGCGATTGAGCAAAAAGAATTAAATGTGGTAAAACATTTGGAAATCGTGTAAGTTAAATTGCAACAAGGGGCCATTTACTCTGAGAGAACAAAAATATATTAGAAATCAGTCAGATTTAAATAAAATGAATAATCATTTCCAGTCACAGCAGTAAAATTAGGCTTTTCTTTGACTGACTACGAGACAGTACTCTTTCCTTTAAAGGTAAACCAACATCTCAACATAAAGATAGTATCACTATTAAATTTCATTTTGGAGCCATGATTCCAATCCTTATTTTAGGTACATGTTGTAAGTGTACAGTAGACCCACACACACTGTAAGGCGGTCTGACGAAAATAAAAGCATATATCCCATATATATATATATATGCAAATATATCCTTTATATCCATATATCCTTTCCTTTTTATGTCCTCAAAAAAAATCATGGTCTAAAGGTAAGTCCTTTGAGTGCTCCAAAGCCATGTGTCACGTGCGTGTTCGTACTACCAGCATTTTTATTAGCGTTGCATGCGGACCACTTCCCATTAATCAACGCCTGGATTTATTCCGTTTGCACCGTAACCTAGTTTCCCGTAATAAACCGATCGATATAGGCCTACTGCTCCGCAGTGGAAAGGGATATTTATACATTTTGAAAGGTCAACGCCCTTCTTGGGGTGGATCAGTTTGCTATCGGTGTATTTTATTGGATGGCCAAATTACTTTAGGTCGAAGTTATCGGTCTGAATTAGAGTTTAAGTAATGATTTTTTTCCAGATAAAAATGCTTTATTGCTTCATTAAGGCTTCTAAAAATGCTGACCATGTTAAGCAGATTTACTGACAACCACGATTAAAGTTTTGCAAGTATTAATACCGTGGCAGTTTTTCTAAGTTTTCCCGAATTGTAATTTTCCAGTTTTGATATAGCCTAGTCTATTTGAACACAGATATAGAAAGCCACATAAAATGGGTAAAAAGCTACATACCAAAATAAAGTGACAGTAGAACAAGTTTTAAAGTTCAGTGCAATAACCACTAGACTGGTATAAATGGTTTTATCGTTATCAAAGTAAAGTTCATTGAGATTTTAAATTTTTAATTAATTTATAGAAAGTTTACCCGCCTCCCCCCAACTGCCAAATGCTATACCTAAGCTAATTCAATAAAACTGATAATGTGGTCCATAATTGTAATACTAATTGACTATATTACATCTTCGTACAGGAAAAATACAAGACAAGTCGAACAACCACGGGCTTAAAACTTGTTGTGGTCAAACCAGTTAAAACCGGTTAACCGGTTGCGGTCCGGCGCGATGGCGCGAACCGCCAGGTGTGATAGCGGGCGCTATCAGTGGAGAACAAACACAGACGGATGTAAAGAAACAAATATACGTAAAAGCCAATGTAAAAAGCGGCATGACAATTCTAGAGCTGGTCGGGGATTCAGCGTTGCAAACTATACATAAATAACCGAATAGGGAATAACTGGGTAAGACTAGTACAGTACGCATAACCATACAAGAGGTAGAACGAATATTTAAAATATGACTTTAATATAGGCTACACTACGATATCAGGACAGAATGATGCACTTGCGACTATTATACATAAATAAAAATGGGTATGGGATCATTCACGAGGGCAGCAAAGTAACCATGAACCATCAACTGATCAGCAACACTTACTAATTACATACACCTGACACTTACACGACACAAATATCAATCACTCGACACCATAACACTGCACTCACGTTTGGCACTGCGACACTCGTGCACGGGCGATATCACATTGTTGTGGCAGCGGTGGCGCGGCGCGGCGGCGGCCAACTGGAGGGAACCACCTTGCCGCTCTCGCCGTGGTAGGGGGGGGGGGGGGACGGCGGGGGCCAGGTGAGGGGGTCACGCCACGCTAGACTACCAAACAATGCTTCCTGTCTGTCCTTCCGTCTGATCAATCCCGCAGGTTACACCTAGGCGACTCGCGGTCGCGTTAGGTTCAGTGATAATCAGTTCGGTTAAAAGATTGCCAGTCTCGCCACCCGGTTGGCGTGAATAGGTGCGGAAGGTATAATAGACAATTGAGTTTTGTTGACACTGTGATTAGAAGAGGAAAGTTTTTGCAGGGTAAATTATGGTTTAGCAGATTGGGTGACAAATTGCTGCAGCGGATTTCTTTGTGACCCCCCCCTCCCCCCCCCCCCCCCGTAGGGAAATTTATTACGAAGGAAAACTTTCGAGAAGAGTGAAGTTCTGGTCGTATCATCAGACGGATCTTTAGTTGAGTTACACACTAAACTATTACAATGAACTTCAGTCAGTGACGCTCTCCAACAAATTTATCTTGCAATTATTTCATCCGATTCCTCCGCAGAGTAAAACAGAAAAATTGTTTTGTATTTCTTATTTTCGTATTTTTATTTTTTATCTCGTGTTCCTATGCCATTGACACTTTTTAACGTTTAGTTCGGGAACGGTCCAAACCCGGATCTTGTTACTACCAAACGGCGACCTTTTTGTTAGATAATATCATTCATTCTTAGCCCACCTGGATCCAGTTTCGATCCTGGTCAGGAATCTAACCAGCAACCCTCAGGTTACGAGGTGAGCACTTTATCCACCCGACTATCAAGTGAATGAATAAATAAAGGATTATTTGTGACCGGGTCTGTCACAAATGTTTGTTCATGGTAACCACCAGGGAGGCAATTTTGGTGTTACAAATCATTGTATGTATATTATATGTATATTCTATCATAATTTGTGGAATCTCGACAACCGGTGTGCAATAAGGTCGTGGTTGTAACAGCAGATAGTGCATCAGTCCACAAGAGCAAATCTCTCTCCGTATTTCTTTTTCCTCAGACATAATTTGTGCAATTTAGACAACCGGTGTACAATAAGGTCGTGGTTGTAACAGCAGATAGTGCATCAGTCCACAAAAGCAAATCTCTTTCCGTATTTCTTTTTCCTCAGACATAAGCCAAAAATATTAAACGAGACACGTAACATTAATCAAAGACATCTCCCTTCACCGCGTAACACGGAACGGGCCTTGACACGGTTACACGAGTGAGTTGTTGATATCACAGAACCTCTCGGGTGACGGATCCATTAGTGACGCCAGTGACGTCACCGGGGCAGGGACCGCCATGACAGTGGACAGCGATGTTACCATGCCACGCACCACGCTGCCGCTGGTGGGATTGAATTTCAATTAATTAAATGAGACACTTCTACTACAGTCGTAGGTTCCTCCAAAATATTTAACCAGAAGTATTTATTTTGTATACAATTTAAAAAAAACTGAATTATCATTGTTGAAGACAGCGGTAGTTAGGCATTCAAATACTGCATGGGGCTTAATGAAATCCCAATTTATTTGAATAGCGATTGTTATTAAAATTGTGAACAGAAAAACGAATTTTCTGATTTTTCTTGGAAGAAGGAAGAAAATTGATTCTGTGGTGGATTAATTTATAAAAACAAATGCATTTATTTCAGTAAAAAATAAAATTAGAATTGGGACGCAAATGTTAAAACTCGCAATGAAAAGATTGGAGGGGTATTGTCTAGGATAAAGTTTCATCCAATAAATCGATAAAAAATGTATCAAAGGTTTTTTTAGTGTTCATAAGTAAGTGGCGGTTCTTAGGTTTTAAAAATTTTTCTCTTCACTTTTTTATGTTAAGCGATTCAAACAAGAAATCCGGAATTATCGTACCATGTTATATATTCAGTGAAACCCCTAATGTACCCCAGTTTTAATCCCAAGCGGTCCCATTCACGAGGAAAAAATCAGTAAAACCATTACAACTTTATAGAGGTCCACGAATGCAATACCGACACCTTCCATCGAACGAAATCCGCCGCATGCTTCGGCAACCCAAGCTATAAATATACGGGCTGTGTCATTCACTCAAGGTCGGATTAGGATAGGACCGGCCGCGACGCCAGCGGGGTGAGAGTGCCCATACCTGCCCTGCCCGGGTGACGGCAGATAAGGGGGCGCTCACCCGCACAGGACAGAAATACTGCCTCTATCTCATATCTAGTACCGGTAATGGTGGTGCCTGCCTGATTGTCTCCCACCTGCTGATAATACTACCGACACTCTATTTTTTAAGGGTACTTTTGAACCGGGGTTTGCGTGATTGTTGGTTAAATCGACTCCTGCTTCCAACATTGAGCACTATATTTGTATAAGTCAAATCAAAAATAGGAATCGTTGGCAAATTTATAGGAAAACATGTGTGTTCCTTGAACGTTTCAATTTTCTATTATAATTCCTAAAAACTGTAGCCTCAAAGTATTAGACATCTTCGTCCAAACATAACATATTGCAAATTAACGTAAACATCTCCTAACTCCCTCCGTATCTTCAAATTCATCAAATGATAAACGTTTAATGTTATATAATTATTGATGTCATCAAAGGTTCGTAGCAAATGAATGTAAAGGTTTTACCTTTAAGGTCTTACATGTAGGGTCCAAATTGATATCACCTCCTAATACAATATTAACTTACATAAATTACGTCATCGCTATTTGGCCATTTTGGACCCCCCCCCCCTCCCTAAAATCATCCTACCGTCATAATCCGCCTGACCCTCTTCACCATCCAAAATGACGTCATAGAATTCAAACTTCTAATTCAATCAAAAATAATACCAGGTTTTGGGAAAACCCTATCAAAGGTTTATTCTATAATGGCCGTTAAAACCATTAAATTCAGTTTTATACCTATTTTTGCGTTTCTCAACGTTAATTAACGATTCAAAACAGAAATCTTTGATTGAAAACAAATTAATTAATTAACAAGGTACACTTTTAAATTTTCTAGGACTTTGTGGTACTACAATTAATTACTAAATGGACACTGAATACAGATAAAAAACATTAATCATTATGATAGACACTCGTTTTTGATGCTGGACCTTTGTTTTGAACTGAAATCAAATGAACATTTAAACGGATATTTGTAAAAAAATCAGTACAGTACACACTCTCTAACCAATTTTATAAGATGATTAGCTTTATTTTAACATAAGCTTTGAAAGTGTTCTATCTAAATTAGTTTTAAAACATAATTTGAATAATAATATAATTTCAGTGTCTAGCCCCTAATGCACATCATCATTTGTGGACGGCCCCCTAAACCAATTGTTACTGTAAATAAAATAAAATAGGTTGGCAGTTTTATCTATGAAATCGCAAGAATCAGGATCAGGTGTGAAATAAATAGACAACACTAACAAACTGAAGGGAAAAAGACTACGGCTGCTTCTAACTCCTTAA
This sequence comes from Flexamia atlantica, assembly GCA_035578135.1. NCBI lineage: Eukaryota > Metazoa > Arthropoda > Insecta > Hemiptera > Cicadellidae > Flexamia > Flexamia atlantica. The sequence continues at coordinate 36,597,747 of JAQJVK010000002.1, read as the reverse complement.
TTATACAGACGTCATCAATATATCTATTAAAGAATATTGTAAAGTGCCATTAAACAAAAATATTGCTCTGATACCAGTGCTTATCAACCAACAAACAACTTTACTAAGATAAATATTTTTAATAAATTTGTTTGATTTCTAATTGACTGATCAGTACGATTAATATGAACTTTTTTTAAGGAACTATAACCAGGCATATTTTTTAAAGCACTATGTTTTGAAAAGCGATACTCGTTGAAATGACCATCTAAAAGGAGGTACTTGAGTTTAAATTAAACTTGGCAGGAGTGGTCTGATCCCTTTCGGGTTCAGAGGTGGAAAATCTGTTATAGAGTTGGGAAGGAACGGATGTGGATACATAAAAAACATAATGAAAAATATTATGAACAAATCGTCTTACGATTTTTCAGTTTTAGCTTATTTGTGTAAGCAGTTCAGGGATGACGTGGAAAATTGAAGCTTTTCCTTAGAAACGTATTCAAGGAAATATAAAAAACTGTGCCAAAGGTGGCGGTGTCAAGTAGCCTGCAAGTTCGCGGTCGTCAATTGGCAGTTGGCCTCACCTACGCACGCGCTCTTACACAAGATGCAATTAAGCGAATCAGCTACTCCACATGTTTCATCTCACAGGTATTGGGTTCATTAAATTCAAAAGAAAAGTTTAAATGTGATAAGGTGAAACTTGTTTTTTACTATTCAGTGGTGGCAAATGTTCGCAAAAATCAAAATCAAAATATCACCATCACCAAGAATGAATTTAAAACAAAGGAAAGTGAACTATGCACTAAGTGGGCTTTGTTGTTATGAAGTTAATTTACATATTTCCATTCTGAGATGGAAATCTTATTATTTAAGATATGCTTTTTTGCTTATCAGAACTAAGTACGAAGTCTTAGCATCGGTAAAATCGTTTGCTACCAGAATCCAAAAATAGCGCGTTGTCATCAGTGTTCTTCTGCCTCGACTATTGAATATCAAAAGGACTGATTTTATCTATCCTCGTCAAAACATCATCCTGCATGTTTCTCATGCTTTCCAATAATGAGCGTTGAATTTCTCAGCATTCTTGTTTTCCATGTCGGTGCTTTCTATTTGCAGGGATTGGGATACGTCAGAGATCATAACACTCTTCTCATTTCGTGTCTTTAAACCACTAAACTATACTTATGAGTGAAGCGTAATTTGCATTTAAAATATCAACCATTTTATTACCAAGTAAACCTTACTGATGTAGCTTTAAACTAATTGGTGGTATAAAAAACGGAGATAGAAGTAAATATTTAGAAATAGAAATTGAAATACTTTTGCAGAGAAACGTCAGCTTATATTAAGTCGTATTGTTATTAATGCTATAATGAAGCAACATTACGGTAATAAAATAATTTTCGTCTATTAATCACTGTTCAGACTAATAACAAATAGTATTAATACCTGCTGTGTATACAATAACAACAGGAACATTCAAACAGAAGCGATTATATTTTTCATCAGGGGTACACAAAGTGTGCAATTTGGTACATTCAGAATCCCGGATATTGGTGCTTTAGACGTCCGGTTCGGAATGGCGAAAGGTTTCTATCTCCGAACTCTTATTAAAATGCTGAAGCCATTTCTTGGTCTTCAGACTGTTCAATCTCACTGGAAGGTTGAAAATGCCTCCCTAGTCGGAAGGGGTAAGAATGCAATTCAATACTTAAAAAAAACAGGATATTTCACTAGTAACGCTATACTGCCCTGAAATGGGAGTTGGCAGTTGAGTAGTGATCGTGAGTTGATACACATACTTTTCTTCATCATTCAAATTGCCAGTGAGCTTTAAAAACAAATTCAGACGTTTCACTGTCTATTTATTTATCTTTCCGTAACACCAACCACTGTTTCACAATTTATTTTAGTTTTAAAGGCAGCTGGAAAATGGGAAAACTTTCTTTTGGACGGTTAAAGCAATATTTAGGAAAGGAGAAGGAGAAGTGATGTTGAACAGGAATGATTAGCTAATCATTCTTTGTTTTGATAGAGGAAAATCGAGGATTTTCGAAGATTTCAGCTGTATGGTGAAGAGTGATGAAAAACTCTAAAATGACTTCTCATTTGCATAATATATGGTTTTTTGTTAAAATAAATTATCTGAAGGACTTTGGTCACATGGCTAAGCCAAAGGTAACAAAACTAAATCCAATTCAGTTCAGCCATATATGGAATACGGAGACTCTCATATTATTGTAGTCCTGAGGTAATGCTCACAGCTTACTATGGTTGCATTTATCCTCATCTGGGTTTCGCTGCAATTATATGGGGGTCAGAAAAGTCAAGTTTAAAATACATCTTTACTCCCCAAAATAATGTTATCAAAATAATACTTGGTCTAAGGCAACAAGAATCGTGCAAAGAGACCTTACGTCGTCATAAACTACTAACCTTTCCAGCAGTTTATATATTAGGAACTCATACATTCCTCATGAAAAACCGCTGCCTTTTTGAATTTAGATTACCTACTACAAACTACTCTTTGCGGCAATGTTCAAACCTTTCTCTTTACAAACACAAAACAACTTTTTTTTTAAATAACACATATTATTCATCCATCAAACTTTTTTTTGGACTGCCTGACTGCCTGAAGATTGAGATGTCACATGAAAATTTCAGGGGTGCCCTAAAGGCTTATTTGCTGATGGGTGCTTACTACAGTGTCCAAGACCTTTTAAGAAGACTTTAATTTAGAAGTATATATTTAATTATAATGTTTTATTGTTTGTATTTTGACTCATGCCAATGCTTGGATATTTTTTACGGAAATAAATAAATTATGATTGATATGATTGAATTATATAATTCTGTTTTTTATTATTTCTTTAATACGAGAAACCACAGCACTTAAGTTCATGGTACAAATGAATGACTAACCGATTGGTAAATTGTACCCCTTCAGAACATTAATAGCCATTATTTTAAAATATTTAAAATGTTATTCCACTTGAAGTTTTTTTGCAATGGGGAAAGTAAAAAATCATTCTTCAGCCACAGTAACAGTTACCGTAGTTGAAATCTAAATGACTCTTTTTATGAGAAGAAACAATTAAAAAATAAAATTATCAAGAGTGGGTAATATTTTTAATGTTTGCGAATTAATTAACATTGTCTTAAAATAATAGGCTACGTTATTTCCTAACCATAAAAAAATTAAACTTAAAACATGTCAATGTAATTTTGTTCAGGTTAAAAATAACAAATTCTAAATGCAACTTTGAACCTGCATTCTACTTTAACCTGGTTTTATAATGAAAGACTGATGCTGCGAAAAGATTGAATGGTTGATATGCTACCATCCCTATATATAACATGATTTAAGTGGTTCTCTATAATAACTCGAATTAAGTGGTTTTGTACAATTCTATATAATAACTCGAATTCTGTATAATAACATGAATTAAGTGGTACTGTATAATAACTCGAAGTGGTTCTTCCAATTAATTGTGAACTATAGTTTAAATTAAGGTAAAAATTAGTAAAGAGCACATACAACCAAAAACAGGAGTTTTAAGTGAACATTTACATGATGCAAACTTAATAAGCCATTTAAGGAATTTGTGGATAATACGTTATAAGGAGTCATATTTCAACGACATAATTACATTCTCTCTACCGTTGGACATATTTTATAACGCCTTCCGAATTCAGTGTAACTTTCCAGTATTCATTGCCAGCTCTGTACGCTGCATTGTAGCGTCGTACTTGCAGGGGCTGAGCGAGCGGCCAGAGTGAGTTAGTTAGTTACATGCCTCACTACATAATTGGTGGATAAATATTAAATACCACTAATTTTAAACGCATATCATAGGATAAGACATTCATCATAGATCATATCAACACATATGTTTTTAGAAAGGTGCTCCACTCCCTTCTCTCACCCTCTCTAGCTGGTTTTGACTATCCGCTAAGAAATGTGACTAGGCTTTATCAGTACTGTAAACACCCTACACACTTCATTTCCGATATCTATGTGTATAACCAAGTATTTCAAATCATATTTTATTTTATTTCGTTCTCTAAAGTAAGATAAAAACTAAAAAGTATCTCAATAGAATATTAGATCTACAAATACTATTTGACAGTACGTTTACAAGTATTATTTATATAAATGATGTAGAAAATAAACTAAACAAAAGTTGCACTTAAAACTGTCGGTATTTTACTTACATAAAACAACCCAGGGAAGTGGCGAACGAGACATGACTGCATCCTTTACCGGAATACGTAACGGATATTAAAGCAGTAGATACAGATGTTTGACATTTGTAATGGGAATCGAACTAATTAACGTGTTATTCCACGGTATGTATAATCAAGATACTAACGATGTTACTCAATTATGGTATTTAGATAATCCGATAATCGAGTTTAAAGTGTAGAGCATTGATGATTAATATTGAAAACTTACCGGTAGCATAAGAATGTTATGGTGAATTGCTGTATTGTCTTGAGGCAAAAATAAACAATGATGAGAAAAAATGAGACAATTGATATATTGTCTTGCAGGACTTGTAAAATTACCTCAGTAATCTGTGAGTAAAATTTCCTCTCAAAACCTGAAAATTATTCTACTATTATACAGAAATACTATTATTTTCTAGTATACTATTATTATAGACCTATTCTATTATTATTACATATAAATCACATGGCATGGTTATTTATGTATCAATAGCACATGATTATCATAAGTTACTATGTTCGGTGCCATAAAATAGCAAATTTTTGAATTAAAAGAACAGCTGGTCAGTTAAATTTTATCTACAGCACGGGGGAAACACATTTCAGTCATTTCAAAGATTTTAACAAAATTATGTCGGGTAATACAGTACAGCGATACCTTTTTAATGAAAACGATGGATAGGTTTCAACATATTAAACATATTGTCAATGTTAAACATATTAAACATACGTATACATATTAAACACGATTGTCAGTTATATTTTACTGTTCTTAATTTATTACTGTACATATAAAAATAATCACAGGCCAAGTATGAAATTATTTTTATTTTTGTTTTAGATAGGTTATGATTAACTTTTTTCTAGTTCTTTTGTGTTTTTTTATTTTTGTAAACGAACAGCTCCTTTCTTCGACTTAACTTGGCATACTATTGAAAAATTGTATTTGTAAAATAAAATACAGGGCTACTGAATTGAATTATACCCTTCGGTTATGAGTAAAAAATCTAGTAAACTTCCAAAAGTACTTGAATACTAGAAAACAAAAGTTTTTCAACACTATGCCCATCTCCTGTTTTGTATACACAGCTGTAAAGATGACCTTCCCTTCGGCAGATGAAATGTGCGGGGCATTTATCAGACCCGAACCACGGCTTATGTTCGTGTAATCACAGCAATTAAGGTGTTATCAGCCCCTTCCCAGAGTTAATCCCTCAATCAGTTCTCGACTAAGATATCAAACCTGTTTGCCTTGCTCTTTGATGTAAACTCTATTAATTTCATGGGTCACCGTTTGAACCGCCATAAGCTTGTAAATCAGTTCTTGTGATCAAAGTATATATATACGTATTAATGTAGATTATTACATCGCGCCTACATAAATGCAGACTTTTTCCACGTTTTCCTTGTTTTTGCGAAAAAGTGATTAGTAATACAGGCAACGACCAATCACTTTGGTTCACATTAGGGGGATTAATTTGGGTTTTCGTGATGATTGGTTGTTATTTATTGTTACATATGGTGCTATACTTTCAATGTGAGTGCACTACTGCATAGGATTGAATTCCCAAGGGTTGATTTTGCGTCCGAAATACCAGTTTGACAAGAACATTCCCATTTATTTTTTATTAAACTAAACTAGTATAACCTAAATTGAACTAAACATTTTTTACCTGCTATGTATTATTTTTTCCAAGGGTATTTTTTCTCAGGGTGTAAATTTATTCCGCAGGTGATACAATTTACAACTGTGTGAGTAACGCTTCATTACCCATTGCAGGTCCGCTCCGGATGATTACAGATATTGTAATCATCTGTTTAAATAATTATAAAATGTGAAAAAATTCCTTTATGCTTTCTTTCTTTCTTTTTTTTTACTTTCACCCCCATATACTATGGAGTCATTAGTCATAAGCCAAAATTCTTTATTGCCATTAGGAATTACAATAATGCAATAGGCATGGTCAATGATTACAAGAAATACATATACATATAAGTCAAATATCACAATAGCTTAAAACTTGGGCCTTTACCTAGATTTAAAGTAGGCCACACTATATAAAAAGAGACATAATAAACTACATTCCAATTTTTATTAATTAGCCTACAACAAGTACAGACAGAATAGACAATAGGCCAAGGCCTACTTAAAGACTAATACATTTTTAACAAAAGAACTTATTAATGTCATAATGGATTTTCAACAAGCCAGTTATACAGCCTAACCTTAAAAGTCATTTCAGCCAACATCTTTGATTCAATGTGGAAAGCATTGTTTAATTTTAAGCCCATGATGGAATGATGTTTTGCACTCTTACTGAGCCTATGATGGGGAACATCCAGTAAATCGTTGCCTCTGGTGAAATGAGAGTGACAATATTTCCTTATGACTAAATGACTTAAATTAAATTTGACATGATTGAGACATACAAGAATAAACATTTTCACAACAGTTGGAATTTTAGTTTCAATAAACAAAGGCCTAGAATGGGCTTTTATTCCTGACTTAGTTATTATTCTCCGTGCCTTTTTCTGAAGCAATAAGACATCTTTAACCCCGCTACTGTTGCCCCACAGAATGAGACCGCAACTTAAAACAGATTGAATAAACGCAAAGTAGGCTACCCCAATGTATTTTTCGGATACAATGAACCTAAGATTACTTAACAAATAAATTACTCTACAAAGTTTAGTACACAAAGATTCTACATGAGGAGACCATGAAAGGTCATTATCAATGACCATACCCAAAGTATTTACAGGGTTGTTCTCCCCCAACTCACATCCTAATTCTTTTTTTTTGTCTTACAAACGAGGTGTTGTTTCTTGTCTACATGTATAACAACCTTATTAGCGCTAAACCATTCACAAGCTTGTTCCATTGTTCGATAAACAGCTAACCTAATTGTAATTAGAACTTACTTGGCTATTGTAATTAGAACTTACTGTTATAAAACTTGTGTCATCTGCAAACATTGTGGTTGTTGAACCCTTAATACTATATGGCGAGTCATTGACCGAGACCAAGAACAGCAGGGGCTCCAGAATTGAGCCCTGGGGAACCCCTGTCTCAACCTCAATACAACTGGAATGCACATGAGAGGACAACCACGAATACCACAATTCTCCAACTTCTGTAAAAGTAATTTGTGATCTACGTAATCAAAAGCCTTGCCCAGATCACAAGGAGTGATCTGAGCAAGACTCCTGCCCTCAAAAGCTTGAATTATCTTGGAAATAATGAGATCAATGGCACCCGTAGTTGACCCCCCCTTAATAAACTGAAACTGACATGCTGAAAAAGACTCAAGCTTTCAAAGTGTACACATACCTGCTGCTTTACAATCCTCTTCATTATTTTACCTATTGTAGGCACTAATGACACAGGACGATAATTTTTCACTTCATTTTTATCGCCTTTTTTTATACAATGGTATTACTTTAGATAGCTTTTGTGACTTAGGGAAATTTCCTTATTTAAACAGGCATTAATGCACCACTCTAGAGGCACCAAAATAGAATTTAAAATGAACCTGATTATGTAGTTGGACAAACCATTTGGAGAAAGTATTGTTTTCATAAAAATTTTGGAATTTGCAAGTTATTAATGGATATATTCGTTTTAGTGCTCCCTGAATCCAAACGAGTGGTTTTTGGAGTGGAATCTGTCCGTCCGCTTATGTGTGTTGATGTACGCGTGGATGAATGTTAACAGAGCTAGACAAGTCCGCATTTTTTCATTTTTTTGAATTTTTGATTTTTAAGGGTACTTACCCCATAAAAACCATGAAATACCCCCGTTGCAGCAGACCTGCATACTTAGCAAATTTCAAATGTGCAAAACATGTTTTAATCGAACATAGCAGGATATGACATGTTTTTTGTAACCTCCATAAGAATAACACGGGGAATGAGTAAGCAGGTTTGCTGCAAGAGGTGTATTAAAACTGGATGGTTTCAATTCAATATTAAGTAGTTCTAAACTAGAAGAACCGGTAGACCAATTATCATTAAGATATGTCAAGAAATAATGAAGAAACTGAGAGATACAGTTTTTTACGTGAGTGCAGCATAATTGTAAAGATATAAGTGTTTTAAGACGTCTTTTATTTTCATTAATTTCATAATGATTGCCATGATAATCTATTGATAATTACTAAGCTTTTTACACTGGTATTTTTAATATTTCCATTCAAATTTCGTGAAACCTATAATTGCGTACAATGATGTATACAAAATAATTTAAATATATTAATCAACATAAATACAACATCAATGATATTTAAATTTACTCAGTTTCTGTCTACTTCGTAATCAGATAAACTCTTGATTCATCTGAGGTACGGCACTATAATGCTGCCACAGGGAGATGTAAAGGGTGACATTAACATTCTAATGTCCAGTAACGAAGCACTCTTGTTACGGAGGCTATGAACGACAACATCGAGCCAATGATAATAAGTTGTCAAGATGTCGGCTGATGTCAAGCGCTATCTCGGAAATGAAGTCTGTCAGGTGGCGAAATTGATGTTTCTAAAAATACCCCTTTACCAGATACATTTGTCGCTTGATACGCTTGTCGCTTCATTTATCAATTTTATCTTTGTGAAGTTGTGCAAATTTATTGTTAAAGCTTGATGAAGCGGATATTAATTTATTTTTGTGATATTATATCTTGGCATACAAACATATGATTTGAAACTACTATTACAATAATTTTTACCGTGTTTTTTTTAAATTTAATGAATATATCTACCGCGCACGAGAATTCCAACCTCTGCAAATGCGGTTTCTGTAAAGTGTAAATTAAAAAAGTTGAAAGTTGTTTGATAGAGCTACGGATATATTCAATAACAATAGTTGATTTTGTAATCTACAGAGTGCCCTGTTTATGAATTAATGTATTTCATAGAGATGACAAGTTTTGAGAATTTTCCCTCATCGTAAAGTGTAATCTATTATATTACCTGATATTTAAAAAAAGATATGATGATGAGATTAGACTCGAGATACATTGTCTGTAAATTACAAATAATTGATAATACATGGTCCTCTGTTAATTATGAAAATAACTTCTATTATTAATAAAATCGTGATAAAAAACAATAACGTGTAACATTTGGAACGTGTACATTAACAAATTAACATTATGAAGTGGGCCACGTTCATTGACCTCTACTACCTGTACTTTTAATTCTAAAATAACGCCTCATTTCCAAAATCGTTTTACGAAGAAATGGGAGCGTTGTTTGACATGATTCCTCCGGGGCCATTTATTTCTTATAAAGTAAAAGGGTAAGGTCAATAGACAAGAGGAATTCTATGATTGAAGGGTTTCAACAAACAGTTATAACGTTCTTTCACGTGGAACTAAAAGGCTGCTTTATATAAAGAGTTATGAAATCCAAACGGTTCTTAACAAAGTACATAAATGTTTATAAAACTATTTTTATACAAACCCACTAAATATTACTGGATCACATGTTTTTAAGACTTTTCTATAGAAAAAAAGTTTATGTTGATAAGATGATTATGATATTCGAAGATAATGCAGCAAAAAAAAAAAAAAAATAGAATGATGGAATGAAGGGTAATAAAATGTATATTTTTACCACTCTAGATTCCCACCTTATAACAGTTTAAAATTAACGCGCTTTCAGGAAGCGACTGATATTCTTTTAAGTTTTGTCGGTATACTGTGAATCCAAAGAAGTTTTTTATACATTTCTCACAAATTTGGGAAGGAGTACAAATTAAATAAATGAGAACCCCGGTATTCCTCGCCCTCGTGACGCGGGTGGACGGTGACCTCGCGCCCGGGTCCCGCGGGCCCCATCGGCCTAAGTGTCACCCGAGCCGGCGCCGCCCCCGCCCCACGTCACGTATAAGACCCGCGCCGCGGCGCCGCCCGCTGTCCACGATGCGCCCCCACGTCGCCCTGCTCGCCGCCGGCCTCCTTTACTGCCTGCACGCCCGCAGCGACGCCTCCGTCATCTCCGTGCCCGACGACGACGGTGAGTCACACCTTCAGTGGGTCATCGTGAAACATCTATTTTTTGGAGCATCTATTTTTTTCAACTAAGTTTTTGGATTGGGTATTATTTGATCATATTTTGAGTTTATAGTTCTGGACATTGCTTTAAATTCTCCTTCTAGGTGTGTACTGAATTTTTACATATCAAAAAGCATCAATGGTGGTCGACAAGTGGCAACCATTTTATATTTTAAGTACCATTTTAGGGGTTTCTTAGTACCTCGAAAACTATAAACTTTTAGTTTAAGATTCAAAGATTTATTCGACGGTTCAGTACGAAATACAATAGGTCACGTCCTTAACCTAAATACAAGAAATTAAATTTAAAATTTCTTGACTAACAAAAGTCTATGTTGCAGTGCATGCAACAGGTCCTTGCTTCAAACCATGCAACAAACCAGTCCAAATTAAATATAAAAAAACAAAAAACCAACAACACTCAAAAAACAAAACAAAAAAATTAAATAAAAATAAATATTTATAATAAATAATTTAAATAATTGAATATGTTAAATTGAAAGATGAAAGTAGATTACATTTTCTTCAAGAAAAATATGTTTGCTTAATTTAGTCTCATCATTAACAAACCTTAAAATGGTATTTAAAACCCAAGATGGCGGCAACTGCCGACCATCCTCCATTGGGGCTTTTTGATTTGTTACAATATACACCTAGGAGGACATTATAAAACAGTTTCTAGAACTATGTAAGCTTTTTTCCTTTTCCACGCTATTAAATGACAGGGCTATTATTTAAAGCGTTTGAATCAGACTTTTTTGGATAGACGTAAACGTTTGATATCGTAATGTACAAATGTTCCGACAGATTATTACCATTAACTCGTAGTTGTGTGAGTTTAAAAAGACCCTAGGCCCCCATCACTCCTAGCACGAGGTAGTTGATTATCATCCCTTTGCATAATGGAAAAAAACTTTAAGCTAACAATTTTTTTATAATTTAGGCTATTTTTATGCATAATTTGAATTAATGAAATTATGATTCTTAAATCGTCCATTCGAGGTATACGAGACTCGTACGATAAAACCGTAAATTATATTAGGAACTTCTTAGTAAAATACCGGTGAAATGATTTAAGAAGCGTGGATGATAAGAACTATTAAAGATATTTACCTAAGGTATCGTAGGGACTTGAGAGTTGACGGGGGGTTTTGCTAATATAATTTCTACTTACTTAACAAGCCAATATGAAATATATGCATGAATAGTCCTTAGTTTTTACATATAAGTTTGTCTATTAACAAATTTAGACCAACATGTAATTCAAAGTTTCATCAAGGTTTAAATTTTGACCTCAGTTGCGGGCAGAAAGGTCCACGCTGTAAAACTTGGCCTTTATCGGGGGTTTATTGCTTATCGGTGGTCACTTTAAAACGTCCTCGGTCAGCCACTTACGTTGAGAGCTGCTTAAACATGCTACACTTTATTAAAAAGGTTTTATAGTGTAATTTCGGTTGGATTATTTTAACACACGTTCCAGTGAACGCACTATAACTGTAGCCGTGGAGAGAAGTAGGTTAATTAGGTTTATGTTTTGTTCCTAAACTCTCGAACAATTGTAATAACCAATAGTTTTTCACGTGTCATAAATTGTAACTAAGGAATTTCATAAAATGTTATTATAATATGTAAATTAAAATTAAAGTATATTTCGAAAGTAAACACAGTAATATTTCTTATAATCCCTTTATAACAATAAATTCTTAGAACATCTTTTGGGAAATCTAGAATTTGAATCAGGTAACTTAATGGTGGCTTGATGGGACTAATAGCCCCTAATTGCAATAGGGGAAAATATAAATTAAACAATCCATCTTTTTTATACTCAAAAATATACTCATTATAAACTGGCTTTTAGATCCACCATTTGTTAATATTTAACACACGGTTTTGGATCAAGCAACAGTACCACATGTTTTAATAAAAACAAATTGGACGTTTTTAGATCCCAAAGCTTAATTTTAAGTTTAAGTTGTCTGGTGATTTTCAATAAATTCCAATATTTTCCCCAAGTTTCTGGCATAATAACCTTCAATTTGAGCCCTCAAGATGAAGTAGAGGTTTACATACCTCCAATCAGCAGTCCTTATTTATGTAGTTATCCACAAAAGTTTCGGAACTCGTAGTGCATGATCGGGAAAAGATCACAAACATGTGTTCGTAGCACTGCAGATGACAATAACAAATTTTAAAAATTCACATTACTCTTAACATTATATTGAACTTTAAGAATATATCCTGGCCAGCAAAAGACACCGACCGAAAGATTTTGACCCTCATTGCCAGCAGAAAGGTCGACACCATAAAAACTTGATCGTGATAAAAAAGCCCCCGTTGCAGCAGACCTGCATACTCAGCGAATTTCAAATGCAAAACAACATATTTCAATCTAGCATATAGTGAGATTTATCATGTTTTTGTAAGCTCCTCAAAAATAATATGGGGAATGAGTATGCAGGTTTGCTGCAATAGGTGTTTTTAAAGAGGGTGATTTTTATTCGATAATTAGTAGAATCGAACTCGAAGAGGCCATACACCGAGTTTTATCAAAATTGTTAAGAAAAACAAGATGTAGATATTTTTATTTCCCATAAGGATACCATGGAAATGAGTTTGCAGGTTTGCTGCCACAAAAATGGAAATATTGGGGATTTTAGTCTATCACAGATTAGATCACATCTAGATGAAGCCAAAAACCAAGTTTTATTAAGATATATTGATAAATAGGTGAGATATAGAATTTTACTTATCTCCCAAAAATACTTATCTCCCAAAAATATAAGTTTAACACTGGGACGACGTACTGCGTTTACCACTTTCAATATCTCGGTAACCAATAGACAGAGAGCAATGATTCAATATATTAAATAGTTTTTTAAACTGAATTCAATGGTGCTAAAAATTTCTTTTTAATTTTTATTTTTCTACGTAAAAACTAAAAACCCCCTTTTTTGGAGGGTTTATCCCTCTTTACCCCCCCCCCCCTACCGATGGTCCAAGACCTATGTAATAGCTTCTTCCCTTTACAGGAAATTCGCTAATAGTCTATTTCTGGCCAGCGCATATTCTTAATGGTTTATGTTGGTTCTGATTGTTCAGTGAATACGTATTTTTTTATTGTTTAAAGTATTTGACGAGCTGCGGTGCTATGAGGTCATTTTTGTGACTGTTCCCCGGTGATGAAACCACGGGCTCCGGAGTATTTGTATAAGAACTGTGGACTGGAGGTATATAATTGTACCCAGTGTTGTCATTTACAAATATTCTGACCTATTCTACGGAAGAAAACCATTAGGCAAATCAAATTAAATAAATCAAACGAGCCTCATAATACGTTAATATAAAATTACAATTATTTGAATTGTTATGAACGCATTTTCATCAGAATCGTCGAAGTCCCAGTGATTGGGTCACAAGAGGTGACGATTTTTAAATCATGAAGAAGACACAAATTGAATTACTCCCGTCCATTTTTGACGCGGTGGCGGTGGAAAATGAATCGACCAATCAGCGACCAGAGCTGTATTTGTTGTCGCCGCCACAATTAGAGTCAATGTCGTTACCAGTTGATTATTCAACAAGTCCGCCCCAGCCGATGTTACACCGCTTGTCAATTTTGTTATTTACAATTCATGTAATGCAAGTAAACAATTCGAATGAATTATACTGACACATTTCAATATTATCATTTTGGGCTGTCCGTGCATCACCATTACACGAAGCAGCAGAAAAGCAATTTTTGAAACAGAAACCTAAACATTACCTAAATTATAGTACCTGCGGAAAGAATGGAAAACAATTCAGAATTGGATAAATATAAAGGAACAGTGACAAGTTATTTTAAGTGGAGGTTTTAAAGTTAACGGACTAAAATATGTTGAAGAAGTAGCTGAACGTGAAAGATAGTGAAACGTTCGACCAATAAGAAACAGTTAACGTGCTTGATGTGCAGTTTCTCATGATATTTTTCACAAATCCACATGCACCTTAATCCTTATTTCGGCTTTAATCGCGGTTAATTACGAGATCTAAATGACTCTGAAACATTCGTGAAATCTTTATTTTATCTCATTATACATATTCTATAAGTTATTATAATTCAAGTGTCTCCCATAATCATAAATGACTAAGACTTTTAGTTTTGATTCTTATTTCCTACGACTATAAAAAATTAGCACGACTTTAAATTATGTATATTTCACATGACTTTTAAAAATATACAATTGTCAAGCAGTGGAGAAATAGTTGAAATCAAATGTAAAATACTACATCCATTTCTAAGCTAAAAGAGGTCTATGAAGCCACCTCATTCAAATAGAACGTTATTGCGATTTTAATATTTGATAATGTCCTGATGATTTTCTATTAACTCCCCCCCCGCATATTACTCGACCGTTTATGAATCCAATGTTTGAACAAGAGTTCTATTTTGATTCAATCTAATTGTTTGTGATATTTACATTGGAAAATGGACTCACGGTCAGTTGGAGTGATAACAGTCGCCTAAGCGTTAAAAAAAAGAAAATTGAACAACAGTCTGTTGGAGTTATTAGATAAGGGTGAAAAAACTAAGTATTTTGCTCAACATCATGCGTGAAAAATTAATAAATTATGTTTGGAAAAGAGTAGCACCATGGACCCTAAATCATAGCATTTATATTGTTCGGTTGGATTCGTGGAGTCCCAAAGCTTATAATGTTTTTTTATTCATAGCTTATAAAAAACCACAGCTTATAATGGCACAGGGAGCTATAACTCCTAACGCTAATTTGTTATAAGCTATGAGACGGTTTTTCAAAAGCATTATAAGGTATGAAACATTTCTGCATTCGTTTAATAACTTCTAATTACGTACTGTCTCATAGCTTATAATGTAGATATCGTTTCATAGCTCACAATTTTCTAACTGTTTCATAGCTTATGACGATTTGACAAATTGTCTCATAACTTGTAATGTATTGGCAAAACAGTCTCATAGCTTATAATCTCATAGTTTATAATTTAAATTTTGTAACATAACTTATAAAAAACCACTGGTTCTTATAGGACCTGTAACTCCTAATAAAAATTCGTTATAAGCTATGATACATGTTTCCATTCATTAAATAAGTTCATATACATATGACATAGTCTCATGGCTTATTATGTCACCATAAGAAAAGTTATTATAAGCTAAGAGATTATAAGCTTTGAGATGTTTTGGAAAATACATTATAAGCTATGAAACATTTTGTCAAATCAATATAAGCAATGAAGAAATCGGGATTTTTGGAGTTTTATATTAGTTATGAAGCACTTAAAACATTATAATTATAAGCTATAAAATAGTTTGAAAATTATAAGCTGAAACGATTTTCACGTTATAAGCAATGAGACAACTTGTTATTAAAAATTATTTATTAAATGCAGATATGTTTCATAGCTTATACCGCTTTTGACAAACTGTCTCGTAGGAGTTACAGCCCCTAATGCCAAAGTAAGCTATGAGATAAAGTGATTTTTATGAGTCATAAAACAAAATGAAAGTTATAAGCTATGAGATTATAAGCAATGAGACTTTTTTGGCAAATATGTTATGAGTTATGAAAAAGTTTGTCAAATCATTTATAAGTCATGAAACAATCGAGATTTTATGAGGTATGAAACACTTCAAACATTTTCATTGTAAGCTATGATACAGTTGAAAATTATAAGCTTTGAAACTATTTCCACATTATAAGCTATGATACTCATCTATCAAAATATACATATTCAAAGATTAAGGCGATTTTGATATGACGATAATGGCTAAGTTATCACTGGGTCGAATTTCATTGCACACGTTTTTTTGAAAGCCCTTAATGTGTAGATGTGACTTTTTAGTTTCTTGAGTCAATTCGTGGACAAAAAAACCTTCGAGAAGTTCAGTTTTAGCACTTTTAAATAATATCGGTGAGAAAAAATCATATCTGTGAGAAACAAGCAGACTCTAATGTCTAAATAATACTTCTGAGTAAAAATCTGAAAACATGGTTTGTTCGTATTCATAAATACTGTTTGTAACGGTTCCAGAGTAATAACCAAAACCAATTAAGTGTAAATTTAACTGAAAATAATTATTGTTCACCCTGAATAATTCCTTTCAGTATATCGTATAATTGAGATAGTATTTTTATATATAGGGCGATGAAGTTGCACAAAGTACAATTTTAAACAAAGGAATCCTGTTATAATGATTTAATTCTTCCTTAAAGCTGTACATTAGATAATGTAGAGAAATATCTTAAATAAACTTGCTTTAAAAGTGCGCGTAAACGGTATAGGAATAAAAAACTTTATTTTCAAGCTACTACTTATTTTTTCTGTTACAAAATTTACATGAATATTAAGTTTGAATTATTGTTATGTGTGAAAAGTTGTATATGTTGTTTCAGATGACGTAAATGCTGACGTAGACAACAGTGACGCAGAAATAAGGCTTTTCTATGGTGGTGTAGCAAAGTGAGTACATGGCGAATGCATAATCTGTTAACTTGATCTACTTGTGTTAAGACGTTAGCAGGTCCTGTGATAAGTATAACGTTAGAGGGCCTTTCTTAATTCATGAATTGAATTTAGCTGGGTAGATATTCTTAAATTTGTCCTATTAACAACATTTCTTATCTATTTTCTTGAACATAATGTTTTGCAGGTAAGGAGGTTTGAATTAAATATATGCATTAAATTGAATAGTTGAAACAATTTTTAACTCTAATTTGGGAATGATGAAAACATTGGCGGTAGAAAGCTACCCACGACACACATGATTTGTTTTATCCAGCCAGTGCCTCAACATAATTTGGAGATTTAAAAGTAATATCTAAATAATATACTAGATGAAATTTTAAGGGCACTTGTTAACTAGACTGGGTATTTTCAAAGACTGTTTTTACACTTTCGTAAAGTGGGAGACAAGGCTTGAAAATTTACAGGCAATTCATCCATGTTCATTTTTAGACTTGAAGTTGTCTAATGAAAAAATAACTTTTAAATTAGTTTTGTGTAAAATATGTAGAAACTGGGTGAATATCGAGTTCATCCTTAGGGTTGAAAGAAGACTGATTAAAACTGAAGTACCCGTTGACGTCACTGAAACTCCAAAATATAATTGAAACTTGAAATGCAATAGCCTTGTTAAAAAACATTGTTCATATTACCTAGCTCTCTTGGGGCAGTCCCGACGAACACCCTATTATTGTAAGGCTCTTTTCTAACTTTATATCCTTTCTATGTAACCTCCTGATCAGCATCGTGCGTTTTGTTCAAAATAATAAATATATAAAAAATACATCTTTAAACCTTCAAATATACAAGAAGGTTAATACACGTAATATATGGAAAATGTGATCAATTTCGATTGGTCACACCAATCATCATCAGGTCCTATGAGAGAGAGGCAGGATCAAGATGGCAGCCTGCCTTAGTCCGACAACCAATAGAATATAAGGAAGGCCTTTTTTGTTCTATATATTGTATATAAATAAAATACATTTTAAAACCTTAAAATATACAAGACGGTTAATATACATAATATGTGGAAAATGTGATCAATTTCTATCGGTCACACCAATCAACATAGAGCCCAATGAGAATGAGAATGAGAATGAGAATGTTTATTTTCCTTTAAGCTACATAGCAATAGGCATCGTCAATCACCTAGTTACATAGGATTCATGCTTAAACAACTCGCAGGAACAGTCAAATCAAAAATACAAAAAATACATGTCCAAAATTACAAACAATACAAAAATATTCATCTAGTAAGAAATTTTACAAGAATATTTACAAATGCTATGCTGGCACACCATGCATAAGCAATCATGCAGCAGGTTGAATGCAATTAGAAAAAAAAGAAAAAAATGCATAAATTGATTGATTCTTAATACAGGCAAGTTAATATAATACATGCATATGCTGCAAATAACTAAACTAGGCACACCATGCAAAAAAAAAATAAACCATGCAACTAACTACAAGCTAAAAAAAAGGAAAAAGCAAACTGCAAGCATCACTCATGTGAGAAAAAGCTACTTACAATTCCTCTAGGTATTTCATAGAACTCATGCAATGAGTATAATGGTTGTGCCAGCAATAACCCCTTCACACTAGCCTCAAAAGATTTTTGCGACTGGTTCCGTGCCTCCATCGGAAGGTGGTTGAACAACTTCAATTTAGAGACCTCCTGACTTCTTTGGGCAACTTTTAACCTTACATAAGGCACATCAAATTTGTTCTTATTCCTAGTATCATGATTGTGCACGTCCTTTCGACAGACTATGGAACCTTGTTCTTTTTTTGCTGCAAGCAAAAGCAAAAGGACATATAAACTATAAACAGTCATTACAGATTCGCTGACAAACAAAGGTTTGCAGTGGGCTAGATGGTCTGCTCCAGCTAGTAGTCTAATAGCTTTCTTCTGCCACAAGAGCATCTTAGTGACATCAGTAGCACCGCCCCAAAGTCGAAGTCCATTAGAGTATGGTACCCTGGAAAAAAACACTGTATGCCTGCTTGAGATATGGCTTAGTTACTAGGAAACTTAAATTTCTCAGAAGGTACATAATCCTAGCCAATTTACTACAAACACATGCAATTTGTGAACTCCAAGTGAGTTTGCTATCTAGAGTTAGCCCTAGTAACTTTACAGGTTCACTAACAGAAACTACATGCTTTAGTGTAAAGAAAATGGTTTGAGTCTTGCTTCTGTTAAGCAAAACGTAATTGGCCTGGAACCAGTCTTCGGACGAATCTAAGGACCGCTTCATGGCGTCAGAGAGATTGTCTAAATTTTGACTTTTGCATATGAGGGTGGTGTCATCCGCATAGCAAACGACACCACCATCAATGCTGAAACTAACATCGTTCATCATTACAAGGAATAGCAGGGGCCCAAGTACCGAGCCCTGCGGGACGCCATGGCAGATGACTCTCTCCTGGGAACTCAGTCCACCAACACACACAGTCTGTCTCCTATCCCACAAGTAGGAACGCAGAAGCTCCAATGAGCTATCCACAACACCATAATGTTTTAGCTTCGACAGGAGGACAGAATGGTCGACCGTATCGAAGGCCTTGCTGAGGTCACACATAGTGGCCCCAACAAAGCCTCCAGACTCAAAACCATCCAATGCCTCACCAACGACCCTCTCAACAGCACCAATGGTGCTCAGGCCACTCCTGAAACCAAACTGTGAGGAGGAGAACAGACCATTGTCAACAAAAAATTTCAACAGCTGTTCCTTAATAATCACCTCAAAAATCTTAGAAAAAATGGGAAGAACCGATATAGGCCTGAAATTCTCAGGAGAGTCTCTACTCCCTTTCTTATGAATAGGTACGACTTTCGCTACCTTAAGACAAGCTGGAAATACAGAGTCAATCAAACAATTATTTATACAAAAGGTCAATGGAAACAATATACAATTAATAAAAATCTTAATAAAGGAGCTAGACAAAGAGTAAACATCCTTACTCGTGGTATTTTTCATCTTGCTAACAATTTTCAGCACATCGTCTGGGTCCACCAACTTCCATGAGCGCAGACAACCAACCGCAGTAGGAGCCAGATCTACTAGTTCATCAGGTGACATCCTGGAAACTCCAATACCATCTCTAGCCGCCTGCACTGAGTCAATAAAGTGAGCGTTGAAAACGTCAGGATCCACCATCATAGAAGAGGATTTGGGGGTAGCTGAGTGCGATCTGATCACACTCCATGCGGCCACACATTTATTTGGTGCACTTTCAATTTTACGCACATTATGCTCAAGCTTAGCCAGATTCAGATCCTGCATATAACATTTTTTAAGATTATTGTAATACCTTTTGGATTCTTCAGTTTTAGAAGCTCTGTATACATCATAGGCATGCAGTACCCATTTCTTCTTATCAATAAGAGATTGGTTCACCCATGCTGGGAAACTAATTTTCCTAGACAGACTTTGATTGGCCCTTACATGTTTCTCAGGGAAAACATCATTGAAGATGCTTAAAAAAGTAGAGAAAAAAGCATTAAAGTTAGCTTCAGCATTATTCCAAGAAAGAACACCATGCCAATCTACGCTACATATTCTCTCCTCAAACATGGCATGTTTACTTGAAGGTATAGGTCTAATCACCCTAGGCCTAACAGCACTTTCATTGTTAAGGTTTCCACATACTAAGTCCCTGATTTCAAAACGTAATACGTCATGGTCACTTAGGGCATACGAGAGTACCTGTGTACAATAATTAACTGCAGGTATGTCGGTCACAACATTGTCCAAACACGTATCATGACGGGTGGGAGTGTAGTGTGAACAATATAGATCCAAGGATTTCATAAGGTTAACAAAGTCTTCAACCCGATGGTTACTGCCATCCAAAAAGCTATAGTTAAAATACCCTCCCACAACCAGTCTGCACTTAGTCCTATACTTATTTAAAAACAAGATCAAGTTTACAAATGCGGTAAGAAACAAATTGTGGTCACCGTCCGGAGACCTGTAGACAGCAATCAGTAAAATGTTCATTTTGCTATAGAGAACGCAAGCAAACTCATGATGAAGCTCCAAACAGAACTGTTTAACTTCAACTGTCACTATCATGTCCATCAGCTCACATCTAGCAAAAATGGCCACGCCCCCATGAATATGAACGCTTCTGCAAAAGGCGGAGACTAAACTAAACCCAGCTATTCTCTTCAGTTCTATAGCATCCATTGTCATCCAATGTTCACAAAGGAACAAAAAATCATATGTGAAATTCATTAAAACCATTTCCAATTGAGGAACTTTTGCGTTTAGGCTCTGTATATTACAACACATTAGGTTTAGGTTAAGAGTTTTACAATCAATACACCCACTTTTAGGCTCACTTAAAGGACCTAGGCTAGGGCTAACTGAATCCACTTTGACTGTGGAACCTAAAACTGCAATAAGAGAGAGGCAGGATAAAGATGGCAGCCTTCCTTAGTCCGACGACCAATAGCATACAAGTAAGGCCGCCATCTTGATCCTGCTCGTCTCTCATCGGGTCTGCTGATGATACGTGTGAACAATCAAAATTGACCGCCTTTTTCAATCTGTTATTTACATTTACCCTTTTCTATATGACAGCAGCATAAGTGTGAATATATTTTAAGTTTTGTGCATGGTGATGGGACAAACGACTGATTTCAAACATCTGATTGTGTATCCGATAGTTTTCAGATGGACGATAATTGGATAATTCAGATGGATAGTTTTCATTGGTAATGTGGCTTATCACTTCGGATAAAAATATATACTATAGAGCCGCTGATCAGATTATTCACCTGCAAATGGATGAATAAAAGTAATCTTTTTGAGATCCTAAAAATTTCGTATTTAGGGAGAGGGTAGAGGTCATTAAATTAGGGAAAAGATTAGCCTATCGGTGCAAATACCCGGATTGTTCATCCTACATACATTAGATACATTAGCTGAAATGGCGACCTACCCAGGTAGGTATTTTAAGCCAAGTATGAATGACGGATGAGTGAAGGATGATTGTGGCGCGATCTTGTAGTCTTGTTACTGACTAAGGCCGACATATTCCTTAGACAGGACTGTTAATTAATAGCCCAACAGCCAATGGCAATTCCATCATTCATTAAAGAACAGTTTCAGTTTCAGTAATTAAATAACTAACTCGTAGTTTTCAAACGAATGGAAATACGGAACGAGTTGTTTTACGATTGAATGAAAACTGGAACGGGTGGTTTTCAGATGAATGGAGCCGTTCAGATGATTCGCTTGCGAAGAATGGATGGTCCATCCAATGAAAATTAAAGTATCCGTCGGATGAATCGGTTGGCGCGAAACAACGTACTTTATTTACATACAGTACTATTCTACGTAACCGATCCCTTATTTTCCCGCCAGGAGGGGTTGCGTGTCGAGAGGCGGCAACTGCGACCACAGTCCGAACGACTGCTGCCCCTCCACCTCCTGCCGCTGCAACCTGTGGGGCGCCAACTGCCGGTGTCAGCGGAAAGGCGTCTTCCAGAACTGGGGCTAGTGACTCCTCACCGCCCGCTTCTCTCGGCAATCTCACACACGTGTGACAAAAACGTTCAAAAACACCGTCGTTTCCGTCGCTTTTATGTTGTCTTGTGGTTGTATGTTTTGAAATAAACGTTTGATTTCGAAGTGGCCGATGTTTTCTTGAATTAAATTAGATTTTGATGTAGAATTCTGCGTTTTAAATTAGAACTATGAGTTAAATTCAATTGGCTTATATTGTTTTCCAAACCATCATTATATACGGTATAGATTTAGTGAATATTAAAACTGTATACTTGGGAGCTAACTGAGCTTTATCGAGTTTATTACGCTATTGTTTAATCTAGCACCAATGCGGAGCTAAAGTTATTAGGTACAAAGTAGTTAAAACCATTGTAAAAAGTAGCTGAAGTAATATTGAGGTAAAAGCTGTTAATGTAGAAGTTTGAAATTGTTTTTTTGTGCTGAAATTAATAACCGGCGCCTTTAAGAGTTTCAGTAGACAGACCAGATACTCGAATATTTTAACAGGTAATATTTTTAACAGTAACTGGAAAAAAAGTTCTTTAATAAATGTAAGACACTTTAATTGGCCCAAATAACGGTTTAAGGCAAATGCGCAAAGAAATTAATGTTGATTTTTTTTATGAAACATAACTATTTTATTAAATACCTAAGCCCAAAAGTATTTAGTTTCTAAAATTAAATAGACCAGTTTTTATGATACAACTGATTTGACTTAAAATAAGCTGATCTTCTGGTGCTAAATATAAAGCATATTTATGACATATTAGAGAATAGTTTAATCGTAACATTTGTTACATTTTATAATTTAATTACTCAATCAAATCCATCAAGCAATCGAAGTTTAAGGTTACACGTAAATTATTACGCAACTGGATGGCATTCGATGTGTCAGCCTGGATTATCAATATGTAAGTATTACAACGCTTATTGGCTTATTTTGGATAGTTTTTTTTCACCCAAGTGATTTTTTGTCACCAAATCTCCTCCTCCTAAGCCGATTTCAGTAGCTTAGTTGTAATTGTAAAGAGAATAACGTCAAGAAACAGAATTTATGAAGGTCCAACTAAAGCAAGATGCTCTAGGTGCCCTGAAAATTTAGTAATACCCCATTAAGACCTTGGACGTTGATAAATAAATTTAAGTAAACAGTTGAAATCAGTGAACGGGTTTTCAAAACCATATGATGTTTGGCCAAATTCATTTTAGTCCGGGGCTTTTTGGGAATTTCAATTGAAGTTAAAACATATTGAAGAAGATTTTTAGTTTATTTAGAAATTGGATATTTGATTGTTGGTGGCGGTAGGGGCTCATAGGACGCTAGTATTTAAAGAATAATTTGAATAGTCATTTCAGAAGGGTTTCAATAATAAGCACTTAAAATTTATCAAGCCGGCTTTATTTCCATATGTTTTGTAAGTATTGTCTTATTTTTAATATACAATTTATTTTGCCTATGTAGACAAATTACATATTCATCAATGTTTGAGCATGGTTAATAATTACAACATATTGATATTTATTTATTTATTAATTTATTGACGGATTAACCATTTACAATTGAAATGTCATAATAATATATAACTACAAGTGCATGCATGCGACAAATCAAGTAATAGAAAATATGGCTTCATATAAGCAAAAAACATTTACAGTTTGCAAAAGCAGAAATAAAGCACAATACACAGGCTCATTATCAGTGTCTTGCACAATCATTATGCAAGACACTGATAATAGAACAACAAGCTCAATAGCTTTTTTGTTCGATAAAAAGAAAAAAGTAACACTCTGCTTGCAACAAAAATGGGTCACCTCTGAGGTATCTGTTTTGAAATCTGAAATGTTTGAAATGTTTGACCATGTAACAACAACAAACACCCCTCTGCACCCGGTAAATCACTGCTCTTTTTTTAACTTCAAAAAATCAGCGAAACCGATCTTTCCAAATTTATTTCCAAGTTTGCACCCAAGACTTCCAAAGGATTTGACGACATAAGCATGAAAACAATCAAAATCTGTCAGCTTGAAATCATCAAGCCACTCACCCACATTATTAATGCCTCACTAACTAGTGGGGTATTTCCACAACAATGCAAAATAGCTAAAGTCAAACCTCTTTTCAAAAAAGGGGATGAGTTGGACATGGGAAACTATCGTCCAATCTCACTCCTTCCTTCCATTTCTAAACTCTTCGAGCGAGTGGTGAGTGAGCAGCTGACTCACTACTTAGAAGCGAATGAACTCATATGCAAAAAACAATATGGGTTCAGGAAAAACAAATCAACCAAATTGGCACTCATTGATTTTGTAAATCAGTGCATCGATGCAATGGAAGCCGGAGAATCTGTTATTAGCTGCTTTGCAGATTTATCCAAGGCATTCGATTGTGTCGATCACCAAATTTTGCTCAGTATGCTGAGGGCGCTCGGGGTGGGAGGATCTGTCCATCATTGGCTGCATTCCTTCCTCACCGAGCGCTACCAGTTCGCTGAGCTAAAACACCAATCAAATTTCAAAATTCAAAAATTCCAATCAAGCAAACAATTAGTAAAAAACGGAGTTCCTCAGGGATCGATTCTTGGCCCGATCCTGTTCCTGACATATATTAATGATATGAAAGGGATGGTGTCGGACAAGAGTCTATTTATTTTTGCAGATGATACCACTCTTTTCACCAAAAACAATAATGTCCAAAACCTGGAAATTGACACCTTTTCAAAAATCAACGCTCTTGCTCAATATTTCTCCAGCAATGCACTAAATTTAAACACCGAAAAGACGGAATATCTCTGCATAAGTACATGTCAACTGAGGAGGTCCAAAGCTATTGATGATTTGAATGTCTTTATTGGGGAGGACATGCTGGATCCTTCCAACTCTTCTGATTTCCTAGGAGTGAGGTTGGACGATGGGTTGTCATGGGCCGACCAAATAGAAAAAATAGAAAAAAAGCTTGCCTCAGGGCTGTTTGTGTTGAGAAGAGTTAGTAAATTTTGCAATTTGAATGTTTCTTAAATAGTTTACTTTAGCCTACTAGAATCTCATATCATGTACTCCATCGCCTTATGGGGGGGGCCATAAAACTCATTTAGGGAAAATTTTTACCTGGCAAAAAAAGGCCATTAGAATCATCTTTGGGCTTGCTCCTCGTGAGCATTGCGAAAATTATTTCATAAGCCTAGGTATTTTAACTGTGCCATCTTTATATTTTTATGAACTTGTAATGTATATTAGGAATCAAAAACTAATGAACTCATGTGAAAGAAATCACACTTACAACACTCGGTTCAAATCTAAATTTTCCACCTTTCATAGATTGTCAGTTTTTGAAAAAAAACCTCTTTATGCTGGCTTGAAATTTTATCATTTGCTGCCTGACTTTATTTCTACCATAGTTGATGACAACAAATTTAAAATTACACTTAAAAATTATCTGATTCTGCATTGTTTTTATTCTGTGGAAGGTATAATAGAACACTACAGGCAATGTAACCCCCTGTGTAGGTCTTTGACCCCTCCCCTCCTAACCAACCATACCTTATAGTGGCTGAATCAATGACACCACTTTGACCTATCCAACGCTCATCGAGCCAACGGATGGAAACTACAAGTAAGTAAGTAACAAGTAAGTAAAATAACTTACATTCACTAGATCTATGCTAGACTCAGACAACGAAAATTCATGCAGGTATGTACTAGACTAATAAAAAGCAAAATAAATTAATTTACATCCTAGATAACCGGTTGAGACACAACGAGAGCCGTATAAGCTACATACAAAACTACTTAACAATCTTTAAATATCTATCAAAAATAACAAAAATAAATATTGATATCTTTAAGTGTCCCATATATATACCCGATAAATGTATTATATGGTATTCCTGAACGAATCAAAACCTACAAGACAGTAAAAACTAATGAACATATAGGAAAATCAAACAGCAGAATATCCAGTATGTGGAACCTTATTTAATTTGTGACTTGGGGGGAGGACAGGCTTTAGCTGGTTGACCGACTTCGATCCCAGCTTATCCAGCAACTCATCACAGTCAGTCTGAGCCATCCTTACCATTCCCATTCTTTTTCTATTTTATTTTTGTACTTGAAAAATATTCAGTCTCTTTTATTTTGTCAAAAGAATGTACGACAAACTTTTACGTTTACAATGTTTTATTATTAAAAATATGATAGTAAATTTAAGGTAGTCTTCGTAAAGTTTGACCTAAACAATGAGATCTCAATTTACTATGCCCTTTACATCTTTGAGTCCCTTGTTTTTTTTTATAATTTTTTATAACCGATAAATAGCCTCTGGCTATTTAGTCTGCCCACGTTCTCATATACCAGTCCAAAACACAGCACAGCATTTTTTCAGCGTCATTCATCCCTTGATACAGTAAATGTTATATTTCAAAACAAGTTTTCTTTCTGTCTATAAGGAGGTGTTACCTTCATATGAAAATAAATAAATAATAGTAAATGCAGTAATAAATGCAAAATTGTAGACATTAGATATTCAATAGACATTAGATTGTTAGACATACAATTGCATAATACATATGTTTTACTCGCTATTGACGTTAAACAAATGTACTTTTGAAAAAGTTAAGTTAAAAAAGACCAGAATGGCGATCTCAGCCTGAAGCTTAAGCAAATTCGTTTCTTGGCCTTAACCCTTAAGAAGTTTGTGATAAGTTTAAATGAAAAATGAGTTTTCTTGACCGAAGTTTATAACTACCAAGCATCCAAGAACAACTGAGCTATTTATGCTAAGGAGCTATTAATCAGTCTTAGTTTTGAGAAGAGTTTAGCTGGTTTACTTAATAACAGCATAGAAAGTCCTTCCAGTACATTGAGGTATTGAAAACATTCCTACAAATGTATTAGTTTTACCAGTGATTAAGAGACGAACGTAATTCTCATATTCATTGTTAATACATTCAGCAAGTTCACTAAATAAGTTAAAAACAATATTGTCGTCCACTAGTTCAATTATAAAAACGAAGTTTTTGCTGGCTAGAATTTAAAGCTATTAATTAAATTATTCATCTAATCTTGTAAGAGACTGATCTTACATCTTGTAAACTGGGCCTCTTACAAGAGCAAGGATGCGACTTAAGGCCGCATTTACTATGGGAACGGTCGATAAGTGTAATTACTTCATTTCCAGTTAGTTTGGGGTTTGGTTACATTTTCCATTGGCCACCTTTTCCAATCGTACTTTGGCAGCATTTCGCTTACTTTAGAAACGATAAAGAAGGTTTTGGAAATGGATTAGAGTACGACCCATAACACCCTAAAGGCGAGTAGATTTTGTAATCGGTTGTTAATTACGATAATGCATCCTATTACAATCAATCTAAAATTAAAGCGTTTGTTCCTTTCACACACTAAACCCGGGTTTTAAAAGACCGGCACTAAACTGGCTATATTAATGTTCTCATTGTCCTTTAAATAATCAATGCCTGTGCCTCATAGGGTACAGATAGGTAGTATACAACTCGTCACTACAACTAAGGCACCAAAACCTTTATTTTATGTTAATAAAACTAATGAAAATATTTTCGTTTTCATTAATATGAATTAGTCTCACAATCAGTTATTATAAGTGATGTTTCAGCAAAAAACATCAAAGTTATGTGTTTTGGCAATTTTTAATTTTTCGTTATTTTTCCAGCTAAATTTAAAGTAATGTGAATAATGTGAAAGTTACCTAATTGCTTTAGCACATGTATGCCTTTTACCATAAATGATCACTATTTAATTACGTTAAAAGCGCGTCATTAGGTTGAATTTCCACTTCAATCATAGCCACTCTATAACTGTACTCCAATGAGGATGTTTTATGTTTTGTTACGAAATGTTTTATGAGTTTTGTAACTACTACAGTTACACTTTATTTAAAATATTGATTCTGAAATGAAATCTACTAGATTTAAAAGTATGAAACCTAAGAATCCCGGAATGTTATCATAAAAGTGATCAATAAAGAAAAAAATATACATAACATAAACTTATTTAAAATAACCAAATTTCCTCCTTAATTGAATTGTTACAACTATTGTATTCGTTCATGATCTTAACTTTTGTAAGAACGTAAAAATTATATTTATTATAAAAATTTGACTTGATCACACTTGCCTTAACTTATTATAAATTTTATTACAATTTTTAGCCCAGATTACACATGCATCGGTCAAATTTCATTGATATTACTGTGGTAAAAGCTTAAAATTTAGGAAATAAAAATTTCTAAACTTATATAAAGCGTATATTTTATAGCTATAAACATATAAATTTCTCAGTTAACGTTTTAAGATAATGTGTTTTTCTTTAGAAAGTCAAAATGGGGAGTTAATAGTAAATTAAAACTGGAATAGTGAAATTTGTAGTTGTTAAACAGAGTACACTGAACTGGCCTATTTTTTTGGAGCTTCTTAACAAATATGAAGCAAACGAATATAGGTTCAAATATTATTTTATTTAAGCTTTTGGAGACTTGGATATCATAACAATCCTCCCTTTTACAGAGATAAAAGTTAGATGCGAAAAACCTGAGAAACCAAGTAAAAACGATAGGGTATAATAAGCAATACAACTATAACTGTTGTCAAATCGGAACAGTAAATTCAATAACCGTAGAAAAGATCGGTTCAGTAATGAAATTTAATGTTTATTTAGTTAAAACATTAAAAAAATGTTAGAGCTCTATGAAAATTAGAGACTTTATGAAGATAAATACCCCCGTTGCAGCAGACCTGCATACTCAGCGAATTTCAAATGCAAAACAACATATTTCAATCCAACATACCGAGATTCAACATGTTTTTGTAAGCTCCATAAGAATAATATGGGGAATGAGTATGCAGGTTTGCTGCTACGGGTATATCAAAACTGAGTGGTTTTAATTCAATATTTAGTTGATCTGAACTAGAAGAAGCCATTTACCAAGTTTTATCAAGATATGTTGAGAAATAAGCGAGATATAGAATTTTCTTTATTTCCCATAAGGTTACCATTGGGACAACGTACTGTGTTTACCACTTTCAATATCCTGGAAACCAATGGACATAGAGCAGTGATTCAAAATATTAAATTGTTTGTTTTTATGAGCTGAATTCAATAATGCTAGCAAAAGTTGGATAATTTTTAATTTTCTATGTAAAAAACTAAAAAAAAAAACATTTTTGTGGGGGTTTACCCCCCTTTACCCCCCCTTCCGGTGATCCGATTGGGCTGGTTCACGAACTCGTCCGAGTGATTACCACTTTACACGTCTGTACCAAATTTCTTTAAGATCGGACCATATTTACGGCCGCTATCGTGTTAACAGACATATATATATATATATATATATATATATATACAGGTATATACCACCTTTCGGGGACTTCAACAACTGAGACTCTGAAACTTATACTAACGTACATATTCGTCATATTTCAAGGACCTATATACTGAAACCGTGTATAAGACGTTTTGGGGACCTGAGTTTACGAGGACCTCAACCTGAAAAGCGCGGGAAGTGTATTGTTGCTTTTTTCTTTTAACCACACTCCATACACTCATCTCTCTCTCTCTCTCTTACCCTCTCTCTATCTCCCTCTTGACATGTTGCAATCGTAATCGTAAACAATAATTGAATCTACAACATTCAGGAATTCGTCATTTGACAGAGGGACTCAAAGCGGGAAACTGATAACGGGCTGCTATCACTTGTTTATAGATCACATGTCAGTGGTTTGACTCACGCCTTGTATAGACGACCACCCGCCTATGGATGAATTTTTGCATGCTGCTAAGTTAAATAATAAAAATCAGGAACGTTGTACTATTAATAAACCTAAAGGGTTATTTATGAATGAGAAAATGCGGGAGGGCATTAACTGCGCGAACTGACCTGAGTCAGGTAGTCGGGTATTCCTGAACTGCGCGAACTACTCCAGGTAGCCACCAGATACGTTCCTTAACTGCGCGAAGTGGCGGCCCTCTTTGACTAAAGAATTCTTAGATGTGAGCATTTAAGAATTTGTCAAAGCTCAAGTCATCTGCAGAGAGTGCATTCATTACGGATTTGATGTTCTACTAAAAGGGAGAAAGTGCTCAACAGTTTATTTCGAACTGAGTAAGCGTATTTAAGTTTGTAATGAAAATAAAATAAAATTTATAGAATATGTTAATAAAAATAAAATGCTCCTTTTTGGGGATTTAGAAAATATGATGGCCTCAAGACGGCGACCAAAGTGCATGTTATTCAATCGCATACGTTAAAATTAACATAGCAATATGGGGTTTTATAAAGTATTGTCGTCGTTTTTCACAATAAATTGTTCTGAACGGAAAAATAAGTAAACCGTATTTTCAAATTAAATCCCGATACTGTAGAATAAATAACATTTATTAATTAATATTAATGTTTCATACATTTATGTGTATATTCCCTGAAATAAAATGTTAATCTTCAAATGGTTTTCTGTGATGTCATAGTAATACGACTACAATAAATAAAATGTAAATAGGACCAAGAAAGGTACTGCAATAAAAATTCAGAAATTTAAAAACATACTTATATCTTTATTCAAAAAATAACGTCATAATCACAATCATAATCAAGGCACCTACACAAGATAGATTTTGCACGAAACGCACTTTACAATTTGCAATCTGTCAATAATGGTTTGCGGTATATGATGACACGTAAACAAGGACATTCCTTCTGCCGGCAACTCACCCCTACCTGGCGTGGATTTGGCGCAGCTAAGGAACATTTTTTGGGACCCTTAGAGGGATTAGCGCAGTTAATGAGCTCTTTCGCGCAGTTAATGCGCGACCGAAAATGCAATCCGAAACTATAAAAATTGTAAAATTGTATATTAGTAGGAAATTAATAAAACATTTGGAGTTCTTAAGCTTTTCCGAGCTATCGATTTTGTATTTCAGAAATAATTTATAGATTCAAACTTCTGCAGGGGCCCCGCTAGATAAGAGAGAATGATTGTTTGGCTCCTACGTAAACTTGATAAGGAGCACTCACCGGGCCTGGCGACAAGATGTCTGGTCCAACTGCCAGCAACTGACCTTGAGTATATTTTGTTCCACCTTTCAATCAAATCAAGCCACTGTTGACTTGGCAAGCTATTTTTAAACATTGATATAATTTACTAATAGTCAAATTAAGTGATTGCCATGATCTTTAATTCAAAAAATTATTTAATTTGTGATGCCTAATTTGATAAATGTCTTGATAAATGTTTTACGAGATAAAAAAATCTAAAATTTAAAATTTACATGCTTACTTTCATGAAAAATAATAATACAAGTTTGATTGGCACTCTGATTAAATTGAATTTTCGTTCTTTTAACATTCCCGTTTGATATAATTCTAATAATCTTGAAACACTAACACATTTATTGGTTCTTACAACGGGCTAGAAATATTTAACTTAAAATTACTTAGTTCGAGGCTTAGACATGTTTACTAGATTATTATTTTGTATTTTTAACGATTATACAAATAAAATATTAGGGCCTACGTCTCTTAGAACCGCAGACGTAAAATGATGCATTCCTAGCTCGTTTGATAAGGTTGTCCGATAACTGTAAACTAACCAGTGTACTAACCTAGGCGATTTTATTCACATTACACTCATACTAATTGTATCCTTCTTTGTACTCTTTATTAAAATGATCCCCCTTTACGAAACTATGACTTGCTTGGATGGAACAGTCACAGTGGTATGACGGCAACGTAATGCCAGCATATAATTTGCGTTTGAAAAATATGTCCAGCTTAGTCACGTCACATGTTCGATTTTCTTCACGTCAACACAGAATTACGGTTGATTTTTGCGATTTTAGGCTACACATAATCAAGACATCCTGGAAAAATATCAATGCAACTACTGAATGCAATGGTTAATTTCTATCGCAAGCTATATTTTTTATATTTAGCCTTTGGTGTCCCATTTGCTTGCTAGAATACCGTTTCAAAATTTTCTACGTGACCCAGTTATATTTCATACAGCGACCAAAGAATATTATATTAGAATATTATACTGTAGAAGAATACTATATAATTAATAAAACTATGAAGCGCGAGAGGGAGGGAAATTTCGCACTTATCGCTCACCAGCGCCAGACATTTCAATCAGAAAACAAACTATAACCAGCGAGTATTATTCGCAAGATCCCCGCTAAGTATATCATTGGATGGAGCATTTCGGTTTTTTGTCACAACGTCGTTTCCTATTGGATGAATCATTTGCTTTGTTGTTGTTTATATCTAGCCCTAAAAGTTTATTGATTGTCCGCTCGATTGTAACACTTAGACTTTGGATTTTTTTGATGTTCCAGAACTTCTCGTGTGTTTTTGTCAACCTTCGAGGGGTTGGCCTGTCGCTGGTGATTCATAATTATATAAATTTCCCTCCCTCTCGCGCTTCATAGTTGTATTAATTCAAATATTTTATTACTACTTGCTCGCTGATGTTACAATGAGGAGGGCACTAATCAGAAATCACTGAAGGCCCCTTAGCTCACCCTGAGTTCTATGAATGTTTAAGAGAATTATTGTTCGCAGCAGTAGCTTCAATCCTCACTGGCTTATCACTTGATTATAACCTAGCTGGATATTTCTAGCTTAGGTACCAATACCATGGCTCACTATTTACAATAAGGGAGGTTGTCACGATTTGAGTCAGTGTTGTGGTGGTCTTCAGTGAACAAGTTTGGTTCCCCACCAGGGAAGGCTGGACTTGATGGCAGGGTTGACGGGAGTGTACTGACGACCGAGATGAAGGGGGACGAAACCCTTTAAGAGCTCCATAGCTCTTGAAGAAAAAAATAGCTCCATCCATTGAATCCATTGAAAAAAATCTTTGCTCAACTAGTCTAAGCTTGGCCAAACCTATTCCATCTTCCTTTTCATTTTTTCATATAGCTTATACGAAGGAAGCAAAAAACTAAAGGATGATACTATACTAAAGGATGACCTACAGCCTAAGGGATATTACAGGGAAAGCTTCCTTTCCATAGCCGTGAAAAGACAAACAGTTCTGTAAGTACCCTCTCACCAGGGTTTTCCTGTGGGGTGAGGTAAACCAGGCTTTATTTCCGCCCTACGAATAAACCTCAATATTTACAATGATGCTGTTTGAGGAAAGAATGTTTTACTGCACACTAAGCATATTGTAAAAAAACATGCACATTGACACATTTTTCTTTCATATTACAGTGAAAACTGAAAGGGGAAAGTGAAAACTTCTGAATCCTGAAAAACAAAACCGTTTAGCCCCAGTAGTTTTTTTTTGTCGTTGCGTTTTACCTCGGAGTGATGATCGATAATGACAAAAGAAACAACTTAGAACACGTGCGCAGGGCGACAGTCCCGCGGCCGCTATCACTTTGTTTACAGTAATTCCACAGTAGGTTGTTTGTTAATAGTGCAGAGAACCATGGAGGAGCCCCTGCCTTTAGATCAGTTTTCGAGTCTCATCAGCTGCAATTTAAATGCAATTTATGAGTCAGAGTACAACTAGAGAATTGCGATTGTTTGACTTTCAAAAAGCACTTCGTTACTGTTTATCTTAAGCCCCTTTCACACTAGGTGGCTGAGCGAAGCGGTGTTGCTAGATTATTTTCTTGTTTTTAAAAAAAATTGGGGTCGGCTGTTCTTTGATGTTACTCAACCACCTAGTATGGTAGGGGCCTTATGAAGCTTTACGATAGAGCAAAGTCAAGAAATACATCAATGGCGAGTGGAATTTCTGAACAGACATGTAGCTACGTTATAAAAATGTCGGAAATTTTTGGAAACTATGAAAGACAATTTGATCTATATTATTAAAATAATTTCTGGAATTTTTTACAGAGCAAATCGACACCTAGAAATTATTTTTTTCTACACATATTTGGTATCAAATTAAAGCTATTACTCTCTAGATGTTCCTTTTGCGGGTTTGGAAAATATCCCATGGAAAGCCTTCACACAGGAGGCTTTTGAAATTTCAGTGAAAGTGCTATTTTCTGTGGGAGACCCTGTGAACTTTTTCAAATTTACATTTGTTTGTAACAAAACAGATGATCAAGATTTGAAATAGTTCCAGAGATATGCCAAAGAACGCAGTGCAAGCAAATGTTATTATGATTTTGATTTCTTTAAATACTGAAGTTTTTCTAAGACAACAAAAAATAAGGAAAGAATATTTTCCATATTGAAACTTAGACCAACAGTCTGTAATCATATTAATTTACTGCATTTCTTTTATAATATGTGATTTTATAAGAAACTATTGACAGTGTTTATGTTGAAAATGTGTTTATGTTGAAACACATTGATACGTGTTTCAACACATTTATGCATGTTTCAACGTTTTGAGCTTTAAAATATCAATATTAGTTTAATGTTAACCTATAAAAAATTCATGTTTTAAAACACATTATAAATTTAAAACCTGTATTTTGTAAACGTACTTGGAATGGGATATTAAAGTGTTAACGGTTAGCCTACCTATTTTACTCGATTTTGAAATGTACCAATTACAATATGCCTAAATTAATGAAGACTTTTTATAGAAAGTTATGTTATTTGCTTGGGTAAACATTTGCCAAATATGTATTTAATATGCGAAACAAAAAGCGGGTCTGTTTGAAGTTTAATTCTTTGGCCGTTATGTGCGTTGAATAATTTGTTTTTACAGCGAATGGCTATTTTAGAGGCGATTTTATAAATGTTAGTTAGAGATTAAAGTTCGCCAGTAAATCAGTGGTTTGTCCATCCCCTTACCGATTGTTGTTAAGTCCTAACAAAGATGAATGCAAGACACTGACGCGTAGATGTTGTGTAGAATTAACTCTAAAACAGAGACATGAAGATGCGCCAAGCAATGCAGATCCATATAAACTAACCCCCATTTAATGTGAAAGAGTGCAGACGCACTGTCGAAATTTCAAAGTGTAAAACGTACAAAAGTGTAAACTTGGACAAAGCAGGTGAAATAAATGGATTTCTCAAATTCCAAGAGGAATTTCTTACCCATATTGAAGTTTCGAGTATAAAGAAATAACATATTTTTAAAAGTTTGCTCCGATGAGAAGTTTAATTACTGGCAATTTTATTCCAGTGCTATGACATGAAAAATTTGTAGGAAACTAAAAAAATCACAAAAATTCACACAGTTCATCATTGAAAAGTATTTTACGCTGCAAAACTCCATACATAATCAACATGAAACTCATGAAACTAAAGCCTACTTACCAAGTCGTTTTTATGTCACGAAGTGACGCGGCTGCTAGTTGCAAATTAAAAAGTTTTACTAAGTAATAACAAATTTGTTTCCTTGTATAAATCCCTGATTAATTGCCTATAAGAGCATTAGAAAGTATTTTTGGTGAATTTATTGTCTTTAACAGAATCCTCATACAACTTTAGCTAAAAATAACCCGTTGTTTGTAGATAGTAAAAGTTTGATTTGTAATTTTAGATTATCTTTTACTTCACTTTTTCCATGTTACACCAAACTGTGGGTTGTTTAAATAAAATACAAACATTTTAGTTATTTTAAAAATTGAATTAATCTACTGTTTTATGACCATTCATCAATCAAAGAGTTTGGTTAAAAAACTGAGTGATGCTTAAGTTACGTTTACTTCAAAATTTCAAGTTCTCGCTTAAATAGAATGGCTATAACTAACTGAATTGAAAATTATATGTCCATAGACTTTTTCATCGTTTACTTGATTATTTGAAGTTCTTGGGTAACACCCACCTTAATTAATGCTATGCTGATCCTCGTCAAGTTGTTAATAATCGTCACACACGGACACAGACACAGGATCACACGAAAATATTTCCGGTATCTGTTTGTGTGTGTGACATTTATTATCAACAACTTGACGAGAATCAGCATATCATTAAACTAAGGTGGGTGATGCCAAACAATTTTAAATACTTTATTCGCCCCTCCCAAAAATCGTCATGTCATTTCGTCAAGTCATTCATCAAGAATCATTTACTTTTTCTTTATACTTTTCTCGTTAGATTTTCTTCAAGAATATTTAAGATATCACGATTGATCAAGCATCCCTATGAACATTTTTGTTTTTTGTTAAATTTTCAATTAAATGCGTGTTTGAATAAATAAAAATCACGTTCAGACTACTGCAAGTAGCTCTATGTTACGTTAGAACTTATTTATTCCTTATATATTCTAACCCGTAGTCAAAGTTGTATCTTTGTAGTTAATTGGATTGTATTTTTTTAAATTGACAGTTTTGAAAAAGTATACCTCATTTTGAACTCAGTTTTATTAGAGACGCTTGTAACCCAAGGAAACCGCAATTAGATTGTATTTAACTCAAATTGAGTGATAGTTTTGGAATCATCATGCTTTCTATTTCACTCCCCTCTTACAACTTAGTATTGGGTAACATTTCCAAAATAATTTAAAACTGAATATTATTATTAAAGCTATACGTTTTGAGAAATTTGCGGCGACAAGTAGGGAAAATATATTACATGTGTATCCCCTATATACAGGGTGTATCTGAAATACACTGACAAACTTTGGGATATTGTTCTTGAGGTCAAAACAAATGAAAAACGTCATATAAGTATATATCCTATCTCGCTCCGTTCATTTCAATGTACTTTGCCCCACTGGACTTAAAAGTCTTCATGTATTTTAAAAGGAAGACGTGTATTTTACCAAACATTTATTTTTATTTCAATAAACAGCTGTTTTGAGAAAAACCATAATAACTGCCTTCTGTCACTTTGATATTTATTTACATTTTTGGTTATTTTTTCAGTTTAAGACTACCTTATGAAAGCATTAATATCTTGGTGGATATTTGTAATAGGGTGAGTGCACCAGTGAATGACCGGTTAAGGACGATGTCTCATGTTAATTTGATATTACTCCCTTATTTCATAGTCACATTTATACATTTTACTATAGAAAGTTAATTTATTCTTTAAGGATTAATCAATATTAGTTAAATACGTTACTTAATGACAATACTGGTTCTAATATTAATTAAAAGGCAACTATGTCAATGCTTCAATAAATGACCGGGACTGCACCAGTGAATGATCGATCTTGCACCAGTGAATGACCAGTCTCTTTTGGCTGAATAACCGTCAAAAAATTGAAAAATCAGCTGACAACAATGAATAAGAATAATTCAGCTGAGAATATAACTAGTTAATGACTAATCTCGTTCCAGTGAATGACCGCCTAGTTTTTCCCCGGTCATTCACTTGTTTTCGTCCTGGTTACGTTCCAATTTATGACCGACCTCAGTAATAATTAATCATAACATGCACAGCAATAAATTTGATTTTAAATTGTAGGATAGTATGTAAATTATTATTTAATTGCAACGCATTTTTGAAATGATCATCAAATACAAAATGAATGTAAATCCAGGTAAGCCTTGCAGGGATAGTCGCTATAGCAGGAAACATCAAAATAGAATATAGTGGGACACTCAATACTAAATATGTTAAAAAAGTATTTTCGACTCCCACAATTTTAACCAATGGCAGATTATTGTTGAATAACATTCCAAGGCTGGTTTTGCGCTTATTTTTAATTAGCTAGCCCAAAGAATATGCTTAATACTGGGCTTTTTTAGCAACACGGTCATTCACTGGGGGGTGGTCATTCACTGGTGCACCCACCCTATTCAAATATCATAAAAATAAAGGTACATAATGGTTAAAGTTACATCAAAATGTCACTGAACCTTAGCTTAATTACTTACAATTATTTTGATAATAGTTTACAGTCTTATAACAAAAATTAACTAAGAGAGAGAATTTTTTGGGTTTCCCAAGTTTTTGAAAATACTGGCTAAACTAAAAATAATTGAATATGCGAAATCTATTCCATCCAACTGGAAATATATGAAAACATAAGATTCGATTTATTGTATAATAAAATACGACTATCCGTTCCAATAATATCTAACGCGGTAGTCTGATACCGATTAAAGGGTAGAAAAGTACACAATGGTTATAGTTACATCAAAATGTCACTGAACCTATTTCATTTAGCTTAATTTCTTACAATTATTATGATAATGATTTACAATCTTACGACAAAAATTAACTGAAAGAGAGTATTTTTTGGGTTTTCCGAGTTTTTGTAAATACTGGCTAAACTAAAAATAATTGAATATGCAAAATCTATTCCATCCAATTGGAAATTTATGAAAACATAGGATTCGAGTCATTACATAATAAAATACTACTATCCGTTCCAATAATATCTAACGCGGTAGTCTGACACCAATAAAACGTTAGAAACGTACATAATAGTTATAGCTACATCAAAATGTCACTGAACCTATTTCATTTAGCTTAATTTCTTACAGTTATTATGATAATGATTTACAATCTTACGACAAAAATTAACTAAAAGAGAGTATTTTTTGGGTTTTCCGAGTTTTTTTAAATACTGGCTAAACTAAAAATAATTGAATATGCGAAATCTATTCCATCCAACTAGAAATATATGAAAACATAAGATTCGAGTCATTATATAATAAAATACGACTATCCGTTCGAATAATATCTAACGCGGTAGTCTGATACCGATTAACCGTTAGAATGGTACATAATTCTTATAGCTACATAAAAATGTCACTGAACCTATTTTATTTAGCTTATTTTCTTACAATTATCATTGACAGTATATATATATATAATTACGTAAGCGAAATTTTTTCATCGAATTTGTGGGCGTTTGGCAAGGATGATGGGAGAGGGCTCAAGTTGAATGTATTATTCCCAGGGACTGGGTAAAAATACTGGAATTTCTTGAAATTTACCAGAAAATGAAAAATAACGTAAAATGTCACCCATTTAATAAACATTGGAATCTAAAACCGTCTGCTTGGTTTACATCGTAATCCAGTAAATAACTGGCGTGTCCTGTAATCCAGCTACTTGTAGGTCACGAGTTGTGGATAGTTATGAGCGATGGCTTGTGGACGCGGTGTTCTCTAATGGGGATTAACATCCACACTATTGAATACTACGTTCATAGGACCGTCCTTACAAGCGAGCTCAAAGTTTGATTTTCTTAATGGCTCCATCAAATTGTTGAGATATAAAAGAATATTTGAAAAATATTGTTTAGAAAAACTCCCAAAGTTTAACCAAACCATTTATTTCACTGAGGTAATCTTTACGAAATTGTATCGCGATGATATGTAATCATGTACTCTAAAAATGTATGCGAACTTCTAATGTTATTTAGCAAACATTATTTACAGGAAAACGTGTTCAAGGCTGTCCATCACCTCTAATGAACATTTTATAATTAATTGTGTTATAAATTAATGTTGAATTGTTTAAGCATTTTTTTCAATCACGTTTAACGGTATGCCCTACCTAATCACTGAAGTAAAATGTATTATCTTAAAACATTATCCTTCGTTTAATATAATAAAATCATTGTCATCAAGAACAGGAAAAGGTTAAGAATGTTCAAGATTTACGGGGTTTACAGGGTATAACATTTATTTTGCCTATAACAAACATTTTAAACACATGTTGATAAAATCATTTAGTAAAGTCGATCAAAGAGAAGAGTTATCTTTATTTTTGGTTGGTGTACTTCTTGAACCAATTTCAATTATTTTTTTATGTGTAAACTAAAATGCAATTTTTTAAAAACTGATTCATAATATAATTGGCGGGCTTTTTATCTCGAGGTTGCTGTAGATAACTCAGCACACACATGTCTGGGGCCCTGTATGGGTTTGAACAGTCAAACCCAGGTCTTACGATAATGACAACCGGTTATTAGATAGTGTGAGATTTTATAATTTAAATTTGGAGTTCGCTTTTTTATATGTTTAATAGTTCCACTGTCTAGGCTAATTTAATGGGGAATTCAGCTCTAAGCTATTTAATCATGCATAGGAATCTATATAAATAAAATTAGAGTTTTGTCTGTACATTGCTTAGAATTATGAAATTTCCGGTTATTTTTGCGTTTTGAAGGTCAGAGAATCTGAATCAAGCCTTTTCTCAATTTATGTCACGATGTGTGTTGGTAACGCTCAACATCACACTTTAGACCGCTTTTCACGAAAAAACTAGAGTACTGTTATGGCTGAAACTTTTTTCCTGTGTAGTATGCACATATGAGAAGGCTTTAGACAACTTAAAACTAGCGTACGTCTTTTTTAAATTAAATAGCAAGCTTCTAAAAACCGAGTTTTATTTGATTTCAACCAAGTTTCCCCATAATAATTAAAGGGGATGATGTTTTGTTTACATTTTCAGAGTTCCAAGCAGATGGTAGTTACCTTCACTGATGGATTCGTCGTTACAGATGTTTAATGATTTCATTCAGTTTTATGTTTTGGTTTATAATATTTATTTTTTATGTACTATATAAAAGTAGCATTTAATCCATCGTTAGTTTTCGTACATAATCCATTTGCTCATGGAATCTACTCATCAAGTATAAAATGTTTGATATTTTTAGGCAATTTATTAAATCACAAGTACTTTTGAAATCAAACTGCAAAATCCTAAAACACGATTTTATTTTATCTCGAACAAGTTTAAGTTGTGGCAGAATACAAAATAATTGATGAACTGTTTATATCTAAACAGATGTAAAAAGCAAAAAAAAAGTAGTATGTCAAATCAGCTGTCAGGAATAGAACATAAAATAAATCACTGACTAGAGATAATTTAAAGACCTTTCTTCCCTGTAACAGCTGTTATTGAAAGAACTAATTTAAACCATTTATTTTATGTACATCATTAGAAAAAGACTTTGCTTTTGTCTTTTAGCGAATTTCATTGACGGAATTAACGAATTTCCTTAAAGGAATAAACTATTAACATAGGTCTCATGGCAAGACCTAAGCCGGAGGCCATGTTAACTTTTCACTTTGGGGCTCCCAGAAGCAAAAAACACCATTTGAACGATATTTAAAGCGGAAAACACAGCACATTGTCCCTATTTTATCCTCATGGAAAATAAGAAAAATTCTATATCTCGGTTACTACTCAACACACCTTAATAAAACTTGGTATATGTGGCTTTTATGGTTCAGATTCACATGATATTGTTTTAAAACCACAAAATGTCTGTATGTCTGTTGCAGCAGACCTGCATACTCATTCCCTATGTTATTCTTATGGAAGAAATAAAATAAGGTCATGCATAGTCTGGAGGTCTGCTGCAACGGGGGTATTTTTTCGTTCAAGATAGACCCTAAAAACCTTAGAACTTTTTTTGACATTAAATCAAGGGAAAATTCTACGTTTTACGTACATATACTTTCATGAAACAGAAAACTGTACACTTGGTCTGCTGCGACGGGGGTATTTATATCCTGCCTAAGTGCCACTCAATACCATACATGCGAGCATATCTGACGATATTGGGCGTAAGCTTTCCTAGGGCAGTGACACACTTGAGGGCTTTGTCGGCGGGGCGCTGAATCTGCCCGCATGTATAGTACAGGGAGGCCAAATAGAAATACCTTCTGCGGGGGGTAGTAATAGAATTACTCCAGTCGCAGCAGACAAGCGGTCTTTGCAGATTCCTGAAAACATCTTTCTGATTAATGAAAGTTTACCTTCTTTACATTTGTCCAATACCACTGACCTATCACTGCACAGCCCAAACCACTTGTCTTACAACCTTGGACCTTTGCATGGACGTTCTTTATGGCGTAAGCATCCGCTAAGAACGTTTTTTTTTATTCAAACTTTTAAGGGGTCTTGGCGAGGTCGAA
Source organism: Flexamia atlantica (assembly GCA_035578135.1). Lineage (NCBI taxonomy): Eukaryota > Metazoa > Arthropoda > Insecta > Hemiptera > Cicadellidae > Flexamia > Flexamia atlantica. Next base: position 36,555,666 of record JAQJVK010000002.1, on the reverse strand, counting down.
GTTTATAAGTTCTCCTTAGTAAATGGAATGGATGATCTTTTGTTTAGTTTTCAATGTTCATTCAACAAGCAGATGGTTCAAGCTTCACATACGGATACAGCTAAGTTACAATTTTGTTACTTTCATAATGGTTTTATGGTTGTTTTGTTAATTGATTATTTTGATTATATGTACTATATAAAAGTTAGATTTAGTTTAATTAGTTAACTTCAAGTTAACATTCGTTTTTGTACCTTATTTGTGTAATCATAAACTCAGTATGTGGCCCTATATTCATTTAGTCAGCAGGGAGTTACAATTTTTATCGTGAGCGAAGCCACGGGCAACTGCTAGTAATTACTACAAATAGAAGGTATTATTAAGTAAAGTTTGTTAATTGCTAGCCAACTCGTCCGTCACTGGACTCATTCATACTGGACTAGGACCACTGGACTAGTCGAGTTGTTGAAGGTCAAAACTTGCCTACTCCACTCGCCCTCCTATTCGACCCGTGTAAACCTTCAAATATTTTTTGAATCCCTCTTAACTGTCATGGGTTTGTTTAGGTTTGCCTAACCTGAACAAAAATTTCCTGTAGCCTGAATTCGTTAATTGTTGTTAAAAAACAAAGATACAAGCTATAGCTAAACTGTTGTAGTAACGTGTACTGTTGCTGCTTAACGTATATGTGGATAATTTATTGTCCACACACTAAAATAATAGTATTATACATATAGGGTGTCCGAAAAAGAACTCCCTAATTTTGAAGAACTTTAATTTGTAATTTGTAAATCATATCGACTCAAATTATGTATTAAATGATAGAAAAACTCGCCAAGTTTTTGATACAAGTCACAAATTTTTTGATGGATTTTACTTTGGGCTCATGGAAAACAAAAAACAAAAAATCACATTTTCCCTGCGCACCAGTAGCTCTTCAAAATCACGTTGTAATGAGTTTTTTACAAGATTTAACAGTTAACTTGAAAACTAAGCATCCTACAGAAACCTCTCAGTTTATGTTTAAAACCTCTTAATTTTACCAAAACTTGGTTATTTCCCTTTAATTTGGTAAAAATAAAAATTTTGGGGTTTTCCAACTTTAGCAGTATGGCACACGAAACACAAAAAAAATTTGTCCGTTTCCAAAACTCATTTCTCAGGACCCAAAAAAGCTACAAACCTGCGAAAACACCCAAACTGTAGGGAAAAATTCATTTTCTTTAATGTTATAAACTGAGAGGTTTCTATAGGATTCATAGTTTTCAAGATAACTGTTAAATCTAAAAAAACTTAAAACGTGATTTTTATTCACTACTAGTACACAGGGACAATTTGATTTTTTGTTTTATATTTGCCATGAGCCCAAAGTGAAATTCACCAAACATTTGTGACTTGTAACAAAGACTTGGTGAGTTTACCTATCATTCAATATATAATTTGAGTCGATTTGATTTATAAATTGAAAATTAGAGGTCATCAAAATTAGAGAGTTCTTTTTCGGACATCCGGTATATTTAGTATGTAATATCTTAATGTTACTTTCTTATTACTGTTATTATATAATTTCAATAATCCCAAGGCGTAAGGAGTACTAAAATCATTATTTATTTCATTTCGATTAGTGTTAAACGAAATGCTTTTAATTCTGTTGGAACGTTCATTGAGTTGAGTTTTTCACTATTGGTCTAAAAATTTTAAATACGTAAAACAGGCATTCAAAACATTGTTTGTTTAGATGAAGGTTCCTGCGTGTTTCGATTAAGCCCCTAAAATATTACAGCTGCTGTGACAGCTAGCGCCTCATAAAAAAATGAACTCAACTACTTAGTTCTGAGTGAAGGGACATTAAAGAAATAATTAACCAACACCCGGGAGCCAGCCCCATAGAGTTCGTCGAGAGTTGACGGTCTATGGGGTTAGTCTTATCTAGGCAAAAAATAATGCAAAACACCTCGTAACCAAAAGCCTACGGAAATAGTAACATATTTTCAAACAGCATAATTTACTTAAAAGGCTCAATAATTGCTTTTCAAACTGTTTTTACTACATGCGAGTACACCTTATTCTTTTTTAATGTTTTACCACGGAACAAGTTTATTTAGGGTAAGAGAACTGACATCTGATATCGATTAAAGATATATGTGACTTTTGTGGGTTTATCACTTGAACGTTTTATTAACATCGGCAGAGGCCAAGTGACAATTTAAAAATTAATACTTGTAATTTTTTACAAATTGTTGGTTATCGCCGTTTATTTTCAATTTTATGCTTATTATGTGTGTATACGTTATATGGTATATGGTGTTAATGTTTATTCTATTGTATTGTGAATATCTCGTAGGCATGATAACCAATAACACTGGGAAAAAAACAATATACTATAAAAAATATCACTAAACCAAATTAATAGAATTACATACTATGACGAAGAATGAAATTTTCTCTCCGTCCAAAGTTGAGATTGGACGGACCAAAGGTTTTACCCTGTGTAGTTCTAGACAAAAAATTAAATTTGAAAACGGCAACTAAATGAAACTCTAAGGCGACTAAATGAAATTAATTTAGTAATTTAAACAAAGAAACTAAACCACTCATACTATATTTATTACGCTGAAACCACAGGCTAAAACCTCACACACCTCATATACCCATCCCTCATTTTGAAACTAATTAGGAGCTAATCTATATATTTAACGCGATGTATTTTACTTTCACAGTCATAACTCGGAAACGGCTCGACGGATTTTAACGTTCGAGGCGTCGTAATAAAGGTATTTTTACATATGTCGATACGCCCCAGAATTTCACTTAAGTGATTCACTCCACTACAGTGAAGGACTAAAGTTTTGGAACACTGACGCTATCTGTCGACACCATAGCAAACTCAATTCACTTTGTTTTCAAATGAACCTAAAAACACGGTTTGTTAATAATTCACGAAAAATTAAGCCACAGATTGCAGTGTTTGCAAGCGAAGCTGCAACCGAGTAATCTAGTTTTATTAATTGAGAAACATCGGCTGTATGATGAAAAACATTAGTACGTCCTGCAATTAAAATCTTTTATATGAGTCACCAAGGCTATATGGGTTCTCTTGATTATTGCAAGGGGGGCTTTTTAAACAGTACATGTGAAATTTATCAACAAAATGAGTTAAAAGGAAAAATGGTCGGTTTACAAAAAAATTGTGTATGAAATTTCTATCCGGGATAAATTTCAAATTTCATAAGGGACCCAGGATTATCAGGCGGAAGTCACATTTCATGGGGGTCAGGTTGGGGGAGTGGTATCAAAACATTTCCTATTAATGGTATCAGAAAATATTTTGACCAGGTAAAAATTTTGGACCACCAACTTAGAGCCGCAATAAACAATTATTTAATATTTGAAGGTTGCTTTCTGTCAACAGTTCTTACCTAGTTTTTACTAATGCCGCAATCCGTTTTTGAAAATATTATTTTGTTTTCGAAATACCAAAATGAAAATTCTTAGCTTCACACCTATCATGGACTTTTACATACAGTCCATTTGAACCTGCCATTGGGGGGCAGCTCTTATCTCAACAACAGCATACCGATGCGAGCGATGCAATGGATTTTGTAAGCGCAGGTAGAGACAATTTACTTGAATTACAAGCCTCTTAGGTAGGAAATCAAAATCATCTGTGTAGCTTATGTAATTTGGGAGAGATTAAGGATACGTATTATTTTTTGTGTAGATGTCAAATTTTAACAGGGGTGAGTTTGAAATTTTTATTTAAACGTGAGTTTTTAAATGGGGGGATTGGCAGCTTTTGGTATGTTAATTGATGCCTGGATGATAAGGTGGGAGCTTATATAGGATTTTACTGTAATTTATAGTGAAACATTAAAAAAAACATGCCATTCTCATATGATTATATGGGTGATCAGACAAATCGTGACTCCTTTGAAGACCGGCCGTTCCGGCCTATAAAAGACATCGCGGTTGTTTACATTTTTGTCTTAGATAACTTTACATATTTCTCTCTTCTCTTCTTCTCTAAAGACCTTGAGTTTAACCTGCAAGCTGCAGACGAGAATGACATTAACGGCAATGAAACAGCCAGGAAAGTAGGGGAATTGTGAATAAGAGTTGCTTTTCGACCGCCTATTTTCTTAACATGGAAAACAATAACTGCAATGGTTTTAGGTAAGCATTCTTCAACAGTCACGTGTTAAAAACATAAGTAGTATGTAGTAGAACTTTTCCCGCAAATTGACTTTGAAAATCGTAAATAAACTGAGCTTTTTAGTGCAGTATATTTCACAGTTTTAAGGCTTAAAACCTCACTTTTGAGTACAAAAAAACCAAATTTTTTCGGGGGAGGACCCCCGGACCCCCGCTGGGCCGGGGGGTATTCCACCCCAGACCCCCCGGTCAGTTGTGCCCCCCAAAAAGTTTGGTTCACGCGACGCCAATGTCTGTGTCATAAAGTAATGTTTTCTATCTTTCTTTCTTCTTGAACTTCTAATTATATTTGACGTAAATTGCCTGTTGACAAATAATACTAAATAGGCCTATAATTAATTGTTTTTTACTAAAATTTTATCCAAATTATTAATGATAAATTATAAGAGAAAATAATAAAACTTCTATAATGAGGATATAAAACTGTCACATTCAATTAATTTATTGGCATCCAGATGGAACTCACTGCAAAGGTTCCATTGCTAGGTTCTCCTAAAACCTAGATTTATTGGCGAAACCTGTGAGCCGGAACCTTCATTTAGCCGGCTGCATACAAACTCGCCAACATATTTGGGACTGTTTCTAATATACAAACTCGCCAACTTTTAATTAGGTGCAAAAACTAGGGTCAGGAATCCGGCCGGCCATATTCAAACTCGCCAACTTTTGACCGCGGGTAGGTACCTCTCTCTCCCTCTTCCCCTCCCACGGCTCGGTGACAATTGTTTGCCGGGACCCCTGCGTACAGGCCTCCGCTACTGCACCTGCATTCAAGTCTATATTCCTTTATAACAACTCTTAACATTGCTACTTAAGATCTGCTGTATTCTATAGCATTAAAATTATCTGTAGTTTAAGCAATTCAAATAATAATTTTAGTCAAATTAATTATAATTTAATAAATGTTAAGCATTTGGAACATGTTGGTTTTAAAACGTTCATGGTAATAAACTTTTTAAACCATACTAGTAAACCCGATGCTCGAAATCGAGCAAGTCACGTATTGATTTCTAAAGAAAAATAATTAATTATAATACAAATAAGCTCTTTACAAACAATATGTCTTGTGAATACTCTGTCATCTTTCTGGGAGATGCATTGTACTTTAGTATTTTCTACGAATATTCTGAGCCCCAAGAAGGACTTTCTCGACTTTCCACCATTGTCTATGAGATAATACTGGCTGGGGAAGAAAAATTTTAACTTTGCAGACTGACCATTTATGTGAGAATCAAATTTAGCCAGGAGGAAAGGTTTACACGACAAATTGGTCATCTACGTTTTTGCCCCTGCATGAGCGGTTTCATTGTTGTCCCGCCTTTTTTAGACTGCATAGTCTACCCATTTACATTATCCGAGTTGCCTCATTGAAATCTAGGAAACTTTTTAGAGCAATATCCATTCCTTATCCATGGTGAATTAGAATTTAAAATGCTGTATGGCCCATGTATCATGTGACTCTTCACCTTGTCATGAAGCAATGAATTATTGGCTATGTTAGGGACAATTTGATTATTTTCATCGGCATCGCAAATTCTGTCTTCCTCATATAGCGTCAACAATGTATGAGCACGTGGCAATCCTCTTTTCTGGAATTAAATTATTAAATTGTTAAAAGAGTGTTAATGTTATTCCAAAATGTTCCGTTTCAGAATATTTTATGTCAGCTCTTTTATTTCGCTGTGAAAGGCCCTGACGATCTAAACATGTCTAAAAATTAACGTCACCGCTTCAGTCTTAAAATGTTCTTTTTCGCAGGAACACATTGTCACATTGTTTATCCTATGGATCGATAGTAAAGGGCATGTGAGAGCTCTCTTATATTATGAGAGATAGTTTGATTAAATCCTTACAATTTTTATGTTTAGGCCTAATCAAGGTGATTGAGCGCCTTACGGCTAACAAATTTTTATTTTAAGATATTTACTTACAAACACTTTACATTAACTTTCACTATAAACTCTAAACAAATTGTATACTCAATCCAATTCACCAAGGTGTTTTTGTCATTCAAAATTTATTATTAGTTGATTTAATTATTTTAGGCATAAAAGAAAACTAACCTAACCAAATAGTTATTTGAAAATCTACTTCAAATTTGTTTACACAACACACATTTTTTAAACGGGTTGTTTTGAAATAGGTAATGAAGAATTGAAGTAAATTTAAAAAAATAGTTTAGTGGATTTAACATTATTTTCGTGAAAAATTTTTGTGACTAAATATAACCCTTCTTAATCTTAACCCAAACTTAAAAAGTTCTCCCAATCTTCTCATAAATGATTGATTAAAGTCTGCTTAAATATATATATTCAATGGTTTCAATTCCTTTAATAACACATGGCTTTGCTGAAAAACTTTGTTTACTACATTCAGCTGTTTTATTTGAAATTTATATTCCCATGTTAAATCTTATGGACAAATATGAAACTTTAAGGGCGTCTAGGTCTCTTATCTTTAGCCCAGCCTTCATAAATTTTATTTCCTGCAAAACTTCACGCCAAGCTCTTTCCAACGACACCTAAATTATTAAAATCGGCCCAGTAGTTTAGGAGGAGTAATGATCACAAAAAAACCCCTAGCGTATTAAATAAGTACTAGAGGACCCACGCTGCTCAGCACGCTGCTCCGCAGCAGTAAATTTTTGTATCAAGACACAAAATCAACTCAAATCAAATAATTCTTCATTCACAAAATTAATGTTACATGCAATGCAGCTTCAAAACTTCAATGAGACTTGCCCAACACTTGCCTAAGTTGAAAAAGAGGTGTATGTAGCTGGGCCCGGTTGTGTTGGAATTTCAGAAAACCAATTATACCACGAATTATTACCAAATTGGAGATTATTTGTTTCACGAAGGAAAAAGGTAGGAATTTAATGAGATATTCTGTACTTAAGTTTTCGGGACAGCGACGTGAGCTGCATACTCAGGAAAATGCAAAAGAACATGGTTCAAGCCAACATAGCGAGATTTGACGTGTTTTTGTAATCTCCATAAAAATAACATGGGAAATGAGTATGCAGGTTTGCTACCACGAAAATGGAAATATCGGGGATTTCAAACTATAATACATTAGATCTCATCTAGATAAAGCCACAAACCAAGTTTTATCGAGATATGTTAAAAAAAGCGAGATGTAGAATTTTACTTATTTCCCTTAAGGTTAACATTGGGATAACGTACTGTGTTTACCACTTTCAATATCTCGGTAACCAATGGACATGGACCAGTGATTCAAAATCCCAAATCGTTTGTTTTTTTAGCGGAATTCAATGGTGCCAACAAAAATTGGATACATTTTGTTTTTCTATGTAAAAATAAAAAAAACACTTTTGGGGAGGTTTATTCCCCTTTGCCCCCATTCGGGTGGTCCGATCGGGCTTGTTCACGAATTCGGCCGTTTGATTACCACTTTACTCGTCTGTACCAAAATTTCATTAAAATCAGATCATAAACGTACTCGGAAAAGAAAAACCTAATTTTTATATGTAAGATTTGTGTTGTTCGGAATTCAGCAGAGTGCTTCAGGTACATTCAATCATAATAATCAATAGCTCAAATGAAAGCTGGTATTTCACTGAAGGTTCTTAGACTAAAACATGCAGAATAACTTAGTTAGAACTGGGGAAATATATCTTCAATTGAATTGAAAAATTCGGGAAATAATAAAATTTATGTTTTTTGGTCGAGTAATACAGTTGATAAATGAATGCGGATGCTTGATGGCAAATCTGCGCATGCATACCTTCAATTTAAGACCTCATTTATAAAAATCGGCCGAGTAGAAGAGCCGAACACACTCGGAAATGAAAAACAAAATTTTTTTTGTGTTGTTCGGAATTCAGCAGAGTGCTTCAGGTACGTCCGATCATAACAATCAATAGCTCAAATGAAAGCTGGTATTTCACTTAAGGTTCTTAGACCAAAACATACTGAATTACGTAAATAGAACTGGGGAAATATGTCTTTAATTTAATTCAAAATCCGGGAAATAATCGAATTTGTGTATTTTGGTAGAGTAATAGAGTAGATAAATAAATGCTGATGCTTGATGGCAAATCTGTGCGTGCATACCTTTAATTTAAGACCTCAATTATGGAAATCGGTTCAGTAGAAGGGCCAAACGAACTCGGAAAAGGAAAACCATATTTAACTCCCATAAGAAATGTACAGGGAGGAAATTGTTTTTGTGCATAACTCGAGCAATACGGCAGGTAAATGAATGCGGTTGCTTGATGGCAAATCTGCACGTGCATACCTTTAATTTAAGACCTCTATTATGAAAATCGGTTGAGTAGAAGGGCCGAACAGACTCGGAAAAGAAAAACCAAATTTTTTTAATATATAGATAAGAGAATGATAAATACAGTATAGCTTATTTTCTATGAATTACCATATGTTAAGACGCCGATGAAACTGTAACAGGTGACTTGTCGTCGATTTTTGTTGATTTTGCAGCAGTACCTCTGTAATATTTATCCTTGGTATCCTTGGCGAGAAAGAGTAATCCATTTAATCTACGTTTTTGATGTTGTCTGATTCAGTGGAAAGTTATAACTGGTTTCAAATAATAAGGCCCAGTCCGTCCGTAAGACGGATGCTTAATTTTAGCATTGGGCTTATGAACGGCGTGAGCCTAAAATCTTGAAACCAGTTATAAATATTTATTTCCTAGTGGTTTTTCATTTTACAGTGTACTTACTTCTTAATATCACATACATTATATGAACACAACTTTTTTCATTAAAGGTTTTTACATAATTCTAGACTGAAACGTAAGTTTTCTTTGCTTACTGATGGCAAGAAAGTTACTTCATGCCAATAACTACAAGGCAACTTTACCGTATAAGACACGTTATTGAAAAATATTGTAGAATATTTTTTTCTATAATAATTCATCTCTGTGTATGGAAAAAATGTAATTAGATGTACCTTCATCTACGGGGAAAATGTGAAAATAATTAAAATCCGCTAATTACATAGCTAGATTTGATTTGTATATTTATCAGATCATTCTAGCAATGTATAAGTGGATACGAAGTCTCAGCGCAACACGAAAAGTGAAGATTACTGCTGCAAAATCAACAAAAATCGACGACTAGTCACCTGTTACAGTTTCATCGGCGTCTTGAAATTTGGTAATTCATAGTAAATGAGCTGTACTGTATTTATCATTCTCTTATATGGTTTTAAAAGTTTATTACCATGAACGTGTTAAAACCAACATGTTCCAAATGCTTAATATTTATTTAATTATAATTAATTTGACTAAAATTTTATTTGAATTGCTTGAACTACAGGTAATTTTAATGCTATAGAATATAGTAGTTCTTAAGTAGCAATGTCAGGCGTAGTTATTAAGGAATATAGACTTGAATGCAGGTGCAGCAGCGGAGGCCTGTACGCAGGGGTCCCGGCAAACAATTGTCACCGAGCCGTGGGAGGGGAAGAGGGAGAGGTACCTGCCCGCGGTCAAAAGTTGGCGAGTTTGAATATGGCCGGCCGGATTCCTGACCCTAGTTTTTGCTCCCAATTAAAAGTTGGCGAGTTTGTATATTAGAAACAGTCCCAAAAATGTTGGCGAGTTTGAACGTACCCATTTAGCCTATAGCTTTTTAGGGGTGTATAATCCGATTCAAATGACGCGGCCCAGTCCGACCTTAAGAATAATATTAATTTTATCATTGGACTTACAGACCGCCTGAGCCACATCATTGGACTTCACCGCACAATCATATGGATGGGCACCTTTATCAGGTTTTAAGTTTGTTTAGCGCGTTTTTAAAAGTGTTTGTTAGTAGTTTAATAAAAAGTCGAATTTTTTTGAACGATATCTTCAAAGTGCTTTAATTCGCCGTTCCAACTAAGGTCGTAGAATCCACAATGTAGCAAATCAAAGGTATATACGAGTAAGTCAAACTGACGAACAACGTGAAGAACAAAATAAGTTTAACTAAGTTAAAATAAGAGCATATAATTATGCGTTTAATCCCCATTGAGCTGCATTCAATTGTTACGTGGCAATAACTTAAAGTTTCTCAGGATCGTCGATATCGGACGAATTTATGATGTGTGTCCATACTGTTAGGCGTTAAATTACAAATTAAGCTATGGACTGAGTTGCACCACTTTCAGTAATAAAATATTATATTTTAAATTTTGTTATTTTGTAAACAAACTCTATTTGAGATAAATTATTATTGCTTCAATTAAAAAGCAAAAATAATTATATCGTTGAAAATTGTAAAACAAATTTGCAGTGTTCCCTGAAGTTTTTTGACCATTTGTTCAGGTTTTCAGTTAAATGGAAGTATAAAACATACTGTATTTAGGTTCAAAATGACAGGTAAAGATCTTACGTAAATGTAGTAAGTTTATCACTATGATCAACGAAGCAGAAACTTTTTTTATAAATTTGTTTAACTTTATACAATGTAGATATTATTTCAAAAATTATGTAACAAATGTCTTAAAAAGTTTCACAGACTGGAAAATTATCAGTTTACAAACAGCGGAGCTCAAAATGGTTTCTTTTCAATGTGGCGGGATTTGTTATCTGAGATGACGTGGCACCCAGCTGGTCGTAGGTTGTGAGGCTACTGTTAGGGGAGAACTATGATGGACTATGACTATATGGGGAAGGGAAAACAGTCTATGGCAGAGCTCCGTTTAAGAAATTGAAGTAGTTAGCGGTATACGAGGTGTCAATTTTGTCAGGCAACTACGTCCAATCTAGTGCCCTAAAAAAGGCAAGATAAAAAAATTGAAACATGAAACCCTGTCTAGCGGGTAAAGGTTTTAATGAGGTTTTGAAGGCGGTCTCTTGCGGAACACCTACAATATTCAATTTCCATTCATAAAAAATAACATTGGCTGTTTCATTTTTGCCTGTTACTGAAAAAAAATCAGTACAAACATATGGCCCATAAAATCAAAAACCATACAATTCTAAAATTGATAGTAAAAGCTTATGTTTAACAGCATTAAATGGTATGGAATACCCTGGTGAAACATATTTAACACAACAGTTATTCTTCTGCCATCCAATGCACTAATTTTTGTTTTCGCCGGTTACTCTAATTTAAGGAGTTTTGTTTTGCTATAAGCATCTCTATATCCTGAAATATAGTTTACGAATTATCATCATATATTTAATTTCGCAAGACGATTCTTTGCGTCAAAATTGTGGGCGTCTGTCAGGTCGTAGATAGATGGGAGAGAGCGTAAATTAAAGGTATCTCTATTCCGTGATTGCGGGAAAATACTTAAATTTATTGAGATTCACCAGAAAATGAGAAATTACGTAAAATATCTGACATTTAAAAAGCATTGGACGTTAAAAACGTCTGCTTTGTCACCCAGTATATATTTAATTAACAGCATGAAACATGTGATGCTGATACTTGATTGAAAGCCATGTGCTAGATATTATCATATGGTAGATGTAAAAAGCCAGTTTGTTATGAAGGTATTTTGTACTATAATAAAAAAGGTTGTTTGAATTTTCCTTTATAAGGGGCTTTCAGCCCCTTCAAGCCACTAGTTATAATTAAAGTAATTATTATGATTGACGGACGTCTGTCTGTCAGTTTGTCAGTGTGTGTTTCTCCACAAGTTATTCAAATATTTTATCAAATTTTGCTTTAAAAAAATATGCACTCGGAACCCTTAAAAACTGCTTCAGCTGAAAACTAACTTGCCACTCTTAAATTTTTCTTTGAAAAATTTTATACTTTAAACAATTTGCCTTTGTTTACGTCAGCTGATTGCGGATAGCAATTTTGTTAAACGTTTTGTACTTTGGAAGGCTTTAGATGCAAAACTAAGTAACGCCATCCATATGTCTGCAACTTTTGAGTTCAGAATTAAAAGGTACAACAATATTAATTTGAATCAATATAAAAGGGGAATGTGTCTGTTTGCATCCCTGTTTTTAATCACATTCACGCGCAGGTAATAAAAACAATTTGTAAAGAAGCGTTAAGATTTATTCGAAGCCCATTAATCTATAGCCCACTAACCGGGAATCTATAAATAGTCTCTATTTTATAATGGAACGCAAAATACAATGCAGGCTTTGAAAATGCAATTTATTTCAAAGAGTTGTAGCCGTTTTTCGCTAGTTAGTTGTAGATTTCAGACAATTGTCTGGAAATTCTACCATCACGAGTCCCAAGAAGCAATACCTTTGATTTGAGCATTTCCATCAACCGGGAAATTAAATCTCTCTTTTATAATAGAACACAAAATACAATGCAGACTTAAAAATTCAATTTCTGCCAATTGATTGTAGACATTTATCGTAATTTATAGATTTCAGACAATTGACTGGAAATTCTACCATCACGAGTCCCAAGAAGTAATGACTTTGATTTGAGCATTTTCTTATCACTCAGCAATCTATCAAACTCCCAAAATTGTTACAACAGTCACAGAACTATATATTTATATGGAAATAATCAAACTAAGGCAGGAAGTTTAAAGTAAAATAATTACAACAGCAAACAGGTTCACCATACACCTGATGGTAACAGGCGTAATTAGTATTTGAAAAATAGTTTTCATACGTTCGGCGTAATCGCCTTAGATATATTTTGGAACGCGCTAAAGGCATCGGGGCCAGATGTTGTTGGTGCGCAAAGTATAACGTTAATCTTTGTGAGCTTATCATTAAAATATGCGAACTATTTAGGCGAGCAATACAGAAAGTGAACATTTTGAGGACCTAACGCTAGGTCCTCGAAAGGTAGCAAACGAAATAAAAATCTCAGGACCTGAGGCGGCAAAAACGTTTTAGATTTATACAGAGTCCCCAAAATGATGTTTTTATGTATGAAAAACGACATTTTGAGGACCTGGCGCGAGGACTTCCAGGTCCCGAAAATGTCGCGTGGCAAGCTCTCAGGTCCCCGAAATACTGTGTATATAGATCTATATATATATATATATATATATATATATATATATATATACCCCCGTTGCAGCAGACCTGCATACTCAGCGAATTTCAAATGCAAAAGAATATAATTCAATCCAACATAGCGAAATTTGACATGTTTTTGTAATCTCCATAAGAATAACATCGGGAATGAGTATGCAGGTTTGCTGCAACAGGTATGTTAAAACTGGTTGGTTTTAAATCCTTATTTAGTAGATCTTGACTAGAAGAAGCCATATACCTAGTTTTATCAAGAAATGTTAAAAAATAAGGAAGATATAGATTTTTTTAATTTCCCATAAGGATAACATGGGGAATGATTATGCAGGTTTGCTGCCACAAAAATGGAAAGTTCGGGGGTTTTAGACTAAAATACATTAGATCTCATCTAGATGACGCCACAAACCAAGTTTTATTAAGATATGTTGAGAAATAAGCGAGAAAAAGAATTTTAATTATTCCCTATAAGGGAATAATTAAAAGCCATTTACCAAGTTTTATCAAGATATGTTGAGAAATAAGCGAGATATAGAATTTTCTTTATTTCCCATAAGGTTACCATTGGGACAACGTACTGTGTTTACCACTTTCAATATCTCGGTAACCAATGGAGATAGAGCAATGATTCAAGATACTAAGGCCTGATTTCACCAGACTTTAAACCACCGTTAAGGCTCGGTTAGTTTAATTTTATCAGCTGTTCAATACTATTTTCCTATCCTTAACAAACGGTTTATTAACCGACCCTTAACTGATGGTTGGTGAAATCAGGCCTAAATTGTTTGTTTCTTCGAGCTGACTTACAACTTACAACTTACAACTTATCCTCTTCACCGCCACTGTCCTTAAGACTGGGGGTAAGTCATGGTATTAAAGGAAAAAAGAAGAAATGAAAATGTGAAAATGTCATGAGTCAAAGACTCAGGTCAGGTTAGGTTAGGTGGTGGTATGCTGTCAGGTCATGGATTTCTGAGAGTTTGTAAAAAGGACGGTCTATTAGGAACTGCTTTAAGAGATGCTTAAACTTTGGTGTGCCTGATTTTAATTTTATAACATCTGGGAGAGCATTAAATAGTTTGCAGCCTGTGTAAATTGGATGGTCTTGAGATTTCTTAAGTCTGTTGTATGGAAGGTTATAGTCATCCTTTCTTCTTGTGCTGTAGTTATGAAAAGAGCTTCTAGTTGAATCTATTGGTGTTATTTGTCTGGCAAAGATGATTGTTTCATAAATGTAAAGAGAGATAACAGTTAATATTTTATCTTGCTTAAAAAATGGTTTACAATGTGTCTCAGATGGAAGGTTGTTGATTATTCTGACGGTTTTCTTTTGAAGTATCAATATTTGTTCTATAAGAGAAATAGGGGCCCCACCCCAAGCTATAATACCAAATCTAACGTGAGAAGCGAAGAGAGAATGATATGCTGTAAGTGCTGCATCTTTTCCTGCAATTTCTTTAATCCTTTTCATTTCAAAAACTGCTGTTGATAAAGTTTTTATTAGGTTTTCAACTTGATTTCTCCAGGTAAGGTTTTGATCTATTGTGACTCCTAGAAATTTGGTGTGGTCTATTGTTTTATACTTAGGATTGTTGTTATCTTGTACTATTGCATTTCTGGTGGAGAAGTTTATGAGTGAGCTTTTTGAGTGATTAATATCTAATTTAAGGTTATTTAGAGCTGTTTCGGTCTGATCTGTAGTTATGGTTATTCTCTCTTGTATTTCTTGTGAAGTTTTACCTGAGATTACAAGCATGGCATCGTCAGCGAACATAAGACAATTTGAGTATATTGGCAAACGTTTAGGCAGATCGTTGATGTAAATTAGGAAAAACAAAGGTCCTAATACGGATCCTTGCGGAACTCCGTTCTTCATGTTTTGTGTTGTTGATCTGGCTGCATGATTCCATCCATTCAGTTGATATTTGACTCCTACTATTTGTTGCCTATTCGACAAATAACTTCTTATCCAATTTAAAGCCTGATTTTTTATTCCTATATTTTCTAACTTATTCATGAGAACATTCCAATCCAAGTAGTCAAATGCTTTCCTTAAGTCTAAAAATATGGCTGAAACCTTGTTATGCTGCTCCCAGTTTTGAGTAATAAACGTTAAGAGATCTGATAAAGCTGTATTTATGGACCTGTCACTTCTAAAGCCGTGTTGATGTAGGTGAAGTTTGTTGTACATATTTTGTCAGGTAATCTGTAATCTGTAAATAAATGGCCTTAACTAAATATTTAGAAGTTGTGGGTAACATAGCTATTGGACGATAATTTTCGACATTGTCTTTCTGAAGTTTTTTATACATCGGGTGGATTAAAGATATTTTCATTTTTTGGGGTACTAAGGTTTTGAGAATAGAACAATTTATTATATCTAAAAGTGGCACAAAAATTTCTTCTTTGCAATGATGCAACAAGTTTCCCGGGATTCCATCTACACCTGAGAATGTTTTCTGTTTTATTAATTTAAAAATTCTCACG
This sequence comes from Flexamia atlantica, assembly GCA_035578135.1. Lineage (NCBI taxonomy): Eukaryota > Metazoa > Arthropoda > Insecta > Hemiptera > Cicadellidae > Flexamia > Flexamia atlantica. Next base: position 36,540,051 of record JAQJVK010000002.1, on the reverse strand, counting down.
AGCATGTCCTTTGTTATAGGTTTAAAAGCTGTCAATGATTCATTATCCATGTTGTTATTGCTGTTATTGGGTGTCAAAGTTGGCCTAGTTTGAGGTTTCCCCAGGTTTATAAAGAAGTCGTTAAAATAGTCAGCTATGATTTTTGGGTCATTTTCGGTTTATTGTCAATCTTAAGGCTAATATTTTTTCCTGTCGAGCCAGTTTTATTCCTTTCTTCATTTACGATTTTCCAGGTTGTTTTTGTTTTATTTGTAGCAGATGATATTCGGGTCCTTATTTGCTCCCTCTTTGCTAGCCTAACTTCTAAGTCATAACTTCGTTTTAGTTCACAGAATTTGTTTTTGTCCTCTAGGCTATTTGTTGTCAGGTATTTGTCTTTAGCTTTTAGTGTTTCTTTCTTAATATTTTCAAGTGCAGGAGTCATTCTGAAAGCATGTGACTTTCTTTTGCGGAGCTGAATTCAATGGTGCCAACAAAAATTTGATTAATTTTATTTTTCTATGTAAAAACCCCCAAAAAACCCATGTTTGGGGGGGTTATTCCACCTTTACCCCCCCTTCCGATGGTCCGATCGGGCTGGTTTACGAACTCGTCCAATTGATTACCACTTTACATGTCTGTTCCAAATTTCATTAAGATCGGACCACATTTACGGCCGCTATCGTGCTTACAGACACACACACATATATATATATAGATAGATAGATAGATATATAAAAATTCGAACAAATGGTGTTTTTTGCTTCTGGTGGCCCCAAAACGAAAAGTTATCATGGTCTCGGGCTTAGGTTTTACCATGAGACCTATGGTAATAGCTTCTTCCCTATAGGGGAAATTCGCTAAAATGAATTAATAATGGCCTAACCTTTAACATTTTAATATAATTTATTTGTGATTCTAAACTCAATCCAGTACGTCTCAATATATATATTTTTCTCATATATATATTCTTGTCTTGATTAAATCCTACTTATTTATGGAGAATAAGGTATTAAAACTTGAAGAAAATATATTCAAGAGATTAGCAAAAACGCAGTATAAGTTTTTACAGAATAGGAAAACAAGGTGCCTTTTTAATGGGATATCTTTATTTATTTTCTATCAGCGCTCAAATGTAACCTATGTATTTAAAAAAATACCCCCGTTGCAGCAGACCTGCATACTCAGCGAATTTCAAATGCAAAACAACGTATTTCAATCCAACATAGCGAGATTTGACATGTTTTGGTTAGCTCCATAAGAATAACATGGGGAATGAGTATGCAGGTCTGCTGCTACAGGTATATTAAAACTGGATGGTTTTGATTCAATAATTAGTAGATCTGAACTAGAAGAAGCTATTTACCAAGTTTTATCAAGATATGTTGAGAAATAACCAAGATATAGAATTTTACTTATTTCCCATAAGGTTAACATTGGGACAACGTACTGTGTTTACCACTTTCAATATCTCGGTAACCAATGGACATAGAGCAGTGATTCAATATACTAAATTGTTTGTTTTTTTGAGCTGAATTCAATGGTGCCAACAAAAATTCGATAAATTTTATTTTTCTATGTAAAAAACTCAAAAAACCTATTTTTGAGGGGGTTTATCCCCCTTCACCCCCCCTTCCGATGGTCCAATCGGGCTGGTTCACGAACTCATCCGAATAATTACTACTTTACACGCCTGTTCCAAATTTCATTCCGATTGGACCATTTTTGCGAGCGCTATCGTGCTTACAGACACACACACACACACACACATATATATATATATATATATATATATTATAATTTTCACAATGAAGGGCTACTTTTATTATTAAAAATATAAAGATAAACTGAGTACCCTTTTTAAAATATATATATATCTAGAAATATGAACGAATGGTGTTTTTTGCTTCTGGGGGCCCCAAAACGAAAAGTTATCATGGTCTCGGGCTTAGGTCTTACCATGAGTCCTACGGTAATAGCCTCTTCCCTATAGGGGAAATTCGCTAATACATATATTCTGTATAAAAAGATATCCATCCAATTGGATGAACCACTTTGGGACACAATAAGTCAAATCTAACATGTTGTCTACTTATTCCATTGGTTTACGAGCTTAGGTTTAATTTATAAAAGGGAAAATTTCCTTCAATAAATTATATATTCCTCAGATAAGACTGACCAAGGCCTCATCCCTAACCTGTATTTATTGAAAACAATTTATTCCGGCGGAAAACAAACAGCCAAGAAAAACCATCATCAAAAATTGTCAAAACTATTTCAGCATTCATATTTTATATGTGTCACGTTATCAGAGCCGGTAAATAAATAAGCATCAATTAGTTGATGTGTGTTTCCGCGGCCGTGGGCGAGGGGGTGTAGGGGGGGTGGTAGGGGGGCGGTAGGGGGTGGCGCGCTGGCTGGAAGCCTCACACTCGGCCGAGCCCCCAAGATGCGAACGTCGCTAGGTCTTCTGCTCCTCGCCCTGCTGCTACTGGCCCTCTCCCTCGCCCACGCAGAACCCGCACCCTCGTATTTCGATGACGGTCAGTAACTGCAAAACATTCTACCTATAATTTTAAATTTTTTCATTCACATTTTCGTGCTTTTCGTGTTTAAAAACTTTATTTCTGTCACAACAATGTGTTGTATCTCATTGTTGGTGTGCCGTATGACAGTGAGATTGGAGAACACGCTTATTAACACAGTCACAAAGCGATAAAAATAGGTTTTGTTATTTACCAAACGCAGTTTTTCAAGATGAAAGTCGTCATATGGAACCTTATTTAGCGTTGAGCGGTTCGCGTCATTTTTTTCAGCTGTAAAAAATTAAAACTGCACAGTGTTGTAACATTATTTACACAAAAATATTTATAACTTAAAAAAAAATTGATTGTATATATCCAGGTCTTAAAAAGGTGATTTTTCTTATTTTTAAGTTATTTATATATTTAAACATTCGTCAATTCAATAACATTCAAGTCAATAACGCCTTCCTCTACAGATTTTATTGTTGATGATGAATCAATCCCGATTATAAAATAAAATATTGTATTATCTCTGACTTGTTTTTACAACGAAGAACGCAACGAGGACTGACGCTTTTCTAAAACTAAATTCGTTATAAACGATTTACTTTAACTTTTAATATAATTTGTTCACTTAATTTAGACTTGACATAAAATAACCCATCAGTGATAATCTCACCATCAGAAACATGTTAATTATAATTCGGGTGATAGGATTTTAGCTCAAATGTTATATTTGAAAAATATAAATAATGCACAATATGTTATACAACTATTTAATTTTTAAAATTTTTTTGCATGAACATAAAAGATATCCCTATTTTGTTAATATCTTGGAAAAAATAACCAAACCATCTACATAATATATCTACACGGGAAGTTTCAAATACTTTTAAAATTCGTTTTGGCTGATAATATACCGTCTTACTAAGGCAAACTGTTAAAGTCACAAAGACAAAATATCGCATATGGGGGCGAATACATTTACTAGGGCAGTGACTATGAAAATGTATGTGGCACCTTTGTTCCAATATTCATAAAGTTTTCCTTTCCACAATACCTGTACTTTTGAATACAGTAGTTTGCTTTTCAATCTTGCATGTTAACCTCGGAAAAATAATTCTAAACTTTGATTTTTTTCTAAATTTAGGACATTCCGAATTTAGTAAAAAAATATTTTACTCATGGTGCCAATTCGTTGAAATACCCATCTCTGAAAATTAAATTGAATTGTTAAAGAGTTATTTATTTTATTTATTTATTTATTTCATTTAAATACAATATTCGGTTACACAGCAGTTATAAATATTAATCTCTCTAGCTTAAAAGCTAATTGAGAGATCAGCTAATCACATAAGTTATAACAAGCGCTTCGATAAATTATATATATATATATATATATATATAACAAATATAATATAATTAAATATATTTAATATAATTTAATATAGTTAATGCAATGAGAGCACATACATGCTAAAGCACATCTTAGGATGACCTTTCTGTATATAAAAAAAACTACATTTTATTTCCAGTATTTGTTGGCATAAACAAATTCCTTATATCCTATACTACATTGATATTCTGGTTACACTACAAACCCGCTGTTACGAAATTTACTGACTTAAGTTGTTTACAGTCGTTTTATTTGTTGCTTAACAGATAAATTTTTCATAAATTTTCTTTTTTAATCGCTTAAAATTTTTTAAAAATATCCACAAGAAGTAAAATAAAATTTTAATTGACTTAGTAAATCGTATTCATAAATTTGCTTATTTATAAAAGAATAAGACATTATATGACTTTTTTGCGATTTATGATTAAAGAATAAGATACGGTCTTTTATTTATAATTGGCTTAAAAGTTGTGCGATTGATCTAAATATATACACGATCTAAATGTCTAATGGTTTAAAGATTTAAAATTGATCTATTTATTTCAGTTGTCTTAATATAAGTTGTTTAGAAAAAAAATACGTCCGGGCAACAATGGTTGTACGGACCTATAGATTGAAACCCTCGAAGGATCGAAAATATCCCGGAATATTGCTTAAAAATATGGGAATAAGTAAAACTACTAGTATGGCTTGTTATCAAATTTACATAAACTGTATTCATAATCATCAACTTTAATTATGTGCTTGAGGACATCAACTTAAAAAAATAGTGTGCCCATAAAAATGTACGGTATGTTAAAAAACTAAAATATTAAATCGTAAAAAAGCAATTCGTGTCCAAGCATAAACTTTGTTCACGTTTTGTACTCATGTTTCCGTTGAAGGCAACGCGGGTTTTCTGATGAATAAATCAGAAAACCCGGAACTTATTTTCGTTATAGTAACCAAAACTTTAAGATCCTACTACTTGTTAACATATTTAAGTAATATGGAATAGAAAAACAGAGTAATTCAAATCTCGTTGCAGAACTCGACGGCTTACTGTTAGAGAAGTAATATGCATGATATTAGGCTAGAGTTAATCTTGTTGTTCATGTTACTCCATTGTGGATTGGCCTCACGTTTCACTAAATTTAGTGACCCACATTTCCCTTTCTAATTATGCTAATTCTCTTTTGCTAGTGACAAATTCACTCTGTTTAATTGAACCAGGACAGATGTTTCAAATTATTTTCAATGTTAGTGGAAGCATACTGTGTTAACCGCAAATGAATAGGCCGATTCAAATCATAAGGCCCAGTCCATCCGTAAGACTAATGTTAATTTTTTAGTATTGGGCTTATGGACGGCGTGGGCCTTGTATTTTGATTCGAACTATACTGTTATTACTGTGCTTCATAACTTATGTATCATTTAGCAATGTCGTTCCCTGAACTAGTCCCCTAGATTCTCCTGGGTGAAATTTACCAGACTACTGAAATTATGCTTCTAAACATAGAATCTGATATTTGAAGTTATTTTTCACGGATTATATAGGCCTAACCTTATAACCTCTTCATCTTGAAATTCGCCCTCCTCTTATGAAACTTTGAAAGTGGTTCGATGTTGTTCCTGTGACGTACTACTACTCCGAAAATAACATTTTTAAATCATAACGTATTCCTTGCATAAACTACTGCATTTCTCAATTCTTCAACCAAGACTACAGTAAACAAACAAACATTTGCTACTGCTAGCATTGCTGCCACTACATTCCTCTTAAGAAACCAATAAATATTCATTAATTGTCAGTTTGCTGCAATCAGCTGATTGTTTTGTATGTTTACTTCCATTATTTCCTTTTCCTAGTGTACGGTAAATTTAATTTGCAGTTATCGGTAAAGAGTAACTTTCCAGCCAAGAGTAAGGCACAGAAAACAGATGTTTCTGTGTAGGATTATGTAAAAACCACCTAGATTGGACAAACCAAAGGGGGTTATGCAGTAAGGCAGCTTTCCCAACCAATGGTTCCTTTTAGTTCTTGGAAAAAATAGTATTTTTGTTTTGGTTTTAAACTTGAGTTCAGTTAAAATCGAATCAGTCTAACTACATAATATTTAGTACGACGATGTAGTATTTTCATAGTTAAGGCTATCAATACAAAAATTAAAGTATATATTTAAATATGAAAACTATTGTCAAATTGATTGCCCAAAATTATTGGCCTTGGTGAGCTCATGGAAGTCATTATTTATCAAGGAATTATTATAAATATGTGGTTACTACAGATTTTTTATGAGCTCACCAAGGTAATTTGTTCACATTGGAGCAATTTTTATAATTGAAATGACAAATTACTGGAAATGTTGTCAGGATTTCATGAATAATGTTTATTTTCCTGTAGGCGAAAAGGCATTGCCCTATTGGACATTTATTTTATTCAAAAATTAACATGTATTTCTTATGGAAGGAATATTTTTTAAGATACTAATAATATTATTATTTATCTTGTAAATGGGTGGCCAAAAAACATATGTACTTCTCTTACAGAAAATTTAATTTCCTTTAATTTTCCAATTTAATTGGGTACATTAAAAGTTGATAGTTTTCAAGATGTTTAGGAAAAACCTAAAAATGGCACCTTTAGACCCCTCTTTTTCCCCGCGCTCAGTGGCTAGGGACGGGAACTTATGATATGTTCGTCTCCTAACTAGGCTAAACAAAGTTACAAAGTCAAAAATTGTGTTCCAAAACGTTTCTCCTATAGGGCACCCTATACCTTTTGCTGATTGTAGCAAACCATTTTTTTGCATGTTGGGAATTTGCTGATTATAGTTACAATGTTAGTATAAAAATATACATATGGATTAAAAATAAATGCTTGTTCTGTCTTGTCGCCACATTCAAGATACAAATTTTAGTATAATCGCTATAGTGTAAAATCTATGTTTTGTTATTAAAGTATTGGTTATGTTTTTGTTTTTTATTTACATTTTATGATAAAAACTACGTTTTTTCTATGAAAATTTTGGCTACGTATTCTTGGTAGTACCAACGAACTTTATCTTCGAAGTTAATCGAGAAAGTCGTAACGCCCCAGAGCAAGCGCGCTGTTCGCAGTAACATCTACCGGGAGATAATATCACTAGCGTAGCCATAATTTAGCCCAGTTTCCATCTCCACAGAGTAAAATACGATGTTTTACCCGTTTGTATTTTCATTTACTAACCTTTATTATTTTTTAGAATACTCTAACGGTTTTATCTACAACTTCAAATAGTAAAAATATTTGTGACTAACCATATGTGTGGTATGCTATAAATTATGCCATATATTTTTGGTGATGGTAAAAGTTTCCAAGATTTGGATGGATGGTAATTGTAGGTGTCACGAATGACTTTGAAAGACTGGTGATTCGGTAGGGAAGATCGATTCGTAACGTCTTTTTCTGATATCTGAACAAGAAGTACGTTGACTTTCACAACCCTGAAACAGGAACAAAACAAGTCAGGTAAATATAAATGAGCCCAAATTAGGCAGGCAAAATTACCTGTGCTTAAACTGCTCTTCTGAGCACCTGAAGCATGAAAAAAAACCGTTTGATTATATACTAAATGTGGTGACAAAATTTTAGATTTTCGTACAAATGTCTCCAGGAAACTTCCATTTGAGAGGGACAGTGAGTGGTTTTATCATAAAAACATCATACCTAAAATGACAACAAAAAAAATTAAAGAGAAAATTAAAAAAAAATAATTATGTAGGTATAAAATGATAGGGTTTATAAATCGTTTTGACAAATATCTTGAGCAGGGTCTATGCGGATTCAACAAACCGTACTTTATGACTGTTAGGTTATCTCCGCCTCTGAGGCGATATAAAACATGTCTTGGTTAACTTAAAGTTATATTTCCTCCAAAGAGCAGCCGTAAAACACAATGGTTAGGACTTTGTTGCTCTTTCAACCTCGTACACATTGCGTTCTTCTGTATTTTACGTAATTTATCTTTCTATCTAAACGTCCGCGTTAGGTTATGAAAGGTTTGATGAATTTAAAGTCTAAATTGCGTAATAAATATTGAGTTGATGTAAACAAGCAAAACCTTAAGAATATAATAAAGTATTACCACAGTATCAAAAATACCTCCGTTGCAGCAGACTTGCATAATCAGTGAATTTCAAATGCAAAAGAATATATTTCAATCCAAAATAGCGAGATTTGACATGTAAGTTTCATAAGATTAACATAGGGAATGAGTATGTAGGTTTGCTGCCACAAAAATGGAAATATCAGGGATTTTAGTCTCTTATACATTTGATATAATCTAGATGAAGCCAAAAACCAAGTTTTATTAAGATATGTTGAGAAATAATTTTATTGTTGTTGATTCCATAGGCGATATATAATTGTTGTTGATAAATTAAATATCACTGGTAAGGGCTACCATTTGGATTTTATATTCTAATACATGTTGAAATAGTTATTATTTTTGTTATATCCATTATCTAATTTTGACCTTCAATTAAGTTAGGTTAAATGCTTGTTTCACAGAGATCCCCGGGACATGTCATTCCTGTCTTTACTCTCAATCTTGACCGCAGCTAATTGCCTTATATGGCTGCCACAGACTTTGACAATTGCCAATACATTGTAACTCAACTATACTGTCAACGGCAAATAAATGATTGATTTCTGATTTCTGATTTCTGAAATAATCAAGATATAGAATGTTAAGTATTTCCCATAAGATTAACATTGGGGCAACGTACTGTGTTTACCACTTTCAATATCTCGGTAACCAATGTACATAGAGCGGATCGGATTATTTTTATTTTTCCATGTAAAAAACTAAAAAAAAATTTTTGGGGGTTTATCCTCCTTTACCCCCTCCCCCACCCCTTCAGGTGGTTCGATTAGGCTGGTTTTGCGAACTCATCCGAGTGATTGCCACTTATGTACCAAATTTAATTTAGATTGGACCATATTTACGGCCACTATCCTAGACATGTATATTCGAACGAATGGTGTTTTTTTACTTCTGGGGTCTCCAAAACAAAAAGTTATCATGGTCTCGGACTTAGGTATTACCATGAGTACTATGGTAACAGCTTCTTCTCTATAAAGAAAATTCGCTAAAAAAACAAAAAAAGCTTTGTAGTAAAACCACCACTCCATCTAGGCCTCTCAAAATGAGTGATCACTCGAGAGGGGCTGTTTCTAAAAATTTAAGGCAACCCTCAAAATCGTATTTTTAGGGCAGGGTCATAATGTATGACATACACAGTAAAAAAAGCGTTGTTCGGTTGCAACTCAAGAGCTAAATATCCTTAATCTTATAATCCTGTAACTACTGAAAGCCCCAAATACCATAATCATGACTTTCTTGTACACTTAATCAGATTCCTGTTTTTTCATTCTCACTATAAATTAAAAACTTGTGCTTGCCGTAAATAATTAAATAAACAAATAAATTACGAGGCAGCTTTCCTTAATTCCTTAAAAACAATTTGGGTGGTTGACAGTAACCAGTAGCTATCTACTGCAATACCACTTACCCACCATGTAAAAGATCGAGCTTGGGAAAGGCCGCAGGTAAAACATAGAGTTCAATTGGATGAAAATATTGACTTCACCAAGTTTATTCTATTTTCGGTTGGCCGAAAATATCATATTCTATAGTTCTGTAGTGTCTGTATAGTTTCTTTTATGGAAAAAAGGGAATTTATTTTAAGAAAACCAAATGTAATGAAAACATTGTTAAGCTAAAATTATTATAGCTATAGCTTTTCCGTTTCATAGGAACCGGACGTATAACTGCTCAGGGTAACAGGGTGCTGAATACCTATTGATAGGTGCTGAATACCCATGGCCATTGTAGTCTTTACGACCATTTTTTAAGCTCTCCCTTTTTTTAAACTACATTAGACGAGTTTCTCTCATTAAAAAAGAATTACTGTATATAATAACCCAACAAATGCAATTCTACACGCAGGCCAAACAGTATGGGTATTCATTAATTTGTACAATACATCTAGAAATACAAACAAAACCGACAGACATTATATTCCATGTACTGGTGTTTACAAGAGTCCCTCTAGTATTTCCTTATGCAACCATCGTGGTTATCTGCTTCTGTAACGCCAGCACGTCCGCCAATACGATCGCCTGTCTGCTTAATGTACTATCGATCCAAGGGTTAAATTACACAAGTGAGCTTTTTACGGCTGTAACAACACGATACCTTATTGCGAGCGTTCAAGTTCTCACAGATTCTAGAAGATACCTTGTGAAAAAGTGGTCAAAACTGATAATTAAGTTAAAATGATATCAAAGCAGTGTCTCAAGAATAAAGTGTGTTACGAATGAGTTTATCTTAGGATTTAGATATTTATCAAGAATGTTTTATTTGATAACTAAATATATAATGTAGTCTAGAGGAACCTACATTGTAAAGAAAGTCACATTCTATTAGTTTTATAAGTTAAACAGCCAAACAGTTTACCAAAGTAAAAATTAAGACTTTTTAAGCCGTGACTGCTTATCATTGTGGATACTGTCCATTGCTAAAGTTTTACTGTTCACTTATACAATGAAATTTGTTGTGATAAATAAGTAAAATAAAACTTTTGCAATAAGGTAAAAAAAAATCTAAAAATTAAGATGAAATAATAGGTATATTTATGTTAAAACCATAAATAGCTGGAACGGTATCAGTAACAGTCAAATCCAGGCAATCCAGATATATTAAAGCTAGTTGCAAATGCTAACCGTGAAATTGTGATGAATTATTTTATAACCTAAGCGTAACACATCCCAGTACACACAACGTGACAACGTATATTCCTAGTTGAGACTTATATTTCATTCATACATACAATCATACCCGGTGGTTATTCATGGAGTAAAAAATCACGACTTCATTAAATAAATAATTGTATAGTTAATTAAAGAAACTAAAGACTAAAATAATCAAGATCTCAAAAATTTCTTAATTTGAGTGTTAGGATAGGGAAATCTAAGTGAATATTTCAATAAATTTGTACTCAGTTTCATATTACGTTGTAAGGCTTTCAGATGTCAAAGGCCCTCCACACACCCTAGGGGTGGCGTGGTACGTCGTGGCGACTATATAATTAACATGGGTGATGCATCAAGTGCAGGAAGCGGCGCATCTCCAAATCAGCTGATTTTACTCATAACACAATGCTATTTGACTATGTTTCTGCCACGCCACGCCACTATGGTGTGAGGAGGGCCTAAATTAGATGAAATAAGTAGCGCACCCCACTTAATTAAGAGAAAATGTAACTAAAGTACAAGCTGCTGAACTATGGACCCACGGGATTGCCAGGAACCAACTAGCTGTAAAGGACCTACAATAAATCTAATATTTTGGTTTGCTGTAAACGTCAGCACTAGTTAAAGGCTAAAGGTCTAAAACATCATTTCATTTCACCCTCAACCTGTAAACCAACACATCAGGGCCGAGCGGAGGACAAACCTATTCAGTCGATGGCTTCACTCAGTAAACTTGTGTGCTGATAGTCAACGTACTTCACATTTACATGCAGTGTCGGAAATGCAGTAATTACATGTCGTAGGCATTCTACCTCATTTTAAATAAAAGAACTGAGATAAAAATCTGTTAATGTAATAAATTTATTTATTTCCATTGAATTCCATGTTATTTTACATCTAATCACATAATTTTACTTCTGGATATATGTGTGAAGTAATTAGATTATTTCATTTTTAGCCATTTCATTATTTCATTATTTCATTATTAGCCATTTCATTTCTTCACTCTGTCTAGTAAAAGATAGTCGTAATTATTTTAGAATTGCTTTTTATCAGATTAAAATTCGAAAAACCATATCGTGATTTTTAACAGTTAATTAGTTATTACTGAAGATTTGTCAATTCATAAATAAAACATACGAATTTAGAACGTACTTGTTAAAATTATATCTTGAAAAAATACTGTATATGCATGTCGGAGAGTGTGAGTCACTAGGCAGTTTAACATATTTTCATTTTAGTTTTGATAAATCATTGACCTTAGACCTTGTTTTGAATCCCCAAGGTTTTGAATTGACTATCGTTATCGGTTTTGAATGGAAGTTTTTAAGTAAACCCATTCCATAATATTTAAATAACATAACGGTGGACTATTTTAATACAGTATGTTTTATTTTTTTCTCTTCTATACATAGTATATGGAGAAATTGTTGTTTTATGTTAATATGTGTATCTAGTTATTCCTCAGTATTAAAATATATATAACATACTGTATATTGATATCATAACCATGCATTTTAAATTAATAGATTCTAAAATGATATAAATCTCAAATTTCAGGCTAAAAATGTGACAACTGCTAATGTAATGAAATTAACAAGATCCCCCGATTTTATAGTATATAAGATTTTTAATTAATTATCATTATAGGTCATCAGTTCTTAATTATCTTTTTAATTTGTAGCTCCAAAGAGAAAATGATATAGTTTTTCAATAAAAAAGTTATTGAGATTGTCTTGAATAAAACCTATTTTACACTTACTTGTCGGTTTGCACAATTACGGTTCTGTTTTAATGCCAGTAATAGAAAGCCTCGGGGAAATCAATTCACTGAAAGAACTGATGAAATTGATTTTAATGTTTGATAGGTTTGCTGTTCTGAATAATTATGTGGGTAGTGTGTGTTCAATCAAGGAAAACTTGATGAACTTTGGGAATTTTTGTTGCTTAATTTGATTAAGGACTCAAAATAACAAATAAATATTTGATTTAAAATGCCAAAGAAAATGAAAGATTAAAGTTTAAAAGTATGAATAAAAATCTGGACTTTAAATTATTACTATTCAAGATACGTAATAAATTAAAGCATAAATATAGAGCTTTTACCAGCGTTAATTGAATTAAATTTCGAAACTTTTTTGTTTCTTACATAATGTTTACAAAATTTACGGTTTTGAATTTACGAGGTATGTTCAGAAAGTAAGTTCCGTTTGGGAGTAAAACAATTCTCAATGCATTTACAAAATGTTTATCATATAAATCTTAAAGAGCGTACCTTAACTACTTTTCTACGTAGTTCCCACAATATTTAGGCACTTGTTACATATAGAGAGAAGCTTTTTAATTTGTGCTGAAAAGAATTCTGCCGCCAGTGCACGCAGCTACCCGCTGACGCCATCTTCAAGTTCAACGTCATTCACAAACCGACAAAGGTTACAATGGTGAACAGAAGAGTACGTGAAATGTGTGTTCGTGAAATTCCTTTTTTCCAGAATGTCAGTAACGACAAATGGTTGGTCACATCGTGGACATTAGTGCGACCATCTTTACAGTTCGGGAAAAAAGGAAATTCAAAATTATTACTGATCTCTCTAAGTGTTTCCCAGAAATTTCACGAACTTTTCTGTACACCTAAAAACCTTGAAACCTATGCCTTGAGACTTTCGTAAAAGTAAAATTTTAGTATTGCAATGTGTTAGGCATCCGGAAAAACCACTAAATAGACTTTTTGATCATGGTTTTAAGCCAATGAACAATGAAGGGAAATAGAGGTTTGGCCGCTATCTTGGATTACACACTTCCGGTCCAAAATCCGGCTTGGCAACAGACAGATTCGTACTCAGAGGGTCGATACACCCTAAAAACGTTGTTTCCCCAACTGATACATGATTTGCTTCTTGCATCGTTTTAGAGGGGGAGTTTGGTTCAAATGGGCCTAGACTAAATGGCAGTAAATGAGGGTTTTCTCGAAAATTGACCGCAAACCCCCTTTTTGCACAGATAACATCCAATTATTTTTGACACTTGGTTTTTTTAACTTAGTTATCTCTTAGTAAGTTTTGACTTTTGCAGTTGAACCTACTTTTATATCGATTAAAATTTAAATTATTAGTCCAGGAAAGTGTTGGACTTATTAATCTTGATTTAATTGAGAACGGAGTTGCTACTGGTTTATAACTTGATCACAACAAATTCCCTCTGTTTTTTCTCGATTTAGCCAGTTAACATCGGAGCCATTTTGAAAATTAGATTTTACATCTTGTTCACCTGGATAAAATTAAACCATCATATCTCTCTTTTTCTAAGATTTTTCATTTAATAACTTACCAAACTAAAAGGAAAATGGGGTTTTACATCAAGTAATAAACAAGTGTTCATTTCCTTTGATCTGTCTTGGAAAGGACTTGATTAGGATTATCATTATTATAAAGAAGCTGTTAAGGGAACGCACACAAAGGATGAGTATGCCCCTCTTAGCCTTCCTAAATTGAACTTTATTATATGCTTTGTCAGTTTTAGCTTTTTAATAAAGCCAATATCACCTTTCCTCCTTAGTATCTTATAGTAGGGTGATCAAATTATATTTTAATGTACAAATTTTATCTAGAACTCACTTTGGGATTAACTAAGGTAAGAAAGAGGATTAACTAAGGTCTTTTTTAATTTACTCACAATTAATCCTGAAGTAGGCTACTAATGTAAGTAAGAAAAATCTTTTAACATCCTATTGATCTAAAATATATTTTATAAAATTATTAAGTTATTATCTAAAAAGGAACTCTGTAAATATAAGGAATTAAAATTAATACCTTGCTTGGTTACTCAAAGGCAGTAAATATTTCACACTACTATAAAACTAAAAAAAAATTATTAGTTAACCAGGTATACATTTTTTAAATAATGCATATGAAGGCTAAGTTCAGATTTCATTATACTGTAAATGAATTATCAAGCAAACCAAGGAGTGAGCCGGTACAGTACAAGGATGAGCAGTACTGCTAAAAGTGCGCGGCATCATCGGGACTCGATCCTGCGACGCTGCCGCCACAGAACCGGGGCCGAGTGCGCTACCAACTGCGCCACCGACTCACTTCATCCTACATACATTGATACTAGCAAATATAAAGAAATATAAAAAAAATTATACTGTTAACATGGAACCAGTCCACTCTCATCTAATTTTGTCAATGTTTGAGGGAGATAAATAAAAACATTAGTCTTTTAGCACAATTATCTGAAAATAATTTGATCCTTAAATGATAGAAAAGTAATTTACCTTAATAAATATAGTTTTTAAGGTATTGGTTACTATTAGAAATTCGAATGCATCCTGCAGTTTAGTTAGGAACAAATGTAAACAATTCTGGTGTAGGAATCATCAATTTAACCATTTGAGTATGACTACACATAGCTGAAATGCCTTCTTGTCTCTTCTGTCTGCAACTTTCCATCCTCCCAGTCACGTCTTCCATTTTGGACCTCTTCTTCTGACCTATCTTCATATGCCTGTTTCCTTGGCTGATTCCTTGTATTTTGTTTCTTTCTTCCCTTAATAGGCATTATATATTCCTAAACTGTCTACAGTTTATTCATTAAACTTCCCTTACACTGCCACCATGTTTTAGAAATAATTGGGAAAACAATAAATAAGATCCATTTCCATTAAACTCTATTAACCAACACCACAAAACAATGTTTTACAAAAATCATACGTTAATAATAGTAAAAAGACTTATTGCATTAAGGGTTTCCTTATTTGTCTCGGAGCGTAGTTTTCTCCGCATCCTGCTTTCTTAACTTGCAGTTTGGTACATTTTCCTGAAGTAGTTTCATTTCGTTTCGTGTTCTGATGAAACCCATGAAATGAATCTGTTTCGTAACATGCTGTCTTCATGGTACATAGTTTTAGTTTTATTTTACATCCTCAAGCTTTTTCCATCCTTATATCCTACAATCTTTAAATCCATTGTGATATCTCTCCTCGCCGGTAAATTTTCACTAAAGAGCGACCAAACAATAGATAATTAAATTTACGTAAGTAAGAAGTTCAAAAGTAATTCTTCACAGGAATACTTGTGCACCAATGACACATCTGCCACTAGCATTATACAGATTTACTTAAGTTTTTAGCAATTCGAGTTATGATTAAAATTATTTGCCTATAATATTTAGTTGTTGCAATTTAAATGTTTACTCATGCCAGGAAAATGTTAAGAAATTTTTAATGCATAAACTAATATTTAAAATTGGCTATTGCAGGCCCGCGTGTAAAGTTTCGTTCCTGACATTATGTGAAATTTCATCCCCATTGCAGGATTGTAGGATGGTTCTTGAGATATAGATTAATAACGGGGCTAGGGCATAGAAATCCTAACGAGATTACGACTGAATACATTTATGTAGCAGGGCTTATACGTCCGTGTGAAATGTTTAGTCATTGCTTTTTATGATATCAAAAAATTATTTTTTAGACATCTATAATTTTTTCCTTTCTCTATGGTGTGTCAGACAAACTAGCTACTGCACGCCTTGTGTCGAAGAGGTGACGGCCTAGTGTTGCCACATATGCCTATCGATCCCTTCGTTATCGCTCACGCCTATCACACGATAAACTTTAATATACTTGTTACAACGCTCTTCCAAATTGTCATCGAGTTTTCACAAAAATGTTATAAAAGATTTTATGTAGATTCGGTAAAAATGCTGTTTTATCAAAATATTTCGATTCAAAAGGAGTTTTCGAATCATTTTGTCGATTAAGAAGTTTACATTAATTCACATTTCAAAATTTGATTTTGTAACTTTTTTATCTTTAAATATCTTCAGTATCGTTTTATATGATTCCAGTGTCTAACTTTAATTAGTTTTAACACATTGCTAGTAAAACTGTAACTGATTAAGTTTCCCATATCAACTTTTAGCGAATTTCCCCTATAGGGAAGAAGCTGTTACCGTAGGTAAGACCTAAGCCCGAGACCATCATAACTTTTCATTTTAGGGCCCCCAGAAGCAAAAAACACTATTCGTTCATTTTCATATATATATAACTAACTATATATGTGTCGTTAAGCACGATAACTCGCGTAAATATGGTCCGATCTTGATGAAATTTGGCATGGACTTGTAAAGTAATAATTATTCGGATGAGTTCGTAAACCAGCCCGATCGGACCACCGGAAGGTAGAGTAAAGGGGGTTAAACCCCCCCAAAAATGGGTTTTTTGAGTTTTTTACGTAGAAAAATAAAAATAATCACATTTTTGTTAGCACCATTGAATTCGGCTAAAAAAACAAACAATTTGGTATTTTGAATCACTGCTCTATGTCCATTAGCTACCCAGATATTGAAAGTGGTAAACACAGTACATTGTCCCGATTTTAACCTTATGGGAAAATAAGTAAAATGCATACTCATTCCCCATGTTATTCTTAAGGAGCTTACAAACACATGTCAAATCTCGATATGTTCGATCGAAATATGTTGTTTTGCATTTGAAATTCGCTGAGTATGCAGGTCTGCTGCAACGGGGGTATTTTGTAATATATTGCAGCATGTGACCTGTATTTTGTATTTGTTAGGATTAAACTTATTCATATACAAGTTTTACTAAAACGTAATGAAGTCGATCATAGCTTTACAAATTTTAAGTATTAAAGGAACATATTAGTTGCCTCTCGGAATCGTTTTATGAAAAGCAATTTCTATATTTATATCTGTGTAGGAGGCCACATTTTCATATTCAATTTATTATTACCGAACAAAAATACATAAATTTACATGAATGAAAAAAATAGCATTTTCTTCCTAATTTGAACTTCTTAGTTGTAGTATTTTGCTATTTTATTTACACATTTTAAACAAAGAGTGGATAGTTTTATTTTTGAGAATATGTTTAGTCATTGTTGTTATTTGCTTAAAAATACCTATATTTTGTTGGATATTTTATTTAATTGGCTTTTTAGAGCTTGATCGAGGTATATTAAAACTGTATATATTTACAGTATAGGAATGACATGATTAAGCCACTCATCTACAAATATTTCTCCTCAGTAAAACATATGTATAAACAAAACTATAAAAAAAAGTATTTCATGTACATGATAAAAGCTAACTTTTGTCGAAACAAGAGGGCTTTAAACGTTTACCAGCCTCCAAGATATTGAAGTGCGCGACAGAATCTTGTCAATCTTTGATAAATTGCCCTATTTATCTCCTTTCGGTACAAGGATAGATCGCATTTTATAATTTAAAACTCGTGCATCTAAGCTCTCCATTAGGGCACAGTAACTTTTACAAAAATGTGTTGTCCTGGTTACAAGTAATACTACCAGACCTGGTTACCTTGTTTCAGGCATGGTTTGTATTACTTGTAACCAGGTTGAGATAAAGTCATGGAAAACAGTATATTTATGACATTTGTAAAGTAAACAGTAAAAAAGTTTGTAAATTAGTAATCATACAGCTGTTTCTTTGAAATAAAAGGCATTGCTGCAAAAGATTCCGTGACCTGGTATTAAAAATTACTTTTGTTAGATAGAACAATATATGCCACTTAATTCCACACTTTAACAAATTAAATCTTGAACACACACTATAACTATATGTACATAGTTAAGGGAACTAAAGTTCTTGTAAACATAAGCTTTTTAATCTCAAAGTACTGTAACATTGAAATTATTTTGACTGAACGAATGCAGACGACTGAAAGAATGTTTGGCTGTCAAGGTGACAAATTATCATTGTTAAACTCAGCTAAGTACTTGACTTCTGCATATTGTTGTTATGCTCGAAGTCTTAAGCATAGTATTTTCACTTAAATTTGAAGTTGACTTAAAGCACACATTAGCTCTTTAGCTTAAAGTTTATTCGGGTTTGGAGGGAAGTGATTAGCACTAATTTTCAAAATAAAATTATTATAGGCGTGTGTGCGTATGTGTGATACTCAGTTTTAAATTGAAACCGTCAAAATTTAAGGGACGATTATTCTTTTAGGTAAAGTCTTCATAAATTCTTCAAGAGGAGTTTACTTCATCACTAAATTTAATCTACTCCTTTGTACTTTAGAATCCACGTTTTCCCCCAATGAGTTTTACATCGAGAATATACCCTTAGCACAATTTTTTGCCTATGTATGTCTTTAATCCCGGATCCTCATATTTTAGCTGACAGAATAATAATTTGATTTAAAATCTGTTAATCTTTTCTAAGGGGAGCAGTGAGTCTAACTTTATAACGATAGGTTCATTAAAGTAATTGTTGAAACGATACATTAAGAAAACCTGGCACCGGGTACAAGGTGACTACTATTAGTGAAATCCGCGCGGACGAACTCCAAAAGTAGCGTTAAAAAGTGATAAGAAAAAAAAGTGGTATTAAAATTGCTCTATTTACTTCAACCAACCAAAATAAATACCAGAGGAATAATACGAGCGATAATACGCTCACAATATAAAAGGAAGGAATAAGAAAGGAACAATAAGAAAGAACAATAAGAAAAGAGCTCTAATATTATAGCGAAGGAATATTATAGGAGTGGTTGTTTAATTGTTTATGATCTTGAGTCGCACGCGCGCCCGAAGATGAGTGTTGTTCTCTTATAAATACGTGACAGTTCTTGTGGTCGCCGTCCGGAATGCTTTTAAGCCGTAGTATATCAAAGCTAGATTTTTTTTATCGGAGCGAGCAACTGAATTGAATTATCTGTGAAACTAAATTAATAAAGACCTCTCAATAGTAAGATACAATTTGAGCGTTTGCTGTAGGATGCATAGATTTTAAGAAATCTGTTGGAAACTACATAAGGATTTTCGATGAACATTAAGTTTCCGTGGGTCTTTCGTAGTTTTATTGAGGGCGAAATGCTCGAATCATAAAAATGCCACACACACACACACACACACACACACACACACACACACACACACACACACACACACACACACACACACACACACACACACACACACAAACACACACACACACACACACACACACATACACACACACACACACACACACACACACACACACACACACACACACACACACGTGTGTGCATATATAAAGCTGTTATATAGTAGCAAATACAGGGTGTCCAACTTAACTGTGCCACCATTGCTATCTCAGAAACTATTGGATTTAGAGAAAACTTTAAATGGGGTACTCCACCTACTTTTTTAAGACATTTAAAAATATGAATTCTATTTTATACTAAATGGCCGCCATTTTCCAATATGGCGGACAACTTTAATTTTTCTTATGTAACACCCTATATTTTATGGCGTATTTGAGTTCTACACTTAATTTTAAGAACTTCTTACTCTTTGAAATCTTTTCCTAAACCCAATGGTTAAGGAGATAGAAGCAGTTAAAGTTAGATTTTTCCCCATTTGAAATGCATTGTGTTCATTTTAACTGTCCCATCCCATGCAATCCTTATGGAGTATAAAACTATTCAGAATTATTCATTTCCATGAGTGAATCTCGACTAAAAACTACTTAGATTGAATGATTAAACCTTAACTAAAATCACATTTTTTAGCACTTTTGTTCTTTGGTATTTTTTATTTAACCCAACCATTATCGATATACCGAGTACCGAGAATTACGCAATGCTTTTCTTATGGGGAAAAATCTAACTTTATCGGCTTATACCTACTTAACTATTGAGTTTAGAAAAAAATGTCAAAGAGTAATAAGTTCTTAAAATTAAACGTAGAATCTAAAAACGCCATAAAATACAGGGTGTTCCATAAGACAAATTAAAGTTGTCCGCCATATTGGAAAATGGCGGCCATTTAGAAGAAAACGGAATTCATATTTTTAAATATCTTAAAAAAGTAGGTGAAGTCCCTCATTTAAAGTTTTCTCTAAATCCAATAGTTTCTGAGATAGCAATGGTGGCACAGTTAAGTTGGACACCCTGTATATATATATATATATATATATATATATATATATATATTTGCTACTCTTGGTACTCTTAAATATACTAAGAGTAGCAAATGCTGTAAAACCTCTCCAGTACCTAAGCTTTGATGATATATGATACACATTATCTACATTTTTATGACAGCTTAAAGTGTTTGCAGGTATTGATCAAAATTAAACCGAAGTATTTGGTGGACCGAGCCTTGCTTAGTATTATTTCATGTTTAACAGTTCATCCAATGACTATAAAACATTTAAGTGACATGGTATTTTTACGTAAACACTATTTTCTTATTAATCCACGCAGTTTTCATCGCTCATGCTGAATTTTTCTTACTGATGACAATAGTTTGTAAACAACTTTTATAACTACTTTATTTATTTACATTTTGTTGTTAATTTCGTTGCTATCATGAAAACTCACGAGGTCAATGTTAAAAATGTAAAACTTTCTAATTCACCTTTTCTACGTTATTAGATTTTTACTGATGAAATCGGCATAAAACATGTTTTCGAGCCATTAACAACCTATTTACAAACTTTGAAGGAAATCCTCGGAGTTGTTTTTTAAATAGTTAGGCAAGATAACATTGCTTAACTAAGAGTATTAATAGGGAGTATTAATAAGAGTATTAATAGGGAAGCTAAAAATAACTTCTTTTTGATAGCTGAATGTTTGCTGTTTCGCTGTTTACACTGTAATGTAATACATGGCTCAATCAAGAATTTTAAATAACAATTCATGGAGGATAAAGATCAATAGTCTTTTTATATGTTACTTATTTTACCTTCCTTGACATGTAGCATAATAACGGATGTTTTTTTGCGGATCATTAGACTCATTTACTCATTGATAGTGAGCTTATGATACAACGATGTAAACATTTGCGTACTTAAAGCGTACCGCCCAGAAGTGCAAAGGTCGAGATTCCTTTATGCCATTTTATTTTTTTCAACATAACAAGTTGAATTTCTGCATATTTCTGAAGAGACAACAATGAAAAACTGTTTATGAGTAAATGGAAATGAATGAATATTTTTATTAGTTTGCTGGGCTACACTATTAATAGCTCTAATACAGCTGAAAATCAAATATCGCAAAGTAATTCTGAGTTACCTTTTTGTCACAACCGCAGTAGTGACATTCATATTATATGGAGAGTCTCTCAAGCATTACTGTGGCTCTGGATTGGCTTACCTTTCCACTGGAATAAAACTGATTGGAAGTCGCTCACCAGACTTCTTTCTCTGGACGAGATTTCTCTGAAACCTGCCCCTTCTTTGCTCTACTTTAACCGTTCGGTTTGAGTATTATAAATAAATAATACTTTCATCATAGGAAATTGGACGAGGAAAGTGTGAAAAGCTTTTGAAAACTTCTTGATATATATAACTCACTTTTAAGATTAAAAACCTTTGGATCGCTGTTCTTTTCATATTTTGAAATATGTTTGTAAACTATTAACTTAAACCATACTAAATAACGATGTAGTTTTTTGTTTTTTGTAAGTGTACTACAACAATATTTTCTTAGACCAAATAGAAAATAAAACCTGGGAAGAAATAATGTTAATAAATCCTCTTATAATGTCTGGCAATTTATCAAGAGCCTGAAACGCAACATATGTGCGTCTAAAGCATTTCCAAGCACATTCTCGACCATATTGCTTGCACAGTAAGAGACCCTCTGCCTCCAGGACTGTGATTTATGAAACATTGTACCGCATGTGTAAGAATTCATAGTGGTTGTGTTAATTTTTAAGTGTTCTGAATTTTACTAATTTAGGATTACACACGATTCCCTTTAACCTTTCTATTTTATTTTATTTTTTTTTTTGCAAATAAAAATGTATTAGCTTCTTATAAAATTTATGAGGTGCTATCTTTCAACAAATTTAAAACAACACTCAAAGAGTGGTTTTCCTTAAGACCCATTTATACTGTGAGTGATTACCTGATACATAACATGTCTGATTTGAAATTTAATAATATAATTCAATAATTCCGACACTTAATTTTTTTTCTCATATTTTCAGTGATTTTTTCTATTTAATTGTTACATGTATCTGAATTATTCTTGACACACACATGGTTATTTAATAGGCTTATTAAATAAATTTGAAGCTATATATACACGTCCTGGGTTACGTTTGATTTTAATAGTTTAATATCTTATTTTGACTGTACATATTCTACTTTGTAATTAGAGAATTATACTGTAAAACCCCTTATTATAACATGTTTGACGATGTCTACTGTAATAATTGGATTACTTGATGACAAATAAAGATCTTGTATCTTGAATCTTTTACTATTTAAAAAGGAGGGTACGTTTACAAACCTTTGTTGCACTGTTTAATACTATATTTTTATTCCTATAAAGCCGGTTTTTCTCAATATAATGAGCAAAGATATTTAAACAATCTAATGCCAATAATAACAAATATTTTAAAATGTTATATAATGGAAAATAAAAACTCCAAGCTCAAATATTAACAATCCTGATGGTAAATAGTTTCTTAGTTTCTTTTGCATCAAACAAAGCAATGTTTGACAATTTTTATCAAATTAACTTTATATGTATGCTGAGACTAGTTTATAAAACAATTACAGGGAATAAATTCCTTAATCAAAACTGCAGAATACTATATTTATTTTTTTACTTTAAAAATTTATTACTATTTTCTAAATTGAACTAGCAGTTCTTTTATTAAATTATTGATCATTTATTAATAAATGACGTAAAAGCTCAAAATCCGATGAAATTTAAAACATATTACTTCATGAATAACTTGAGTGAACTATATATATGATGATTTCATTTTCACTCGAAAGGTAAATCCACCATTGGACAACCTTATAGTGAAAACAGAGCCGTAGCTCCGATCGTATTGTCGGAGGATAAATCAATGTTTGCCTTCCTTGACAGATGTCAACGCGAAACAGCAGATACCGTCAGAGCTAACGCTTACATTGCTCTTGTCTCTAATAGTAACGACTTTATCAAATGATCAACGTGAGAAAACCTGATAAGTAAATTACGAAATTCAGAAATATATACACCACTGCAAAATTATTAATGAAATCATAAATATTTCATCTTTTGGTCCTCCCTTTTTGAGGTTTTACGAAATGAAAACATTTTTAGCACGACTAAAGGCTAAGGACTATATTTTGGCATGTTATCGTATCGAATATGTTTATGACGTTTTAGTTACCGATACTTGTGCTTTCCTTATGTAGAGAAGAAGAAGTTTTAATGTCGAAGAAGTTCAATCATTCTTTGGATATTCAATAGGGATATTATATAGAGTGTTTTTGTTTCAAAATTTGTTTCTTAATATATAAAAAATTGATTTTATAGTTCTGTATGCTGGAAAACTATACAAGGCAGGGGAAAGTAAATTTCACATGAAGGTTTCATCCACCGAAAACCCACTTCTCACCCTAACCCCTAACTTAAAAATTTTAAATGACAAATTTTTTAGTGACATGTCACCTTAAAGAGCAATAAAAAAGAAATATTTTAGTGAAGGAAAAATTAAAATCGCTTCATGCGTTCTTGAGATGATTCAATAATTAAACCATCAAAGGAAGTGTATTTTTACCATTGTAATCTCTGTTAGATCTTTATTTATTGAAGAAGTAAAGATAGTCTGGTATTTTGATTCAGGGAAACAACTATCACCATTACGGCAGATATTTTTTAAGATATTACTTTACACTCTCTCCAACCTGCTTATCGCCAACGACCCTAATTTTAAAATTTAATGGGATTGTTACCCTCGTGACATTTTAAATTAAAAAGGATGAAAACATTCTTAAAGGAAATTATAATCTTTTTTTTTCTTTAATAATATCTTTATTTTCTCAATACATAATACATCAATGATCACAAAAATATAAAGACACATTAAAATACAGTAAACATTAACAAAAATACAAAATAAATTAACCTTATCTCTTATCCCAGGTTGACCTTCCTCTGAATAATTAATTTGAAAAAAACCTCAATGATGTCACATTTACCTATTTGAATACTATGTGTCTATTTTACTAATGTACTGAGGAAATTACCTCCAAGGCAAAGCCTGATCGGAGGTTTATACACTTTCTTAAGTTATTTTCAGCAGTAAAGACAGCTTTATTTAAAATTTGTCTTTTAACAAAATCCAAACTCATGAGCTTTATAGTATCTTTTGAAAAACAAGAATAATGATAAAACACATGTGAAAAATTCAAAAGAGCCTAATCCAATTGCCAGTAAAATTACAATTCACTAAAAAAATACAGCACTTAACTAGAAAAATAGATATCTTAATAACAAATACCCTACCTACAAAGTTAACAACACTAATGCAACATGATTCTAGTTAATACTGATCTAAAAAAAAAAAATACCCAAGATGACAGAAGTAGTAAAGGACATTCAAATTAAATTAGTTTATCTAAATTGGTATATTGAAAAATGTACCCTCAATATCATTAATACTAAAGAGCCATTCCCTTAACCTTTTCAAAAATACTCTGAAATTGCTTTCTTCTTTTATGCTATGGGGAAGCTTATTAAATATTTTTGGAGCTATGAAATTTTCGGTCAGTGTAAAAAATGTACTATTTGGTTTTGGAACATAACAAACCTCAAACTTTCTCAGTTTTCCCTTATACACATTATCCTGTCTACAACTATTAGACCTTAAGTAAAATAATTTTAAAACCTTATAAACATACATGTATCTTAGTGGTAAGATATTTAACTGTTTAAATAAAGGCCAGGAAGGTTCATCAACATTTTTCTTTAAAATCAATCGAATAAAT
Organism: Flexamia atlantica; assembly: GCA_035578135.1. Classification (NCBI taxonomy): domain Eukaryota; kingdom Metazoa; phylum Arthropoda; class Insecta; order Hemiptera; family Cicadellidae; genus Flexamia; species Flexamia atlantica. Next base: position 36,514,625 of record JAQJVK010000002.1, on the reverse strand, counting down.
TGTTTTTGCATAGTTATTATAGGTTTAAGGTTGGTCAAGTATGTACTCGCCCAACATAAAATTCCATAATCCAGTCTACAGTGAATCAAAGAAAAATACAATGTCCTCAACAGATCAGCATCACAAAAATTGCGCAGAAAGTAGAAAAAACGCAACAGATTAAAACTTTTCTTTTTAATTCCTAATATATGTGCTTTCCAATTTAAGTTTGTATCTAAAATTACGCCTAAAAACTTAATATTTTCTTCGTAATCTACTACATCACAATTTATCGAGCAATTACTATTCACTGAAAAACACTGCATGCATTTATATTTAATTTTATTAGCAAACTGAATCTGTCCCTTTAGTGTGAAATTTATATACTTAGTCTTACTAGGGCTTAAGGTCATGTTATTTTCTGCAAACCACCATCTTAAAGCTTGTAAGTCTGAGTTCATATTCTCTGCATTTTCCTCCCAAGTCATCCCAGAATATACAAGTGCTGTGTCATCAGCAAAAGATATTACCTTTCCCTTAAAGTTACCACTACACAGATCATTTATATAAACCAAAAATTTATATATCTTGTCACCTGTTTCAAAATTGATAACTTTTATTAGGATTTGTTGCTATTATATATGAATATCTTTAGAATAAGTGAAGAGATTTTATATTTTTTTTTAGAAAAATGTTTCTTTTTTCAACCCTTTTAATTTTATATGTCACAAGGATAACAATCTCACTTGAAATTTTAAAGTTGGGGTCGGAGGTGAGTAGGGGGGCTGGAGAGTTTTTTCATGAAAAATATCTGGCCCAATGGTAATAGTTGTTTCCCTCAATTAGAATACCAGAATATCTTACATTTTCAATAAATTAAGATTTAACAGAGGTTAAAATGTAATAAACACACTTTCTCAACGTTTTAATTATTGAAATTTCTTAAGAACGCATGAAGCAATTTTAATTTTTCTTCCTCCAAATTGTTTATGCTCTTTAATGTGATATGTCACAAAGGGTATGTTGTTCTTTGAACATATTAAGTTAAGGGTTGGGATGAGAAGGGGAGTTGTTGGGGGGATAAAACTTTCATGTGAAATTTACTTCCCCCTGTCCTGGTATACACTTCCAGCAAACAGAACAATAAAATTTATTTCAGTTTTTGAATAAATTAAGAAGCAAATTTTTAATAAAAAACCCTGTATTGAACAAAAAGCTAAACAGAACCGTTTACAACTAAATTTTAAAAACATACACGTGAATCCTTGTTCAAAATATGCTTACACAATGATTAAATATATAATTTTTGGTTTCAGATGAATCCCTTCTCGAAGAGTACCCTACGGACAACGAGCTGGACAGATTACTGCAGTCAGCCCAGAAGTGAGTGGCCCCCGTGTGTCCATGTGTCCACGCCCTGCACTGTGTGGTATAGTGTGGTAGTGACGAGGTGTGATAAGAAGCGTGAATCACAAAAATTATCAATATTTAAAATTTGTCCACTTATATTTTTTGTATATTATTTACGATTTAAAAGTTTTGAAGTGCTTACTACTTTTTCATAAAGCAAGTCTTAAGAGAGTGGTTGCACGCTGCAAATCTGTGTGGACCAGAGGATGAGACAGAGGATATGAAATGATTGACGTAGGTGAATTTGTCAATAAGAGTGAAACGTGTTGCGTGTAATCTTAAATATCAAAAAATAATAGGATAATCTGATTTGAAAAAGTTTACAAGACAATTTTAGCCACGAAGGGTTTTGCTCTGAATTTAACTGTTTAGCTTTTTTTGGCTTTCTTTAAATAAATAAGGCATAAATGACCCCTATAAGTCGACTAATTTCCTTACAACTTAATAAAAAAAACTCTGGATTAAAAAGCTAGTTGATAATTTTACTGGAAGATTTATTAAATGAGCATGTTTATCCGAAGAAAAGCTCGACAGACAAACCTCTTTGGTGTCTAACTTTAACGTCCCTAATTACCATCTGCATTGTTATCACTTGTGAGAGTTTCTTTTGTTTGAAGTTGAGTAATTATTCTCAAAACGTTTGTCATTTTCCAAACAAACTTTAATTAATTTAACATGTATTCGAGCGTTATAAAAAAATTACCAATATTAAATATAACATTAGGATAATATATTTCGATCAAGAGTAAAACAATTTCCATTTTAAGAGAATTATAAAAAGGTCCCTATAAATTAGCATTGTCATTAGTTATATGTGTCCTAACATTGAAGTAAATATTTAGAAAAGATACCCATCCAAAAAGATTATAAAATAAACAAACTATGATTCGTTTACTTAACATATTGGTACTAAACTATTAAAGGGGTCATGATGAGATGGTTGTTCCAGAAGGAAGTTCTCTTCAGTATCGGCACAAAAGTGACATTGCGGGAAGGTGTTGAGGGCAGGAAACCCGCGAGCCCGCCCCAACAGGTCACTAAGTGTCTTGCTAAGTGTTTGGTGTCTTGGTGTCGTCTACATGTGGTCTAGGAAATGAGTATCATGCCCAGGAGATGGAGTGTCGTTGTAGGCATGAACTTGCCAGGTTTCTTCCTTGCCTTTTTTTCCTTGCACATTAGTTTCCAAATAGTTCGTCAATGTTATGCAAGCTTCGCTTAAAATCCTTCATTACAAATAATGCGTATCTCATAAGCCATTTTAAATTCTATTAACTCTCAAATCACCCTAGTTATAAGTTATTGAGTTCACTGAGTTATCTGAACAGCAACATGATTTTAATTGAATTAACTATTATTTAAAATGAATCCAAATCCAAGCAATTAAAACACGCCTTTTATTACCGATTTGCCTTTTACTACCCCTTATCACACCTCTTAACATTAGGAATAAGGCGTTTTCTGGAAGGTTTGTAATGATTTTTGCAGGCGTTCCTCTCTGATCTACCTTTACAGAAGAGCGTGCGTGAGACGCGGCGGCAACTGCGACCACCGCCCCAACGACTGCTGCTACAACAGCACCTGTCGCTGCAATCTCTGGGGCGCCAACTGCCGGTGTCAGCGCAAGGGCCTGTTCCAGAAGTGGGGCAAGTAGGCGACCGGTCATCGACCTCCTCAACCGCTGATTTGTTACTACAAATATTCCGAAATGTATTTTCTATGTTGGCAAATGTTATATAATTTGTAACCGTGTACCTTGCATCCTTCTTTTAATGTAATGATCCCCTATTCCTGAATATGTACGTGTTGTAAAATTTATTTTGACATCGATTTTTGGATTGTTATTTCTTTTGGGTTCGCAGTATTAATTAGACGCGTATAAATTAGATAAATTTTTAATTATTTTTAGTTTTCGATGTAAATTTGTTTATTTTCATAAACCGACTAGCTTGATTCAATTAGAGCTATAATTACCTCTTCATTTAGCATAAATGGAATGCACCTAATGTATCATATTCCTATTTTTGATGAATTATTTAAGGTACAACTATTTTGTTTGCGGCATTGGGTTATGTAAATTCAAAACACTGTTAACATAATAAAATAAATATGGTATCTTGAGAAGTACGAAATAAACTTTCCTTGCCTGAGTTAAGAATTCTTTAATCGTTAAAAATGTGTTAATCAGATGCTATATCGATAAAATAATTAATTCTCTTTAGTATGACATTTAATTATTTTAAATAAAAATGTATAGTTTTATATTCGTTTTCCGAAAATTACATAGATGATCAACTGTATGAAATTCCCTTTATAATATACTGTTTACTTTTTGCATGATGTATTGTATTTACTTTAAAATATTTAATTTAGCATTTTAGATTCCCGATACATTCGTGGATTACTGTCTAACATCGCAATACGGGTGCTCCCAGAATGCTTTGCAGCAGCAGCTCACGTTGGCATCGTTAGATTTAAATTAATGTTAAATGTAATCTTTATCGCTTTGAGCTGCTGAACCTCAAGCAAGGGTTGTATAAATACATGTCAATATATACAAGTTATGAAATCTATATTCACGTGAGAAAAGTGTTATTGTTTGATTAGGAATAAAAAATACAAAATTTTGTTGTCACATTTCCATAAAGTAAATGTTATAAACTTGAATATCTTATGCCTTTTGAAACTTATGCCAATGCATGCATATCTGTTACTTTAATTTCAAATTAGTCCTTCCACTCTACCATTCTTCTAAAGTGTAACATGAAGGATAGAATTTATTATAGATTATAAATTAAAACCCACTACATCTTCAAAGGTTTCGTGTCATTTTTAAAATGCATGGTAAGATTAATTAATATCTTTGTGAAAATAAAATTATCGACTGTCAGTATATATTGGTTCACAATATATCATAGTTCAAATGTTTTTGCCCTCTTTTATAAAAGTAAATATTCAAGTAATACCAGGTTTAAGTCAATGTATTATTTAGATACGTGATTAAAATTTAATATTTTTATATCCTTTTTGAGATGATAACCTCTGATAATTTGTAATTTTGTTTAGGATTGTTATCTTATTTGTTTGTGGAATTCGTAAAGTTTTGTGAGAGACAATATTTAAAGACTTCAACAATATATTTTGTTACAAAGCAAAGTTAACATGTATCATAGATTATATTTTTATTAGAATTTTTCTTAGAATATCAGAGATTTTAAGATCGAATTTCATATCATCTTTCATGACGTAATTAAATATTTATACATTTCTGTTCAGCTCCAAACAATATCAATTTAATAGCAGCAGAATGAATGCAGGTTAAGAGGGAAACTGCGAATCATACAAATTACAGAATTTAATGTAATACCTCTCTTTGTACACCTAAAGAAAGTCTAGGCGTTTCCATTAGTGTAGTAAATAAAAACAGACTAAGAGGTTATCCGGTATGAAACCATCATCAAGAACTGTTTTTGTATAAAGAGAATTGGAAATATGTGTGCAGGGCCGATCCTAATAGGTGGCCTGAGAAAAACTAATAAATTGTAATGTAAGCAAAAATGTGTTTTACTTTCCAATCTTCCTTTGCCTTAAAAGCATTTTGCTAAATCAGTTATGTGAAAATTTAATTTTTCGTTATACCGCTGCAAAAAGAGTTCTCATTACATATGCTAATTTATGAGTAAATTAGAAATAAATAAAAATACTGTTGTTGAATTTAAAACTATTTAGGAACGATTCCACAAACTGACTTTAGTTGGTAAATATAAAATCATGATATACTGGAAAAAAATCCAGTTTTGCATAACTTTATGACATTGCAATAACAATTTCAAATAAAAAAATTTACATTATATTGTATTAGACTCAATTTTTTAGAAAAAATAAAAACAAAAATACTGAGTGATCGTAGTTATTTCTTGGTTTGTGCCAATTGGGCTAGATCTGGAATAGTTTCTTCACAATACTCAGGGCGGTGCTGCGACCTATTGAGCTCACAGCTCACAAGAAACTACTTGGCCACTTGAACATTTCTGATTTCTGCATTCCTACAACAAACATAACGCAAACTTTGAAGTTTTTTTTTTATGGATTTAGGCAAGTCATCAATAAATTCAAAAAAGATTCTATAACCACTCTAGAGTATAGTTAATGTAATCACTAAGTATAAATTTATCTATTTCAATAATTAATTATAGACGAATCTGACACACTGGGCAATGCCGAGTAACACAAATTGTACCAGCAAATATGCCCACTTGGGCTTTACAGCTAAAGTTTTAATAATGTCAATAAAATCAGTATTTGTTAAAAAAATAATAATTTTATGGCTATATCTTATTTCACAAAGTATGATATTGTGAAGAATTGGTGTTTACTGTCGCAGAGTGTCCCTTTAGTTGGAGCAAAACATGCAAATTCTAAAATTTTGCTCGGTTACCGCCCTGCGGTGACCAAAAACTGCCTTAGTTGCCAGTCAGTGAGTCAAAAAACCAATTGAAATGTGTTAAATGTTATCCATCTACATTTGAAAAAAACAAGAACTGGTGAACTTACATTGGTAGAAATAGTTACATAGGAAATTATTAAGATAATTGTATACGAGTAACGGTAGTAGATTTACAGTATTATTCCAAATAAAATGATATTTTTACTAGACAATTTTGGATGGTTAACACATCTATTACCAAAATATAGTGAAACCCAATGATAAATACTGCTGTTTCATTATTACAAAGTATATTTAATTTATGAGTTACATTTTGGACATAGGGCAATCATATTGACTAAAAGGCCTAATCATCAAATGCCCACAGTGCAACATTTGACCCATTGATATAAAATGTAAAAAAAATTATTTCTGATATGGGTAATGAAATAATACGGACCAAAGAAAGAGTTTTCACTCATAAATATCTTTTTTTAATGATTACTTCATGGAACGGGAAGTACGAGGTTGAAGAATTAAATTAAAAGAAAATACTTTGGATAGAAACTTGCACTTAATTTTCGATTCTATATATTCTCTCTTTGACAGCATTAAACAACAATGAAGTAAAAAAATCACTATTTTTATACATTTTCGCAGAATACAAAATAATTTCTTAGGAAGAGTCTGTAGCAGGAATATATCTATAATTGATCACCTCGTGTATCGGGGTATCAATAGGATCTGACTATGATTAATGCGTTGGGGTACTATGATTGGGGTCTTAGTAGCCTTTCATTGGCTTCAAGACTTATTCAAGGATTTTTGTAAACTAAATATTTAAGGTTTTGTATTATAGTTTTGCTTGTATGCCAACTGCTGTATTGCAGTTCAACAAAATAAATTTTCCTTCGCCCGATATAATGAAAACCTCTTGATCATTGATTTTATATTTTATCAGGTAATCAATAGTCAGTTACAACTTAATAGAAGAGCAGACACCATGGGACCGATGACTGTATGGCGTGACCATCTGTGCCCTCATTGATAATATTTTATCAATGGCCTTGACCTCACATCTGTGACCTTTCCTTTGCTATCTCTTGTGATCTGATGTCCACCTGTTTATTAAAGTATTTATGGTGCACGTGAATTGCTTTTGCAAGTGTCATTAGTGAGACCTTTTATTTGGCTTCATTGATTATATTATGCACCAACAAATGCACTGCAAGCAATTACAGTTGCAGACGTGACACAATTATACTATAAGAAATAGCAATCTAAATACTTTTATTTGTATTAAAAATATAGGAGATAATTAAAACAACCGTACATGAAACACCGAATATCTATTAGTACTATACTTCCCATGCATTGATTTTATATTAATAAACCCTAACTCCATAATCTTATACATTTCTATGTAGATTCTTAATTTAGAATGCCCTTTTCAAAAGGATTGTAAATTATAATTAACAAATAACTACTCGTTTTTCTATTTTATTAAAGCTATTGATGATGCAAACAATAAACAAGTAAGCATGTAGTGTGCTGGCGTAATGAAAGTGAATTCAAACTTTAAAGTCATGACTAATCCAATTTCAAGGAAAAATCCAAAATGTTATGGGTTTTAGCCATATTAATATTCTTCCAATTAACTGCCCAAAAGGCAATAAAATAAGTTTACCATATCAAACTATTTGTACATTGTTTTGAATTGACAGTGTTTGTTATCTAGAGCCCCCGAAAGAAATAGATATCACTGGTTTGGGCTTCAGTGTCATTTATAGGTCATGTCCATAGCTTATGTTCAATATAAAATTCAGTATTGGAATATACTTCTGACAAGTACTGTATTTTTTGTAAATCAAATTTTTTAAACGTAATTTCCTTCTATTTAGGTGATCTAATTTTGTTTGAGCTTTTCGACTTCTTAGAACGAAGGGAAAGAAAAATAGTTTTCCTTGTTCCTCCTTTTCCTCGTTTATAAATGGACAGGATTTTCAGCGTTATAGCTCTTAAAGACAATTACTACTCAGTTTGGTCTCATTTAAAAAAAAAATCGTCCTTTTGCATGAGCTCTGACATGAATGTTCTTTAAAGACAACGCATAGAGAGATAGCACAAAGACGATTTGAGAGATAGTCCCTCGGCTAACGCTTAGCTAATGCTCCCAGCTGAATGCTGCTAAATTACTGAAATCTTTCATACTTTAGTCAATGTGATTTTTTAATGCCATCTACTTTCTACTTTGTCTGTCTAAACGTCAGTGTCGATTGACATCCTATAAAAAACTTCCATTGCATTTACCCATGCATTTGAGCATTTATCAGGCTAATCAATACAAGAATTTTTATAAATCCTTTTTTTCCTTTTTTTAAAGGAAAATCTCTTTTTACTCCCACCCAACATTTAAGAGCAGACGAATGCTCATCGAGTTTCTTTAGCTTTTGTAGTACATGTAGCTTATTTTGACCTCATATTGATTGTCTTTTTAAATCTTGATGTCTTGATTGTCTTTTTATGATCTTGATTGTCTTTTAAATATAGCAATTTAATTATTGTTTAATTTAATTGATGGTATTGCCCACCTGTTACTGTCACTGTGTTTTATTGGTAATAATATTAGTTTCATTATGAATTAAATCATAAGGTATGATTTTTAAGTTTTTTTCAACGATATATATTTTTTTATTTAGTTTGATATTAAATTTAAACGAAATTTGTTTTATTACAACACCGTTTAACTTTAAATTGTATTAAAAAAATCAGTTTTACCTATTTCAGAAGGGAAGGTTGGGTAATTTATGAAAACGATGAAAATTCATCGGTGAAATGACCTGCACAATGAAAGTGAGAAAACACAAAAGGGAAGGTCTGGGTGAACTTCGGCCCTCGAGAGGGCGCCTCATTACCTTCCTCCCCCTCTACCTTTAACTGGCCCTTATCTGGTCTTGATCCACGAGGACAATGACTTAACGTGCTAAAATTACCTATATTATTCAAGATAAACGACAGTAGAAAACCCCCGCATCCATCCCCGCGATTTGATTGGTCGGGGATGGTGCCCGGGGGGGATGACGTTATGGTTTCGAGTCTTTTGATTGGTTGATAGGAGATTACGTCATGGAGAAGACCACATTTCTTCAAAGATGACGACCCCAATGTCAACCACGTGTTTTTGGCGTTAATTTTTAGCTTTAGCGGATATAATTTTGTTATTTATTATTAAATTTATGAGAGGAAGAAGGAATAAGAGTGGTTTTAAACAATATTTATTTGTTTGTATTAGTAAGAAATGAAACTAATCCTCAATATGTGACTAGAAATAAATAATTATAATTTTAGTTAAAATAATATAAGTTGGTTTTAAAATAATGAATACCTGATTGTAGAGAGGAGTGTAGAGTTAGTGAAGACATGATTGTGAATGACCTGTGTTCGTTTTACATATCACCCGGAAACCACATATCACTTTATCGTAAGTGTTTGTCGCGTTCCGAGCTATCGCTCTCCCTATCATATCCTGTCCGCCGTACAAGGAATTGAATGCTTGACTTGTTAATTCCTCCTGTATAAAAGCTGGCTTTTAAAATGTAACCATTGTAATCTTCTGAAACTCATGTTTTACAAGATACATGTTAACTTCACTTCAGTTTCATCTGTTCAATAAGGTAAGTAACCTGTTTTTATTTTGTTAGTTTTAACTTTGTTCAATCAGGTGAGTAACCTTTTTTATTTTATTAGCTTGACGTTGAAATATGTTTGAGTTACCAAAACCAAAGTTTACTGTGAAATTTTAAAATAAAATATTGCTACTTCTTAGTTGAGCTTTGAAGGTAACAAAATAAATACACAAGTTAATTAACAACTGAGGTTTATTAATTCTCATAAGTCAATTACTATTTGTCTTAATAAATAGATCTATTTAAAACATAACATGTAATACCGGTCAGTTAAATATATGTGCTCAAATAATTTTGAAGATAGGTCTTAAAATATAAATTGAATCAAAATAATATAAACAAAGGAAAAAGTAAAATAATGGGCAAAAAATTTATACAATAAAATAACAATAAAATAATAAACAACAAATGGACATTTATTTAGCTTGAGTTTTGCAAGGGCAATATTAAACAGGATAAAACATTTAATAATTTATGGTAATCTAATATAGTCTATGAGATAGAATTTAGCGTTGGTGTAGACCACATGAGATAAAATATTAAACAAATGACAAAGTAAAACAATGAATAAAATACATAAACAATAAAATAATAAACAATAATTGGACAATTATTTAACTTTAATATTAAACAGAATAAAACACTTAATAATTTATGGTAATCTATATGGTTTATAAGACAGAATTTAGCACTTGTGTAGGCCGAATTAGAATTTAGAATAAGGTGATAAAATATTAAACAAATGACAATGTAAAACAATAAATAAAATACATAAACAATAAAATAATAAACAATAATTGGACAATTATTTAACTTTAATATTAAACAGAATAAAACACTTAATAATTTATGGTAATCTATATGGTCTATAAGACAGAATTTAGCGCTTGTGTAGGCCGAATTAGAATTTAGAATAAAATGATGAGATATGTCTATAGACCAAAGATTTTAAACACTAAAACTTGTTTTTGGAGTATAGGCCGTCCATATTTACAAAAATAAAAAATAAATTTTAAAACTAGAATAAAAAATGATTAAAATTTGACTTACAGTGAAATTAAAACTTGAATAAAATAATGATTAAAAATAAGACTTTAAATTTAGAAATATTTAAATATATATATTGTACTTAGCGGTAAACAGGACCCTACATATAGGACACCTGCCTATCCCCTCTATACATGGGGCACAAAAAGTGTGCCCGCATGGTATTAGTACAACGGAGGGCCTATACTCCATACATATGGGGTATTCTGGCCCATCACCAGCTACCTCGGACGGGGTGGAGGGTCTTACATTGTCCTCAATGTTATAAACCTCCACCCCATTGTCATCGGCGAAGCTTCTAAATCTGGCGTTGTCAGATTGAAGCGTTTCTAATGTGGGCCTTTGGAATTCCATCCATATGGTTGCCGCCAGCCCCCTCTGCTGCCCAGTACTAGTTCTTGCTAAGAAATAGCTGACAAATGCCAGCATATTCCTTAGCATAGTCTGCCACCGCCGCAGGATATTTACTCCCCGCACGTCAGCCCAGTCGCACTCTTCCTCGGGTGCTGTCTGTAATAACACATACAAATAAGTAAAACTATCGCTTAAATTTGTTTTATTTGTGAAAAATATAAACTGTAACCATCAGTCGAGACCAAAAATCAAAACATTTTTCCTGATGTGCTTGACTTAAGGAATAATACATCTGCTGATAAACAATTATTATTTTTTAACTATATTTCCTTCGATAACATTATAATTACTGTTTAATATGATTAAAATAATTAGTTGTTGTAAAATAATTATGTGGATATTATAGGCAATACTTATCAAAACAAAATAATGCAATTTAAAAATAAATATTACAGGTTTTGAAATTAATTATTCTCGAATTAAAATTTATAACTTACATGAATCAGGTGATCCACACGGTTCATCACCCGTCGAATTGCGAGGTTGTCCTGCATACTGAATCCTCCCGAGAGCTGCAACACCCCGCAGCAATGGCCGCACAGACCCCAGAAGTTCCTCTGATCATAGGCTGCGCTAGCAGCAGCAGCATCAGGGGCGACGGAAGCTTGTTGTGGAGATTGTGCTGACGTGCTGGGGGTGGCGACGGAGGCGGACCGCTGGGGAGGTTGTGTTGATGTGCTGGGGGTGGCGACGGTGGCGATGGGGGCGACAGAGGTGGCTGGGGCGATGGGGGTAGTGGAGGCAACGGGAGCGGCACCCTGAACTGGTTGAATCTGAAAACATACATTTTTTGTGTTAGTTAACCAACTAACTATTGCAATAAATAATAGAGTCAAATCTTTTGTATTATTTAATTGATAATTATAATAAATTGTATATAATATTATATCATTCTCTCTTTCTTATTATTTTTTTAATATAAAAATTTCCCAAAAATATATAGAAATAAAATTTTATAGAATGATTTGTGATGTTTTTTTTTCTCTTTTGTTAAAAGAAATATATATGAATGTTTTTAAATATTAATAAAAAATCTTACAGGGTGATCTGTGAGGTTTTGGAGCGCTTGACGAGGGCGCTGGGGTGTCCGGAACGCGAACACATCCTCCTCCTCCTCCTCACTGTCCACGATGTTTTCAGCACAGTGGAGGGCCGCTCTTGACAAGTTGAGCGGCCTTTGTTGCTGTTGTTGCAGTTGTTGTTGCTGTTGTTGCTGTTGCTGTTGTTGTTGTTGTTGTATGCGTAGCATTTCCTGCTGAAGCCGCTGCTGGAAATTCTGGCGAAAGAGCCTGCTTCGCAGAATGCTTGGTGATGATGGGGAAGGTTGTTGTTGTTGTTGTTGTTGCTGCTGCGTGTGTTGGATTACAGGTCCTCTTCTCTCCGTGGACGCTACCGATGAAGCTGGTACTGATCGCTGCATCCAAGTCGGAAGCACGCGTTGAGGAGGAGGAGGAGGAGGAGGAGGAGGTGAAGTTCCAACTGCTGAGCCTGATGTTGATGGCTGTTGCTGCTGCTGCCGCTGTTGCTGCTGCTGCTGTCGATCCCGTGGAGACTCGATCCCTTGGAACAGGGATCGAAACCGACGTCCGAGGTGGATCGGCAGAAGCTCCACAGCTTCTCTGAATTCTACTAAGGCGCGGTCAAGGTCGGCCTCGATATCCCTCTGTAAGAAAATATAGCTGTGTTATTCTATTTAGTCATTTAAAGTATAATGTAAATGTAAAATTATGCATTTTAAAATAAAATAGTAGAAAGCCTATCCTTTGATCCCCAACAAGCGCTCTTACTTGAAATATATTTGAGCTTTTATGGAGGTATAATTTGTGTATATGTATTTTTGTTGTTACTTTTTATAAAGGTTTATAGTTATTGGATATTATACTTTTATATAAAAATTTACTTAATTAAATTATCTTTTTTTTTATAAAAATTTGGTTAAATGGTCACCCTCTGTAAGAAAATATAGCTATGTACTTAATTAAATTATACTAAATTATCTTTTTTTTAAAGTTGGTTAAATGGTCAGTTAATGACAATCAAAATAGGGGATAGTTAAAGCGATTATGTTGTAAATGTTGATATAAACTATAAAATGTTTGATTTATTTTTGGTACATATAATAATAATATTATTCTCGCTATAATTGTATACATACCGAAGGATTATTAAACAGGATGACGAGCCTTTCTAGACATTGGCTTACACGTGTCCATTCATCCCTGTACTGTTGATCCACTCTTTGCAGCTCACGTGTTACCAGTAGTGTATCTAAAGCACTTTGTCGGATGCGGTTGAATATGTGCTGTCTGGCGATGTCGTCTCTTTCGATGTCCGTGTCGTCATCACTGTCTAAGATTAAAAGACTTTCATCCTCCTCCTCCTCCTCTGGTTGTTGCTGAGAGGACTATAAACATATAAAACAAAAAAATTATAAATTGGACCGTTAAAAATAACCGATAAAATATTTAGACGACAAAGTGGAAGTTAAAAATTAATTTAATAAGGTTTTTAACTGAATAAATGAAACAAATATTTATAAAATTATCATACATAATATTTAGGTTGAAAATTCACAGATAAACCCTGATATAATAAACATTTAATTTATTAAAAATAATCGTATATTTATAAAATGATCGTAAGGAAAAAGATCATCTCCATAGTTATGTTTTGTTTTTAAACGTGATTAAAAATGAATAATCATATTTTTAATACAAACTGGTTTTAATTTTTGCCAAATTCGTATAACTTTCTTTGAAATATTATTTAAACAGTTAGTTTTTGTTTTAGTTTTAGCAAGTTTTTGTTTAAGTTTTGAAAGTAATAAATACCTGATTGTAGGGGCGTATGGCGACACAGCAGGTCACCACGGCGATGAGGAGCATCAGCGAGAAGCGAGCTAAGTAAGAAGACATGGCTGGTGAATGAGACATGCAGTAACGACCCACCGCTTAAGTAGCAGCGACAGCGGAAGGCTGTTATCTGCGGTCCACCTCAACTGTGTCACTGTACTTGTCTTATCAACGGCTTGATTAAACAGGTTTGGTTTGGTTGTGTTTTTATTTATGACCCAAATTTCCACATTGCACAACAAAATCATATGATAAGTATACTTTGACTCAATATTAACTTTATTTTAGTTGTAGTAAATGTACATTTGTTGTTTTAAATTTAAAATCATCATTTCGGAGTGCTCAATTTCCACACCACGGTAGGTATCCTTAGATACCAGGCCGTAAGAGCATGGCGCGTTTTTTATTATAGTGAGTTTCCCCAGTAGGCCTAATCTCACTCTTTTGGAATTTTTGTTTTTATTTCTCATGCACTCTGGGCCGTTCGAAGGTGTAGCCTAGAATTTTCTAAGTTCTAGACGCCACAGTCTACTAAGCCCTTGTTTTACATTCACACCGGGCATTTCAAAGGAGTAGTTCACGTTCTACTCAAACCTGAACGCCTCAATCTACTAAGCCCTAGTTTTACATTCACACCGGACTTTGAGTCCTTGTCTGTGGCAGACGCAAGAAATCTTTTTTTACAACAGTTAAGTCAACTTGCCATCCACATATGGACTCACCAGGGGTTAGCCCTGCCAAAATGTGGGTGTCTGTCCACAGAAGAAGCTTTCAAGACTCAGCCTTACTAACTTCTCACATTCACACAGTGGGTCACATTTGTCTGTGGCAGACGCAAGAAATCTTTTTTTACAACAGTTAAGTCAACTTGCCATCCACATATGGACTCACCAGGGGTTAGCCCTGCCAAAATGTGGGTGTCTGTCCACAGAAGAAGCTTTCAAGACTCAGCCTTACTAACTTCTCACATTCACACAGTGGGACACATTAGATCTGGTTTAGATGATTTTAAATTTTTAATAGGAATTACTCAAATTTTGCCAGAAAAAGTGACCATCTTTATTATAGATTTGTAATTTTAACGTGATCAGAAAGAAATTTTCCACTTACATTCTGATACAAAGCTATATTTAACCAGTCTACTTTATCTGAAAAATCATGAATAAAAGATTCTGATAATAGTCCTTGTCTCTCACTGATAGTAGACCAACACTCAGGTGAGAAACAAGGTGCAAATTCTCTGAGGACATCTTCATTAAATTGATTATTTTGTAAAAGTACTAACCAGTCCACTTTATGAGCATACATTCTAAGCAAATCAATAGAAAAATTATAATGTTTTGATAAGAGGTCCCAATTAAGAAATTTGTCAAATCTAATAATAAATTTATCGTTTAAAACACCTACCGGCTCTTTTGGCTCTGAGGATAGAAGATCCCAAGCAGTTGCATCCATCGTTGACAGTAACGATCTGGTTAGTTTTTTGGATTAAATTTCAACTTATAAAATATTTTAGCACTGCGTAAAGCACATTTACCCCCACCGCCACTGTGTTGTGGCAGAATACAATCAATGTTTAAATTTGAAGAACGAGGAAAAGATTCTTCAATATCATACACATTAGAATGAAACTTTTTTAAAAATTCTACCTTTTCACTTCCTTTGGTGTATAAAGCCGCAAAAGGCTTACAAAGAGTGATAATCAATGACTCATCATAGGGAATACCCTGATCATCCCAATCTATGAAATGAAAATATTTCGTCAACCATCGAGCTGACCGTAACATTTTACTATTCAAAAGAGATTTACTGAAAGGTGCATCGAAAATTAATTGTGTTTGAAAATATTTATTTACAATGACAAACTCTTTAACAATAAATGTATTATGATTATCTTTGAAACCATGAAACTCAACTACTGCCGAAGTAGCTGCAGTTATTGTTGCTGCTGCTGTGGTGGTTTTTGATGTTTCCACACTAGCCATTTTTTAAAAAATAAAACTTCGTCGACTAGTTTATTAATAAAATGTGTAGGCAAACCTTCTGGAGGGATAGCGTCGTCTTCCTCTTCAGCAATTAATATACGATTTATGAAAACTCGAATAAGGTGTTCGTTACTAAATAATTCAATTAGATACTTCTTTATCTCGTGAAGGCTACGGATGAACTGAGCCCATTCGTCACAGTTAAGCAAAATAACTCGTTCCCTATCATGAATTGAGACATATAGGTTACCGAACACCTGTCTTATTCTTAATGCACACCCCTCCTCATTTGTAATATTATATCGTTCTTTAGTATCACCGACCAAACAGGATGTAATATGATCAAAATGAACAGCTAAATCGTTAAAAGTATTAAAAGGCCAAAATATGTAACTTTTTCCGGTTTTAAATAATACACCTACTTTATTGTCTAGATTTTCAAAATATCCGACCACTACAAATTTAGAATAATTTTTATCTAAATAGAAAATATTTTTTAAAAAAATCTCCCTTATCTGGTCTTGAGGAAGAGCTATTGTTTCATTTTTTCTTTTGGGTTTAGCTTTTAATGATTTTACAATCTTACCTGCCTCATCCTCTGGAATTGAAATATTAGCAGCAAAAGGAGATACAATCGGTGTGTTCACAAACTCCATTACTAACAGACTGAATGAAATATTTTTTATTATAAACGTTATATCCTCCCCTCCACTATCCATTTACCCCCACCATTTCATCCTCCTTCTTCATCATCATCATCATCATCATCATCATCATCATCAAAATAATAGTCATCATCATTTTCGGATGATGTAAAACTACAATAAGATGAAACATCTTCCTCACTATCTGATGATGATGAGATATATTCAATATCTGATGAATCACCACACCAATCTATCTCGTTTTCTAACTCTTTACCAATTTGCATAATTTGAGTTGATAGATGATTTAATAAATGGTATTTTAAACTACTGTATTTATACACATTAAAAGGTGCTTTTTTACTTACTCCAGTATACACCGTACGTCTTAATTTATGTTCCATTTTAAAAATACAATAAGTATAAAACCGTAATCCTATACCTGCATAATCAGTCATGCTATTACACATTTCTGCCAATTCCTTTTCAGTATATTCCTGTTTTAGTTGGGATTTTGTAAAGAATTCTAGCGTTAAAAAGTGCACATTTGCAAGATCAATTGTATTGACAGGATTTGATCCATAAATTTTATGTTTTCTAATTAAAATCATGTCTTCGTCAAATAAATTAAGTTCAATACATACCAAACTAGACCCGCCATCTTCACTTCCTGACACATTAACTATATGATGTTTACTTACCGCTCTCTCCATATTGACTAACAAAAGTTCAGCAAGTTGTTTGATTTATCTAACTAGTCATTGTGAGAATTTCATCGAGAATTTGTAATGCTTGAAACCGGTACATACCCACGTGACAACATATACATGTATCAACCACATCCTTACAATCCATATCCCTACTTTCAAAACATTCTTTATAATGTGAAAAACCATTAGAATTTGGATTCGTTCTAACAGTTAGACTATGATTGTTTATAAGATGTTTAAGCTGGTTCAATATATTCAACACCTCAAGTTTTTTTAAAAGAATGTTTCTATCTGAAACCACCCTAAAGGCCGGATGCTCTTCAATTTCACGTAGTGCGTCCATGATGAAAGATAAAGAGCAACTGATGAAAAATTATGCTCATATTTTTGATAACTATTGCGACTGTTAAACAGTAATTTTTCGAACATCCCCCGTAATCGGTGTGTATGAATAGTAACTATCGTGAATGATTAAACAATACGCCCACGTATTGGGTGGAAACGGTGCATTTGTTAGAATATCTAGTCTCACTTCCACAGGTCCGTTTTTAATTGAGTCATCTTGTCTAGAACAATCTATGACGTATAAAGGACATTTTGATTTAAAATTTTCATAGTCTAAAATAGGCGACCCCGGTTTGTTATAATACGAGCTATAAAATCTCGCGTACATATCATAAAACAAAGAAATATTTCCGCGAATATTATCGTAGGGATAATAATTTGAATTTAAATATAGTTTTACATCCGTTAGGTCACAAGAGTCAAATTGTGACATATCTTTTGTGATAATATTTTTACGACCCGTTTGAAACGCCAAAACTATGAATCTGGGTTTTTCCAATTGGTTTGATGTACGAAGACTCCATGACATAGAGTTTGTTGCAGGAATATTGGGATATTCGTGTAATTCCCAACTTCTAAACGGAACATGAATAATCGGATCTTTCTCAACATATTTTAATAGTCTTAATTTTTCCGTATCATTAACTTGAATGTGAGGAACTCTCCAGAAAATTTTTGAAATTTCTAAATTAACAGTACCGGCTTCGGTTGTAATTACAGCATTATCATTTGTTGCCGATCTCAATAGAATGAGTTCTTGTTTCACGTTCACCAAAATTTTCCTATAATCTTCAGCGAATCCGAGTAAGAGTTTTAAGGGTACCGAGTAAGTAAAATTATTATTTTTTATTGATGTACCAGGTCCGAACCAACAGGCATTTTTCAATATATTTTGTTCTTTCTCATGAAAAGATATCAAGTGTTTTAATGTGGTCGTAATACCAACGTTTCTAGTTCGATCAATTTCTTTTCCAGATATTTCATACCGTATTTCTTCAAATAAAAAAGCCATAGCGTTATTTATCAATTTAACGTCCAAGTTTGTGACATTGTCAGCTTTTTTCCCACTAACTTTACCTTGAATCACGAGGTAACTGTCAAACGGGGCGGTAAGAATGTCTGCTTGTAAAAGAGGAATTCTAATTTCATCGTTATTTTTAAATGTTGTCGAAGCATACGGTTGGTGGGCATGGAATTCAAAACTCGTAATTAGATCGTCAAACTCAGCACGATCATAGATTGACAAAAGAGCCATTTTTCAAAACTTTAAATCCTAAAGAGCGTAAAAATTTAATACTTTTATGACTTAATTCGGCAACGTTCTTTTTGGAACTGATTTGTGGCGCGGCACTTTTCTCTCTAAATATTAACCCCATTACGAAGATGTAATCTAACTGTTATACGTTCCCCGCGGAAATTCACCAACTTATTTTCTTGATCTTTCAAAACTATTGTTAGGTTGTTGATCCTTTGACTGATGACGGGTAAATAAATGATTTGCTTGGGAATTTCTATTATTTTATAACCCGGGGCAACAGTAGGAAAAAACTCATGAATTATATGTCCCTCGATACCATTTGAAAATGATCCACGCGTTACATTACATTCAACTCGAATAGAATTAACGCGAATAATATCTACTGGTAACTCCGATATATGTTGCTTATTTTCCTCATATACATTAGCTTTGAATCCCAATAGTTTTCCAATACTATCCTCTTTGGAAAAATCAATTTTCTCCGAGCAACATATTTCAGCTTTTAAAGTGTTATTATTAGGTTTAAGACTGAACGTTACATTTTTAGGCAGATTTAAAAGTATATAGTTTTCAATATCCTCAATCTCATATGAACCCTCAGGAATAATTATTTCCTTATTATTATTACCATAATAAAATTTGTCATTCAACCCTGTTTCGATGTTCGGAATTGAATTAAAAGTTGTCAAATCTATTAGACCGAGTTCCCATTTTCCAGAGCTGGCATCTATAGGAAATGATAAATTGTGTGATATAACACTATCTGTTCCTGTTAAACTGAACATTTTTTGAGAGAAACTTTAAACACAAATGTCCACAAATAACTGAGGAGATATTTTGTTCCTTTTCATAATTATAATAAATCTCACAATCTTTAAAATACTTTAATAACTCCGGTGGGGGTTTTAAATTTCCAAAACTATCATAATAATATACCTTTTTATCCACCTTCTTAAAACATACCCAATGGGTCCCGGTTCCACTTGCAGAGTCCAAGTTTACAATCATCGATTCATATTTTCTTGGGCGTAAAGGTAGCATATCCCGCATATAAATTCCCCTAAAATTAGGTATTTTTAATAACTTTGCATATTTGAGTAATTCGAAATTAGAAAGAGCCTTTACCGGGATCTTGACGTTTTTTTTTTCTTCGTCTTATGTTTCTTTTTCCTACCTGCACCAGATGTTTTTCTATATGGTCTCAGATATAATCCTTTCCCTTTACGTTTAGGTCCTCGTTTCTTCTTCCTTCGCCCTCCACCACTGCCACCGCCAAATTTACTCTTCGTCTTCATAGCTGTTGTAACCGCCCAAGCTGCGGTTTTCTCTCCTAATGATGCGTCTGAAGCTTTAAATCTTTTCCAAGCACGTTCTGCCAATTCCTCGTCAGCACGTCTTCGACTGCTTGAATCTTTATACCTAGAATATACTATGTCGTGCGCTTTACAAGCTTGATCCAATTTATTTATTCCAGGATCCCCTCTAGCTAATCTTTCTTTTAATCTCGTTCCAGGCCCACAGTACTGATAACCTCCCGGCAGATGTAACTCGATAGGTAACAAATCAATAGCCTTATTAATCACAGAAGAAATAAAACCTCCACCTCTTACAACCTCCCGCTTACAAATGATAGGTTTTCTCTTGGTCCTGGTCATTTTTAACAAACTCACCGTATGAACTCCAATATAAAAATGTTAAAGTTATAAATCAAGATAAGATCTTTATAATTATTTATTAGGCTGTAATATTAAGAGGCTCGATTCACCATCATCATCATTATCATCTTCAATAATCTCTTCCTCATCACCATCATTTTTCTTTTTAATAGGTGGCTTAACAGTATCTTTAATACTCTCTTTCTTACCATCACTTTTTTTATTTTTTTCTTTCTTTTTAATTGGTAGCTTAACAGTATCCTTAATACTCTCTTCCTTATCACTTTTTTTAATTTTTTCCTTAACATTATCCTCAATAGATTGCTTAACGTTTTCTTTAATAGGTAGTTTAAACAATTCTTCCCAGTTTAAATAGTCATCCTTCCCTGCTTGAGGAAGAATAGCTGCTCTACCCAAATGTTTTTGATTAATATAGTTAAAAATATAAGTACCGAATTTCTTTAGTTGTTTATCATGATAATCCTTATTACTTGCTATTAAACCTTCACACTTAACTGTTCTAGTATGTAACTCATTTAATTCCATTCGTTGTTTTACAAGATTAGTTGTGATCGGAGTATGTTCTTTAGAGCAATACTTTTCTACAAAACTCTTTGTAGCAGCATCAAAATCATGTGTAGGATCAACCAAATTGTTTATTCGCTTATCATCTGCATTGTATCCATTTTTATCATACATTAAACACAAACGTTTAAGTGATTGTAGATTCACAGCATTATCATCATAAATGGGGTCACCCAAATTTCTTAAACGTTTCCTTTCGAAATTTACACTTTCCTTATCACACGGTATTACTCTTGTATCTACATACGACTTAGTGGTTGCATCCTGTGGAGCAACAGGTTCTCCCAAATTTTTCAATATTTTACCATCAATATCAAAATTACCATCAGAAGTCAATTTGAAACCGTCTCCTTTTGGACCTTTGAGATCTTTCTGGTCCGATTTCAGGCTACGTCCAAACTTGTCTATTGTCATTGTAATAATGCTTTAAACCTACTATTTCCACTACCTTTTATAAAGCCAGCTTCCCGTAATTCCTCTATGATGCTTAAAATTTCATTAGCATGTACTTTATTTCCGGTCTCTGTAGACATTGTAATATATAAAAGTCGATCAACCAACTCATTAGGATTATCCCAATGTATAATATCCGGAGACTTGGTATTTTTCCATGTCATAAAACCTTTACCGCTTGTCGATCGAAGAAGTAGTGGTTTGATAATCTTTGTATATTTTGTACCTCTATTTGCTTTAATCCTTCCGTTTGAAACATAATCCTCCCTGTGAGCATTTGTTGCGAACAGTATACTTTTATAGGCTTTAAGATCTTCATCAGAATAGACAGAATTATCGGGCATTCTTTTAAAAATTAATTCATATAACCCTTCAGATGCTCCATAGTTGATGTTTCCTATTTTAATATTTCCTTCTGAATCAAAATCCAATACTTTATCACCAACCATTAATATATTGCCATCTTCATAACGCGGTCCAAACGTATGGTCAATAATCTTTTTAGAACCTGAATCTCTAATAAATGAATACATATATGATTGAGTTAATGGATTCTTAAAGTAATGTTTAATAAAATGAGTTGTTGATGCTAATTTTGACGGTGTAGATACCAATTCTGATAAATTTTGTGCTTCAGGTGTTGATACAGTCGTAGGTTCAAAATCACCTTCTTCTTCTTCTTCTTCTTCATCTTCTACCTCCTCATCTTCAGATGCTGCTGAATTATAATCCATAGATTCTTCTTCTTCTTTTGGTTCTTGTTTTAATTCCTTCTCCTCCTTTACTATTGCAGATTTATCCGTATTTTTTTTTTCTAAGTTCCTTAATTATAGGTTCATATTGTTTTTCTAATATCGCCAGATTTTCTTCGTTCCCTTCCTTAAACAATCTATACTTACGCTTAATACCCTTACGTAACTTAACAATCTGAGCTTTTAACTCTTTACTCTTAGGCTCCATAGTTAAAACTGATCATATAAACTTTAACCCTCAAACCTTTAAGGCATTTCCACCTGTCTAAAAAACATTGCGCGTTTTTTATTTTTACGTATATACTTGATAACATCTAATAAAGAAACCCCTGCACTAAAATCTAAACCTTGATAATATCTTTGTTCTCTAGCATCAAATCGTGGGATCATATATTTCTTGGTGAAACTCTTAAAAACCCAAGCTCTCTTAATATCATCTCGCCATTCTGCAATATGTGTAACAATATACTTATCATTTTCTATAGTTTTTTCCATAAATTTACTTAACATTCTAAGAGGTTTGTCATGTGACCTATGGTACATTAAATATGAATTTAAGAGCCAAAATTCACAAGGATTTGTTCCTGTGAACTTTTTCCATTGTTCAAACAACTTTGGATTCGATATAATATACACACCACTGTTATTCAAAGATATTCCAAATTTTTCACATTGAGAAGAAACAGTAGGAAGGGCTTCTTTTAAAAATTCTACTGTATATAATCCTTGACAATAATTATTTACAGCCGCAAATGGTTTACCTCGAGGACCACTTGGAGTACCATCGGGAATAGGTCCCCAAGCCGTATTGTAACTAATATCAATATAACATTTAAGTGATAAAGCAGTCCGGTAAATTTCCAGCGGTGGTCTGATTGGCACTGTTCTCTCTGTCAAAACTATACATCTACTTGTATAAGGTATCTTACACCCATAGTCTAACATTTTTAAAACAATTTGGGCAAAATTTATACTCCCATGACGGTTTCGTAAAGGTAACACCTGGCCGAATATATCAGGAAACGGTCTGAATCTTGATATCAAATTTTGAGGATCTCTTAAAGTACAGTTATTCATATCCTCATGATAAATTATAAGTTCTAACGGTATATTCTTTTCATCACAACGACGTAGAAAGTTGAGCCAAACATCTCTATTATATATTCTCTCACTCGCACTAATCATAAGTAATAAGACGGGCGGTATCATCGCGGAGCCTTTTGGGGACTTGTGTCGCCAGCACCTTTTATTAAATTTATGACCATGTGGTGGTTTTCTACTACAGTAATTTCCACAAAATCTCTTTTTTTCTTTATAATAATATGAACAAAGATTAGATCTAACTGTATGAAGTTTTGTATCAAAACCCCTTAAATCATTATATGTATAGATACGAACCATTATAAAGACGTGATAAAACTACTTAATCCGATCCGATACCTTCCTTTTAACGGGTCTAAAGTTTTATCAATAACAAAAAAATTATACTTTTCTTTCCAAGGCTCTGCACACAAATTTTTAAATTTTTCAAATGACATATCTGTAGTCACGTGATCATTATATATATGTTTTAGATTCATTTCATCCTGTTTGAATAAAAAAACAAGGTTACAATTGTCTCTAATAAGCTGTTTAGGAATAGCGCTGTACGTCTGGCCTAAATATATTATATCAATATTATTATGCCTACCCATGGTAAAATAAATACGTATATTATTATGTTTTTCACAAGAAATGTCATCAAATATCATTACTGAATTCGGTTTAGCATCATTTGGATGTATAACTAGATTGTTATCATCATACGCAAAATACCCTATTTCTTTTGGCATTACGTTTTTTAAAAACTCATATTTTGGTTGATAAAGAGACTTTGAAAAAACATAGATATTTTCAAACCTCAAACCATTTGGGTCAAAAAGTAAATTAAATAAAATGTTTGTTTTGCCTGAAGCGCTAGGGCCACAAATTATACATCGAATCGAGTCCGGTAGTAAAACTCCATGTTTATTTTTCTTTATAAAACCTGATCCGATAAACTTGTCAAAATTTTTAACATTTATTTCAACATCCTGTTTCTCAAGTTGCATTATGACTAATTATCTTCACACCGAACCAAACTGATATAAACTTCCGTCCCACCAAAATGATTGGCAAAGAAACAAAGACCCACATCCCGGATGTTCTGATAACACTTATCCACTAACGTCATGTTCCCACACACACAAGTTTTCCTCCGGATGTCATGTTGATAACCTGTTTCCGTTCAACATATTACCCGGAAACCACATATCACCTTATCGCAAGTCCTTCCTATGTACCCAGCTATCGCTATCCTTATCATATCCTGCCCAACGTACAAGGAACTGATTACCTTTCCGCTTTAAAATCTTTTCCACTAAATAAACATCACCCACGTTTGACTTACTAATTTCTTCAGTATAGAATCCACCTTTCAATACGTTACCTTTATGATCTTGTAAAATATAAGTTACAGGTCTAGTAGGCTTTATAGCATATATTTTAAATACTTCATTTGTCCAATTAGGTAAGTAACCTTTTTTAAACACTCTTTTTGTTTTACTAATTCTAACACTATCTCCAACTTTAAACTTTGATTTTTTGATTTTTGTTTTTTTCCCTTTATTAATTAATTTTAAGATCTGTTTAACATGTTTTTGTTTAACATCTTTAGGTTTCATTCCTATCGTTCTATGTTTAGTATTGTTATAAGAGTTAACAAGTTCTGATAATATGCTTACCCATTCATAACGACCTCTCGCAGTAAATTGTTTATACATTTTATTTTTTAACGTTCTATTAAATCTTTCTACAATACTGGCCTTAAGTTCGGAAAATGTATGATAGTGATTAATGTTATATTTCCGCATCAAAGCATTAACGTGTTTGTTGAAGTACTCTTTTCCTTGATCTGTTTGTAAATTTTTCATTTTGTATTTAGCTAAGATAGGTTCTAAAGCTCTAGCTACTTCAGGGCCTGATTTATCTTTTAAAGGAACAGCAATGGCGAATTTTGATAAGCAGTTAATCATAGTAAGGATAAACCTATGACCTTTATTGATTTTGGCATAAGGTTGCATTTCTACAAGGTCACACTGATATAAATCATGCAATCTCTTTAATGTTACTTTTCGCTGAGGATAGCGTATCCTAGCAGGTCTATGCAGCTCATTAGCTATTGCCGCTTTAACGTCCATTATTAGAATGACACTTAATTGAGACTATTTATTTTATTTATCATATCTATATCCGTTATTCTCATCAGGTATATAAAAGCCATACCTGTAACAAATATAATGAATACAAAAGCATGTTCTAATATAGTGTTGATAAATAAAAAAGCCATTTTAATATACCGTTCATACAATCCAAATTGACAACTTGAAACATTCTCCGACAACACCTCGCTTCAAACTGGTTATTGTTGATTCAAACATTGCTTTTTACCCGTATACCCATATGGTATGGTATCATGGTCACTATCGCGTTTTCTTTTTGGTCCTGTCACTCTAAAATCCTTTTTCTCATGTATAGTAACAATATCTCGATCCTCTGTTCTTCTAATTCTACTTTTAGTTATTTCAATTACTTCTCTAATATCAGACTCACTTAGAATCATAGCCTTTAGGAATGAAAAATTAAGCTTTTTACTTGCAGACAGGTTTAAGGTGAGACCTTTAATTTTACACACCTCTTTTAATTCATTTGTAGCAGTTGAAAATACGATATAAGCATAGGTTTTAGGCCCTCCAGAACAAAACTCTATGATAAAAGATCCTGGTCCATAATCCTTTGCCAACTCATCTGTCATGTCACCTAGATAGTCTCCAACTGGTATTTTATACATTCCTGGTCTATGAACATAGATAATAGAATCAGTATCATAGTAGCATACCTGTTTTCCTAGTTTCTCTAGGTGTTCGTATAGTTTTAACCTCGCTTGACTTGTCGTGAAAGCGGCTAGGACGACATTCACAGTTCTTAAACATTCTCCGACTTCATCTAAATGCTGCCAATTTACTACGACCACCTCTTCATTTACCTCCTTAATTCTGTTAACTTGATCTGTTGGGCTGACTAGGAGATTAAATAGCTCTTTCGGATCTCTAGTCACAAGGGTTTTTGTTTGGTTCTCCCTTTGACCAAACTTTCCCCAAAAAGAGTTTAGCATTAATTTGGAAAGAGAACGCATTCCTTCATTTTTCTCGATTTTTTGTGAATCTAACAATATGCCTTCATGATCAAAATAGTCTTGTATATATTTTTCTTTTTCCTCTTTTGTTTTGCACCAGCTGGGGTATCCTGAAGATTCTTGTTTAGTTTTTAAAAATTTATCAATAAATTCTTTAAATAAGCCCCCATTTTCAAATGTTGCCATCTCATATTGCCATAGCTCATATCGCTCTAATATCACATAACCCTTCTCAACAGCTTTCCTTATTTCATTCATAGTCCATGTTCCTACCAAAGCTCTTTCTTCTACTTCATGTGTACACTCTTCAGAAGATGATACATTCTCTCCGCATGTACGACAGAGAACAAACATAAGCTTGTTATTCATTTTACATGGTAACACAGGATGGTAAAGATCTGAAGGCGGTAATATTTTACATTTAAGCAGTCCCTCTGCATCCATTCCTCGCGATTGACATTCTTCATTACCAACAAATATTTCAGGGTGTCCTATAGGGAACTTGCCATATTTACAGACCCAAGGATAGAGAGAGCAAATGTCTACATAGTGTATCTTTTCTCCTTCTTCTTTTTTACACTTATAATAGGTCTTTGCGTTCCCTGTACGTCCACCATAAAAAGCATCCCTCGGGTTAAGTGGAATCGTATTTAAACAAGGAAGTTTGCTAAGGTATTGTAATTTATTTTTCTTTTTTAAATCTTCAAAGTCACACTCCCACATTTCCACAAGATCAAACTGCTCTCGGATCCTTTTCATTCTTTCCATCGTTCTCTCATATCGCAAATGTAAACTATCTGACAGGTCTTCTTGTAGATGTTCTTCTCTTTTATAAGGAAAACACTTAAGGCATCCGTGAAAGTAGCAGCCATGAAACTCATACACTATCTTTCCATCAAAACCGTCTACTTTTCCAATGATTGGTATTTTAAATTCTCGACTATTTCCAGCATGTTGAATCTGTACACCGCGTTTTTCCTCTTCATAAGCCAACCATTGTATCGCTTTTGCTGATTGATTATCAGCTAGACGGTAACCTCCATTAGGAATAATACCGATAGTGTTCGGCTTAAGAAAGTTTCGTCTAAATGCCAAATTACAAGCACTAGCTATAGTCACTGCTTCCAAAAAAGGATCCACATTACATTCTTTAAGAAACATCGCTCTAAATTTTATACATGCCTGAGCCAATATGTCTACATCCGAGATACAATACTCTAGGATTTCTTTCTTAAAATCAAAAGTATAGTTGTTCATTACCTGTTCATTGTACCATTGTATAAACTTTTCATGACTCTTTTTAAACATTGAGTCTGGACAGTAATACATTTTATCAGGCATAGGTCCCACATAGGTTTGGTTGTTTATTATATTGAACAAATGCGGAAAGTACCCCTTCTTCTTTTCCGGTCCAAGATCAAATGATTTCGGAAGATCAGCCAATGCCATTGGGAAATAGTTTATTGAATCAACAAACCTAACGTTATCACACTCCATAAGTATTATTTTCGTTCCTCTTGAAATAAGTTTAGGGCTAAATTTTGTATCACTATATATGTACTTTAGCAAAAATTGGAAATCAAAACCCTGACCATTATGAGCAATAACACAGACGGTTTCAAATTTCTTTCTCACCTCCATTACATAGTCCATAAACTTAGCAACAGGATTAACTCTAAATACACGTTGACGTATCAAACAATTTTCACAAGGGATCGTTTCATCATCATTATTATCATCATCATCACAATCATTACGGGATAAACATTGCCAGCAATACTGTTGACTAACACAAAGATTAACGATATGAAGCTTTTTGTTTGGATCATCTTGCAAGTTTTCATCCTGACGCGTTTCAAGATCAAAGAAAATAAACAAAAACTTTTTAGATTTCGGTTTGCCTGTATCAACTCTCATAAAACACCTGTGATTTGGATCCATATATTTTAAGCATACCCTACAAAACTGTTCCCCACATACATGAGCATTCTTTCTATCCTTAGGTCTTATCATGCGATTACAATCTCTACATTTCTTCACAGATGCACAAATACCGTTTTGGTGAGCAATAAAACAGGTTTGATTTTTAAAATGACGGTTGCAATCAGGGCACATAACACCATCATGTTCAAAGTTACACGGTGGAGAGGTTACCATACAAGCTGGGCACATTGATGAACACTTGTGTTCATGCTGTTTATCAAAACCGATATGACAAGCTTCACAATAGTGCTTACAAGCAAATGCCGATGTAAGGCTCGTTATTACATTAAAATGTCCTTCATTAAATAAAAGATTTATTTTCATTTTAGCATCCGCATTGTCCCCACTGAAATAGGTTTCTCTACCTTTTGAATTGTAATTATAAACGGTGATTTTATATTTTCTAAGGTGTGCCTGTAATTTTTCCAGCTCTTTTATTCCGGCTCCTTCTGAAGATATCTGGACTCGAGCTTTAGCTAAAAGTTTTTCTGCTTTTATTGTCTGCCTCTTACCCTTATCCTGCATAATAGCCTTGTAAAGGGGATCTTTCTTGGCATAGGCCTTGCCAACAACTAAAGCTCGAGCCAAGCATAGATTGTCTATATTTTTAATCGTCACTATACCACTTCGGCTACGGCACTCTTCTGAGAAGTTATTATAGTACCCTCCTCTCCTATGACCTCCAGAACCTACCGGAAGAGATACCTTAGTACATTCTACCACAAACGTGTCACTAGAAGTCACGGATGCTTCATTACTTTGTATAATACCTCCGAATATGAGCCATAAAACTTCTTCATTCACTTGATCCACAGGTCTAAAAGCAACAAATCCGGGGTCCTTATTTTTTAGATTGAGACTTCTAAGGGTAAATCCTAAATAATCATTAGCCCCTGTACAACCTCGCTTCATTTCTTCGACCAGCTGGGAGAAGCCTCTTTTAATCCAATCTAGCTCATTAAAACCAGTAGGTGGTGTATTAAATTTAAATGTTGTTTTTTTACCAGACATTCTAAATTTCCTAACATAAGTTTCATGACTTCTAATTATGTAAACGGGATCCATAGCTGAATCAAAAATTTGTACTTACAATACCAGCACACAGCGATGGAGCAGTCCAAGAAGGTTTCCCTCTAAATGAAAAAAGAAAACTGGCAGGAAATTTCACGGTAAACGCCCGCGGAAATGAATGTGAATCATGAGATAACGTGACCTGTGCTTTCACCTGATTAGTCAACCACAAACCGCGTCATCCTCCCGATAATCTCCCCCTATTTAAGAGCGTGCCATCATACTAATCATTATCGTGGCTTAAGGCAACGGTTACACACCTATTTCCTCGTTGCTGCTGATCCTGCTGCTGCTACTTCTACCGACTTCTACTCAGAGGCATTCATCAATTCAATTTACAAGTAAGTATACTACGCTTTTATTATATTTCATAATAATTATATATAAATATGAACTTTCTTTTAAAGTTTTATAATTAATTTTGGTTTTAGCTTGATCCAGTTACTTATACTTTCTATGTTTAATAAATTATTTGTATGAAATAAATAACATTATTATATAATTATTTGAACAGCCAAAATTTAATCATATTCTTTCACCGTCTATCTTACTTGCAGATTTTCTTTTTCCTCTTCCTTAATTTTAATTGTTAACTTTTTTAATCCAATGTTAATTTCCTTTCTTACTAATACAGTCTATTATTAAAATTTAAAAGAGCAAACCACTTTGAAATTTTTTTCACCAATAATATTATTTTTTATACAACCAATCATTTTTACAATAACTGAGTACTTTTTAGATTTGTTTTAACCCCCGTCAGATTAATATTTTTCTATATGTTATTTTACACAAACCTTATGTTCTAGGACATGGATCAAGACCTAATGAAGAACTTGACTGCACTAGAAAAGTACGAGGGGCCGCCCAAGTATAGTTGCAGAGAGCTAACTGCAGAGGAGGGATACCCCATCGTCTCCATGCAACGGACAACAGCAAAATTCGGGCCGGCGATAAAAGTTGAAATTATCATGCCGGGAGGCGAGGCCGGCATCACCTTTCTGCCACAACGATTCGTGGAAAATATAACAGATGCCCAGATAAACTGCTTCAACCAGGGCGGTTTTAAAATGAAATGTACAGGGATGACGGGGAGAAGTATAAATGTACAATTTTTTGTTTAACTTAAAATAAAGATTGTATTCATGTCCATCAAACGGTTTTTAATTCCTACTCCCTTTCAATAAATCCTATATATATATAATAATTACAATAATAATACTGGTTTACAATTTAAGAAGTGATAACAAAACTGTTAGTGATAAAAACAGTTTGGATCCAATTAATAAAAAATGGTTCTGTGTAGTTTTAAGTATTAATAACATTACCAAAAATTAAAAATTAGCGCCAAAAAACACGTGGTTGACATAGGGGTCGCCATCTTGAAAGGGGCGTGGTCTACTCCATGACGTAATCTCCTATCAACCAATCAAAAGACTCGAAACCATAACGTCATCCCCCCCGGGCACCATCCCCGACCAATCAAATCGCGGGGATGGATGCGGGGGTTTTCTACTAACGACAAAGATCAAATTGGTTAAAAAATAAATTATATTTTAAATCAAAGATAAATTCAGGTTCCCAAAATAATTGCGCAGGGTCCTGTAACTCATTAATGAAATGGATGGAGAATCTTGTGCTTGGTACTTACCTACTTGGTACTTTGGGGGTCGTCTAAGTGGTCGCAGGCGACGTTGGACCCGTCAAACTGTTCCCATGAGGGACACAGGTTATGTTAGGTATGGTAGGTTGGTTGGGGATTGGGTCAGGCTCAGCTGCAAGCTAGGTGCTTGCAGAAGTCATAAAATTCATGAAGAGCATAAAAAGTTTGGATTAATAAAAATGATTTAATGCACTATTAAATTTAAACAAATTAGTTTAATTTCTTAAGCCTCTTGTATGAGTTTAGGTCAAGATAAATATTTTTGATGATTCGATTATTGATTCCCGTGCTTGCATTTTCCACCTGCCTTGCCCACAGGCTTGTAAGTTTGTACTTAATTAATCATATTGTACAGACCAGTGGTATCTTGCTGTTTATTTGGCGACTACAAGAATTTTTGTTGAAGTACCGAGTTTCTTCTTACTGCAAATATGATTAACCAGATTTTTTGTTTTATTTTTTTTCAATATTATTGTAATAGCATAATGGGTTTTCTTTATGAGATAACACCAGACGTAAAGAGGTGGGTTCCAATCATACCCCTTTGAAATATATGGTATAATTGATATATTTTGCCGTTTTCCTTTTTTATAATTCATATATAGATTTAATCACACCCCTTTATAAATACTATTCTAATATTAATTTTGTTCTAACAAATATGTACTAAGTCCTTTAAATTTTACTTACGACATGAATAACTTCATAAATCATTAAGATTGTGGCTATGATTTTTCATAATTTCATACTTCACATTCCATCGTTGACCAGATTACACTGGATAGATCATTATAAACAATCAACTACAAGACCAACTCTCAGGTTTCCGATAACTTCACAGCAAAAAAAAGACAAACACAGACACCTTCCGAAGACTTCACAGCTGTCTTTTTCATACACCTATGAATATTTTTGGAAATGGAAACTTAGAAATTGTTTGATATTGCTGTTTTATTCACTGGTGGTACTATTAATTGTGCTGGATACATAACAAGAGGGCAATTCTTAACTGTACAATGTAATATGTACTTTACGCACGTTTAAAAATGACATTTTAAACTGTTATTCAATTACAAGGATATGTGTTACCAAACAGAACTGTTTTTTTTTTTTGTTTTGGAACATATTATTATAAATAAATAAAGAATATTAACGTGAGTTCTATGTGCAAATTTTTTATATCTTTAATTTCCCTAAGAATCCTGTAAAAAAGGTAAATTTAAAGATTTGTGCGGGGATTTTTGTACTTAAGTTGAATTATACAGTGTGTTTTGGGATAAATATAAACAACTTCACCTGGGGAATTTTATATCAAATCTAGAAAAAAACATAAACATAGGTAGAGGAATCGTTCGTTATGGAATTACAAACCAAAGTTTAATTTTAGCGAATTTCCCCTATATAGGGAAGTAGCTATTACCGTAGGCGGCACGGTGAGACTTAAGCGCAGGACCACCATAACTTTTTATTTTGAGAGTATAACAATATTATTTTTGAATTATTAAAGACCTTAAAAATATTTTTGATCGCTTATTATATAATATTAATTCAATAAATAAGTTGCATTTTACAAACACTGTGGATTGAAATGGAGAACAAGACAGTAAGCAAATGTGTATAAATGTTATTAGCTCTACCAATATTAAAACGAAAAATACCAGAGGGTTAAAATATTTTTAAATAGAAAAAGTGATTGTTCAGTGAATCAATGGATAAAAGTTCCTCCACCCTTATAAATCTTCATCTTCGTGTTTGGTTGATTTCTCCTCATAAGACCAACAATATCAACATATCCATAATTTCCACAAATCATATAACAAAAACTCCTATCTATAAAATCACATTTCAAATTGACAGATTTTCCACGAATACGGAAAATTATGGTAAGTAATTCCTGAAGAGTTCAGGTTTACTGAAAAAAGAGTATAACAATATTATTTTTGAAATATTAAAGGGCTTAAAAATATTTTTGATTGCTTATTATATAATATCAATTCAATAAATGAGTTTCATTTTACAAACACTGTAGATTGAAATGGAGAACGAGACAATAAGCAAATGTGTATAAATTTTATTAGCTCTACCAATATTAAAACAAAAACTACCAGGGGCTTAAAAGATTTTTAAACAGAAAAGGTAATTGTTCAGTGAATCAATGGAAAATAGTTCCTTCACCCTAATAAATCTTCAACTTCGTGTTTGGTTTGATTCTACTCATAGGACCAACAATATTAACATATCCATAATTTCCACAAATCATAAAACAAAAACTTCTGTAAAATCGCATTTCAAAATTGACAGATTTTCCACGAATACGGAAAATTATGGTAACCATTTTTCACCTACAATTTTCGAAATAACTTCTGAGTCGGGTCCGGTATCGAAAATTGTTAGGTGTTTAATACTACATTTGTAGGAAACTCATTTTTTTCCCACCATATTTAATACAACATAATAGGATTCAAAATATAGTTTTACAAATGTACGGTGGTGTTGTGACAAACGATTTTTTCACAATAATAAGTAGCACGTATTTCAGTTTAAAACTTTTTTCTTAGAATAATCATAGTTATATGTTTTAAAACCATCATATAAGTAAGAAAAATATGCCTAAATGAATAATACATTTTTCAGTCTAGGGGCATAAAAGTGCAAGAAATAAACTGAAAATAGAAAATAATCTTTACGAACCCAATAAATAGAGGATTACATGAAATAGAAGTAAAATAGTTTAACTTCAATTTATAAACTCGAAACCATTTTCGTCATTCATAATAGTAGTTTATGCAACGATTGTATAATGAATGTCTTTAAGGCACGAGTGAGATGTAAGTTAGAACATATATTAGAGTACTGCTTGGTTTTTGGTGTCTTAATGTATATCATTATAATGTTTATCTACGACCATTGCAATAAGCACCAATTATGGTATTACAATAAACATTATAATGATATACATTAAAACACCAAAAACCAAGCAGTACTCTAATGTCGACTTTAGAGTACTGGTGTCACTTTAGAGTACTGGTTCTAGACCAATGAGAGCTCGGCATTTGACGGAAGTAGTGTCATAATAACAATTACGCAATTCGCACATCAGCTGATTGTTGCATTACGATTCATGTCTGAGTTTACTTATCCCATCAGCTGATTGTTCCACAACGATTCATGGCTCAGTCTGCTTATTTGCCTAACCTCAAATTTTAGTTGACCTATTCCATCATTAGTAAGTCATGAGTTTTGATTAACTTAGGGGGAAATTTTGTCGTATATTCTTGGTCGTAGATAAAATAGTGTATGCAACGATTGTATTATGCCTTTAAGCCACTCGTGAGATATTTAGAACACTCGCTTCGCTCGTGTTCTAACTTACATCTCACTCGTGGCTTAAAGGCATGCATTATACAATCGTTGCATAAACTACTATTATTGTAATACCATAATTGGTGCTTATTGTAATGGTCGTAGATAAAATATGTTTAACTTTTATGTTTGGCGGATAAGCTAGAAGACAAGACTGATGATTGCAGTTGCATGTACATACGATAAGATGTGCTATTTGAGTGCAATTAGGGCGTGTCCCCTCATAACGTAAAAACATGTAAAAGTTAAAGTTGAAAACGGCTGCTGAACTGTGCAATAAAGCTAGGATCCACACTACGGGCAAAACCGTGCTTTGTAATTCGAACATAGTGTGTTTAGAAGGGGCAAGAGTAAAAAATATAATTTACAAATTAAGAATTCTAATGAGCCTATTAATGTTTTTATTGGTTTTTGGAAAGTTATGGTTCCACAATGTGGTGTCTTCTACTCATGATACGTGAACCCTAGAGTTTTTAAAAACTATATGGCTAGCATTACTAATGCACAAAACGATCCATCAATACAACTTTTAGATTGTTTGATTCCTTAGCATATCTTTTAGAATATTAGGTGAAATATAATAGCTAGCGGTCGTTATTTTGGAGTATTGTACTGTTCTTTTTCAACTGTTAGGAATTTCAGATAGGGAGTTACCTTAATTCGCTCCACACTTTACTCTCTTGAAGATTATGTGTTAAAGGTTTGCCATGTGAAAATATATCTTTTCAAAGCATCCATAAAAAAATGTAACGTAAAGATGCAAAACGTTAAATATACCCTGTGACGTATGAAAAATATCCCGTAATGTCATGTCTCTTGATTTCAACGTAAATTCTACAGTAAAATGCACTCTGATTTGCCATACGTTAGGGTATAATTTATATACCTCTATTTTACGTTGTTCTTCTTGTTTTATTATGTCATATAAAATTATGCTTCACTGCATTATATCATGGTAGTGTGTATTTTTAATTACCTCCAAAAGACACCATTTTGGGAGAAGGGGGTAAACCTTTTCCAACACCAAACATCCTTCCTTGACCACTGAAAAGATCCCCAACAATAATCTTTTATGTCTGTAAATGATAAAAAACATAGATGTTCTAATTTAGTACCCATGGTATAATGTAGTATGTATTTGGTGGAGGAATAATGTATTTTTACTGATTAAATACTGGTATTGAAATAAAGACCAGTATATCAGACATTTAGTTACCTGTTAAATTCAGTAAACCACATTTAACATTAACAGATTCAGAAATAATATCTTGATTTTATGATGGTTATAGCACGAACGACAGGTTTGAACACCTTTCTCAGTTCTTAACGACTTGTTTGGCAGAAGAAAGAGTTCAACAGTTTAGTTATAAATTAAATTGTTGACACAAACAATGCTGAAATACAACTGAAACGTTATATTTGAAAATAGCCGATCAGATGCGAACAATGAAAAGTATACTGTTCTAAAAAGAAAGAGGAAGCATTAGCGATTGTAGACCAACAAAGAAACGTGGTAAGCGCAACTCACCATCCCCTTTGTTGTGACACGGGAACAAGGAAATGCGTTATGACAACAACCAAGTACATAAACCTCGAAAGAATGAGTATCAAAAGATATTTTTAAACAAAGATTTAGCGTTTTATAAATTCTAACTTACTATTTATTTGACAGTATGTCATGCAATGAGCGTGAAATATTTTGTATGACAAATACACAATCCATAAAAACCTGCATAAATTATTAATATAATTAAAAACTATTTAAACATACTAAGACCGGCTACTAGTGGGAGCTTATTTATTATTTTTTTTTCAATTAATTAAAACTGATTGCAAATTATTTATGATGATGATCAAACTTCAGTTGTATTTCACACAGTCGTTTACCCTTAATGGTTTATAAAGAGGTATGCGAAGATATTGTAAGAATGCGGTTTTTGATCTCGAATTACTTCAGGTAAAATGTGATGAACAGTGACTAATTATTATAAAAAAAAGGCTTTTGCTTTTTATCACAAACTTTTGAAGTCGAGTTTTTTGTTCATCCCATAATTATTTTACTTACAATTTCCATTGCATTTTTATTGTTTAATGGGCTTAAAGAATTGAAAAATCTAGGTTTAATATTGAAGAGAAATGTATTCTTTTGCACTGACTTAAGTTAAAATTAGTGGAGCTCGTAAAACAAAGAGTTGGCTACAGCAATGAAATTGTTATTTGTGTGCTGAGTGAGTACTGAGTAAAGTACGACGTTAACTCACGAGTGACATTTTTGGCGCCCGAGCTTGCGAAGTCGACAGTTTTCACCAGGGAGACAAAGTGCTTTGCTCTCGAAATACACACAACATTTTGCCTTACATGCAATAATAAGTATAGAGAAAGTAAAAATTTATTTTACTAACTTAGAAGTATAAATGTCTATTTTGTTTCGTTCTGGTAGTAGCGCCTGCATCCGGACAGCTGCAACCATGCATGCCCCAGCGATCGGCTGATTGTTGCAACGTTCTTCCATGCTAAATTCTCACAGCTGATTGTTGTTAATGTTGATCTTATTTGATTATTCATGCCACTAAATCAGCTGTCAGCGCCTTCATTCGTTGGGCTGCAACATATTTGCATGTATGCGTGGAAATTTTAAGGCACTCTAATTTTTGAATGTTTTTCTAATGGGTTTACTTTGTCACCCACCGGGAGACAAAGTAATCACTTTACTCCAGCTGGGAGACAAATTACTATTTTACTCACCCATTACAAGGAATAAAAAGCGTATAAACATAGCAGGTTGGGAAGTAGTTATTTGTGGGTTGAGTGAGTAAAGTACAAAATTGTCTCACGAGTGAAAATGTTGGCACCCGAGCTTGCGAGGACAAAATACACACAACATTTTCCCCCCACCAGCAATAATAAAAATACAATCGATATCAATTACACTAACCCAGTATTAACAAACAGTATCCATTTTGTTTCGATCTGCAATTAGCGTCTGCATGTGAGTAGTTACAACCAATCATGCACCAGCGATCAGCTGATTGTTGCAACACTCTTGTAAGTTTAATTATCAGCTGATTGTGGTCGTCAGTGTTGTTATGTGACTATTTCGACCTCTTACCCGGATGAATAAATAAATACACAATATAAAAACTAAACAATATAAACTATTTTAATGTCATGAAATACACATTGAAATAACTAATAATGAAACGGTTATTTTGTAATAAATTATGAAATACTAATACCAATAATCTTAACTTTTTAAAATAAATACTGTTTATCTGGAGCATTTCGCAAGAACTGTTTTACTTCGTCTAAAGTGAAGGTCTTAGCTTTTTTTGGTTCATACCCAACATTTATACGCTTCAAAAAGCAATTATTTTCGTAAAACTACCGATGTCTATGTTAATTTTGACATGAATTGTAGCCTTTAACATAGAAAAGACTGTCTATAAGTAAGCTGGATTACATACCTTTAAGTAACTCCGATAAGTCCAAGTCCACAAGTATTACATTTTCAGAGATATTTTTACATTTTTATCTTACACCATTCCATAAATACATTATAGCGTTCCTCATACTTCTCCTTTGTCTATTCCGGTAATAAATTAGCTGTAACATTTTTAGCTTCATCAGAAATATCTGTTCGGGTTAACGAATATTCAAAATCAGAATCCATCGTTTCAGTAATAACGATTGTACCTAATCTCAATTTGTTACAAGCTGAGCGCTATCTTCCGTTTCCGCTGTAAGCCAATGCCTCTAATCAGCTGTTAGCGCCTGCATTTGTTGAGCAGCAACAAATTTGCACGTGTCTGTGGAAATTTGAGGGCGCTCTAATTTTTCAATTATTGATTTAAATGTTATTCTTATGGGTTTACTTTGTCTCCCAGGGGAGACAAAGTAATCACTTTAATCCCGCTTACACATAACAAGGAGTAAAAAGCGCCTAAACATAGCAGGTGGGGGGAAACGTATATTACACCAAACACCAAACTTCACTCTTGAAATCAGCAATAATGAGGAGCAGATTTTTTTAACCCAATGTACACTCTTCCAATGGTACTATGTGCAATCCATGAAAGGTATCTGGAGCTTGCAGAGTTTAAGCTACATAAAAACAATTAGAAAATAGCTGAACCATCGGAAGGGACATCTGGACAGTGTAGAGACGGGTACACGGTATTGCACTATCAGCGAACAAACAGACGTCAGAAGGCAGTATCGAGTTGCTGATACAGAAATTAGTTGCTGCATTGTTATCTACATCAAGAATACAAGTTCAATTTCTGAACTTTATTAGCAGTACTCATTTAAGGTCAGATAAACTTGAACATATTGTAAGTTATTATATTATAACGGTATAATATTAAATCAATAAGGGTAGAATTTTTATTTATAAACCATACGTGATGGGGTTTAATTGAAAGTAATATATGTTACCACGTTACTAGCCTGCAATAGAATTGTAATATTATTGAAATTTCAGTGTGTTTCAAGTTAATCATTCCGATAACAACACATCTGTTTTTGACACAATTAACTTACTGATACGTTCTGAATCGCTAACGTCTGTTTGTGAGCAATACAATTTAAATGACATCCTTTTCTCTGAGTGAATTATTTCAGTCCGTGGTTCTGAAAATTAATAAGTGAATATCAGAACAACTTTGGTTATTGCCTATATAATAATTTGTTGATTTCTGCCCAACCATTTTTCAATGAAAAATTATTATTGTATTATATTGTATTGTTGGACGCTTGCAATGTAATGTATTTTGTCTCTTGCAGTAAAATAGTAGTTTATGCAACGATTGTATAATGCATGCCTTTAAGCCACGAGTGAGATGTAAGTTAGAACACGAGCGAAGCGAGTGTTCTAAATATCTCACGAGTGGCTTAAAGACATAATACAATCGTTGCATACACTATTTTATCTACGACCAACAATATACGACAAAATTTCCCCCGAAGTTAAACAAAACTCATGACTTACTAATGATAGAATAAGTCAACTAAAATTTGAGGTTAGCCAAATAAGCAGACTGAACCATGAGTCGTTGTGGAACAATCAGCTGATGGGATAAGTAAACTCAAACATGAATCGTAATGCAACAATCAGCTGATGTGCGAATTTCTAATTGTTATTATGACACTACTTCCGTCAAATGCCGAGCTCTCATTGGTCTAGAACCAATACTCTAAAGTGACTCCAGTACTCTAAAGTCGTCATTAGAGTACTGCTTGGTTTTTGGTGTTTTAATGTATATCATTATAATGTTTATTGTAATACCATAATTGGTGCTTATTGCAATGGTCGTAGATAAATGTTATTATTAGCATCATTACTCGTTACGTTTTTGCATTATAAATATAATGACATCTATTGTTTTCTAATAGATTTCTAAAATTGATTTAAAGAAGGTCATTGTTAATACAATCTACATATTATAATAGTGACATGTACGTATTAAGAGTGGCATAAAAGTAAAAAGCATAAAATGAGTTTTTATATGTATTACTATAAAAAAATGCTATATAATGATGTAATAGTTATTTGTGTGTTGAGTGAGTAAAGTACAACATTGTCTCACGAGTGAAAATGTTGGCGCCCGAGCTTGCGAGGGCGACGATTTTTACGAGGTAGACAATGTACTTTACTCTCGAAATACACACAACATTTTTCCCCCACCAGCAATAATAAATACACAATCGATATCAATTACATTAACTCAGTATTTACAAACAATATCCATTTTGTTTCGATCTGCAGTTAGAGTTTGAATGTGAGTAGCTACAACCAATCATGCACCAGCGATCAGCTGATTGTTGCAACAATCTTACAGGTTCAATTATCAGCTGATTGTTGTCGTCAATGTGACTAGTACAACCTCTTACCCGGATGAATAAATAAATACACAAAATGAAAACAATAAACTATTTTACTGTCATGAAACAAACATTGAAATAAAAAATAATTGAACGGTTATTTTGTAATAAATTATGAAATACTAATACCGATAATCATAATACTTTTTTAAATAAATACTGTTTAACCTTAGTCAGTAACAAGGCTACAAGATCGCGCCACTATCATCACGATCATCACACTCATCCTTCACTCATATTCAGGGAAACGTCCTCCATGAGATACCTGTCTTATTAAAGTGATTAAGTGATTAAGCATTTTGCAAGAACTGTTTTACTTCGTCTAAAGTGAATGTTTTAGCTTTCATTGGTTCATAGCCAATATTTATACGTTTCAAAAAAGCAATTACTTTTGTAAAATCACTGATGTCTATGTTAGTTTTGACATGAATTGTAGCTTTTAACATGGAAAAGACTGTCCATAAAGAAAGCTGGGTTACATACCTTTTAGTAAGTCCGATAAGTTTAAGACCACAAGTATTACATTTTCAGAGATATTTTTACTTTTTTTAACTCACTCCATTCCATAAATACATTATATCGTTCCTCATACTTCTCCCTTGTCTATTCCGGTCATAAATTAGCTGTAACATTCTTAGCTTCATCAGAAATATCTGTTCGGGTTAACGAAATTCACAATCAGAATCCATCGTGTTTCAGTAATGACGACTGTACCTAACCTCAATTTGTTAGAAGCTAAGCGCTATCTTCCGTTTCCGCTGTAAGCCAATGCCTCTAATCAGCTGTTAGCACCTGCATTTGTTGAGCAGCAACATATTTGCATTTGTGCGTGGAAATTTGAAGGCGCTCTAATTTTTGAATTATTGATTTCAATGTTATTCTTATGGGTTTACTTTGTCTCCCGCCGTACTCACTTTACTCCCGCTGAATGACAAATTATTATTTTACTCACGCATAACAAGGAGTAAAATGCGCCTAAACATAGCAGGTGGGGGAAATGTATATTTTGTTGATCGGATGCTTCTGAATTTTCAAGCTTTTATTAGATTTCAATTGATATTTTTTGATATTTTCATGTTTGCTAGTTTTGACATAATATTATGTACGCCTAAAGTTTTCGAATATCTCATTAAAATCGTTTTTTGTGCATCTAGGGAATAAAGTGCAACTTTTTCTCCCTGAGGGAACCTGTAATCGCCCGATGGCGTAGCCGAGGTTATAACAATTATAAGGTATTTAGAATATATATACAACCATTTTATCCACAGTGTTATTTTTAACCCTTTTTTTATACAGCCTATGAATTAAATAAAACCTCCCAAAAGTTTTAGTTAAAAAAGAGTTATGTTTATAAAACGTTCGGTATATCGGCAACAACAAACTCTAGATAATGTAGTCATATCCAGTGTTGCTAAATTCATTTAAAAAAAATACCTGGCTATTAAATGCATACGGTTTTGTCTTCTTAAGTTGTAACTCTGAAGTTATTAGATTAAGTTTGAGTACGAAAATGAAAATCAACAGCATTGACATATTTTCTCACTGTCCATAGCGGCGTTGCCGGAATTTTTTACCCGTATATTTCTTATATGATTACTTTTAGTCCCGCGGAAGAAAATATAAGTAAGTCTAAGTCCCATCGGGTAAAAACGTGTACTTAGTATTCTACTCTGGAGACTGAAAAACGGCTTTAGATAGCAGGTGGAGGACAAATATTAAGGGTGCTGCTGACTTTTAGCATTTAAGGTAGGTATTTGAATTTGTATAATTTTCCAAATCTTGGTTTAATTGTAATGAATGAAAAATGTTATTGATTTAGATCATCTTTCATTATTTATTACTCAAGCCTATCTTCCTTAAAGCGTTTTAGTGTATAAGTTGCAAAATTAATCGGAGATGAATAAATTAATGACTCCAGTGATTCATCCTGACAGGGCTTTTTATAATGTTACATAAATTAGTGAAATTGTAAAACTCATCCTGAAGAATAACAAGAATAAAAAACCATGAAACATTGATCCTTCTTAGAACATAGTAATCAATAATACAAAATGATCCAATAGGAGTGGCGCAAAAGTAAAGCGAAGGCGGTACTAATCGTGTTGCCCAAATGGATTACTGACTGCAGGAATGGAATTTAGTTGTTATTTAACTTCCCCAGGCAATTATTGCGTAGTTTTTTGGAAAATAAATAAGATCTTTGTTTTCAGTATAAAATTGTGCTAATAACAAAAGCTCAAGCAGGAATTAACACACAAAATTGATTATAACACATTACTTTATTGTTCTTAAAGTACTCGTTAAAATTGTGACTCTGATAGGTAGTTGAGCATCGAAGAGCAAATCGAACTACTTGCGAATACAACTTCAAAACAAGCTCTTTCAAAAGCTGCAATCGTTAATCGATTTGATATTTGCTATTATAAATGCCACCTCTTACTTTTCTCATACAAACTCATATCTCAGAAACAGAGACAGTTTGTTGAAAGTAAAGTTTTATTGTATGTAGTATAGTAAAACCTAAAATTATTAAAAACTTAAACCTGAAACCTAAACTAAAAATTAAGACTAAAACCTAACCAGAAAGAGATGTGAAATTGGTTCGTTATATATCCATACATAAAATTATCCAAATGCCAATATAGTTAAGTACTGGAGACAGTAGAGGTGTCGGAGCAGAGCTGCGATGAGGAAGAGTCGCAAGTGTTGGCCCGGAGAGGCGAGGCGTCAACGCGCCCTTGTCTCATGGCTCATTAGTCCCCGCCCTTGGCCTCCAACTGCCACTTTACTGGTCGTGGTTATAAGATTATTCTTTAGTGCAGGTTTGAAGAACACTCTTAAAATAATTATTTACATTAAATTGTTACAAGATGTGTGCATTGCGAGAATAAACAGAAAGAGTGGTTATCTAGTTTAGTAGGGGTCTAGGATTTTTAAAAACCCCTTAACGTCTAAATGCAGCTGAAGTTTTTCAACGTATGAATAATTTATGAGCTACATTTTACTGTCTTAATGAAGTCATAAATATTCCAATGAATAATTAATTGTTGTTTTCAACACGAATAAATAAATTCGAATTCAGAGGTCCAACATCAAATTAGATACAGTGTGTAAATTAAGTATGGAAACAAATCTGTATTGTTTTCAATCGAAGGAGATAGAGATAGGAAGGGATAGGAAATTTTGAGATGAACACACGAGGTTAACTATGGATACCTAAATTTACCTATTAACTATTAGGTATCCATAGTTAATTTCGTGTGTTCATCTCAAAATGTAAAATGTCTGACATTTGTGTTATGGTTGAGGTATCGACCTCGGTTTTGCGCCATTTTATTTATTTTGATGAACCCTTTAAAATGAGGGGTCACTCAATGCGGGTTGCTATTTGAAAAAATTAAGTTACCCTTTACCCCCCGCCCTGTGAGGGGGATAAAAAAAATTTTCGATGTCAAAAACTCCAGAACCTAGGTTAACAACCAACGCCACAAACAAAATATCTCTATCTCCTTCGGTTGAAAAAATACAGATTTGTTTCCATACTTAATTTACACAATGTATATTTGCAAACGTTTTGAACGGTAAAAAGTAGTTCATCAGTCTAATCTAATCCAAATCTAAAATTTATGATACGCTATAAAAAAGTATAATTAAATTTATCGTAAGAACCTTTTTTATGTTGAGTTAAGGAGTTAAATCTGTGTTTTACAGGTTGAATTAAATTATTGCCCCACTAAAAAAAATAAAGCTGTTTATTCTGTCGATA
Organism: Flexamia atlantica; assembly: GCA_035578135.1. Taxonomy (NCBI): domain Eukaryota; kingdom Metazoa; phylum Arthropoda; class Insecta; order Hemiptera; family Cicadellidae; genus Flexamia; species Flexamia atlantica. The sequence goes on along the minus strand of JAQJVK010000002.1, from coordinate 36,470,491 downwards.
AATTTGAATGTATAAAATCACATTATTCGATCCTACTGAAAACTATGTTAGCTGAAAATATAATGTTGTGTCAGGTGGTAGATATGATTGTTACGCCAAGAAAAGTCAGTTATATAAGCTAATTGACAAGGTAAGGGCCGTTTTAAACAGTCAACATTTAGAAGTCAGTATTACAACAGGATTATAGATTTTAAAATACAGTGTCGTTGGGATGGTAATCATTATATAGTTTTATCATGACTATGTATTAATTATGATTATAATTATCGGAGTTATGGATTGGATAGTAAAAAAGGCCTTTGCCCTTATTACTCTTAAAGTTCTTTATAACTATTCAAGATTTTAAGATTATCCCAAACAGGCGTTGACGAAAAAAAAGTTTTTTTACTTAGTCTGCAACCTCTGTGTACTGTTGATCAACGAGAAAATATTAAAATTCTTAAGTTAAAACGTTTTCAAAAAATACCTTTAGATGCTTTACGGTTATTAAGTTAAAAATAATCCATATAATAATTTAAATTCGCTGTCAGACAATAGTTAATTATTATAACAGATTTAAATCATATTTGTAAATAATATAACTTTATAGCTGGTGGGCTATGAAATACAGATTATTTATGAATAATAAACAACGTAATTTTTTTTACAACGTCATGTATCTCAACTTGTTTTGTGGTTGTAAGTCTTGTCAAAACTTGAGCCGTAAACCATTTTCCTCTGACAACCTTTAGTAATTTCCGCCAAAATCTCAAAAGGGCCAAACTTTGAAGATTATATTTTCTCTCTCTCAAAAGCAAGAATAAGCTTCATAAGCGACACCCTCAACTCAGTTCAGTTCATGTCTTTGTAGCTGTACGGTAAACAAGACAGGCAGGAAAGGCAATTGGTACAATTTTTTTTTATAAAATAGACATCTAAAATACTTTGGCAACTAAAAATAAAAAATCCCCAATGAGTATCTTAGCCTTGTACGTAACATGAATTTTTGAGGAACCAAAAGACAAAACAATTAAATTATTCGATTTGCCGTTTCATCGATAAATATTGGCAATTCATAACGTGTAAGTCAAATTATAATAATACCCAAACATATGGTAAAATTTTAATAAAATATACTATATACTAAATATTATACTATAACAAGAGTGTTGTTGTAGTATTTATAAATTAATATATGATGTTAAAAATATTATTGTTATTAATTAGCGCTTAACATTGAGAAACACATCAATATTTAAGTAATTTTATTTTGTGAGGTCTTTCACGAGCTATGACTCGTCATCAGACACAACAGACACATCACAAACTTTTATGAATCTTAGTTTGTGATGTGTTTGATGATGCCAGCATAGCTGGTGAAAGGTCTCACAAAAAAATATTAAAAATATTGGTGTGATTCTCAATACAAAATTAATTAATATCCAATATTAACAGTTCATCAACAAGAATAAATTAGCATATTTAAATAATCCATTTTTCCACTTATATTTAGATTAGTACTGAATCACAATTATGTGTAGAAAAAGTCATATGTATTAGTTGTTTTCTATTTCTGTTTCAAAGGTGTTCAAGCAATGCTCTTTTTAAATCATACAATGTAAAATAAATATCCTACCTTTTCGGGCATTGATTGTAAAAAAATAGAACAGATACTACGCCGTGCCGCCGTACTGATGAGATTTTAATTGACTTCTCTGCTGGGAAAGGTTTCATCACGCTTTACTAAATTAATTTTCAAGTAAAATTATCGATTCATGAATAATTTGTTTGTTTTACTTTCAATGCATTAAGTTGTATCCTTAATTCGTTGTTTTCATTCCGCTCTATTTTCGTTAACTATGAACATTCCAATGGTTGATATTAAATTGAAATACTTTATTAAAATTTTTTTGTTTTGTCGTTTTTATTTTCCAATTTTAATTTCTTTGTTTAAAGATCCTTCGTGGAAAATATTATATTTTTAGTTTTTTTCTCAACTAGGATTGTAGTGATTTGAAAAATTTTTGTGTAAATTATTACAAATTTTAGTAATTAATTGACTGCAATATTTCGCGCATGACTGTTGATTCTATGTACGAATCGTCATTAAATATGCATGCCTTCAGACGGTAGTAGAAGTATTTCGGTATTCACATAATATATACCGTCCAGTTTCAAGTCAAATTGAACTAGGAAATGGAGCATGATTAATTTATCGGTAAGAAGGCCATTGAAACCATAATAAATGCGCTTCATTGAATATCAAGAAAGACTTGAAAAATTAGAACCGTTTTAAATATTTACGTTATACGTTAGATTATACAGCAAGAGAAAAACATAACAATTTAAAGTGATAGAAAATTATATAATTTTCTTTGATATTTACGGGCTAAACTTTAGTATCCGTTTCAACCGTTAAAATCGATGTTTAAAATCGATGTATACATATATCGATATATACATAATAACTCGATATAAATATATATATATATATATATATATATATATAAATGATAGATATAAATATAAATATATCGATATTGTCATCGATATATATATATATATCTATATATATATATATCTATATATCTATATGTCATCGATAGATATATCTATCGATATTTTTATCGATAGATATGAATATATCGATATATGCATAATATATCGATATATCGATGTATAAATAATCGATAACGATATATCTAATCAAATTCATTGAAAAACTTATTTAATCTCAATTTGTTACTTACGTAATCTCCTTTAGGTATCAAAATAAATATCTTCTAGCTATGCCGTACAAGTTTCGAAGGCATTACCCTTCATCTTCAGCGGCAGTACACACAATTTACATCAAAAAGGGTAATGCCTTCGAAACATGTACGGCATAGTTAGAAGATATTTTGATACCTAAAGGAGATTACGTAAGTTAGTAACAAATTGAGATTAAATAAAAAGGTATCAAGGCTGTTAGAATTATGAAAACTTATGTTTCATTGTTTTTGTAAATGTATTGTAAGTGACAGTAATGATGGATCCTACGGTATATTGGTTTATTTGGCGGTGATGTAACCAACGTGGATGTAAAACGGCAAAATCACTAATGAAAGGGACATGGTGCGAAAGTTTCAAGATGGCATTGAGTAAAACTAATAATTTATATGTGGAGCCATAAGCATACTCAAATGCAGGTAGTCTAAGAATTTGTAAAGCACGACACTGACAATGAATCAAATGTAAGGCGGCGAACGATGTGAAATAGGTTTTAAGTTGGACATGTTTGTTAAAAGCAAACATATATATATAGTTGGGTTATGATATGTTGATAACGTTAGAATATAACTTAATGAGTTTTATTCACTAGTTTGATTGTTCAGGTATGATGATGTTAGTTAAAAGTATAGTTGGGCTATGATACGTTGCTAACGTTTACATATAACTGTAACGGGAATAGCAAGATAGGAAAGAATAAAGGTAGGCTGTCGAATTCAAACCTAAGATAATCATGCTGATAAATCAATACTTGACAATAACGTTTCTAATCCTATATCGAACCGTCATCGTGATTAACGTAATCACGATGGTAAATATCGAAAAATAAAATTTTTAAACACCGATTTAAACTGTGGAGACGGATTCTGAGGATTTTACGTATACAAAATAAGTATTTAGTAAACAATCACAAAGTTAATAAAGCCAATAATTTTGAGTAAGGTGCGTGTGGTTCAGTTAGGAGAGAGCCAAATCTAGTAAGGTAAGTTTTGACCCTTGAGTTATTAGTCTGACTATCTGCACTGTCAGACAGTTAAGTCCCTTACGTACCCACATTAGTTGTAACGCAACCCTTCATTAATCCCTTGACCAATTTAGACATGGTCCAAGGACAGGTCATGTATATAATCAGTCCGAATTTATATCCATAGAGAACATTCTTTCTACAGCGCAGTTTCATATGCAAAAAGGAAACTACATGTTTGACATACAAAATGTAATACTATAAACAGTTATGATAAAAATTGTAATTCAATCGTAAAGAAGTTGTTAAAAATAAGAAACAAATAGTTAAGATAATGACAGATTGATTGAGCTCTAAATTGAATCAGATAACAATAAATGTTTATGTTTCCCTGACCTTTAGTGATTTTATTTCACAACATTTAGTAATTATTTTATAGATTTTTGACTGTTTCTAATATGACGTCTTCCTAGTAAGTATAGTGTCAAGATGGAAATAAAGTCCTTGTTTCTTTATTTGCGTTAATATTAGGTTAACCTGATTCTTAATATAATGTTGTTGTAAACACTGATACCCTTCCCCTAACTATATTCTGAGCTATCTATCTTTTCTGTATTTTATCTATTTTATCGATCTTATCTACTTTTTACTTTTATCTATATTATCCATTTATCATTCATAATATACTGTGTCATAAAATATGGCTAAACTTTAGAATCCATCTCCACCATTAAATTCGATGTTTAAATCAATTTGTTCTTATTTCATATATCAAAATTATAATTTATCGACATTTTTTAATGAATATATGTTTTATTCTCGTTATTAACGTACAACTTATTGTAAATAAACAATGTAGGTTATAATTTTTAAAACGCCGATTCCAGTAATTATTAATATGCTATTAAAAGTAGGGAAACCTTTTAGTTGTAAAATCAATGGAGAAACTGATAACTATAAAGAATATTCAAGGAATGGAAAAATTTGGTTTACTAACTGATTTGGTTTCATATTAGACATTGCGTTGAATCTAGGAGTGAAAAGTGACAGTAGTGATGGACCACCATGGATGCAAACCGGCAAAATCACTGAGAAAAGGTACATGGTTCGAAAATTCTAAAATGGCATCAGAAGCTAACTTATACTCAACTACAAGTTGAGCACGTCATGTTAGTTATAATATAGTTGGGTTATTATATGTTGATAACTTCAAAATATTCCTTAAGTTTATTAAAATAATGTGACTGGTAAGTTTCAACCACGTTAGTTAAATTTGTAGTTTGGTTATTAACTGCTGATTAGTGATGTCTTGGTTACGATATCGAAACATTATCGTGATTACATGATCGCGATTGAAAACATCGAAAAATATCGCCTTTGAAAATCTCTCTTAACGATGGAGCCAGATTCTAAAGTTTCGCCTAAAATATATACTTGAATATTAAAACTAACTGTAGTGCTCGTTTCCAATGTAATAGAAACCAAAAATACATTGTGTGATTCTTAAAATCTACCTACCTAAAATAATGGTACATTTGTAAAAACATGTTCAAGGCATGTTTAATGTTAAAGTGTTTTAGCTTATTCGTTGCAAATCGCAAATCAATCACTTTTATTTTAATTAATGGAAAATATTTTTATGTAGTAGTATGCTTGAATTTTGATCACCTTAACCTTGTGTAGTACTTGTAGTTCGCAACATACGTTTGACTCCGTGTTTCCACAGTGGGCGGCGTGTTACAATCGACTCCCTGCTGTTCGGTTGTTAGGGGCTGTCACTGTAACAACAGTTCGGTTCGGTATTAACGAAAAAAGTAAATGCCATGGTACATAAATACAATTAAGTAAAGGGAATAAAAATGTAAATATCATGGTACATAAATACAATTAAGTATAAGGAAGATTTTTTGTGTGCTATCTACGCTATATTACACCAATTAAACTTAAGTAAAAAACGTATTAATTGTTTTGCATTCTATACTTTATTGAATAGTGGCCAAAACATCGATTGCACGAAGTTATCAAAAATAAATCTCTAAATTAATTCACTTTGGCTCTAAAAAATAACCCTAACATTAAATTTTTATCCCCAAAAAAGATCTCGACATAAATCCATCCATAGCAGAGAGAATAATAAATTATAATTAATTACTCGCTCTTCTCCTTTTTAGAATGTATATTTTGAATGTCATGGTTTCATTTATTTCAAATTTACATTTTGCCCTTGTTTCTAACATAGAGTATTAAAAACACTCTGAGTAGGCATTAAATATTTTCTAAAAATCTAAGTACTGTTACTGAACTCGAAACTGCGATAAATGGATTAACCGTGATAAAAACACGTGACCATTCTTTATTTAATGCAAAAATACCAAAACGTTTTAAGTTATCTTTAACAAAATTTATATAATTTGTTAAATATAATTATGCCTAATTAATCTATATATACAGGGTGTCCAACTTAACTGTGCCACCATTGGAATTTCAGAAACTATTGAATTTAGAGAAAACTTTAAGTGGGGAACTTGTGGTATTTAAATTTGCGGTATCTACATCAGTTATATATCTTATGATTTTAGTCTTTTATGTCAAATTGACCGATAGGTTTTAGGGCTTAGCGCGGTGCAACGAAAGTTCTGAGTTCAAACCCTGAGGTGGATACTTTTGTGTTCAAACTATTAGGAACCCAATTTTATAGGCTAAATAATAGATTAATGATGAAACTTCAATATACCTAAGGCTAAACTGAAAAATTAAAATGTGTTAGCACATGGTAGCCAATTCATAATTTTTTCGAGATGCAATATTAAGTTTGTATTTAAGCGCTTAAAAACATATAGTTCAGATAAATTATCAGTCTATCTGGAAATGTTTGAAAGTTTCACATTAATTGAACCAAACATTTGTTATCCTTTCAGCGAGCGAAGCCGCGGAGTAGTGTGATAGAGTTATATGCACTAGTAAATGCATATAACCCTATCACACTTTTTCATAGTAGCTAGCTGAGATTTAGAACTAACTGAGACTAATAAATGAGATTTCATGAAATTATAGGTCAGATTTAAAAGGTAAACTGTTTCCAAGAAACACTTATATTATTTGCCATGCAGGTTTTAATGTCGGCAATGCAGTGTAAAGAACAATACAGTGCTGCTTTACAGCCGCAGTGAGCATCGTCGAAACAACCATCTTAGTGTTGTATTGAGAGGTCAATATTTTATCTCTAGGACAATACCACCTAAAGTACTGGAAAAATTTACAAACATGTTTAGTATTAATGTATTAAAATGTTTAAGCTTATATACTGCAAATTTCTAATTAATCAAATTAATGGAAAAATATTGTTGTGTAGTAGCGTACTCAAGCTTGTACTACTTTACCGTAATCTAATGTAAATGGAATAGCATGTTTTTAAATTTAATGTGCAGTATAGTTAATTTTGTTATAGCTGCTCGAATAACTGTCACGGATGTAGTTTTAATGAATACATACTCAAAAGCAAGAAAGAAGTAAGTATTTCATGTGCTGAAGTGTACCTGCAGAAACCATTAAACTTATTATTAATGGAACACACTTTTTATCCTCCATCTAAATGAAGAAGAAGGCGCTTCCTGTGAAACTTACTTCTTACTTACTTCTTTGAAGTCCTCATTGAAACTTTGTCTGTAACAGCTTCCAAAATCAAAACAAGTCCTATTCAAACATTAAAAAACATACTCTTTATATTGCTGTTACTGTCAGCCAATTCGATCAATGCGCTTATAAATCGCACCTCTTTAATTTTTCGACCATTAAAATTTTTTTTTTTACTTGAGCTGCTGAATTAAATGTTGACTTTTACGTTCGTCATGCAGCTTCTAAAGTAGTGTCAAGTTATTGGCGTTTTTCAACAGAAGGCCTGTGCCATAATTCCTCGGTAATTTATCAGAATGTACTTCTTGCCATGCTTCAATGTATCTTCGAACTGTACAGTGCTGCTAAGCGATTTGCTGTGGATCCATTGGAACCGTTCGTACAGTTAACTGTCGTCGAACGTTGTTTTGAGCCTAGGTTTATTTTTAATGTTTTGGCAAATGATGTAAATTAAATTAAATGGTGAAATAAGGGTTTTAACAGAATTTGAGTTATTTCTCATTCTGCTGCATCCCCAACTGTCTAGTACTGCCAGACGTTTCCTAACCATACTTTTTCAATATGAGAGGGGTTTTTGTAATCTGAGGTCGTCCTACCAATCTGCATTGATTGTAATAATTTGTAATACTACAGCAAGGGTTCAGTATGAAGTCCTGCAGATAGGTGAGCTATTAAATAAACACCAATGATACAAAGTTTGAAAATATTTTCAAAATATTACTCTTTTCATTGCTGTAATCATCAGCCAATTCAGTGAATGCGATCATAAACCCCACCTCTTAAATTGTTTTAAACAATTCATTATATTAAAATCGATATTTTTTGCCACTAAGCTGCGTCTTAACCAAATTAATCGTTTAAGTAGCTTTTAACAAACCCCCTTCGTCAAGTAGCTTTTAAGTTTTAACAAACGTTACGAACTGGCCGTACTATTTATAAATTGTATCGATATACTTAATTTATTTAATCATCGGTATTTTATCAGAGGTCGGAGGAATTTTTTGTTCTGCAGCATTGTATTTCCCCCCTATTTAGTGCTGCTAAGCGACCTGCTGCGGAACGAATTGAAACTATTTGTACAGTTGATAGTCGGAGAACGATGTATTGAGCTCAGAGGTTTTTCCAACGTTTTGATTATTTATTAACAGTTGGTCAATAATTTCATTATTTATAGTTATCAAATACGCTAGGGGTTTTGTGTGAACTGAAATCGTCCTATGAGTTCTTAAACTATTGTAATAATTTAGAGGTGATTTTATCCTTTTTCTATTTCTGGAATTCATTGTTATTGGAATTTTATCGTAGGCTTTCTAACGTCATATAGTAAGAAAACAAATGTCAGTTATAAAAGTTTTTATTATTTAACTGAAATTGATAATCCATTGAAAAGTTACATTAATTAAAAGCTACATAAAATCAAATATCATATATATGATATTGTCTGTAGCTGTATATGATATTTTTCTAATTCATCGTTAACTTGTTATATACTTGTGTATCTAAAACCGTACATTTATAATATGTCTAGTTTTTAGCATATATTCTAAGTAAACACTCAAACTGTATTTAAAAAACATATTACCTTCATAAATTAATATAAATATAATGTCAAATATATTTCGTATCTTAAAGAGTGAATATTATAATACGTTCCATAACTAAAGCAGTTTGTAAAAGGTTTGGTCGTTATTAATAGAGAGATGGTCTTGATAAATGATTCAATGTTCATCAAGTTGACGTCTGAATGCAGGTTCAATTAAAATGAATAACTGTTCTCTTGTTATTGATTTGTTTTAGAACTTGATGATGAAAGCAATCAAGCTGCATAGAACGTAATTGATAATAAAGCAAAATTATTAGCTTTTAGCAATCAAACTTTTTTGTTTTAGTGGTGATAAGTCCAGTTTTACTTTAACGGCCACATGATTATTGTCTAATCTCCTTTTTGTAGGATTGATAAATTCATTAGCAGATATAAGTCACATCTATTTTGTGGGTCTTTAGTTTTAGGCATAAAATTAAACATTATAATGATAAAATAACTATCAAGGAATTGCTGAATCAAATGTGTAGACTCAGCGTCATAAACAATCCTGTTATTTTTAATTCAGTGTAAAGCTGCTTCGACCTTTGTCCTGGGAACATCAGCAGCACAGTCTTAAGGTTAAATTATTAAAATCTTAGGTGAACTATGAGTTTTAGTCTAAGTTCTAAGTTCTTGTCTAGGCCGTGCTGATAATGCCCCTAGGACAAGGGGGCGAAACAGCTGTACTCATGCACTGAATTAAAAATAACTGGATTTGTCAAGACGGTGAATCTACACATTTAAGTAGTACATTAGTTCGAGTGACATATAGTTGCTTTGACTTTCCCACCCGTTTCTACCCCTTCGTAACATAAGGAAGCTCTTCTCGTTGACAAATAAACACACTTTCAACTAATAATTATGACTTACCTATTTTGTCGAGTTTTCTTTAACTCTGAAAACCATTTGGTTACTCATTATCCTCTTCATAATTTGTGTAACTAACTGAATAAGATAAATGGTTTAAAAGACTAATAAAAGATCAACACACTGCAACATATAAAAAAAACGAAACCTTTTCTGTGAAACCTTTTGGGTGAATAGTGGAATGATTTTCTTTTGGGTATTAAAAATGGAAATCAATACATCCAGATTATTGGGAAGAAAAATGATTTCATGATAATATCTTTTTGTCGTATCTACTGTGAACGGAATTCTTACGAAAGCATATTCAAGCCTGAAGACAAGAGGGTTGTATTGGATAAACTCAATATAAAAACAGTTCTGATAACCCTCAGAGACAGCATTAACCAACAGCAGAACAGGAAACCTTCTTCCGTTTCCGGATCTCCATTTATATAGAAATTTCCAGACCTCATCGTAAAAACCTTCAGGCGATAAATTGAAATATCACAAAGAAATAACTACGCCACTTTACGAGTCCTCTAAAGGTCTTGTACTGAGGTTTTGTGTCGCGATAAAACATCATATCATTTCAAAAATGTAACAAAAAAAGTTATAATTAAAATACACATACATACTTTAAATATCAGACTAGAGTTATACTCCATTTTCTACATTTTAAGTAACAAAGTTAAGTGTGGTTATATTTCATGAGATTTTATTACAATACTTATTCAAAGGGAATTTATAATTTTTCTGATGAACTTCGTTATAGTCCAAAAGCTAAATACCCTGTTGCAGCAGACTTGCATACTCAGCGAATTTCAAATGCTTGAATAAATTATTTAGACGGAGTCTTAAATCAAGTACAAGTAAATCGACCTAAAATCTTAAATAGAGCACTCATTTTCTCCATAACAATAGCGTGGGAGATGAGTATGCAGGTTCGCTGTCACTGAAATGTTAAATTGCGAGATATCTGTAACAGTCCAGTATATGTCAACCAAGTTGTATTTAGATATATTAGGAAATAAGCGACGTATAGAATTTTATTTATTTCTAATTGAGACATCGAACAGTGTTTACCACGAGCGATGTCTTGGTAACCAGTAGCCATAGAGCAATAATTCAAATTTAAATTAAAATACTTTTATAAAAAAAAAGTTCACAATTACATTACACATTATACATTATAAATAAAATAACTGTCTTATACAGTAAACAATAAAAGTTATATGGGAAATAGGACCTAAAAAATAGTTGGCAAACCTGTGCGTAGGCACGAGCCGTTATACTAAAAAAGTCTATATCTATAAAAAACTTGGCTGAAAAAAATGAAATTTTTTGATAAAATTAATTAAATGGAAATAAAATCAATAATGTTATAAAATTAATATATTCGTTAATAATATTAAGATAGATAAAAAAATCACTTAACTCAAAAATACTAAAACCATTTGTTTTTTTTTTCAAGCTGAATAATATAACAAACCCCAAATGTTGGATGGGTTTATCCTCCTCACCGCCGGGATTGGAAGGGGTTCCAATGGTGATTTTCGCTAAAAGGTGAACTTTTGTTATACAGGGTAGGGATTTCTATGTTCTTGAGCTAAACATAACGACTGCCACCCACAATATGTTTCGCCCCGGGCAGGACATGTACATTGTACAATAATTAGGATGTTTCTCTCTCCCACAGGACACATCCCTTGGATGATGGGGCTGGATTAAGTTCTGGGGCGATCATGGGCGAGTAAATAGAATAAAACCTCGTAAAAATCAAAGTTTTACCTGAAAATGGGGGACATACAAGTATTCCTCAGTTTTTTTTGTCGAAAGGGCTACAAAACACTAATCGGATGATGTTATTTAGTTAAATTAGGAAAAAATAACAGTGTAATGTTTTATAGTTAATATGTTTGTCAGTTACATCAAATTGTAATGTTTTTGGAAAGCCTTCCCACACAGTAAATAAATAAATATATATATCAACATTAGGACATGCATATTCCATGAATATTGAACCCATATTCCATTGCTTATCTTTGGTGAAAGCAGACAGTCACAAATCATAAATCTTTGAATAAATAGTATTCTATGGATGTTGAACTAAAATATTGAATTGTTTGTTTAAGGTAAAAGCAGACAGTAAAAAAACACAAACATAATATACGATAGATACTTATTCACTCGCAATTGAATTTAAGATAAATTAATTAAAACAATGTATGGAATATATAAATACTTAGAAGAGGCTAAATGCATCGGCGTTGCCCTCGTGGGCGAGCTACTGTACAAATTAACATTACTCCGCGTTGATAATGAACTAAATAACATACTTAGCGCGAAGTAGTTAATAACCAGTTTTTCTAAAATTATGGTATTAAATAGAATATAAAGTATTATTTTCCACTTTTAATATCCAAAAAAATATAACCTCATAGGCTGATAATAATGTAGTAAATATTCCTCCGCAGGGTCGGCGATCAGCGCATGTAAACGTTCATGGGGTTGCTAATTACGGCGGTATATTTAATTTAGAAAAAAATAGTTTTATTGCATCATGAAGAAAATTAAATTTAACACTAGTTTCATGGAGTTCATTTTTTGTTTTATTTTTTCATTCCTAGTTATTTTAGGTCAAATTATCAACTAAAAAAGCCCAATATTTAAACGCGGGCGCCAATTATTCTTGTATTTTTAAGATATCGGAAAAAATTGCTTATTGTGAGGTATTTACTTTTTTCATTTTGATACTGGCTTACTGTCGTACGTTGAAAAATAACGTTAGGATATGATTCCGCACGATGTTATAGCCAGTGAAAACCACAATAACACCCTTGTGTGCGGGAACGCAATCCGACTATATTTTCGATCAAAAATCAAAACGCTAAATTTTTTTCAAATTGAAGAGGAGAAAACATCCTACACAGTATTACCATTTCCTTACACGATTCCAAGGAAGTTGAACAGTATTCACACCTAAAGTTCAGCCGATAATTTTTTCGAGATTGTTAATTAGGTAAATTCGACTAAATGCAGAGGCCGATTGCTCTTACATCGCCCACAAAAATAGAATACCCCTTACTTGATTACCGTCCCCCAAGTGGCCTCCAGTAAATTCAATTTGACTGAAATATGTAATGTACACTGTAATATATTACAGTTTTACGTCAATAATAGAACGTAATTACATCAGCACAAAGAGCTAGATTGAGCTGCATTATGTTAATACATGGAAACTCTGATCGGCTTTTCGGATTACAAACCATCAGATTTGCTCGGACCGTGAGTGCGCGTTTTCATATTGTAATATCCCCTTTCTACTAAATGCAAAGCTTGCTTTGGCCTTGTGTTCTTTTATTGTATTGATAAATCCTTTTTTTCTAACCACCACGTATCTCAGGAAAAGATTGTATATATATTACTTCACATATTTTTCACGTTTCATTGTAAACATCGTTGCGGTTGGAATATTCATTGAATTTTATAACGCTTTACACGCCATACAATATCGTCTCATGTTGAAATATTCTTAATATCGTGCGAAAATATTATGCAGCTTTGTTTTAGGGATAAGATATAATTGAAAAATATTCAATTATATTAATTTTACATCAAGATTACTTTTCCTGTAATAATGTAACTGGCAAATTTACTATAATTACGTCATCAATATCTCTCGGTAACCAATGAACATAGGTCAAGATACCGGATGCACGATCTGTAATCTGCATTTAATTGCCTTAACCAAAATTTGTTTATTATTTTTTACTGAACATTTTAGCTTACCCCCGTTTGGGTTACATAGCAAACAATTTATAAAACATGCCTGTATGGTCCAAGCTTGTTTTCTAAATCGTTTACTATATAAGTAATCTCTGTTTTAAATGTACAAAACGTTGTTAGAAATCACGCCATCACTAAGTTATTATGGTATAACACTATTAAGATATTATGTTTGGGTCTTATCTTGCCACACAAAGATCATAGGTTCTTTCCTAAGGAGAAATCCACTAAAAAACTATGTATTATAAAAACGATTACTGGTGAAATATCGTAATTTTAAGTGAATTATGTACAAACTTTCTTAGTTCTTCGAAGACTTGCTTATTTCGTCGAAGAGAGAATGAAACAGATAACCTTATCTATTATGGGTTAAACTTACAGATTAAACTTGTGGGTTAATTTTATGGCCCAAGATTTACCCAACCATTTGTTAACATACTCGATGTGGTGGCTGAACCACATGTTTAAATAACCATGATCATTATTTCCATTTAGCTGTGAAGACGTTTCTCACGTAGTCGTCACATACTGAAACATGCCTAGGCCTACTTTATAAAAAGTCACATTTTAGGCCTACTCCGGAGTGTTTCCAGACAACAAACACGCACACCATTACTACATGCGCTATTAATAGATATGACTAACTAGTTGATTTACGGTCAAAATGATGATCCTGGACTTTTCAATGAGTTTAATGATTTATTGTGTAATAAAATAAACGTTTTTTATCATATCAATAGAAACATAATGGATTGACGTTTACAATCTGATATAGAACAGGGCTTTCTATTTTAGACTATCCTTTTTTAATTACAAATGTCTTGCCTTTGGTTAACATTCCTTAATTTGGTTAATGTGTTATTGTAAACAAATATTTTAAAATAGCTAGTAAAACTATAAGAATAATGAAGATTAGTCGAAATTGCATCGAAATAAAGAACAAATCAATGAATAATTAGTGTTATGGATGTCTAATTGGTCCAAGCCGACCAGAGTGCCAAGTTGGCAGAGGCAGATTCGAGTTACTTATCTGGCAAGATTACTTCTAGTTTAATTGTTCAGCCGACGTCTTCCTGTCGGGCCAGCGAATGCGCTGAGGTTCGCAGTACAACAGCAATCATTAATGTGCCCTATTCTCGGCTCATTTGTTGTGATTTATATGAAATTTGTATAGGCCTAAACATCTTTACATCATACCACACAGAAACATCTGTTTTCTGTGCATTACTCTTGGCTGGAAAGTTACTCTTTACTGATAACTGCACGGTAAATTTACCGGGGACTAGGAAACGGGAATCAATCAGCTGTCTGGAGCAAACTGACTTTAATGCATATTTTTTAGGTTACTTTAGAGGAGTATAGTGGTAGCGCTGGTGGTAGTAGCAAATGTTTGTGTATTGTAGGCTAGGTTTGAAAAATTGAGAAACTTGGTGGTTTATACAAAATACTACATATGATCAAATGGATTAAATATGTTTGTTCTGAGTAGTATAGTGTAAAGTATCGTGCGTCACACGCCCGGTAAGATTTACCGAACTCGCATGAAAATCCCGTACTCACCTCTGGCTCACACAGGAACTATCATGCTCTTCCGATTAGAACGTAATATACAATAACTTAGCAGGGGCGGACTGGCCATTTGGGCATTCGAGCAAAAGCCAGAAGGGCTGGCTTCTAAGGGTCGGAAAAGGGCCGCGATGAATAAAAAAAGGGCCTAAACCAAAATAAAAATCAGCCTCTTTTGTAGCTGAGCTGAGGCCGGCCCTTGTGGAACTACGTTGCCGATGGCCTATCAAATGAATTGTTCGATAAAAGTTACTGTGAAAGAGAGTCCGCAGCACCAGGCACCAGTGCCGGAATTACGGCCGCCGCGGCCCTCAGCCCAGATTACTGTGCGGCCACCTTGATGAGGACCCCATAACGGCCTCGTCAAAAGGTAGGCCTTTTTTTAGCTCAAAGTTTTGCAGCCTAATTATGGCCTCATAAACTAAGGGTGTATTTTTTTATACACTAAAAATACCTTATTTCCAACCATTGTGGCCCCTATCGGCGTACCACTCTAATCCCGGGCTTTGTGATATGTCATTTCTACACTATCTGCTTTTAGGCATTTATTGGTGTTCAGATAGCCTTAAAACACGATTTGGGTTTCACATTTTGCAAATTTTCGCGGGGATGGACCCCCCGACCCCCCTCCAACTGTAAAAACACCCCCAGCCCCCCCGGAAGGGTGCCCCCTTCTTTCTTGTCTGGGGTCGGTTGCTAGAAAGATGCCAGGGCCGTTTTTCCTTCCCAGTCCGCCCCTGCTCAGGCCTATATTATGACATACACAAACTGATTGCAGACGTCTGTTTGGGGCAGAGGTTGTCATCTGTACGAGTGATCATGTTTATTATTTGGATTACAGATGTTAAATTGTATCGTAATGTTTCTTTATCTACGACCATTGTAATAAGCACCAATTATGGTATTACAATAAACATTATAATGATATACATTAAAACACCAAAAACCAAGCAGTACTCTAATGACGACTTTAGAGTACTGGAGTCACTTTAGAGTACTGGTTCTAGACCAATGAGAGCTAGGCATTTGACGGAAGTAGTGTCATAATAACAATTACGCAATTCGCACATCAGCTGATTGTTGCATTACGATTCATGTTTGAGTTTACTTATCCCATCAGCTGATTGTTCCACAACGATTCATGGTTCAGTCTGCTTATTTGCCTAACCTCAAATTTTGGTTGACCTATTCCATCATTATTAAAAGTCATGAGTTTTGTTTAACTTCGGGGAAATTTTGTTGTATATTGTTGTTCGTAGATAAAATAGTGTATGCAACGATTGTATTATGCCTTTAAGCCACTCGTGAGATATTTAGAACACTCGCTTCGCTCGTGTTCTAACTTACATCTCACTCGTGGCTTAAAGACATTCATTATACAATCGTTGCATAAACTACTATATCACGTTTGAATAAAATATAGTAATTTTGATCGGAAGTTTAATTTACACCTGGGAATTTGACACCTGGTTAGGTTTTGATAATACGACCTTAAAAAAGTATAACCGAAGTCGGTTTCAAGTATAGCTAACGTTATAACCCATTTTTTATTTGATTGGCATTGAATTTTTTTGGCGAATGAAGTTTGCAAAAGCGTTTCCAACAATGCTCACTAATTATTCTAGATAATGCCCCTCTTCGTGTGGGACCGTGCTCTTATCTCGACATTTCGCTTTAGGCTCATTGATCCGGATGTAATTTAAGCGACATTTGTTCAAGTTATGATTTAATATAATCAGAGTTATCAAATCTACCGACGCTTTATAAATGTTATAAACGTACGTAAATATGAGCTTACACATTTAATTTTATCAACATAAAAAGATAAGGTTGAAGTTTTGTGCTACAAATTTTAAATGTCCAGAGTTAAATTTAAAAAATCTTTGTTGCACTGAATTTAGAACTCTGTAGGCACTTCAAATCAATTTAATTAAATTTAAAACGATATTGGCAAAACAAGACAAATATAGACAATTAACATGTGTTTGAAAAATAACATTGCTGTATTGAGCTATTTCCCCCTTAAGGGATTACTGCTATTACTAAAATGATTTCTACTCATTAAGTAATATTTCGGTACTTAAGTAGTATCTGTGAAAAGCAATTATATTCGTACTTTTTTATGCCGATAAATAAACGTAACTGACTGATTATTTGATTTTTTACATAAAGCAGGGGACAACAATAGTTTAAAGAAGTTGTGAGGTGTTTGGCATATTGGTTGTATTCTAAACTGAATTGATTGGGTCTTAGGTTATGTATATATTTGTGATTAATATTATTAATTTACCTATACAAATTTAAGTCTAACAGAATGTAGTGAATGTCAAGCAGTTGTCATTTATGACTGTGATGTAAAATTAGGGCAAATTACATGTATGACACCATAGAAAGAAACTGCGGAAACGGTTATTGAATGCCTTTATATTGGGCAAGAATAGCCTTCTTTAACATGTAATGTGCATACAAAACCACTTCTCGGGGGTCTATGATAACATGTGGAAACAATTAATTAATGTTTAGTTTTAGTCTGAAACATAGTGTCAATTGTTTATCAATTAACTTCCGTAATTACTTAATTTTTATCCCTTAATTTCTTGTTTAACGTTGTAATCTCTTTTAACTATGTTTATCGAATAGGTTTTAGCAAAATGCATATACTATTGCATAAGTTGAAATAAGTACTTAATCTGACTATCGGGTGTATATATTGATCTGTGAAAATACCGTGTAGAATTCGTCAAGCAATTACAATAAATTAACAATAGGCAAAACTGATTAATTGTAATAATTATACCATCAAGATAAGAAGTTAATTTTCTTTCTATTTTATCATCATCCAGCTGGTATTCAATAAAATTATTCTGTAAGGTAAAGAAATAAATATGTAAAGCGGGTTAGGCGAATTTAAAATACGTAAGCAGAAAAACAATTATATCAACTCAATAACGTATTCATTTATTCTTCGTTTTAAAAACGCTGCAAACACAATTACCTTTCCTATTAATATGCATGAGCCGACTCATTAATTTCAACTTTGCTGTTGGGTGTTTGTTGGTTTTGTAAAATCAACACTGAACTCTTCCCATCAAATTCCTTCCTTTGACCTCATGTATAAAATTATTTAATAATAAAATAAAGTAGTTTGTAATATTTTGGTTACTTTTCTTTTTAAATGAAGTATGAGGTAAAACTTGGTTACCTGGTTAGTTTGGTTACCTGTGATCGTTGTTGTTAGGATTTTTTGGATGACTAAATTATTACTTTAAGTTTATTTTCTCTGATGAAGGTATTGAACCATCAAACTCATAAAGAACGCGGGTCGGAGAGTTTAACTAACAATTAATTGTAAATTTTTTTTGGTAATTAACAGGCCTATGCCTAATCTAATGTTTTAAAGCCCAATTGGGTATTTCAATGCAGTTGAGCAGCGATGATAATAATGTAAAGAGGTTATAGTTTGATTGTTTTTATTTTCCATATCGTAACACGACCTGAATTTAAAGGTCACTCGGTAGTAATCATGCTACATTGTAAAATCTGGTGGATTGAAACAGGCCTGGTGTTGAAGAGAGCTGTTGTCGGGGTGATGTTCAATATTGTGGTGAAAGTTAAACAAAGTTATCTCCTCCAAACAAAACAAACATATCTCGACAGCCAATACGGTGTGCAGACGATAAATTTGTTGGACCTGTTTTCGACTTTTTATGAAATTTTGAATCTGCAAAATAACCTAATGCTCATTTTGGGTCAGGTTTATTAGTAAAAAAAATTATCGAAAAACTTCCAAGCAAAGTTAAATAAGCACCGGGTCACAAAGATTATTTTAATTTGTTAATAATTTTTTGGTATTTTAGGTCCCCAGTATTGTTTATAATATTCTTATAATTTATAAGAACTTTTACATTGGGTGATATACCCTAAAAATAACTTTATGTTTTATATGCAATTAGGCCTGGGAAATTATCATTCACCCTAACTTGAAACTAATTTATCAGAAGGGTCTCTCAGCTTTGGTTACAGATAAGAGGGAAGGAATTCTGGGGGATTTGCGTTATCAGTGGACCTTATCTCGGTAATTACAAATGTACATTAGGTCTCTTGATTTGTGAACTTTAGGAGAAAATAACACTTCTTTGAGTAGAAAATGTTTTAATATTAGACCTAATTTATATAAAATATCTTAAAATAATTCAGTTTGATACTACGTTTATCTGGTAACGTTGATAGCTCAGATAAATAATAATATCTGGTTATTGGCCAGGTTGTGAGGAACTCACGGTTTTCTTTATAATGGCAGTGAAAATTAATTGACTTAACCTCTTCATGCGTGACGGCATCATTTGTGGGCAGCTATTTAAAGCCATATAAATACTTAAAGATGAATAAACTTGGGCTATGATTTGTATGGAGGCCTCACAAAAAGCCGGGTACACTTGATTAAGCAGTCGTCACTAGATCGCAGTTCATTCTATTCTCCATTTTCTAGTCACAGGTCAGTGAACATCACCTGTGCCAAAATTCGCAGAATGTGGTTTATCTACAGACGACCGCGTGTTAGTTACGAAGATAAGAAAAATATATTATTATTATGCCAATCCTAAGCTATAGTTTCATGTATAAAATATAGGGATTACTTTCATATTTATGATTAACTGGGTGAAAATACATCCGTCCACATGCGAGGCTTCCATGCAGTTAGGGAAAATTAATTTTGTTCCCTTTTTACTGATTTTGCATGGAGGACACATACGTGGACATGTTTAGCTAGACTCATGTGTAGCCACCATGCAAAAGTGGATCAAGAGGTTATCTTGACTGACCTTGCTGGCAATACATGTGGACTGAATGCATTTGCGGAAGTACTACTGTTACCTACAAGTCAAGTGGCAACATGTGGCTTATATCCAAATAAGGT
Source organism: Flexamia atlantica (assembly GCA_035578135.1). Lineage (NCBI taxonomy): Eukaryota > Metazoa > Arthropoda > Insecta > Hemiptera > Cicadellidae > Flexamia > Flexamia atlantica. The sequence goes on along the minus strand of JAQJVK010000002.1, from coordinate 36,450,445 downwards.
AACACTATATACTATCTATAATTTCACCATATTTGCATTCGTGACACATTTGTGGCCATCTATTTATTTTTTGAACTTATAAATCATAAGAAGAACATGTATACCCACTAAATTGAACCTCCTGAATTCAAAAATGTTGTTGAACAATTTTTAAACAGTATTTCAAATAGCATGCATGAAGAAGTTAAGACTTAATTAATCTATGTAGATTATCTTTATTATTAAACGTTCACCCCTTTAAATAAGTCTCAGTTGTATTTCCAAAAACATTTTTATTGTTTTGATTATGATTTTGCGGACATTTGTTAGATTGACTGATGTCTTTGCTCACTCTTAGCTCTGATTGTATGAGGGCGTCTCTATTCTGATTAGTGATTTTTTTGTAATTTCTGTGTATTCCTGCTTCTTTTAATATAATTTTAATTCTACTATGTGTTGCAAGCTTAAACGTTGGAAAATATCCACTATCTAAAATTAAATCTGAGAAGGTTTTAGATAGAATGCATCGGTAGTGAGGCCATAAATCACACTAGGGCAACCATTGAATCATCCGGGTCATTCATCATGAAGGGTTCATTTACGCTTCATCACATCATTAATACAGCTTGTAAAGCGAGAGACTACATCAAGTACTATTGAAAATGTTATATATTGTCTATTCATTAGTATCTGACTATATTACCGGCTGATTTTATGAAGCTATGAAATGAAAAACTATTTTATAAATGGGATTTTTTCTTAATGATCTGGGAAAAACTCATAAAAAGGTTTAATAGATATTTAATACATATAATTTAATATATACTCGAACACTCAAAAGTCATTGTAGCACAATATTTTCTTTTGTTTGAACAATTTCTTTTCACGTTGTCCGATGAATCTGTAGGTTATAGTAATTGTATAGTGTTATGGTATCTAAAACATTACTTCAATGTAGATGAAGCTTGATAGCTTCAGAAAAAAAAGTTTTAAATAATTTTGCGGAATCTTTTTTTATGTTACAATGACGAAACGATGTAAACCTTTAATTATCTATATCTTATATATCTCATCTTAGCTACTACACATTTGTCAAATACCACTCATTTATAATCGCACAGCCCAAACTACTTGACCTAGAATCTTGAAACTTTGCATCGAATTCCTCTCAGGGCTTGGGCATCCGCTAAGAAAGGATTTTAAAAAATTCCTCAGGGCTACGCCCAATAGTACATCAAAATTTCAATGTTAAACTATAGAGAAGCTTATGAAGTTGACATGGCGACTAAACATCAAATCATGAATCCAAGGAAGGTTTTCTGTTTTCCACGGGTAAAACCCGCTGATAGTACTTGATCAGCTAGTACTATAAATAAAGGAGGAAGGGTTTTCTAACGGGCAACAGGTCTCCTTAACCATAAGATCAACAAAGCTGAAATTTGGAATATGTACTTGCTTTGAGAACTAGATGCGTACTTATTAACGGGTTTGCAAAATTCTCTTAGGGTTACGCCCTACAGTACTCCAAATTTCCAATGTCAAACTGTAGGGAAGCTTATGTGGTTGTCATGTTAACCTTATTATAGAATAGATTTAATAAAGTCCAAAAGGTTTTCCCACGAGTAAGAGCCAGTTGATCAGCTAGTATTTTACATATACATATACATTCATGTATACACTGTACATATTCATATACAAGACATGTATTTCGTTAGTATACCATTATCACGGTGAATTATTATTACAACTAATTTTAGCTGCCCTAAGTTGGGAATTAAACAATTATATACCATATATATATATATATATATATATTGCTTTCTTAAGGTCCACTTTGTGAGGATTAATAAAAGTTAAGTTTATTTAACTTTATAAAGTTAAGCTGTTAAACTAATCTATAAAAACCTTAATATCAATAGTACTGTAAATTATCATCGTATAATAGAAATTGCAGGATGATGTCACTGCAATAAAGCTGTTAAGTAGAAAAAGGGGAATCCGGTGAGGGAGGGAAGCAGAAGGAAAATAGATCCCTGGAGAACACTGCGAGATATCTTATCAGCGTAACCTCGACAAGGGTACTGACAAATGCTTTGACAGCGACCCTAGATCTTATCTTGATGGTGTAGGTAGAATGCATTTAAGCATAAAATAAAATATCGTTTCTCCTGGCTCTACAAATCTGTATTGCTTTATGGCTCGGTTATAGTTTACGAGATTTTTGACCATTCATTGGAGAGAGAAATAATAATAGGTGTTATAGTAGGATGAAATAAGAATGATTTATTTGAGGCACTGTGGTAAGCAATGTTAATTATTTTTAAATTGCTGTCAAACCAGGATGATTTGTCGGTAGAAACATTTCAAAGAATTATATATAAAGTAGGAAAACGAGATGAACTTGAGTTAAAAAAAAAATTAACATGTAGTAAGACAGATGTAGCTGACCTACATCCCCTATCGAACCCACAGGCCATTAAACTAAAACTGACAAACAAGGAAGCTCTGTCGTCATGTTGACCTTCAATACATGATGTAGCATTGTCTGCACCTCACATTTACACGCCTACCAATATTTTTTGGCAGAATAAAATATAATCTCTTCTGATCAATAATGAATAAATCAAAACTAAATAATTACTTTATGACACTGATCATGTTTGGTAAATTAAAATATAGTATTAATAGATGTTTTCCCTGTTCATGTAGTCTAAAAAACACAATAAATAATTTCGCCTAAAGGACAGTTAACAAAGTACATCTGGTCAAGTTCATACATTATATACAGTATTATACGGACTCCTTTTTATTATTATCTCTAAGCACAGACAATAGAGGAACCCCCTGAGGAACCATTAGCCTTCAGGAGGGTGTTAGGTGTGAATCAGCCACCCCTTGAGTAGATTCGTCAGAATAATAGCCAAACAATTCGGGGCAAAATTCAATGAACTTAACTAAACACGGTATGATGTGTTCATATAATGTATGAAGTTCCTTGGAGCAAATAGCGTAATGCGCTGTCCAAACTAATTTCATACGTAACAGGGGGTCATCTAACGCACAGCGGGACGGTACACGATATGTTATCTTTTTGTTTTCTAAAATACGAGAGCTGAGTGACGTTTAGTTCAATAAATAACTTATAATATAAGTAATATTTTAAAACTATAAGAGGTGTTTGTGGGTGAGTGAATTTTTTATTATATTGTCTAAAATCAACTTATATAATATTCTTGTGCGTGCAATATCTGAACTAATACTAAATGCTTCAATATTGGCCCAACGCAACGGTATAAAGAATATTGATACAAGATGTAAATAAAATAAATTAATTTGGAATTATAAAATGTTAAGATTCCGGATGCATGACACCACAAACAAGCTAACTGAACAAGAGGATCTTGACAAATAGTATTTTGTTGATAATTTTCAACTTACAGTTAAAACTTACAGTTAAAACTGTAACTTTTACAGTTAAAAATCGTGTACCGTAAATATCAGAAAGTGAATAAAAAGGATAGAGCCTTTTTCAGAATAGCCATTTCACTTGTGATTCGCTGATGTATTTCGCTTGGTAAAAAATTGTTATATTAATAAATTTTAATCAAATTAACTGTAGTACAGTTAAAATTCTTTTAAGATTTTTTTGCATTTTTTTATTGTATCATTGTACTTTCAATTGGAAAGAAAAATGTTAATGCAATTTGTAGCCTCAACTCAATGATCATATTCTAATTTTGCATTATTGTATCTTTTGGGTCAGTTGTCTTGTAAAATCTATTGAAACTGTTTTATTCTGTTTTTATTATATTCAATTTCAGAGGTTCTCATATAAAGAGCGCATGCTGCATGAATTCATGATAGTTTTTATGAAGTTTGTTCTCCTCTTTTACATCGTGAATTCATATAATTCAAAGTTGTCATATAATTGATGTCTTCATAACGTTATGTACTCGTATGCTGTGTATAAATAAATACAATAAATACTGATCAAGCAAGGAGTGATAGATGTTCTTGACAGCACCCAACAGAACAAACAACTGAACGCCACATCGCCTACGTAACACATCTGGGTGGCACCTGGGCCACCCTCTGACTTCCCGAAGTCGTAACAAGAAATTCATGGGTCTTTGGAACCCAATAAACTCAAATTATTTGTGGAGGAGAATATTAAGGTGTCAACAACACGAAAATGGGAGAAGGCAGGGGGTAGGATCGAACAATTTTGACAAAGTGGTTTTAACATGAATGGGATGGGTTTTTGGATTTTAAAACATGCTCTATAATTCAATGTATTTAGATGAAACAGATAGTAACGTGGTATCTGTGTTTGGTATTAAATCCATGATACTTCAAATTGAAATGCTGATGATGATTTTTTATAGCGATAAAATTAATGAGTTTTCTTTTATAAATGGCTGATTTGCTCTACGTAATCGTATTAAAGTTATTTTCATACTGCTATTGTTTCAATCGTGCATTATGTTAATGTTACATTTTCATTAATTAATCATCTAAAAATAAACATTTGCAATGATATAGAAATCCTACTAACATTAAATGTGCGACGGTTTGTGAGTTTTTTTTAGTATCATGTAAGTCAGCTGTAACAACGTATCTATTTGTTCAGCAAACTACCAGCCGCTTGATTTTTAGTCCAGCAGCTGACAGCACTTCTGTGTGCAAACTTGCGTAGGCTGAATTTTATTGCTGGACTTGTTAGTTTATTACATGGGAAGGTTAAAAAACTTGGGTGGACATCTCCTACCCCCCAGGTTTTCCCAGGATGACGTTTTCAAAATGGCCGCCAATTATCTGTTTTTTACCATTAAATTTATAAAAATCATGACCATCGCCCAATCTGTGGATTTAACATAACAAGAATCGGTGAAAATTACCACTTAGTATATACCTAACGATTAAAATCTCGTTTTCAAAAGTTGCATCACTACATGTCCGCCATTTTGGAAATAATCCGCCATTTTGAATTTATGTAAGCTTTTAATTGATCAATCATAGTGAGGCTCAAAACCAACGTAGGTTCGTGATTTTTATTTTATTTTAAAGCCAATTAAATTTCCTACAAGAAAATTCCAGGTGGAATACAACCAATCAGTACAACCAATGTGTAATGTTAATGTAAAACAAGTCCCTAAAAAATTGACGATGTAATTTTCGTGTTTTACGGATTATTTTGCTAACAACGGAACCTACGCCTCCACTGAGGAAATAAAGGAACTGGAATATACTAAACTAATCTCAAGGCATATGAATAACTATCTAAGACAAGATTTCATAATACATTCGCCGCTTGTCGGTCTTTTTGGGAAATGATTCGCTATTTTGAATTTATACTAGTTTTCAATTGCCAAAGCGTTTTCCGGCTAATAGTTGCCGTAAACACTTATATTTTCATTTTATTTTACTCTTTGATAAAGTTCTTACGAGAAAATGTAAGGTGGAATGCATCAAATAAACATAAACAATACGAAATTGCAATGTAAAAGAAGTATTTTAATGATTTTCTAATAGTAGGGTAAAAAGCAGGCCATAAGATGTCTTCTTTGTGATTATGTAGGCTATGTTTTGCGACTGGTGGCAACCATGTTTTTTTGTTCCTTTTGACCTATTGAATGCAAACTGTGAGTTTGCCTCCTTCAAATTTGGTGCGGGGACCAGGAATCCAAGATGGCGGACAAAATGGCTTATTAATGTTGTAGGCTTAGTTTTTTTTTACCTTTCCCTCGCTACATTTGATGACAATTCGGCTGTCTTAACAAAGAAAAGGTTGGGAGAGGGGATACACTTAATGTTGGTTACATTTTCACATCCGGTCGTCATATTGGATCCGCCATATTGGATATAAGTTATTTTTTTGAAATGTCAATATGGGGTTGTGACACATCATTTCAAACTGCTTTTTTGTGACAAACTCAACGCTGAAATCCGTTTTTTCTAAATCTCTGTCCGTTCTCAAGTTGTTAGTAGATTATTTAATAATCTATTTTTATTTATTCTATTTCTTTTAGTCCGTTTGCCCAACGATATGACCTTGAATTAAGGTCCAACTCACACTTTGTGATCGATTCTCGTACTATTTGATAAATTGAACAAGATTATGAGGGGTTCCAGAGTGGCACCCATGGAAAATTTTGAATAACGATGGTCAAAGTTTACAGTGCCGAAAATAAAGAAACAAATATTGAACAAAATTGTATGTATGACATTCATAGGAATATTTTCCAAAATATCGATTTGAAAACACCGCCAATAGTTGCCGGAAGGTAAATACTTAATTTAAAATGGCAAATAGCTTTTAGCAGCCATTCACGTTGGATCCGCCATATTGGATTTAACATATTTTTCTTAAATGTGAATGTGGTGTTACACATAAAACAATGTTTTCACGCTGATTACAATGCCGCGATCTGTTTGAAAAAAGTACTGTTTTGATCACACGATATAGAGCGTATTTTTTGTGAACACTTTTGGGATCTCTTAAACTATAAGAGATACACGGAAGGTTAAAGTAGCTAAGTAATGCGTAATCTAAGAACAAGTAAAACGTTGGTGAGCAATAAAAAATATTCGACTAACTCGTCCTCCACGCTAGAAAAACTATAGCCCATAACTAAATTTGTACTAAATCGCTCACTTTTTAAGATACGAGGCTGTATGAGGGGTCAAATTTACATTAAATTTGTTTTATTTTTTTACGATACTATTTATGGTTTTTTTAGAATAATGCCCAAGCAAACGATTTTAAATGCCCAACATGTAAAATTTAAATTTACATTGGAAACATATTTTTCCCAGAACTATAAGATTTTTATAATCAAATGTGTTTGCAATCAAAGAAAATATTTGTTGTATAAATGATGATGGGTTATAATGTACTGGACTTTTCATTAAAATGAAAAATATGGAAAACCGCTGATTATTACTAAACAGCTGATTGACTAAAAACAGCTGGTTGGCAGCGAAAAGCTGCTTTTATGGACAAATACTTTATGCACCTTTACTCAGAACAGCTGATTTGTTTGTAATTTACCTTTTACTATTAATCGGCTGTTTCTAAATAATCAGCTGATGACTTTAAATCAGCTTTTCCCCTTTTCTTTATTTTTATCAGGAATTCTGTACATTATTATAACGCATAATCATGTACAATAATTAATAGGTAAACATAAATATAAACTTTAATATTTTAACTATAATAAAAATAAAGAAAAGGGGATTAGTTTATTAATAGTTATCGGATAATTGACTAAAAACATCTGGTTGACAGTTAAAAGGTAATAATTATTTTTGTATGATTATTCGGACTCACCCACCTTGTTTATTCGTTTCTTGAGCCGGTGTAAATCCTGGTCACAATAATTTCTTGCACATTTAAAACAATCTGGATTCACACACAACTAATTCTACTGTGACGTTTCGCGTGATAAAATAAAACTAACATCACGCTTCCTCAGACTTGCCGGATGTTCGGGCAGCGATACGCTTCGACCGTCGCGGACGGGGCTCGACTGACGTGACCGTTGCCGGGAGTATCCCACTGTCCTTTGTCCTGGTGTTATCAGCCTTATCACTGACCGCCCCCTCCCTCTCACAGGTGACTAGCCGGATTGTTTTAAAAGAGTTTTCTTTTAATAACGGGAGGTAAATCTGTTTCAACTCTAAACTTGGTTTTGAGAGCGGATTGTTTTCCATAGCGATGGCGGCAGATTCCAGAAGACTGCGATTTTTCCACTTGTTTTCTTTAAATATGACCCCGGCACCGTCCCAATCAACGGCGTGATTTTCTTCACACGCATGTGCACATAGCCCCGACTTTGACACCTCCTTTCTCTCAATATTTTTCATGTGCTCTTTTAGCCGTACCTTTAAACCCGTACCTTTAGCCGTACCGTGATGTTAGTTTTATTTTATCACGCGAAACGTCACAGTAGAATTAGTTGTGTGTGAATCCAGATTGTTTTAAATGTGCAAGAAATTATTGTGACCAGGATTTACACCGGCTCAAGAAACGAATAAACAAGGTGGGTGAGTCCGAATAATCATACAAAAATAATTATTGAGAGTACCCCACCCAATAAACAATGTCATTCAGAAAAAAAAAGTTAAAAGGTAAATCAAATTAGCTGTTTTAAATGAAGATAAGTAGTTGACCGTCAAATAGCTTTTTCGCTGCCAATGTGCTGTTTCCACTCAATCAGCTGCTTAGTACTAATCAGCTTTTTTCCATATTTTTAACTTTTATGGAAGTTCCAGTATATTCTAACCAATATGGCGGGTCCAAGATGGCGGCTGAAAACTATTATCCACTTTAATTAAGTATTTACCTTCCGGCAACTATTGGCGGTGTTTTCAAATCGATATTTTGGAAAATATTCCTATGAATGTCATACATACAATTTTGTTCAATATTTGTTTCTTTATTTTCGGCACTGTAAACTTTGACCATCGTTATTCAAAATTTTCCATGGGTGCCACTCTGGAACCCCTCATAATCTTGTTCAATTTATCAAATAGCACGAGAATCGATCACAAAGTGTGAGTTGGACCTTAATTCAAGGTCATATCGTTGGGCGACAGGACTAAAAGAAACAGAAAAAATAAGAATATAATTATTAAATAATTTACTAATAACCTGAGAACAGACAGAGATTTAGAAAAAACGGATTTCAGCGTTGAGTTTGTCACAAAAAAAAAGTTTGAAATGATGTGTCAAAACCCCATATTGACATTTCAAAAAAATAACTTATATCCAATATGGTGGATCCAATATGGCGACCGGATGTGAAAATGTAACCAACATTAAGTGTTTCCCCTCTCCCAACCTTTTCTTTGTTAAGACAGCCGAATTGTCATCAAATGTAGCGAGGGAAAGGTAAAAAAAACTAAGCCTACAACATTAATAAGCCATTTTTTCCGCCATCTTGGATTCCTGGTCCCCGCACCAAATTTGAAGGTGGCAAACTCACAGTTTGCATTCAATAGGTCAAAAGGAACAAAAAACATGGTTGCCATAAGAAGACATCTTATGGCCTGCTTTTTACCCTACTATTAGAAAATCATTAAAATACTTCTTTTACATTGCAATTTCGTATTGTTAATGTTTATTTGATGCATTCCACCTTACATTTTCTCGTAAGAACTTTATCAAAGAGTAAAATAAAATGAAAATATAAGTGTTTACAGCAACTGTTAGCCGGAAAACGCTTTGGCAATTGAAAACTAGTATAAATTCAAAATAGCGAATCATTTCCCAAAAAGACCGACAAGCGGCGAATGTATTATGAAATCTTGTCTTAGATAGTTATTCATATGCCTTGAGATTAGTTTAGTACATTCCAGTTCCTTTATTTCCTCAGTGGAGGCGTAGGATTCGTTGTTAGCAAAATAATCCGTAAAACACGAAAATTACATCGTCAATTTTTTAGGGACTTGTTTTACATTAAAATTACACATTGGTTATACTGATTGGTTGTATTCCACCTGGAATTTTCTTGTAGGAAATTTAATTGGCTATAAAATAAAATAAAAATCACGATCCTACGTTGGTTTTGAGCCTCACTATGATTGATCAATTAAAAGCTTACATAAATTCAAAATGGCGGATTATTTCCAAAATGGCGGACATGTAGTGATGCAACTTTTGAAAACGAGATTTTAATCGTTAGGTATATACTAAGTGGTAATTTTCACCGATTCTTGTTATGTTAAATCCACAGATTGGGCGATGGTCATGATTTTTATAAATTTAATGGTAAGAAACAGATAATTGGCGGCCATTTTGAAAACGTCATCCTGGGAAAACCTGGGGGGTAGGAGATGTCCACCCAAGTTTTTTAACCTTCCCATGTAATAAACTAACAGGTCCAGCAATAAAATTCAGCCTACGCAAGTTTGCACACAGAAGTGCTGTCAGCTGCAGGACTATTTAACAAAATCTTAATGGTTTCCTTGCCAAAAATATTAAGAGTGTTCTTTTTCTTCTTCTCTTTTTAAAAAAGAGGGTGGCGGCCTCTTTTTCACCTTGCTTTTGCCCCGCCCACATAGACTATTGATCTGTGCGTGGACGTTATCAAGCAAAGGCAAGGAGTAAGCCGGTACAGTACAAGGGTATGTTACAGTACTGCCACATGCCCGAGTCTCGAACCAGCGACGCTTCGTGGCCAGTCCCGAGGCAGAGTGCGCTAATAACTGCGCCACTGACTCATTAACTGACTCACTGACTCACGGTTTTACATGTACATATAATCAGTGTAAATAGAATCTGATCATAAAAATATCTTACTATCTTTTCGAACATGGGTGAAGCCACAGATAGCAATTATAATACATAAATGTTTTATTGTTTACTAAAATAGTGTAAATTGACTGGATATCCGAGTGGATAGAGCACTCAGCTCAAGCCTAACCGTACGTCCTGAGTGCACGCCGGTTCCGATTCCGATTCAGTTTCAGATTATCGGCGCCTATTTAGTCTGATTCAGATTTTTTGTAGGTGACCATAGTGGAGGCATGAAAGGCTTCGCCGACTCGGCGAGCAGGCAATAGAGTTGCCAATGTTGTGTATATTATTTCACCATTACAGCTAATGTAATAAATGCCTAATGTAATAAGTGTTATTCATTAATTTTCACGGCAAATTGGTAATTTAGGAGGCCTCTGCAGAAAAGATGTCGGGGAGTGGTAAAAAAAACCACGAAGCAATTATTTTATAATGGTAGCCTAAACGGCAGCAAAGCAAGCTTGACAACAAAGATAATTTACGCTCGCAACTTTGACATAGTCAGGATTTAATTTGTGTACCTTATCTCAAGTATTTCTAGTTCGTGGAAATCAACAAAAAATATATTGAGATAGTGCGACGAGCAGATAAGGAAACAACAATGGACTTACAAAAATTGGAGTTCCTGTGACTTGAATCAGACCATTATTCTTTGAAGTTTGAATAAGCTGCTTTATTTGTAAAAAAATCCTTATTTTGTCTTATCCACTAGGCCTACAATCATTGAACATAAAAGAAGTATTGTATGAATGATCTTGCACAAATAGGTTGTTTTACTAACCTTCAACGCCGAGCTCCAATGACATTTCTTTCTAACATTTATCTATTATATCTCTGTTTGAATATGCTATGAGTGTTTAATCCCAGATTAGTTGGTTCCTTACAATATGAGAGGTTATAGCTGCTAAATGTATTAAACTGCTGAATTAATTAGATTTCAAAATTAAATGTTGCTATTAAAAATGGCGGCTGGAGCAATCGGAAACTGGAATCCGCAACCGGAATGAATAATACATTCCGGTGAGCAGGCACCTGCGCGCAAGCTCTGCTTCCGGCTGCCACAATGGCCACTTCCGTTAAAATACAAGTGTCATTCCTGTCGCCGAAAATCTGAATCTGAGTCGGAATCGGAACCAGCGTGCACTCAGGACGTACCGTAACGGTACGTCCTGAGTGCACGCCGGTTCCGATTCCGACTCGGATTCAGATTTCCGGCGCGTGTTCAATCTGAGACAGATTTTTTGTAGGTGGCCACAGTGGGGGCATGAAAGGCTTCGCCGACTAGGCGAGCAGGTAATGGAGTTGCCGATGTTGTGTACATTATTTCACCATTGATTGCTCAGCAAATGTAATAAATATTTAATTTAATAAATGTCATTAATTACTTTACACTGCATATTGGTAATTTAGGAGGCCTCTGCGGAAAATATGTCGGGAAGTGGTAAAAAACCACCGAGCAATTAATTATTTTACAATGCCTAAACGGCAGCAAAGCAAGCTTAACAACAAAGATAGCCTAATTTATGCTCACAACTTTGATATAGTCAGGATTTAATTTGTGTACTTTATCTCAAGACTCTCTAGTTCGTGGAAATCAACAAAAAATATATTGAGATAGTGCGACGATCAGATAAGGAAACAACAATGGACTTACAAAAAATTGGAGACGCATTAGGAATATTTTAACTCTACAAACCATTTTAGCTTACTGATGTAATAACCTATCATTTCAAATTTGACGTTTAGTTCCTGTGACTTGAATTAGACCATTATTCTTTTTAGTTTGAATAAGCTGCTTTATTTGTAAGAAAACCCTTATTTTGTCTTATCCACTAGGCCTGCAGCCATTTAACATAAATTTAGAATAATTGATCTTGCAAAAAAAGTTGTTTCACTAACCTTCAACGCCGAGTTCCAACGAAATTTCTTTCCAACATTTATCTACTATATCTCTGTTTGAATATGCTATGAGTATTTAATCCCAGATTGGTGGTTTTCTTACAAAATGAGAGATTAAAGCTGGTAAATCCATTAAACTGCTGAATTAGGTTTCAAAATTAAATGTTGCTATTAAAAATGGCGGCTGGAGCAATCGGAAACTGGAATCTGCAACCGGAATGAATAATACATTCCGGTGAGCAGGCGCCTGCGCACAAGCTCGGCTTCCGGCGGCCACTATGGCCACTTCCGTTAAAATATAAGTATCAATCCTGTCGCCGAAAATCTGAATCTGAGTCGGAATCGGAACCGGCGTGCACTCAGGACGTACCGTAAGGTCGCCGCGCCGGTTCGATTTCTGACAGGACCGAGACTGGGTCCAGTTGCCATTCGTCATTAAGCTATGAATAATCAATTATGCTATCCAAAAAAAAGGTCGCTGTTAGATATTTACAAGACCCGAATTGAACCGTGCCCGATCAAAACGTTAATAATGCCATTGGCGTTAAAATACACAAAAATCACAAATATATATCAAGGCCTAAACTAAATTTAACTTAACTTTAAGTCACTGATATTTTTTCGTGTTGCTCGATAACTTTAATTCCAGTGAAATTAAACAATGGGAAACATGATTATCAAAATGGTTTTGAAAAACAGTTGTAACTAAATTAATTAATTCCTAATAATGTATCAAACCCAATCAGTGCAGGCAATGTTTGCAGAAGCGCTAATCATGTTGGTCAACGTGTGCCACTTGAATCATTGATTTATTCTAATTATAAACATTGTGTGATTACTCATGATTTCAGAGGAAAATATTATTTATTAATCTGCCTGCAATTTAATAGACGCTTTTGCTACCACTATTAGGAAAAATCATAAAATATTGGCAGGTATTATTCCGTTTTTTTCATTCCATTCCAATTATTTGGTTCTAAATCAATCAAGAGGCTGTATAACGTTTAAAGAGCAAGGCAGTTTTATGAGCGAGCTGCTTATAATCATATCATATTTTTATTACCGTGGTTATTTATATTGTATATGAGAGTCATAAGGTGCCTCTGAAGATCTCAAGTTGCGTACCGGATTCTTGTCAAACATTGGCAAATTTAAATACAACTAAACTGTAATTAATAAAAAAAAATTAAATTGGTAACAGTTCTTATGATTATGAAAATGTAGTCTAAATAAAACCTTTTAGACCAGTGTTTTATTTTTAGTCCTGTCGCTAAATAAGAAAGTAGGCTTGAACCCAGAAAATTAAGGTACAACTCATATCTTATGGTAGATATTCTAGTAATATTTCAAATACTGATCCACAATATGTTGGGTGCCATAGTAATACTGTTAGGAAACTTTGGATATCGACTGTGAAAGTTAAAATATTTAATGGATTAATGATTCTAATTTGAAATATTAATAGTTTAAATATGACCAATCAGAAATGAGTTATAAGGCCACATTCCAATAAAATGATTTTTTCAAAATGTGTTTTTACTCAATCGAACTATTATTCATTCAAATACGTAAGCAAACTCGCAAAGATACGTAATTTGATTTTTTTACGAAAGCAAAATGTGATTTATATCTCAAGTTTTTAATAAGTCTCAGTATTCGTTTGGTATTTATTAAAATTATTTTAGGCTCACATTTGAGCTCATGGAAATCCGGCTGTGTGAAAAATGTATATCTTCACACAGCCGGATATTTATTTTTTTTAGGTCTATTTAATTTTTATTCTTCAAAGAACATAAAATTTATTTGTTTGTGAAAATCAAATTTAATTAATGTCTAATCTCAGGTTTTAAGCAAGATATAAAGTAGGTATAAAGTTTGCTTACATATTTAAATGAATAATAGTTCGATAGCCTTCGTAGGCGCTAATAATTGTTTGAGTAAAATAAGGTTAGGGCTAGTTCTAAGACTTTATTTAAATTCTAATGGAAACCATTAATTTTGGGGATCGATGGAGAGTTGTAATTCTTTTTTGTACGGTCAGATTTACATGACAAATGGCTCAAATAAAAGACAACCCCTCGAAACAGGATATAAAATAAAAACTAGAGTCAATCACATAGTGTGAGTTGTACCTTACTCAAGGTCACACGACGCGGCTTCCGGACTGTTTCAAACTTTATAATTTGATGTAAAAGAGCTTTGTCAAATACATTTTCCATGGTTCATTTGCATGTTAAATTTTACTAATGATCTATTACAAGTTTTTGATATTACTAGTTTTTTATTTAATGTCTATTAACCGTAATGGCTCGTAAATATTGTATATCTCTGCAAACTAATTTATATTTCACTCATGATAATGTCATTTACAGGATGTTCCTCATACGAGTGCCACTAATATTCCTTATGGAGAACTACCCTTAATTTCCATTAGACGTAATATTTAGGAAGATGTCTCAGTATACGAATACCCTAAGGAACTCAAATATTTATATTGAATAATGTAAAGCTCTCATTAAAGTGCGGAGGGGGAATACCTTTTTCCCATCAGGACTATTTTTTCAGTAAAAGTGCACGAAATGTAAATTAGTTTATTCTGTTGCGGCGAAGGGAGGATGGGGCGTTTATTGAACGAACAAACAGCATAACGCATAGTGACTATTATTAGTGTTTTTAAAACTGTTTGGTGGCCATATTGCAAATTTTAGAGATGTACAGCTACGAAACCCTCCTTGACATTATATGTTTTTTTTTGGGAGAAATTGGTTTACAAGTAATCATCTTCTTAGTTAATAAGCTTGTGTATAGCTTAATCCCTTTTACATTGCTAGAGCAAACTATCACACTGAGAAAAATTTAGTCCTGAAATACGTGGAAAATACACGTAAATAAGGGTGTGCGGGTTACCCACTGCAATCTGGACCCGGCTCAATGCTCCGGCAGTGAGGCCGCCACACGGAAAATCAGGACTTAGTTTGTCTACATAGTTATGACGTCACTGGCTATGACGTCATTACTGTCGGTTGTAAGTCCTGCTGATCAGAGTTGGCTCTCGTAATTGCAGAGACTTTTCTCAGAATATCCTGCGATTCATTTTGCCTTCACCACAGTTTATCACAGAATATACATTCCTATTCTCGTAAAATACAACCGGTTTCTATGCACGACTTGCCTATTCTCTGCATTTACCGGTATTTTTGACTTAAAATCAGTAAAATATGTCTGGTCCCTCCCCTAGCGGTCACCCATCCAAGTTCTAACCACGCCCGATGTTTCTTGACTTGTATGTTCAGGTGAAGACTGCTATATCCATTGCGTTACGGCTGCCTGTTGACGAATGTAGTTGTTGAATAGGATCTAAAGAAGAAATAAGTGCAGTTTTACGCCTAATGGTACTTCTCTACAGTGACAATTTATTGCGTAATTGAGTCTATACTAGCCCTCCGTACGTGTCGTGCGTGTTTCCCGGTATCGGAATTTTTATAAAAAGTGATATGTTTGTTCGTTGTGTGCGTCTATCCGTTTGTATTACGTGGGTATGTGTCATGATGGTTTTTAATGCTTCTTTGCGACTTCCACTGGAATGAAATTTGATTTCCATCGCCTGAGGAAGATCTCTCTGAGATTGTAACTGTCGTAGCCCATAATATGAGACTACAAAGGATCACTTTGACAGTACAAGGTATTTACACCATTAATAGTAACAATTTATCGCCCTAACATATTTATTTGATACATTTAAAAGTGGCAGTAAATCATTGCAAGGTTATACTCGACCTGCATTCTATTTCTTAAAATTCATCTTGTTTAAGACTTTGCTAAAAGTCCCTGAGTTATTAAAATCGAAGCAGGATTTAAACAGTGCAACTACTTTTTTTGGTGATTTGTTCGTGTAAACTTTGGGCAGATAAAATTAATCTTAGGTCTAAAACTGATCAATGCGTCCTTGCAACTATTTAAAAATAAAACAATATTTATTTAACATAAGTAATGCTGGCAAATAAAACTATTTGATTTTCTTAAAAATATAAGTTTTTTTCTCTGAAAAATTGGAAACTTGATATTCTTTTAGACGTTTCACTACCATTTACTTTATATGTATTTACTATCAATGGTACTACAGTAAGTAAGACTGTAAAAAACATTAATAAAATTTGTATGATAGAAACCAAATGTTGTTATACAAACTTATATCACATTTGTAAATTTTCAATCCCAAATATAAAACTAACACAACGGACTTTAAATCAATCCAGATTAGGTTAAAAATATTTATTCGATTGAAATAAAATATTTGATGATAATGCAAACAAAAACAAGGTAAAGGCTAACTGCTTTTACCAAATCACATGAAAATAATTTGAAGTTCTCATCCCATCGTAAATGCAGTGATCTGCAGGCAGAAAGTAATCATGGATAAACTTATGACGTGTTTTGTGACGTATACAAACAATCTATGACGTCACTTTAATGTTTTTTCCTTAAAATCATGGTAAATTCCCTGATCATTTGCAAATACGTCAGTTCGAGCGTAATTGCAGAGAAAAGTTCTTAAAGAAGGACTGCGAGTCCTGCGTCTGTACTAATGCCCAAAACTCTGCCGAGTCATTGAGCTGGGTCCAGACACAACACTCCTGTACGTGAGCCAAGTCCTTATTTACGTATTGCGAGTACATATTCTAGACTTGGGGCAAAAACTCTGCTTTTCCGCTAAGATATTTTTCTCAGTGCAAGGTTAAATAGAACTGTAGCACTCATGGCTTTTTTCAAATGACCAAGAAACACATTTTAGGAGTATTTACCTACAATATGTTTTTACTGTGTTCACCTCATAATTTTTGTGACATCGTGAAATGAATCCTTAACGGTGTTTAGTTAAGGCTGGGGGAAGGACAAAGTAGTTTCTACATGAACAACAACAACGGCGACGACGACGAGAACAACAACAAACAGTAACAAACAAACAACCAACAAAGGAACACGCTCTCACATCGTCACAGGCACAACGAAACATGCATCGCATATCTAGGAGCACTCTGGGACGTTCTGGTACGCGTTTAGCTGTTCATTTACCGTGTACAACGTAACTGGTTCGTAGTTACGGTTCTCATACATACATGTAACACGCTCAATATGAGACGTTTTAATGCAAAATCACTATAAAAAGTAAAAATTAGTAACAATTAAGGATAGGTAGATTGAAAATATTTTGCTTTTTAGCTCCTTTATTGAGTATATTCTATTATAGCTTTGTAATTTAATCGTCTCTGAAACCTTTACTACTGATTTACTAAGAACTGATCCAAATAAATAATAGGTTTATGACCTCAATAATACTAGTCCTATTTCTTGGGAAAATCATCTGAAAAACGTGATTACTTTGGCAAACTTATAATTCCTAATAAATATAAATTTTTAGGGGAATAAAGTAGGAAGATAAATGACTGAGATCAAAATCTCAAAAAAATAAATTGCAATTTTGAATATGGTCGTTGGTCCTGTAATATCTTGGCAGTGTACGTATAAGTAGTAAAGTTAGATTAATAGGTTTTTTATTGTTTTAAAATTATACTTATACTTTAATGTTTCCTCCTAAAATTATTTGAATCCTCACAAATGTTCCCGGTCTGTACAAGCAGCAATAAATCTTTCAAAGTTTCAGCAACAGATAGCTTGCCAATTCTTCAACTAAGTGTTAAATTACCAACCTGCAAGAATCTCCCTAATTGCGAACTTTAATGAAATTAGTCTAATCCTTTTCTCATTCCGCTTTCATCGATTAATGCTATAAGCAATTTTTGGAAGAGACTGCATATTTATTAAAATGGCAGTAGAGGATTCACCAATCCCACTTTTTTTCTAATGATAAACACTATTTTATAAGTTTATCCTTTCCGTTATAAGTTTATCCAACCTTATTATTTATGAAAATGTATTTAAAGAAAGAGAGACAGATTAAGAGTTTACTGTCCGCATTTAATTATGAGGAATTCGGGTGTTTTCTTATACATCCCAGCATTACCTAATTATTTTCTTAGCCTCCAAGTTTTTGAACGATGGCTAGAATGATACTACAGGTAATTAAGTGAGGGTTATGTTAAATTTTTTTGAAAACTAGAAGATAATCACTAAGTTGAAAAATGGGTATACTAAAGTTATAAAATCTCACAAGTATAATTGTCAATCTTGATATGCTGGAAACATATGAAGACAGTTTATTATTCTGGTGGTGACAATGCGTCGATTTTAAGTTACGTTAGCTCAGCTAATAAGGTCAAGTAACACATTTTGCATCACAGCTTCTTGAGCTTATTGAGATGACACCACGTTTAACCTGATAACGTTGCATAAGTGACTACAACTGTTAAATTGATAAAAACACTTTTATCCAATTACCATTACGTTCACTATCAATAATAACGAGTGAAAATAAGCATTTTGAGTCTTCTTATAATAACTGATTCAAATTAATGTTTATAACGAATAAAAATGTATTGATAAATGTTATCAGTTAAACCAGATCTAGCCTACTTAGCTACATAAAGCGGAAAATATAATTTTAAATTTACGTGATAGCTCTCAGGTTCTCCTAAAATAGTTGCATTTCATATTTCAAAAATGTTTTGTTTTATATACTATCAATATTATACAAGAAATATAGAAAGGAAGCCAAATGCTGATTGGTGGAGAGGTTCCGAGCTGTGTCAGCCTCAGCGACGTGATCGGAATTCCGCTCTTCCTTTGACCTGGCTACCTGCGGAACAGAGTTTAAACATAAATGTTGTCAATAAAATACCAAACCTATAATTTAATTACTTTCAAACCGATTAAATGATCTATTTTATTACAATTTTATACGTATTGCTTGGAAAGATAGAGAAATGTGAAGTCTTTTTCCCACCTGTGTAGTCACATCTTACCCCCTTCAGTGAGGGAGTGAGGGAGTAATGAAACTCGATAAGAATAAAAATGACAGGACTTGCTAGTAACTAATTGCCTATATTATACAGCGCATCCTTATAATGCAATGGCATGAAAACGTTAGAACTATATGAAATGCAAGCACTATTAGCAGATAAAACCAAAAGGATATATTTTGTTATTTTGTTTATATATTTTGTGCTTTTATTGTGAATGAAACGGTTGTTTATACACTGTGCATTTATTCAATGGGGAGGATGGGGGGATATGAGTTACCGTGGAAGTGAAGTACCTTAAATTATCTTCCTAAATGAACCAAGATAATAAATTATTTCGTAATATAGCGCTTAATACGAATTATAATTTTTTGTGACAATAAATCTGATTCTGTGATATAACGTTAAGTAAGAAATATAAAAGTTGTGCACCCGAAAGCAATGCTATCACGTAAAGAATAGACGAAATTAATAGGTTTTAGTCAATTAATTGAGATAAAACTAAATTGAAAAGTCAACGCTCCAGCTCCGCAGAGCACTTAGCTACGGAAGATCATAGTGTAAAAAGCGGCAGTGTAAATATGATTATTTAAACAAATGCAAAAAGGGCCCCATCATGAATGTATATGAAAGCTGTGAAATATGCAAAGGCTTGAGAGTATCGCCTAGTGACGTCTTGAACGCCAAATAAAATTTTGGCTCAAATGTATATTTGGACAGAATGAAAGCTTTATGAGACCAAAGGATTATTAGTAGCCACAACAATCAGCTATTAACCCCTCCCCAAGGTAATCAAATCCAAGCATGTATCGGATAGCCGCGGCGTAAACTTTCAATGTGTGCGGTGTCCGGGACTAACTTGGCCGGCCATGTAATTTGTATTAATTGTACTTTTTCGTGTAAATTGTGTGATGTACTGAGTGTTAAATGTAATGTTGACGTTTTATTAGATTTCATCATGATGCTTTGAGTATCGAACCTATAGTAATTTGTTTTATTGATTACTTTGGATTCAGCTCTTGTTGCAGAAACAAATTAAGTGTGAAAAATAAATAAAACATTTCAGTCATTCGTCACCTAATTTTTATATAGTTTTAAGAAATTAGTAATTTTTCAAAACCCATCACCAATTTAATATGATACACAATGAAACGGTAACCTACACAATGTAAGACAACAGTAAGTTTTATTAGAATGAATATTGGGCTAATTCAAGCCCACAAATACCTTTGAATAGAAAGGCTTTATTTATTTGGCATAGAAATTGTGGACTATACGGAAGGGAATAGATTAAAAATAATGGTTTATTCTAAACTTATCTAAAAAACACACACATTTTGCAGCACACAGCAACCCTAAAAACCAACACGGAATCCGTCATTTAACCAAATGATTACAAAAAAGGCAGCTGTTTAAGTTTTGAAGGTAGCAGTTTCGAGATTCCTAATATAACAATAATTACTATGGAATAAAAGTAATAAGTATTACAGACAAACAAACAGTTTAAAAAATATCTGTTTAGAAAGTACACTTTTCTAAATACTAACATCGTGTAATGAACAGTTAAGCAGCGACTGACCTTGGCGTGCGCATTGTTGTGGTGGGGGCTAAGTGCGAGACCGTGTACGAGGTCGCGTGACACGTTTCATGCAAATGTCTAGATAGAGCAGTTATAAATTAAGAGATAATTTACGTATTTTCATATTATTTCATCTTTTTAATAAACTTAAAATTCCAAAAGCATGAAAATGATCGGTGTTGTTAGTTATTAGTGTTTCACGTAACAAGGTTATTTAAAATGTTCGAAAATTTCTTTACATTCAAAATTTAATACATGTACTTATTAAGATTTATAATACCTTTGAAAAATTATTCAAACTCAGTAAATTCATCCAGCTAAAAAAGAGGAAGGTAAAGAAATTACTAAGTTTTAAGTGGTTGCTGGCAGTTTTTTGTGTTTGATGATAGAAGCAGCCATAAAAATATAAATAAAATGTATATAAATGCGATGTTTACGGTAGAGACTTTTAAATTGCTCGATAACCATAATTTTGATTGCAGTAGAACAATGTTAAGCATATTAAGTGATTGGTTTAATTTAGCTCCAACAGAAACTCGAGCTCAAAAGCAATTAATCGTATTATATAATGTATCAATCCTAAATAAATAATTTACCTCTACAGTCCTTTATAGCTTACAATAATCCTGTTGTAGCTAGAATATTACTTTTTGAAATTTTAAATTGTAAAATAAGAACTCTTGATGAGATATACATAAAAACTCTGCCACTTGCCAGTTATGAATAGATAATTTGTGGTTCTCAGGATATGGCTTGGAACTTTCAGCAAGTTCTGTATTCCCCAGGAGAGTCACATGACCTTAACTCCTCAAGTTGTCTGAGATGGGTCTGAATAATCTACAACGTAGTTGCACTAGCCGCAAAGCCCAATTTACGTTCATTTGTTGGTGTAAGATAGCATGGTATACATTTTAAGTAGCCAGAGGATTAACCGTAAATAAAATAACTGCATCAAAAGCCCATGCAAAATATTGATACTTAAATGTTATTTTGATACAAATTGTTAGAGAAGAACATATTTTTGAGCTGCTGTCGAAGTTTTCACCTCAAAAAATGTGACCTATTAGATTTAATGACTTATGGTTCATAAACGGAAAGGGAACCTGAGGTGGGGCGTGCGTTAATTCTGATATGTTTTTTTTTAATTCTTCAACTGAAATAAGTTGTTGGAATGTATCTCGAAGGAGAACCTTAATTGAAATTTTTTTAAAGATATTTTAGAGTTTATAACGTTCAAAATATAGCCATTTTGACACTTTTATCATTGAAATTAACAACCAATAAAAATTAATTTGAAATTTGTGTAAAGTAATGTAACTATTCTACAATGGCTAAAAAATTAAAATATGCTTCAGACATCAATCAGAATAATTGTAATTTCAGAAATATGGATTTGTTTTATTTTTATTTTATTTGAAAGAAAAGTATTTTTCCTAGTAATTAACCCAATCAAAAAACGGGTGTAGCAAAATAATAGATGTCTCTATCCTTCAGCATGATGTAGGTAGAGTGTCGAAATAGCTTGTCCCTAACGTCGCGGCGCTCGTGCGTACATTTCGTTTTCATCAATCTGCCATAAAATATTATTTATAAATAATAAAAAATTCCGCTCTACAAATACTACGTTAATTCATGAGACCATCATCACAACTAAACAATCATATATTATAATATTTAATTTCGTAAGGCGATTCTTTGCGTCAAAATTGTGGGCGTCTGGCAAGTCATAGAGATATGGGAGAGGGCTCAAATTAAAGGTCTCTATTCCGAGATGGCGGGAAAAATACTGAAACTGGTTGAAATTCCTCAGAAAACGAGACATAACGTAAAATATCTGCCATTTTAAAAGCATTGGGATCTAAAAACTTCTGCTTTGTTTACATAAAATATGTGATGTAGATACTTGATTGAAAACCATGTGTGGTAGGCTAGACATTATAAAAAAGTATTATAGGGTAGACCTTATAAGGTAGATCCAATTTGATATGAACGTATTTTGTACTATAATAAATAGGGATTGTTTTACAGTGCAACGGCGACTGATAATTAAAATAGGAATTTCTTTTACGGCTTCGACCCCAAAGCCTTTGATTTATTTCTAGAGGGTGCTTTCAACGCTCCTGAGTTTCTCACATATAGAAATAATAAAATGCGCAATTTGCGCATGGGCCCCTCTAGTTTTGGCATTAATTAATTGGCGAAATTGTGGTGCGGATTCCACGTGAAACTGTGGGTCCTTTAGTTTCCATTGGCTGTTGAACTTAAACAATCCTGTCTGTCTGCCTTGTCTCAAGAGTAAAAGATGCACGCTACAATCGTGTTGCATATCTCACTCATATTTGCCTTAAAATAACGCTCATTAGAGGCTGGTGACTTATAAGGTGTATGGTATTGGTATTACCCAAAAAACCTAAGTTTCAAAAATGTGCCATTAACAGAGTACCGGTTCTGCAGATGCTTATTAAATTGTCATATTCATTACATATTCTGCTGGCCTAAGCTTACGTTGGTTTAACATCAACCTGCCCAATGTGTGCACGGGACAATCTCAATCAGGACCGGTTGAATACATTGTGCATACGAAGCCATTCACATTAGCTTAACATGTACTTGCACTGCCGCAAGTCTTTGCATTGTCCAATACGATTTATCTTCAGAATTATTATTTGACCTTACATAGACTTTACAGTAATAATAATAATTTAAGCTGTTTACTAATGTTTTTGTTTTTCTGTCGTAAGCAAACAAATATATTTATTGCTTCATCAGTTGTGTAGCTTAATGTATGGTTTAAAACACGGGTGAAATTGGTGGACAGTATGACCAACTTTTCACAATTGTTATAAAATACACTAATTTTTATATAATTTATAAATTAACTAAATTAAAATGGTAAAATCGTGATGGAATTTGGACTGTGAAATTACTTGAAACGTGAGGTGTTCTGACAGTTATGAGCCGACAATAGCCGTTACTTTTAACCTTAGATTGAGTTTATAAACTTTCGTAAAGTTTCCCTGCCTGAGAGAAGTCACGTGGCCTCAATTGTTCAGTTGGTAGAACTGACGTTGAATAATCTACGAGTCCAGGTAAACTTTTGTGTCTGTCAGACGTTGAACAAAACACAACAAGCGTAAAACGTTTCCAATTAGTAAAAATTTTCTTGGTTTTATTGAATAACAAACATATTGAGAGGGAAGGGATAGAACAAGTGATTGATGAATGTTTTGGTTGTTATACTCATGCTGTTAACAAAATCTCAACGGATATTTTGCTCGAAATAAATTATAAATGTTTTGCTGTCTCGAAACACTAAGACCAGTTTACTTTTATATCATACACTCATACCCGTCTTGTCCAGTTTTCATTCCTACCACGAAAATGAATCTAAGGAGATTATTTAACAGTTAAATTTCAGTTTAAGGTGATTGATTTAACAGTTAAGATCCGTATAAGCTATGCTAGGATTAAAAAGTACTGATTCTAGGACAAATAATTTCCTTGCAATAGGCGTTGTTTAGTTGATCATACCCAAAAACACAAAGTGTTGAAGGGTCGCCAAGCCCTAAAAATATGTGATATCAAAGTGCATACCAAGTCAATTTAATTTCCTGTAGTCCAACAATGTTCATTAGAATACATAATTAAATTTGTTTGAATGCTATTGTTCTGAATACTGATTATAATTCTTCTACATGTACTTGGCCAGCAGCTTAACAGACACTAAATTAGTTATACGTTTGTATTTTCCAAAGTGACCTACATAGAAGACTTTTAACATAAATATATAAATTCATAAGCTGCTGGCCAAGTACATGTAGAAGAATTATAATCAGTATTCAGAACAATAGCATTCAAACAAATTTAATTATGTATTCTAATGAACATTGTTGGACTACAGGAAATTAAATTGACTTGGTATGCACTTTGATATCACATATTTTTAGGGCTTGGCGACCCTTCAACACTTTGTGTTTTTGGGTATGATATCACTGTTTTTTTAATAGATAAATATAGTAAAATATAACATTTAAAGTAAATCTTTATATAAATAAAATAAATAAATATTCAATATAGACAGTATATAGTTTGAATGCAATAACCGATGTATTCTAGTTGTTCTCACAGATGTTTTAGGCGGTCTTTTAAAACTAATATTACGTAAACATTCTTTGCGCCATATAGTCACTTCTTGATATTTAGGTACAAAGAAAGATTTAGAAAGATTTGGCAAGTCGTAGAAAGATGGGAGTGGCCTCAAATTAAAGGTACCTCTACCGTGATGGCGGGAAAGATACTGAAATTGCTTGAAATTTTCCAGAAAAAAAGAAATAACGTAAAATATCTGCACTGGGATCTAAAAACGACAGCTTTGTTTACATAAAACATGTGATGCTGAAATTTGATTGAAAACCATGAGCTATATCTAACAAATAGTAGATTTAAGAGCCAGTTTGCTATGAGGGTATTTCGTCCTAGGCGTATTCTATCCTATACTCTTATATGAGTAATGTTATTGTGCTTGTATGTTTGTTTGCTTGCTTGCACAATTATCTCAAGAACGGCTCCGATAATTTCCTTCAAAGTCTGTAAATAAGTAATTTATGACTCAAAAACGTCTTTTATGCAGATTACTTGGCCAGAGAAAATCTAATAACGCAATAAATCGAATTTTAAAGTTGTAAAATTTTAACATTGGCCTTATGGGTTGCCGTGATAGCAACGAAAATAAACAAGGAAAGTGTAAACAAATGAAGTAATCATAACAGCTGTTTGGTATCTACAGCCATCAAGGGAAAATACAGCAAATGGGATGAAGAGTCCATGGAGCAATAAAAAAGGTTTATATTTATCAGTTTTATGACGTCAAAATATTTTATAGTAACTGGATGAACTGGTAAATATGAAATAACACCGAGCAAGGCTCGGTCCACCAGGTACTATATATTAACTGAG
The DNA here is from genome assembly GCA_035578135.1 of Flexamia atlantica. NCBI lineage: Eukaryota > Metazoa > Arthropoda > Insecta > Hemiptera > Cicadellidae > Flexamia > Flexamia atlantica. Next base: position 36,424,815 of record JAQJVK010000002.1, on the reverse strand, counting down.
GATCGTTTGAATGTCTTCTTATTAGGGGCGCTTAGTCCCTTAAAGCCACTAGTGAAATATAATAACCACATTTTGTAGTTTCTCCTAAATTTAATATAGCATGTTTCACTTTGAACGTGTTTCCAATTATTTTAATTTCTGTATTTTTAAGCCCTGGTATGAGAAGATTTGTAATTTTCATGTTGAATGAATTCCGAAGTTTTAATTGAAAAATCAAATAGTTACTTTTGCTTGAAATTATTGTTTTAGCGAATTTCCTTAGAAATAAGCTATTACCGTCGTTTTAACAGAACAGAATGGACAAAAAAATATCCGTTCAGGGTAACCTCAGCAATCATATTAATATTTATATTATTTGTCAGCTTTTTATGTGTACTTTCTGGATATGAAGTGAGTTTATTGTTAAAACGCATTTTTACCTGCAAAAATCACGATTTGTTTCAAAATTTAACATGAGCTTATATGGGAAATAGAATTTTCATTTTTTGAGTGTCTGTAAGCACGATAACTCTCGTAAATATCCTCTGATCGCAACAAAATTTGGTACAGACATGTAAAACTAGATTCTCTTGGACGAGTTCGTAAACCAGCCAGATCGACATATCCTAAGTGGGGTAAAGGCTCGATTTTACCCCCCAAAAATGGGTTTTTTGAGTTTTTCAAATTGAAAAATTTTATTTATCCAATTATTGTTTGCACCATTGGATTTAGCTCGAAAACACAAACAATTTGGTATTTTAAATCATTCCTCTAAGTCCATAGGTCTCCGAGTTCTCATTTTCCCCTGTTTTTATAGTAGGCCTAATAGGGCAGCAGAATGTTGGCTTAGTCAATTTCCCATTTACTCTCTACTGAGGTTTTCAAGGAATCGCTTTGAGTAATTTCTCAGTTTATAAATTTATTGAATAGAATTTTGGTTTTTAAACAATTTTATGTTCATATATTTTAAAAAAGAAACATTCTTGCCTACTTCATTATATGAAATTTTTGTGTTTTGTCATCTAAGTCATCTACCAATATTTTTTAGAAAGGATAGCTATAATTTTAATATATAAATATATCACTTGTTTATTTTTCTTTTTTTAATAGCCTAATGGATTAATTACTGGATATTTTGTAATTGGAAATTCGCTGAGTATGCAGGTTTTCTGCGACGTGGGTATTTTGTAAGTAGTTGCGGTTGCAACAATAGGTACACTTTGAGTCCACAATTGGTTGCCATTTTTCACACTGACGGTTGAATAATTCTTCAAATTTGTTTTTTTTAGTGTTGTGAGGAATTGAAATTGGGAAAATAAAGTTACTCGCATTTACATCCACATTGTGGTTGCAGTTTGAACATGTTGTAATTTTTAGCATATATTTGAAATGAAATTCAAGGGGTTGATACAATGTTATTAGTTGAATGAAAAATTCAGCACAATCTTGTTGTTCGATTGCGTTAAAAGGAGGTCCGAACTGATTTCTGATATTTATTGGACTTAAAATTTGGTAGCTTTTTGGTGGGATATGGCTAATTTAATCATAGGGGAATCAATGGCATAGTTTGTTATGGAGGTTGTGATAAGTTGGCAATTTAAAATACACTGTATTTTTGCATTTGCATAGGCCTAGTACGATACATTATCAGAATTTTAAAAACCAAATAAATATTATTTACCAGATGCTGGATCGCATAGGATATAAACAAGGCCGCACTAGTGTGGCCATGATAAGGCGCTGTAGTATACAGCCAATGGAATTGAAATTAATTAACTTTAAACAGCTGTTTATGTGTTTAACCTATAAGTACAATATTAAATGAAACTCTAGATGCAAAAGGTACTTAACCCTTGGCAGTTTGGGTATTCTTAGGACCAGGATTAGTAGTTACAATGGACATGCATTGCAGATATTCAGCTTAATATGCATGCACCCGAAAGGTTGCGGTATTATCACAAAACAAATTGCTATTATTTATTGGCGAGATTTAACACTGGGTGCTGGGATCGATGTTCCTCGCTCTACCACCAGTGGACATACTTTGTGACAAAATCGTGAACCCTCAAACTTTGGATAATTCTTGAATTAGGATTTTCTTATGATAGACCTTATCAAACATTCGGCGCTATGACTATAATCTTTGACTTTTTCCAGTTTGTGAATAAACTCATCTTTAAATATAAAATGTTTAAGAGTTGAATTACCGTTTTCTACCTTTGTAAGATTAGGCCTACTTGCGTCTGCAACCAAACTTCGTATTTATACGTGATAGAAGTCATTAATTATAGTTAATGTATGAATCTGTACTTTTTTACCTGACAAATTTTCCGCAAACAGGTGATATTGCTTCTGTTCAAACAAGGAGATTAGAGTATTTACTGGAGGTACTGTGACGATGACTTTGTTGATGAAAACCGGCCCTTTAATTTTGGCAGACTTTAGTAATTTAGTAATGAAATACCATTCTTTGAACATAAATTTAAAATGATTCGAATCTTGAACATGATTTTAGGTTGGGTAAAACGAAAACAGACAATATAAGACACACATTCATTATAATTTATATAGGTATTTTGTAAAACTATATAAATAGGTTTCATTGGTACAGAACCCTGAAATAATAGTTGAAAAAATAAACCTATCACAATATAAAGAAATAATAAATCAAACAAATCAAGCGTATCTCCTGTCCTACCGTCCTCTCCAATACGCTTAAAACTTACCAGCTGATCAAAGTTTTACTGACGAAATAGTTTCTTCGTGGACTAAGCTTGTTTACATTTGAAATGTCAATGAAGATTTGAAATGAAAATTTAAAAAGTTACTAGTTTTGATATCTAGTGCTTTCAAACTTTGTTTAGACTATCAAAAGGCACTACTACGAGAAAAAATAGGAATGAGTGTGAAGTTTCATTCAATTCTGATGAGAAATAAAGTCGCTAGGCTTTCTGAACGACGAGACACGACCGTGCCTCTAGATAATATCAGAAACAGTGAACTATGTAAGGACATTTTTGATTTATTATTATAAAACAGCTTTCACTATTATGAGGCTGACATGTTAAGTTAAAAACTACAGTTTTAAATCATTTTTAAAGAAACCCATTTTTTTAACTTTAATTTCTTCTTATGTCTACCTCGTAGATTTGTAATGGAAGGGAACAGAAACATAAAAAAATTATACATTAAAATTCTCTCAGTACTCCTCTGATGAGTTTTTTAACTACGCACAACTGATCTAACTACTAAAAACTTTTACATTTAGTGAAAAAATATATTTTGAATAGTTTATTCCAACAATTACCTAAAGCCAAATCCATTGTACCACAGCATAATAATTTATTTTTTAGATGAGCATCATACATGAGGACGCTTTTTCTTGAACCATGATCAAATTTATGAATAAAGATATTTTTTGTCTTTGCTTTTAAGTGAGGTTAATAATAAATAATTGTCATAGTATCACATCCCCAATCTTATACCGTACAACTCTGAAAATTGCGTTCAAGCTAGAAAGTCACTGACACATCATACGCTTTGTAAATATTGCCATGGTATCAGATATGTCGCATCAAAATCCTAAAAGTATAGGATTAATCGTACGTTTTCTACAATTATTGTTGGAATGTTCTCTCGTGAGTTTTTTTCTTACTTAAGCTAGTAGTTATTAAAAATTCAAATAACAATCATTGCAACGATAACAAACTACGTAATACATACAGGGGCATTATCAAATGGCAATAACACTTAAGTTTTATGGTGCACCATTTCAATTACTGGGGTGCAACTGACAAAATGAGCGTCAAAATGATAGCGCCAGGTGTTTGATAATTGAAACCGTTGTGTTGGGATTGCTCAGTAAAATGCAATTAGCGAGTTTTGACAAACCGTACCAAAAATGTTATGGTATTATAATTATATAGACATTATGAATTATCGCAAAACATAACAAAACACTCCAAAATCAAATTAATGTTTACATTTCATTATCTGGATAACGATGTTTTTATATCCCATAGCTTTATATCTCATATCAGTGTTGTTGCCTATAGGATTTGTATTTGCTAAAAATAAAAATTAAACAATACTAAGTTGTGTTAAATTGCTTATATCTGTGACCTTGCATTTGTTTTACGTATGGCTCTTAATTTAAGCCCCCTCTAAAAATAATGTATAAACATGTTGCGTGCATATCATAATTACAAGCGTAAAACATATTTTAAATAGTTAAAGCTACTTTAAAATAGTGAGCTTTTGATTTAGACCTTTAAATTCAGCTTTTGAAGTCTGGGGCTTATTATTGTTTACAGAAGGACCTTTTGATAAGCTTATTTATAAGTTTAAATTTAGTCTTTCTGATTATATCATCAACCGTGTATGAATTTTACCCACTGTTATACGCAATTTGCTCAATTATGTCCTTTTCTTTATCAAAATCATGTTGAGATAGGTGGAAGGATAATAACCTGAAGACCATTAACCTTAATAAAGCCAGTTTGTATTGGTATGGGTGGTTGGAATCTTTAATTAACTAATTGGAATCCTAAGAAAAGTTTTCAAGACAAATGCATTAATTAATTTAAAATAGTTGAAGAGTGTTGGTGAATATGAGGAGTCAAACCTTCGAGTCATGTACAGCACAATAATTCAATAAATTTGTGATGTCTACAGGCATTACGTAGGTAATAGTTTCAATAAAGGAAAATAATATATAAATAAATAAATAAATAGAAAAAAATTATTTTGTAGTTAGTTAGCTGACATTTTATTAAAGTACCTCTTAATATATATTGGTTATTTTATAAAAAGGGCTACTCATGGCTTGAAACCTTCTACACTTCAACGTACAGAACAAACAGTTCTTTTTAAAAGGTTAAAAAAATTCAAATAAAAAGACCTTAAACTTGTACAAATGCATCATTGTAGTTTCGTTTTCCTTGTTAATTTCAATAATATCAAAAATATAGCTTTTTTCTCTGATTTCTCTTGATATATTATAATATAATTTTCCTACTTCATTATGGAAATTTAAACACCGCCGTTAGTGAGCTCCTCTCGGGTAGTGATAATGTAACGTTTAGCAACATCAAAGGGAAAATCTGCATAAACGCTCAGACCCCACTTAAATCATTAACATATTGATCTCAGTCGCTCTGCGAGTAATTGCCTTTGTCAGGGCAAGCGAGGGTGAACTTGCGAAAGGAGCCCAGACCAGAAATAATTTTCTCCCTCAGACTCAGCAGCCGACTAAAATACAATAATATAAGCAACAAATAATGAAGCGGAAGTAGTAAACAATATTTTAAATTACAATTCAGTAGTATAAGCTATAAAAAAATTGAGAGATACAAAGCTTCAGTGCTGCATTCTATGTCAAATTCGACGATCTTATGGAAAAACGTATATTTCTGACGATTACCTGGCGTACAGAATAGCGAATTTCATCTTATTTCCTCAAGGATAGTCGTGTAATAAAGATGTTAAGCACGAATACAAAGTGACTGTCTTCAATTCATTGTTATTTCAATGTGAATACAAAAGTTCAACTATCACTGAAGTTTTGAGAACCAACATTAGAAGTCAACTGTCGTCACTCTTTAGTTTAAATTAAAGGTTAATTACAGTGGTTGTAGAATTTACTTATTAATCTGGAGTTTCCGGGCTCGGTCCCAAGATTTTTGGGGTTAATGCCTTTAGGGTACTATGGTAATGTCTTGGTTATGAGTTATTGGCGCTAAACGTTATTAATATGACGACTATAGTTCTGACAGTTTCTATAAACTTTTTTTTAAGTATTTAAAATGAACTATTATGATAGAGCGTTCGATACACCAAACCTCCTCTTCAGATCAAATAAATTTGCTCATTAAATATTTTACTGATTTTTACGCTGCTTTAAAGTTCTAAGCCTTACCTAAACATTTAAACCACAATTTGCAAGGTACCTCGTATCGAGATACCACGAGTGTGACGGCCTGGATTAACAGAGATAAGCATGACATGAGCGGCAAAGCTTGTTCTGAGGGAGGGGGCCTTCAGGGCGTGGATGCTGAACTGTATTATCTCGTCAAATACAACAATCAAATCAATGCTGTCTTTAGTGTCCTGCTCCTATTGATAGAGTACATTAAATATTTTTTAAGTGAAAGTTAAATAATAAACTGGAAAGTAGATTGGGAAGACAGTATTTGATTCAGTCCTTGTTAAAACACATTTGGTAAAACAATATACAGAGATAATTATTACAATTGAGGAAGCATATATGTTTTACAATCACTTCACAGCAAGAATGGTTTTCATTTTATGGTCATTAAAAAGCCTAGATTTAACCTCATAACAAGAACGTTTATTTAGAGAATATAAAATATTATATATTATATGAAAACATACTAAAACACCAAGGTTTCTTTATAATAATAACATCAAATATCCATTCATGAATATTCATTTAATGTATATTCATATATGTACATCATTGTTCCTAATATTGCCTTGTTTCCTATCATTGAACCTAATGACAGGTTCTTGGGATTAATTAGTGCTTTTCAAAACACCCGGTATGATGAAATAACGCTGTAAACTTAAAAAATAAACTTTATTAAATCATAGGACACTCAATTTTGAAAAGTTAAGTTTAGGGTGACAAGATCAGCATTGCAACCAATAATATTCTTTCGTCCGAATTTAAGATTGTAATATGTTTGAAAAATTATGGTATATTTACTAAAAATATTTTTACAAGAAAAGAGTACAATACAAAATAATTGTAATATACAAAACTACTCCTTTATATGTCTATGGTGTTGAGAGAACTGATAAAAATAGCAGTTGACAGCAAATAATGAAAAAAGGAAAACTTCATGTTGACATTTCATGCTCTGCTGTGAAAACACGTGTACCATAAATCAAACTAGGGCAAACACAGGCTTATCTAGTCACAGCTCGTCGGGTGTTATTCTGCTGCTCGATGACATGGCACCACTTCCTCAGATCTTTTGTAAGTATAAGGTGGAAATGCTTGAATATAATATCAAGTTAACTTTTACGAAATTGCATGGCTTTACCAAGCAAAGAATAAAAAGTGAGTATTTTTATAAACTGTTTGATATCTAGGAAAAATATAGACAGTTAAATGAGTGTAACGGTGAACAGTTTCATTGTCTCGATTGAATATATATTTTGTCCAACAAATTTAAACATACTTGAAATGAAGTTAGGTTTTGCTAGAAATCGGTATCGGTATCGGTATCGGTATCGGAAATCGGTAGGTTGGCTTAAATCGCGACTAAGGAATGAACCTTTAACTAATTCACCGGAAAGACAGCGGCGAAGAAGATAAGAAAAAGTTAAGAACAATAGTCTTGGATTACACTCCTCTTATCACTGCAATTATACGGAGAATTGATGCTTTGGGTTGAGGGATGGAAAGATTACAACTTTAACAGTAATGGTAAAAGCCTACAATTAAGAATGAAAAACGTGATTGTTCTTGTTAAAGCATCAAGCTTTTCTTAAGACCTTCTATGATTCAGATTCATTATAATTTTTGATTGAGATTGACTACGAATAACTTAACTAGTTCTCATTTGGTGTACTTGCTTTGATCATCGTCTTTATTACTTGATAGAAACACCAATTAAGAATTAGATACTTTTTTATTTATTGAATTTCAACATAATGATCATTTATTAAAATGTAAATGTTACAAGATATTGTTAATACACTTAAACGTTTTCGCTAAATATATCTATCTCTGAACCCTCTTCAATAAATAAATAAACAATCAATAAAGATACTTTCCATTGTTTTTATGATCCGTTCGATTTTGTTTACGTCCAGTTTCACTCAAGTGAAAAAATAATTTAATTTATATACAGCATCACTATTCGCAATACAATATAAAACATACTTTAGCATGAACTGTAGGAGAGGGATGTAAATGGTTTTTAGTATTCTTATAACAACCAAGACCAGCCAATCCAATTACGTACATTCCAATAAAAAAATACAACCAACCGACTGCGATAGCTCTATTTACATCGTTTCAAATCCTATTCATTAAGTTAGATAGTTTATACACTAAATCCACGTGCTCGTTACAGTTTTCTCAGACATACTTGGAAGATCATAGTATACTGTATCCATCATGTAAATTGTAACATTTACAACTTACTTCAGTATCATACTTTTTTAATATTATAAACGTGAAATTATGGATGTTTGTGTGAATATCTGTCTTTCAACCACGTGAAAAATACTGGACCAACCGAGCTGAAATTTTGCAGGAATAGAGCCACTATATCAGAAAAGGACATAGGCCTATTCACTCCCTTAAACTCCCCTCGGGCTATGCCCCGTGAACGTCCTTAGCTGTAATTTTTACATTTTGTAAGGATGTAAACATTCAAATACTGAATATTAAACAACTGTGAATACTAAAATTTAACATTTCAAAGAGCAGAAGTAAGATCAGCTGTAATTTTTATCGTGAGCGAAGCCACGGGCAACTGCTAGTCTAGAATATTTGTGAACTGTAATAAAAGAAACTTTGTATAATTTTCTTGTGGGAGTAATTAAAATAGCAGCTTTCCTATAGTGAGTGTAATTGATTGTCCCATTTCGTAGACAGGACCAGTGACGTCACAGTGCAGCTGGCACTAGACAGGGGATGAGGTGGTGGAGGGTCGCCGTGGTCCCTGGAGGAGACAGCTAGAGATCTCATCAGAATAACACCGGGGAGAGACACTGATAAATGCTCTTATCAACCAATCCATCTACTCCTTAGCGTACTTCATAAGTATAATTTTTAAGAATCACAACCCTAAGCTAGTGTTCCAAATGTTCGAGTCAATTTAGTTAATTCATTATTTTTATTCAACAAAGGAGTAAAATATAACTTTAAAATATAAAAACACATTCACCCTTGATTTTAAGCGAGAGATTGTTTTTAGGTAAATATAATTCATCAAGAGTAATATGTTTCCGTTTAATATGTATTTTCAGGCCAATAAGAAACCCCTTTCAAACATTCATCACATGGCATCTTTAAGGCAGAACAGGCCAAACAAAACTTTAACAAACTCATAGTTTCAAATCTCGCTTTATATTAATAATAAGGGCTACAAAAAAGTTACCTTCTGCCTTGTTAATGCACCACGGGATTTTAATTAAAAATAAAACCTTCCTATTCCAAATAATTCCAAATTATTTTTAATCAAATATAGAAAAGTACAAAATCATTTTTCACTAGAAAAAACAGAAAGTTGAATTCAATTTCTTTGAATAGTTAATTATAATACTATTGCTATCACATTTCATACACTTTAAATTTTAATGAAAAACCATTCTTTATAGTTTTCTTCAATTAAACTAAATATATTGTAACACGCCAATATAAGCCAACATACTTTAATATCGTTTAAATTTGTATTAACGTAAGCCAGTATATTACGCAACGTGACGGAAGTTTTTGTATACAGAGGATGAGTTAATCAAATTTTTATTGTTAAAAAGTTTTTGAATTTTTTTATTTAGTAAAAATCATAAAAAAACTATATAAGTAATGAGTACTCATTATTAGTTGGAGCAGCACATTTTTCGTACAACTCAAATATACTACAAGTCCTTTACCAAATCAGTAACACTTTCTTTAAACGACGTGTTCAGGAGTCATTTCCTGTTGTCACCAAAAGCAATCTTCTTTGATGTCAGAGGTCCCCGAAATATTTCATTACGAGGAGATAAGTATACACCAAATAAATGATATATCATTTTAACCAGATATTTTGCGAAATAAAGTTTTGTCAACAATTTTAAGGATATTTTGGATCAAAATCTTAATACATTGATTTAGTGCTGGTGTTCAAAAGAAAACAACCTGCATTAAAGCCGTAAAATATCTGGTCAGTTTTCAGCAAGATTGAAGTAAATCACCGTAAATAAACCTCTAAATGGTCACATTCGTTGAAAATAAACGAGTCAATCAAACAGTAGCTAGCAAACCAGTTTTTTCCTGGAATGTTCCAGACACAATTGTGAATGATAAGTGATGACAATTTATTCGGTTAGGGTGTTTGTTAATCTTTGCTACTATCATATCTGTTGACCAAATTAGAATAACCTAGCCCCACATTTTGAATTGTATGTGTCCTTTCACGTTTATATTTAAAAATGTTTACAGTATTATGTTTTAAATCTCCACCAATGAGGATGTGGAATCAAATTACGTAAATACAGGTTGTTTGATGTATAAATGTACATTTTATATTTTAAACAGAAGCTTAGGTTTTAATTTAAAACAAATAGTATTAATGAAAAGATAAATTTGTAGGGTGTCTAATGTAGAATGGAAATATACCGGGTGTCCCATAATAGTCCCCCCCCCCTAACTTTTTCCTATATTTTTTCAAATATCAGTTCCACACCACCCCCAAACATTATGGGGTAGCTAATACTTCATTTTGAGGGGGTACCCAATTTTGGCCGCCATCTTGGATCCGCCATATTGGATCAAAAATAATTTTTTCAAATGTAAAAGTGGTGTTGTGACCCACAATTTCGAATAAGATTTTTTTCACTGATTACAATGCCGCAATCCGTTTTTTAATATCTTGATTGGTTCTCAAGATATGGGTTCTTTTAATTAATTTATTTTCAACCAATTTAAATATTACAAATTGATAAAACAGGCCTGGTAAGAACTAACTAAAAAACTAAAAAACTAAAACGATATAAAAAACAGGCAGATCATGATAGCTTTTAGTTTTGGGCCCCCAGAAGTAAAAAACACCATTCGTTCGAATTTATCTGTTAGTAAGATAGCAGCCATAAAAAATGGTCCAAACTTAATGAAGTTTTGTAAAGACATGTAAAGTAGTAATTATTCGGAGAGTTCGTAAGCCAGCCCGATCGGCATACCGTAAGGGTTTAAAGGGAAATAAGCCCTCCAAAATATTTTTTTACGTTTTCTACATAGAAAAATTAAAATAATATAATTTTAGTTTATACCATTGAATTCAGCTCAACAAAACCAACGATTTAGTAGTTTCAATCATTGCTCTATGTCCATTGGTTACCGAGATATTGAAATTGGTCAACACAGTGGGATGTCCCAATGTTAACCTAATGGGAAATAAATAAAATTCTATATCTTGCTTATTCTCAATATATCTTGATAAATCTTGGTTTGTGGCTTCATATGATGGAGTCTAAAGTAGATTAGTCTAAAACCCCCGATATTTACGTTTTTGTGGGAGCAAACCAGCAACTCATTTCCAATGTTAAGCATATGAAAATAAAAAAAATCGATACAATAAAAATTCGAAAAAAGAAAGGTGCTGCTTATCTTTATTCCCACGGCCATAGATATATAACCAATTTTAATTTTGTGTAGCTTACTGGGTAACCTCAATAAATAGCCAAGGAGTTTTTGTATGAGGAAAAGGTTATATCTGCTGCAAAAATTCATATTAGCTTTTTAAATAAGACAAATTTAATGGAAAAAGTGTCAGTTCACTTTTTTTAAACAATGAAAAAATAGATCGGTCCTTTAAATACAAACATTTGCACGATAAAGTTCTTCGCTTAGCACTTATGTAAATCACCAATAAAGAAAGGAGGTATAAAACCCTACAGTTTGTCTGAGACGAAGTGGATGTAGATCCTCCCGCATCTACTATTTGAGTAGCCCTTGATGAAGATATGAATCTGCTCCCCTCTTCACGTTTGATAAGATCTTGGTAAATGACCTCCAGGGAACTAATTTTGTGATTTGTCCCTCAATTCCCTATTACCGATTCCCCTTCCTAGAGTAGAGTTGTTACCATGACTCATTCTAGGATAGATTACAAGGATTACTCATGTACTATGTCGACGTGAGAATAAATTTCAGCGTCAGTGGCAAGCTAAATGGAATTTGCAGCTCTCATCATAAAATGTTACATTATTTATTTTTGATTCGGCAGAAGGAAAGCTCAGTTTTCGAGCATTTAATGGTGTTATAAAACCTCAGAAATTTTTCAAAAGGAAACACAATTTTAACTAGAATTATCATTACTACGTTTATGGTTTACTGTAACATTCAAAATAGCATTAGACTTTTTAAGCGACTAAAGTATAAAAAACATAAACTTAAACAGAACATAACTTAAACACAAAATTTAGTTCTTGAAATATTCCAAAGAACAATTTAAGGACTAAATGTTAGTTATATTTTATTAATCATGCCCCCAAGAATACAAAAACCTACGGAATAAAAGACTATAATTTACTTTTGTTTGAGAAGAGCGACTTATGATAATAAGGCGATGACGTATCCAACCAGCGCGTTAGGATGATCTACGGCCTGAGACCCGATATCTACCATAACTTGATTTATGAGCCCGAGAACGCTGTGAGGAAACCCTAAACTATGTGCGAGCTCCACGAAATTAAAGCCAACACACATATATAGTTAAACATCAATAGTTTTATATATGTTATGTAAGTAAGGTTATGGTAATGTTTTCTCTACAAAATTACCTATATAGTCAGTTGGAATCAGAAATTTTAAATAATGATTATCATTCTAAATCATCTAGTTTGAGATTACATGATTTTAAAAGGTACCGGTTCCAAAATTAAGTGACTTGCTGTTGAATCTTGAATAGTGACATGCAATAGAAACACAGGTATTAACAGAGAAATATGTAATGCTTAAGAAAGCTTTTTCAGGTACCGGTAGGTAGTTCAATTGAAATTATCGGCCTCCACTTGAAATTGGATAATTTCCTTTATCTATTTCGACAATTGTATTGGAGTGTTCAAAAATTGGTCAATATCCAGGTTTGCCTATGTCACATTTTTACATAGTACGATTTGGGCGCGCAGATAAACAAAGTTAATAAACTTATAAAGACATTTGAAAGTTTTCTAGATGTAAAATGTTTTTTGAATGTACTATCTATTTAGGATAGTTTTTATTTTAGCGATGATATAAAAACATCGCTAAGGAATTATTTCCCTTTCCTGGAAGCATTCACGATTGCTATGCGTGAAATAAATGCCATTTCAAGAGGGGATTAACAGAACGTGTTATAAGCGTAGTTAATTAAGCCATTTTATAAAGTCTCTCCCCTGCATTATACTGATATTATCACTGATGGCTGGTGACTGATCTTAATGGTCTGCCACCCCTCTCCACTGCCACATCCACTCCAGAGCAACAGCTGTGCTCATTACACTTCATGACGACTGTATTCAAAATTATACCTTTGATATTCAGACAATGTCTCCTAAGGATATGGGAGTATTGATAAACAAGTGAGTAATATTTTACTGAATTAATGTTTTTACATAAATTATAAATACATGAAACGTATTAGTTCTTAGATTTTTTGAGAAGAGAAAACTATTTATTGCTAAGAATATACTATTAACTTACTGTAACATGCAAATACAGTTACTTTATTTTCCATGGATGAATAACTAAAATTCAAATGTGACACACAACACATAGCAGTGTAAGGATTTATTCGTGGTTTGTTAATGAAAAAAATGCGGTTAAAATTTTGTCAGTTTTTCAATGGCACTTTTATGAGAAATAAAGAGAAAAAAGTAGTTAAGTTAAATTTTCTTCTCGTACATGAATAAGCTAGGTAACTTTGGAAGGTAGTATTATTGGTCCTTATGTATTAAAACTCCTGTACCTTAACTATAATAATAAACGTTCAAAAAATATTCATAATTTCTACTAGATCAAAGTTGTTTTCTCTAATAAATAATAATAATGAATAAGGGCATCAAGTGGATGTAATATGTAGGTTGTCATACAAAACTGGACTATTGATCAAAACCAACTATTGATAATACAGAAAAACAAACTACACAAAGTGAAACACGAGTAAGCACTTGACTGGATCTGATTTCCCACACGAATATAACTGAACAGTTTGATGGTGTGTTAAGTGGATTTTACAGTAATAAAAAGTCACAAAAATATAAAATACCCCCGTTGCAGCAGACCTGCATACTCAGCGAATTTCAAATGCAAAACAACATATTTCAATCCTATATAGCGAGATTTGACATGTTTTGGTAACATGGTCCATAAGAATAACATCCATAAGAATAACATGGGGAATGAGTTCGCAGGTTTGCTGCTACAGGTATATTAAAACTGGGTGGTTTTAATTCAATACTTAGTAGATCTGAACTAGAAGAAGCCATTTACCAAGTTTTATCAAGATATGTTGAGAAATAACCGAGATATAGAATTTTCCTTATTTCCCATAAGGTTAACATTGGGACAACGTACTGTGTTTACTACTTTCAATATCTCGGTAACCAATGGACATAGAGCAGTGATTCAAATTATTAAATTGTTTGTTTTTTTGAGCTGAATTCAATGGTGCCAACAAAAATTCGATAAATTTTATTTTTCTTAGTAAAAAACTCAAAAAAACCTATTTTTGGGGGGGTTTAACCCCCTTTCCCCTCCCTTCCGGTGGTCCGATCGGGCGGGTTCACGAACTCGTCCGAGTGATTACCACTTTACATGTTTGTACCAATTTTCATTAAGATCGGACCATTTTTACGGCCGCTATCGTGCTAACAGACACATATACCCATATATATCTAAAAATTCAAACGATTGATGTTTTTTGCTTCTGGTGGCCCCAAAATGAAAAGTTATAATGGTCTCGGGCTTAGGTCTAACCATGAGACCTACGGTAATAGCTTCTTCCCTATAGGGGAAATTCGCTAAAATCACAAAACTTACATTTTCGAGATCTCGCTTTTGGCAAGGGTAAATTTTGCAGCCATCACAAATACGCTGGGAGCAAATTAATTATTTTAGAACCATGAATAACAACAGTCACTGTACAGTTAATTATACGGTTTAAAATTAAAGCTTTATTAAGATTACTTAACTACTTAAGAAACTTAAGTTTTTTTGTCTCTTCCACCATCTAAAACAAAATAAGAAGTAACTGCCCTCCCCTCCGTCATGCGAGCTTCACTTTCTGAAGGAATTAAATTATAACTTCAGATCGTTTCTTCGAATTCATCTGTACTGAAAGCGTTGAAACTGCAGTGTTTCGTACTGTCACGGCCACAGTTGGGGCTACGGTTGTGGGCCCAAGTCCACGGGGTGTGGTCAGAGGAAATTATAACAACATGCGAAAAAACATCACCTCTGGTTTTATTGAACAAAAAAAAAATTTCCTTAAAATGTAAGCTGCGTACCAGTTCAAAATGTGTTGATATTTCCTAAATTCTTGGAGGGTTGGAGGATTTCAAACTTTACAAAGGTTTTTGATCCAATGAAGAGGTGTTCAGAGCGCATATGTATACTGGGAAAATCAACATCGCGATGACAAATTTACATGACGTCCAGCGTCACAGTAATATCAACAGTGGTATTGGCACCTTTGATGTGCAGCGTGTGCCACAGAGATAACTTTGTTTGAATTCCTCCTCAATTATATTCACCCCTCCCCTGGTACCTCAACAACCCCTAGTCTAGGCCTCAATGATTCTACGTTGTGCTTATCGCGGCAGAAACAGGGCTCCACAATGTGGGGAATGACAAAAGAGTATTTAGTTTCCGGGGCTGTTATTGTAAGTATAAACCTGAACCTTGTTATCGTGCATTAAATCTGACTATTATAACTCGAATGTAGCTGTTTCAAATATAAAAAATATACTTTTTTAATACTTTTCAATGATTATAAAACTAGCTAATAGTGTCCTGCTTTACTGGGAAAAAGTAAACGAATAACTAAGTAGTAACAAAGGCATCAGCTGTTCAGCCCTCTTTTATATTTGTGCCTTTCATTCAAGTACAAGGTGTTATATAGTGATGACTCTCAGTAATTACGGGTACTTTGAGCGCGCAAACATGTTCCAGATCTTAGAAAGTATGATTTGTAGAACAGAATATTTTATTTGATTTATATTAACTAGTGAACATGCGCTGGTGTGCTTTTTACGAGTTTTTTTAATTGTGCTGATAAATCAATAATCATTTTAATTAGCTATTCCTTGCAATTTCTGCTCAAATGTTAGATCTCATGTTAAATCTGCTCAATGTTAAATCTCCATATACGCAACCGTAAAGGCATGTGTGGCTCTTCCTTTTCCTATAACCTTCATAATTTTTATTCCTTGCAAAAATTCTAACTTCATGAATTCTTTCCAATGGCATCTATTAAAATAAACGGTACCAGAAAACTGACGCATACTTTCTCCTACAAAGCCAGGTAAAGCAAGGAAATCTACAATGAAATAAATTTACAATTAAATAAGTTTTGTCAAATTGGTTGGTGATTGGTTTATTAAATTGGAGGGAGTTTTCCGTTTTTAAATATCTTCTATAAGAATAACATTAGATAATGCACGATGTTTACCAGAAAACATAAATTTTAATTTCTCCGCAACCAGTTAATACAAACTAATAATATTGAAAAACTATATTATTTTCTTTTTTAAACCAAATTTAGTAGTTGCAAGTAAATTTTCTTCAAAAACTAAAGTTTTGTGAAATTTGAAAAAAATAAATGTTTAACACTCAAACTCCTAAAACTTCTGAACCTGACTTTTCACAGACATGCGGGTGGTGTCATTTTGTTTGGCATCTTAAGCACTGCAAAGCATAAAGTTTGTATCAAAATTGAGCAGTTTTCAAGAAATTTGGATATTTGTGATTTTTGATTGGTTGTTATGGGGTAAATACCCTCAAAAATCAAAAATTCCAAAACATGAAAAAGGACCTGATAAATAACGGATCCATATCTACATGCCAAATTTCATGAAAAAAACGGACCAACTAACATTAAGTTAACATAAATAGTTAACATCTCTGTTGACATACGCACATCCACACACACACCACTCAGAAAACCACTTTTTAGGATTCAGGGAGCATTAACACGAATATATTCAATAAAACCTCACATTTGAAAATTTGACGAAAACGATACCTTCTCCGTATAGTATGTATAGGGAGGAGAAAGTAATAGTTTCAGAAGAGTAGAAGGAGGAGGAGTCTTGATCAACCAGTTTAAAACTCATTTGATACATTTTCCGCAAAGTAAACATATACAAAAAAGAAAAATCATGTAACTTAGAACAATATATCATTGAATACATCATTGAATTGTCAGGGCTACAGTTTTTATGCAGTGATAGGTCACTGCTGCTATAAGCTATGCAGTGAATTACCAGTGATAGATAAACCGTATAAATTTGCACAAACAATATATGATTCTTAGTCCTAAGTAGTTTCCTGGTTTTTTCGTAAAAAAGAATCAATTCAAAATGCTTGGTAAAAAAAGAATTTTTGAAAACCTTTTCTGAGTTGTATCCAAATTCACATTTTTACCACAAATATAATAACAAATCTACGCTTATCATGATTGTTACATCTTAATATTACCATGAACAAAGAGAAAGGGCTGCAAGAGACCATACCGGAACTAGTCAAGGGGTTGTCTTCCCCTTTATTTACCCTTGATGTAAATCTCACACATCCCCTTTTTAAATTTAAAAGAGGCCGAGGGATCTGTTGATTGAGCCTCACTTGAGTTACAGTGAGTTACAGCCTCAGCCAAATTAAGATATCTCCCGCTGATTCCACATCTGTCCCCCTCTGATTGACACCTTGTATAGGGTAAAGATTGTACTTGATTAACTGTTTTTTACAGAGGGGTTTGGGTGTGGCTTGTTTTGAGATGTGTATTTTTCAGTTTCAGACCGTTCACCTGCTTGGTGAGTCGGTGGCGCAGTTGGTAGCGCACTCGGCCCCGGTTCTGTGGCGGCAGCGTCGCAGGATCGAGTCCCAATGATGCCGCATACTTTTTAGCAGTACTGATCATCCTTGTACTGTACCGGCTCACTCTTTGGTTTGCTTGATAACTTCCACGCACAGGCCTGAGGCCCATGTGGGGGGCAAATACAAGGTAAAAAGAGGCCGCCACCCTCTTAAAAAAAAAAAAAAAACTAATCCATGTTTCCTCTGAGTTTAAAACTAATTAGCCATCCTCAAAAATTATTGCCAAATTTCACGTTTCTTATAAATACAGTAGTTTTAATATTTTATGTTAGTGGTCGTTCATTGTAGGTTTACCAGCTGAAGCTTGACTAACCCAGCATATTTGGATGTAACAAAACTATAACAAAACCTTGATACATTTTGAACTATGAACTATAAACTACTATAAACTACTTTCCATGTCTTTTTTGGTATTTTCGAGGATCGGTTGACCTGGTTTTGCGAATATAATATTTATAGTTACCCTATGTAAATGTACGATGCTTTGTTTTATTATTAGTCCCTTCCTTAAGTTGATTTTAGAAAAACATGTTGCACTGTATATAAACGAGCTGGTCCATTGAGGGTGTTTTAATTAAGAGCTTAATGCAATTAAACATAATGAGATAGAATGCTTGATGCTTATCAAAAGTGATGATATAGAAATGCTAATAGGACGATTCTCCCACTTGTTTCAACTGCTGTTAAACCCACAAAATTTCCACTATTTCAAAACTGACTGCATAACGTGATAAACTTTCAATAAAAAGAATCATTATCATTTTTCAGCCTTAAGACTTTTATAGTTTATTGGAATAAACGAGTTAACCTTTATGCGAGTACTATTCCGATGCAAAGCTTAACAGCCTCTCACAACATTACTCATCACCACTTTACATTTCAAAGAGTCGCGGGGGTGGAAGGTGATTTAGCCACTTGGACATCACAATGAGGACGTGTCGGGGTGGATTAAGCGATCTACCACCAGCTGCGTCAATAGCACTTTTGATAAATGCACCCGGCTCTTGAACCCGCATGATCAAAAGTAATGTCAACACAAATCTAATGAAATTGAAAAAATATGTTTTAATATACAATAGAATTTAGTTTTGATTTCTTTCCAGGCATTTAAGAGATGCAGCTTTTTGAATTAATAATTACGGTGCGAATAATAAAAAGTATTTCACTATAGATAGGTAACATATTACATCCTTCAACATTAGGCCAATTTCTTTTAGGTTCCAGCTGCCGAAACAACTATGCTAATCCAACGAAAAATGCATTATGATTCATTAATATTCGCAAGGATAGGCTGACCGTTTTGTGGTTCATTTTTAGTTTAGATCTTTTCATATACATACATCATCAAGCTTATAATTATGAAATGGGAATGTCCAGCATTGTTTGCTCAAACCATTTTTATTGGCAGCTTTCTTAACTGGAAGCTTACCTAGTGAAGTTCTGGCATACACGTTGTTGACTGATATAGACCCTTAGCGGGAGAGAAATTAAACTAATATATATATGATTGACTACAATTGCCGTAACAACAGTTCTTCTCCATGATTACAGTTATTTAAATAATTTTCAATTTACTGGAACTAATATAAAAGAAGTCTAAAAATAAATAGAAAGTAAAGATCCTAAACCTATTTCGGGAATACCAAGTTTATAAACCAAGTAATTGTCTTTAAAAATAAATTATTCGCTGTTGTTTTTGGTTTTGTTTGGTGTCCATTACAGACAGTAGGAAAAAGATCGCAAAAGACAATCAGTAAAACTATCAATACGATCACAAATGATGACAGCGAGTCGAACGTAAATAACTTGAAAATACTTATCATTAAAACCTACATAAATATGTGACTAATTTTTATTAAAATTCAACTCGCTGACGTCATTTTTTTATGTTTATGTCCCTTACCGTTTTACTCTTGTATCTGTGGCATCCTCTGTGTATTCATCGTGTCTTTTTTATTTAATGTACCACTCAGTTTTTGTTGCGTCATCCTGAAATCCTTCCGTGCGCCCATATTCTTTGAAACGTAGAATTGATTTAAATAGTTTTTTTTAGCCAACCAGTGTAATTTGAGGGGCAACAGGTTTACAAATGTAGTAAAGTTGTAGTTTTATTACATGGAAGTTACTTGTTCGCAAAGAC
Organism: Flexamia atlantica; assembly: GCA_035578135.1. NCBI lineage: Eukaryota > Metazoa > Arthropoda > Insecta > Hemiptera > Cicadellidae > Flexamia > Flexamia atlantica. The sequence continues at coordinate 36,404,881 of JAQJVK010000002.1, read as the reverse complement.
ATAATTTAATTTAATGAACAAATGTATACGATATAACAGTATATTACAACTCAAAATTGTTCCTATTGAGCAATATTCACAGTATGCAACTGCCGTGGGGATGGAATTGAGCAAGTTAATTAATTCCATGTTAACGCCGTTCTCATTACAAACTGATTAGACGACAGACTAATTACGTGGCGGAGACGAGACTAACTCGTGCAGCTTCATTGAATAGAGCAGCCATCATCGGTGTTAATTATAATTAGGTTCAAGTTTGAGGTCTGTAATAAAACACGTTGACACGATGGTAAAACAAAAAGATATCTGTTCCGTTGAACGAGCAATTAACCTTGGTTTCTTACTTCGTAATAGATTAATAGTGTGCTCTGGTCTTTAAATGTAAATATATTTAAAAATTGACATAGTAGGGTCATAGTATACCAACTTTGATTCGGCGTTTCTTTATTTTTTACACGCTCAAATGAAATGTAACAAATAACAGTACTTTTTTCATCATTTCCAAATATTCCGTTCAGGGTGTTTTTTTAAACGCAATCCAAAACTTTATTTTATCAGTGAAAGAATATATTCCCCCAAGATCCCCGCATTTGACCCCACTATATTATTTTCTTTGGGGATACATAAAAAGTAAGGCCTTCGAAAACAATTCACAGGATATTCAGCACATAAAAACAAACATAACAAATTTAATGCAAGAAATTCAAAGAGGTACCTTGTAACACATGTTCGGGATTTCGATGGAGAGAGCACAACTTTATACAAACGCCAATGGCGGATTGTTTGAGCACATGATTTAATCTTAATGTTATCAGACTTAAATAATAGGTTAAATAGAATGTAAATATTAACAAAATAATAGTAATTTCGTATTTAGTCTATTCAATCTTAAAATGGGTTGCGTCTAAAAAAACACCCTTTTTTAAAATTGATTATAAGAATATATAAAAAAAAAATTGAAACTGATTCACTGTTTTTAAGGACATATATATATAACTAGCAGTTCCCGTGGCTTCGCTCACGACAAACACTAAAGTCTAACCTTGATTTCACGAATCTGAAGGAACTAAATGAAAAAAGGTTATATCAAGGATTTTGTAATGTAAAGGTCTGTTTACGTGATGTGGCGTTGTATAGGTTTACCAAACAGTTAAACTCATATTACAGTCGATTTTGTATGTTTTTTTTACAGTCATAACTCTAAAACGGCAAGACCGATTTTAACCTTAAATGTGTAAATTTTAAGGTATTTCTATGCTTATTTGCCAATATAGCTTAAAATTGTTAATTAGGGTATCAATAAAGTACAATAAAGAGCTGAATGTTCGGAACAGTAGCGCTGTCCGTCGACAGTGTTTCAAACTGATTCACTTAACATAATATATCAATGTGTACAGAACCCTACTAGGGATATTCAATGTTTTTTTTTCAGTTCTACCGCTTTAAAACAGAGGATAATTTAGCGCTGACGAATGGAATAGTTCAAGCTGGCTCCGTTGTCCGCCCTTCCACTCATTGTCCAAATTTAAAAATGAGAACGTTTGTAAAATAAGAAAAAAACAGATTAAACATGGTCAAAGATTACAGCAATATAAAACACTAACATACAACTGTAAAAATATTACAACCAGCTGCTTGACTTTAGAAAGTCAGCTTGATCCGTAAACTCCGACAAATATTCCAATCGGACTGAAAAATGAAAATGGCGCCATCTCGTTTTCGGCACGGGAACTACTCATTTTTCCGAAAGGTGTCCCTACTTAGAGGGTTCTGTATGCATTGCATATATGGGCGATTTTAAATATATTTTGAAAGGTCATACAGACTACAGATTGCAGCACTTGTTTTTCCCGTGCAAAGCCAGGACACCCTCTAATTAGATGAAAAGGGAATTTGCAAAACTATTTAGGGGGATGAATACATTAAGGACACCCTAAGGGAAAAACTGTAACCCCCGCTGCCTAAATAAAGATTGCGCCACATTTTATGATTAAACAGATAAGGTTCATGATGGATTAAACGTAAACCATAACTAAATGTAACTTTTGTATAGTGAGTATGACCTAAATAAATTGACAAACAACCATAAAAACATGATGAAGTGAATCAAATTATAAATAAGCTGAAACAACGTATCCGTATGTGAAGCTAATTACCTTCTGCTTGACTGAATGAAATTGGAAAAGTAAACAAAAGATCATCCATTACACTTATATGGAGTATTTCAAAACTTCAGAGTCCGCTAACAGACCCTTAAAACTTGGAGATTTTTATAATTGTTCTATATAAATAGATCAAGTAATTAGATCATTACAGCACAGTCTGTCGGTGACTAAATAAACTACCGTATCCCTCTCTTTCAGTCTTGCCGGGATTTAGTTTCAAGACTCAACCACAAAAGGCAGCACGCTCTTCTTGCTTTCAACTATAGAGGTCGAATTAGTATAAACGCCAAATCACCATATCAGGCATAATTACAACTCCCGCTGCCGAAATAAAGATGGTGCCATATACTGAATTTATGATTAAACAGATTAGGTTTTAAAATTAAACTAAATGTAACTTTTATATAGTACATAATTATGTCCCGTAAAATAAATCAACAAAAAAATCATAAAACTGTGATGAAAAAAGCAAATTATAATCAGCTGCAACAGCGTATTTTGTACATTTGTGAAGCTAACTCCCAGGTGCTTGACTGATTGAACATTGAAAATGTAAACAAAAGATCGTCCATAACACTTTTATATGAGAAAATTTGAAAACTTCGACCTCGCCAAAAACCCAATTATACTACGAATCATGTAAAATCCTTTTTTAGCGGATGCCTACGCCCTAAAAGGAACGTCCACGCAAAATTTCAAGGTCCTAGGTCCTATAGTTTGGGCTGTGCGATGATAGGTGAGTCGTATTTGACAAATATATAGTATATTAATATGTACTTTGATAATTAGATAGAAAATACTCATACAGAGTGCCATACAAGGTGAACCGAGCTCTGTGCTAGTTATTATTTAATTTATAACATTTTATCCAATTACAATAAAATATTTCGGTGTCATTAAATTGAAAAATAACCTTTTTTTATTCCTCCTTGCAATATTTATCTCACACGCGGCACTTTTCTTTGATGGCTGTAGTTTGCAAACAGCCTTTATGGTTATGTTTACATTTTCGTTGTTTATTTTGCTGCTAGCATGGCAACACTTAAGGCCTAATGTTATTTTTTCCACTTAAAAAATAATTTTGTTAAGTGACCTGTATAGAAGACGTTTTTGAGCAAAATAAATTATTCCTGTAGTTTGAGGGAAACCATAGCAGCCGTTTTCAAGATAATTGTGCTATCATTGCTCATATTATAGGAACTATTGAATGTCCCTTTGTTCATTCAATGCGTTCCTTAAGTAACTGAGCCAATATTTCTAAAACAGTGGTACTTCTACCGCGATATTGGGAAATATTTTAAACCAATTTGAACACAGTCCTACCACAACTCTGTTTACAGTCTCTAAATGGTTAACACACCCCAACGGATCCGTCGTGATATCACATTTACACTCGTTGTAGCAGTTAATGTGGAAGAGGATTGCTAAAAGTATTGACAGTATCTCCAGTTGCACAAACAGAGGGCCGTGCCACTCGAGGGCGTGGCCTCCCAGGAAGTGCACTGTGCAGCAGTAATGGACTACTTCCATCCACCAACATTTGCTGACTCTCAATCAACCCGGTCGGGGCAGAGGAGAGTCGGTGGCTCGTCTGCAACCAAACGCCAGCTTGGAGAGGTTTGTGTTAAATACATTACTGCATATAAGTGTATTGTAAAGTGTTTAGGCTCCTCCATCACATATATTAATTCAGTAATTCTTTTGTATTCGTGAAAGCATTCATTCCTTTATAGCCATTTTAGGATGATGTATTTAAAGTTTATGGATATTTACACGTGAAAATTTGAAAAAGGGAAATTATGAAAACATGATTTTTTAAAGGATTTTTTAGGTCAACCTTCACTTATTTGAGATTTTTACTAAAACATCTTTGTTTTCGAATGTTAAAATTTGATGTTGCCATGAAAATGAGGAGCTTTACGTTATTCGTGTGAACCCCTCTTTCCCCCAAGCTGTTATTTTGTGCCGAAATCCTAGGATTCACACTCTATCAAGATTCCCTTGTAAAAGAAATAGAATCTCGAGAAAGATGATAAAGACGTTGGTTTATGACCAGGCCTATCAAATATTCCTTGCCTCATAGACATCTACAGCTGACAATATCCTTAAGTTTTTTAATGGTTTTATTATCTTAAGGAAGTAAATAGTACTAGGACACAACTATTTACAGAAAAATTAACCAGTTTACGTTTGTTAGGAATAAAATGTGTCATACCTTTTATTATTTTTTGTAACAGTATAAATTATGAAACAAATTAAATCACTTGACTTAAATCAATCTAGGGTTTTTATTAATGTATAAGTACAGTAATCAAAAGAGTTACTAAAAAATTACCCGTAGAAAACATTGCAACATAAACAATGAACCAGAAATAAAAAAAATTCAAGCAAGGAATAATCAAAACTATTTAAACATTTTTTAGCTTATGTGTTTGTGTAAAAAGATTTTGATATGACGGTTAATAATTTGTTTTTTAAGTTGATTACAGTGTAGCTTTGAATATATCATGTGTAACAGCATTGCATGCGGTTAAGGTAAAACGTGAGATCAAAATTTCTATTTTCTATTATAATGCATACTGTCTTATGGGTGATTTTTTTGGTCGCTTTTTTAAATTAACCTATAATTTCAGTTTGAAAAATATGAAATACTTTTAAAATTACAATCTCTATTGCTATTAGAAAACTAAAGATTCACAACAAATACATAATGAATTATTTTAAACACAGTAGTGCTAAAGTTTCAATTCAATTATTGCAAATGAAATAGGTGACATTGGTTGGACTTAATGTCCCGTGTGAACTACCACAAACACAACTCGACTCGCTTCCGCCTTGAGAGGAGTTCCACGTCTGCAGTTGTTGATTGTTGCCATTTCCGTTTCCCGAATGTTCCTCCTCATTTGCTCTCTGATTCCCTTGAGGTCTTACCACAAATTATGTATTTGTGTACATCAGAAATATACGTTTAATCATATTTTAAGCTTATTATATTGTAATATTTTGGGGTATATTTTATGGTAATTCATCCGACCTCGTGAACCATTAAGTTACTTTTATTGCATTGACAACCAACGATTCTAGCTCTTTTTTAAGCTTTAAGGTATGTTATTATAAAATTAAAATAATGGTCAGCAATAAATTCTCAATCCTATGAAGTCGAAGGTTGCATCAAGGGTTAAAACTACTGTGTCTATTGTGTAAATTTATAAAACAGTGTTATGTCTGGTAGTTAGTCTGTTTTACATTGTTATCACCGAACTGAAACACAAAGGTTTAAAGGTTTAAAGATTGGTTAAACAACTATATTTAATTTACTTTATTGATGTATATTGATTATTATTACTTTAGTTTCTTCTCTTATTAATGTTCAAAAACTAAGATAAAAAAAGTTAGCAATATTTCATTAAATAGCGCACAAAACAAATAGGCGCACCGGAATGAATCTCATCGTGACGTGAGGTTAACATTGACAGGGAAAACAAATTTATTTAAGAAACCATTGATAAGATAACACCTTTAAATCATAAAGCTCTTTTAGCAAATTTATGACGAAGAGGCTGTAAGCTTCTTGAGTAAATGTTTGTAAAGTTCATTTGGTATGGTAACAGTGTAAGGTAGACTAATATGTGGAACATACCCAAGCTTTGTTGACCCCACAAGGCAAACAGGGGATAAGTTTAGGTCCAGGCAAACACAAGGGCTTGTATATGTGCTGAGTCGCCTGCGTCATGAATTGAGTAGTTTCAATTCTATTCTGTATGTTTGTTGATGAGGAAGCTAATCATCTCTTGCGATTATTACTTAATGAGTTTAAGTAGTAAGAAATTTACGTATAAATTAGGTATATATTTTGTGAATCGGAGGTTAGTTAAGAACAATGTTATGCCATTAAGAAGACAAACTGTACCAATGCAAACATTAGTTTCCAATCCAACTTGTATTGCCTGAGGTGGTTTCAAACTGGTTCAAGCTAAGTGATCCTGCGAACATATTATTACTGAAACAAATACTTCTAACAAATATAAAATGCTGAGGTTTTGGACCCATAAAGTAAGTACATTAACCAATTTTAAACATATCCTCAGAATTTAAGAAAGGAAAACATACCTTCATCCTCAAAAAGGCTATGTAAAAATAAATTGTAATAGTATATATTCACAATAAAATTACATTCACTCTAACATCAATATTTACTAGTGGTTGGATGAATTCTATTTCGTAAAGGGATAAATTCTCCCTTGTAAAGGAAACTGTGCTAACTCAAATTGTCAATATTTCTTATTTTCTAATACAAAATAATTTTAAACCATGAATTTTTTTAAGTTATTCAATGAATAACCACCACTTAGTAGCGTGATATTAGTTTAATTCTTTTATAATATTTTAACAATATACTGCCTTACTCTTTTACAATATTTTAACAATGTACTAACAGTTATTTTGAAAATTTTCGTTAATTGGTAAAATATTAGTAAAATACAATATGACTAAATATATTTAGGTTTCTCTTCCAAGGCAATCATAAAACATAATTAATATGAAAATTCAACCGGGACCAAAGAACCTACTTAAAGTAGACTTTATACAGAATATTCGATGAATAAATTAAATTAATATTATAAGTGGACAAAACCTTTACGGAGGAATTTGTCTTAAAAACCATTAAAATATCGATTCTTTTTGACTTTTTTGACATTATATCATCCTGGATTATCATCCTATGATATCATATCAAACCCTATGAGCCTATCGACTCGGCTATAGTGAGCTGGGGTGCGTTTGCTCGGGGACTTCATTCTCGGCCTGCGTCCGATGAGGACCTACGGCATCAGCCCTCTGACCAAGCTTGTCTACTACAGTCTGAGTATCAAATTTCATAATCTGTTATATTGTGGAGTCCATTCAAAGTCACTTAAAAATGTTCCACATTGCAAAAAGAGCCGTCATACACATATTATAAATGCAATTCCAAGCTGCAGGGATGCATTTATTTAGCTTGGCCTCTTGCCAGTCCCTTGTCACTTAATGTTTTAACCTTTTTGTTAAATTAAATCCCAAAAGTCAAACAAAGATAAGAAAATAGAAAAAAGGTACACACACAACAGCATCGAGTCAAACTCTTAAAACAAAGACAAAATTATTCAGGTCTCGTCCTGTTGCAGGTATTACCACTTCTCCTACCAATTAGAATATTAAAATTTAAAATACAAAAAAGCTTTTCAAGTTAGAACGGTAAGTGCAAAATAGAATCGTTTCCTGAGAAGATTTTGAGCTTAGTTTTTAATAGCTAGGTTATTCTTTATATACAGGGTGTTTACGAAAAACCCTTACAGACTTCGGGATATGGCTACTTACATCAAAAATAAGAAAAAAAGTTCCTATAAACATGGGTCCTAAAATGCTCGGATATCCGTCTGTCGGTCTGTATGTGTTTTTAATATGATTTTGCATAACTTTAGAATTACTAAAGATATAAACTTCAAACTTGGTACATATATGCTAAATAATAGGACCTATTCTGGTGCGGAGTATCAAGTTTCTAATTTGTACCATTTCAAAATGACAGCCATTTTTATATTGTAAAACTTAGTATCTTAAAAACCGTGAATTTTACAGAAATTGTACAAGAGACATAAAAGTTGCATAATTTAATTTCCTACAAAACCATATAAAGATCATAAAGATCGAACTATAATTAAGAGAGTTATTGCAATTTTTCTAACAAAACAATGTAAATATTTGCTACAACTGTCATAAACAAGCATGTAACCTGTTATATTAATTGCAATAACTCCATTAATTGTTGCTTGATATTCATAATCTTTTTAGGGTTTTATAGAAAATAAAATTACGCAACTTTTATGTCCCTTGTGTAATATCCGTAAAATTTACAGTTTTGAAGATAAGTTTTAAAATATAAAAATGGCTGCCGTTTTGAAATGGTACAAAGTAGAAACGTGATACTCCGCACCAAAACAGCTCCTATTAGTTAGCATATACGCACCAAGTTTGAAGTTAATATCTTTAGTAGTTCAAAAGTTATGCAAAATCATGTTAAAACACATACAGACCGACAGACGGTTAACCGAGCATTCTAGGACTCATGTTTATAGGAACTTTTTTCTTATTTTTGATGTAAGTAACCATATCCCGAAGTCTGTAAAGGTTTTTCGTAAACACCCTGTATATCAAATTTTTCTCAACTTTTCAGCTGTCCAGCTCCTGCCCTAATACTATGGACGGATTATCTTGAATTCAGATAGGTATCAAATTGAATAGTTGACACACTTTCAGGTGCAATACGTTGATGTGTTTTTATACTCAGAAAATACTGAATACAATTTTATACAGCTAGAGCATTGCAAGAATAACCCTAAATATAGACATAAATATTATTTCGCAAAGATAAATATCGAACGTTTGAAAATTAATTGACGACAGTATATAATTGTTTTATGAAAGAATTAAATAACCGGGGTTTTACTGTCCTCTATAGGAATTATTAAGGAGTTCTTTCATCTGTAGATCGATTAGGGATTCCAATTCTTCCATTTAATTAATTCGGAGGCTTAGATGAATAGCAATTAGGCTTTCCTTTACCTCATTTAAAATTTACAGTGGTGTAAATTTTGATTACAGTATTACGGTTAACGTTTTGCTTATTTTACATTCAATAATTTTTAAAATTTAAAAATCCTAAATATGTATGTATTAATTACTTCTGGATGCAAGAGCTAGTATTATTTTAACGGAATTAAAATAATATAACGGTTATTATAATATTCGTGGTTGATTACCATTGCAACGGAATAAAATTTACTCTTCTTTTAAGTAGGTTTAATATAATTGACTCATTCCTGTATTAGAAAGTATATGAAAATATGGAAAAATGTATAATATGTTTGTAATTGTATGTGCGGAAATCAGATTGCAATAGGCCTACCGCATTATAAGAAGAGATATGTATTATTTTGATTGAGTTACATATTAAATTTTGTATAGTATGGTTACTATAGGGTACAGTGTAATCTCTAACTTGAAGAGCTTTGGTTAGGCAGATTATGAATTCAATAGTCTTTTAGTAAAAATAAAAGAAAGTAAGTCATTACATCACACTAGTTCCACATTTAGTTTGAATAGTTTAGATAAAGCACGAAAGTTTGTGAAGCACCGACGTTTAATATCGTTCATGTCAAGACCAGTCTCATAAAACACCAGCCACAATTTCGCAACACCCCACGGTTTAGAGTTACAAATTGCATGTCATTTTCAGGACAGGATTTTGACGCCACTGCAATGAAATTTATTTCACACAACTCTCTAGTGCCGGACAAAGTGGTTTCGATTTAATTAAATTCGTTTGAAAGAGTTTTTATTGAAACCAAAAACAGGAGGTTTAGAGTACATAACAGAATTACTATTATTTGATATTCTTTACGAATAAGGTTGGCCAAGAGCAATGGAGGTAGATAATACCTTAGCTAAGTCATTTAGCTTTTACTTTAAAATACTCCATGGAGTCGGTGTTAGTGTTATATACAGCATAACAAAATAAATTCCCTTCTGTTTGAGAAAATGATGCCACTAATAAATTGAACATAGATTTTAACAGGTCCATTCAACAGTTGTATAGGAATCAAGTCCAGAGATAGTTAAAATATATATCTTTGAAATACAGTTGAGAAAATATGATTTCATGTTAAATATAAATATAAAGCTAATTTTATATAAATATACTATTACTACAGCAAGCAATAAAAACCCCCACGGTAAGTTCTATATTATCATAAGTATTCTATTATTCTTACTCTAAAAATACATTGGAACGACAAACAACTGTTTACTGACAACATCGCTCTTTTGAGTTTGTGTCAATATAAAATTATCAATGAGTAAAGTGACCTTTGGAAAGGGTAAGCTGGCCTTTTACTATATACATCCCATGCATGAACTTTACTGGCTTTGTTGTGATCACAGTGTCGTGTTCACTCGTTACGATTACATAATTTACGAATAACGCTGTATACAATTTAATTATTCAAAATATTTTATGATAAATTGTAATAGCCTTTGTATAAATCTACAAATGAGACTTGTCATAGTATGAAACAACTGTGGTTGAAAATCGTATCACCGATTAGAGAGTAAAACTTTACAGAACAGAACTTGATTCACTTCCGCCTAGAGAGGGGTTCCCCGTCTTCAGTTGATGATTGTTGCCATTTCCGTCTCCAAAATGGTCCTCCTCGTTTACTCTGTGGTATTCCCTTATAGTCGTGTCCCAACAATATAAATCGTATTAGGCTTTCAATTGCTAGTGCAATATTACGTAAGTCTCATTTGTATGTCTCATTTCATATTCATTTAATCAATTATTCCTAGTAAAAAAATATCAGGCTTTTAAAAAATAATTAAGAGCCAGTATAGAGAGGTTATTAAGAAAAATCACCAATATTTGTTTTGGGTTACCGCACAGAACGAAATATGTAGCTTATAATTATAGATATTTTGCTTAATAGCTCCTAAATATAACTAACCACCAGACCAAATATATGAAATGAGTTCTAAGTTCTTTGAAAACTCTAGCAAAAAACTTTCTAGCAAGACTGTAGAAAAGTGTTTTTATTTAGATCCCTCTTGTGTTTAGGTATTTCACTACAAATATATGTAATTTTTTCCATAAAGAATGTAATTAAATTCTGGAGCTTTGTGGTTTTAAAATGAAATTAAATTAAAAATTTTTAAAGTCATTTGTAGGACGAGTTCTAAAAATGACGACGTTAAGTTCTTTGTTTCCAGACTCAAAACTATTAAAAATAAACTGTTTTAAAACCTTGTGATTAAAGTTGTAACAATTTTTACTCACATAATCTGTTATTTTAATACAAACAATTCAACACAAGTCTATCATCAGTAAAGTATACTGTAAATCGATATCAACAGAGTTAACCGAAATATATATAAACAGCTTTCAACTAATTCACTAGGCCCAATAAACATACTAAAATTATTTATATAAAAATGAATTGGCATGATATTACTTAAAGCCTCATTTTTATTTGATAGCCTTTAAGAATATTTTATTTGATACTAAACAATTTAGTTTATCATGAGTACTGCATTATGAGAAGGCGTTTTGTGTTCTTGGTGAAATATGATTCACAGCTACTCTTGATGATATTTTTCAACAACAAGTTTTTTCATTTCTTGTTGTGGGTTCAAGAAAGTTTATTTTCTATTTTATAATGAAGCCTACCTTATCCCCAGTTAAGCCATTGGAGAATAAGCCAGTAGAGAAGTCATGTAAACACACTATAAAACACGACGTGAAACAAGGCAATATTCTCCCCCTTTTCCATTTACGGGACTCTCTTTATAGCGCCACCCCTAGATCCAGAACCTATCAGGGAACCTTTGCTGGATGAATTGAAATATCAAGGGGAAATAAACGCACCACTTTACGTCTGAGGAAACGTGGCACTTCTCCTGACCCTACTTGTTACTACGCTTTTCATCTAGAATATAGTGTTGTAGGAATACATTCATAGAAAGGCTTATCATGATCGAGAACCATGTGGTTGGAAAAGTATCGCCAATCCTATGAGTCACCAAATTAAGTTTTCACATTTTTTAACTTTCGACAGATAATATAAATACATTTGACTGGAACAGGAAAACAATACTGAAGTGATGGCTCATGTTTGGCCATTTTCCAAGGGTTCGCAGGAAAGAGTCTTAGAAGTCTGCAGTACTGAACATGCATGAAACAACAAAACATGCATGAATTTAACCTCATATCTTAAATTTTACAAATATGATTTTAAAATTGTGTTTCTTTTACCTATTTAGCAGTGAAGTGTGAAGAAAAGCTCTAAAAAGTTGTTTATTTTACATCTCCAAATTGTCACGAAAAATGTTAAATTTATTCTACACGAACCGTTTATTCAAATAAAGGGAGGGGGAGTTAAAGTGCCCTTAGTTTTTCCTCCATTTTTAAAAGTATTAATCCCAGATTACCCCCAAACATTTTTGAATAGAAATATTTCATTATTTTTGGGTTGCCTTTATTCGGCACCCATCGTTGATCTGCCATATTGTGTACAAAATATTTTTCAAATGCAAAGGTGGTGTTATGACCCAGTATGTTAAACTAAATGTTTACATTTTTTTCCATGCCGAAATCCGTAAAAAACTCATGTTAAGCCATATCATTGTTCGTTTTTTCAGATATCGCCACTCATTAACTTGTAATCTCAAAAATGGCAATATTACAAAACGAAAAATGACTACTAATGTGTATTTTTCATCATCTAACTTTAATGTGAGATCATCGGCTTATCTTAACAATGCATAATGTTAAAATGTTTACAAAATCAAATTTTAATAGGCCTTATAACCTTAATAATCTTCAAATTAACACCAAAACCTTTATTTTTAGCAAAAATTCAGGGCTTTCGAACAACTTTTGAAATTGAAATTGCACTAATAAAGAAGGCAGAATGTACCAAAAGGCAGAATGTACTGCAGACATTCAAGAACATCTTTATACAATATGTTTGAATAACATATAATATGTAGTTAAAAACACAGTTTATCTACTTTAAAGCTAATTTCATGCAATAAGCGATTAAATGCAGGCGGATACATTTGTTTGTTAATTGTTATTATTATCCTTTTCAAGCATAATAATTTCTTGTAAATGCTATATTTAATATATTTCTTTAATAGTCTAGATTTCCCCTTCACATCGCATTAAAACCTTCCAACAAGTTGGGAAAACAAATGAAGAAAGGAGGATTTCTAGCGTGAATTTCAGATAACAAGTTGAAAAACTCGGCCGATAAATAAAAAGATGCTTCAGCTTTGATAATTCTCAAAAAACTAAATTCATTATTAATTTAAGTAATATGACGAAAATTATTGTTTTTATGATCAAAGTGGACATATATAGATATAATAATTAATTTACTTTTTTAATTGCAGTGTTTTATTGAAATTTATGACTTCAAGATTACTGAGCTTAACGAATTCTTAATCTTCTTCAATAGATCTAATATCCAAGCTTTGCCCTAATGAGAGGTCCTAATAAATGAATTTAAAAAATCCTATATATAACGTAACAAAAAATATTAAGTTCCTTAAATTTACAATCTAATATTCAGTTTATCGCTATGCCGACTTCCTTTTTCTGGAACTAGTTTAATAGATTTCAGGTAACTTAATCAAAAGCGACACTTTCTTTTTCTCTAGAAAATACGTATTATAGCAACTATTTAGGAAACTCAAAGCAAATCTTTAATGCAAAAGGCAAAACAGACCTAAATTAAATATTTAGAAAATCAACAGGCTCCTTAATTTTTTTCCTTAAGTTCTCTGATCCGTTTTATTGTTAATAATTAATTAAACATATTTTGAACAGTATAAAAACGGAAAGAGATTTTACAAAAAACAACATAAGCTTTTCCAATTTTATAACCTTAGATAGCCTAAGGTTTGATCTTACGTTGAATGGGAGAACCTCAGTTTCTTATTAAAACTATATCGATTCGAAAAGGAAGATGAGATTGCCTCCTCCAGGAGGCGGCAGGTGTCGGGTTGTATCTTTACTGCTAATTGCCTCGCTCAGCTCACATTGTGTATACAATACTGCTTAAAATTTTATGTTAAATCAAAGTTTATGGTCTAAGATGTTGCAATATCCTTAGGAACTTCGATGCAATCCTCTACCTTCGTTCAAAAAAAGTTGAAGAAAACACGACTAAATTGAGAGAAGTTTAGAAAAATGACATATGTAGTAACTTCAGTCAACTTTAATGCTCTCAGTATTATGGTAATAATAAAACCATATTTTTTCGTTTAAGAAACCAAATCCTGAATATTTTTTGTTTTGATAGTTTTTTTGTAAAAGTTTTGTGTTTGAGACATTAAATTAGCTTTGAAAATTTAAGTAGTTACTAATGATATCCTCGGTTTAACGTTCATAACTCATGAGGTTTAAAAGCTGTGAATTAATATGTCAAAAATTGTATTACAGACTGTCAAAAAACTAGATACCGGAGACCAACGGTTCTTGAACTATTTTAAATTGTCAATGAATTAGATTCATTTTAATGTATTTCCTTAGCAATAACAGTACTGAGTCAAGCAATCGAAAAGCCATCAATAAGACCGAGTCTCTTTTACCTTATTCAACGTGATGGCTTCGTTTTTCCTTCTACTATGTAAACACAATCTGTATGCAGCTAATGGATTGCCTGCCTCAAGCTTTCAGGCGTAATTGCCTCCAGTTACCTATCTCTGATACGGTGCTTTACTAAACAAATAATCAAGAAAGTGAACTTCGAAATTGGAACTAAATTTGAAAAAAATCACCAGATATAGTATTATGCACCTAAAGCTTTCATAAAAACGTGACAATAACATTCTTACAGCTGTAAATTTGTTGGAATGTGACTTTTTGTGGAGACATTTTCGGGAAAATGATGAACTTCTATATATAAGACGTTTACTTAATGTTTTATAGGACACAAACAATTATAATTAAATAATAATAATTAATAAAACATAAAAATAAACAAGGTCAAGTGGGATTTTCTTAATATTAACGCACAGACAATAAAGAGACTCCTACAAAATTTTGGCCTTGGTTATCAACATTGTTTTGTAATAAATCACGTTTAAATTAGGTTTAGAGCCAGTTTTTGGAAGGTTTTGTTTGCTACTGTACTTTTATAACCATAGATTCTTTCACTAAAACGTAATTTATTTTCTTTTATTAAAATGTAAAAGAAGTTTTCGAACAATGCATGGCCATGATGTAGAAACTAAAATAAAATGCATCTTTCAAGCCACTTAATTTCTCTGACGAAGAAAAGTAAAAAAATTGTAATATTTTTAATTAATACCACTGCTTTATAAATAATACAAAGAAACTTCCCAGGATAATATGACGTTTACTAATAATTTAAACTGCATTATATCAATAATTTAACATCGTGTAGTTTTTGAGAGAAACTAAATTTTTGGGAAATGTTAGAACGAAAGTACACATTTAGTAATAAAACATTTATGAGCATTGTAAATAAGTTCCAAGGAATAAGGGACTATACTGGTTTAAATTTAAAGCAAGTCAGCGACTAAAACAACGTAGACAACGCAATGAGACTGTACGTTGTGCATGTATTGTAAGGAGTAAGTTACTGCAAATTGTGTTGCAGTATATGATATATAAGAATGAAGTTGTGATTATACCTAGTATGTAATAAATGAAACGCAATAATACGAGTAGTTTATTAATACGCAATAATAATAGTCTCGTAAATAAAGTATATATTATTCATTACCGAGACAATCATTACCGATATGAAGATTTAAATGGAATATTTGTTAACGAAAAATTATAAAATGATACTTTTGTTTCAGTAAAATGTTGTTAATTACCACTGTATGTTTTATATATATGTTGTAATATTAGGATATGTAATGATTACGTTAATTGTAACAAAACTACCTACCGGAATACTTTCAACGAATTTTCATTTAATTTACGTATTAATATTTTGATTCCAAAAATTAACGCAACTAATAAAAGAGTATTAGGAAATAAATAAACTAATAGAAATTTTACTTTTTGACGGTTGAGATAATGTTTATTCAGGACATAACTTAATCATACATGGAAGTACAGGATAGTAAATGTATAAATATGCTGGACGTTACATGGCTGCGTCCTCACCAGACCAAAGAACTAGCCGCTGAGAAGGATCAATAATCGAGATTGTATGTTATTGCGGCTGATAAAGACATTTATCTCTGTCTCCCCTGTGTTATGCTGATAAGATCTCTGGTGACTGTTCTCCGGGGACTGCCCTCCCCCTTCTATACTTAACTATATTCCCCTTCCCCTCCCCTCCACAGCATCTGCACTGAGTGACGTCATTGTAAATAGCTGACTACTACATTCTACAGTGAGTGGACAAGGAAGGGACCAAAGACCTTAAGAGAGTGCTCTATATTTGTTTTGAGCCAACAAAAATATGTTTTTAAATAATTACCTGTAATTAAAATATTGAAACTTGATTTCACTTTGTTTCGAGTAAAATTTTGATAAAGTACAACAAATAATTATTTATCTCAAGTTATCAAGCAGTTTATAGTGTACAAGTAGGAATCCGTAGTTCAACTGGTCCCATAGTCTTATTAGGGATCACTTTTACCAGTTATTTCTAATAACAGGAGTTAACGTCAGTTTTGGTTTTGCACTGACTAAATACAATTGCATTAAATTTGGATCCCTCTAAACCACACTTGACTTTAGTTTTACATCTGTTACAAACATATATGTACGATAATCAATTAAAAAAACGGTTGAAAAAAACGCTAAGTAAGGTTGAAGCACTCAACTAAAGTTTTTTTTTTAAATTTAATAGTCAAGTTTATCTTTATGCATAAAAATATGGCCTTATACCAGTTCCCAACATAACTTTACTCTTAGTATCATAATTTTTCCTCAGCAACATCGGAAGTCATTTGTATCTCCCTTACTCGAACTCGCCGCAAATGAGACGTCGGATGTTCAGGTGACGCCAGCTGCGCCGGGTCTGGCTGTAGGTTGACTTCATCTCCATAATTCCTGGCCTGTCACATTGGCGATGCTGCATCAGCTTTTACATTTCACTCCAAAATATTATAGTCAACCTCCCTTCCTATATTGCGATTTTTTTTTAGTTAAAATATGAAGTTGCTAATTTTTGTGCTTTTATTTTTTGTTATTTTAGCCCGACTCTTAATGTATAAGTGTACCTTGATTGATTATATAAAAATTGCGTCTTGATGTTGCCTAAGCCCCTTACAAATTAAAAAAAATATATACAGTACACTTCCCTCAACACAACAGCAACATAGCCTCGAAACGGCATGTAAGAGCTTGATGAATGGGAAAAGAAAAATGTAAAAGCCGAAAAATATGAAGAACAAGGGAACTGGATCACTACCCTTTGATGTGGTAGAGTTTCGTGATACAAGCAATAACCTTAAGTGCAGTTAACGAGTTAACTCAACATTTGGCCTAGACATGCAGTCCTTTCGATCGGAGCACGTGGCTAAAATATGTTCTGAAAATGAATACACCTAATAATTTTTGCTTGTAAGTTGTGCAATCCTAGTTAAAGGAAAGTCAAAAATATTATATTTTTAGCATTGTTAGTTGTTTATGTTTAAATGTATTAGTAAGATGTAAATGTAGTTGACTAGAATTGTGTTTAAACCTACCTAACACAATATCTAGTAAAGAAATTATTTACGGGGTTTTTCAGGGGAGCTCAGCTAATTACTAACTCCACATTAAGAATCTTATCACTTTAGCATATGAATGAACTTTTTAAAACAAGTCAAATATAACAAAATATAAATTGCATGTATATAATACTTAAGCAAATTCACCACTTAAAGTCTTATATGAAATCCGTTTATGTAAATTAAATGGTCATCGTAATTATAGCGATTGATTAGCGATTTTTTTGCTATCCTTAAAGAGAATTTTTCTATAGGCGGAATAAACTATTTTTTAGTTTGAGCTGGTAATACATGATAATCTACGATAATCTGCCTTTTAGTCTGAGGTCAAAACACTAAAAGCAGAATCAAATATATTTTTTTAGCCATCCCTTTGATAAAAATATTTTAAGTTCTCGCGTCCAAAATAATCAACGAGGAAAATTACCTTCTGAGTGTGTTATGTAAATTTATTATAATACTAATAGGCGTTATAAGTACAAAATATACTTACTACAAAAAATCACAAATCAAATGAATTTAGCAATGCAATGCAAACTATTTAATACTTCGAGATCAATCAACTCGGTTTAATGCAATTAAATTAACAACATGAAAAATTTCGATATCGCCTACTACAAGTGGAGGCAGGTGTCGTGTTTGTTTCTTTACTGCTGATTGTGTAGCGCCGCAGAGAAAGCGGGTATGTAGGGAGCTTGTTGTGTTTACAACACCACTGAGGGAGGTAAACGTGTTTTAAATACAACAGCGACAGTACTTAAACACACCAATAAACTCTAGCAACCCCAAGGAAACATTCACGTACATCTATTGGCTTGTTTATTTAAGATTGTGCTTCACGGTTTATCTGTGGTGTAGTTTTTTCCAGTTGTTAAGTTATAAAATTAAAATTTAATTCCTTGAGTTTCAACGAACTGTCACAACACATCCAAGATTATGAATGTAGGGTATGTTAAAAAATATTAAATTATCAGCAGAAGTATCAGAAGTATTTTAGCTATTCTTGGCTGCTCTTTTTACCTTTTTGATTTAACACGGTAAAGCAATCAAGTATTTATATCATTACGTTAATATAATACAATTATATAAATTTTTAAGTTTTGAAGGTGAATATATACAGGCAACCAAAATACAATGTGTTATTATTTATTTTATTTGCAGTATACAGTATGTAAATCCGAGTATATCGTATACTTTGCCTACCTAATACTACTTATATGGCAAAAAGTAACTGAATGAATCTTTAAATAATCATTATTTTTATCATGTTTCTACAGAGGGAAAGTGCACGATGACGATTTTTGAAAGAACTTTTATATTTTTCTCAACACTATCCTCAACCAATAAACCAGTTTTGGCAAACTGCCTTTCACCGCCACTAAAATCCAGGTTTCTGACATAATTTTTGTCTAGTAATTTACAATTAATTCGAATGTATCAATAACTGCAGGGTATTAAATGTTTACACTGAACTATGCACAATAGACCTACCCATATTCTACTTGAATAATTTAGTAAAGTCCCGTAATTTATAGTACCACAGCACACATAATAGAAGGAAAATTAGATTGTTTTGTTTCATGAGGAACAAAATCCATCGTGCCACAAAATGTGAGAGGAGTTTCACTACTCAAATGGCAAAGCATGAAATAAATTTAAAAATCTAAAAATTACCATAAAAGAATCATAACCATCAATCACTTATAATTAAGCCTTAATAAGGTACCAAGAGCATTTTATTTTTATGTTCAGCAATCATGTATTTTTTAATTGTCGAAACGATGAACTAAATAGAAGAAAGTTCAGTAAAACTTGTAATTACTAGCCTTTTGAAGGATTTTTTGCAGTTGTAATAAACATAGAAAAAGTGAAGTAAAGAGAAAGAGAACTCCACTTCCGGCGGACATAATACCGGAAGCGATTCCTGGAGATGGAGGAGATATAACGTCCTTGACGTTCCGTTTTCTCGACTTCTTTACATAAAATAATGCAAGATTTATAGCAACGATTTTATGTTTACATACAATTGCATTGCTTTGGCTTATTTTATTTATTTTTAAATGCAAGAAGCGTTGAAGCGAGGTTTAGCTACGTAAACTAATCACAACATAGAGATTGAGGAGCAATTTATCTCCAGTTGAATGTTTCAAGCTGCTATACTTTAACTTAAAATAATTTTTCAGAACCCATAATTTGTATGCAGAATTTTTAGGTAAAAACTAAAAAAATTATCCTGTTTTGCGTCACTTACTTCATTATGTTATCGTGCATTAGTATTATTGTAGTTTGGTTATGCGTTTCAGATTACATTGGTATGTTTTTTTGATTAATCTACTCGTGTTATTTTTTGACAAATACCTTTATATTTTACCTTTTTTTATTATCTCCAGTACCGAAAAATTCTCAGAACGAAAACTTGTATTTACCTACACAAAGTTAGTTCATATCATTATCTATCGAACCATTAACGTTTCGCTACGAAAACTATTTACAATATAGTTTCCGGGCTACTTTCTTTTTTCTGTGGTTGAAATCCAAGTTGTCATGCTATATTGTTTCATAAAATTAGTTCGCCCTTAGTTTAAAAAAAGATACCATAAAGATGACCAATTTACCTATGATGGAAATAGAAGTTTTAATCTGCAACATATAGGCTATCGAAACACAGCCAATCGTAATGGTAAAAAATATTCGTTATTTTTGTTTCAATTCAACATCAAAGCTCCGAATCCAAATCCCCCTCTCGAATCCCAACGATCCTCCTAATCTATGTCTGTGATTGGAATGCGATGACACGATATATACTTCGGCTTATTTTACCATCGATCTTTCAAAACTTCTCGAGATTTATATTCAAATAATTTTAAGCAGACTTACTGAAAAACCGAAAACCCCTAATTAATTTCATATAATTTCGTCTTGTTTTCTAGCCGGACTAGCAACTGACTTGCCGCAGGAATTATTGTCGTGTCACGGTTGACACTGATAATATGTTTACCGAAAATTATGTGTTTTCCTACTAGCTATCTGTCTTCATTTTCTCTCATCCCGTTATTTGAAATCCAAAATTTTACAGTAAACATACTTCTTTAATCTCTTGACGACTTGTTTGATTGAAAATACAAAGCCTGTTGAGTCACAGATAAATACTACTCGATATTAAAATATATCTATTTTCTGACTTACCAGAAGTCGTATTTTTTATTAACTATAAGATATACGTATACTATAAGATATACGTAGGTCATATAGAAGTCATGTTTGTTTCAAGGTGCATATTTATTCCAAAAATACACCCGTGTTCAGTATTGTTTGTAATGCTTGTACCTTGTACCGTACCTGTGCTGTAATTTACAACCAGCGAGATTCAACTGCATATTCGTAGTGTCTCAATGTAATAGGAAATATATTGTGCAAAATCTAGTTTATTAACATAATCTTTCAATTTATTCCCATGGATGTTTTGGAGAAGAGTAAATGAAAATTCGTAAACATTTTTGTACATTTGAACTTCACGAACGGGACCGTATCTATACGGTCCCGTATAGATACAATCTATGAATGAACAATCTATGATCTATGTATCTGTGTATCTATGAATGTTGTGAATGTTCGGCTTCTGATTCTAATCAGAAGCCGAACATTCACAACATTCATATTTTCCGTAGTTCATGTTTTAAAATATTTTTCCTACAACCGCGCGAAAAGTGTCAGTTTAGGCACCGAAAACCAATCGTAAAACAGCTGTTTACCGAGGAGCTAGCGATTAAGCCTTTGAAAGTCTTTGGTGCGAGCGCAAAAGTCTTTTGCGCTCGCCACGTGATTACTTTCACGCTCGCCAACTGATTTTGCATTGTTACTCAGCGCGAAACAGCGCGCCTTTCCGCTTCCGACTGGGCTTTACTTGTTTATAACCTCAAACTGGCGCATTCAGCTACAATGGATGTAATAATTGATGACGAATTCGGACTTACTCCACCTGATATCAGTGAATTAGTGAAATAAGTTTCATGAAACTTATTACCTCGTAAATCTAGAAACCCTTACAAAAATAAATATGAAGAATTTATACAATCATAATGGCTCATTCAGCTACAATGGACGTAAGTAACTGTGGGTACTTTGGTATTATACGGAGGCCACCCTCATACAGCGCGCTGCGGCGGTTATGTTAGGTTAGGTTATCTTAAATACGTTAGTAAAACTTTCCTCATTTCGTTACAAATCGAACGATACCAGACGAGTCATACCTTCGTCCGCCAAATCCCCTCCAAGTAGGCCTATGTCGGGCTGTTGATCAGCGTGTGTGGATCACTTGCGTACAGGATTTGGCAGGCGAAAATATAACTCATCCAGTATCGTTTATTTGTAACGAAACGAGGGAAGTCGTACTAAGACATTTATGATAACCTAACATAACCGCCGCAGCGCGCTGTATTAGGGTGGCTTTTGGGTGTTGTCGCTAGCGGCGATGACGCTTTACCTCGCCGACATCGCTGCCTTCTGGGAGGCATAACACAAAGACCGCTCATCGTAATTAAGTCAAATTTTGACAGTAAGTCAATTAAAGTGTTTTCTCTCCAATTATGTAGTTATTTTTGGTATCCAGTAAAAAAACTCTCTAAAAATAGTGGCCTCCGTATAATACCAAAGTACCTAACTGTGTTTGAATTTATCGTTTGGGAAATTAAAAATGCAGTTGTAGGAAAAATTTAATATGTATTTTGCGTGTAAAGCGTCTTTCCGATCGTAATACATAAATAACTATTGTTCCTGGAACCCCTTTGGTATTATTCTTTAATTGCAATAATAGATATCAGGGCACGTGATTCTGTGCCAGAAATCTACTAGCCACATCTTTTAGGGGGGGGGGGGGATTCAATGAAACATACTCGTACTTGGAAACCATTTTATTTACTATGATCGTAACTTTATTACACCAAAATTTTAATCAGATCATTTCTTCTAAAAACCAGTACTATTGTCGAAAACCTACATGAAATAACAGACGTGTCAAGACCATTCTTCATGAAACATTGGTTACTATTCCACAACACCCAATTGTTTAGGGTTACAAATTACACGTCATTTTCAGGTGAGGATTTTGACGCTGAAGTAATGAAATACATTTCAGAGAGCTCTCCAGCAACAGACAAATTGTTTTTCATTTAATTGCATTCGTTAAAATGAATTAGATTCGTAGCTACCCTGAAGGTTTTTTGCAAAATCATGAAAAATTAATAAAATTCGATAGTTTTATGAGTAGTTTCTTTGGATTTAACTTATGTTTGATCTTATCGACTTAAGTTAATCTTATTTTTTATATAATTAACATATAGTTAATTGATCTTATTAAGGTCTTTGTGAAATATGACCCAAAATGCATAATTTGTGGTGTAAGAGGCATCGCATCATTTGTGTACCTTGGATTGGTCAGTATGTTTGCGTTAAAAACTTTAAGAGGGTTTGTAAATTTAAGATGTATACAACTTTTAGTACTCCCTGACGGGCAGTATACAGGGTTAGGCAAAATTCTGTAATTTGTTTTATCTCTTTAAATGCCGATTATAGTGTAATGAAACGTTGCTGTTTATATGATACAATAACAAACATTTACAAATAAGTTACCGACATTTTGCATTCCCAGCGGAAGGTCCACGATCGAGATCATGAAATTCTTATTCGCAAGAATAGCTTGGAATGTCCACGATTTCAATACGGTTTTAAAGATCTATAAAAGTAAAAACTCGGTGAGCCGCAAAATCAGATTGCAAAAGGATGGTTCAAATTGAAATTACAGTTGCAAAGAGATTTTAATATTTTAATACTAAAATATGGGAAAAGTCTGGAATTTTGTGATTTACTCCTTCAGTAGCATACTAAGTATAATAAAATTTATTATAATGTATTTTGTATACAAAAATCAACAATATTCCGTTATTTAGTCTATAAATGGTTGGAATTCCTAGGTAATAGATTTACGAGGAAATGTTAAAAAAAAAACATAAAGATAAGCATAGCTACAGTTATGTCTCTTTTAGGGTTCTCTGAAAGTAGAACACTAAACAGCGAAAATCCGAAAAAAGTTAATCCAATCCAAAGCTACAGCTAATCAAATATATTGTTAAGTTGATTAATGAACTTCAAAACTTTTTAAAGAGGTGTGAACTTCTAAACTTTTTAAAGAGGTGTGGACATTTTATTGGATTAAAATTTTTCAAGAAAAAAAGGTTGCCAAAAGGTTTGTAAGGTTGTGTCCTACTTATAAAGGCTGTTATATACGTTACATTTCGAAGTATGCTTACATTTAAGAATCTTAAGACTGCCATTATGGACCTTGCATGGCCTCGGAGCATGCAAAATATCGATATTTTATGTCTTAACGTTTGAGATTCAGTGTCAAATACACAACTGAAAAATTCTTTTGCATTTGGATCAATATAATAAAATGAATCATAATCTTAATATCTGAGTTGATTGGATTAAATTTTGCAACTTTTTGTCTTCTGTACATTTTTTCTAAAATTCTGTTTATTTTTCCGCAGATAATCTTATCTGCATTTTTTTAGATATGCAGATACATAGGTGTATTAAAAATACTTCATGCTTTGGCCTATAAAGTATAATGTATTGTCATTCTTTCATAAAACCAATGAACAGCAGCTTGCAAAAAACTCAAGTGGCTAAACATTTATTTCTTAGTAACATAGATTGTAAAATTAAGGTTTTACTAAAACTACCTAGACCGATTTATTACTATTATACTTCAAGTATTATTACGGAAGGATATTAAAAAATGGTAGAATCGATTTAAAATCGTTGTTAATTGATAAACATGTAATTCATTTTTCCCACTTTTCAAAGGAGTATAGTTATGAGCTGTAAGTTTTTCCATCCTTGTAATTAAAATAAATCGAGAGAAAATGAAGTTTAAAACTACAAATCTAGCTCAAATTCCTCATTCAGCACTTAGTGGTTCTTATTACTAAAATTGTATTTCATCGGGATAAATAGGTTGTCCGGAAATTATGGTAAAATATTTCAGTATATGATAGTAGAGGTCAAAATAAGAAAAAAGGTTATGAAAAAGTAAGTCCTAAAGTCCTTCGTTTTTCGTCTGTATGTCTGTTTGTGATTTTTACATATTTACTTATATCTCGCGATCCTCTCAACGTATAATCTTCAAGGTACATCTATAACAACTATTAAAAACAATTTTTTTAAGAAGTATCAAATTTTTACTTTGTACCATTTCAAAATGGCGACTGTTTTTTTTCAAAGCTAAATATCTTAAAACCGTAAATTTTAGAAAAATTATACAGGAGACAAAAAAGTTGCAAAACATAATCCAATTAATGTGGATATTAAGGTTGTGATGATCGGATTGCTAATAACGGAGAAATTTTAACTTTTTTGAATAAAACCATGGTTATTTAGAACATACTGTCTGAAATTTGCATGTTTTTATTCGGAAATTAAAATTTCTCTGTTATTAGTGGTCCGATCAACATAATCTTAATATCTGAGTTGATTGGATTAAATTTTGCAACTTTTTGTCTTCTGTACAATTTTTCTAAAATTCTGTTTATTTTTCTGAAGATCTGCATTTTTTTTAGGTATTTAGCTTTAAAAACAAAAAACAGTGGACATTTTGAAATGGTACAAAGTAGAAATTTGATACTTCTTACAAACATTGTTCTTAATAGTGGTTACCCGTATACCAAGTTTGAAGTTTATTCGTTAAGAGGTTCGTGACATATGATTAAATATGTAAAAATCACAAACATACACACAGACGGAAAACGAAGCACTTTAGGACCTATGTTTACTAAGCTTTTTTTCTTATTTTTACCTCTACTATCATATACTAAAATATTTTACCATAATTTCCGGACACCCTGTATGTTAAGAAAAACTCAAGCATTGCGCGTGACGTTAAATATTTTGTAGATCTCGTGAAAAGAAAATTATTAACAAGAATTTCACTTCCGGTGGATATGAAAGTGGAAGCGCAACCTTGAGATTAAGGAGAAGTTAGAAACCTCCTTATCGTTCCAACATGATTTCTTGATGACTCTAAAAGATATATGAAAGTTGTACAGTACTGATGATTTATAAATGTAATTAAGCTATTATACATAGTTAGGTTTATAGAGCTATGCATTGAACATTTTTTAATTTTTAATTTTTATATTTTAACAAGATTCTAAATTTGTTTACTGACAATTAAAAAAATTAGTATGGAGTGAATAAAGAAATCACGTTCTGTGTTTTTAATACAAGTAAAACAATGGTTTAAAAAGACAAATATGGTCCGTTCATTAAACTATGCATGCATGATTGTTCTATTTGGCATTTATTTTGACAAAAAAGGAGACGTGCGTACCCCATACGCTGGTATGGGGTTATTTATAGTTACATTTATTGGGACCTCATCTGTATTAGAGTCCCTATTAATTAGGAGAATGGAAGCCCCATTTTATGGTGTCGGGTGCTTTGGGAAGGGAGTGATATGGAAGAAATGTTCGTGTGTATGAATCCAGACGAACATTATGGTATCCAACAAGATTTATAATGTATCTAAACCAACCATGAATTATCATTAATCCGATTTGGTGGAAACGAGATAGGAGCCGAAAATTAAATATCTGGTAAACATTTCGTACTATCCAACCAGTCTTTTTGTCTCTAGTCATCGTCTCGATAAATATCTGTTTGGATATCATACAATATGTTATTTCACTATAATTACACTCACCAACCTCCTGCTCCCATAAAATACAATTTCCATTAACTAGGAAATTACTAAGAGCTCCGTAGATTGTTGAAATGTACGCCAGATACAATTTTCATGAAAAGTTTCACGATTGGTTCATTTTTCCTTTTGGGTGAAAAAAACCTTCTATTTCTTTATTCTGATTAAGTATTTACAATTATATTTTCTTTGAATTATAGATAATATTTTGAATCACTTGCCAAAGATTACATTAGATAAGTTTATAAAAATGAGAGTGTTCAAGAGCAATCGTACCCACAACTATAAAACATTCAGCTGTCGGCTTGAAGTGCTCCATTTTACAGTCGGTTTAAGCCCGTAAATGAAACACATCATGGGTACCAGAGGAACAATTTAGTTTAGACTACATGGTTTGCATTGTACTAAAGCCAGGCTAAAAAGCTTCAATATTCCATATATTAAATAATTTTTAACTATTAATATTATTAAAAAACGAAGTTTTTATTATAGTTCTACATGATGCTTCGCTTAAGCATGCTTAAGCATTGATTATAGTTTATAGTTCCATAATTGGGTCCATTGTTGATGGAAATCTTTAAGTGTTTTCTTGTTTATTCAATTCCTTTTCTTATAAAACCTAGTTTTTTTCTTTAAAACATTCTTATATATTTTTACATTCATTTGTTTTACGAACTCAAACTACAAAATACTCATGAAAACGTGAGTCACAGTTATTTTTTATTTTAAAAATCCTGACTCTATTTCTTATTATTATGTTCTTGGATAGCCTAATATCCATCCTTAATGAAAATCGTATGGATTATGAATAAAATAAAACGTGCTCCCATGTAAACTATTTATAAGCAACATTTTTAGCAAAATTATTATAATTTGAACAAATTTGTATACAAGCATTAATTATGTAATTATGTTGAGCCTCTTACCACACCAATGTACAATAGCTATAAGCAATCTAGGAACCAAATCACAAAGAATTAACTATGTTGTTGCAATTTCCTTTTTTAAATCTTTTTATTTTATTTAAAAAAGTCTATACCCAAACAATTAGGCCGATTCATAATTGTGAATCATCTTTATTTAGCAATAAAACAGGAATGTTCTGTCAGTTACAAAAAAAAAACAAGCTGATCTGAAAAAGCAGTCATTACTATCCCTATAATCCAACGCTACAGCTCTAAATCCAGATCCAAATCTCCCTCTCAACTCCAACGATCCACCAAATCCTCGGCCGTGATCGGAATCCGATCACAAGATTCTCAGTATCGTATCTTTACTAATGACCGTACTAACTTCAAGTCCTAATCTACAGTGGAAGTCTTTCTTCAAGTTAAAATTAAATTTTTAAATTAAAAAACAAACCTTGGTTTGTATAAATGTTTTAATAATATTCTTATCTTGGTTACCGTTGAGATCCGAATTTAAACCAAGTCTCTATAAAACAATGCATAAACGTGATTTTTTTTCATGATGTATGTTAAGTTTAACTTAATAAACACAGTACCCTCGATATCATTTTTCCTTTTCATTTTTTCTTTCAATTTAAGTCATTTGAAAACAAAAAATTAACTTAATAAATTGTTTGAAAATATGCATACCCAGCCTTGAAACCTACGTTATCATTTTCCCCATTGATTACAATGCAAAAATGTTATTTTATGCTATTAGGCGTAAATAAAATAGGAAACTTTCAACAGTTTGGCAATAAATTTAAAAAAGTTAAATTTAAAAAAATTCAAAAAAGTTAGTGTTTGATTATTTGTACGAAATACTAGTGTTAATCATACATTATTTGTCACCGTATGAATCTAACGCCTTTTTTAAAGCGAGCTTTTCCTATATCTTCTAAAATTACACAACAGTTAGCTCTTTATAAATAACCTAATATGTTGTTGGCTGAACATGGTAGAACAATTATAAATGAACACAATGAATGGCTCTTTGAAAACAAAATAATTCAGCAGTTAGAACCAATCACAGGTGGCCTACACGAAAGACATTGTGCCTTGATGCAAATTCAAATTCACATATGTTGTTAAGAAACCGCATCGTGTGAGGTAAACTTCGGTTTATTATCTGGATCGGGCATCTTCAGTAGCAAGCAAATATCTATAGTAACTAAAAGAGATTACTATTTTTATGTATGTTTTTATGTAATCTTTTATCTAACAGAGGTGGTCTCTAAAATGGAATTTGATCCATTATCAATATAATGTGGGTAGTGTATCGTGTAAAATGTGTTCTGAATTCAGTAAGTCTTAAATGAAAATAGTTTAATTCATCCAGCAAATTACAGCTGATTATTGACATGGGAAGTGCAATTAAAATAAATCATCACAATGGTCTTTTGCTGTGGGTAAGAGCAAATATTGAAATAATTTTACACTTGTAGGTACGCTGATGGACACTGATCTGTTTGATGAATTTAATTTTTGATCAACATAAAAGATTTAAAGAATAAAACCGATCACATAAGAAAATTTAATATAATATTGTTCAAGATTAGAAAACAATTAAAAAAAGTATCAAAAGCTTGACAGACTTTCTGTAGAAATTGTATAGTAAAATTTTAAATGCGCAAACATAGACGTGATTTTGGAACAATTTTCAGCACCTGTTATTTCAAAGAATTTAAGTAACATAACTTACGATGAAGCATTCACAAACAAGGAACAACGGAAAAGATTCATCTTTGCTACACAAGATGGGGAGAGAATCTGCGATTTATGCTTCCCCAGCTCTCGGCCGACATTGTCACCAGCTGTTCCCGCTGACTCCTCGTAAAACTGATTCCATAAATGTTCATGTCAAGTTCACGGTAAAAACCCAGTTTATATAAGTATGTTCATGGCTAAATCCTAAACTTATGTAATGATGAAACTGATATCTGTTTATGATTTTTACAAGTGGTTTAAAGGAGCTTAAAATTCCAAATCGTACCACGGGAAAGTTAAAATTAAAAATTCTTCTTTAATACCTTTATAGTAAAACTAGTTTTGGATCCATTATGTTAATATGTAGCTCATGGTTTTGAATCAAGCAAAAGCACCGCATTTTTCAATATGTAGTGCGGCTAATGACCCCAGATCCTTAAATTAATTAAGTAAAATGAAATTAATGGCAGTTTACAATAAACTTGTATTCAGAATAAAGAAAAGTACAGGAACAAAATTATAATGTTTACAAATTACAAAATTAAACAATAAAACCAAAACAGATGTTTATAATAAATGACATTTGGAATAAATTAAAACATAGAGGTCCCACAAATATAAACAAAGGAGACATAATCCCTTTTACCTTTAAAAACCTATGATTTTTGCTTTCTTTTAATGCTGTTTGCTGCATAAAACACCAAAAACTTAAACTGCAGTTTAAATTAAATTGTTTACTTACATACAAACAAGATATATAATTTAGATATATAATTTTAGATATATAATTTTATATATGTCAAGATAACACAATCAGGAAAAAGTGTTAAAAAATGTTTACGCCACTTGAATATTGAATATTTACTTATTCAAAACCTCGTTAGAAACCTATAGTTTTGTACCTTTAACACAAAATAACTGTATTTTCACGCTGAAAAGGGCAATTAAATAAGCGTAAAAAACGTTTGTCAGCCTATGATCTAATCTAAATTTCTCTTGACTTTGGATTGTATTGATTTGTTGTATAACTAATATATATACAGGGGTGCTGAAAAATCCCGGAACGGCTAAATATTTTTTGAACCAAATTGGTTTGAGAAATCAAACTTAGCACATTCACTCCCATGTAAAAAAAACTACTTTCTGAGGTGTTTAGTGGCTCTTGGCCCTCAGTGGGGGACGGCCCACAAGGACCCGGTACAAAATCTTAAATGTAAGCATAGATCAATATGCATATCATTTTAAAGGGCTAATCAAGTAGAGTTCAATGCCACAAACCGTACTTCAAAAGGTTAATTCATTACAAAATTAAAAATGTTAAAAATCTAAAGGAAATACAAAGTGTTCACAAAGATGGCTTAAAAATTGCTTACAAACTATGTCTGAAGGATCTAAACTCCGGAATTGTATGTCAGACATAAAAACCTCTCTTTTAGCGTACCGTAGTGGTTATTACCTCCAAGGGGGGATGGCCCACAAGGAGTCCGTACAAAATCTTTAATGTAAGCATAGGTTGATATGCACATCATTTTAAAGAGGTAATCAACCAAATTGGTTTGAGAAATCGAACTTTGCACATTCACTCCTATGTAAAAAGCTACTTTCTGAGGTGTTTGCTGACTCTTGGCCCTCAGTGGGGACGGCCCACAAGGAGTAGGTACAAAATCTTTAAAGTAAGCATAGGTCGATATACACATCATTTTAAAGGGCTAATCAAGTAGAGTTCAATGCCGCAAACCGCACTTCAAAAGGTTCAGTTGTTACAAAATGGTGGCTGATTAACGTTTTCAACAAAAATTCATAGGCTTAGGTTTGTTGGGAGGGGGGTGGAATAAGAGTTTGAATAAATCAAATTGTGTATCAAACCTAAGCCTATGTATTTTAGTTGAAAACTTAAATCACCTGCCATTTTGTAACCAATAATCCTTTTTAAATGCGGTTTGTGGCATTGGATTTTATTTGATTAGACCTTTAAAATTATGTGCAAATCGACCTATGCTTACACTAAAGATTTTGTACTGACTCCTTGTGGGCCATCTCCCCTTGGAGGTAATATCCTCTACCGCACCCTAAAAGATAGGGTTTTAGGTCTGACAAACAATTACGGAGCTTAGATCCTTTAGACATAGTCTGTTAGCAATTTTTAAACAATCCTTAAGCGAACACTTTGTATTTCCATTAGATTTTTAACAGCCACCATTTTGTAATGAATTAACCTTTTGAGGTGCGGTTTGTGGCATTGAACTCTACTTGATTAGCCCTTTAAAATGATGTGAATATCGACCTATGCTTAATTTTAAGATTTTGTACCTACTCCTCACAAGGAGTAGATCCCACAGGCCGTCCCCACTGAGGGCCAAGAGTCAGCAAACACCTCAGAAAGTAGCTTTTTACATAGGTGAATGTGCAAAGTTCGATTTCTCAAACCAATTGGGTTAAAAAAATATTTAGCAGTTCCGGGACGTTTCAGCACCTCTGTATATAACGAAGGAAAAATATTATTATGAGACTAAAACGTTGAAAAGTCAATATATTAAAGCAACTGTGCGTGGTGGTTAAAATATATAATAAAATCTTACATGAAGGTTGCCCAACAAAGTTGGCTTGAGTTCACAATGAAACATTGAACGCCAAGGTCAAAGATAATTACATTTTTTTACGTTCAATACTTATAATGATAAGAGACTTTTACATTAAACTTGAAACTACAAAACTAAAATATTTTAAATTTTGAAAAGGTTTATATTCCGTAAATCAAATTTTTGACATTTTGTGTGACTATAAAATGATCTATTGTCATAATCTTAGTTGTAATCGTGTTGAAGATAAAAATGGGCTAAACATATATTTATATATTACGGGAGCAATATATACTATATACACCCGTTGCAGCAGACCTGCATACTCATTTCAATTTCAAACGCAAAACAACATATTTTAATCCAATATAGCGAGATTTTACATGTTTGTTGTAAGCTCCATAAGAATAACATGGGGAATGAGTATGCAGCTTTGCTGCTACAGGTATTTTTAAACTGGTTGGTTTTAATTCAATATTTAGTATATTTGAACGAGAAGAAGCCATTTACCAAGTTTTATCAAGATATGTTGAGAAATAAGCGAGATATAGAATTTTACTTATTTCCCATAAGGTTAACATTGAGACAACGTACTGTGTTTACCACTTTCAATATCTCGGTAACCAATGGACATAGAGCGGTGATTCAAAATACTAAATTGTTTGTTTTTTTTGAGCTAAATTCAATGGTGCCAACAAAAATTTGATAAATTTTATTTTTTATGTGAAAAACTCAAAAAACCCTTTCTTGGGGGGATTTATCCCCCTTTATCCCCCCTTCCAGTGGCCCTATCGGGCTGGTTCACGAACTCGTCCGAGTGATTACCACCTTACACGTCTGTACCAAATTTCATTAAGATCGGACCATATTTACGGCCGCTATCCTGTTAACAGATATAAAAATTCGAACGAATGATGTTTTTTGCTTCTGGGGACCCCAAAATGAAAATTTAACATGGTCTCAGACTTAGGTCTTACCATGAGTACTACCTTAATAGCTTATTCCTTTAAGGAAATTCGCTAATACTATGGTAGTATTGAATATTAACTAGGTAAATAAGTAATACATGAAATATCTGTGAGTACATTATAACTTAATGAAATTGTAATTTAAGATTAATTTTACTGTATGTAATCAACTGTCTTTTTATTCAGCAATTTAATTTTGACTGGTGATGTAAGCTAACATAATGAGCGCGTAATGATTTATTTACGTTTTTCAAACATTCATGTTTATTTTAACATACACATAAATGGTTAAATGTTCTGAGCATGATAACATAAATATACTGTATGGATAAACAAAATAGAACGTTTAATTTTGCCTTAGTGAATTATTTTAAGGCGAAAATCTCATCATTTATTGGCAGTATTTTCAAAACTACTCAAAAATGAAATTTTTAAGTAATGAAACGTCGAACTTTGTACCTTTGTTTACACAAAATTAAAAACAAAAGATTATATTGGAATACCTTTTTTTTGCAAACATTTTGAATTTAGTCTGATTAAATATTAGGTCTGCAGACGTTAAATCTAATAAAAGCCAGACGATGATGACGCATTCTACTCACGTTGCCGGATCGACCTGTCTCTCAAGGTCGTTGCCAATCAAGGATTTATATTTCCTCCACAGTCTCAGTCTTATTTTAAACAAATTAACCCTAATAATTAAGAGCCAGACTCCAAGAGTTTAATTTTTAGCTAAGTATGATGCAGAATGGATTCGACGACTTTAAAACTATTGTTTTTATAAAATGAAATTAATAATTACAATATTGCATGTGATGAAACATTACTTTCACTTTCTCTTAATCATAACGATTTGTTATCTTTTTATAAAATCGTGGAATCAAAAACGTTAAAAAATAAAATAAGATTTTAAAAACTAATTTTTTATAACATATTCCCTTCGGGACTTTATCTTTGTTTACTAAGATATATATTTTTATAAAATCATCAGTAAACACAAAAGGTAGAATTGGGTAAGCCTAATTAGATTTCCTCATTTCGAAATGAGGAAGGAAAGTTTTAACTACCGGAGTAAATCTTGAGGAGACACGCACTTGCAACAACAAAGTGAGACAAAGGAAGTAGATTTACAGCGCGCCCCCGGAGACCAGACTGTCGCCGAGCTGCGATGAACAATCTCTAACATTCAACTTTTGATCCTAAAACTTTTTAAATTGTTATCATCATTCTGGTATATGAATTAAAACATGATAGATAATTTACAATCCAATAAAGTTTATGTAATTATAAAACACTAACAGTAAGGAAACGTCAATTTCTCATGTTCAGCCTATCAATTGCGCATCTAATTATTGTTTGATACACCTTCGATGATAAACCAAACCACGTCGATACTTCTTGCAAATATCTCCATAAAAAAACACAAACCAATAAATTCAATTATGTATATAAGAGTTCCCAAACTTCTTGGAGACCCCTTTTGGATTTGTTCCTTGCATGAGGAAAGATCCATTTAACCATTAAACGATTGGCGGGTGTCGAGCCTAGTTTTCTCAAATGACTGACTGTATTTGTTTTTACTTATATTTTGTTCAGGTCAAGGTAGAATCGTTAAATTTGGCACGATTTTGTCAATATCATTTTCCTATCTTTAGCCGTTCAAAATGGCTGATGTTTCAAATTGTTCATGGCAAATTTCATCACAATCTTTGAAGAGAACTATTTTTTAATAGCAAAAAATTAGAGTTTTAAGACTAATCAATGACACATTGATGTTTAATAAACAGCTGTGTTTTGATTAAATCTTTGTAAGTTTTTTATCAGCTTCTATACTTAGACCATGGTATTATGTTGATGTGCAACCACACAGATAAAATAAGCCTTAAAAACTAGTAACCTACCAATTTTGTCAAAGTGTCGTTAGATTGTGTTAAAATCCTCACTGTAAAGATGTTCATGAAGTTTTCATTCTAATGCTAATACTGCCACCATTTTCAAACAGTTTCAAATGGAGTAGTTCAGCAAAAGTATTTCATATATTACAATCAATAATATGCGAAATTTAGAGTTTCTACCTTGAGTGTTTTACAAAGGTTATCCAAATATTAGTAGGAAACACAGACAGATCTACAAAAAACTAGGCTTTTGAGCCCCATTGATGTGCGGTAAAATATGTCTATCAGGATGCAAGAAACAGGTAAAATATGTCTGTAGGGGTGTTTCGAGTTTCCAGTTTGGAAACTGGAAACCCTCCAAATATGTTGAGTTTTCAGAAAAATTGAACCAGAATAATTTTTACCCTAGAATATTATCAAATATAAAGCAATTCTTAAACGCTACTGTATAATTTTGACATCCTCCTCAATGATTATAAAATAAATCTAGTCTTTTAAAGTGTCCTATATTTATCACAAAGGATATTTAATTGAAAATATTTTCAATTCTGATGAAAAAACATCCCATACATAGTTATTATCATGTAATAAGATCATATAAAATAAATCATGTCATGTAATAAATCATAATCATCCAATCAAAACCTATTTTCCACTAAGAATATTAATAAACCAACTTCCTAATGTTTTATTACAAGCGTCAATCATTACAATGTCAGTAAAACTCCGCCACTCTTCTCTAAGATTATTTTAGTTCCAGAACTTTATCACCTTGAGCTCGTTAATCACTGTTTATTAGCCAGACCATGTGTTACTCCCCTCCAGCCGCGTCACATGAAGGTGATAACTGCCGTCACTGAAGGGAACGCCCATTCATTCATCCAATGTTGGAGACATTCTGGAAACACGCCATCACTCGGTCTTATTACAGAGTGAATTGTATCGGACATCCGTCTTGAAGCTGCCATTCAATGTGGGTTAAGAATAAATAACGATTAAACTTTTTTATGACTTTGTGCAGGTTTGGAGTTAAGATAGGAGATGGAAAAAGGAAATTTTAATTCTGAATATACAGTTATGAATACAGTTACACTTCATAATTGATATGTAAATAGGTTGAAAAGTATACCGGGTGTTTCTAAAAGAATAGGGCGTTTGTAAGTCTTGTGATATCTATGCTGAACTAGTCATCTGGCTTTTTTATCAGGGAGTCGACGGATTGTGTTAAGATTCTCTCATTGAAAGATTTCACGATTTTCACTTCTACTTACTATACTTTTGCTTAAAATATAACAATACTATAGTTAAAAATACCTTATTAAGTAATGCAGCACTAGAAAAAGCAACTCAAGAAGTTTTTCCTATATGTAAATACTGTGATCATAATTGACATCCGGCACACAAGAAGCCGATGAACAAAAACATAAATCCTTAACAAATGCCACTAATTTAATTGATGCAACTCTTCATCCGTTACTGCAAAGGGTTGGGTTTATAATTTCGTATAGTAACTACTAAATTTAGTTTCTAAAAAATAAAAATGCAATGGAGTGAAATTTTGACCAACTATGTGTAACACTATTCGTCGTACATCGCTAGGAAGGGAGGCAAAATGAAGATGTTTTTCTCTATGGTATCTTTTCTCATGAGATCTCTCACCACAGAATTTTCATTCTATTGCATATACAAATTTCGAAATAAAAAGGAATTGTAATCCCAGTATATTGAGTAGGGAAACGTGAGTTACATTAGTGTAGACAGTAACATTTCTTAAGGATATAGAATTTCTTGTTTATCGGCTTCTTGTGTACCGCGTGTCTGATGACGGTCACCGTAAATGCTGTTTCAGTTGCTGTTTCTAATGATAATGATGGTCATCATCATGATTATCATGATGATAATCATGATGATGATGTATAATGATTTATAAAGATAGATCAAATGATACTAGATACCACAATATTTTTATATTGCCCTACCTATTAGGGTACCGGAAAATATCTATCTGGTACCTATTAATCTATAAAATTCTTAAAAATTTAATTTTTCGAAATTGTACTTTTGTCGACACTTAAGTGGATAAACACAATGCAGTTATTTTGTAGAGGGCTGTAATGGTTCTCTCGGGGCGACTCCAGGGGTCCTGATTGTATTATCACCACGCGTGTCCCACGTTGAGTCATGGCGTGAAATATGGGGGGCGTAAATTTGCCCTTCGGCCTTTGATAGCTAGGGAGATTACGATATACTCAAGAGATTTACGGGAAAGATTTCAGTTCAATCTGAAAAATATTATTATTGAAAATATTATATTATTGAGTTTTTTATAACTCATCCATTGACAATTGCAGGTATTTTAAAACAAGTTTTGGATATTCTGTTGGTCTTGATATTCTAAGTTTAATCTGTTTATATAGTTAGTATTAATGTAATATACTGGTATATGACTTGATAAACTTAGCATGGTTACAAACTTGTAAAATGTAACCTATAAATTTGAGCTCTAAAGCTCAACATAAAAAACTCCATTATCTTTAAGGGATTTTTTTATATGGTTAACAATGTTATTACAATACTCTTCCTAAAAGTGAAACGTTTGATAAATTGATACTACGTTTCTTCCTTTGCTCGAGGAAGACTGCACGTACCTGTGATTTGTGGTTGAAAATAAATCACCCCTTC
The DNA here is from genome assembly GCA_035578135.1 of Flexamia atlantica. Taxonomy (NCBI): domain Eukaryota; kingdom Metazoa; phylum Arthropoda; class Insecta; order Hemiptera; family Cicadellidae; genus Flexamia; species Flexamia atlantica. The sequence continues at coordinate 36,367,886 of JAQJVK010000002.1, read as the reverse complement.
TTCATTTGAGATTCATAATGTATTTTATATACGACCATTGCAATGAGCACCAATTATGGTATTACAATAAACATTATAATGATATACATTAAAACACCAAAAACCAAGCAGTACTCTAATGACAACTTTAGAGTACTGGAGTTACTTTAGAGTACTGGTTCTAGACCAATGAGAGCTCGGCATTTGACGGAAGTAGTGCCATAACAACAATTACGCAATTCGCACATCAGCTGATTGTTGCATTACGATTCATGGTTCAGTCTGCTTATTTGCCTAACCTCAAATTTTAGTTGACCTATTCCATCATTAGTAAAAGTCATGAGTTTTGTTTAACTTCGGGGGAAACTTTGTCGTATATTGTTGGTCGTAGATAAAATAGTGTATGCAACGATTGTATATGCCTTTAAGCCACTCGTGGCTTAAAGGCATTCATTACACAATCGTTGCATAATAGTAGTTTATGCAGCGATTGTATAATGAATGTTTTTAAGCCACGAGTGGCTTAAAGGCATAATACAATCGTTGCATACACTATTTTATCTACGACCAACAATATACAACAACATTTCCCCGAAGTTAAACAAAACTCATGACTTTTAATAATGATGGAATAGGTCAACTAAAATTTGAGGTTAGGCAAATAAGCAGACTGAACCATGAATCGTTGTGGAACAATCAGCTGATGGGATAAGTAAACTCAAACATGAATCGTAATGCAACAATCAGCTGATGTGCGAATTGCGTAATTGTTATTATGACACTACTTCCGTCAAATGCCGAGCTCTCATTGGTCTAGAACCAGTACTCTAAAGTGACTCCAGTACTCTAAAGTTGTCATTAGAGTACTGCTTGGTTTTTGGTGTTTTAATGTATATCATTATAATGTTTATTGTAATACCATAATTGGTGCTTATTGCAATGGTCGTAGATAAACTACTATTATAGCCAGTTGAATTAAGGGACGATTGGCAAAGTGAATTGTCTATAAGATCCGATGCTTAAGTTCAGTGCTCTAAAGCTTTCTACCTGTGGTATGCCAACCGCCATGAACTATTCGCTCTTGCACTCGCTGGGTTCGCCCTCTCCTGGCGAGAGTATACTTGCACCTACAATACTTTTGTTGAGTCTTTCACTCGCCAGGTCCTGAAGGGTGTACTTGCGCGCAGAAAATAAATCCCCGATTAGTACTTTCTTAATCTACTGATGCAACTCTTTGATCTCGTTTACTATTGTAAATTAGGCCTTCAAGGGGTTCTTCCCTTGAAAATAAGTTATACGGTTAAATACTGCAATACACGCTAAAAGAGGATGAATAATCTATGTTTTACAGTCTGTATAGTTCAGATACTGATCACAATTTCTGAAAAAAGACCTTGATTAATGAAACTTCTTTACAGGCTCTAGATGGCTACCAAGGAAGGATTTTAAAAATTGATCTTAAATGGGTACAATATGATGGATTATGAAATTTTAAATTCCATTTTAAATTTTCCAATCGAGTTATAAATGTAGCCATGATTTTAGGTACGTAAAATATTGCAATAAAACTATAAATATGATAATTTAAGTTTATTTAAAAAAATGAAATGTGCAGATGTATACAAATATAAAAATGCACACTTAAGACAGCCTTTACGCCCTAATCAATTAATAAAATAGATTCACTCAAATAAGGATGAATAATCCTGAATTTTTTTAACTGATGATCCTCAATTGTTGGACAGTACAACAATTCAAGAAAGAACTAATTAAGGAGTCTGTAAAGAAGAAGTTTATTTAAACATTCCGAATTGACATTAATGACATTTATCATGATATCACGATTAACATAATAGAAAATTTGTAATGATTTGTGTTCTATACGATTTTAAAGTAGCCATTCATTCATGATTGTTCTGAACACCTAACATTAATAGAAATAATTTACAACGTTTAAAAATTACTTAAAAATTATACGATCAGTATGTGTATGTTAGTCAGTTTTTTACAAAACTGAATAACAAGTATCGCTCCTGTGTATGTATACAGAGACCAGTGAAGAGGAGTAGAATTGGTTCCGATCATGCGGGGTTTCAACTTTGATCTCTTGAGTGGTGTAACAAAGCGGAAACATAACTTGCCACTCCACATCGGTAAGTGGAAATTCATCGTTCATCTTTGTCTACGTCATGCTCGCAAATGATGCCGCTCTATGTAGTGGAAATGGAAAAATGACGTTCCCCTCTCGAAGAAAACCTCTCAACTAGTCATTACTGATTCAGTGTTTTTTTTCATAAATAGAAAGAAACATTATATTCATGATGAAGTTATTTATTCAAAAACAATAAACAAAAATGAATATTTTTGGCATTTATTTACATATAACCTAGAAATAACTTAATAAGAATGTAAAAAGCAAAATTATTTGCATAGTAACTAATTATTATTTAAATATGTTACATAATTTTCCTTGATTGCGTCAGATCTATACAACAGTTTTTATGATTCAATATCTAACATTCTGTAGTGTAGAATATGCATTGTTAATACAGTAGCTTTAAAATAGAAAGAAAACTATGTTTTTCAAACAATAAAAAAGCTGTTTTTTATTATGATATTTATTGCGATGAGAAGTTTTAAATTATGTAGAAGCGCTTTGACTTTCCCATAAATTGTAATAAACCTGCCGAAACATCCTAATCAGATGTTTTGTTTTATTTCACAAACCAGAATAAAACTGTGTAAATACTATAAACTGTACTGCTGGTCTTCAAAAAGAATTGCAATAGTACAAACAACAATTTCCTAGAAATTAAATAATGTAATTTTAAGAAAATACTTTTTAACAAATTATGAACCAATCATCGCCAAGAGGTATAAGTTTAGAAATTTCATTAAAATTGAGTATGAAATTCAATAACGTGCGGTAAACAACCAAATAACTATTGTGCTTATCAAACTTAGAACGTTATAAACGTTTATTTGTTTTGTTTAATATTTTAGAGTATTACAGAACTCTAATATATTAAACTAACTCCAATATATTATTGTTAGACTTTTTCTGTTATTTTATAATAAAGGTTGTGATTTGAAAAGTCGATCAAATCTGTCAAATTGCAAAATGCAACTATTGCACTGAATTTGCTCTAAAACTACGAAATGTTAAAATTGCTTCACCCAAAATCAACGAATTATAATTAAGATTAAATAATAATTTTAAAAACTACATATAGCCTGGTTTAAATAATGTTCACTTTGAGATTCCGTAGCCGAAGACGTTCCATTCTGGCATCCTTGGAATCCCAATATTTTGCATTACTGCTGCCATAAACTACTCCGTTGTCAGCCCAAAGTACTCGATTTCATGGTCGGTTGAACTCGGTAAACGAAACCCATTCATGAGAAGTGTTATATAAACTCATTTTAAAGTATGTTCAACTATATAAATGCTATTTCCAAGACAAATTATCTCGTCTCGACGTAAAACATTAGAACAATAATTTCAACAGGTTATCAATAGTAGTTTTCACTACTAGTCTGGAAAGTGACCTATTGCGGGGAGAGATTGCATTTACGCAATCGATGGTAAAAGCTACCGAGCTCCGTAATAGCACTTTTGAGACGAGTATTGAACATTATTTTTCGTTGCGATATCGAAAAACTTGTAATCAACATGAATATTTTTGTTTATTCAACTTAGTATCAAGAAAAGAAACCGATCTCATAACGCTGAGTTTCCGTGCTTATGTCGAGGTACAGTAATGAAACAGCTGATCGGTCTGCACCGCAAAATTCCATAACGGTTACTTTCCGTGCACCACACATGCACAGAAAGTTAACGTTACGTAATTTTGCCGTGCAGTAGCGGGAATAACCCATTTTCTTAGCTCATTTGACGTTTAGAAAGTGTACTTTCGTGTGTAGAGTACTGAAAAATTAATTATTGGCATACAAGCATTTTTATAAGTTTTTTAAGTTACAAAGTATCATTTTTTATGTATAAAGATGTCAAAAACTCCTTTGAAATAACGAACTAAAAAAAAGTAAGAGGACAATAAACGACATATTTCAAGGATTTCTCAGTTTATTGGCTTTGTTAAACAGAATGAATCATTGGTTGGTAAAGGAGGTATAAAGATATTTTTGGTTTATACGTTTAAGATCTATCATACTTATGGTAAAATTAATTTTTAAAAATCAAAGTGGCAAAAAATCTGCTGCAAGCAAAACTTTTTATGAGTACATAATTTATATGAGTAAATATTTGTTTTCTTGCACGTTTATGAGTAAACTGTTGATATTCGATTAAGACATTTTTTAAATAGTAGGTTAATATTTGGCTTGGAAATAGTAGCTCTTTTTCAATATTATGAGCACAGCACTATACAACGGTTTGATACAACAGATGCGGGATCACATGGGGACCACAGCCGATCCTGTCTCTGATTGGAAATGTATCCATGACTACACATCAAGGATCACAGCTGATTATCCTGGGGCTATATCCGCAGATGTTCTCTGATGTTAATCCAATAGATTAATGCGTTATCCATAGTTTGAGATTTGTTTTTACTTTCGTGCATTCTCCTCTGTATTATTATGTATTAAATTAAATAAATGATTGGCACGATAGCTGTTTAATGATTTTCTAATTTGTAGTTATAAATTAGTTTCAAACTTGAAGCGGGTTCAGTGTCATTTTCGATGTTTTATATGTCACAAATATCTAATATGTTTAAATAGCTTAGAAACCAAAGTGGTGTGTTAAATGTTTTTATTTCGTAAAATCATAAAAATTAAATCAATATAAAAAACGATTGTAGTAAAAAAACTTCTTTTATTAAAATAATAAAAAACTTTTTGTAATTATATTAATTTATTTTTTCATTTATTTCCACAGTATACAGCACAGTTGAGTCTACTTATATCATTTGAATGACCTCTGAGGTCAGTAAATTACATTATATAAGCTTGACTATTGATATGCTTTAATTAACTGCTTATTAGGGCTCAAAAGTTTAATTACTAATTTTGCTATGTTTTAACCTCCTTGATTAGAACATTTATTATAGTGAGGTAGGATAGCTATTTTTTTGGGTCGAATATTAGGTTCCGGCTACCACCATAAAACTTTGCATAATCAATGATCATGTATTTTGGAACTAAATTCAGCCCAGACCCCAAAATTTAGACATCTAATTTTCAAAATGGCGGCTAAAAATTGTTGTAAGAGGACAAAATTTAACTATTTAGACCATGGGCCGCCAATATGAGACCATCCCCCCGTGGGAATTTTCGACACATGTATTTTTTTGTTGCTACTGACATGTACTTTAAGGTTTTGCTTGTTTGCGACGTTTAAATTACAGCATAACCCAGAAAAACAAAAAATATCATTGATAAATCGTTGAAAAAAATAACATGGGATCTTATTGAAAAAAGTCACCTGACTGCATTTTTGACATGCATTTTTTGAGATATTGACTCGGGACCAACGCCTATCATTGTTGGGTGGCTAATCCTTTATTTTGACAGGATAAAGATTTTCGTCTGCCATCTTGGATCCGCCATATTGGATATCAATTTATTTTTTTTAATGTAAAGATGGTGTTATGGCACATCATTATGAACTAGATTTTACGCTGATTACAATGCTGAAATCCGTTTTTGAAAATATGCATTCGTTAAAAAGATATGCACTAATACAAGTTCATCCCTATACATTTCTTATGGACGTTTCGTATTTTCAATATTTTTTTGGATTATTTTTCTTCTATCTCTCATTATAATAAAGATGTGTAGTTCGTTTTAGTCTTAAAATACTCAGTGAAATACCGGCTTTAATTTGTGATATTAATCATCAACATCGGACAAGTATGAGATGAGCTATAAGGCTCAATTTAACTTAAAAATCAAATTTTCGGGAACTTTTTTTCAATCAAGTATTTATATCTCTGGTTCTAAATTAGGTATTGAATTCATTTTGGTCTTAAATTGCTCAGTAAATCATCAGCTTCCATGTAAGCTGACTTTCAATAATATTAGAGTGAAGTTTATGTAACTTTTGAGCTTTCACTCAACATAAATTCGTTTTACTTGCATAATTTTACATTTCTTGAAGGATTTCTCTAGTTCCAAAGAAGACTCAGAAATCGTAAAAGGTCTTAATTGACTTATTAGATTATTGGTTTTCATTTGAGTTATAAATTATTATTATATTTTGAGTTTCAACTAAGTTGTGGTTCTAAAACCCACATAAAATAAAAATTTTCAGACATTTTCGTTTATATAAGGACTGATATCTGCAGTTCCAGGAAAGGTCTGAAGTTCTGAATGTTTTTAAAAGACTCAGTAAAATATCAGCTTTCGTTTGAGACTGTGATAATTTAATTCAAACACACTCGGGGTGAGTTATAATCCAAATTAAGAGTAAAATTAAAAAATAATTAAACTTTATATCGTAACGAGCCTTAAAATTTGTTTACAGCTTAACCGATTTTACGTATCAATATTTCTAATAAAAGCCGCCATATCACTACTTATTTTAAGAGCACTGCTTTTTTATGTTTGAGGTTATTTCATATGTCAAAGAACATAATCTTGTAAAGGCACATCAGCATGATTATAATACCAGAAACAGAAATTTAAATCCATCAGTATCACATAACTTAAAGGTTTTTGAATGCAAGCCAGAATACATTGGACTCAAGCTCTTCTCTCAACTCCCTTCTCAATTCTCTCAAATAGATAATTTAAATAGGTTTAAAAAAGAGCTCAAAAAGTATTTAATTGATCAATGTTTTTACCAACTCCCGACTTACCTCACCTAACTACCTGGCACTGCACCCACCTATTCCAACCTAACCTAACTGCCTATCGACAACATCCATGAAGGATGGCTGCTAGCATTAAGGATAAGAAGCTTTTGACTGGTCTCATGCCATGAATATGGTCAACCGGGACGACGCGGGAGTGTAAGTGTAAGTGTAAGTGTAAGACCAAAATGAACTAAATACAATATTTAGAACCAGAGATATAAATACTTGATTGAAAAAAAAAGTTCCCGAAAATTTGATTTTTAAGTTAAATTGAGCCTTATAGCTCATCTCATACTTGTCCGATGTTGATGATTAATATCACAAATTAAAGCCGGTATTTCACTGAGTATTTCAGACTAAAACGAACTACATATCTTTATTATAATGAGAGATAGAAGAAAAATAATCCAAAAAAATATTGAAAATACGAAACGTCCATAAGAAATGTATAGGGATGAATTATTATTAGTGCATATCTTTTTAACGAATGCATATTTTCAAAAACGGATTTCAGCATTGTAATCAGCGTAAAAATCTAATTCATAATGATGTGCTATAACACCATCTTTACATTAAAAAAATAAATTGATATCCAATATGGCGGATCCAAGATGGCGGCCGAAAATTTTTATCCTGCCAAAATAAAGGATTAGCCACTCAACAATGGTAGGCGTTGGTCCCAAGTCAACATCTCAAAAATTGCAAGTAAAAAATGCAGTCAGGTGACTTTTTTCAATAAGATCCCATGTTATTTTTTTCAACGATTTATCAATGATATTTTTTGTTTTTCTGGGTTATGCTGTAATTTAAACGTCGCAAACAAGCAAAACCTTAAAGTACATGTCAGTAGCAACAAAAAAATACATGTGTCGAAAATTCCCACGGGGGGATGGTCTCATATTGGCGGCCCATGGTCTAAATAGTTAAATTTTGTCCTCTTACAACAATTTTTTGCCGCCATTTTGAAAATTAAATGTCTAATTTTTGGGGTCTGGGCTGAATTTAGTTCCAAAATACATGATCATTGATTATGCAAAGTTTCGTAGTGGTAGCCAGAAACCTAATATTTTCATACTAACCTACCTCACTATTATAAGTACATTCCAATACGAGGAAATCAATCAAATAGTTCCCAAATGTGAATGTATGAATGTATATGAAGTTCCTTGATATCAAGTTTGAGAAGAATCCCACAAATGTTAATAACATGATTTTATGTACTAATCAAAAACAATTGCAAATAATAAAAATAATAAATAATAATAGTAACTTGTTCTACAAATTTTCACGATTTACTGCCAGCATTAGCAGATCCTACAACAAGCCCACACACTGCAGTAACTGTCGTAACTGTGGTGTAATGTTTGACTGCCAGCCGGGAGACCCAGTGGCACTCGCCGTAGTCTGCTGTGATGGGACGTTGGGGACGAGCCCTAGAGACTCTGATTGCATTATCAACATGCGTGCTGAACATTTGACTCGCCGAATGAATTATTGTCCAGGGATCGCTCATTCAGTGGTTTGTAATTTCAAAAATTAACCACTTTTTATGACGAACATTTGTAAATCCCACTTCATAACGTCACAAATGTAATTAGTTAACTCGGGAGATAATTAAATCAAGGAGGGGAAATAAGTAATTGTATATGTATGTGGGCTATTCAAATATGTTATGCTACATTAATGTTGTTTAAAATGTTATCATATATTTTCCTACACCTCACCCGGATTAGAGTTAAAAAAACCTCTCTATCCTCATGAACATTTTACATTATTATCTTGCAAGGTAGCTAAATATTTCATAAGCTTGATAATATTATACTATGTGAGTCGGTGACACAGTTGGTAGCGCACTCGCTCTCGGAACTGTGGCCTCGAAGCGTCAAAGGTTCCAGACTCGAGCTTGTCGCATACTTTTAGCTGTACTGTTCACCCTTATACTGTACCGGCTCACTCCTTGCCTTTGCTTGATAACGTCCACGCACAGATAAAAATTTATTTTACTAAAATGATTTTTTTTAGATAACAAAATTCGATTTTAGATTAAAATCGCATTTCTTAGTCTATGTGGTCGGGGCAAAGGCAAGGTGAAAAAGGGGCCACCACCCTCTTTTTAAAATTCAATTTAAAAAATGAAATGAAATGTTTATTAATGTGTTCTTTGGTTGGTGTTCGAACACCGCCTATTTTAATTGAAAAAAACTCGATTTTACAGCAAAACATTAAGAGAAAAAGATACAAGATCAAACCAAAGATTAACTGTAAATAGTTGCAGTGCCTTGGATGTAGCCTAATGTTCTGGGTGTCACTCAGGCATCGGGTTAAATCCTTGATGACTCTTCACCTGATATTTTAATCGTGTTTGAAAATTAGCTAATATTTGTTTCTAAGATGTTGGTCCTATTATATGAAAAAAATCATAAACTTCATCGGCAAAAGAACCCTTGCTCAGGTAGAGATCTTCTTCAAGTAAATACAATCAGAACTTTGTTTGACTTTTTTATAATAATGAAAATATTGCATTCCATTACGATGGAACGTGAAAACTGGTTAAGTTTGGATACCATTCTCATATAATCATATTCTCATTCTGGTCCACTATTTACTTCGGTCCAATTAGCGTCAGCAGTGATGGATGCAAGTTCATACACAGGGCCACGCAGGAAAGATAATTCTTTCTGCACCGGATAAGGGATGAAGAGGGCGAGCCTGCGATTTATGCACCCCCCCCTCCTGCCTGGCCGACATTGTCAACAGATGTTCTTTCCGTTTCCTATGACACCGAGCAACAGAACCTGGGTGTAGTTTGATCAACAATACTACAAATATCGTATCAAAATTATTTAATGATTTAAATTCTTGCTATAATGCAGTTTCTATAATGCAATTGCTATAATGCAGTTCAATGTCAGTTTTCTTTTGCTTGAACCAGTAATACACTTATATTAATAACATACCAAATGTATATTTTAATCGTAAATAAAAATCAAACCTTGTGCATCATACACTCTGCGTATTGGTATAATGCCTCATGAGGAATTTCATATGAAATGTTCTTCATAAAGAAAAAGAATTATTAATCATGAGAGGTTATATTTTTTTCTGTTAAAGTTTAGATTTTGGCTAATAGTATTTTACATGATTAAAATAAATCTATACACCTGATTTATTAATTTGCCGAAGCGAATTCAACAGCTTAGTAAAAATAACAAATCGAGAAACTTTGGAATTTAGCTTACATAATAATGATTAACGTTAGACATAATGATTGTATGATTTCATTCAAAATCCTCAAATCGATCTAATGAAATACAAATTCAAACTAAGAGTTTATTTAACAACAATCATGTTTTGCGCCACTACTCAAGAGACATTTCTGGAGGTTCTAGAGCCGCTGGGAGTCGCGCAAGTTGCTTCCTTTGTTTCAACGTTTATTTTGAGCCCCTCGACTCTCGTTAATTTATCGCGGCAATTCCAACTTCGCCAACTGTTGCGACGCCGTTTGTATTATATATGCACCTCTAGATGTCTGGTATGTTTTATAGAGAGGAAAAACCACACGATTGTGCAAAAGAGAGCTTTTGTTCATAAGGTTGGACCACCACAAAGCTCGAATTATTCAACTAACGCTCGAATTATTCAACTAATTATTCAACTAACGCATGACTAAAATATAGGCTTATTGTAATTGGATTTTATATTTCATGTCACAATGTTTTTTTTATACTTTAATCTAAAATATTCTGTACCTTCTTTATTATTTCGGAGTTAAATGAAATAGTATAAAATTACCATTAGAAATAAGAATACAAAAGAATCATTATTAGAACCAATATTTGGGATGTACAAGTTTTACTGTAGTTTGAAGTATTATAATATCGCTGTAATATTAATTTTCGGTAATAATATTCTAATTTCTTGGACATTTTAAATTAGATATAATCACATTTAATCTAAAATAATTTAATGTAATAAAATATTCAGAAAAAAGAATTACTACAGTTTTAGATTTATTGCTAAAAATAATGAAAATATTACGTGATTCTGTAGTATAAAAAGTATTTTTATGCATAATGCGATAGGAATGGCGAGTCAGCACGAAAAACCATTAATACGACATAAAAACGCAAGCCAGCACATTTGATTTTGTTATGAAACAAGCACGTTAGACAGGCAGACAGTTCCTGTCATGCAGCAGCGATAAGGTATCGAAGCCGTGTCAATAATAAACGTACGTTCTCGCTGATTGTCAGGCGATGAATAAAATATTAAAAACCAATCAAAGGGGTTGAGTCGCTCTCGCAGGAAAACTTCCATGTACCTTTCAGGAGTTATCTGGGTGAAATTCAGTGCCGTATTATTTGCTTGAGATGTAATTTCTATGACATAAAACTTGGATTACTCCTTCTACATCTTACCAATCCAAACTTTTATTAAATATGTAATCTTATGCTATATTTAGATCCTTTGTCCTTCCTTACGGTTTATTGGTCTAATAGACTTTAAAAGAAATATTCCCGTAATAATTTTTGATATTGCCTCGTATTATTTATTGATGCGCTCTAAATATTAAAACTTTATAGGTATACGTATATAGAAATACTAATCTATGTTATATTTTACACATACAAAATTAAATATAATATCGGACTCGAGCTTGAAAAAATGTTTTAAAGTAACTTTTTGATCTAAAATAACCGTGGGACACATTTTTTTGGGATTCTTATTTTTTTGATCATGGGATCGAGCTGGGCATTCCTAAGATCGTAGTTGGATCCTAAGGGTAGAAAGAATTCAATTATTAAGAAAAATGTACATAAAGTAAAGAAATAAGATACATATTTTAAACAAATAAATGAGATTATTAGCCAAGCAATGTAAACATCAGAAAACTATATTATTAAATGGAAATTTAAAAGATCTCTTGATCACTAAACCATTGATTCTATCTCCATGTACGCTAAACCATTAAGACGTATTCTCCAAGAACATAGCTTTACATTCTTCACTTAAACTTGCACTATGTCTTTCAGAGTATTGTAGGATTTACTCTTAATCTTCCTTTATGTTAAAGACCTTTTAAGTGTAATACTTTGCCTGTGAAACTACCTTACATTGAAAGTCCAAAAGGTGTAATTTCTAAATATCCTGAAGGCCAAGAGCCTTAAGATGAAATTATTTTAATTTTCTAAGTTATTTAAGTTTATGTGTAAACAAAATCATTGATCATGGTTAAAATCCATTGTAGGAGGAAAGCCTGTTTAAATTGTCTATATGACAAATGGGATTGTATTTCGTGTTTTTTTTTGCAATTCAGATTTGAAATGTGTCCAAAATTTACGACCACCCGTACATTTAAGTAATGAACATTTAGCCCATATATAGACATTTTTGAACTCATTAAACTACTTAGTTGTATTAGAGCTCACAACCTTCAGTCGTCATTATATCAAAGCAGCGTGCAGAGCCCAGGTTTGATTGGTGCGCTAGCCCGGGTTGCGTCAGCGTCGGCGACGTGAGCGGAATAATAGCCATCGCTGAAACTGGATCAAAGTACCAATGTTACCCATCGCTTGGTCAGCGGCCCGCAGGTGAATGTCTACTGAGACAAAACCCTATCCAAAGACATTTGCGCCTTTTAGCCTTTTCAAAACTAGCCTACTTATTTTTAATGTTCCCTAAATAAAAAAAAACCTTAGCAGCAATGTCCGATATCGCATTTCAGGCTCTCTGAGACCATACATAAACTAATTTTGAGAAGTACGACGATTGATAAGTTTGGAGCAAGTCGTCAATAATAAAGTACGACCATCCAAATTATTATTGACGACTAAGGACAGTAATAATTACCCTTAGTCATTTGTTTGAACTTCAATTAACCTAACTTGATGTGTATTGTAAAGTCATAATATCAATAAACCTAGAATAGGCTTAACGGTATAACTGACTTAACTGTAGAAGTTTTGTAAAAGACCAATTACTCACAGATTGATTGATAATGACAAAAGCAAAATATAATATAAATAGAAGAGGAAAACCATCAAAACATCTCGGTTAATGGTTTCTTTAACAGGAATTTAAACTATTTGGGATTAAAATCAATTTTTCTTGGATTTAAAAGTTTTATTGTCAGATTCTTTATCCTGATAAACTAGCAGGGTGATTGTACCAGTGAATGACCGGTTAAGGACGAAGTGCCACATTAGTTTAGCATTACTCCCTTATTTCTTATTTATAGCTATCGTTACAACTTCACACAATTTATTGGTCTCCTTATGTTTAAAATGTATCAGTAAAAGTAGTTTTTCAATCAAAATTCTGATGGTAGTTTCAATCTTATGATGCATGGTGGAAGGAAAAACATAGGTGTGATATTGCGCAGGTCATGTGACGTCACTCAGGAAGCAAAGGGGCGATTCTGACAGCCAGCTGATCGAACCTGTCATTTCTATTATTATTTTCATGTTTATTGTTTTCTATTTTGTTTTATTTTGCCGAAACTGTTTTTGAAAAAATGCCGGGTTGTGCAGTTTTTGGCTGCAAAAACTACAATCGAAAAACTAAAGGTACTTAAATAAAATATTTTAAGTTCCCTTCGATCGAAGACTTAAAATCACAGTGGATACGAGCGTGTAATCGGCAAGAAAATATCAATTTAAACTATACACGAATCTGCAGTCAACATTTCAGTGAAGATTAGTTTGTCCGTGCCGAGTCGGCATCGAGTGACGGCCGGACGACAAGACGTTTACCGCAACGCGAAGATGGTAGCTAACCGAATCTCAATGTCGATTTGTTTACAGTGACGTGACGAGACGTTACGTTAACCGTAACGTAATTAATGACGTTAACCGTGACGTGTGAATGTGTTGAGCGAGTGTCGTATTATAAGTACTTGGGCGTAATAATTGATAATCGACTGAAATGGTCAGAACACGCTCAGCATCTCAGAGTCAGGCTTAGGAAATTTATTTTTGTTTTTCATTCACTTGGGCGTATTCTTTCGCCTAAGGTGCTTAAAAGTGTTTACTTTGCATATGTTCAATCAATCTTGCAGTATGGAATTATAGTTTGGGGCGGTACATTTTCAAATGTGTTACAACCATTAACTATAATTCAAAAAGCCATTATTAAGACAGCACTTCAAAAACCTGTTAGATTCCCAACTGAACAACTTTTTGATGAATTTAAAGTTCTTAATATCCCTCAACTTACGTTAGATCATTAATCATGTACATTTTTAAAAACAGAACGACAACATTTGATCAACCAAATCATAACTATCAAACTAGGTCCTTAGTAAACACCAGTATAGTTATTCCTAAAGTCAACAAATCAATTAACGTAACCTGTCCCTTTTATATATCAAGCCTTTTATTTTCTAAACTTCCAGAACAATTAAAATTTCCGAGTACAAACAAAATCGACACTTATAAAACTATGGTAAATTACTGGTTCCTGGATGTAGGTAGGCAAGGTATTGAAACATTCATTACTTCCTTCTATCGATGACGTTCGAACCAAAAATCAAGTTTCTTTGTAGTTTGAAGGTATGCAGAGCGAGAGTGTGCGTGCGTGCGTGCATGTGCGCGCGCGCGCGCGCGTGTGTGTGTGTATGTGTGTGGGCACGCGTGCATGTGCGCGAGCAGTCGGGTCTTCTGTAAGTGAATGGTTATTATTTATTTTATTTCATTTTATTTTTTTAATTAATGGCATGATAAATTCTTTCTGTTGTAGCTTTAAGTGAACTAAATTATGTGAGATATCTAAGTACGGTTTTTTTTAATTTACACATGTAAACCTTTATAAACACATGTAATTTCTAGTTTTTTTCCTAGTGATGTGCACGTGCATTTGGACTAGCGAGTGGTTACATCAGATGGACTCGTTGATGGCTCTATCTCCGCACACAGACTTTGGCCCATGCGGGGGTATTATTTTGTATTATTGCAAATTTTTTGTATTTGTATGCCATGTTTTTGAAATAAACCCGTTTGAATTTGAAAAAAAATTACAAGTTAAAATACCACGACGCGACGTTGAGTTCGATTAAGAAAAGGATATTTTTCCTAAACCGCATCAAACGAATTGCGCCGGACCATAGCGCAATAACTTCAACAAAATCGGTTTCAAGCGTCCAACGTGGACAACGAGAGGCAAACGTCACGGGCACGGACAATGTGCTACCAATCCGATGCAAAGCCATTTGACGTTTGACGCTGTCTAGGCAAACCAGCCTTTACCGCAATGCAACGAAGAGTTCGTGTTTACCGCGGGCGCGAGGACGAGTTCGTTACCGCGACGCGACATCGATTTGATTCACCATAATTTGACGAAATTACACCATAGAGAAAAGAACCAAGTTCATAAGTTGACGCTTTTCAATCCTCGTTTTAGGCTGCGCTGGACGAAGCTACGGTGGAGCGCCGCGCCGGCGCCGCTCCGGCCCCACTACACCACTGCTGATATGACACCCCAATGCTGTTGTAATAGTTCACGGTTAACTAAAAAACTAAAAAATACTACCAACTATATTGGCACTTGATGCTATTAAATAAATTAACTTATTCATTTTTTTGATACAATTAAAAAATGATTTAACATTATTGCATTTCATTTTGTTTTAGGTTTATTCAACTGTATCGTATTAAAACAGGTAATATGCCTTTTACATTTAAAAAGAAATTTGAATTTTTGAAAGTACGGGTAGGCCCTACTGTTAAGATCTGGTTAGGATCGGGGTTTGGTCAAATCAATTGCTAAGTGTTCATTTTAATTTAGAGGATTTTATTTGAGTAGTTAAGTGGAAGAAAATGATTACTGCTTTCTACCTTGGATAAACGTGCTTACTGCTCAGCATTTAATTTTGTGGTTGAATGTTAAACGAACGCAGTGAAATGAAGCAAATCTGTATTATCATAAGCAACATTTTCTGTCAGAGAGTGTCAATGCTCTTATTGAGATAGTTCAGAAGCGGTTGCACTGATCGTTTTAAAATTGTTCACAAACGTTTAATATTTCATGAACAATAGTTGGTAAACTATGAAGCGAATCCCCTGAACATTTTTTTGGCAGTTACAAAAATGTCCAAAATTAACGTTGGAGGAAAATGCTTTTATTAAACTACTTGTATCAAACTTACAATAAACCGTACTCATAAAATATGCAACAGATATATTGTTTGGAAAAAATAAATACCATTGTATCTAGTTAACAACTGTTCATTCGATTTGAAAAATTGTTCTATAATAAATGGGGAAAAAATTAAGAGGCAAGGTTCTCTCGTGGTCTTATCTTTAATGATTCATAAATTTGCCGCCAGAGAGCATCACGTGATGTTGTTTTGCTTCCTGGATGACGTAGATGCGCAGTAGGTGTCCATTTTGAACTGTCGGAGTAGCACACCTATGTTTTTCCTTCCACCATGCTTATGATGAGTATGTCAATACTCTAATAAATGATCGACCTTGGTAAATACTAAAGATAATATGTATGGAAATGTAATATAAGACATTTAATGTAATTAACATTTCAAATGACATTCAAACCAATTTTTATTACAAAACCCTTTATAAATACTCATCAGCTACAGAACGAATGTAAATTCAGCTTGATGATGACATCCAAATTGTAGGTGGCTGGATGGACGACATCAAAGATTCAAAAAACATTTTTTTATCCTGTCAATTTGAACCAATGAAAGATAAATCTTAAAAAGATCCCAATCCTGCATCTGTTTATGAAGATAAGTGCTAAATACATTATTGTTTTAGCAAAACGGTCATTCACTGGGGAAGTCATTCACAGGTGCTCTATGGTCATTCACCCCACCATATATATCCCAAATGTCCTATGAAAAAGTAATTACAAAATAAAAACAAACCTTAAGAAGCAATTAACAGTAAAGCATCGTTGTTATAAGTTGAACTTAACAATTTGGACAAGGAATAAAAAAACAACATCCTTTTAAACGTTTTGCAAAAAAACTTATTGGACATATCGTTGAAAATCAAGGATTTTAGTTGCAAAACCCAAGGGGGAAATAAATCTGAGTGATTTAAGAAATAATTTTAACAACTGAGTTAGTTTATAATTTTTTTTGGCCTTAAAACAATTAAATTGTATACCCGGCTGTCATAAAAAAGTGATAAAGTGAAAAGCTCATAACAACAAACGTCTTTATCAATTGCCGTTTTATTACTTCTACACGGTATTAAAAATCAATATCATAGTTACATAACAGCCTTTTTACACGTTCGTCAATGTTCTTTAAAAAAATAGTTAAAACATACTGCAGTCTTAATTATTAAAAAATTAATATTGTGCGAGGGACGAGGTAAGGTCGTGTTTCCACATTAGGGATCCGTGGGTCGCTCATTCGTACGTCGGTGTTCCTCGGGGACCACGTTGTAAATTTACGTCCTTTGTCTTACTTTTCTCTAATTTGTAATACTTGTCTACCGTATATTTCTCGTATATAACTCTGATTTGTTCTCATAACCACTGCTTTTACAGGTGTTTAAGGTTAATTTCATTCAATTTTAAAATAATAAAAGCTATTTTTTTAGGTAATGTGAATTTAAACTAATGTTACACATGAGTTATGTGAGTTTTTTATACTTACTATTTAAATAACCTGATATTTTATATTTTTGTGTGTAGCGAATAAACGTTTTCGTTATTCGGTGACGTTAGTATTTTCAATGTTAAAAATTATAATTCTCTATATCATATGAAGGAAAACAAGGCTGAAAATTGCAAGATCGTTAAGAATACTTACTGAAATAACAATAAACCAAACAAAAATTGTATGTCAATAGTTCATTAATATAAAACTATAATTCCAGAAGTAATAGTATTTTTAGCAGCTTTATTACTGCTCACTTGATCATATTTATTATGTAACGGATTCATTTACTTTATGATTTATATTAACACTGCAGTGCTAACCAAACTTATAATGGTTTTCAGTCTCCTGAAAAATCACCCAAAGTGATATTCTTCATTTATAATTCTATACGTTTCGGTGGAAAAATATATCTAGTGATGTAAATTGAAATAGCTGCCAATTTTTATAGTAGACTAGCAGATACACGCGGCTTCGCCCGTTGAAAAGTCAACTAATTTTAATTAAAATATGTCACGCAATGTGAAATTTTTACAAGTTAACAATTAGACTAATTCCTCTTAATCATATACTATATGTATTATGATTTTAATTTGAGGCGTTCAATTACACCCTCAAGGTGCCAGCTGGTAATTTCATCCAAGTTTAAAATGAGGAGGTGTAACGTTTCCTCTATTAATGTTTCTGATTCCCACAAGATGGGAAAATAATGGTATGATATGACTACAATCAGCGAAAACATTCTTATTTTAAAATTCAGCTATAAAACTGATGAAATTTCCTACATTAATAAATTATTTAACTTCCAACATTGGATTTCCGATATTGCATCCATTTCAAAATATACGTTGCCATTTCTGAGGGTTGAATTCAGAACTTCACTACTTATGAATGTGTTACACTACTTATGAATGTGTTTTTCCTCAAACTCCCTGTAAGAGATAAAAGTAGGGCGTATCTAGTCCGAAATATATCTTCGGTCAATACAGAGACGCTGTCATACCCGCCCATCTTATCCCTTCTTCACTGAAATATCGTTAGTCGGCTACGCCCTGGCGCCATCACATTTTAAGACATGTTTTGCTGGAAATTCACATTGTACACTAGGCACAGATGATGTTTTGGGATTTTCCAACCTTAATAAACACAATTTACAATAAGAAGCACGTCTTTTGTGTCGTTATAATGTTATCAACGTTATGGAAGATCATTTATCCTGTATAATTTGATTAAATATGTTCTAATCTCATTCACTACTATTTATGGCAGAACTCCTTAGGTAAATATGATATATAAGATGTAGATAAACATATTTTAGGGGCACAGTATGTTGGTCATGTGCGACGTAGAAATATAAAAGTGTTTATCATTATAAACGTGAACAATATTTTACAAGCTAAATATTTTCTGACACGTCAGCCAATTATGTTATGTTAACTTCAGCATAGTTAATGCTGTAGATTTTAAGGCAGTTTATAGCAAAAATTGTCTTTAATGACTGAGAAACACGGTTTAACGCCGGTACTTAGTACTTAACTTATGTTGCGTATATCGTATTAAAAGTTTATGTTATTTAGTTATTTTATTGACAATTTGTAATTTTTTTGTAAGAAATATTCTTATCTGACATGAACAATGCATGTAGTCGTGTTACTTTGGTTGAATAAATGAGTTACTGAGTTATATGTTAAAATATGAGTTTTACTACGAATCTAAAAGAAATCAGTTTACCTTCTTTATCCACATAGTGTTATGCAGTACCATTTACCCCCACCAACGATTATATTACTCAATGTTTTAATTAAAACTCAGTTAATGCACTAACAAACTTGTTCACAGTTCATGATGAAAAACTGTAAAATATACCATGACATTTATATGGAGTATTAAAGTTAAAATAATGATTTCGCACTTAGGAACAAAATGAGCTTCTGCATCCGATGAAACGATCGAGTTTTATAAGATATTTATTCCCACTACGATTTAATCGAAATGTTATTGACTAAAAACAAAGGTGGATTGTTGAGCAGCGTAAAGGAGTGTTGGGTCAGCGCTGGGAACGTGATGGGAATACGACAAAATGCTACAGTATGGACCGAAAGTTCCTACGAAGACGTTCTAATATAATAATATCTTATTGAAAATGCTAATATAGTACACTTTGTTTATTGAACATTGAGGTAATTTCTGTGCTTTTTTCTTCGGTAACCAATGTAAAGTTTTCAAATGAGTATTTATAGGACTTTCATAGTTAACATAAAAACCGTTGTTTTTGTATTTGTAACTACCCGTTCTTTTTCCGGTTAAGCTAGAGAACCCGTAGAAACTCAATCAAAATTACTAAAATCCCAAACGTTTTGACAAAATATTTAAAAAAATGCCTACGGGGCGAAGCCCGATGGAATTTAAGGAACGGATATAGACCTTTACACGAATTGGCTGGGATCATGATTTACCTTTGTGCAAAATGTTTAGTTTTTTCGGTTCAGTAGTTTTCGCGTTTACTTCTAAAGCAGTACAGAGAGGCCGACATCATACAGGAACCAACCTCTCTTTGTAATACATTTGTAATGTAATTAAATATCACTATTTCGCTGACCGTAGTTGGTCTAATTGCTTCCTATGAATTTATAAGGCCTATGAATTCATAGTTAAATAAATTATAGAAGTGTAACTTATAAGCACAATTATAATTTTGAATATGAACATTGCTATGAATTACTCATCACTACTGAGTGTGGTGTGATGCGAAAAAATAAAACATGGTGAAGTACAGGTACTTGCGTATTATACTGACCACATCGGTATTTCATCTGTTAAATGAATTAAATTAAGCCTACTGAACAAAACATAACTTTTTAATTACGAAATTATAAATTTACAGCATATTTGTGTTGTTGGCTGGTTTTCTGCACCTTCCAAAAGTGAACAATGTCGCCGAGTAGTGTTTAGAACGGTTCGCTGCCCGCAGCCGCCACTACCCAAGGTCTGTAGACATATAAGAAGAGAATAATAATAACTTATTATTCTCAGGTTTCTTAAATACCATAAGGCCTGTGGAACCAAGTGGTTTTAAGTTTCCGGTCTATAAATGACGTCACGATCGTATCCTTAGTTTATGGGTTTCTGGTCTATAGGAGACGTCACGATTTGTTTACATTTTTGACTTAGACAACCTTAGTATTGTTATTCTTCTCTTCTCTTCAGACCATGGCCACTGCGGACCGGGCTGTTTAGGTTAGGTTAGGATAGTTTAGGATACTCAACGAATAAGATAGTGGAGTACAGTCAGACATTCTCCATTATGGTCTGGCGAGGGGAGGGGAATAGCGATACGACTCGGCGGCAGAGGGGAATCGTATTGTTGCGAGTGCACAACAATTAATTATTTATACAACAACTGACTGCAGTTAATAGACAGCAATACAATCTGATATTAAAACTACCCATTACCTTACGGTATCTTATAAATTCGGGTGTGATTAGTATAATACGTAAGTATCAAAATGCGTTTTAATTTATTTTTGAAACTTCTTCTACTTTAAACTTTGTCATTATTACTAACTTTTTTATGATAAAGCAAACACTGAAAAGTAAAAGGTTAGTAACGATGTTTTTGTTATATAACTGTAGAATGTCATACTAGTAACCGTATATTCCATAAACATAACATCAATGTTTTATTTTTCAAAGAGAAAGAGGAACAAAAAGATATTGTCGTTGGTCTGAGAGGCTGGCGCCATAGCCAATAAGCCCTTTGTCCCTATTGTATTATTAGCAGTTTGTCCAACGTTGCTTGGGGGCTGGGGACGTAGAGCGACTCCCCAGTGATTGTTTTTGTTCAGGCCCCATAAAGCGAGAAAATTATGGTTATGGTAAAACTTCATCCAAGATTACACTCATCTGCTGAATGACGAATTTTAGAACATGCATTTGACCGAGAATTTTATGCTATTATAGTACATTTTTATTTGCAGCTTTGTTTCTTTGCACTAAAAAAAAGGTTGTACCAACAACTCGGTTCTAACTAAGGATGAGGTTTTAATTAAACTTTATTTCATAGTTTATGCTTATGTTAAAAGACATTTTACAAGCCAAAACCTTTCCTAAAACTCTCCTGTATTTGTTTCATAAATGTATAGTTTTTTTTGTCTTTGTATTAGTTTTTACTACTAATTTCCAAATATCTATAATTTAATTGTACGTATGGCAAAATCTGATCATTTTGAGTCCCCCTGATGCTAAGTGGTTGTTGGCTATTAACAAACACCACATGACCTTCAATCAGGAATTTGGAATGTGATGTTAAAAACAACGTTAGTTCTAATTTCTCTTGAAACATTGCAACACATCCTTAGGATCAATTTGATAAACCAAACTAATTCATTGAGATTTTTGAATGGCATTTAGTCCTAGTACGTTATTTGTAATATCCTTAAAAACCAGCAAATATTTGTTTAGTGATTAAAAATAATTTAGGCAAAACCAACAATCGTCTGATTTGCATGAAAAACATAAAACTTTACCCCATGACACGTAATTCTGTGTAATTTATATATATATATATATATATATATATATATATATATATATATAATATTGCAGTAGTATTTCGTTGTACACTTGTTTGATCAATAATTATTACGGGAATGTAATTGCTTCAGCTCAGTCCTCTGCTTAGCACAGCTTTGTAATACAATCCTTTCAACTGTGCTTCAGATCGGGCGTCCTTCTCTTTAGAGTCAAAGTGTCCGATTGCCTGTCAACGCGCACGAGGGTGTTTAATTACAAACTCGAAAGTTTCCCCCTCACAGAGAAGTAAATTGGAATCAATTGTGAACCTGATATTACGAAGTGAAGTTATTTACTTCCTCTTGGATTGCCAACAGACTCGGATATCTCGTATTATCACTCTAAAAAAGAGTTATATTAAAAGTATTTTCCCTCGCAATAAATGCTGAATGAAATATACATATATAAAATTGTTTGAACTCTGTTATAATATTCAAAATGAGACAATTTGTTTTTAAATATATGTGCTTGAACTAAATTATATACAAATAATCACTCAATAATTTGAATAAAGGCAATAAAATTGTAATCGAAAGATTGCACCGCTTTTATAAAAGTTAATACAATTGATAACCTTTTTATATAAGGTTAGCTATTAGTAAAACCGTGTCTGTTGTGGTTATTTAAAGCATTACACGTTATTTTTTTAATAAAATCTTTTAAAATTCTGGTATTTGTACAGTACAGAATACGCAGTACGATAAAGATAAGATTCCTCTATATGGCTGCATGAAACTCTAAAGGTTACGGTTAGATTTGCTGATGAATTCGATAATGGTCTCAGATAGTATCATTGAAGACTAAAAGACTAACAATATTACCAAAAGTTTATGCCAGTCCACCTTAACTCTTAAAATTCTCTTGGTGTTGAATTAAAACGGATAAACTCGTTAACACGTCATTTAGTATATTACATTTTCTTCAGAATTTCATTTAATACATACAAAAGTTTGACAGTAAAGGTTTTCTTTAATTTCCCTTATTGCTTTCGTAAGAATTCCTTTGAATTCAATGCCTTCTTTACAAATTTTATGAGATAAGGTCTCAAAGTCTGATGGCAGAAGGTTTCAACCCATATAAACATAATTGTTTTTGTTTTTTTTTGTGACCAATGATTTTTCAGAAAAGCAAAGGAAAATGATTGTATTTCAATTGAAATGTTTTTGTACCAAAACAAAAATTCCAATGAAATTATTTTTAAAATTAGTATGTTTGAATTTATAGCTACTTAGAGTTAGATGTAATGTGGAGAGCGTTGCCACAGCGTTATTTGTAGAAGGGATGTCTCATGGCGGGTAGGGGAAAGATTTATGGGGTGTTTTCAAAACCGCAGAAAGACTTCATAATTTTTCCACAGGAACTGGGGAATTCCGCTAACGCATGTAACAAACGTAGCTTATCCAGTAATCGTCAATGCCTTATTAAAACTCCTTGTTTGTTTCGGAATCAAAATTAGAATAAAATGAGTCCAAAATTATATTTCACCTAATATATTAATTGTCATATAATATTGTACATCAGCCAATGATGGGAATATAAAGGATGGAAAATAATATTTAAGAATGTAGAAAATAGCCATACTTTTATTTAAATTGCAATACAACATAAATAAACAAATAAAAGTAAGAGAAGATTATTTAGTTTGTGATCACTGTATTATTTCACCACGGAATTTATACAACTAAACTGTGACATTTGTATCTCTTGAACTTGTATCTCAGTAGTCACTTACATTATTTACCAGTATTTTGAGAAGTCAACTCTCTCACTCCAAAGGCTTTTTATTAACGTAGGTATATATTAAACATTGGGAATTAAGGGGAATTCAAGATTCAGAAATAGTTATTCTTGAATAAAGGTTTAGCGATGATGCTGATGTAAATTGTTCACAAAAGCCTCTTAACAACTAATTTGATTTCCAAAAACGGGGTCACTCTTCAATTCTACCTCTAGAGGTACTTCTAGGAAAAAATCGAAAATTCAAGGCTAAATTTTAAATAATACATTAAAGTCACTAAAGTGACTAGTGGTTGGCTACCAACTTTTAACGCTGCAACGATATTAAGAAGATATTAATTCAAACAAAAACACGTTTAAGCTTTAAAAAACACACACCAGCTTTGAAAGAAACGCCACTCTGTAAAGCAAACAATTATTCCTCCACAAAGCTTACACCCAATCAGATAACAAGGCTTCATCAAAGATTGTTCTCCTTTGTCCATCAAAGACCTTCACGCCATGTCAGATTGAGTAAAAACAAGTCTATTACGTTTCTTGTGCCCAATTACTAAATTGAGTGGGTGTGAAAGAGTCGTCTCGCCCCATTAGTCCCACACGTGAACGTGTGTGTGTGTGTGTGTGTGTGTGTGTGTGTGTGTGTGTGTGTGTGTGTGTGTGTGTGTGTGTGTGTGTGTGTGTGTGTGTGTGTGTGTGTGTGTGTGTGTGTGTGTGTGTGTGTGTGTGTGTGTGAGCGTGTGTGTGTGCGAGTGTGAGTGTAAGGTGGGGGTAGGGGACGCCTGCGCTCGGGAGGGGCGGCATCGCGCTAAATTCAGTTGCGTCGCGACGTCTTCGCGGGAGATGTCCCCAAATGCGGTGTTTGAGTTCACGCGAGGTTAACAATGTTAACGGACGAATATTGTAAATACTTTGGAGTGTATAGGACTTCTGACTTGTAGGTTTCATTCATAATTTTTAACTACTATACAATGATGTGATAAAATTATCCGGATAGAAGTGATAGTATTTAAATGTTAATATATTTAAATTTTAAACACTCATTAATAAGTGGTCTACATGTTTTCTTAAACATGCTACAAAGCAAAGTTTGTTTTTTCCATTACCGTATTACAAGTTTTGATGATGCACTCAAATATTTTTTGTACTAATAATTAAATCTTTAGATGACCTAATTCGGGTCTAGTACTATAGACTCATACCCTATATAAAGTTTCTTCTATGTAGAATCCATACAATTACATGAAAGCTGACAAACACAAATGATAGATATTTAAATAGGATGCAATAGTCGACTCTCGCTATTTACTGAGACTTTGTTGTGGCCGCGATGCTGCGGGCCGTGCTGGCCGCGCTGCTAGTCTCCACGCTGGAGGTCCACGGCCGCTTCAACGTCTTCATCAGCCAAGATGAGGTCCGCAAGCTACTAGGTTAGTAAAATAGTGAGTAATTTCTTAGATTAATACAGTATGTATACTAAAACCCTTCAAGACTTCGGGATATGGTTACCTACATCAAGATTAAGAAAAAAGTTTTTATAAACATGGGTCCTAAAATGCTTGGTTATCCGTTTGTCGGTACGTATGTGTTTTTGACATGATTTTGCATAATTTTGGAACCACTAGAGATATCAACTTCAAAGTTGGTGCGTATATGTTGACTAATAGGACCTATTTTGGTGCGGAGTATCAAGTTTCTCCTTTGTACCATTTAAAAATGGCAGCCATTTGATATTTGAAAACATATCTTGAACCGTAAATTTTACGAAAATTTTAAGGGAGACAAAAAAGTAATTTCAATACAATTTTATTTCCAAAAAACCATGTGAATATTATAAAGATCAAACCACAATTAATTTTGTTATTGCAAATTTTTGCATTTGGTACTTACGAAAATTTGTTATAACTCCCATAAACAAGCAGGTATACTGTTATAAAAATTGCAATAACTCCGTTATTTTTTGTTCGACCTTAATAATCTTTGTATACGTTTTTAGGAAATACAATTGCGCAACTGTTTTGTCACACGTACAATTTTCGTAAAATGTACTGTTTTTTAAGATATACTGTTACGATGTATTGTTTTAAGATACAGTATGTATACTAAAACCCTTCAAGACTTCGGGTGATGTTTTTAAATTGTACTGTTTTCTTAGTTTAAAAACATAAAAATGGCTGCCATTTTTAAATGCTACAAAGTAGAAACTTGATACTCTGCACCAAAATAGGTCTTATCAGTTAAAAATACTCACAAAGTTTAAAGTTGATATATTTAGTGGTTTCAAAGTTACGGTCCTGTAATTAGACATCATGTGTACATAAATTATGATGCTGCTCAACGAGCAGTCCACATTGAGTTGTAACTCGTTGTAACAAGACCACGGTTTGATCTGTCCCATTGTAAAATTCTAGAATGGCACTGATGTGGATGAAAATGATGTGTTGAAATTGTTATTAAGGCCGACAACACGGGAGAGTAAATAACATTATTACACTGCATAAAAAACTACCGTTCTCTATAAATAGTTCGTAAGTCGTACTTTAGAGTATTAGGAAAAAAACCCGCTGTTGACTGTATTTGTTCAGTGCACTAACTTCCAACATTGTTATTTTATATTAAAGTTTAGTTGTAGTTGTAAACAAACGGTATCTATACATTTATACAATAATTGTATTGTACTAGCACAACTTTAATCATTAAAGTTGTGCTAGTAAACCTCTAAAAACCATCTTATGGGGAGACTTTCAATGAGTAATGCTTATTAATTTATACAATATGATAAAAAAGTTTTTCATTATAAAAACATTACTCGACTTTTCTCGCTTGTAAAACACGATTGTGCACCAAAAGGTACCACTTATATACCTTGTGATAAAAAATACTATATAAGGAGGTTCTATGCCTTTTTCATAATTTAATGCTACAAAAAACTATCAAAGTACTAAAAAAGGAAAAATCTATCTAAGTGTATTCTTTATTGTTACCCACAAAAATGAAATTAAAACAAAGGAAGAAATACAACATTATAAAATCTTAAAAAGGTGTGCATTGGCTATCTACATGTGAAAATGTAATCATCTTCCGTGAAGAAAAATACAAACGAAATTCAAATAAAAGGAACACTGCTGTTTTCAACCGAGCAAACAATTGTTTCATGCGAGATATTCTGTTTATTTTCACTGTTTGTTTGGATGTTGAACGTTATTCTACTCGAAAATATTGCATTTACTCTTTCAAGCTTTCCAAATTTCCAACGATAAAAACAATCAATACCTGTAGTAGAAACAAAACCATTAAATTATACGTTTTGAGGTCATTCCGTTCACAGAAAAACATGTTTTATAAAGTTTTAATATAGCCGAGCAAAAACCACGCACAGTACATATTAGGCTTAAGATGTCCTTGGCTAAAAACTTTTGGAATCAGATAATAGTTTTTAATTTAAACGTTTCAAACCAAATACAACTAAAAAAAAAAAAATGTACTGAGCTTACCCCAAGACTAGTGTTTGTTTTTCGCACTCAATAGAAGTCGTCAAACAGGGAATTTTTATGTTTCATTTTGTGTTCATTTTGCATTTTTTGTGTTTCATTGCGTATCCCAGTGTTTCAACTTATGAGCACTGAGAAGTACAACAGTATTTATTAAACACCCAGGTTACGTTGTTTTATGTATGAAATTAAGTTAGCACCATTGAGGATTTTAAGCTTTTGATCAATGTTTGTTGTTGCCGAACTAAAACATGATTATTTCTAACCTAAATATCAATCCAGAAGGGAATCCAGAAGGCATTTTTGAATGGTTTTATATTCAATAGGAACAATGTAATATTCAATTCGTTTGCTTCTCTTTGCAATCGAGAAACTCTTCCGCACTTATCTTCAGCTCGTGAGTAAACATTTATCGAAAAGTTCTCGATTGTTAAGAAAGTTTGTGCTTGAAAGGTGACAACAGTTTTACACAAATCTTTAAAAATAAGTTTACTGAGGATAGCGATGTATTTATTTTTGTGCACTATTAAAGGAGTAAAGTTTCCCGAGGCAAATGGTTGTCAATTGGCAATATACCTGAGTAGGATAATTCTCTATAATCCCGTAATACAAACATTTTAACCCAACTGGGAATCCAGAACAGCAATCGAAAATAAATTGCTATACGCTATTCGCGTTTAAAAAATTTAGGAGCTTTCGCCAGAATTTGTGCGCACTGCTCCCCGTGTGGTATCTTGGGTAGCTCAATCGATCACGCTTCGATCAAAATATAGATGATTCGTTATTTTAGTTAATAATATAAATAACATGCAATATAAGCTACATTCTTCTCACACAACAGCAATAAAAACACACCCAACAGTGTGTAGAAAATTAACTTCGAATTATATGAACTTTGATAGGCGGGAAATTCGGGCGAAGGCTTTATTTTGGATATTGGAATATCAATACTACGTACGTTTAGTTTTGTAATATTCTGTCGGTATGCATGACAAGGCAGACTGCACAAAAGGTACACATGGATGCAGACATGCTAGCTCTGAAACAGCATTTCCAATAATCGCATTAAACATACATAGAGGATGGCGGACATTCACTGTCCAATCACCGGAGAGGACATGATAATGCTTCCATCTGTTTCTGCGCATCTCTTTCCCTCTCTTGCTTTGATGTTAGATTACCCGTCATGCAATTTTGATGTTTCACTGAGAGCGATTCCTGGAAAATTAGATTATACCGCTTCTATAAACGATGACATGTTTTGTTACACTGGCAATATTATATGCACCAACACGCGACTTATGACGTCAAATCGCGCTCTTAAAATTTATTTTAGTTATGTATTTAGTTAAAAGGTTGTTGCCATTAATCAAATTTGGGTTGTGAGTGTATATAGCCACATGTTAAAAAAGATGTGTTAGTTCAAATACCGATATTTTAACATTAAAGACATTTTTAACCGTAATTTCTCACTTAATTATTAATCGTAGACAATATTTTCAAAAACTGCAAACTTGTGTGAAAGCTTGTATAGCAAATTCTGTAAATAGAATTTCTGTTATGCAAATAAACCTAGTACCCCAGACTACTTGCACTAGAACACAACCAAAAAATGTAGGTTTTTTATTTTATTGCCTTACAAAGTTCATGCCTATATTCTGGAAAATATAATATATTTTTATTTATTTACATGAAAATAAAATAATACATATATTTTTTATAAATCGGTTCTTTTTAGTATGTCAGTCTACATCGAATAAAAATAAACACATCTATTAAAACGGTATATTTTTACCTTAACTGATTAAATACATTCATAATCTTCAAATGGATAAGTGTACTTTTTGTGGAACATTTAATATATATTAATTTGTAATCTGACTTCATAAACAAAACCTCAACTTTAAACATATAAAACTTTTACCTCAAACAAGCCCATTTAACTTTTAAATACGAATCCGCTTAGTTTGTAGAGAACAAAAGCGCGCAAATGGAAAGCAGCAAACAACACCTCGCGTAATCCGCTTGGAAGTAATTATGAAATCCATTTTTAATTAAGTTTTCTCGGTGAGTTATTCTCCGACAACACGCCGGCCGGCCGCACGGCTCTCGCGCTCACGACACCTGCTGACCTCACACGCGACTTGATATCACATACTGGGTTAATGGGTTTTGATACTCGTTAAATAAAACTTAAATTTTATATATTTTTCGCCCTTTGTGCTAAATCTTGTTTATATAAATAAAATATGGCTAAATATAACTTTATAATTTGTATAGTTGATCAACAATATGATTGATAATGTTTAATGTTAAATCAAATTGTAGACTGTCATATTTATTTGTTGTTTTACTAAAAAATCTAGTTTCAGTAAAAACGCTGAAAATGATTTTATATATTACCATTAGGATGTTGTAAAAGTCAGAAATATCGAAAAATTTATATTAATTACTTCATTATGATAGTATCAGAATTTTGTTGAAATCATTCTTCTGGAAATACGTCAAATTCCTACGAACAGATTTTAAATTCTCACCTTGTTTCATTGAAAATCAATATTTCAAACAAATAATCATCGAGTATTTGTTGTGAATATTTAAACAACGATCATTTTAGTTGCAGAATATTTATTACTTTGTTTACTTTGCTTTATTACTCCAAATCACAATATTTGTATACCGATCATAATCTAAACAAAAACTTAAATTAATGAATAGTTTTTCTTTCAATTATTTATGTGTAAGAAAACATAATATAGCACATTTGAGACTTTTACAATGTCCCCCATAGCATTACGTTACTCTTAGCACAGAGGAAACTGTGCTCTTAGTAATGGATTTTTTTATCATAACTCTACTTAACAAAAAGCTATTGATGGTTTTAAATACCCTTATGGTTTTATTAGATGATTTCCTTTCTTAAGTTTATTTCATTTTTTATTTATTTCGTGAACCAAGCGACCCTCGCCGGCAGGTCCAGACGCAACAGCGTGGTGCGCGCGACACGTTGCCGCGAGCGTGCGTGCGGCGGGGTGACCGGGGGGTAGTTCAGTATCGGAGTGCCGCCGCGCCGCGTCGCCTCGTCCATCCATCTCACTTCATATCGTTTTTATTTTACGAATGTAATTTATTAATTTTTATTTTACACAGTAAGAACCTTATTTTATTACAAGAAGTGGTAAGTTAAAAATTAATGTCACTAGTTGCAGAAGAAGATAATATTTTTATCTCAATGTAGAGCACTTTGTATTAATAGGACGGACCAAATATTAATTTATAATATGCATTTGCTATGTAGTTAACATTTTAAGGGCAGGCCCAACTGCGATTTTCTAATCATTTGCATACACATACATGATTTGGAGGGAACGTTCCCGTAATGGTTTTATCTGCTCTACTTCTTCTCGCTTGTCTTCTCCAAGTGACGGCGAAGTTCAATCTGTTCATCAGTCAAGAGGAGGTCCGGAAATTGCTAGGTAACTCTCACATGACGAGTTCTGCATGCTCATTAACTTTATGACTAGTTGTATGTTAGCTTGATCTATCAAAGAATGATAACCTCATGAGATCCAATCGTTAAAGCGTGTTTTTTCAAATATATTTTGAATCTGCTCAATAAAAATCAGTAAGGGATATTACACTCAAAACAATAAAAGTTATTTTCATAGTTAACTTACATGCCATTACATTTTGGGGTATTAATTACAATGGATAATGATAATGATATTGCTGAAAACATTTTATTTATATGCAACTTATCTTATTAACCTTGCATGAGTAAAATTCATGTATGCAACTGCACAAGTTTACATAACCGAGTGTAATAACTATGCAGTTAATTACTTTCAGGAATTATTGTAAGATTAACTCAATTAATCCGTAATTTAAATAATATGTTTATTTTCCAAATAAATACATCAGAGCAATATGATTCAAGTGTTTTTAAAAACGAAAATCTATATAGAATTCTATTCATAATAAAATCAAATAATATAATAAAGGATAGAGGATAATATACATGACTATATACAATTTAAAATAAAAAAGTTACTATTTAAATGCCAATAATTTTGTGAGTCGGTGGCACAGTTGCTAGCACACTCGGCCTCGAAACTGTGGCCTCGAAGCGTCGCAGGTTCGAGACTCGGGCTTGTCGCATACTTTTAGCAGTACTGTTCACCCTTGTACTGTACCGGCTCACTCCTTGACTTTGCTTGATAACGTCCACGAACAGATCAACAGTCAATGTGGGCGGGGCAAAGGCAAGGTAAAAAAGAGGCCACCACCCTTTTTAAAATTAAAAAAATGAATCTGACAGTCAGTCTTCACTGCGCACTTTAATTGAAGCCACAGTCCATGACATGGCTCATGATGAAATACATAAAGTATAGTAAATCAGCTAACAACAACACATAATGTTTTTAGACTTATTGCCTTATGAAAAAATACATAAAATATAGAAAATCAAATGACAAAAAAAGGATCTTATTAAAATCTTGAACGATGGAATATCTCTTATAACCTATAAATTTGACTATATTTAAATTCAGCTTTAATATAAAAACAGTATTCATAAGCTATAGCACAAAAGCCAATTTACATGATAAATTATCTTTGAAATTAAAAGGGTAAATTCATTTTACATCACTAATATGGTCTTAGATATTCATCAATGTTTGCGAAAAGGAAATTTCAATTAAAAGTTGAAAATCCATGTTCCATTGACAGTGATACACTTTAATGGAAGTTATTGCAAATAATAAATTTGTACTCGAAGACCAAAGATGACGTCATTGCGTGATTTAATTGGCTAAGTCTTAATCTGAGTAGGTAAAAAAATTAAAAAAACATATTTTTTAAACTATCGAACATTGAGGTTTCAAAGTAGGGTTGCCAAGCTTTATGAACTGTTTTAATCATTGTTCAAGTAATCAATATTACTTTTTCTATCGTGGATTTCACTGTTATCGCCTGGTATTGAAGTATCATAATCATAATGTATCTTCCTAGAATATAATTGAATTAATCTATAGCATTGACATATTTTGGAAACAAATATAGTGTATTAAGATATCGGTATTTATTTTAAAATACAGAGAATTATAACGCCTTTTTTGTACACGCTGTTATAAATATTCCTTTCAGTGGCATTTTTATCTCGGAAAGGAAAGACTAGTCGTATAAATTTCAACCAAAGGTGAGAAAATGTGGTAAAATTAACTGCAAGAGGTGGAAATCTGCGTCAGGAAGGTGTGAAGTGCGGCATTCACATACGACACGTCCTCAGTCCCAGGTCAAGAGATCTAGACCCCCTCCCCTCCCAACCACATCACTTCACCCCCCCCCCCCCACACACCAACAACACATGTGTTTTGACACCTACCATGTGTGGACAGCAACTGGCTTTAATTAAAAACCTCCCACATATTCCACTTCTTGCAGGTTCTGTGAATGTTGTTGCTGACGGTAAGAATATTGGGGATTTATACAACGGTCAATGGTTAAGGTTTCAATCAAAAGATGCGTTATTTTGTATTTTAACGTATTTTTACTTAAAAACGATAGTATAGTAGAAATTGATTTCTTTTTTCTTAACAATTATCTTTTATAACATTTCACAGTACATAAAAACTATCATGTTATTCTCTCTTTTTTTAATTCCAAGTACAAAAATCCCTTATTGTCAAAATTATTTTAATAAATCTTATAATTTAACATAAGCAATTTATATTTTAGCGAATTTCCCCTATAAGGAAGAAGCTATTACCGTAGGTCTCATGGTAAGACCTAAGCCCGAGACCATGATAACTTTTCGTTTTGGAGTCACCAGAAGCAAAAAACACCATTCGTTCCAATATATATATATATATATATATATATATATGTGTGTGTCTGTGAGCACGATAGCGCTCGCAAAAATAGTCCGATTGGAATGAAATTTAGCACAGACGTGTAAAGTAGTCATTATTCGGACAAGTTCGAAAACCAGCTTGATCGGACCACCGGAAGGGGGGGGGTAAAGGGGGATAACCCCCCCAAAAATTGGTTTTTTGAGTTTTTCACGTAGCAAAATAAAAATAATCAAATTTTGGCTTGCACCATTGAGTTCAGCTCGAAAAAAAACAATTTAGTATTTTGAATCATTGCTCTATGTTCATTGGTTACCGAGATATTGAAAGTGGTAAACACAGTACGACGTCCCAATGTTAACCTTATGGGAAATAAGTAAAATTCTATATCTCGCTTATTTCTCAACACATCTTAATAAAACTAGGTTTGTGGCTTCACCTAGATGGTATCTAATGTTTAATAGTCTAAAAATCTCCGATACTTCCTTTTTCGTGGCAGCAAACCCGCATAGTCTTTCCCCATGTTATCCTTATGGGAAATAAACAAAATTGTATATCCTCCTTATTTCTCAACATATCTTATTAAAACTTTGTGTTTGGCTTCTCCTAGTTAAGATCTATTAAATATTTAATTTAAACCAACCAGTTTTAACACACCTGTAGCAGCAAACCTGCATACTCATTCCCCATGTTATTCTTATGGAGATTACAAAAACATGTCAAATCTCGCTATGTTGGATTGAAATAAGTTCTTTTGCATTTGAAATTCGCTGAGTATGCAGGACTGCTGCAACGGGGGTATTATATTTATTTATTTAATTCCACGGTTTAATCCATTTTCAATAAAAAAACATGACAAAAGATGGCTTATTATATATTATAATAAAGCTGCATGATATTCAAGACGTTACACTCTATTTCTAACAGAAGAGATAGTTATACAACTCAATGGTTCAATAAAATGAATTCTAAGCTATGGAAAAAATTCCATCCAGCAATAAATAAAGTAATTGTACAACAAGAGATCGGACAAAAAATAGGGCAGGTATACATAATTATATTCTTACACAAATAGCAAATACATTTCAACGTGAAAAGAAGCTAAAACTTCAATGAAATACAAGGACCGCCTCAGACTTAAACTCTTTATTAGACTGTGTACATTATACACTTAATTGAATTCATTAAAATAATTTACGAATGCACTCAATAATTAACGCTTTATTAGAAGAAAAGACAGTGATAATTCATCTTAACTTTAGAAAGGTTTAGTGTTTGCTACCAGATTCATTTCAAAATATACCTGCTTTTAAAGCAAATATTTGAATATGAATGATGCATATTTCATGAGGGTAAAGTGAGGTTGCCTTTGAATTGATACGGCAACTTCCGGGCCAAACTACGCGTAACGCCTTGGGGAGCGAGGGGAGAAACGCAGGGACCGATTCACCCATTTGATGTATGTTTGTTTCGTTTTCAACAAACAAAAATATCTTTGCCATTAAAATTTATGAGACTGTCTGAAAGAAATATCATTTATGTAATCTTCCATAATATTTTAGTATAAGTGATTTCTATAGGATGTTTGTCTGTACTATTAGAAATGAAATAGAAATGATTATGTAACGGGATTATTTGTTGACATTACCAAGGCTTTCGACTCAGTGGATCATAATATTTTATTAGATCGTTTGATTAGTGTAGGAATTAGAGGGATCTGTCATAACTGGTTCAAAAGGTACTTGATTGGTAAAAATTAATGTGTAAAAGTCAAAGATATTTTAAGTTTGAGGAAGACAATTCTTTATGGTGTTCCTCAAGGCTCTGTTTTGGGGTCAATTTTATTTTTAATTTACATTAATAATTTATGTGGAGGTAAGTTTAAAGGCTCTTTAACATGTTTTGCAGATGACACCGCACTGTGTAACGTGGGGGAAATAGAGACTTGGTGAAAACAGACTTACAGGCGGATCTAAATAAATTGAAATTATGGTTTACAGAAAATAAAATGTCTCTCAGCATTAAAAAAAAAAAAATTTATTCACTTTAGTTTTCGAGAAAAAATTGATCCAGTTGATGAGATATTTTTTAAATGCAAAGATTGTCTGTTGATGAATCGATTTAGTTGTGGCAATTGTTTGAGTATTGAAAGAGTTAACAATATATAATATCTTGGTGTAATTTTAGATGAAAATTGTAACTGGAAGGATCAGGTAAAGAGTTTAGTTAAATACATGAATTCGTCTGTTAGGGCTTTTTACAACTTGAAATTTATATGTCCTCTACCTGTTCTAAAGTCAGTTTATTATTCAATTGTTCATTCTAAATTGCAATACGGAATCACATGTTGGGGAGGAACGTTTTTTTCCACTGTTAGACCAATATTAGTTTTACAGAAAAAAATTATTCGACTTATTGTGGGTGTTAGGCAGACCACGGAATCATTTCCAGTTTTTGCTGGCCTAAAGATTTTACCTCTTCGTTACTTATTCATTTATAGGGTTTTGCGGGTATTCTACATTAGAGGGGGTCACTTAAGGGGTAGTGCAAAAGTATATTCACACAGACTCCAAAACAGAAATGTTATTGTAACACCACTTCCAAGATTTGAAACTTACAAAAGATTTTATAACATCTGTGCACCAAACTTTTTTAACAAAATTCCACTTACTGTTTCATCATCTCTTAGTATCGACATTTTTTTAAAGAGACTAAAAGCCTGGCTATTATGCTTACAGGAGGTTGAACATTTCTTTTAGATTTTTACGATTGTCATATTATAATGTTTTTGTGGTATATTCATACCATTCGCAGTATTGATGTTTTTTCTGAACTATCAACGATATAAAAAAAACACATCTTTATCTGATTTCAATGACCTTGTTTAATTTTTTATTTTGTCATATTTCATATATGTATGTGTGTGTATATGTGTATGTTGTGTGTTTGTATATATATATGTATATATATATATATATATGTGTATATATGTGTGTATGTATGTATGCAGTATATATATATATATATATATATATATATATATATATATATTATTGAATTAATATTATTGAGATTTTTTCCTGTGTCAGGTCTTTTTGTTTTGAATTTGTATCATTCCTGTAATCTGAGCACTGTTAGTGTTAAGTCTAAGATCTATGATTT
The DNA here is from genome assembly GCA_035578135.1 of Flexamia atlantica. NCBI lineage: Eukaryota > Metazoa > Arthropoda > Insecta > Hemiptera > Cicadellidae > Flexamia > Flexamia atlantica. The sequence goes on along the minus strand of JAQJVK010000002.1, from coordinate 36,331,654 downwards.
TTTGTTTGTTTGTTAATGATTTCTCCTGTAAATGTTTATTACTGTAATGCACCTGTCATAGTTTTATTTTAGTTCTGCTCTTTTTTTATGAAAGGGAAGGTAATCTCAACACAGCGTACTCTACGCTAAGAGATACCTATCCATGATCCAACATCTAAATTATTGTTTGATAAATATTGTCATTGCAATGAATCCTGTATTTATATGGGTATATTTCTTTGTTGAATTATTGTTGTTGTTGTTGTTGTGTTATGGAAATAAAGATATTTTTCTTTCTTTCTTTTTCTTTATTAAATAATTAAATGTAAAACCTAGACAATTCACGAGGCTGATATTTTGCACAAGGGTAGATCATAATTGCAGCCAACTCATAGGTCTTAAAACCAACTCGACCTTCACCGCGGAGGCTTTTTATGTATATGATTATAAATATTTTTTGAGATTTTGCAGGATTTATTTGGCTTCTATTGGAACTATTATTTTCCAGTAACCGAATGAATAACGGGTAACACAGCTGATCATATAAAAATTCATAGTTAAAAAATTAGAATTGCGTTAAAAAAATTATTAAATAACACTCCAAACTCTAGGATTCATTCTCATAAAACTTTGAAAATACTTCATATCGTGCTAAAAAAATTACACGAAGTATTAAATAATTTATTCCTCTATGAAACACGAAAGTGAGCAATTCATTGGCAATATAGAGTGTTTCATGCACTAGGCAAAGATGGGCGGGAGAACAAGCTATCTAACCATGAAATGGGACTTAAGTAGTGAACGATACCTTTTATCACAATGTAACTAACTACGCTAAGCATTTAACAAAGTGTTCCTGATATTTCAAAGTTAAAAAATTACTTACTTCATATTTTTTTAAGGTGTTAAATTTTTATTTTAGATCCACGGTCAGCTGTAGACTAATGTTTCGGACAGCGGAAGTCAGCTGGAGACAGGTAAAACAATGTTTAGGTCAGGCAAAGTCAGCTGGTCATGAACTTTTTTTCTATAATGAAATCGGGGATAGAAAGATTAAAAGGTGTGGTAATCACACTGAGATTACTTGAATCAGATATCTAAAAGGAGGGTAATGAATTATTTATTCCATAACAACAGTCCATATGTTATGGATTTTACAGTTCATGCACATCCATCCAGCTACGGATACTTCACTACTAACCGTGATGAACAAACAGTCAAAATACGATGTTGGACACAACATAAGACATCCAGTAGGTGTGCGAAACAGTGTTTTCATAACGGTACCCCATCTCCCTCTCCGGCAGTATCCTGCTGACTTGGCCATTGTCGCAGAGATGTTGCGCGTACTTTAAACTTAAATTAATGTCCTTTCAAACATATTAAAATACTTTCATAGTAGTTCTTTTACTATTATAGGCATTTTTTTCGTATTGCAAGATAACTTTTAGATGTGTTCAAGTTAATATTTTTGATTTCATTGTGTAAAAAAGTACATATTCTCTATTAGCATACTTAGCTCAAGCTACATGTCTATCAAAATTCATATTGAAGGCCCATGGACTATTTATAAACAATAATAGGTTCTCTTACCTTCATCAATAGTCCAAATCGAATGTATATTAGGCTTACATGTTTAAGCTTATGTTTAAGCATGCTTTAGATTACAAACATGTATGCTTGATATACATTCGATTTGGATTATTGACGAAGGTAAGAGAAGCTATTATTGCACACAGTTATACAAGTTCGATAAGTAAATATGTTTCCTTTATTTAGAGCATTTGATGTTCCAGCCTTTCCATGTGATAACATGATCTATTCTTAGAAAGCATGTTAATTTCAAAATAAGTTTATACAGAGGGGTAGGTCTATTGGGGTTTGGGCAAAGTTGTTGCATCCACCATAGACCAGTCCCAGGTGGCGCCACAGCAGTCGTTTCCATCATTGTTCCACAGTTGTTGTTAATGAGTTTTCAACCTCAGCCCACCTCAACTAAGTGTGGCTTGATTATAAGTTAATAATGATCGTGTTTTGGTTAGTTTCTCCCACTTGCAAACCTAAGCGACGATAAATTTATCCTATTAATGAGATAAACATTAGTCGAACATTTCTAGGTAACGTTGGAGGCCTTTTTGGAAAAAGGTAGATTAATAATAAAATACGATTGTAATATAAATAGAATATTAATATTCAATGTCAATAAACGTGACCCACAAAGCTGCGATACAAATAATTGTTTTGCCCCTACGTACAAAATCATTAGTTGCTAAGGAAAATACTCTATGATACCGGTCCCTGGCTCAGTCTAATGCCTTTCTGGAACAACATCTCTTCACTAAAGCTGACTCACCTGGCTTGTTTTCTGGATTCTTTCCCTCTCGGTACAAACGTGATTTTAGCCCAGCTAAGCATTCTATCTATTTAAAAGTATGTAGGCGTATTAAACAATTTTAAACATTTAATTATATATTACATGACATATTATTTTATATTACATATAAAACATTTTTATTTATCTCCCTTAAAAGGTTTTTAGTTTGCATGTAATCCCTTTGTTTAGAAAATATTCTTAAAAAGGTAACTAGTATATTTTACTATACCGATTATTCTCGGCATTTTTATTTTCATTGAAACCACCTATAACCAGACTGAAGTACTTCTCATAAAAATAAATAAATGTTATTGTAAGATGTGGTTAATTATAAAATAAAAAAAACAACATTATATAAGAATGATTTTGGTTCGTATAGAATTACATTACAATGTACTTCCCCAGAAACGATAATTAAGCATCATTAGTGTTTAATGAAAGCAAACAGTTGTTTTTGCGCAAACATGTGAGTATATATTCAAAAAGTGTTAGTTAAAATTTACAATTCTAGATCTACTACCACAAACGTAGATTGTTACTGAGTTGATCATGTATGTAGTAAGACAAAGGAGTTTGACGATACACTACATTCCACCGTATAACTTCTGCAGTAGATAACACCTGCAAGATAGATAATGGAGTTAGTTACTAACTACTGAAGTTGGTTACCGAATAATTTAGTAGCGTTATTTTAAGGTGTTTATTACTGTATATATATTCGTTATAGTGTTTGAAAATGAAAATGTCGCTACATTCTCATCCTTTTAATGTTTGTAAACGGAATAATACGTCTACACAGGGCAAGGAAAATTTTATATTTTTCTGCACTATATCACTTGTTAATTTCTATAAAGAACATATGACATTAAATAGCTCACAACAGATCAATGGGGGGCAATTATCTCATTAAATTAACTCTGAAAAGCTATTATTTATCATGTCTGGTCAAAGTGAATAATATTTATTTGAAAAACTTTATTACTTTGGTCTTGCTGTGGCTGACATATATTATGGTTATTATAACTGACAGTCATTATATACAGTGACTGGTTTCCGTACTTACAGAACCACATACAGAACGCTTACTTTAAGAAACAAAAAAAGAAGAGCTAAATGGGTACTGTTAACCATCTAAATTACTAATTCTTACTTTAGTAACATTATATCGTTGTTTTTTGCGATTTTTTATGATTTGGTAGACTAACTTACTATTAGCTTTTATGTAATGCGTAGAAAGAAAACTCTTCCTGCCGCAAAGTCTTTTTTGTATGTATCACTATAGTTAAGGAAATAAAACCAATAAAATATTCAAATAAATGTGTATCGAGTTGTATTAGACACGTTTAGCGAATTTCCTCTGTAGGGCAGAAGCTACTACCGACGTCTCATCGCAAATCCTAAGCCCGAGACCATGATAACTTTCGTGTTAGGGCCCCTAGAAGCAAAGGACATAATTCGTTCGAATGATATATATATATATATATATATATATATACATATATTTATGTATAAGTTTATTATTCATTATTAAGGGCTACTATATTTAATATGCAATAAATTACAATAACTTTGTACCCTTTGTTAGATTTTATTTCCAACTGACATGTTTCGGTACCTAAGCCAATTATCAAGGTTTTTTTTAAAATTACATAGTCAAGTTGATGGTTAGATAGTAAAATTATAAAACATAAATAAATGCAATTAAAAGTAAACAAATTTAAAATCAACAAATGTATATACACTATTGGTAAAGTAGGGAATGTTTTGCAATCCTTCTATTTCATTTTTCTTTTTATATTCCATATCCTGTGAAATAGGGGGCTATTTAAATTAATTTGAGTATTAAGGACACTGTTGGGGTTTTCTTTACGTTTCAAATACATATGTAGCTCTTCTTTGCTGTCCATTTTGCTACCTTTTGTCATATATTCTAATATCGTCATATTTTTGTCAATGCTTTCGTAATTAATTGTGGTTGGAGTCTAAAAGGTGTTCAGCAAACGTCGACTTCAAGGTTGTGGTGTTATTGCTTTTCAGGGCCTAGATGTGTTCTTTTAATCTAGTTTTTAAATGTTCTTCCTATTTGCCCTATATAACATTGATCGCAGTTAGAACAGTTTAATAGGTATAAGCCTGATTTATTATATTTATCTTGTTGAACTAATCTATTCAACATCAAACCATCCCTGGAAACATAAAATGTCTTGCTTTCGTTCTATGATAACACGATTATTAAACATCCCCGCGAATATAAATCACTACGAAAAAGAAAAGAACATAATAAAATATTTATCAATAAGAAACGGATATAAAACTAATATGATTGACAAAATGATAAGAAACATGAAAATGAAAAAAAGAATAAAACAATACTGGAACAAAACTCCAGAGCATAAGAAATATATTAATGTTCCTTACTCACCCGCACTAATAAAGCAATCAGAAAAACATTTGAAAAATCAAATATAAAAATAAGCTTCAAACCAAATATTAATTTTTTCTGAAAGATTCAAAGAAAAACTAACTCAAAAGTTCAACAAGATAGCCTAAATATAATAAATCAGGCTTTTATCAATTAAACTCTTCCGGCTGCGATCAATGTTATATAGGACAAACAGGAAGAACATACGGCGCCCGCGGCGCTTACAAAAACATGTCATATCTTCACATGTTGGATTTAAGTAAATTTTTAAGCGTTTGAAATTCTCTGAGAATGAAGGTCTGCTGCTACACGGGCATTTATGTATAAAAGATTATAAATGAATAAATATCAAGGGAACAAATTATTATGACCTCAAATTAAAATTGTTAATTACTTATTACCTGATCCAAATGTTTTCTCTTAATCGTAATCATTGCTAGTTCTGAAAAAAAGATTTTCTTAAACCCAGCTTTTGTTCTGAAACATCAGTTTACATAGAGTAATAGATAAAATTTAAATAAATTTATTAATTGATTGTGATAATGATAGGAACAAACTGTTTCGATTTATAGTTTCTCCAATTAAGATTTGTTTGCATATATAGGAGGCCATTATTTACAGTGTATATTCAAAATATATTTTGACAAAACTTGACAAAAACACACAGATAATAAATCTACCTCCTTCAATAAACCTGAAACATAATATATTATTTAAGGGTGGTTACCCTAAAGGTGTTGTGTGTCCCTTTGTTGATGGAGAGGAAACTTACTGAACACAACAGTATCATCAGAGTAATGAGGTGTGACGTCCTCGCCGCGACTAAACTACCGGATTATCTCCCTCTGACGTAGCTCACCCCAGCCTCTGCCAGGGTGACGGCTATTATGATAGAATGTTTACTAAAAAAATAAGTTTTTGTGAAAAACAAGTTTGGAAAATAAAGTGGTAAACTCTAAAAACTAAAAAGTTTAAATCTAAAATTCCTGTTAAATTTTATTAGATTTTGGGCTCACTTATAAATAAAGGTTGGTAATATTTTTTGAGCATACAAATTTTATGGCTTATAATAAAAGTTTTTGTTGTTCGTCAACAAACATTATTCATTGAATTGGTTTAAATTTTTCATGTTATTCTATATATTTTTTGTAGTTATTTTCCCCCTCGTTCATTATTTATTGTGTTAATGAACCCATAAACCTATATCACCGGCTACCTATTTTACCACAACATCCGTATCGGTATAGCCGTTGAAATTAATTGAAGTATGCAAAATGTTATCAAAAAATACCAAAAATTAAAATATAAATTTTGATTTGGGTATAAATAAATTCTTAAAATATTATCGAAATAACACCTTTAATTTAAAAACAATTTTAAGACATCAAATGTGAATGATTAGGACATCAAAAATTAAAAGAGAATTATAATAACAACAGGTTTTGGGTTTTGATGTAATCCTCACTTGAGTTTTTTTTTACTTTAAGGAAAGAGTTTTAAAGTTTATCCTTAAGATTTACGATATAAATCATTATGGTGGTGACATGGTTAAAAAAACTTTTAAAAGGACTTATCAAATAGAGGTGAAAGCTCAGCTTTGACAGAGTAATTAGGTCAAATAAATTCAGAAGTAAGGCAAAATTCAATATCCTGCCTCTCAACCAATGTACCTTAATAATTTATGAACATTACATGCAAAGATGTTATTATTTTTAACCAAGCTACTAAAACTCCTATAGCACTTTAATCCCTAACTATTTTACAGGGGTTCTAGTAGCTTGGTTAATGGTGGTGATTCATAAATTATTTTAATTAAAATATTTTCAAGGATGTACGTTAAATATTAACATACCACTTTAAAATATTTGTTAAGAATTACCTTGAGACGTTTTAAAGTACTCAGATTGATAAAATCATCGACGATTTCTAGTACTAATTATAAATATTCTGTAAACTCCTGTTAGTTAAAAAAAGAAATGACTGGAAAATTAACGATGAAAAATATTTAATCCAAAGAAGAGAAACTGCATTAAAAGTGGAACCGGAAACCTGCGAGAAATCTTCCGGTGTTAATGAGGACTGCAGTGGAGCATGCCGGGTAGTTTCCGGCCCAGTGACGTGAACACCGGTCTCATGTGACTGCTACGTTTCATCCGATGTCGAACTGTTTCTTTACATGAGACCATGATGATATATATGGTTTAATATACTTTGTAAGTCACGATGTTTATATTAGAATGGTAATTTCATACTTTTGACTATTAATGTAAACAATTATATGTTTTTAATTCATCTATTTGGAGCATTAAAGGTAAAAAATACGGTTTTGTGAATATTATAAAATTACAAGTAATATATCAGTAAAATATCTATTACAGGAACAACTGTATAGGCTATACATTGTTATAGTGATATTTTATAGAAAAAAAACATTTTAATTTTTTAATTTGGTTTGTATTAGTTACTAAGAAACATAACTCTAAATATACATTACATACTATAAATATACATTTAAACAGTGATTGAATCAACTGAGATAAAAGGCGAACGAACATTTTTACTGTTATCGTGTGGTGCTATTGACATGAGAATACATTTAGTTTAGCTGGAATAATACGAATATGAAATGGTTAACTATTGTGGTGCTAAATGATCCGAACTCGATGATGAACTCGATTAGTAAATAAACAACCACAGTTGAGGTAAACTTTATAAATCTTACCAAACCTCTTTTTGACTAATTTCCAAACTTGCATTGTCAGAATGTTGGTGAGAAAAATATTAGACATAAAATGTCTGCAGCAGACACTATTTTCATTCACGTTTAGTTATGTCTAAAACAGAAATAATAAATGTAGGGTTATATTAAATACAAACATTTCCTGTGTTCTTACGAAGAAAAGGTTATGTCCGTTTAAAATATTTTATATCTGTAACTTACACTATGTTACGAAACCCAATATAATCAGTGCAATCAGATATACTTATTGTCGGAATAGATATTAGGCCAAAAGTGATTTTTCTCAGTGATAAGAGAATTTTCTATAATTTTACGGAAAAAAACAAAAATCTAGAAATTTTAACTCTGAGTTTTTGATTTTATACAGTTTTAAGAATTCAACGTTGTTACTTATTTTAAATAGCCTTAAATAAAAATGCATTGACAATCTAGAGCCAACACATATATAATATGGTTTATGTTTCATATTTATTTTGTGATAAATATCTAAAAACTGAAACAATCATAAATAGTTAATACTACTCTGTAGTTCAGCTCTTTCACTCTTTCGCATAACTCGTAATTGTACCAGCAGCATTGTCATCACACCGTGTGGATTATTTCTGTTAGGCTTTATAAAATGTGTTGTAGCAAGGGAATTGAATTAGCTTGAAATGAGTCATTGAAATCAGAGGTTCAACTAAATCACAACAAACAAGATCAGGTCTATCAAAGTTAAAGAAAACGTTTTCGTCTTTTAAATTCACTCAAAAGGTGAGCTACCATGAGCAAAAGGTGACAACCCTTAATTAATTAGCAGCAATAGTAAATCACGGGTAGTTTCAGGTTCAGTGATAAGATCATCGGTCTCTTGTGACTGCTTTACTTCAACTAGTTTATTTCAATTACACTCAAACTCTAGGACAGATAATTATGCTTGCTCACTTCGTCTATAGTACGCTGTAATTAAACTTAGCTTTTGTAGTTTACTTCACACCAGGATCATTAATTTATGTAAAAAGATATTGTCGGCCTACTTTTTATGTTTGTTTGAGATGAGTATTTATAATTCGATTAATAAATCTAATATAAAAACTCATTAGAGCATAAAACATAAATAGATATCATAGCGGTGATTTTAGTATTCATTATTCTCTATATCATTTTAGTTGAACGCCTGAAAGTTCGTATGTACAATATAGGCCTATAGGAATGTAAAATATTGTAATACCGTGGTTTTTATTTAATTAAAACTTGCGCAATTAATGGTACTTATCATCTGTCTCCTCACTATGAACTGCTTTAACGTTCAACAGGACTCAATACCATGCAAATGAGGGGGAAGTTAGTTTATTATTGTTCTGGAAGTTCTGCGCCTCTAGTCATTAAAAAGTATTCGATAAACTTTTCTCGCTTTGTTTGGTTATAACTTAAAATTAAACCTATTCCAGTGATTTGAGAAAGCACAATATTGTTGTTAGTCGTTATTGTCGTTAGTCGTTATTGCCGTTAGTCGTTGTTGAGTTCACTAACAAGAGACGTTTCGCGATTTTCAGTGTGGATTGTTGTCAAGTAGACGTATCACAGCCCTTATCAGCGCCGTCTTCATTACAGCAGCCACCCGAGCTTGCTTAACTACCGCGATAATGACGCTCCCTGCGGTAGAGCTTTCCTCGCACCTGCAACGGGAGCTGACGGCCAAATGCGCTGCTTTACTACATAATTAGATCGTTACACTCGTTAGTATTTCTCATTTCAATTTAGTAAGGATTTTCAAAGCAGGGAAGTCGTTATTACTATTCTAAAATGAGTAGGTTAAAAACAGAGTGCTGTTCTGTAATGGTTATTTTCTAGATTGGTTTATTTTTTGCCAGTGTGTTTTTCCATTCATTTTTAAATAAATAGAAATATAAGATAAATATCACATTCCAAATAGCTACTCTACATACTAGTATATACTTATGCATATATTTTTAATTTCCTGCCTATCTAAAAATTTGAAAACGGGATCATTTCGAATAATGGTGTATTACTACATAGTGATAGTATTTGCATTAAAAGCGTACTGTTATTTTTTCTTCAACATAGAAATACTTTCATCAACGATTTTAGGGTCAGGGGTTTAACTCCAATTAATTCAATCCTTTTTACTGTTTACATATATTTATTATTTCCTTTAAACTAGTAAAGAACTATTATATCATCATAGATCTTCTATTTCTAAGTAAGTTTTACTTTTTTCTAATTTACGTTCCTGGATGCAAATAAAAAAAATTGTTTTGCACACTTATTTTTACCTAAGTTTATTTTATAAGTTCAAATAACTTCTAAAAGAAATAAACTCAACCTAATGCATCAACATAATAAGACTTCGTAAATATAACTTTACTTATGTAACTTTTCCCTGCTCAGCAAGGCCGTCCCAGCTCTGCCCTGTCTGCCCTATGTAAATTAGCGTGTTATTTGACAAGTTTGCAAACTCAGCAGCTCATTATTCCCTTCATCTCGTCTCGGGGAAATTTATGCAAAGCGTTCAAAATTAGCATCAAAACTTGACCTTCTTTGTCAGCTCCTTAACTTTCCTTTTCTCTCTAATGGCGATCATTACAATTTTATATTTTATGTAAATGTTAACGGTTGTTATTATTCAAGAGAGTACTTCGAGAGATAAAATTTAGATTTAACCTGGCCCTATCGTATTAATTATTTCCCTTAATAAATAATTTAAAAATGTAATCGAATGAATGTTCATAAGATTTTAAATTTTTTTAAATAATTCCTAGTTTTTTAATTTTTTAGTTGGAGAAACGGATTAGGTAATTGTACTTTAGGAAACCTTTTTAATTTTGTGATATGTATAATGTCAATGAAGAGTTGTACTTTACACATAAACTCAACTTAACTCATAAACATCTCTGTGTATATTTTCATGAATTAAATACGAAGTAAGCAAATTCCTAATGGTATGATTCGATAATTTTTATGTTTTGATTTTTATTAGTACTTTTTGCTCGATTGGGATATTTTCATTCATACGTATAACACTATTTAAATCGGATTTTTTGGTGGTCGAGGAAAACTCTAAACAGGTTGTTAGGGTTAAGGTACTTCAAGTTGGATTGGGTTAGGTTGGGCTAGGATGACGATAGACCAGATAAGAAAGCCGAATCTAGGATATTGAGTCAAGAAACCTTTTTTGATAACCAAATACATCTATTGTAGTGTTTTTTTTAACTTGCTTCATGAGCAAACTACTAAAAAGTTCAATGTAAACTACGGTATACCGACAACGGAAAAGATCCGTAAGGAACAAACACTTTCTTACAAACTTTTGTATAATATGATATTTTGCTTAAACCGAAAAAGAGTCAACATGTGACTAAGAACTCCACTTCATAAAAAGGAACTTTTGAAATCCAATTTAAATATAAATTGAACTTAGTAAATATTGATCTAAACATTAAAAACTTACTGGTATTATCTAGTAATTTGTATAACAATGTTAATTCCCCAAGAATATCTGGTATTTAAGGATGATAGAATTGAAAGGAGGATCAAAACTTACATAAGTTTCCAAGTTCAAGTTTCTTAGGAATAAATTGCAGACATTATCAGTTAGTCATACTATACATTTTTATTAGCAAAATCTATTGCTTGAAGTCGATTCAACGTAAATTTTAGAATAATGAAATCAAGGAATTTTTAAACCTTTCCCTCACCATATGAAGCTAGATATTCAAATGAGATATAGGGCTTTATTTCCTTAATAAACAAACATTTCACAAGGTTTACTACCCTTGTTTGTTGAAGAAATACATATAGCTGGAGTAGAGGAAGACTAAAATATCAAACAAGAAACTAAGTTATCACGAGAACAGGGGTAGTGAACTTTACGACCACCCCCTCCCTACTACCCTTGTAGCTCATAAAACCCCTCCCTAACCACCCTTCCCAGTCCTTTCCATTTAGACGTCTTTGTTTATGTTAATTAGCTTGTCATTTACCGAGTTTCTTGAGTTCTTGTCGTATTTTTCTTCCACTTAATTCTTTGAACCTTTAACATTTAAATAGTAATTACCTCGTCTTCCAATACTTAAAATTTACATAATTAGTGTCTTGAATCCAAACCCTGCAATCATAATTTTTATTGCAAATCCCTTAAAAATATGACATTTCATCACTTTCAACTTATTAAAACTCTTTTATCTGCCACCATAATATGCGTATAAAAATCGTTTTAGTTTGCCATGCTCGTTATGCATAGAACTTCATAAGATTTAATACAATGAACTAGTTTAAACATAGAGTACTTTAAATGAATATGTGGTAAACAAGAATGCGTTACTTAAGCAAATAAAGCAGCAACCATCCACTTTCTCCGTATTCACAAATTGTATTTATCATCATTATTTTCCAGTAAGAACCTACTAGAATTTTCTAGTAACAATACTGGTTTCTCATGAATTATATTTATATTTAGAATAGTTAAACTTATATGCCCGTTAACGAAATATTTTTTGTATTTATTTCAATTTACTTGCATAGAATAATGAATAATTGAGATTTAATGGAAAAATTTATGCCAATTTTTTTGAAACATTAAAAGTAATAAAACTGTTCATTAGCTTACCTGAAATTGAATCTTCCACCATAATTACTGTATTTATTTATTTATTTATTTATTTGATTTCATGCTACAAAACAGACAAAAGTCCAATTATGTTGCAGCATCTTACATATAACATTACAATGTCATAAAGCTCGTACATAAATATTTAGATAAATAATAATTAATAATTAATAATTGATATTTGCAGGGATAAATAGTAATATATAATGACTAGAACATTCGGTAATAAATATTAGAAACTACAGAAGGAAAAATACATATAAACAGATATAGGAATAAATTACAATGGCAATCAACAAAACAATGAGGAATAAAAAAAATGTATATATGACTTCAACTTACTCTGAGGAACTATATTTTTACAGCTGATCAGCAAATGGATCTATTAAAGCAAATTTATTTTACTGCTGAAGCAGGTCAAGGTCGACGACAAGATATCAATATCTTGTGGGAGGGTATTGTAAATCCGCATCATTGTATTGAGAGGAGCCTGGCTCCCTAGACTTGTATTGGCAAAGTGGGGACTAAATAAGTACCGCGCTCTGGATGCAGGTCGTGGCACGAAGAAGGTAAGCCGCTCCAACAACTCTCCACAATCCACTACTCCATTGACCAGTTTATAAAGAAAAATGAGCAAACCCATATCACGACGCTTTTGCAAGCTGTCCATCTCAAAGCAAGATAATAACTGAGTGCAGGAAAAGAAATGTGGGTACACACTAGTTTCTTTGAAGTACAATAGTCTTAGAAACTTTGTTTGTATTTTTTCTATCATGTTAATCAAGTAATACTGATGCGGGTACCATATGTGCAAACCAAACTCTAATCTAGATCTTACCAATGAAAAGTATAACAGCTTTATTGTTGATCTGTTTTTGAAAATATAACTTGAGCGGCAAATGAATCCTAAAGTTCGATACGCAAGTTTGCATAATTCAGTAATATGAAGGGAAAAAGAAAACTTTTCATCAAAAATCACCCCAAGGTCCTTAAAAGTGTCTTTAACAGTCAATGAATTATTTTCAAGAAAATACTGAAATTGAATGATGTTTTGCTTCCTTCTGGTGTACCTATCAACATGACATTTCTCTACATTGAAATTTAAACCATGCTGACTCCACAATACTAAATTATTTAGGTCCTCCTGAAGCTGTGTGTGTTTCAGGCCTCTCGTCCGAGCTGTTCTACGTGAGGGATGGCGTCGTCAACACATACGCCATGAACTTCGTGGTGCCGGTCCCCGCCAACATCTCGGCCCTGCACTTCTCCTGGCAGGCCCTCGGCAGGAGCCCGGTTGGTATACGTCAAGTGTAATGTAGGCCTAATGTTAGACAATTTAGAGAGAGACTACAACAAAATTCAACTTGATGGAGGGATATCCAAGAAATAGTATATTTCACTACTAGTCACGAAATGGGACTTTTGTGACGAATTGTGAACAATACTTTTCATCACGATGCAAATAACTAACCAAATTTATAAAAAAAATCCAAAATTTAACAATTTAGTCATTTTTCAATAAGCAAAAAAAATACGGCTGAACTGTCTATTTTGGTTTAGAGTCAGCTGGTTAAAGTGTCAAAATAGGAACTTCGTTTGTTTGGGTACGGAAAATTTTGTTTTGGTACGGAAAAAGTTGGTTTGTGTACGGACATGCAATTTTTGGGTACCGAAAAATTAGCTAATCATTATTTGTTTTGTTGTAAGGAAATCGATTTTCGTAGATCTCAGCTGTACGGTAACGGACAATTTTCGTATAAAGAGTGATGAAAAGTAATTTTCTCAAAAAAGTTTGAAATCGTTGGTCACAAACAACTTTTTCTCACGAAACTCAAGAAATACGGAAAACAAACATTGTCACGTTTTTGCCTTAAAAACAAAAATTAAACTCGTATGTAGGTTATCTCGTGATTCGTGGACTTATAGTTTAAATGAGAACTTTGAGACGTGTTCAACACGCTAGGGTAAGATTATTGACTAAAATTAGGTTATTAACCGTTGAGCACATATGGGTGTGTGTGTGTGTGTGTGTGTGTGTGTGTGTGTGTGTGTGTGTGTGTGTGTGTGTAATATATACCTCAGTCACGATAGTACGTTTGTGATCAACTGGCCACACATTGGCCACTGGGTGTATATTGTTTGAACCGATTTATTTTAAATATTTGCCATAGTACTTAACTGTAATAAAAATCGTTGATTAGAGGGAATACTTCTGTACTAACATAAATGTTCTACAGAATCGGCTTGATACAAAGTTGTTATATCAAGGTACCTCATCACTCGCTCCCCTTGTCTATTTGATTTAAATTATATACTATTTTTATCAGCTACATGTAAAAAATAATAACTTTACATGTAAAGATTTAACGTAATTATTTGTTATGTTTAGTAATTAATTCACATATTAATTTCATTAGGGCATGACCACTTAAGCAAATTTTTTACATCATGATTTTTATCGCGTACATAACCAGTTACTTCTTTGAGGTTTTTCTCATTATCTTTAACAAACCGAATAGAAAAAGGAGTTACTTTTTTTAATTTTCTTTATTGCAAATTTATTTTTGTAAGTTTGCTCCTGTCTCAAAGAGTATTTTTATTTCAAATATTTAGTTTCTGAACTATAATTAAGTTGACTTATCAATTTTTTGGGGGCCTAGAAATCTATGGTTTTTTATATTTGTAACATTATTTTAGACCATAAATATTCAGTGGAATAAGTCGTCCAATTAGTCTGTTATCGGATTTCAGCTCCCGTACGTGTGGCTGGTGGAATACAACAACAGAGACGCCATGCTGGAGCCACTGTTCAACATCACTCCTCGCGGCGTCATCCCGACACAGGTAACCAGACAAATACTATGTTACTGCTGATGTAGGGTATTTAGTTAACAGAGACTTAAATCTAAAATTATCTAAATTTCCTTAAAAAATACTGTAATTGCTTCAATTCATTACTGATAAGAAAAATGACGCAGTACATTTTTGTTGGTAAAAAAAATAGTTTTCCATAATTTTAATGCGCTTTTCTTTCTAAACTTCTAGATACCAAAATTGGAACATTTTAAGTATTTCATATTTAATCAGGGGGTGTCACACCGCTTTGCAAGGACGCAATGAGATAGGCCAGCGATTCCCAACAAGTGTGCTGCAAGGCTTTCGTAGGTGTCCCGTGAAATTTTTTAACACTTGGCAAAAATTATCACTTTGATTCTCTCAACATTAAAGTACATAATTATTCATACTAAAAAGCAGTTTTCATTAGTTCCTTATCCATTAAAACGAGCTATTAAAATGAATTATACAGATACCAAATACATCATGATAAAACAATATAGCCTATTTAAATACCGGTAAATAGGTGTGTCGTAACTAAATCTGCATCCAAGTTAGTGTGTCACAACGTAAAAAAGGTTGGGAATCGCTGGGATAGGCCATTTACACACTCACAGACAACAAATGTCGGTTCATACATTGTTATTTAGAGTGACATGCCACCTTTAATCATTCCGAATCTTGTTCCTCAAGTGCAAATATTCAACTAGTACTTCATCAAAGTAAACCAGAAAAAATGTTATCAAATCCCCCAAACTTTTTGTATCCGCTTATTGAAAATACTACTGTATTCATCAATATTGGTTTATTGGAATACATCTTTCTGTATTCAGGTCCAAACATTCAGCATCACTCTACCATGTACGGGTATCCGGAGTGCCGAGGTCAAGGTCATCCTCCAGCTGAACGTCACTTCCTACAGCAGGATCCAAAATGACACATCCTTGCTCTTTCGAAGGAACAAGATTTGCCTTAGAGGTACCTCATCACTCGCTCCCCTTGTCTCTTTGATTTAAATTATATACTATTTTTATCAGCTAAATGTAAGAAAAACTATTGCTTCAAATTTTTTCGCAATTTGTTACAAAGAAATGTTTAACATAGTCGGCTTTCTTTTAATTTCAAGATCCAATCAATTATAAGTTTGTTACTAGTTGATGAATCAATGTCCTTCATTAAAATTAAAATTGAAATAAAATTAATATTTTTGTAGTTCAAAGTAATACATATACTCTACTCTACTTACGCTAGATATGTTTTATTTTCACAGAGATTATCGTCCTACGAAGCTGTAAGATGTAAAATAACCCATAAACAGATTTTGCAATTATTCACCACTAAATTAATACATCACATTTTCAAAATGAGGTAGTTAAGCAACATAATTCTTCAACATTGAATATATTTTCCTTATTTCGACATGGTGGATATTTCGGCCACCACCGAAGTTGGCCATAATCGACGTCAAGCGTCTACAAACATGACACTTGGGCTTCTGTACAGCGACAAAGTCAAACGCTGTTAACACTGACAAAACCGCAGGCTGAAAAGGTTTCTGGGTATGCTGCTTCCCAGCTTAATATACAATCTCCTCTTTTCTTCTTCCCATATTAGTCCAGGCAACGAAAGGTTATAGAGGGAATTGCATGGATCACAATTTTTGACTTTTTAACTTTGTTTGGACTAGTTAGGAGTAAAAATATCAAAAGTCCCTTCCCTTAGCCCTTGAGCCGGATGGGCTGGAAGGGCCTAAAGGTACAATTTTTTTGGTTTTTCCTAAATATCTTTAAAACTATCAACTTTTAGTATTCCCTATTAAATTTGAAAATTAAAGAAAATTAAATTTCCTGTAAGAAAAATACATAATATGTCGACTTTGGTCCAACCGTTTACAAGGTAAGCATTAATTTTGTTAATTTTTAAAACAATATCCCTTCCATAAGAAATACATGTAAATTTGTGGGTAACTTTGATGCCCAATTGGGCAACGCTTTTTTCACCAAAAGCAGTGTTTCTCAACCGGTGGTACGCGTACCACTGGTGGTACGCGAAGGTCTTTAAGGTGGTACGCAAGAGATTGATGAAGTAGTACAAAATAAAATACTAGGTTGTTACGAAAGAACGATGTCCCGTCCAACAGTAAACTCGCACCTAGTGCCTTAACTATTTCAGTTTCTGTTTTGGTCATACTATGCCAATTTCGTACCATATTTCAGGAAATATTGTTATACTCTTTCATTGTAAGAGTAATTTTAATATATCCTTCACTCAAATACTGGTTAAAATACGCAGCCAGTGCTGCGTTCCAGTCTTAAGAGGTATTAATTCTTTTTACAAAGTATTTTGGCATAAAAAATGTTCTTTCCATTGAAAAATACTACCAGTTTCACAGTGTTAACTCGGTGGTATTACTAAAGTTGTTAGTTGTACGATTTACTAACCAAACATACTATTTTCTATTTTTAACGCACAGTGTAGTTATGTCGATCTGTTGTATAAATTTTTGCAATATACCTAAATATAAGATCATTGGTGAAAATACAGTATACTTTGAATGACTCTGAATTGTTAATTATGTTAATTTCCCAATATAAAATATGATAAATATATCAAGTTCCAAACAACAGAGATTATTTTTTCTGTGTACCTAGACCCGAAAAGAAATTCCTGGTTTTCACATAAGCGGAATTCATATTCAAATTCATACAGTTTTTCGCAAAATTAACCATAACATTATTGATCAGAGCCGAGGTGAACATAAAATTTGTCAGGATATCCTTATAATCAAAATACAATCTAAAAATGTACATAGACCAATAAAATAAAATAAATTTGGTTTGCAAAAAAACGCCAAAGGGTAACTATAAGCATTGTTCGAAGAAACCCCTCAATGGTGGGAGGAGGGGGGTCCTTGCGATGGTACGCCAAAATATTGAAAATCTGTAGGTGGTACGCGAGCACTAAAAGGTTGGGAAACACTGACCTAAAGGAAAATGAACAGCATTCAGGAAATTTTGTCAATATTTCCTGAATGGTGTTCATTTTCCTTTAGGTGAAAAAACGTTGCCCAATAGGGCGTCTATGTTACCCACAAATTTACATGTATTTCTTATGGAAGGGATATTTTTTTTAATATTAACGAAGTTAGTGCTTACCTTGTAAACTGTTGGACCAAAGTAGACATATTATGTATTTTTCTTACAGGAAATTTAATTTTCTTTAATTTTCAAATTTAATAGGTAATACTAAAAGTTGATAGTTTTCAAGATGTTTAGGAAAAACCAAAAAATTGTACCTTTAGGCCCTTCCAGCCCAGCCGGCTCAAGGGCTAAGGGCGGGGACTTTTGATATGTTTTACTCCTAACTAGTCCAAACAAAGTTACAAAGTCAAAAATTGTGATCCATGCAATTCCCTCTATACCTCTTTTTGAGCATTCATTGCCTGCATATAATTTCAAAACTTGCAGAGTACTACGACACGGAGCCGTCACCCCGCAACGACTCGATCCGCCTGGACCCGGACTCGCTGACGTCGACCAACGCCACGTTCTACGTGGCCGTGAGCTGCGCCTGCGCCATGATCCTGCTGGTGGTCGCCGTCACGTCGCTCGGCTACGTGCGCAACACCAAGAGCCGCGCCCAGGACAGCCTCCAGTGAGTCCTCAGCGGAACGGATATTGATTTTAGAGCTTATATTTTGTTGTACCTATAAACTCTACTGTATAATTTAGTTTTTGGAAAGGAATTTTAGCTTTCGATTAACAAGTATTTCTCTGACTGAGTGAGTCGGCGGCGCAGTTGGTTGCCCACTCGGCCTCGGAACTGTGTCCTCGAAGCGTCCCAGGTTCGAGACCCGAGCTTGTTGCATACTTTTAGCAGTACTTAACCCCTGTACTGTACCGGCTTTCTCCTTGTCTTTGCTTGAAAACGTCCTCGCACAGATCAATAGTCAATGTGGACGGAGCAAAGGCAAGGTGAAAAAGAGGCCGCCACCCTCTTAAAAATAAAAAATCAAATAAAATCTTTAACGTAAAAAAGTGAAAGATGTATGATATAAAGGAAATTAAAGGATGGAAATAGGGATCCAGGTTGAGTGATGTTACCAATGAAATAAAACTGGTTTCTAAAAGTGTATTAATGAAATTTTCAAATAGAAGAGGAAGAAAGTATTGCAAATCAATGTAGCTGTTGGGTGTGTCGTGAAAAAATAGGCTTGAGAAGATGCAATTAAAAACACAATCAAAAAATAAGATAAAGTTAAAAGAAAAATTGAACAATAGGTAGTTGTGAGTCATGTATTGGAACCCAATTGTGTATTTCACCCTTTGTTCATTTGACTTTTTCATAAAAACAAAAACTATTCATTTTAAAGAGCAATAACTATTACAATAACAAAATAATTTTCTATTACACTAGGAGCGGCAATAAGAAGTACAACTAACACTTAAAAAACACGATATCGCTTTTTTGGGGTTTTACTAAGCACCGTCTCCGGAGTCTTTATATTGCAGCTAATCGTTTGGCCCTGCCTTTGAAGTGGTAGAAAAAGCGTCGTCTCTCAAAGGGATAGGAAAACGTTTAGCAGTAATAGCAAAACCTTAAAGACGGATAAAGGGCTTAAATAAAATTAAGGTTGTTTCTTTCTCCGAAAAATAAAACTGAGGAAAAGCATTTAAAGTTAATGTAGAAAGAATTCAACTCATACTTAACGAACATGGTTATAAATATATTTCTGCATCTTCTCCCACTCGCTCACTCTACATGACAAGTGCCTTTGAAACTGGCACTTAGCTGGAGTATGGAAGCAAACAATTTTACTTGGAATAGTTACTTCCACGTGCGTCAAATTACAGCACATAATAGTAAGAGGTTCATAGAAAACTTGAGTTTCATCATCTTTCTACTTTACAAACATTACTTTGGTTAATTGCATCGTTTCGTAAATGTCTTTATTTAAATGCATAGTTTCACCAGTTCCCCTTATCGAGTTTAATTGGAGTTTTACCGCTGGCCTAAGGTTGAGGGAGATCAGAATAAATGTTTTAATGTTATTTATTATAAATTTGCTATTTTATTATAAAATAATACAATTTTGCTAATATTAGTGATTATATCCTTGCATCCGATAAATTAAAAATTACCTTTACAAATAAATCAATACATTTGGTAAGAATTAAATAAACTATGCATGAAAGATTTCTTAAAAAAATTATATTCTTTTGTTTCAAATATAAGAAACGGCTTAGTTGCCTTGGATGATTTTTTAATTGGAAATGCCTTTAACTGTTAAGACTTAATGCATTTTATTAACATTTCACATATATTTTACAAAATAAATCAGGTGAGTTAAACAAATACGATTAACAACAACGTGGGTTCAGCCAATACATTTCAACATTGATCTCAATTTTTCATTTTTAATCTGTTGGTTTAATGGCCTTTGAACATGCAACATCTTTCTTAGGAAACCGACCACGATACAATTCCTTCGTATAAAACTGTGGTATAATCATTTTGTTTCAATGACGAAATAGCTTATTTTTTAAAAGTCCTTCCTTACAAACTATAGAGAGGTTTGTGTTTGCCAAATATATATAACAAAAAAAATAAATAAAGCAAGTGCACTTCCTTTATTTATTTTTTTGACCAAACACCAAACCAATTAAACTATAAATACTAACTCTTACTTCATGAACAACTTATAATTGAAACAAAAAAATATGAAATCAACATATATCGTCTAAAGTGATTAGAAACCTGAATGGAGATCTGATATTAAAAGCTTTTAAATCCTATTGATATACGTTCCCTTCCTCTAACCTATAAGTTTTTTTTGTTTATTTTGAATATTTTATATGATATAATTAAGTAAGCGAAATATTTTTAATGAATTGAAACTGTGGGCATTTGTTAAGTCGCAGGATGCTGGCAGAGGGCTAAAATTAAATGTTTTCAAACCAGGGACTTAAGAAAAATACTCAACATTCTTTAAATTCACCAAATAACGAAATTTAACGAAATATTGACCATTTAAAAAGCATAGGGATCTATAAACGTCTGATGTTTTTACATTAAAACATGTAGTACTGTTGTTTGATCCAAAACCTGTGCTACATCACAGAGAAAAATCTAACAGAGGTCGCTTTTAAATGGGTCTTCTGTTGCGCCCAAGTGCTTGCTAGTTACAGTTAATTCCAGCTACAGTTAAGTTACATCCAGTTACTAGCTACAGTTAAGTTAAATTAGGATAGGGCAGCGACGGTGCAGCTCCCTCGCGGCGTTAAAGGTGAACTATTTTTTATAAATACTCGACACCAGCGCTCGACACCAGCAGAGCGCAACATTAGGATATACCTCTGTTTGATTCTCCTTTGTGGCTACATGCTAATATTTCGAGTCTCTGCTTTTTATATAAAAATAGGACCCAAGAAAATTTACATTCACCATTATTTTGCTCTTAATCATTCCCAATTGTTCACACCCAGTACGAGCTACACGAGCGGCGCGTACGCGGGCAATCCGAATGTGTTCATCCGCCTGAACAGCGGGCTGAGCGGCAGCTACGCCACCATCGCCAGCTGCCACAAGCCGCCGCTGACGCCGACGCCGTCGCCCTACGCCACCAGCTACGTCGCCGCCGACGGCAGCCAGCACCACGTGTACTGCAAGCCGGCGTCCACTCGAGGCTCGTCCCGCGTCTCCTACTACGCCTCCTCCCCGCTCATACAAGTGCCTCAGGTACTGTTTCAGAGCCGCACGTTCTGTTATTGTAGTTTACATTTTTCTCAGCGTTTTCGTCAGTTTGTGTGTTGTGTCTCTTTTAAAATCCAAAATATTTTTATTAAAAAATGTTTACAAAAATTACATCCATACGCCTCAAAAAGCGCGTGCGAAGAACAAAATTATTCAAGTTCGATTGATTTAATTATTTTCTGGTAATCAAAACAGTCCATGCAAATATTTATTCTTTTGGATTATTAATTTAAGATGACATGACATGGCAAGATTTTTCAGAAAAAAACAACCTCTTTATCTCTTGATGTGAATCGAGTAGCGAAAAATTGACTATAACGTCTGGTGGTCAATTAGTACAAGTTTATTTATTAAGAAGAACTGCTGAGCATTTACCTAAACTCTGAGACGGATAAGAACATTTTGTTTCTCATAGACAAAGTTATAAAATCTATTTAACAGTGCACATTATTTATAGAGATATAATGCAAAAAAATACATAAGGAACTTGAAAATATTGACAGGGCAAAGCCCAAAGTTAATAATTGAATTTACATTAAAAACCTGACTACAAAAAAGTCATAATAACAGTAAAAAAGTTGTGTAATAACAGTTTGAACATATAATAATTTAAAATAATAATTCAAAACATTTAAAATATTATTATTAATTAATATAATATTTCGACTGTATTATGTCTAATTCCCCCAGCTGGAGCCGGCGGACCGGGTGCGGAAGCTGAACGTCCCGCGGCGGAACATCCTGACCAGGCGGCTGCTGCAGGAGGGCACGTTCGGCCGCGTCTACCGGGGCGGCTACCTGCGCGACGGCGACCTCCCCGCCCTGGACGTCGTCGTCAAGACTGTCTCCGGTCGGTTCTCTCAAATTATGCATTTAAAAATATATTTTAAAATATATTTGACTTAAATCAAAATCGGAATGTGTTTTAAATTTTAGAAAGTGTCTAATAACGTATATGCTAAACTATAACAATATATAGTGTATAAGTTTTTGCATTCTATGAAAAATTAAGTTATTTTAATTAATACGAGTTTGTCATGCAGGATATAAAAAAACATTTTGAGAGGAAAGATACTAACCTAATGGTCAATCGGTTTTAATGAAAGTTAGTATCTTTGAAAAGTAGCTTGAGGATGACTTGTAAAGTTAAACTAAATATACCATACTTTAATTGTAGCAGAATGTTAGGATAAGTAAATTTGAAACCTGCCAAATGTTACGATTTTTCATTATTTCTTTTTTTAAATCAGTCCAACATTCATTTATTTTTCTTTTATTTATGTGCTCAAGAGTAGGGAAACCTATTCCAAATACTTTGCGTCCATTAAAACAAATTTCCGTTGTTTTCTATAATGTTCATCTCACTTGGGAACTTAAAAGCCTAGAAAGGCATTTTTTCTTGGCAATGGCAACAATTTGCCTTCATTCCAGCCTCTCTCACACTTGTTCCTCTTCCCCTCATGCCCTTTCCTCCTTGTCCTCCCGTATCAATCACGGTCGTCCCAAAGTTAATCTTCCCGCTTACCTTCCTTTCTTTATTTTTTCAAAAGCAAGAACCCAATTTTGAAAGATACTCTATCTTCCAGACGAGGCATCCATGCTGCAGGTGTCCATGTTCCTGTCGGAGGGCACGCTCATGTACGGGCTGATCCACAGACACATCCTGCCCGTGCTGGCGGCCAACACCGACCCCTGCCTGCCGCCCCTGCTAGTCTACCCCGCCGCGGCCCATGGCAACTTGAAGAGGTAGATGAATAAGTGTAAACTAATAAGATTTTAAACTAAATATGGTAATATAAAAATTAGTTTAATTGGTACAAATGAATCTGTTTTTTCCTCAAAAACTCAATAATACATTATACAGATTGAAATGGCGACTTACTCAGGTAGGTATTTTAAGCCAAGTATGAATGACAGATGAGTGAAGGATGGACGATCTTGTAGTCTTGTTACCGACTAAGGCTTATCGTTTCTTGGACAACTTAGAAAGGATTGTTAATCAATAGCCCATCAGCCAATGGCAACTAAGGGACCTACATTTTAACGTGGGATCCGAACCATAGTTTTGCCTGGCTTACAATTTTAGAACTGGTCTAATTATGAGGACGGTTCTATGAACGTAGTATTAAATAGTGCGGACGATTATCCCCACAAGGGAATACCGCGTCTATAAGACATCGCTCATAACTATCCACAATTCGTGACCTCCAAGAGGTTGGATTACAGCACACGCCACCCAATCTGAGAAATTCTAAACAGCCGTTTAAAAGCATCGTTTCAAGTGGTATCGTTGACATATATTATGAGTCAGTCCATGTTAGATAATGATCAGAGGAAACGTTTTCTTAGATATTTAAAAGGAGTTTCCAGTTTATAGTCGTTTATTTCAATATTTTACTTAAATTAAAAGGGTTTTTTATTACCTTAAAGGGTTCTTGTGTTTATGAAAAAAGAACATTAGTCATACCATTGACTTTAGATAAAAATTGTGTTGAATGCGAGAAAGCTAAAAATACGATAACGTTTCTGAAAGCTGACGTAGATCTACGTGACACTGCGTCGCACTCGCTGAGGTATACAAAGTTGAAATTTTTGAACGGTCAGGGTTTTTTGTACCCTTTTACCCATTTCTGCAGAGGGTAAAGAACCAAGTATTCTGCAATTCTTTATCAATTGAAATACCGTACCTTCTGTATCTAAAGTCCATGGTCATACATAGCCAGAACCCAATAAAAAGGCACCCAATTAAACCCAATTATAATTTATATGTTTGTATATTGTAAACTTAAATGGTAGATGAAATACAATGATGTCGTTTAGTTTAAAATAATATTAGCATATATGATACATGTTGATAGAAAATGCTCAAATGAAATATTTTGCATACAACAAAGCCTAGTGAAAAAATACAGCAAGAAACTTAATTGTATGGGTGTTATAAAAAACTACAACAACCAAACAACGAATCAAACTTTGTGAAATATATATTCCAAGTATATGCATAAAATATTCAATGTATAAAGATATATTTCGTAACTTATTAAAGAAACATTGATTCTACTTAAAATTCCAACAACGTTAAAATTAGTACAAAGGGTTGTTCAGCGCTTGGAACAATAACATCACAAATACAGCCCAAATTAAAACAATGTTCCCCACACAGTCAGAACAAAAACAATGGGCTTACTGCGGAAAAATCGGCAAAACTCCACTGAAGTTTAACCAAGTTGGTCTCATTATATCCACTTCACTGGGCTCGTGGTTCTTTAATATCGAGAGACTGGCTTACATAGTTATAATTGAATAAACTTTTTTTGAACTTAACCACCAGAACCTTATCCCTTCGTTTTATTTTACTTTACTCAGGGGGATATTATAAACTTAGTCGAACTCTGAGAAGACTTTACTTTTTACTGTTTTGCTTCTTTTATGGCGGATGCAAAATAAAGTACAGTACTTTAATTAATAAAGAACTGCAGAAAACCTTTTTTGTTTTATGAGATGGATTATTATTATATTTCAAATGGTTTAAAGGTACTCTTTAAACCATTAAAAAAATAAAAACCCCGATCGTTTTAAAAATGTTAACTTTTTATACCACAGAGGGTTCGACACAGTGTAGCGTAGACCTACGTCAGCCTTAAGAAACTATCGTATTTTTAGCTTAGTTCTTCTTGAGAATGATTCATTTTAATTCAACACCATTTGTACTCGTATTTAGAGCCAAAAGGCACGTTATGCCTCCATGATGAACAACGTAAAAGAGTTATTGATCAAAAGTCAATCCACAGATTTTTATTCTTAGCACATAGTTAGGTACTCAGTCTGTCATTAATTAGTAGTAAAAACTTGTAATTACTTATTTTAGCATTTACCATGTACCATACTTTGTGCCTAGGTTCCTGGCCGCCTGCCGGACGCGAGGCGGGGAGCCCTACACGCTGGTTACCCAGGACCTGGTGGAGATGGCTACCCAGGTCGCCACCGCCGCCGTCTACCTGCACTCCCAGCGCATCTGGCACCGCGACCTGGCCGCCAGGAACTGCGTGTGAGTTTAAACGCCTTAGGTTTAGGTTCTTTATCAACTGAACAAGAGCTGGTGTGTTGCCAGATTAATTGTTCGGACTTAATGGAAATTGTTCGGTTCAAGAGGTTGCGGGCTCGATTCGCAGAATTCGTTCACATATTCGAGCGGTTTGGATCGTTTTCCCATCAAATAATTTTACGTATCTTCTCTGAGAAAATCCTATGCGATGTCCAAAAACATCATTATAAATCATTTGCTTTAAATACGATTTATCACATATTATTTTTGTAGCTAAACTAAGTATTTTTGAGGGGAAAAAACACCAAGTAATTTATGTTAGTCAAAAATGATCACCAACACGCATTCGTTTTAGGAAAAGATAACCTCCATGTTCATTTAATTCTGGTTGACATTCTGAACTTGTGACGGATTTGACCAGAGTCTAATCCAGCCAAAGTCACGAATCGATTAATGAGAAACAATAAGTTTATTGACAACATGACTTTTTATTGAGCTCTACCCACCTTTAGGAAAATGGCGCTGTCTGGCGGAGACTGTTTAGATGTTCTAGTGCTCTAAACACTAGAGCACTAGTGTTGATGTTTGAGGGATAACATCAAATTAGCCCTCTATAACACACCCAAAAACATAAAAAGCCCCACATAAAAAACATTATCCCCAACAATTTTATTATCATAGTTTAGTTAAAGTGATTAAATATTTAATCTGTGGCCATAATATTCGACAATGTTGTAGGGTTGACGAGAAGCTGGTGGTGAAGGTGACGGACAGCGCGCTGGCGAGGGACCTGTACCCGGCCGACTACCACTGCCTGGGCGACAACGAGAACCGCCCCGTCAAGTGGCTGGCCTACGAGGCGCTCGTCCACCGCTCCTTCTCCGCCGCCTCCGACGTGGTGAGACGATCAAATAGTAAAATTAGAAAATACATAAGCTCGGAAAGAGGATTTTATACAGCTGCATCGCTTAACTGCCTGATTGTTTCCCCCGACGTGGTGAGCTAACGAGTCTATAGTAATAAAATAATAAAAATTCACCAGCTAGGGAAGTGGATTTTACACAACTTTCTTGCTTATGTAAACCTGTTTATTTATTACATTTTTCATAATCTATAACGGTATCAAAAACCGTTGTTGGTTCAACATATACTGGGTATCCTACTGATAACTATAGACAAAACGATACCATTCTGTTGATTTAACTTATAAAAAAGGCATGATATATATATAAGTAGCCATGATATATATATTATGTAGTAGTAGTAGTTCTTATATGGAAGTAGCTCTTAAGGGGACTCCTCTTTTATTTTATTTAGATTATATATTACTAAATTTTTGTGTAGCTCTGTCTGAAGTGACTTCCAAAATGCTAGTAATTACACATATCATGGCTGATTTTTTTAAATCCAATCAGCTGTTTATTTGACATTTTTATCCCCATGTTAAATCCTGTGGAGGAATGCAAAATTGGAGGGGGTTCTTCTCTTTAGTCTAAACCTCATAAGTTTTATTTTATGCAAAACCTAGCTAAGGTCTTTCCAACGCCACTTAAATTACTGACATCAATTCAGAAATGTAGGACGAATCTTGAACTCAAAAAACCCCCAGCACATTAAATAAGCAAAGATTTTAATTATGAAAAATGAAACAGCCAAGCTAGTGCTATGAAGTAGATACTTTAGTTAATTCTAATTTAGCTCTAAGAAATTGAGCTAATAATGTTTAAGCTTTATAAATCCAAGTATTCCTTGAAATTACTGTAAATAGTTTGTCATAAAGGAGATAAGCACAGTTAAAGATTTCCTCCGGAATAATTTTCTAAATAACACAAAGGTTTTCGAACTGAACTACTGATAATTTATTGATGTTCGTTTCAACCGTGTCTGCAGTGGGCGTTCGGCGTGGTCCTGTGGGAGCTGATCACGCTGGCCCAGGAGCCGTACTCCGAGGTCGACCCCTTCGAGATGGCCGACTACCTACGGGACGGCTACCGACTGGCCCAGCCGCTCAACTGTCCGGACCAGCTGTGAGTCATCAGCTGATTGCCAACTTTAAAAAGCTTCATGTCTGCAAAAGTTTGATTACCGTCTGTAACTTTCAAAAACGATTATTTTAAACCGTAAAATTACAGCAGTTGTTACAAACAGATGATTCGATCACAAACGTAACTTGAAAAATTTGATGTCTGCAGGGTTTATTACTTTTCTATACTAAAATAATTAACAACATTTTAGCTGATGTTAAACTTGCTTGCACTATTAATAGTCCAGTGAAAATAGGTTTCAATAAGGAAAAAATGCAAGCAGAAATGTTTTTGCTGGAAAATGTGCACCAAGACGTCCTGAGTCAAAACCCAAGTTTTCTACTTCGGATCAGGTGAGCTAACTCCGCCATCTTGGAAAATGGCGGCCATGTTTGAAATACTTTTATCGACATAAAATCCACAAAAGTCATCCGATTTCGACAAAATTTGGTAGGGATGTGTCAAATTGGGTATTCTATTAGAAAACAATCGCATACATTTTATTTTTTACGATTTTAATGTTTTTTTTGCAACTTTTATGTAAAAAAACATGTTTTTTTGTTTTTTAAAAATGTTATGAGGTTAACTGTTAATCTATGGATATTTCTGAAAAGAACGTAAAATTACGAACAATTTGGTATATTCAACTTGTATTTTACTGTTTCTACTTTTTATATAATCAAAGAAATAAGTTATTTTCATGCAATTTTTTAAAAAGTGCTAAGAAATTAAAATTATCCAAATTTAGTTTTTTGTGGTAGAAAATGTTCATTGAGGGGTTCTGAGTCAAAACCCAAGTTTTCTACTTCCGGTCAGGTGAGCTAAATCCGCCATCTTGAAAAATGGCGGATATGTTTGATTTACTTAAATCATCATAAAATCCACAAAAGTCATCCGATTGTGATAAAATTCGGTAGGGATGTGTATAACTATGGTCACTACGTTATGTTAAAGGAATAACAAGCATATTTTATCATTTTATATGATTTTTTATAATTTTTATCAAAAAAATTAGGTTTTTTACATTTTTATTTCGAAATTAACACCAAACATTAAAACCATGGGTGTTTTTGAAAAGTAAATAAAATTACGAACAATATAGTATATTCAACTTGTATTTTACTGTTTTTACTTTTTATATAATCAAAAAAATAAGATATTACCATGCAATTTTTCAAAAAGTGCTAAAAATTTAAAATTATCCAAATTTAGTTTTTTTGTGGTAGAAAATGTTCATTGAGGGGTTCTGAGTCAAAACCCAAGTTTTCTACTTCCGGTCAGGTGAGCTAAATCCGCCATCTTGAAAAATGGCGGATATGTTTGATTTACTTAAATCATCATAAACTCCACAAAAGACATCCGATTGTGATAAAATTTGGTAGGGATGTGTATAACTATGGCTCCTACGTAATACTAAAGGAATAACAAGCATATTTTATCATTATATATGTTTGTTTTATAATTTTTATGAAAAAATAGGTTTTTTTACATTTTTATTTCAAAATTAACACCATACATAAAAACCATGGATGTTTTTGAAAAGTAAATAAAATTACAAACAATTTGGTATATTCAACCTTTACCATGCTGTTTTTAGTTTTTAAATAACACAAACAAATATGGTAAATATGAAGTGTATTTTTAAAAAAAATGTTAAAAAATAAAAATTTTGAAAATTAACGTTTGTGTGGTAGAAAACATTCGCAAAGGGGTTCTAAGTCAAAAACCAAGTTTTCTACTTCTGGTCGGGTGAGGTAAATCCGCCATCTTGAAAAATGGCGAATATGTTTGATTTACCGTACTTAAATCATCATAAAATCCACAAAAGTCGTCCGATTGTGATAAAATTCGGTAGGGGTGTGTATAACTATGGCTACTACGTAATACTAAAGGAATAACAAGCATATTTTATCATTATATATATTTTTTGTAATTTTTATGAAAAAATTAGGTTTTTTACATTTTATTTCGAAATTAACACCAAACATAAAAACTATAGATGTTTTTGTAAAGTACATAAAATTACAAACAATTTGGTATATTCAACCTTTAAAATGCTGTTTTTAGTTTTCAAAGAACTCAAAAAATAAAATAAATGGGGCTTGGATGGTTCATTGTGACCTCTACATTGTGGCATCTAAAAACGGACATATTTGATTATTGGAAAATTTGGAAAACTTGGTTTTTAACTTAGAATTCTTTTGCGAATATTTTCTACCGCATAAACGCTAATTTTCAAAATTTTATTTTTTAACATTTTTTTAAGAAACTTTAAAAAATATATTTTTTGTGTTATTCAAAATCTAAAAACAGCATAGTAAAGGTCGAATATACCAAATTGTTTGTAATTTTATGTACTTTTAAAAAACATCCATGGTTTTTATGTTTGGTGTTAATTTAAAAATGAAAATGTAAAAAACCTAATTATTTTCATAAAATTTATAAAAAAAATAAAATGATCAAATATACTTGTTATTCCTTTAGTATTACGTAGTGGCCATAGTTATACACATCCCTACCGAATTTTATCACAATCGGATGACTTTTGTGGATTTTATGATCATTTAAGTAAATCAAACATATCCGCCATTTTTCAAGATGGCGGATTTAGCTCACCTGACCGGAAGTAGAAAACTTGGTTTTTGACTTAGAACCCCTTTGCAAATATTTTCTACCACATAAACGTTAATTTTCAAGATTTTTATTTTTTAACATTTTTTTGAAAAAGACCCTTAAAAAAATTTTTTTGTGTTATTTAAAAACTAAGAACAGCATATTAAAGGTTGAATATACCAAATTGTTTGTAATCTTATGTACTTTTCAAAAAACATCCATGGTTTTTATATTTAGTGTTAACTTCGAAATAAAAATGTAAAAAAACCTATTTTTTCATAAAAATTATAAAACAAACATATATATAATGATAAAATATGCTTGTTATTCCTTTAGTATTACGTAGTGGCCATAGTTATACACATCCCTACCGAGTTTTATCACAATCGGATGTCTTTTGTGGAGTTTATGATGATTTAAGTAAATCAAACATATCCGCCATTTTTCAAGATGGCGGATTTAGTTCACCTGACCGGAAGTAGAAAACTTGGGTTTTGACTCAGAACCCCTCAATGAACATTTTCTACCACAAAAAACTAAATTCGGATAATTTAAATTTTTTAGTACTTTTTAAAAAATTGCATGCTAATATCTTATTTTTTTGATTATATAAAAAGTAAAAACAGTAAAATACAAGTTGAATATACCAAATTGTTCGTAATTTTATTTACTTTTCAAAAACACCCATGGTTTTTATGTTTGGTGTTAATTTCGAAATAAACATGTAAAAAACCTATTTTTTTATAAAAATTATAAAAAAACATATAAAATGATAAAATATGCTTGTTATTCCTTTAGTATTACGTAGTGGCCATAGTTATACACATCCCTACCGAATTTTATCACAATCGGATGACTTTTGTGGATTTTATGATGATTCAAGTAAATCAAACATATCCGCCATTTTTCAAGATGGCGGATTTAGGTCACCTGACCGGAAGTAGAAAACTTGGGTTTTGACTCAGAACCCCTCAATGAATATTTTCTACCACAAAAAAACTAAATTTAGATAATTTTAATTTCTTAGCACTTTTTAAAAAATTGCATGAAAATATCTTATTTTTTGATTATATAAAAAGTAGAAACAGTAAAATACAAATTGAATATACCAAATTGTTCGTAATTTTACGTTCTTTTCAGCAATATCCATAGATTAACAGTTAACCTCATAACTTTTTTAAAAAACGGAAAAAACATGGTTTTTTACATAAAAGTTGAAAAAAACCTTAAAATCGTAAAAAATAAAATGTATGCGATTGTTTTCTAATAGAATACCCAACTTTACACATCCCTACCAAAATTTGTCGAAATCGGATGACTTTTGTGGATTTTATTTCGATAAAAGTTTTTCAAACATGGCCGCCATTTTCCAAGATGGCGGAGTTAGCTCACCTGACCCGAAGTAGAAAACTTGTTTTTTGACTCAGGACGTCTTGGTGCACATTTTCCAGCAAAAACATTTTTGCTTGCATTTTTTTCCTTTTTAGTGTGTGTTTTCGCCTATCTTCACTGGACTATAAGTAGACGACTCGGTAACTAATGAGCCTGTTAATATAACAGATGAAGAGTTCTTCATCTGTGGGATTTTTAAAGAAAGGCAGCAATAGGTTGTAGAGCTGAATAATTCAGATATATTCTGAGCTCTCCTGGATGCCCTATGCTCCCAGAGGTGATAAAGGAAAAAAATCAAGTCAATATTATGGATATTCGGGATTCATTCAATGTTATCATCTTCGAGAAGTAACTAAAATATCCCAACTACGCCTAATCTTGTCTCCCGGCGGGATACCAAGTAAACCCATAAGAATGACATTTAAAAAAATAATTAAAAAATCAAGGCGGCTTCAAATTTTCACGCACACATACAAGTATGTTGCAGCTCAACGAATGTAGGGACTAACCGCTGATTTAGTGCCAGGAATAATCAAATAAGATTAAAATTAACAACAATCAGCTGTGAGAACGCTTAAGAATTATTAAGCGTGTAAGAACGTTACAACAATCAACTTTTGCTGGTGCATGCACGGTTGCAGCTAGCCGGATTCAGGCGCTGCTAGCAGAAAGAAACAAAATGGATATTTTTATTGGTTTCTAAGTTAAAAAATAAATTTATATGGCAAGGATATTTATTATTGCAGGTGAGGGAAAAAAGTTTGTGTGTATTTCGAGAGTAAAGCAAATTACCTCCCTCGTGAGACAAAGTTGTATTTTACTCACCCAACATACAAATAACTATTGTTAGTCTACTGTATCACTACATAAATATCGCTTAGTTAAATAACGATTCTTTCCAGTTTCGAGATAATGACTTGCTGCTGGGTAGCCGAGCCGGAGAACCGCCCCAGCTTCGCCCAGCTGCTGGACTGTCTCTACGACTTCTCCAACGCCCTGGGCCGCTACATCTAAGCCTGGCCGCAGCGTTGTGTGGTGGCCGGAGAACCGCCCCAGCTTCGCCCAGCTGCTGGGTTGTCTCTACGACTTCTCCAACGCCCTGGCCGCTACATCTAAGCCTGGCCACAGCGTTGTGTGGTGGCCGGAGAACCGCCCTAGCTTCGCCCAGCTGCTGGACTGTCTCTACGACTTCCCCAACGCCCTGGGCCGCTACGTCTGAGCCTGGCCGCAGCGTTGTGTGGTGGCCGGAGAACCGCCCCAGCTTCGCCCAGCTGCTGGGTTGTCTCTACGACTTCCCCAACACCCTGGGCCGCTACGTCTGAGCCTGGCCGCAGCGTTGTGTGAAGGCCGGAGAACCGCCCCAGCTTCGCCCAGCTGCTCGACTGTCTCTACGACTTCTCCAACGCCCTGGCCGCTACATCTAAGCCTGGCCACAGCGTTGTGTGGTGGCCGGAGAACCGCCCCAGCTTCGCCCAGCTGCTGGACTGTCTCTACGACTTCCCCAACGCCCTGGGCCGCTACGTCTGAGCATGGCCGCAGCGTTGTGTGGTGGCCGGAGAACCGCCCCAGCTTCGCCCAGCTGCTGGGTTGTCTCTACGACTTCTCCAACGCCCTGGCCGCTACATCTAAGCCTGGCCACAGCGTTGTGTGGTGGCCGGAGAACCACCCCAACTTCACCCAGCTGCTGGACTGTCTCTACGACTTCCCCAACGCCCTGGGCCGCTACGTCTGAGCCTGGCCGCAGCGTTGTGTGAAGGCCGGAAAACCGCCCTAGCTTCGCCCAGCTGCTCGACTGTCTCTACGACTTCTCCAACGCCCTGGGCCGCTACATCAAGCCTGGCCACAGCGTTGTGTGGTGGTCGGAGAACCGCCCCAGCTTCGCCCAGCTGCTCGACTGTCTCTACGACTTCTCCAACGCCCTGGGCCGCTACATCTAAGCCTGGCCGCACCGTTGTGTGGTGGCCGGAGAACCACCCCAGCTTCGCCCAGCTGCTCGACTGTCTCTACGACTTCTCCAACGCCCTGGCCGCTACATCTAAGCCTGGCCGCACCGTTGTGTGGTGGCCGGAGAACCACCCCAGCTTCGCCCAGCTGCTCGACTGTCTCTACGACTTCTCCAACGCCCTGGGCCGCTACATCTAAGCCTGGCCGCACCGTTGTGTGGTGGCCGGAGAACCACCCCAGCTTCGCCCAGCTGCTGGGTTGTCTCTACGACTTCTCCAACGCCCTGGGCCGCTACATCTAAGCCTGGCCGCAGCGTTGTGTGGTGGCCGGAGATCCGCCCCAGCTTCGCCCAGCTGCTGGACTGTCTCTACGTCTTCTCCAACCCCCTGGGCCGCTACATCTAAGCCTGGCCGCAGCGTTGTGTGATTGAAAGTGACGCGTTCATCTTTCGGATTGTTATTCTGTCGCTACTACCGGACGTTTTTGTAAAATATCGAACTGTTTGTATATATTATTGATATACATTTTTGTTACCTGTATTATGCCTTGTGTTTTAATATCACCCATAAGAAACTCTGTTCGTTAGTAATATATGCCATTGGCTGTAATGGATGGTAGTAACACTGTC
Organism: Flexamia atlantica; assembly: GCA_035578135.1. NCBI lineage: Eukaryota > Metazoa > Arthropoda > Insecta > Hemiptera > Cicadellidae > Flexamia > Flexamia atlantica. The sequence goes on along the minus strand of JAQJVK010000002.1, from coordinate 36,297,296 downwards.
AATCGACTTTACCCAATAATATTTCTCTCGTATACTCATTGAAATATTATTTGAGTTATAGAGAAACATCGGCATGAACATTTATTGGTAAAAAATACTTCTAGAGCTCACATTTAAATGTCTAATTTCCATACAAATAAAGATGTCCGTGGTTTATAGATGTGAAAAAACTCATATTTTTGTACCTTGATGCTTACATCAGCAGTTTAGGTCTAGTACTTTCTTTCATTAGATTGTGGTCCTTAGGTAATACTGCCGACTAGCCAGGGGGCAGAGGGATTGTGTTTTTTCCTAAACTCTGATGGGGCTTATTTTTATTTTATAAAAGCTATGCGAATTTTTTCTCCTTACTGGCTATCCCACATTGTTTTGGTGTGATATCAGCCACTAAATTATAAAAAATCGTGTATTATGGAATTATAGTTACAATAATTCATCAGCAATTTGAGTAAAGGGGTTTCTAGAGATTTTAGTCCTATATAATTAATATTAGCAGCCTGTAATATAACCATGAAAACGGAAACGGTTCGAATAATTGTTTATGAACTATTATTTTTTGTAGGAAAATTAACACTAATTTTTACACTTCAATTTCACGGATCTTCTTTTTAATCCTACAAAAGAAAGATACATCGCGGAGAAAGAACAATCGTTTAATACATCGCGGAGTTGTCAAACATTACCAAGAGTTTTTTTTTCTAAAATTCAGTTTGAAATGGTCTTGAAATCCCAAGAACAGAGAAAGGATTTCTAGAATTTAGGGTTTGGGTATTACCTCAATTTACTTTGTTCGCGATACACATAAATTTACATTATTTGCGATAATTATGCAGTTCTGTTACTACTGGAGAGTTTCATCTATAAAATAAACGAATGCACTTATTTTTGCGCAGAAATGTATATTTTTTGGGAACTAATTTATTTTTTTAATATATTTGAAAAATACTTTTAAGAACTTGTGACAAGATGGAGCTGGTCTCAGTCCCACTTTTGCCATATACTGAACCTATCCGACCGACAGGAAGCAGGATTTCACACCAAGAAAATATGTTATTGTAATAAAAAATGTATAAGCAAACATCTAATTGCAAAATAAACTGATAATCAAGAGCTGTTTTTTGGTGTTTACAAGAATAACTCGTCTATCCACTGGTAAAGAACGTTGATTAAACTGTAATTGAGCCTTGCTTTCGTATTCGTAAAGGCCTGGATAGAATAAATTGAGTCGGGATTGCAAGATTCAAAGGTTTCTCTTTTGATCTCTGACGTATATTTTATGACATCCTGGTGGAAGATAATTGCTGCGACGTTTGATATCTGACCCGTTTCTTTCGTACGCTTTGAACGTTTATAATGAAAAGAGATCCACTACAAAATGCATTTACTTTTTTATTAGATTGTAGAATTGGTAATAATTATTTCATTCAAAACATACTCAAATAACAAAAATATAAATTTTTGGTCTCATTTATTTTTTAGGAAATAAGTATATGAAATTAAATGTTATAAACACAAGATGTATCAAATTATTTATCACTTAATATCAGTTTAGACTTGTTTGTAGTTATTCCGATCAATCTTAAAGAACCAATAATTTTACTGTAACAATGTATCTACCTATTCTATCACGTCTGCTTTATTTTATGTCCAATGTAAATTAAAGCATGCGCCTGCATCAGTCAGATACTTAACGTCAAGATACTTTACTTCAATTATGCCAAGTATTTTTAAACACTCCTCAATCCAGTAGGAATATTCAGTATTTAGGTAAAGGAATCTTGCCATGGATACATGCTTCTAACATTTTCCTGAATTATAACGAAGGTAAATTGGCCCTATTAACCATCGTACTTGTGAGCCGTTTACGTTTAGATAACAGTGGTAATAACAGCAAAGTTTAGTTAAGCAGTCACGAATCGCCCAATTTTCCTTCACTTGGATTGCGTGAGTAGCCAAAATTACACGCTTTTTAATGGCTTGTTGACGATTGCGTGTCAACGACTACTGAGCAGTAACAGATTATCTCGTAGAGGAGAAAAGGAACATTACGGAGCATGGGACCTAAACCTAATAAATCCGTTTTCTACAAATAAATTTTAACAGTTTGTAGCATCAATGATATTTTTCATCTTTAGAAGGATAAGGTTCAACCAAGAGCTAAGTCCTAGCTCTTAAAAGTATAAATTCCTTTTTAAAAATTTAAATTTACCTAAACTTATTGATTAACTTAATTTTAGAGATTAGTTCTAACACAACAAACTTTCTTGCATTTAAAGTTCACTTTTAAAGTGCATACGTCTCGTTGAGAAGGCTTCTAAATCGGAGAAATTATTAAAGTTCTTGAGAAGTATTGGAATTTGGAAACGAGAACAACAGCCCTATCGAACGCTCTTCAATATAAAACAAATTTGTTCCAAACAGTAGAACCTCTCAAAGTTTAGTATTGTAAGACTACAAAATGCGCCTCCGCCATCAGCAGTTCAAAAGTGATACGCTTTCAGGGCACTTTCAGAACAGTACTTTATCTTTCTGTCGAAAACTTTAGTTACTTCAGCGTGCCGGTAACATGTTTAATATAATTTTATTCGTTTCCTTAACATATGAGGATTTTTTATAGACTATAATAACAATATATTTTTAGCGGAAATATTACTTTTACGAATTTACATTTTTGTTAAAAAGATACGTTGGTTTTCATCAGAGAGTCTTCATAACACATTTTAATCTCTTAAACAAAAATTTATTTTTTATAGTGTTAATTTTTTGTAGCTAAATTATAGTATAAATTTAAAAATCATTCTTAGGGTTAATTATTATTACTTTTAATATTAATTGTAAAATTTTTTCTAATATTTGACAAGGAACTTAATTGGAACCGAAAACGACAGTGAAAACTCCATAATGTGGGATACATTTCCAAGAAGTTTTTGTTGTCAGTATTGTTAAAGTTATTTTGAAAAAAGGACTTGAGACGTACTATTTTACATACTTAAATTAAATTAAGCATTCCCAACAAATTATTCATCTTGATTATAGTTTTCAGTATGGTTGATACATCTTTTTAGTTTTCTTTTGTAAATAATGTGCTCCGTTCTTTGCATGATTAGATAAGTAATTGAAAAATTATCAAAAACTACCAGGAAATAAAAACAACGAAAAATTTCAAAATTAGTACGAAATAAATTCATAAAAAGCCTACGGGGCAAAGCCCGAATGTGTTTTAAGGAATGTGTATAGGCAAGTGCTGCATCTGATTTAGTTTGAAATGTCAGCACAGTCGGAAAGTTAAATATTGCGCCTACCCCTTATTACAACTAACAAACAGTGGCCGGAACCCACTACTTTTTTATAATATTATATACGGAACATTTTTGGGGCTGAGGAACATAACCTGTCAGAGTAGTATACACATTACCCTTTTAAGTAAGAATAAAGTAATAAAAGTGCAAGATAACAAAAAAGGCCTCCGATCTTCAGTTTAGGTTTGAGAGAAGGTCCAAGGAAATATTACAGAAAAATAGTTTTTTAATTAAAAATCTAAATACCATTAAAATAGAATGAAAATAAAAAATTCAACAAATCTAAGAGACACGAATATAGTTTTCACAGCAAAACCTTCACAGTCGCAATGGCTGAGCCGTTCAAAGTTTGATTGTCGCAGTTGATCGAAGTCCACATTGCCATCAGCAGTTTCAAAGTAGAAGGTTTAGACTGTCCTAAACTCAGCAGTCAAACTTATCCCACAAGTTTCAATAGACTTACAAAGTGTAATGCTTAACAGTCGATGCATGGGGAATATTAAGTTTCAAACTCTTTCACCTATAAAAGTTATGAATAAAACTTTAATTTTATGGGCTTAACCTGTAAATTAGTTGTTAGACTAACATTTATAGTTAGTTATCGTACGTTCAAGCAGGTAATATAAAAACTTAAACACACATCTTTAGTTAACAAGGTTCAATAAAAAAATGTTTTATAAATACTAGTTAATATGATTAACAAAGAGTATAAGTACTTGGATAAATTAAAAAACTAAAACCGTTTAGAAATACTACACTAAAACTCACTTTGATTCTATACCACTGGAGTTAATAAAAATAAAATATTGTAAAAAATACATAACGACATAAATATAACGTTGTGAAGTTTTAAAAATTGCTGTTTCTGGAGCTCTATATTTTTATTTAAAGACCTTACAAATATCCCTCAACACATCACCACTTCTTCAAGGTTCCAATGAAGTAAATAAATACTTTTGAAAGAAGCCCGTAATTGTTCGACTAAACATATATCCCCTTATCCAGTGTCCAATACTCCGTGGTCATTGCGGAGTGGGTTGCTACGGCAACAGACGCGCGAGCCACGCTCGGATGGTTCTATCGACGCTTTATGTGGTCCTCGTCCTCACACATGATATCCCACGTTCATCTAAACACTAATTTATATCATCATGATAAAGACTATTTTTGTAAAACAGATATTGCTTACAGGATCATACCCACGTTTCAGGTTGCAGGGCTATCATTTTTTTATTTGATATTTTATTAACAAACTACTGTTTGTGTTCACTCTAGCTCATAGGACGAGGTAAAGGCATTTTGTCACTGACTAAAGTCAGTAACACAAAATGTACCCTCAACCTAAATGAAACTGTGTTTTTACTGTACTTCTTGTACCCATCCCCCATAACGATCATGCTCAATTTAAATGTGTACTATGTATAATGTAACGGATCATCAAGAATAAAATTATTTCTTTTACTAAAATTTTTAAATAAAACATTTATGAAGGTGTACCGATCTATGGACGGAATAAAATATTCGTATTTATCTTTTTACTACTTTATATCATTTATTCCTCTTTTAGTAGATTTCAGCCCTCCTTTGTGCTATATGAGAAAAAGCAATCTGTTTGTAATTGGCGAACAAAAGGCAACCCCTAAAGTACTGAAGGGGAGGGTTCCCGCTCCCTTCTCAAAGAGGCCCTGGGCGTTTTCACTTCCCATACGTCTTATTAGGGGGAGGAATAATACATAGACAGATAAGTGCGGGGAAAATCTTGGGAAGGAGACAATTATCTAGCGCATTCATGGAAAACTAATAGTTATTTGTGCATCTAGGGACTAAAGTGCATCTCGAGAAAATTGTCGCCCTCGGCTACGCCATCCGGCAACAACAGTTTCCCCCAGGGAGAAAACGTACTTTAGTCCCATGATGCACACAACATTTTTCCTCCACCTACACCGTTAACAATAACTACGACAATATAACATTATCCTTTGCTCCATTAAATTGGATTATAATAAAATGTAAATAAATAACATAAGGTCATTTAGGCAATACATACAACCATTTTATTCACCTTTCACACTATTTTTTATACAGTCTATTAATTAACTAAAACACCTCCCACAGTTTTTAGGCTAGAACCAATCATGTTTATAAAACGTTCAGCATATTGGCAACAACAAACTCTAAATCATGTGTTATTATACAGGGTGTCTAACTTAACTGTGCCACCATTGCTATCTCAGAAACTAATGGATTTAGAGAAAAGTAAGTAAGTAAGTAAGTAAGTACTTTAGATGGGGGACTTCACCTACTTTTTTAAGATATTTAAAAATAAGAATTCCATTTTCTTCTAAATCACCGCCATTTCCCAATATTGAGAACAGCTTTGATTTTTCTTAAGAAAAACACCCTGTTTTTTATGACGTATTTGGATTCTACATTTAATTTTAAGAACTTATTACTTTTTAACATTTTTTCCTAAACTCAATAGTTAAGTAGATATAAGCCGATTAAGGTTCATTTTTTCCCATAAGAAATGCATTGCGTAATTCTCGGTACTCAGTATATCGATAATGTATTTTGATTAGGATTTTTGCGGACATTTGCCATCACTGATTAGTAAAAAACAAGTTTCACGACGTTTCGGGATCTGCAATCTGATCCCGTCTTCAGGTGGAAGAAAACCTAGAACATAACAAGATTAGTAACACATAGCCAGGGAAACCTGGACAAAAACACAGCTAAAACAGAGAACTGTAAAAACAGTCACGAAAACAATAAGCTGAAAAGAAAAACAATACACAAAATAACACAGGGATCACAAGTATCAAGAATCACCAGACAGGAGAGAGCACGTACACACCCAATCAGAGCTGAGCTGAGACAAGTGGGAGGAAAGCAAATGGCGGCGGCAACGGAAATGGCAGCGCCCACAGCCAACCAAATCACGGCGCGCTACCGGTGGCGAAAACCTGAAACAGAGACATGTGATATGCAAATTCCGTGTGTCTGTTTGTGTTTTTTATTTAATTTTTAACCTGATTTTGCCCCTTGGCCTTGCTACGGGTTAACATGTTATGAGAATTTTGAACAGAATTGTTAGTAATTACCCTATTTGCTGACACTTTATTTTCCCTGTCTTTCAATTCTTTGTTTAATATTGGTAGCCATACTGGCCTTATTTCAAGTGAAGATTGACTGATTGGTTGGTCTGCTAGTTTTATGTATGAAGCTTCAATTAGTTTTCTTTTGAAAAAATGAGGTTCGCGGTGTACTATTTTTGCTTCGTCAAAATTCATCTGGTGATTTTCAGACCAGCAGTGTTGAGCAATTTTGGATTTATCCACTAAGCCCTTCCTCGTGTTATCTTTGTGTTCTTTGATTCTAACATTTAAAGGTCTTTTTGTCTCGCCATAATACGGCCTAGAGCAACTATTGCAGTTTATTCTGTAAACACAGTTTTTTGATCCCTGAGTGCCATTTTTTGGTTTGGTTTTTACGAGACATTGCCTAAGAGTGTTTTGTGTCCTAAACGTGGTTCTAACTTTGAACTTCCTAGCAACTCTTCTAATTTTTTCCGATAATCCCGGCACATAAGGGATTGACATAGGAACGAATTATTGTTCAGTATTTTCTGACTCATTCTGTTTAGCCCTACGGGTTTTGCACTTTATTATTACGGATTGAGGGTATCCATTCTTAGCCAAATTTTAATCTACTTTTTTGATTTCCTGATTTAATCCATCTTGATTTGAGCAAATGCTCTTTGCTCTGTCAAATAGTGAGTAAGCTACCCCTTCTTTGACAGATTTTTGATGGTTTGATTGAAAATTTAAGTACTGCCCTGTGTGTGTCTTTTTTCTGAAAACAGTTGTCCTAAGCGTGTCCCTATCCTTTTCTACGCACACATCCAAAAATGCTAGTTTGTTTTGGACTTCCTCTTCCATTGTTAGGCGGATGGAAGGAGAAATACTGTTAAGATGCCCTTGAACAAATGCACCTAAAGTTGGCTAGACACACCAACCATTTAACCTTTCTCACTAAGTGCAAACTCGAAAATCTAATACCGCAGAGTTTCAGAATTAAACCTCCTTTTAGTAGGTTTAAAGCCAGCAAAATAATGTCTGCAGCTTCAAAATCTCTCCTAATTGAAAGAATAAACTTTCATCGCACGGAAAAGAGAATCCTCAAAATCAGTATTGAAAATAAGAAATCTGAATTGGCAACTTTAATTGGTTCTGAGTTTCAGAGCATTTTTCAAAGCATCCAAAATAGGTTTGACAAAGAATCGGTTGATATTAAATCCAGACAACAATCAAAGCTAGAAAAATTAAGACCTGTCGAAATTAGTAATAACTCTAAAAATGATGAACATATTAATGATGCAAATAATCAGGTTGTGAGTCTTTCTTCACGAAATTTAAATTCAAATGAAATTTACGTTTTGTCTAAAGGGCTGAACTTTTCTGTTGTGCCTAAATCATTGAGGGCGCTTGACTTTGTTACGGGGATTGAGTCCGCTGTGTCTCAGCTCCCTGAGACTCAGGGGGATCAGTTTCGGTGCGAGGCCAGCATCTTACTGAATAAAATTCCTGTCCCAAAGCCCAACCTAAAGAGAGAGGAAATCAAGGCAGTATCTATCCTTGGGAAAGATGATACTATCAAAATATTGCCCGCGGATAAAGGAAACGCTACTGTTGTCTTGGACACAGTAACATATAAAGAGAAAATATTGGAAACTCTCCAAGCTGGTAAATATACTGAACTAAATAAAGATCCTACAGAAAGTTTCGAGCGTAAAGTTGCAAGCACTCTTAGGAAGCATAAACAGTTTTTTTTCTGATAAACAAAGAACTTGTTTAACACCGCATCACTCGAAAATCCCACACATGTATGGGTTACCTAAAATTCATAAAACTGATGTACCTCTTAGGCCTATAATTAGCTCTCGCGACTCACCGTGTAGGGAACTGTCTAAAGTCCTCCTGGACATCCTAAAACCATTGGTAGGAAAAACTGACTCGTACATAAAAAATTCTAAAGACTTCGTTGAAAAGTCAAAGGACATAGTGCTGGCTGAGACGGATAAGCTGGTTAGTTTTGATGTTGAAAGTCTGTTCACGAATGTCCCAGTTCCTGAAACCTTAAAAATAATCGAGTCTCGGCTCGAAAAAGATGAAAGTCTAACTGAACGTACTAAACTTCCTGTTAACGTCATTATGGAACTGCTTGAATTATGCACTCAATGTAACTATTTTGAACTAGAGGGTAAATTATACCGTCAAGATGAGGGGATGGCCATGGGGTCGCCATTGTCGCCTATCTTTGCTAATATCTTTATGGAGGAGTTTGAGCAAAAGGCTTTGTCTTTAGCTCAACTCAAACCGAAGATTTGGTGGAGGTACGTCGATGACACCTTCGTGGTATTTCCGCATGGAGACGATGAACTAAAAGACTTTATAGGGCATCTTAACAGTATTTCTCCTTCCATCCGCCTAACAATGGAAGAGGAAGTCCAAAACAAACTAGCATTTTTGGATGTGTGCGTAGAAAAGGATAGGGACACGCTTAGGACAACTGTTTTCAGAAAAAAGACACACACAGGGCAGTACTTAAATTTTCAATCAAACCATCAAAAATCTGTCAAAGAAGGGGTAGCTTACTCACTATTTGACAGAGCAAAGAGCATTTGCTCAAATCAAGATGGATTAAATCAGGAAATCAAAAAAGTAGAGCAAGATTTGGCTAAGAATGGATACCCTCAATCCGTAATAATAAAGTGCAAAACCCGTAGGGCTAAACAGAATGAGTCAGAAAACACTGAAAAATTCGTTCCTATGTCAATCCCTTATGTGCCGGGATTATCGGAAAAAATTAGAAGAGTTGCTAGGAAGTTCAAAGTTAGAACCGCGTTTAGGACACAAAACACTCTTAGGCAATGTCTCGTAAAAACCAAACCAAAAAATGGCACTCAGGGATCAAGAAACTGTGTTTACAGAATAAACTACAATAGTTGCTCTATGCCGTATTATGGCGAGACAAAAAGACCTTTAAATGTTAGAATCAAAGAACACAAAGATAACACGAGGAAGGGCTTAGTGGATAAATCCAAAATTGCTCAACACTGCTGGTCTGAAAATCACCAGATGAATTTTGACGAAGCAAAAATAGTACACCGCGAACCTCATTTTTTCAAAAGAAAACTAATTGAAGCTTCATACATAAAACTAGCAGACCAACCAATCAGTCAATCTTCACTTGAAATAAGGCCAGTATGGCTACCAATATTAAACAAAGAATTGAAAGACAGGGAAAATAAAGTGTCAGCAAATAGGGTAATTACTAACAATTCTGTTCAAAATTCTCATAACATGTTAACCCGTAGCAAGGCCAAGGGGCAAAATCAGGTTAAAAATTAAATAAAAAACACAAACAGACACACGGAATTTGCATATCACATGTCTCTGTTTCAGGTTTTCGCCACCGGTAGCGCGCCGTGATTTGGTTGGCTGTGGGCGCTGCCATTTCCGTTGCCGCCGCCATTTGCTTTCCTCCCACTTGTCTCAGCTCAGCTCTGATTGGGTGTGTACGTGCTCTCTCCTGTCTGGTGATTCTTGATACTTGTGATCCCTGTGTTATTTTGTGTATTGTTTTTCTTTTCAGCTTATTGTTTTCGTGACTGTTTTTACAGTTCTCTGTTTTAGCTGTGTTTTTGTCCAGGTTTCCCTGGCTATGTGTTACTAATCTTGTTATGTTCTAGGTTTTCTTCCACCTGAAGACGGGATCAGATTGCAGATCCCGAAACGTCGTGAAACTTGTTTTTTACTAATCAGTGATGGCAAATGTCCGCAAAAATCCTAATCAAAATATAAAATCACCATCACCAACAATGATTTCAAACAAAGAATATCGATAATGGCTGGGTTAAATAAAAAATGCCAAAGAAAAAAAGTGCCAAAAAATGTTAATTTAGTTAAGATATAATCATATAAGTAGTTTTTAGTCGAGATTCACTCATGGAAATGAATAATTTTGAATATTTTTATGCTCCATAATGATTGCATGGGATGGCTCAGTTAAAATGGACACAATGCATTTCAAATGGGGAAGCATCAAACTTTAACTGCTTATATTCTCTCCTTAACCATTGGGTTTAGGAAAAAATTTCAAAGAGTAAAAAGTTCTTAAAATTAAGCCTAAAATACCAGTACGCCATAAAACACAGGGTGATCCATAAGAAAAATTAAAGTTGTACGCCATATTGGAAAATGGCGGCCATTTAGGAGAAAATGGAATTCATATTTTTAAATATCTTAAAAAAGTAGGTGAAGTCCTCCTTTTAAAGTTTTCTCTATATCCAATAGTTTCTGAGATAGCAGTGGTGGCACAGTTAAGTTGGACACCCTGTATATTCAGTGTTGCCAACTTATTTCATTCAAAAACATATTATCTGGCTTTCAAATGCATACGGTTTTGTTTTCTTAAGTTGAAACACTGAAGTTTTTAAATTAAATTTAGAGTAAACAAATGAAAATCGACAGTGTTGCCATATTTTCTCAATGTCGATCACGGCGTTGCCGGATTTCTTCCCATGAATTTCTAATGAGATTACTTTTAGTCCCATAGGAGAAAAAGTAAAATACTTTTAGTCCCGTGGGAGAAAAGGTGTGTAAGTAAGTCACATGGAGTACAAACTAGTACTTTCATATTCTATTCCAGGGACTAAAAGACGACTTTAGATAGTAGGTGGAGGGAAATATATTTTTACTTTTATGTTTTATGGATTGTTTGTATTAATTTCTTATGGATATTAAATAAATAAATAAATAAAAACGTCTTTATTTGCAAGCGCTTCTCAGACATGATAGCTGTTTTACAGAATAACTCTTGTCGAAAGTTATTGACTGCCTTGTTAGGGCAGTCATGTTAAAAAGCACTTAAAAACCATAATTAACCATATTTTCAGCTCAAAAAGAAAATATACATAAGAGAAGATTTTCTTGTGAAAATATTATTATTTTTATCATAATTATGAAGGGTTCAAATTGGTAGTTACGTTACGAACCTCAAAAATAATAATATAACCACAAACCATATTCTTGTGCTTCTAAGAAACAAAAAACTAAAAAAAAGTTAATAGAAATTAAAACTACGATATAGGAGATTAGTCATCTTTCTCACAAAAGAAAATAAACTAATTTAAAGTAGGCTGAATTTCTTTAGTAAGTGAAAACGTCTGATTTTTCTGTATAATATCCGTCAGATAAATGAAGTCAGCCTCCTTCATTGTATTACAAACAAATCTGACTACATTGTGCTTCAACGATGGAGGCAGTAAACTTTCGCGTATTGTACACAGAGAGCTTATCTAATATTAAATCTCTAAGTCAATGGAGGCTTACATGTCCCTTTGTCGTCGTTTTAACAGGATCACATGAAAGACTTTCATCACATATTAAAATAACATTTCTCGGATTATATTAGTTCATTTCAATGCCTTGTTAGGGCAGTCATGTTAAAAAGCACTTAAAAACCATAATTAGCCTGATAGATCATAAATGTTCTAGTTCGTTAGCTCATTAAGCTTAAACCATGAATAACTTACCACATATTTCGTAAGAACATAACTAATGCCCTGATATAATGATATTGTCTATATAATAATGAAAATAATCTACAATGATAGGAATTTCCTACATGTAAACTCCATTACCTATATATAAGGCTTTTAAGCTACTTATCTTGACTGGTACGAAAAAGTTTAAAATGCACGCATAAATTAGCAGCTAAAGGTACTCATGTTCCATTCAGTTACCAAATTAAAAAAGTTTTTACCTATAAAGTAAGTTGCAGTTTTGTTGCAGTATAAGTTGCAGTACAAGTTGCAGTACCAAACTATAAATTGAAATAAAGTAAGTTGCATTAAAAAAAAAACAATGACGGATTTGTCAAGTTGAATGACAAAGCGTCGGTTGTCATGGTTACAGCAGATTTGATCGGTTTTGTGTCAGATTGATTAGTGTAGGTGTCGCATAACATTGCATCCGTAGTGTTCAACTGTAGGAAGGGTTCCGATGTGAGATTACAACTGGATCAATCTCAATCTTTCTTTTAATTTAAATCTTTTATTTGTAATTTTTAATGGTTATTCGGTTTGTTACAAAGCTTAATAAATATGTATTTATCAGGCTCCTAGAAAATAACTGATACAAAAATATCGATACTGTATTGTGTTTTACAATACTTATATCCGTGAAATTTAATTATCAATTGCAAGGGTTTTCTTAAGGGTATGGCCCATAAATACGTCAAGATTTGTAAATATCACGTGAATTAATGGTTATTATAATAGTTCAATGGGAATAATCTAATTTTTGTTTAAAACTATTGAATTCAGGTAAAAAAAAACAAATAATTTGATATTTTGAATCATTGTTCTAAATCTATTGGTTAACCAGATACTGATAGTGGTAAAACACGGTACATTGTCCCTATGTTAACCTGATGGAGAAAGAGTAAAATTATATCTCCCTTACTTTTCATCATATCTTAATAAAACATGGTTTGAGGCTTCGTCTAGAAGAGATCTAATGTATATTAGTCTGAAATCTCCGATATTCCTCTTTCTGTTTTTGTGGCAGCAAACCAGTATACTCGTTCGCCATTTTATCACTATAGGAAATAAGAAAAATTCTACACCTTCCTTATTTCTTAACATATCTCAGTCAAACTTAGTGTATGGCTTCTTTTAGTTCAGATCTACATAATATTTAATTAAAAATACCCATTTTAACATACTTGTTTCAGTAAACCTGAATAATTATTCCCAATGTTATTCTTATGGAAATACAAAAACATGTTATAACTCGTCGTTGGATTTAAATAAGGTTTTAAGCATTTGAAATTCGTTGAGTTTGCAGATTTGCTGAAACGGGGGCATTTCGTTACTCAGTCATTTTTAGGAAAAGCTTGACCTCGTACGAAAAGTGTCATTTTAGTCTGTAGTGATGAAATATACTATTATTTCCACTTCTTGCGCTGCTTCCAAGCCTCGGTCGAAAAACTTGACCTCGAACGGAAAGTGTCACTTTAGTCCCTAGTAATGAGATTTACTATTATTTCCACTTCTCGTTGCTGTCTCAGAGGAATGGTTTAACTTAAAGTTGATTTATCTTGGAGGCCGGATCAATTCGTTTGGTGGATTTACTGCTTGGAACATTGCACCAATAGTAAATTGTTTTTTACGATGTCATATTTAAATGCGATATCACCAAATTCTTGTCGGAAGCAGTACAACACTTTTTCTTTATTTTTGTATCTAAAGTTTGACTGATATCAAATGTAATAGCCAGTATGTACCATCCGACACATTACAATGTAGACTAAGGGCGCCACGAAATGATTGGACCAAGGTCGTTAATGTCTTACGAACCCATTACTACTTTGTTTGGGCTGCAGCTGCATAAAAACTTCATTCAACTCCATTTTGTTTCTTGGTACTGCTCTGTAGTTGTCATCACTTCTTTTAAAGGTTATAAAATAAAGTTTTTGGTTCCTTTTTTGAAGTTACCATTATTTTATTTCTCAATTTCTTGCAATGCGGTCATTGTAGATTGTAGACATTTGAGCATTGTTAAAATGAGTCTGTATTTATTTACATAGCTGTATATTTACATAGCTACCTAAATATCTGCTAATATTTCAGTATATCTATTCTTGCCATGACTAACAAAATTCTTCGAGGCATTAGATTCCTTTTTGGAGGTTTAACTAAATTAACTAAATTTGCTACAAGGTCTTAAGGTCTTGACGAATAGAATGATGAGGGATGAATTCCACCAGGAGAATAAATATGTCGGAGTGCTTCCAAGGAAATGTAAAAATGTGACATTTTTAGCTAATACATGATAAATATTAACTTCAAAAAGCCATTTACTACGTTTTATCATGTTACGTAGAGAAATAAGTGAGTTGTGGGAATATAGTTTTCCCCGTAAGGATAAATTTGTGACAATATCCTTACCGTGTTTACCGAACACATACATACACATCAATGTAATCACTAAACAACAAAATCAAAACTATTGTCAAAAACCACAAAATAAAATATAACTGTTTACAACCGTTTTCTATATGATGATGTGTTTCGCATATATAAGAATTGGTCAGGCATATTTTGTTTGTTTCATTTGAAATTATGAGTATATTAATCTTTGTTAAACTGTAAGAGGCGAAATAAAGTCAATAATACTTAACAAATATTTCATCGAAACTCACAAGTAATTGGATTTTGAGAGTATATTTGTGATTCAAAATGACATACATTTGTGTGAGAGTATAAAAGGCCAAATACCATGAAAATAAAACAATAATAAAGTTAACGCAAACTTAAAGAAATTTTCTGGAAATACAAATCGAAAAAAGTTTACGCTGTTTTATGAAGATATGATTAATTACAAGTTAAATGTTTTTCTCCTTTAAATACTACTGTTTAATATACAGTGTTTTGCCAAAAATTATTATGTAGCCAAATTTTCTGTATCAACTACATAAAATGTTTGCTGATTTAAATGCTTTTCTCCTTTAGATACTACTGTTTTAATATACAATGTTTTGTCAAAAATTATATGTAACCAAATCTTTTGTGTCAGCAACATAAAATGTTTGCTGATGAATGTTGAGTTGATTGAAGAAACGCTAAGAAAGATGCGTATAAATTAAATATTCAGCTTACCTCTAAAAGCAAATAATCCTCAACTGATAAGCATCCAGCACCGATGCACTACATCCTTTGTGTTTGAGCAAAGAGAGACATATTCAAAGAAAAGTCGAGTAATGGACTGTCTAGACAACCCATTAGTACTTGGTCTGGACAGCAAGTGAATAAACAAAATGGTTGAGGTCTCCATCCCCTCGCTCCCTTTTCAAGCCTAATTTACTCTTTGCATGTAAGGTATGGAGTGTTTTAATTTAAGTTACCACAATCGTTTTATAAAAATTGCTTGACAAAGTTTAATGTTAGGAATTTTATTTAATGAATCATTCTCAACTTTTTGATTTTACAGAAATATTATCAAGTTTGTGTCCCAAATACATTATAGTTTGTAAAAAAAGACAATTACCTCGTTATACTTACTTGTTTACTTGCTATATTCCGTCCGTAGTCCTTGAAGGCCAGGAATTAGACAGGTCAGGAGTCTAGAATGCTGCAAAGCATAACTAGGCTTTGTTTCACCTTTTTTTAAAATAACTCTCAATATAATTAAAACAAGAATTGATTAAATATAATGTTACCTCAGATTTGAATTTTGAATTTTTTCAATTGTCTGTAATTTTTCTGGCAATGCTTAGAGAAGTTTTAAACCAATGTATTTGGGCTTGCGCTCAAACAACAGCAATAAAAATAGTTTGTGTTGTTCTGCATGTAAACATTTTTGTCTTGAATTGTAATTGTGGTTGAAATAAGTAGGTTCTATGTTTTGTTTTTTAATGTACAATCCTATTTCCAATGTAAACGATTAAAAGGCCGCTGAATTAAAATTTTTTGCAGCTGGTTTGTGATGGCAAGCCAAGAATGATTCGTATGGCTTTCTTTTGCCACTTGATTTACTTGGTTAAAATCTGTATATGTAAAACAGGTTTTGGCCTTTAAGCTTGTTTTTTAGATGATTCTATTTGTTGTTAACTTCAATCTTATAGTATTTTTTATGGCCTACATAACATCAAGAATAATCTTAAATGTATAGTTAGCGATTTTGGGTAGGCCTATATTGTTATTGAATTATTCTTGGATGTACAAATGATCAAACACCAAGGAGTCTTTGTAACAACACACTGATTAGAGTATTCGAGTGGTTCAAATCGTCTCCTTTTGTTCGGTGTACTGTTTACAATTATATTGTTCATAATTATTGTTAGTTATTAATTTATTTTATTTCAATACTGATCAATGTTTTATAAGAAAACAAATGTAAAGAGGTTACTAGGACTTAATGTTTTCAGAGTACAGTAAATAGTTTTTGCAAAAGATTGATAGAAGAGGTTTTTTGTTCTATTTTGTAGGTAAATGTATAAAATGAGATTATTTTCAAATATGTTAAAAACAAATCAAAATTTGAAAGTACAGCAGGATCAAATAACGTACAGGGACATGACGTTTGGTGCATATGTTCCGCTCTGACGATAAATTTCAACTGACTTATCTGATATTAAATCTCTCCTCTCCCTGGGATTCTAAGGCTATGTCAGCTTATAAAACAACTGCAATTTGTTTTTAGCGTCATTGCGTGTTTTCAGTATGATCGAATTGCATTTTTCTGTTTAAACATATATATCTGTCATGCAATGAAGGATAACCTTTAGATGCAATAGGAATAATATTCAATCACCATTTTATTACCTAACAAGCACAAAACCTTATAGCAATTTTCAAAACGTTCAACCAACCATATTTGACGTTATACTAATTTTCGTTTCAAAACAATAAGAGGAAAAACATAATACATTTATAATATTTTTTCCTTCACCTACTATCTAAAGTCGTCCTTTAGTCCCTGGAATAGAATACTAAAGTACTAGTTTATACTCCATGGGATTTACTTACTTAATTTTTCTTCCACGGGACTAAAAGTAATCTACTTTTTATCCCATGGGACTAAAAAAAATCTTATAAGAAATACATTGGGAGAAATCCGGCAACGCCGCGATGGACAGAGAGAAAATGTGGCAACACTGACGATTTTCATTTTCTTACTCTAAATTTAATTCAAGAACATCAGCGTTTCATCTTAAAAAAATAAAACCGTATGCATTTTAATAGGCAGGTAATAATTTTTTTGTATGAATTAAGTTGGCAACACTGAATATAAAAACACCTAATTTAGAGCTTGTTACCAACATGCCGAACGGCCGAACGTTTTATAAACATGATCGTTTCTTACCTACAGATTTTGGGAGGTATTTTAAAAAATTAATACTTTAGAAAAAATAGTGTTTAAAATAGTGTGAATGTTTGAATAAATGGTTGTTTAAATTGCTTAATTATAATTGCTTTCAATTGCTTATGTTATACATTTACTTATATGCGATTCTAATCTAGCCTTGTTTAAAGGAGAAAAGATCATGTGAAGATAACGTTATATTGTCACAATTATTGTTAATGGTGTAGGTGGAGGAAAACGTTTGTGTGCATCATGGGTCTAAAATGCACTTTAGTCCCTAGATGCATAAATAACTATTTTAGATTTATTCATTATCGATTTAACTTTTTTGATAGAGCATTTTCCTCATTCATTCACGCAATATCACTAAATGTCCCCTGAAAAAAAATCAAACCATCAATATTTATATATAAAATCAACCATGAAATTTCTTGACTTTTTAAACAATGATTTTGCGAAAGGATTGGCCTAGTAGTTGATGATCAAGTTTAGAATTCAACCATTCAAACTCTCTTCAAGTGCTCTTTACGTCAACGTACTTTAGGAAGTTTAAATTACGGTATTTTGTAGTGAGTTATTTACATATAACTAAATATTTGACCAGCCGCTAATAAATGGATCTCTAAACCTATTTAAGGATTGAACCTCCTGAGTTTGTACCAAAAAGAAAATGTTTAATGTAACAAGTATATTGTAGGTTTTATCCCTGCACGAGATTAGCCATAACGATGTAGCCATGGCAACCGCCGCTTTATCTGCCTATCAATGCATTTCGATGAGGTCAACAGTGCTTGAATAGTCCAGTTACATATTATAATGGTCACAACATAAGGGCCATCGTCGTTTGATTGCCGTAGGTTGTTGTGGTTCTTTTTATACTAATCCAAGAGAAAAAAAATCATTCAAAACTATAAACTAAAAACGTTTCACATGTTGCTAGGGCAATTTCTGCAATCTTGCTTGCATGCAAAATTTCTTTTAAAAATAGTTCACATTTGACCACAACGAAACACATAAGTCAAGCCAAACAGATTTGGTGTATTTGTAATTTTTTTATCATTTCAAATGTCTATCAACACTATGCTTAAAAATATGCATGAACAATCTCTATGAAAAGTAGTATCACGCCGTCCAATAAACGTTTCAAAATGTCATTTCAAAAAGAAAACATGATTTTTATTCACGAAAAAATAAAATCTAAAAGTAAAACTACAGAGACAACGATCTCCTGTCGTCTAACCCTTACGTATTTCCAGGTTCTTCGCAAGAGCAGGAGCTAGCTAGTTTTCGTTAAAACAAATTGACAATCGGTTGTGGCTAAACGGCAAAGTCAATCTTACTTATATAAGAAGGTTCCCTACCTACGCCAAAACATGCCTAAAACACGCTTTGCGCGGTGTCATTTAGCACCTACAGCTTTCTATATAAAATTTAATTTAACATAGCATTACAAAGATAAAGAGTGAGCATAAACTAATTTGGAGAAGCAATAAACACTCTGAAACTTGTTATTTTTACAATGTTATATCCGAATAGCTTTTATTTTAAGAATTGGAGACGCTAAGTGACACCCCCTGCACCGGCTTACGCGGCGAAAAGTGTACAAATTTATAACTGACGCCAGATCTGAAGGCCCAGTGAAGTGGATGTGCGGCAGCAAAGACGGCTAGTGCGCATGCGCGGCAACGCGTCACCAGAGCGCAGCACTGTCATTCTGCTCTCAGCCGTCAACAATCGCGTGTCACTATATGTCGTACATTAAATACAGCATAAGATTTAAAAATAATATTTCACTAGCATTTATTAAAACGTGTTGTTCCTCTGAAAAACGATTGACAGGTAAGCAGCAACTATACGTGCGATCTGCCGAATGTATGCAGCCAGGCTAGTACACCATCGACTGCCGCTCCCGCTTCTACTCCCCTCTACTCCCAGCCTACCCACTCACCACCCCATTCGCGGACTGGTATTTGGCACCAGCCATAACAAAGGCTCTTATGGAGCCGCAGTTCCAAAAGTCGCCGCTAGTGTCGCAGAAAAACGAAAACTTCCGTAGGCGAATCTCCTCCTACGGAAGGAACAAAAGTTATAAAATTTGTGTTTGGCGTAGGTAGGGAACCCTCTTAAACGATTCCTGGGACTGCTTCTAATTTTAGGTGCTACTGCTCTTTTTTATCTAATTTGCTTAGGGGGACACTGTCAAATTTAAAACTTACCTTAGATTTACATGCAAGTTTAAGATAAAGAATAAAATAAATGTTTATATAATTTTTATGTAAGATTAAAATTTGGCATTTTACTATTTCTTTCTCCCAATCTGTTTTAAAATGCTTGAAAAATCTTTGGTAAAGTTGGCAAATATTGAAAAAAGCTACATTTTGCTTAATTTACAGTTAAAAGTGATATGAGTATATATTCGGAGCGTACTGAGGAAAATTCCAACATTTCCTTAATAACTCAATTACCATGATTGATCCAAAAATAAAAGAGTGACTTTGCTCAGAAAAAGTCTCTAGATAATCAATATAGAGATAATTTAAGATCTGAAACCTTATATTTGGTTTTTTAACTCAATATTACACTGTATCCTAAAATCAATTGATGATACGTAAATAATGAAATGTATCATACAATACACGAATTTAGTTTCAATGTCTTCTACCTAGTGGCTTGAAGAGACAAAAATCTTAAAAAATTATGACTAGTAAAACCTTTAATGAAATAATTATTCTTTAATCTGGTGCAAAATAACTTCAACATAAGCTCGTTATTATACATCATTAGTCACTTGAAGATTATGAATGTTAAGAAAATATATGAGCTTCCATCACTGTTGTTACTTTTGTTAAAAGACCATCTATTTTATATAACTCGAACGTGTTACTTGAGTTTTTTAAATATATTTAATTTGCGATTTAAGAGTTTATTTTTTATGTCGTTTTCATTCAACATAGTAGCGAATACCACTGAAAAAAAAATCAGCTCTCGACTTTAATTGGAGCTCACTGTAATGTTTGCTGGATTACGCCTGCCTTTTCTTGGATCTCTCTGGCCATCTATGGACTCCTGAAGCACGTTAATTTTCTGCTTACAAAATTCGCGATTTATTTTGCTGATTTTAATTCTGTCATATGATATTCAAGGTTGCTTTTTAAATTGACTTCACAATAGTTTAGGATCGTAAAGGTTTTCGTGCTTTTGATAGTTTTGATTTCAAAGGGTAACTACCAAGTATCCATGAATTATCTAGTAAGCTTTCAACAAAATTATGTAATAAAAATATATTCCGTCATGTACAATAGAGGTAAATCATAACATGTATTATTTTTCTTAATCTGACCAAAGAATGGAGGATAATTTTGTTGCGTAATTGTGTCTGTTTATTTGTTGCGGCAGAGGAAAATGATTTAGTCAGAGTAAGATTAGACAACTTTATTACTGGTGACACAGACAAGATTTTTTTTAAATTTGTTAAGATATTATGATGAGTGAACAAAATCTTTAGTAAATAGTTATATTGTTAAATTATTTAATTTGGTACTCTACATATTCAAAAAGGATTTATATAGGAATTCGTCCTGGAAGAAAGATGCCGATAAGCGTCGACTGGCAGCGTCAGGGACCGAAGTCATAAATAACAGAGTGACAGCTTCTTGCGTGCTTCAAGCCGTAAAACTCTGGTCCTGATTTGACGGGTAATTTATAAATATTTAAACGTGAACTCAGTAGAAAATATTTGAACTCCCATAACTACTTACGTTACGTTCAAATTTTAAGGTTAGATAACTATACAAATAAACGATTCTAAACGTCATTTACAAATGTAAACAGGGACCTTCTGAGATATTCTACCTAATATTCTTTGTGTTTTTCTAAAAACAAGGAACGATTTTTCATATTTTCGATGTCGGAAAGAATTATTACAAACTTGTCTTAAATAAATTAACCTTTAAAAGTTAAAATCAGACCAAGGGGTTGTGGGAACCACTTTTTGAGAAGCAGATATGTTCAACATTGCTCTCGAGCGATATAAATTTAGATGATGAAAATGTTCTATCTTCGTTTGTGTTTTTAATTATATCTTATATGTCTGGTCGATATCTAATTCATTGACTAAATATGGTTATAAAGAGTAAATAAAGTTATAATAAATATCAAGAATGATCACTGATAAGTATTCAGATACAGTGCTTATTTAAATTCCTTAACGGACAAGCCATTTTATATTACATAACAAAAAAGTAAAAACTATGGAATGAATAAGTTACTGTGTATGAGGCGAAGTTAAGAGATCCAAATCCCGTCCACCACTTAAGTATCACTAAACTAAAACCAATCAATTATTTAGGGGTTCCAAGTATTTACAGACGAAAACAGCTATGAAATATTTTTATATATACCACACTGTTTATTTTTAATAAGGATGGAAGAATAATTGCAAGCCTATTTCTGTCAAGCAAACTCCAAAACGACTAAATTATAGCTAAATGTTTTATTAAGTACAAATGTACTTTCAACCCATAGGAATACGAGTAACAGAAGGTTAGCCCCTCTCAGCTCTGGCAGGTGGTATTTTGCTGCTGCTTTTATTTTTATTAAAACATCTCGAAGGCTTTTAGCCCGTTAACAATAACTTCCTAAAGAAGCTTTTCGTCTTGAAGGGGTGCTATTGTTATACTTCCCATTTTCTTAAAAGTGTTAAATATCCACGAGGAAGAAGTCGATCTCAATAAACATATACGTTACTTTTTTATGGAAAATTTATTATTAATTATAGGATTTATAACCATCAACTAAAAAGTGCAGTGTTGTGTATGTATTTTGTACTCTATTTACTTTTACTATACTTTTTTATATGCCATTTGCCTTTTTTTACTGAACCGCCAGTTCTTAGTGATATCAGAAAACCTATTAATCATTAGGGTTGACATTTCTACCGCTTATCTTGTACAACTAAGTTAATGGCAAACCGGACAACCTTTAACCAACCAACTGGCAAGAGATACTTGTAAACGAGAACCCAATGCCTAGTTGATATAAATCCCATATATCCCCTGTATCCCATATATATACCCTGGAGTAGTGTATTTTTTTTATACACCAAACATGTATTTGACCGAACCAATCAAGTCAAAGTGAAGAACTGGAAAACTTGTAATGTGACTGACACTATCCTTTTTTCAGACTCCATTTAATAAAGGATTTTAAAACCTAAAGTGGATAGGGTATCATAGACTTTCATAAATTGAATTAACTAAATTTATAACCATATAAGCTTCTGTTGAAAGTTTACTTCTGATTCATATTATTAGAGCAAAGATTGAATAGCCGACATTTTTATAAAATGTATCACTGCCTGAAAAAATTATTATTGATTCAGTAAAGATCATACCTGCTCATATCTGAGCATATGTATTCTATGTTGCCGAAAACTTTGGATCGTTGAAGACATGTCCAGCAGAGCCGTCTTTTGGGTTATTCATGGACATTGAGGCTTTAATCGTTGTTTCTAAATCTTTCGAGACAGAAAATGCTTATTTTTACAATCTACTTATAATGTTCATGGTAAAAAAATGAATTCTAAGCAAACTGTAATTGATTTTTTCAGTAGTAACCTAACTACTCAATACAAAATACCACAATAAATATTTTTATTCTGTTTTAGCTAGGTTAAAGATTTTACTGAAAAGGTAAAAAATCTTGTAGTTCTGAAAATTAATTTAAATTTCCTTGCAGATGTATTTTTTAACATATCAGAGACCCCAAAGATGAGTGATCTTGGCTTTTAGGTGCTATTTTAGGTTTTTCTTAAATAGCTCAAAAACTATCAACTTTTCGTTTTCTATATTAGATTAAAAATTACAGTAGATTTAATTTGCTGCAAGGAAATACATAATATATTTAATTTGGTCCAACCGATGACAACATAATCAATAATTTCACTAATATCTTAACAAATATTATTTCTATAAAAAGAACGTAAACTTTTGCGTTAAATAAATGCCCGACGGGGTGAAGCCTTTTCACCTTACATGAAAATGAACTATAATCATGAAATCTTGACGACATTTTCAGTAATTTTACACTTCAGTCATAAGTATTGAATCATAATTAAGGCTTCAGTGATCTTATATGTATTTTAGGCTATAGTGATCTTATTGAGGGATCATTGCAAATATGTGGTTACTACAACTTATTTTCGAGCTCGCCTTCAAATTTGTTTTGGACCAATCTTAATGAAAAGGTGTCGAATTTCAGTAAATCTTGTCGAGATTTCATGGATGTATATTTTCCTTTAGGTAAATAGGATTTCCCCTATCGAGTATTAATTTTACACACAATTTTACTTGTATTTTTTATGGAAGGGATATTTTTTAAGATATCAATAAAACTAAATGGTTGGACCAAATTAATCATATTATATACTTTTCTTACAGCAAACGTAATCTACTTTAAAGTTTTTATTTAATATAGTATACTAAAAGTTGATAGTTTCATAGGTATATAAGAAAAACCTAAAACTAGTTTCTTAAATCCGAGATGGCGGCAACTTGCTGATCACCCACCATTAGGGATTTTCGATTTGTTAAAATATACACATAGGACGACTCCTGAAACCAAATTCCAGAACACTATACGATTTCCCCGTATTTTAAGATATTAAATGATTGGGCTGTTTTCTTAAGGAAATGCTTAGATGCAAAACAAGTTCAAATTCTTCTGGGAAAATAAAGAGTCCCCCCCCGTGCCCCCGTGGCCCAAGCCGTGCTTATTTTCGGCTTGTTGTTTTTCCAGGCTGATATATTCCTTGAACTTTTATACAAAACTGACAGTTTCGCCTTTGTAAAATTTATCATTGCAACTAATTTTGTATACACCGGCAGTATAAGAGGGACATAGCATAGGAAATACAGAATAAAATCTCAAGATAATGAAACTTTGTAAAAAGGGAAATGTAATGAACGCAAGGGAAAAAATATAAAGATAGAGAAAATTTTAACGAGCAAGTGAACTTTGACTTTGATGGGACGTTCGAGAACCTGTTTCCGACGGAACCTCCGGCAGCGAATTGGATAAAAGGATGGACGCCATGATGGATCTATCAGTCTCTCATTGAACCTGATGATGAGTGGTGTGACCAATTGAAATCGATCGCCATTTTCCACTATTTACATATATCTATTTACGTGCATCTTGCACGGAAATAACAGTGTAAGTGTAAATATATTTTAAGTGTTGTTAGATGTTTATTATTAACATCCAGTAAATACAACAACACGTATCATGCTAATAAAGAAATTATTTGAGTTTATAATATGTTGTCATTTTGAATAGTGCACCCTGTTACAAGACCAATCAAACCTCTCGTTGCCATGGCAACCGTCGCTTTGTCTGTCTGCAACGTGACAAGATCTCTAGAGCCAATTTTACTTGTAATTGATATTACCTTAAAACTAAATACATGATCAATTATATTATATATTAATATGCTCTTTTAATTTTTTTCTTTATTTTTATTATATTAAGTCATAAAGGATATTTTTATTTTATTACGGACACATTATAAATAGTACACAATAAATTGGACTTCATGCAAATTTTATGTGAACTTTTCTTAGTTTCTAAGTTTTCTTCGTTGACTTGTATGTTTTTTATGTCAGAGGAAGTGCCATCTCCACATAATAGTTTGTTTAGTAAATATGTTTTTTTTATTTGGTAAAAAAATCATTATATTACAAAACTATTATTAATTATTTAAAACAGTTAATATATAATATATCCTAATACTGTATGAAAAAACTCAAAAAACCCATTTTTGGGGGGGTTTTACCCCCTTTACCCCCCTTCCGGTAGTCCGACTGGGCTGGATTACGAACTCGTCCGAATAATTACTACTTTACACATCCATGCCAAATTTCATTAAGATTGGATCATTTTTACGCGAGTTTTCGTGCTTAAAGACACACACACACACACACACACACACACACACACACACACACACACACGTATATATATATATATATATATATATATTTATGAAAATGAACGAATAGTGTTTTTTGCTTCTGGGGCCCCAAAACGAAAAGTTATCATGGTCTTGGGCTTAGGTCTTACCATGAGTACTACGGTAACAGCTTCTTCCCTATAGGGGAAATTCGCTAAAAACGTGGAACTGATATTATGAACTAGAACTAATGTATACGAATATTATTTTTTGATTCAGTACCCACTTGGATAATGTATTTTATTAAAACTACGTTAAACAATAGAATATCTACAATCAGAATCAGATTATTTTAGACATGTCTTGTACCTATTTTAACTTATCACTATTGTAACTTTACAAATTTAAGAAATATTATTACCGAAAAGTCGATCACTCATAAACCATACACCTTGAAATTGTCGTTGTATCGAACTGTATTTTAATGAGATTTCAGTCTTCAGTAATCATTCATTTAACAAAGATCATTCATGTACGTATCTAAGTATGTGTTGGATCTGTATCCTAATTACATTTCATTAAGCATTACTTCTACCCCTGCATTAAATAATGTACGTATTGTTTTCTTTATTACTCACGTAAGTATAAAAGCTACGTATAGCAAATTATTACATTAATTGGATTACAAGTAAACCACCTTTAGTTAATCAAACACCTACATACAAAACTATAAGGAAAACGTTGTAATAGTATTTCGTTTATTGAAGTCCATTGTAATAAGTTACAATAGCAGGAAGTGCCGCAGGAAGTGTAACGTTTCAACCAAGATCTCGTCACCTAGCAACATCACGTAACCACGTGATCACCGACCAAGTGATTCGAGTTATTGCCGTCTACTGAGTATGAGTACAGGTGCACAGTAAGTAACCGTTCATCAAGAGTTTAAAACATAAGATGACTATAATCCAGTAATTTCAGCTTGTTATGTTATACCACTTATAATGTTAATAATTTCGAAATGCGTTTCTTTGCGTCAAAATTGTGGGCGTCTGGGAAGTTGTAGAAAGATGGGAGAGGGAACAAATTAAAGGTCATTATTCCGTGATGGCGGGAAAAATACTGAAAGCTTGAAATATACCAGAAAACAAGAAATAATGTAAAATATCTGCCATTTAAAAAGCATTAGAATTGAAAAACGTCTGCTTTGTTTACATTAAACATGTGTTGCTTATAGTTGATATAAAACCACATGATAGATGTTGATATTATTTATTTTAAATCGAGCTGTAAATATATAGGTCAAAAGTACTATTAGAAATAACTCGTTTTAACTTTTTAGTTTTTTTATTATTTAGAGGCTTCAACATACTTATACCATTTCAAAAACATACGAGGAATTACAAACGTCTGTTTTGTTTACATTAGTTGTAGTTGATGCTGATTTAAAGCAAAATGATTTGTAATATTAACACAATCGACTGCGCAAAATATGGGTAGTATAGAGAAGTTTTTGCATTTTTAAGACCTATAGCTCTGCCAATTTGATGTGCGGTCGGAAGTGGTCATACTTTTGACCGACAAGAGTGTGCTGCTGTGACAGCGGTTGAGTGCAACATCAACTTTAAATTTGGCCAGTCAAAGTAGATGTGATATTGAATCTACCAACACGAAGATACGAAGATACGAAGATTTACTCACGGGCAACCATAAAAAAATGTGGGAAGTAGTGTAATATCCTCAATATTAACTATTTACTAAGCTGGTGATCTCCAAACCTACCTCCTGTATGGACTGGAGCCAGAGGCTCCAACGTGGAGCGTAGAGGCGTCAATGTGACCATTTTCTGATTTCATCAAAACCTATTTGCCTATTGGGTAAAGAAATGTAGCATCAATCTGAGGTTTCCATAATAAGGCTACATACGAACTTGATGACGTCCTCTTGACGTAAAATTTGTTTAAATTTTTATTGAATCTTACGACTTTCCAGGGGATATAAATTAAGTGCTACTTTATAAAACTTATAAGACAGCACTTAATAAAGTTAGCCTTATAAAAGTTATA
Organism: Flexamia atlantica; assembly: GCA_035578135.1. NCBI lineage: Eukaryota > Metazoa > Arthropoda > Insecta > Hemiptera > Cicadellidae > Flexamia > Flexamia atlantica. The sequence continues at coordinate 36,270,055 of JAQJVK010000002.1, read as the reverse complement.
CAATCTGTGGTTAACCTTTAAATTAGAAGTTCTTCAAACCGTGTTCATATGTTTAATTGTAAACAAAGTGAACTGGGTTTGTTTTGAGGTTGACGGTTTGTATGAGTACGGGTTCGGAGTACCACTGCTCCGAAAATTCAGCTCTTTACTACACTTTCATAAAATTAAAAAGTATGAAGCGTAAACGTAATAGCAAACTTCAAAATACCTTTACACATGGATCGTTTAATAAATACTATTGATAATTCAATATCTTACATTAGATATTCAGCATTTGTATTTTAATCTATTTTTATTTTTAGATTATATTAGCTAAAATTTTAAAATACTGTAAATCAAACTTAACTCAGTCGCTTATTACTCCTTTCTTTTTTATGGCTTTGAAAGAATTGCATATTGTGCGTAATTTATTTCTACATATTATTTTAAGGGAAAATACCATAATAAGATATATGATTTCTCCTTATTAAATGGATGTTTAATGAATTTTTCTTGTACGTTTAAAATTAACGCCAGGATATTTTAACACGTGATGTTATAAAACCCTCGGAAACGCTTTCTGGTCTTTACTTTGGGCCCTAATTACAACCCTATAAATCGAATCAAAGAGACTTGTGAATTAATTTCCCACATAATTACAGTAACATGAAAATTAAAAGAACAAATCAACATGTAAATTTATATGATCTGTTTTACTCAACTTACAAGTATGAAGTAGCATTAGCTGTTCATAATAAGTAGGCCTACTCTTACTCCATCGGGTCATGTAAGCAAATGGTAGGTTTTACGGTCAATTTTCTTTTTTTCCATTTAATTTGATGACAATAAATTACACAATATTCACAAAATGAAAACAAATCGATCCACCTGTCCAGGACTTGTCGACGGTGGTTGCAAACAAGAGAAGCTGTGAATGCTTTGATATTCTACCCTTTGTGGCTCTCCCCTGCCTGGCTGAGGGGTCGGCTGCAACATTGCTTTGTGGTAAAAGGAGACAAAGTTAAATGTTTAATTGAGTATGGCGTTGTTAATTTTAATAGAATAAAATCTATGAAAATTCATTGTGTCTCAGAAAAACAGAACAATTTCAAAACCTAACGAAATCCGTTTAGGCAAGCGTGGCCAATTTTTCAGGCGATCATGCGATCATTGTGCGTGTGAAAAACATTGAGGCCAGCGTGTTGGACCTATCATGACTAACTCTTTATTGTAGGTAACCTTTTTAATTTTAACACCATGAGCAATGCCATTGCATCAGCGGATATTTACAAATGACATTGGAAGAGACAGTATGAGTATAGGCATCTCGTTGTCACCTGCGAAATTGGCTACGTTTGCCTTAATGGGTTCTATTAGTTTTGAAATTGATAAGTTTTGGGACTTATATATAAAGAAAAGGGAGTTTGCTTGCGGACAATGAATATCCCAAACCTTAAGATTTAGATTGCTAAAATTTGGGATACGTTCTCCCGATGGGGATAATTAAAAATCTGTTTCCAAAAATTATCATAAGATACTGAATTTGATGTTCTCTCAATGAATCCCCCTGTATCACTGTTGAAATATTCATTGGTCGATCAGACTATTTTTTATGTTTTCTGATGACATGTCACTGTATAATTAACTAAATTCGGCCACTGCGTATAATTTATTTATCACTCCTATCTTGCCCTTGAGTGCCTGGACATACTCGTAAAAATCAAATTTCCCAATAAGGCTTCTTGAAAATAGCTATTTATAACTTCCTTGTAAAAAAAACTTATACCTGAGACAAATGTTTGAAGCAAATTAATTTAAATTTTGATCTCTTCAAATTGGAAATATAATAATAATATAATTTAATCCTGGAACTGTGTTATTTTTGATAGGATAACGAGATTCTTAGTTAATTCGAAAATATTATCTAAATTTGGAGGTTTATGACATTTGAAACGTGCATGCACTTAACGAATCAAGAAACTTAAATTCAAACCAAATCAAATCCAGGTTTTTAAACCTTTAGATAAAATCCGAAAAGGCTGGCTCACAAAGTTATACAAAAGTGCGCCCCAATTTGTCTTGTGTGCTGAGACAGATTGTCAATATAATGTGTTAAACTCCCTATAAATCTTCTTGAAGCTGCGTCCTAAGTAATCTCTCTTTAACAGAGATTATGAAGAATTATCCAGCACAACTATATACGCGGTAGTAAAAGGATTATTTATGTAGTTTTTGAAAAATTTCAAATTGAATTGAGTTCATTGAAACAATATACTAGAGAGTATTGAACAGTGATTGCCAAATGGAAACTTCGCAGGGCAAGGTGTCAGTCACACAGTTATTTAATAGGTTCGTTGTATAAAAATGACGTTATAATAACTTATAAAGTCAAAATACATTTTTTTATGGTCGCAAAACCCTATTAAGTAGTTTATTATGCGTAACGAAATTAAATTCATTTTAAAAATATATAATAGAAAATGGTACTTTTGTAAAATCTACAAGAGTTAATTGAAACTGAATGAAAACTTGGATGAATCCAACTCTCAGAGTTCTCGAACAACTCAGCAGTCAATATTTGAATACCAGCAACTTCTGCAATATTTTAAGAGGATTGTTTTAGTTCCTTTATTTTTGTTTATGATATTCAAAATTGTAATCCATACAAAACATAGTCAACAGTAAATGTTCTAAATTAGTCAATACACATTATTAAGTACAATGTCAGCGTGAAAAAATGTGAATAGATAATTCAAATGAACTTTTAAAGGTATACACTAAAAATAAATCTCATCAGTGTGTATTTTAATCATTGTTTTGTAAGAGAGAGTGCCAATCAGAGCAAGTAGAGATCTAGTTGTAATCAACTATTATTCTATGTGGAAGGAGGAAACTTAACAGGTTGACTACCGACCGTCACACCTGCTATGACTCACCCCGTGACGGTTTTGTTGGTGTTGAGTGTGGGTTAACAAATGTAAGTAATAGATAGTTTGGAGCCGACTACTTTTGAAACTCCCTTAATTTAGAAAATTTACTAAATTCACAACTCCAGGATCACGGTTTTACATATAGAACTGGGATTCCTAGATGAAACTATTTTACCTTAAATTTCAATCCCTCCCTCCTGGTTCCGCAACAGAGAATACTGTGTTGCTATTTTGAACTACAAATAGATGGTACCACAAAACAAAAAACTGTGACAAAGTTGCACTCTCATCTCTGTCTATGTTAACTCTTTTACTTGCGCTGCCGACCAAACAATAACTATTCACTTTAAAATCAAAGAAAAATTCATCGAGAGGTGGTCCAGCTTACAAAGGAAAGAAAGTAAATAATAATTAAAAATCACAATTCTATAAAAACTTAAGATTTTTTTCATAATGTACATGTAACGAATTTTCACAAAGAATACCCTACAGTTGAATACACTACTATAGACTACACAGTAAACGAAACTGAACTTAAAGATTCCTAGATTCGAAGCCGTTATCTCTAGTTTTATGAGATCCTGGTAAAAAAATCTATCCTTATCCGTCGGGGCCAAATAAGTAAATTAACATCCCCACGCAAAATATAAAACCTCTTCGTAATTTCGTACAACATGACCCCATTGTATCCTCAAAAGCTTTTACTAAAGGATAAATCCCTTATTTATTATTTTAGTTTGTCAACAACATTGTGAGATGCCATATAAACGAGACGCCCGATATGTTGTAGATGGACTTTATAAGCAGTACAACCATTAAATTGGAATTAAAAATATTACCTGTGTATAAATTAAGACATTCAAATAATAAAATAACACTATATAATTCTGATAATCTATGGATAATGCTATTCTGAATATGTGAATACATTAGCTTTACATCTATAATATTTATGTAAGCATGAGATATTTTCGTTAGACATCTCTGTGGGCAAACGATTCCTAAATGGATTAGCCTTGTCGGTGTCTTGAAGCCGGTCGTAACCTGTAGACGTCTTTACAACGGGCCTCGAAGGACCGCATTTCCAGGTAGTAACTTTACACTCGCCAGAGAATTGTTGTTTACTGCTTTTCAGTCTCTGTGACTATAACATTTTATCATGAAGGGATTAGCCAGCTTAAAATATTCTGTACGTGTTATCAAGTGAGGTTAATTATGTTTACAAAGTTCAATCAAAGGCAGTCCAGACGTTTAAGTATAAAAGTGAGCTATTACAACTGAGTAAATATAATAAATTCACTATGGTCCTTTGAAGCTATGGAAGTTGACAAAATCTAACATCAAATACTTCAATGCTTTATCGGCCGAACATTGTCATCCTAATCCCAGGATTTAGCCAACATCAGGAACGCATCAGTCTGTGTCGTTATCGGTCTGTCAGGTGCAGGTTGCTGTTCAGGCTCTAATACACATTGTTAAATATTGTCGGGTTTAAATTTGTTAAATATATTAAAAAATTCTCTGAATGTGAAGGAGGCCACATTAAAGATAAACAAACTACTGTATATTGACATTTTTAACCTCTATTTTGTTTAAAAATATTAGAGAAGTTAATTTTATAAAGTACAATTTATTGTGTAATTTCAATGCGCAATAATGTGCATCTATTGAGAGTGTTGCCTGTTTAAATTATTATGTTGGATATTTTAATGCAATTTTTATCATCGATACCCGCGTTTTTGGTATTTGCGAATTATCATCAGCAACTTTTTATTGATGCAAGTTAGTAAATCATACTAACTTTTTTCAGTTATAGGAAAATTCGTTGGCACTCGATCAGTCAGACTAGATCATTTCTAAACAACAAAACAAAGGGGCCAATTACCTAATAATTTATTCTTGATTTGATTTATAATCATAAAATAATTTGTCTTAATTGATATTAACCTTCTGGTTGTTAAGTAATTTTATTGATCATAAATATAAATCATGGGATTGTATTGATGAAAATAAGTCTGGAAACAGTTTAATATTTTTTAAAGTGACTCTTTAATAAGCAGCCCTCAATTTTCACCTTAAACGTTTCCAAAAAAACCGCCATTTTACAACTTTTGTAACAAATCAATCGTCTAAAAAAATCGCAGCATAAAATTTTATTTAACCAGCCATTATAAATTATGTGTATTAATGATATTATGAACATATGCTAATGTTCAAAACTCTTGATTCTTCTCGTGGACCCCAATGTACATGAAAGTCAACTAGCCCTTGATAAATATCATAGTCCAGAACTAATTTGCTGTCCTAGCTTTTAAACCTACGTTAAGGCATGTACCTTTGGTAAGCTACTGAGTTCACTTTAAGTATTTCCCTTAATATAAAAAGCCGACATTTTCTGAAGGACAAATATTTTGAAGTGCGATCTAAGAGCTGATGATCACTTTATCAGTACAAATTATATATATTGATTACATCATAGATTTTGTAGCTGCTAATCATAGTCTACCTAGTGATGGAAAAAAGTAGTAATTATTGCAAAGAGCATTTTTTTTATATCTACGTCATGTGTAAAGTATGGGCCTTCTAACCATCTTAACCATATGATTAGCTTAATATTGGCTAAAACAATATTAAAACTGCTTCTATACTTCTTTCACCACATCAGCGGTATAAACTATAGTCTTCTTTGCGCTAAAAATTATTTAATTATTTCATAATATTAATAAGACCTATTACATGTTTTTGGTAAATACAAAAATTAGCTTTTCGTTAAATTATTTAATTTTATTTTCCATAAAACTAAATTTATGTAACATATTACAACTGAATAACGATAGATTATACATTTTTCCTCAATTATCCAACCTAACAATCTTCAAGTTCGTTTTCCAAAAGACCCATTCATCAAGCCTTTCTTGTTTTGCAGCTTGTTTATTTTAATGACATCAGGTAGATAAACTTTCTCCTCGTTATTTCTTCCTTGGTTTCATCTTTTTTCGAATTCACATTTTGCAAATGTGAATAAAGTATATTAAGTGAAAGTGTTGTGTTAAGGCCCTGATTCATTTTAATACGCTGGAATTTCGTTAGAGGTATCACTTAATTTTGTTAGATAAATATCAAAAACTCATCGGTTGCTTTTTATTGAATAGTTTGTTAGTTCAGTTGGGCACGATTTCAGGTAAAATATCCTCAGTAAATAGGTACTCTTAAAAATATTGCATAATTTTAAAAAAAAACAACGTCAAATTAATTACTTCAAATGACAACATTTTTCTGTCTATCTGGACGATGAAAGCTATTCTTTAAATTACAAACTTTCAAGACAGATATTTCACTAAAACGTGTCGTTAAAAACGGGCATGTTGTATTGTATTCTGGTTTCTTAAATAATAAATAAATAAAATGGTCTTTATTATGGAGCGGGTTTCGACAGGGCTGATTTACAAAACAAGTCACATATACATTCATTTTACTGTAAATCACATGCAATAATAAATTAAACAATCTACATAACTAATCAGAGAACATAACAATTGTATCTTTACTTTTGACAATAATTCAAAAACCTTTCTTCCGATGGATCTGGTTCTTCTATTAAATATAAGCTATCTGTGGCTCCAGCTGGCCCTAAGGCTACACCAAGAATAGTAGTGGGCTCCAATCATCATGCTTAAACCGTATCACACGAACAATTAAACTCAGAATAACTGATTAAAAATTAAGTTTTGTGAACATTTATTAAGTTTTGTTTCAACCCATTTATTTTCGCTACTAAATGTTTTTTTGTAATATGGATCGATATGGAAGTTTCAATTTAATATGGATTTAAGTATGGATCAATTATTGGTTTCTTTTTTCTAAACCTGTATCGTGGTTGTAAAAGGATAGCTAAACAAAATACATTGACCCGAGGTTTTACCCATCATAAGTTTTTTATTTTGTTGACAGTTTTTACTCACACTTATCCTCGAGGCATCATCAGCACTGTCTAAATGAAATTTTATTGCATAAAATTTATTGGTTTTCATTTAATTTACTACTACTTTAATGTTTACTTCAAATATAACATTTATGACTATAATTTCTAGCGTGAAAAAATAATATCAAATGCCACTGCAATTTGCGTAATAATAACGGAAGTAGGGTGGTTGAAATGCCCAGGGGCACAGTATCAGCGCTATCAAGTAGGCAATTTCAATGGCTAATTGGCCAATTTTACCTTTATCACCATTTCCATTCATGCCTGTTGGCTCTGAAAGTTTTTAAATACGCTTTACATCCATCCATGTTATTACTACTATTATCACAATATTTATATAATGTCCAGAACTGCTTTATACATTAAATACGAGGGGAAATTTTTGAACTCTGAGACTGCCAAATAAATGTCCAACAATGAGGCATCCAATTAAAGAGGTTGCCGCGTTAGGCACAAAACAACGTTATTACTAAATATTAATGCAATACTTTAATACTCATTTAAAAACCCTTACACACACAGGACTAGAGTTTAAAAAAATAGTCAAGACAATAACAATTTTTATTTTTAACCGTTACCATCTCCTTACCTACCAATCTTAGGTACAAAGTTTGGATTTCATACCTTAAATTGCTTATCATTAATAATAATCTCTAAATTATTTACAAAGAGTTTTGAGTTATGCGGATTACGTTGTAAATCATTAGTTATTATATTAAAATAAATAATTTATAATAAAAGAAATAATTTACCCTAAAAGATTTAAAACATGTATTTTTAACTCTTATTGTTCAAATAACCTCTTAACATAATGGCACATTTATAGTCAGCTAAAATATACCATGTGTAACAATCACGTATGAAAGGGAGATTACTATAAGATAATCTATAAGTATCTATAAAATATAAGCACCGTTTATCAGCGGGTTATTTTCTTATTGAAGGTACTGTAAGAGATCCTTGATTAGCTTTGTAAATTATAAATAAATAGTTTACTTTAAGTCTAAAAAAATCTACAGAATCATTAAATTCAAAACTGTATGTGCAAGTAAATAATGGAGGCAGACCAAACCACTTTCCGTCGTTAAAATAAACAAGCTCCATAACAAGACTGGAAGGCTTGATGAATGGTTCACCGACAATGGGAGAGTTTTGTAAATTGGCACAACCCGGTGTTTATAAATCGGGCTGCCCGTCTATTAAATTTTGAAAACTCGCAAAAAATCTCAGAATGTGTAATTATGATAACTTTCAAAACCAATGCTAATTCATCCGGAATTTTTTAAGTGTTAATACCACTCTTGAAGACAATTAGAAGTTGATACTTAGTATTAAATTAGTATCTTTTATATTGCCTATAAGGACCTACTTTCTTATCACAATGTTATTCGATTTCAATTGACGTGCTACAACTGATTAATCCTTTAATATTAAAAAAAAACTGCTAATAAACGTCGTAGAAAGCGGGTTTTGTCACCCTCACACCCTTTGCTGGAAGCTTCCTGGCCTTTGGTCTCCATAAAAACAATGAATGCGTGGTGATAAATTTTAACTCCCTCTATCCGCTTGGAAACACGCATTTGTGGCATGCATGAATTATCTAGCTATTTTACATTTTTTACTTTTACCTCAAACAAAAATATTACTCAATGATTTACATTTGCTTTCGCTAAACTCTATTGTTTCCACAAAATTTCAAATTTGTTTTTGAATCACCACTTCTCAAAAAAATATGATAAGCAAATTATTTTAAAACATTCGCGAAATTTCAATCAGAAAGCTGTTGTCTTTGTCGTTTAGTATGATGCAGTGCAAGTTCATACGTGTACAAAACCCGTTTTCATGTAAAGAAAAATTATTTTCTACAATCAAATAAATATTTTTAAGTGTATATTTGATTTATGGCATCAGGAATTAAAAGAGCAGGTTTTTCGTATGCAAAACCGACTGTACTGCTATGTAAATGTAACAGCTCTTTTGTGCGTACAGCTTTTTAAGAAAAGCTTTATAATAGGAGCTTGTGAAAAGAACTGATGTACAATGAAGTTGTTTAGTACTCAATAAAAATTTATTCTGTTAAGCTAGTTATGTGGTGAACTGCAGATGAAACTGGTGAACGGCATGTTAAACGTTATTAAAAACAAATTTGCAGTAAAAAGTTATATGTTACAACAAAATGTTTTCTATAATTATTTTTTAAATTGCATTTATTACAATATAGTACTGAAATTTTTTGTTAGTTGTTGGGTAAAATTATACAATAATATAGTGCACTGTTATGCGCCTACTTTAACGAAGTATTTATATTTTATTACATTTATCAGTTCCTAACTGATTTTCAATACTTTTAGGAGTTAAAACAGTACACAACAAATACGATTTCAAATATAATATTTGCATAACAAACTTTCTCCATAAATACTGTATGCTCCTAATCTGTTGGAATTGTAACGGACTCTTAAAATTTCATATCACCATCTCACTATTCACAATCAAATTCGAAATATAAAAACACCAAGTATTGACATTAACTGAATATTTAAACTCAATAATGTTACGTTATACTGCCACCGGTTAGACCAATTAAGGTTGTAGGACGATAAGCAGTGTAATCAGAGGCAATAAGGAGCCTCGAGCTTCGTAATTGTGCAATCTCGTCCTCAGTAATACTTGTGTGATCTAAAGGGTACATCGTTGTAGTTTCAATGATATTCCCTCCCCAAAAGTCACCCGCGGTATCGTAAAGTTTAATTATCAGTCAATGAATTCATAATTTGTTTAATATTTGTAAAAATAAATGTCAATTTCCTAGTAATGAAATTCTTTATTTAATTTTTTGCATGACCAAGCTATAAAAGTCATTGCTAATCGGCAAAGAACGTACAAGAAAACTGAAATATGTTAATTGTGTTTTCTTTGTGGTTCTAAAATGTTAAAATCGATCATTTATTGATTTTTGAAAAGATTAGAAAATATGCTTTCGATACAAACCCCACGGCTTTGTTATGAAGGTTAGACTCTGTTAACTTGAAAAATAATCACCCTGTATACATAGTTTCAAACCAAGTTGTCATGTATTATATAATAGCCATTTATTTCCCTAAGTCTTTTTCAGAGTTGTACTTTAATTTTTAACGGTTACTGGTATCCATAATAAAATAGTGTGTGTTACATAAATTTCAAAGAAAACCTCTTTTTACATTTATTAGTCTATAGTTTCCCTCTTCAAGGTAGAATATAAAATCAGGACCAGTACTACGTAATTCGCAAAGATTTCAACCAATAAATGGAGTTTTCTCTTCAGGTCTACACGCTCAACACTAATGGACATTAAACCACTAATGGTCGTGTCTGGTTTGGTGTTCGTCTATTATAAATTAAACTAATTACTACACTCTCCCACCGCCCTATGAATTTATCATCTCACTGATATAATAGTTTAATAAAACTATTGTTAAACTATAGTTTAATAATCTTTCAGTGATTATTGTCATAAGTTTAAATTTATTAAAGTTTTATAAATACATGAAATTCGTCGGTGTAGATTCAACTAATAAAATATAATAATAATATGTAATTGTATTACCCGTGGCCCAAAGAAAGTAGGGAAAGAATGAATATAAAAATATAAACCATTAGGGGATCGCAAAAATTCTGACTTATTAAAGAAATTTAATAACTTAATATTTACTATCGTTCAGTAGAATCTGCGCTGTTAAAATGTCTTACCCATAAATAATAAACCTTTTACAAAAAAATAATCTAAAACAATCAAAACAGTGATTTTTTAGTTATATGCCTTTGTACGTTTACATGGTTTATCAACCTAATTACATAACACTCCAATGAACAGGTTGAATCCCATTAAAATACTTCTCTGAAAATTTCTTGCTGTAGTAAAATTGTATATTGTTAGAAAAATAAATCTTATGTATGCTAAACCTTTAATCGCTAAGGAATGTCACAAAACATATTACTTTTTTAAGTACATTTCATTAAAAAAATATTACGAAAATAGAAAAAAGCTTAAATGTGAACGGGTTTTAACTCCTGTACGGTGTTAATTAAGGTGAGTGTTTCGGTTGTCGGTAAAACGTTCTAAATGAAAACATAAAACGAGAGGTTAAGCGAAACAAAACACATGTTGTAGGCGCAGCTGAGGTTAAACACGATATAATTGCCGTTGTTATTTATGGCTACTACTAGCCTGAAGCATTTTACTGCAATTATGTGACTCGATTATAAATGGTCCTTTGTTTATAACCGTGACGTGTATATAGTAAACTTCGGGAGTTCTTGGTCAATCTGATTTTCATTTTCATTTTGGTGATTCTGATTTTCCGTTTAACTTGAAGTAAATATGATGGATTAACTTTGAGTATCCAAAAGCAAGAAGTTTGATGCTAATAATTGAACGAATTTAAATTGACACAATTTTGGAAGTATAATTAGTTGTAAATGCTTGTAAACGATTATATTAGCACGTTTTTTAACCGCCTGCATACGCAAATGTTGATGTACTTTTAACAAATCTTTAAAAAAGCCTATTGTAATAGTATCAAGAGAAATATTTTCCTGTACAGACTTAGGCACTAAATTAATGTTAAAAATAGTAACTATCAATTTTTAACTGCATTGCTCATCTTAGGAGATGGACTAATTATTCGATGACTTTAAACAGTATATTTAAACAGTAAAGATAAAATAGATACACAGAATCCCGCATAACACTCAAGAAACAGCCGTATATTAAGTAATCACACAAAAAGAAAGCACAGACAAAAAAAAGAAGAATTGCAAATTCATAAGCTACTTAGGTTTCCTGTATGAAACGGTATGGTCCCTTGCACTTCGGTTCCTCCCTCTCTTTTGACAAGATATTCTCTGACATTTAACAGTTATCCTAGATTGTGCTCTTGGAGAAAGACTTTGAAGAGTTACAGAATATAAGTTTGATCCCCCTCCCAACTTAAAATCTGGGTGTACATTTCCCCCTAACCATGAAAACGAGTTGATTATACAAAGTATTTAATGGCTGATGGTCGTACAGATTTTAAGCCAATTGGTTTTTTTTGCCAATTTGGTTCTAACTATAGATAGGGCTCTGCCCTAGCGGCCTCCAGATGTTTCAAAATTTCCTAGGTCATTCATAAGGGCTCTGTATACATAGTTTCAAACTACGTTGTCATTTGTTATACTAGCCATTTACTTCCTTAAATTTTCCATGAAAAATAAACACGTTGTAAATGCTTATAAACTATCATATTAGCATGTTTTGGTGCATTGGCCAAACACCAATGTTTATTGGTCAAACACCACGTATTTACATTGCTATTAATTATTTTAATTTGTTTTGCAATGTTTTACAATATGTTTATCTCACTACGTAGTGTTTTTTGGCGTCAATCCGTTTTATCTGATTTGATAAAAAAAAACATAAGGTTTTCATAAGACAAGGAAAGCAATTAGAAACTTGATTCATTGGTCCATAGTCTGCTCTCGAGGCCGGCGCCAGACTTCCCCTTGTGTCGTCCAATATGGGGATCATGTTCTCTTGTCGGGGGATCGTTGCACGGATTTAATGACCCGCAAAACTATTACTCCTAAGAGTGTCACTATAAACCCTTTCATTGCTTACCAGGGAATACCCTGGAAAAAATTATACGTTTCCATGAGACTCTTGCTCGTCATGAAGTCATGGATTACTTACAGTAGGTATATAAAGCTAACGAGAATAAAAAATACCAATCTATGAGATTACATTTATATTTTTCGGTCATCAATAACTAGCCAATTCTTTTAGCTTTGTAAACAGTGAAAATTAAAAGTTACTGTAATTTAATACCTATAAAAATATGAATCACTACTACATTACTACATTTCTATGAATTTTTAGTTACATTTACTTTCTCCAAATATAACAAAAAAACCTCTTCAACCCTAAAAAATGTATATACAAATCTGCTTTAAATATGCTTTAATTCTGCGGGAAGGGGAAAATTATGCAAACAAATATTTCGAAAAATCTTTTTTATGCTCGATCGCAAGAGAAAATATCTAATTTTAGCTAATTTCGCCATTGGGAAGAAGCTATTACCGTAGGTCTCATGGTAAGACCTAAGTCCCAGAGCATGATAACTTTACGTTTTGCGGCCCCCAGAAGCAAAAAACACCATTAGTTCGAATTTTAGCGAATTTCCCTCATAGGGAAGAAGCTGTTACCGTAGGTCTCATGGTAAGACTTAAGCCCCAGACCATGATCACTTTTCGTTTTGCGGCCCTCAGAAGTAAAAAACACCATTCGTTTGAATTTTAGCGAATTTCCTTAAAGGAATGAGCTATTACGGTAGTACTCATGGTAAGACCTAAGTCCGAGACCATGTTAATTTTTCATTTTAGGGTACCCAGAAGCAAAAAAAACTATTCGTTCGAATATATATATATAAGAATCATTTTAACTCAGTACCCTTAGTTTCACTTTTAAGAGAATTCTATAATATATATATATATATATATATGTCTGTTAACACGATAGCGGCCGTAAATATGGCCCGATCTTAATGAAATTTGGTACAGACGTGTAAAGTGGTAATCACTCTGACGAGTTCGTGAACCAGTACGATCGGACCACCTGAAGGGGGGGTAAGGGGGGATAAACCCCCCCAAAATGGGTTTTTTGAGTTTTTCACATAGAAAAATAAAATTTATCAAATTGTTGTTGGCACCATTGAATTTAGCTCAAAAAAAACAAACAATTTAGTATTTTGAATCACTGCTCTATGTCCATTGGTTACCGAGATATTGAAAGTGGTAAACACAGTACGTTGTCTCAATGTTAACCTTATGGGAAATAACTAAAATTCTATATCTCACTTGTTTCTCAACATATCTTGATAAAACTTGGTAAATGGCTTCTTCTAGTTCAGATCTACTAAATATTGAATTAAAACCAACCAGTTTAAACATACCTGTAGCAGCAAACCTGCATACTCATTCCCCATGTTATTCTTACGGAGCTTACCAAACATTGTCAAATCTCGCTATGTTGGATTAAAATATGTTATTTTGCATTTGAAATTCGCTGAGTATGCAGGTCTGCTGCAACGGGGGTATTGATATATATATATATATATCTATATATGTGTCTGTTAGCACGATAGCGGGGGCAAAAATGGCCCGATCTTAATGAAATTTGGTACAGACGTGTAAAGTGGTAATCACTCGGACGAGTTCGTGAACCAGCCCGATCGGACCACCGGAAGGGGGGTAAAGGGGGATTAACCCACCAAAAATTGTTTTTTTGAGTTTTTTACATAGAAAAATAAAACTTATCAACATTTTCTTGGCACTATTGAATTCAGCTCGAAAAAACAAACAATTTAGTATTGTGAATCACTGCTCTATGTCCATTGGTTACCGAGATATTGAAAGTGTTAAACACAGTACGTTGTCCCAATGTTAACCTTATGGGAAATAATAAAGTTCTATACCTTGCTTATAAAACTTGGTTTGTGGCTTCATCTACATGAGATCTAATGTTTGATAGTCTAAAATCCCCGATATTTCCATTTTCGTGGCAACAAACCTGCATACTCATTCCCCATGTTATTCTTATGGAGCTTACAAAAACATGTCAAATCTCTCAATGTTGGCTTGAACTATGTTCTTTTACTCTTGAAATTTGCTGAGTATGCAGGTCTGCTGCATCGGGGGTATTTTTATTCTTAAGATAGTATATTATAAATTTCAATGTTGACTCTATTCCTTAAAATATATAAACAGCAATCAGAGTTTACACAAAATCGTAATAATTTGTCAAAAAGCTTAGTTAGTTTACTTTTGAAGGCTCAATTTGTTCTAGGACGAATAATTCATCGCTAAATATTCTGTTTCTTCTTTGCAAAAAATATTCATTGAGTTTTTACATTTAGAAACAACCTAATATTTTGTAAAGTTTTATTATGTGAGGTCTACTATCAGTTTTACTATCATCGGACACATCATAAACTGATGCGATGCCAGCACAGCTGGTTAAAGGGGCTCCCACAATAAAATTATTTAAAATATTTGCGTTTTTCTCAATTCAAACATTCAGGAACATCCTATTTTAACACTTTGTCAACAAAAACTATAGTCATTGTTTTTAATTATAATTCTATTAAACTTGTGAAAGGTAGAATATTCGCTTTTGAGTAACAGAAATAATGATGATAAAGAATATCAGAACATTTATTTCATGCTTTATTTTCTTGTTTTCCTCTCTAAATAAAAACCAAAGTCAAACAGAGCAGTGATTTCCCACATTGACTTATCACCAATCTCATCTGGCCTGGTCCAGAGCCAAATAAAGGGCAAAACTTATTGGCTCTATTTTATTGTTGCCTTTTATACAGCAGATTTGATATTCTGTCTTGAGTTTTGTCTCACAACCAACGACTAGGCTTCAAACGTCTGACATTTTCAAACATCTTAGTTAATCCGTTTGGCTTAACTTATAAATTCATCCGCTAATATTTGCTATTATGATTGAAGGTAGAGTTGTAAATAATAACTTCTTTGTTATTCTTAGTTGAACTACTTAACCTAAAGTTTTCGTCCTTGTGTGACCAAACAAGGCACATCTCAGATAAAACCAACAGCCATTAATTGGTAATAGTAATAGTATTAGTAGTAGCAGTGGTAGTGGTGATGGCAGCAGAATTGTAATACATTGTAATTTGAGAGCTTATTGTTTTTCTTGTTTGAAACTATGGTGTAGGGAGTGCAGGATTAAAATATATCTAAGGTTTATTTATTTTCTTTAAAGCATGTTTGTTTCTTTTGCTCTGGACTCAAATTTAATTCATGTAAGTTTCATTATGTGATGGAACCCCTAAACAGACATTACGTCCTAGGGGCCCTATATTTTCTGTACAAATGTAGTATGGTCAGCCTGGTTTCTTTATTATTTGGAAATAATATGATTTTGTTATTATTCATAACATGAAATATTGTACTTAGGTAATGTGCAGAAAAATAAAGACTTATTTATTTATTTAATGGGGCTAGAAACTGTAGAAAGCCAACCACCAGAATCTACATATGTGGATTTGTCTTTAGAGTTTTACCTGAGACTTTTCTTTATAAAACGAAATATTCATTTAAATTCTAATCAGAACTTAAAACTTTTAAAAAATTGGGAATTTAAAGTAAACTTTAGGGTATATTCTTTTGTTTACCAAAGTTCACCAAGGTTTCATTAAAACAAGGGGTTTATCTTGTTTTTTACTTGTCATTGCAACGTATGAGCGCTATTAACTTACTACATGACGCAAAACCTCCTGCTTTCTGAGTTTTACCATTGAATATATAGCTAACGCAATATAGCGTTAGCTACATATTCAATGGTTTTACCTAAAACCGGCAGTTGAGCTCTGTTATTTTCAGAACAGGTTGCTTGTCAATACTATCCTTATTCAGTATCAATTAACTGTCGTCAATTTTCCGTTTTCACGAGCAAAAGCGTGCTTTTTTGTCGTGGTGCTGTTTTTTTAACGAAGCAGTTGCCACAGCAACACTACAGACATTCTGATTACGCAACTTGCTTTGATGTACAGATATGCTGAAAACAAACACGTGAGCTCACAATTTTTGTTTGGAAACACTTTTTCTCTTCACCTTTTACTTTCTTTTGTTAAACTGTTAACTATTTTACAACGGATATATCATCATTAAAAAATTATATATCAATTACTATGCGAAATATGTTTCTTGCATTGCTAAAGTTTAACAAATTAGATAAACCTTTTAACCTTTTAAAGCTTTTTAAACCTTTTAAACCTTTTTTAAGCTTTTAAACCTTTTAAACCAAGGACGAGTTGTTCTGCTCCATCGATAGCATTGCAGGGTTGGACCAACATTAGCAACATTTCAAAACTTAATTTGGAAAACACTATTCTATTGTAATTGTTTTTGACTTCCACATAATTAGATTAAAGGTTAGATAAGTAAGAATCTAACCTTTTAGATAAGTAAGAACACACATAATTAGATAAGTAAGAACTCTTCAAGAAAATCACATAGAAAAAAGAGTATTAAAGTAAAACATCCTTCGCAGAAGACTGTTACTGTTCAAAATTATCATGAGAACATTTTTTTTAGGTTTTTCCAGGATAATAAATATGTCCAACAATAACACTCAAAAGAAAATCGGTGCTTAGAAAGATATAATAATCAAAGATCAAAAGTAGTTTCCGAAAACTATTGTGAAAAGAAATGTTGTAATTAGATTTTAAGTAGGGTTTGTCAAAGTAGTTTTTTTGATTACGTAATAAATAAATGGAAATAAAAAAGTAAATTATAATCAATCAAGTGCAGTATAGTTACGTTAAAAGTTAACTGGATCAAGTAATCAAGTTTGTTAGTCAAAACTTTGGGCTTGTATACTGTATGATAAAATTAAAACGATTGGCTAAATATGGGCTCAGAATTCAATCTTTCTACTAAAGTGTCAATAAGATTTAGATCTCTAGCCAAGGAAAATAAATTATATTGTTATCAAATGGATTACTTTTAAAGCGTGGGTTTGTTAGGTCGTTTAGAATAACCAATCAATGTGCAGTAATAAGTATTTCTGTAATAAACGGACTAGTGATGAGTTTTCTTCCAAGAAATCCACCTGTATTTGGGATTGCTTTCTGAGTTGTTTCTTTTCTAATCCTCCATTCATCGCCAAGAGCTCGTCCTTGCCAGATTAGTATCTCCCCTCCTGTTACAACTTTCCGATAGCTTATTAGTTTGGTTTCACCGCAATTTTTCTTTAGCTTTGCATCAAGACCAAATCATACAATGAGAAATGATAGGTTATTGACATAACGGTCTCTATTAAGTAGGTTAGGACACCATTAAAACAGGTTTTATGTTTTAATAGTGGAAATTATCTCCCCATATCCGAAAATCTTACATTAAATCAACAGTGATGATATAAGAAAGAATTTTTATTTTCCATTTTGTAACCACAAAGAATATTTACTCAGGAAATTATTAAACTTAGTGTCGATTTCTGCTAACGATCGGGGGGTAATGGGTAAATTATTGCCTTTTGATCATGACCCTCAACGTTTAATTTTTTCCCATTTACACCTTTGTTACGACACCTTGTAATAAAAGAGAGAGAATATTCTTTTGAAATTATAATGCAGATCTTCAAAATATCTTCAAACTTAAACAACCAACGTGTCTACATCTAATAACAAACTGTTTATGCTTATTTATTTGTCGACTTAAAAAATACTGTTTTGCCATCACTGACTTAATTTTATTACATTTGTTGTGAATTTTAAGGCGTAATCATAACAATAGGTAAAAGGCATTTTTCATGTGTGATAATGGCATGTGTTTTTTAGGTGTGGCATAATGGTGATAGACACACTAATTTTTACGTTTCCGCGGGCAAGTTATTCTTTGGCCACTGTGAAGTTTAAAAATCATTGTTGTTGACATTTATGATGGCAACGTACGTCCATAAATAAACTCTCTCCCTGGAGCGTTGGCTTGTTGACGTTGCAATGTCTCTTACAAACCTGAGATTCCACTTGCAGGACTCTGAGGTGAAAGAAAAATGATTGGCTGCATCAAAGCATCCTATGACATATTTAACACCAAATAACAAATTATTCGTTTCGTAGGCCAGAATAATTGTACTTTGTTAGTAAGCAATAAAAGCGTAGTTAGTTTTTTCCTCGAAAGATTTAGTTTTTTAGAACATTTTACTATGTAAATACCGAAATAGAAAACAAAAATGGTCACATAAAAATTAATAACATGAATTTTCCTACGTTTGGCGTATTTTTCTACGGTTCAGAATACTTTATACTTTATACTTTACTTGAAATGGCAACCCAGGTAAGCCAGGTATGAACACGCCACCGCGGGTATCATCTTTACACCCTCTAAGAAATTTACCCCACAAACCTTAAAATAAATGTTGAATGTGCCTAATGACTTTATATAATTGAAGTTGATGTTCAGGTAAATCTAAACATCAACTTTAATGTAAACTTTGGAAATCCTCCTCTTCCCATAAACCCTCGAAACCTTCTTTTTTAACGAAATAAAATACAATCATCCAAAAACATTTTAATCATGTAATTAAATAATAACTTTATGCAAATTATTCAAAAGAATCAAATATTAAATGTTTACTTTTTCATCACAAATCGATCACAAGTATACATATTTCAACCAAAGTTTATAAAATTTAGACTAATTATGGTGCATTTTATGTTTAAAAATTAATTGAACTCCATTTCAAACATGACCACCACTTTCCTAGATGACGGATTCAGCTCACCTGACCAGAAATAGAAAACCCATTACCTCTGGGCGCATTTTGTTTGGGAAAAGAATTTATGTTTGCAAACTAATTTGTTCTTACGAAAACCTATTTTTTATTTAGATGAATTCCGACATTTAAAGAAGCTATTACTTAAAAACATTGTTATAGTCTTAAAAAATAATAACGAAATGTAAAATTTAATATTTTCTTTGACGCCTGAGGGTAAAATGATCAATTACAAAGTGGGGTTGGATACTGTCAGGGGTATTATTGAGTATTAACGTTACTTAAAGCGAGGGGATGGTGGGTAGCAAAATCAAATTACTTATTCATTATTTCCCCGACATTTGGATTACAACAGTTTTTACATTGAACTAATTCCATAACCAAATTGATTTATTCTGAGTTTCATTTGATATTATTGGGGAATGAACTTTAGCTTAGTATTAAAAATAGAAAATAAACTAATATTCGTACCTGCTGATATTTTACAATTCATTGACTTTACTAATAGTTAAATCTAGTTTCCAAAGAAGTTCTTGCGTGCTTTTTTCAAAAGTATAAACAAATTTAATTTGAGTCCAAAAGACCAATTATCGCTTTCAATGTGATATTTGACTGTTTAAGAGGGCTCTAAAGGTTCGTGGCCACAGAGGAGTACAACGATCTGTGTCCACCACAGCTCCTCGTAGTTTCAATTTTCACCAGTGGCCGCGCTAGGTGAGCTACCCTCAGACCGGTTTTACGCATTGCTGCCAACTGTTAGGGAGTCCATGAATTCGTGGGGAAGTTGAACGAACGAACGAACAACGCCAATTCCCGATACCGCTGGTGGCAGGGTGTTGTCTTACTTTCACCTCATTGCTTCTATGTTCCTTCGAAATTCTCTTTGAGAATCTGAATTTAGTCCCAAACTCAAACTGGTTATCACGACCACTTTGAATTGATAAAAATATATAAACTCTAATATACTTTGTATTGAAATGTATGAATGCATCATGTTGTATAAGGGATGAAGAAAAACAAATTATTGTGAAGTAAAAACCCGACTGTATTACATATAGATTTTGTACTCAATGTACAGTAAAATGGAACAGAATTTTTCATATTAGACTACAACATTTTAACTTAACTGTTAACATGAAAAGTAACCCGAGTGTAACAATCACTAAAAACATATGACTAAATACACACCAAGTTTTCACACGTGTATACAATTAAAGACAAATATATTTACAAACAAGCATGAATTACTGATTAACTGCTGTAACATATACTCTTTAACGGATATATATGACCTAAATGACGTATAAATGCCAAAAATTACCTATAAACTTTAGGAATTTTTAAAAGTCGAAAAGCCTATCGCTAGAACGTACTAAAAGCAAGCATCAGATATGTATAAAAAATACAGCAATGTTTAAAACCACGCTGCAATAACGTTAAAAAATACTAAATAAAAAAACATTGTAGATGAAAAGTAATAACAAACGACTTATTTGAAACGTTGTATGGAAACAAATATTATATGTTTAAAAATGGAAAAGGAACACTGATTGGCAAAAATGAGTAAACAACGCTCGAAATATATAACATAAAGAAAAACAATTAAGAGATCATCTCATTGCAAGAGCATACAATTAAGTAAATCATCAACTAAGTACAAAGAATACAGCAATGTTTAAAACCGGGCTATAATAGAGAAAAAAATTCTAAATAAAAAATATTGTAGATGAAAAGTAATTAATAATATACCAGGTGAACCCGTGTGAATTCGCACGATTTAATTAAATTATAAATGATCGGCTGCCTTCTATGCACACATCTACTGTAAATCAATCTACTGTAAAAATAGGTTTTCGGAACGATGTAGCGTGCTGAAAGTGTCTCTAATAGTGCACTCATTAGGATGCGTATTGCAGCATTGTAAGCGATGTTCGTTGTGCACTTCCTTCAAATAGAAAATATGGAAAAAGCATCAGGTCAGCCATTGGGTCGAGGCAAAATTGAAGAATATGTACTCTTCTAAGTGGCTTATCTTTCGGGTAAACAATCAAGTTACGCTCACACTTGGTGGTTCGCTATCGTTTACTCTAAAAATAATAGCAACATCATTATAAGTTATGTCGTTGTATCGGAGCTAATATTCTTTTCGATATCAGACAATGCATTCCGAGTTGTGTATGCTGCTCATCAGGAGTATTTTTCAGAACGCAACTCTTCACGTTGAAAATGTGCGCTAAGGGATTAACTTTAACCAAGTGTTCAGTCAAGCTGTGCATGAGTTTATTGCTGCAAGAGCCGTTGGCTTTGTTTACCATTCTTTCTTGATCACCAATTTTGACGTCCGTCATAGATGCAGAGCATATAAAGAATGTTCTCCTCACGGTTGAAAGGTACTATAATTGAGTGATAAATTGCTGCGTACACTTTATACATGAAAAACCCTCCACCATTGTTTTCTTCAATTTAATAGCTCTTTTGCTTACCGTAGCGAGCACAGAGTTCATGGAATTAATGTTTTCTTTGCAGTTTCTGCTCGGTCTATCGGTAACAGTAATAAGGCTTTGAATGTAATCACTTTGCCGATAGATGTCAGGAGAGAGTAGTTTTGTAATGTCCCTGACGACACTGTCAGTACGGGTCTGCTCATTTGGGAAATGGGACCTGAGGTCGCCCGCCATGTTATTTCCCATGTAAGCGACTTGAGGTCCCTTTTCGTTTGCATGACATAGGCTACTAAATCGATTATTTTTAATATTCATCGGATTCTAATCGCTAAAATAACCGAATGAATATGTACAGGAAAGATTAAGGAATCGTATCCACTTGAAACCTAAAAATCGATATTTTTGACCCGATTCGACTAAAATGCCCGTACTGTAAAATTTACTCCAGCGACTTGAGGTCCTTTTTCACTTTCCGCATCACAAGGCTATTTTAAATCCCACACAGCTGATCAGATTCGCTTCTAATAAGTTTTTCGCACTTTTTTCATGTTATATTGCCTAAATTAAAAATCTAAAGATGCTTTCGGGAATCTGCACATAGAGACGCGTGTTTTGATGTATAATATGTGGGGGGTAAGTCTTAAAATAAAAAAGCCTAATCGTATCAAAGTTTTCATGTAGCGTATTAATAATATAGATAACGATTTATTTAAAAAGTTATCGGGAAACAAATTTATTTTTAAATCTACAAAAAGGACACTGACTGGCCAAAATTGTGACACAACGCTCGAAATATACAACATAAAGAAAAACAATTAAGAGATAATCTCATTGCAAGAACATTCAATTAAGTAAAAGCATCAACTATGTACAAAGAATACAGAAATGTTTAAAACCGGGCTAAAATATATAAAAAATACTAAATAAAAAATATTGTAGATGAAAAGTAATTAATAATATAACGATTTATTTGATAAGTTGTCGGGAAACAAATTTATTTTTAAATCTACAAAAAGGCATTGACTGGCCAAAATGGTGACACAATGCTCGAAATACACAACATAAACCAAAAACAAAGAAGCAACTAAACCTCATCGCTAGAGCGTACAATTGAAGCATCAAATATGTGCAACAAAATAAAGTAATATTTCAAATCGGGCATAATATAAATTAAAATTTACTGAATAAATAACATATTATATATAACAAGTCATTAAACAATTAAAATTGGATCATTGAATAACACTCATATTCTGTGCAGTTCAAGTTGGCCGGTGGACCCGGGACTACGTGAGGGCACCCCTGTAATCCCTCGCCACGTCCGGCGGGGCTGTCCGCTGCCTAGACGATGAATCACCAACAATAATGGTACACAACAATGGCTGTGTTTATACAATGGTACACTTTTTTAACAGAATAATAATTTAAAATTTTTTAAATCATGTTTCAAATTTACTAAAAAAGTTATGAAAAGTGATATAAAATTCGACCTAGTATTATAGCATTTGATCTCATGTTTATAAACGAACAAATCTGGTAATAAGTCTATCTGGGTCGAATTTTATATCACTTTTCATAAATTTTTTAGTATATTTCAAGTATGCTTTTAAAAATGTTAAATTATTATTTTGTAAAAAAGGTGTACCATTTTATAAACACAGCCAGTATGTGACTCATCGCCTAGGCAGCGGACAGCCCCGCCGGACGTGGCGAGGGATTACAGGGGTGGCCTCAGGTAGTCCCGGGTCCAGCGGCCAACTTGAACTGGACAGAATAAAATAAAACTGTATAAATAAATACAACTGTAAATAATATAAAAAATAGCGGTCGCAAAATGGTCCGATTGGAATGAAATTTGAAATAGATGACATCTAATGTATAAGTTTTTTAGTAGTCTTAAATCCCCAATAATATGTCTATTTTTGTGGCAGCAAACCTGAATATTCATTCCCCATGTTATCCCAATGGGAAATAAAACAAATTCTATATCTTTCTTATTTCTTAACATAATATGTTAAAATATACTATTATGATAAAACTTGGAATATGGCTTCTTCTAGTTCATATCTATTAAATACTGTATTTAATTAAAACCACCCAGTTAACATACCTGTTACAGCAAACCTGCATACTCATTCTCCATGTTATTCTTATGGAGCTTACAAAAAACATGTCATGGATTGAAATGTGTTAATTTGTATTTGAAATTCGCTGAGTATGCAGGTCTGCTGCAACGGGGGTATTTATATTAATAACAGATATGTGTGTGTCTTCGTTTCGTGACCATCTAATTTAAACCTGCGGTCAGGCCATTAGAGCAGTATGCATTGATCGTGTGCGCAAAACGAGTATGCCCGTCAGCCTTGCCAACTACAAAAGGCGACAGTGTGGTGTGGCCAGGGAAGGCAGGGGCGGCGTGTCAAAAGGATTATTACGATGCCGAGAAGCTTTTGAGTGACGGGTTGTAAAACTGCACCGCTCCCTTATAATCAATTTGTATCTATATTTGATCTAAGTATCTTTCTCGCATAAAATCGATATTTTTGAGTTGTAATTGAAGTAAACATTCTAATTCGCCAACATTTTGGGAATTTATAGCCGTAACAATGTCAATTATATTTTACATTAAAATCTAAATTGTTTGGGTGTATTTTTTATCCAGGAATAGTGTGTAAAATAATATTGCCATCTGTGCTGTACTTATATTTCGCGCTGGTCGTGATCGTGATTATGCGACTTGTCTTATATTACAATGTTATATCGTTATATCATAGATAAAATATACCCAGCAGGGTATATTTTATCTATGGTTATATCCTCCAAATTATTCGGGGGGCGGCTGCCCCCCTCCTTGCCGCATTACGCCCATGGAAAACCTCTAATACAGTAATGACTTTGAATAGCTCTGTAACAACTTATAAGTTACGATATTTCAGAAACTATCCACAGCACCTCAATAGTGATTGCAAACTTTAAAATCCTGCGATTATTGAAGTTATACTTTTTGTTGTAAAATTAACTGGATTAAACAAATTATTGTTAAGGAAGGTCTAATTTGGTTCAAATTTTGGTGTACAGTATTCCAATCAATGAGGTTTAATTATTTTTGATTTGATAGCATATTCTCTGAATGGTTAAAGACCGGTTATAATGTTATTTTAAATTTGATTTACCATATCCCTCACAAATTACTCGATTTACGAGGTAACTATTTGTTTTTTTGAAGTCCTACCCAGCGGGAAATCATCTCGAATATCTAATAAAGGGTTTAAAACAAAAACAACTTTCGCATTTTATTTTAAATGTTATGGTTTATGTAGAATAAAATGACCAATTTTCACTAAGTTTAACCCTGAATAAAATATGTCTAATAATAATTAAATACCCTAAAAAAAGTTTTATCTCCTAGTTCATTTAATGAAAAACATGTTCTCGTTCACCGGAGGTCGCTAGGTGTTTTGATAATCTCAGAATTTTAGTAATACAGAGATGCGTTTTTCAGCCGCTTGGCAAAGGTTTAGAGCCCTCTTAATAGAAGCACTGTAGGACAACAAAGAAGCCAATTAAATGTCAAAGGTTCACCATTTTGGCCATTTCAAAGGAAAAAATCGTTTTTAAATAAACTAACAATAAATCGTATTTTGTCAGAATATAAAAGATCCTCTAATTCTGCGAAAATAAGGTTTCACTAGTATTTTGTCTTGTGTTTCTCGATAAATAATGGACAGAGTTACATGGCAAAGGAACAAAGATGACAAGTGGATATGACAGATTTTCCAATACTGCTGGCGAGTGGACAGGTTTGCAAATGTTTGAAAACTGGATCAAAATATTGCTCAGAACTTTTGTGAAGCATATTGTTCAGTTTCCTTTATTATCGCATATTTAAATTTGTTATGAATTTAAAATTAGAATCTGCGGAAGTAAAATGATATTGTGATACTATTATATTATTAAACATTTGAGCGCAACGATGTTTGATAATTTGATTATAAAACAAAGATTACGACAAATAAATCTGCTTAAGCTGCTTGTACTATAACCGCTTACCATCAGTGAATCGCTGAGGGTTTAAAAAAAAATGAATCTCTTGAATGTATTGGGTCTTAACAAACAATCTGTATTTTAATGCTTCCATACCACTGAGTTTGAAGTTAGAATTAAACCCTGAACTAAATTGGATACCATATTGATTTAAAAAGCTTGCTTCATGTTCATTGGAACAATTAAAAAAAATTAACATTTAAATTAATTTTAAAAACTATAATTTTTTATATTTTTATAAAATATTTTCAAAACATTTATAATTAGAATATTCATTTTTAATTAGTTATAACAATTTTTTAGCTTTAAAATTACGTTAAAAGTCTAACTTAAAATTTCACAATACTATTTGTCTTCGGTACAGCACATCTCGTAATTCAGACTCATAACAGCACTTTATTGATCAAACACATTTATTTTCCTTTTGTTGTGATTAATAAATGATTTACTGAAAACTATATTTAATTAAAATAATTTATACTTTTAATGAGTAACAACTATACCTTGAATGTATTTTTAAGTGCTTGATGCATAGTTGAAAGTGCATCAGTAGCATTTTCCTTACTTCAAATTATTCGTTGCAAAATAAATTAGATTTTGATTAGGATTTCAGAGACTAAATTAATTTTCCAAACATTTTTTTGATAGTTTAAAAACCATTTTGATGTCGAATAACAATCTTAAATTTAAAAAATTAAATTTTTACTGCTTATACAAATTTTAAAATACGTAAAACAACCACTACAAATTTGAAAACTAAACCAATTTTTACTTCCTACTATGTATAATTCCAAGAGAATCTTTATTTCAATGCTAGAAAAAAGAGTAGTTTGCGTTTAAAAAGGTAAAGCCCCTTCGAGGTCTATCAATCATGTATAAGCCCTGAAAGCCCTCCGCCGACAAAGAGTCTTTCAGTTTCCCCTTCAAAAGATTCAATTATCGCCCTATCTGACTTTAGACGAATATTTGAAGACGTAACCTAACTTGTACATATTATTAAATTCGATTTTAAAGTCGTTTCTTAAAATATTGATTTATCTAACTTTCACAGACAAAAAACCTCTGACAGTACGTATCCATTTACGAATAATTTCATGATCTAGTAACATAAAAAAACCTTTGAAAATATTTACCATGAAAAGAGTATCATTTCTTCAATTTGAAAGAGAAGTAATCTGCAAAATAAGCGTCGTGCAGCTCATTTAGAACTATTAGGGTCTACAGGTAATAGGATATTGAGATATTCTTAATGTAAAATTTGCAGCAAGCTGAGTACAAGTATTGATTTTAAATTGAACATTTCAGAGAACAGCCGAATCGCAAGGCTTGAAACGGTGACGTTCCAGAGTTTGAAACATCTCGGTCTCTAAAGGCATTGCTTCTATGGAATGCTTTGGCTATGGATCGTGGAATCCGACTGAAGCAACAGTTACAAGGATGGGATTGTACGCATACCGCCATGATAATGCTTCAGGTTCCTCAAGTTCTTTGCCTTCACATCAATCAATGCCAAAGTCGGGACCGTGTAAAAGAACGCAGGTTATCACTATGGCAGTTTGGATTTAAATAAGAGCTAATCCATTGCAGATCCTGTGATTTAAAAGTGTTTTTACTTATGGGTTATTCTTAGCGGAAGAGTGTCATACATCTCGTTTTTTAATTAGGCTGAAAGCAATGGCTCAGCTAATAGTTTTCAATCATCAAAGATGAAATAAATTTATGATTCAAAGTGTTCCACTTGAGACTTATATAAGTGAGACTAAAATATTATATTAATTATTTCTATTTATAAGGAATAAATTAAGCTCATAAGTCATTTTAGAAGTATTTAGCTATGTTCTGCAAAAATGAAAAACAATTAAAATAAATTTACCATCCACAACAATTTTAAATAAGACGTACACCCTTAGATACATTATTTAGTGTTTTCTATTCAGTCTAACCTATTGTTGTTTACAAAACAACCGTATGTCTGAAATAAATCACACATCAACCATTGATTTGCCAGACCTTCTCTTCCTCCCCAACCGAACGTATTGTGACGCACACGCACGTCTCCTAATAGTTAACTTTCAAAGGCTGTATTAAAAAACAATTTCTCCCATTTCAGGCATGGCAAGACAAAGACACCCCCAAGCGACAACAAGATTCGCAGTGTCAGTCTCCCCTAGTGGGGATGTCACCCTCGGTTGATATCTGAGGGTGAGAAGTGCCACATGTTGCTTCTTTACAAGAGCAGAAGAGATTTACAAGGCTTTGTTTTCGGTTGTTCAATGGTGAAGGAAGTTTAAAAGTGGTTTACCTTTAGGTTTTGCTCTTCTGTAATGATATTTTTTTTGAAGAAGATGGCATTGGAGGCCTCCAATCGAAATACTCTCGAGATTCCCTTTGGACTCTTGGACGAAATTAAATATCATATAAGAAGGTATGTAAGATTTTCAGCAACAAATATTTCTTCAAAACAGGAAGCAAAATAACTCCATGTTATAAGAGATGTAATACTGACCTAAATATTTTCTGATACCTCATCATTGGCGTATGGTAAACAGTTTGAAAGTGGTGAGTTGTTTAAATTAATTAAAATTTGTTAGAACCACATTTTCTTAAATGTATATGATGTTTTCGTTTGCAGCATATACCGTAAAAATATCACTATTCAATCGTAGTTCGTTTTAAGTCGCAATGTTCATGAAAAAGAAAACTATTATTCAATTTTCATTACGAATAAACAAGATATCTTTAACCAAAAGACGTGCCATTAGTAAGTCCACCTATGCATTTTGTATTTATGCACTATGAACATATTCACTTACAACTAAGAAAGATCACAATAAATTTTAGAATGAGTATGTAGAAATTATAATTATTTATTCTTGAAATTACTAGTCCTTTTCAGAACATTATTTATAAACTACATCAAAGTTAAATACACTTGAAATGTGGTTGATCACTAAAACGCTTTTTTAGAAGCTGCAACACAAGATTTGTTATTGCATTCTCTTATTTTTACAATATAAAATATATATTATTTTGGCACTGATCGTTGAGATGAATTCACGATTCGAATATGTTTTAAGAGAAATTCTAAGATGGGCAGCTGTAATGTAATTGTTTTGGCCGGATATCCAAGTAAGAGTAGCTCCAGGTGTTCAAGGAAAGGCTAAAAGGGTTTAAACATAATTTTGAAATTAGGGCTGAGAGTATCATGTTAATACTTGATATGGCTGGGGGAGTATGCAGGTGATAATTGGGGTCAATTTTACTTGGTTCAGGCTACTTAATTAGGTAAATAATGAATTTTGATGAAAATTATAAAAAAGGCTTTTACCCTTTTTCCATGTAAAAAATAAATAATAGGAATTTCTTTCTTGTTTTTAAAATTCACATAAGTCGTTAAACTTAAATAACCGGTTGATAAAGAATAACCAGGAATCGTCAACAGCTAGGAATAGCAAATTTACTATATTTTTAAATAAGAAATAGATAAAGCTAGACTCCCTTACAGAAAATGTGAAAATACTTTGATTTTTGTTTAAATTAAGCACATTCTACATCAGTACCAACACGAATCCAAGCATAAGAGTATATCCTCCAATTTGCCCCAACTGTTTTCATTCAACACTTTAAACTTTGTTTTCGTACAATAAAGCAAAGTATAAAAGGCAACACGGAAAGCAACACGAATTAAAATAAACAGAATGTCCAACTTATCTTTGCCGTTATTGGCATCTCAGGGACTATACGTAGAGAACACTTTAAATGATGGATTTAATTAATTTTAAGAGACGATAAAAATATGAATTCCATTTCCTTGTGAATGACCACTATTTTCAATATGGCGGACACATTTTATTTTTCTTATGGCTCACCCTATATTTTATGGTGTTTCTGGATTTTGCCGTTAATATTAAGAACCTTTTACTCGTTGTCATTTGTCCTAAACCCAATAGTAAGGGAGATATGAGCAGTTAAATCTAGGTTTTTAGCGAATTTCCCCTATAGGGAATTAGCGAATTTCCCCTCTAGGGAAGAAGCTATTACCGTAGGTCTCATGGTAAGACCTAAGCCCCAGACCATGATAACTTTTCGTTTTGCAACCCCCAGAAGCAAAAAACACCATTCGTTCGAATTTTTAGATATACATATATATCTATATATATATATGTGTCTGTTAGCACGATAGCGGCCGTAAAAATGGTCCGATCTTGATGAAATTTGGTACAGACATGTAAAGTGGTAATCGATTGGACGAGTTCGTGAACAAGCCCGATCGGACCACCGGAAGGGGGGGTAAAGGGGGATAAACCCCCTCAAAAATAGGGGTTTTGAGCTTTTTACATAGAAAAATAAAATTTATCAAATTTTTGTGTGCACCATTGAATTTAGCTAAAAAAAAACAAACAATTTAGTAATTTGAATCACTGCTCTATGTCCATTGGTTACCGAGATATTGAAAGTGGTAAACACAGTACGTTGTCCCAATGTTAACCTTATGGGAAATAAGTAAAATTCCATATCTCGTTTATTTCTCAACATATCTTGATAAAACTTGGTAAATGGCTTCTTCTAGTTCAGATCTACTAAATATTGAATTAAAACCAGCCAGTTTAAACATACCTGTAGCAGCAAACCTGCATACTCATTCCCCATGTTAATCTTATGGAGCCTACAAAAACATGTCAAATCTCGCTATGTTGGATTAAAATATATTGTTTTGTATTTGAAATTCGCTGAGTGTGCAGGTCTGCTGAAACGGGGGTATTCTCTATTTGAAATGCATTTTGTCCATTTTGTCTGTGCCATCCCATGCTTTTCTTACGGAGTAAATTAATATTCAAAATTATAAATTTCTATGAGCGAATGATCTCGACTAAAAAGTATTTATATTATTAAATTTCAACCAAAAGTACAATTTTAGGCACTTTTATACTTTGGTATGTTTTATTAAACAAATTCACAGAACATCAACATTTTTCTACAACATTTTTGAAGGGGGATGATCAAACTTTAACTGCTCATATCTTCCTACCTAACTATTAAGTATAGGAAAAAACGTCAAATAATAAAAGGTTCTTTATTAGAGAGTAAAATTCAAAAACGCCTTAAAATACAGGGTGTTCCATAAGCAAAATCAAAGTTCTCCACAACAGAAGAAAATGGCGGTCATTTGAATGGAAATGGAATTATTTTCATCGTCTTAAAAAAATAGGTGGAATCTCCCATTTAAAGTTTTCTCTATATCTAATAATTTCTGAGATACCAATGGTCGATAGATAAGTTAGACACTTAGACACCCTGTATGAACTCCTATTCACCCCGACTATTTCCTTTAACATTTAAAACAAAAGATCACTATTTGTTTTCATACTGCAAAGATAAGTAAAAAGGTAATTATAAGCAGGTGTCAATGATTAATCTTACGCTTGGTGGAGTTTCCAATAAACTCCCCTGAATCTCAACTCCAGAGGGTTTCAATGATGAGATTGGATTTAATTAAATGTCTGAAAACTCGTTACCTCCTGTTTACTCGCTACAAATGTCTTAAGTTCTCTGACGCGTGATTCTGAATAGGGGAGATCAAAGACTCTTCCCTTCCGTCCTAATCGATTGAGTTTAAAAGGAAACTTATTTTTGAAATCAAAGAATAAACCGTCACTTTATTACAAATGTTCCTTGAAAATTTTTCCACTAGGTCTAAAATGATCAGTTCCTAAGGAAAAATAAAAACTGATGAAATGTAAAATGTTTCATAATAACGTTAACTAATTAAGTACTAATATGAATAATAAATATCGTTCATAAACAATTAATTAAAGAACTATGGTTGGGAAGATATCCTACGATCTTGCTACCAACCGTATTGTTGACGTTGAAAACCTTCATCATGAAGAACTATCAATTTTACTGAAAATAATTACGATGAGAGAAACTGATGACCAGGTGTAAATACTCCCTGGACAGTGTACCGTGTCTGCCTTTCCAATAAAAGGGGTAACTTGTTTCCATTAGTGGGTCGTGTCCTCCATCTAAATCATTTGAGAAGAAAAACACCTATGCAGTAGAGTGAGGATGAATAATTATTCCATTGTCAAGATCTTTAAGGAGGTTTACCTTTGTAGTTTTTAAGCAAATAAATAATTATCCTCCTTTTTTATTACAGAAATTATAAAGTACCATAAACCTTATTTAAAGTAACTATTAGTAATTATTCCCT
Source organism: Flexamia atlantica (assembly GCA_035578135.1). Lineage (NCBI taxonomy): Eukaryota > Metazoa > Arthropoda > Insecta > Hemiptera > Cicadellidae > Flexamia > Flexamia atlantica. The sequence goes on along the minus strand of JAQJVK010000002.1, from coordinate 36,238,140 downwards.
ACAATTACCGCTTTGTACTTTACATATGACGTGTTCGCTTTTTTAATCATAGCTTTATACATAAAAACCCTAATTCGCCCATTTACTTGAGCATGAAAAAATAACAAACAGCCACCCCATGGTTAGGTTGGGAGAAGTCAGTGATGATTTTACATTTTAAACACATCTTTAAACTGGTTATTTAACTTCAGTAACCCCAGATTCCTGGATTTATTTTTCATTTCATACATTTCACACTGACACAAAAATTTTATCATATTGACTTTTTGCAATATGTATTTGTTAGAGGTATTCGTTAAAATAACATTGTTTCTGTACTTTCACTATTCTCTAACGCAACGATTTACAGTAGAAAACACGAATAAATGTAAATGATTGTTTATGACTGCATATACTGCTTTAAAGACCGGAGTTTCTTTTGTACTAAAAGTTTCTGGAATCAATATGTACTCCGTACATATTCACTTTGTCCAAGTTGGTTATTTATATAAATATAACATTTTCAATAGAATACTTGAACGAAATATTCAATATTTATAGGAAATCTGGGTACATCGTAATGCCTGACAAACTTACATTTAGCTTTAATTTTATATTTCCTTCCTCCAAAGTCTAAAAGTCCAACCTCATTCCATTGTTAGTGACGGGACATAAATGCCGCAGCTATTTATCTGTGACCCTTGGTCCTATTACATTAGTTCATATTTCTCCTTCATAACTCCAGATCGACCACACTCCATTACCCCTGAATGTCCTCCCCCTCCGTCAGGTGGACCTATGACGGATCACCGGTCACTAGGAGTTGGAAGGAAAAGGGGCGATGAGTTCCCCCATCTGGAAAATCATCATCAATCTCCTGGCATGGGAAATCGATAGTAATATGTCGTTGGTTTAGTGACATAACTGAATCAATAGGAAGTTATCACCATGAAGATAGTACGTTCTCGATAGTGCGTTGCACATTGATAAGTTGAATTTAATATGGACATGTTGACAAGCCATCGTAAAATCTCTAACCTTTCTGGCAATAAAATACGGTCTTGTTATATGCACGTAAAACCGAGTGTTCACGGAACAGTCGGTGTATGTGTCAAACTCCATGCCTTCAGAGATGAAGGAATGAAGCTACTTCAGAAAAATTATTGTTGTAGACCAATTAAAGCCCTGAAAAATATAAAAAGAGAAAAATAGAGGGGTACCGAAATTCTGGAGACTGCTTAATACATGGTTAGACCAATCACTTAAAAGATCAAACCTTACTCTTTTACCATGAAGATTGCAACCTAAAATCTGAGGTATTTAGTTACCCCCTTGGTAACTCAATTTGAGGTTGGCCCGTTAACAGTCAGTCAATAATCTAAAATGTAAGCATGAGTTGATTTGTAGACGTAGTGTAAGATCACTTTGAGCCTAGGACAACGCCAAAGAAACAAACTGAAAGGGTGATCAAGTCAAAAAAATGCCACTATGTAAATAAAATATAACGTGTTTCAGTTAACGTATTGTTTTACCGTAGATGACAAAAACTGCCCAAAAATAATTGACGTATAACAAACAGTTCCTGCATATAGATATTTGAATACAACCAGGTGATTTGTCATCCATCGTCTGTTTTCTGATATAATGACTCGTTTTAATATTTCTTAGGGCTATTTTCTAGCTACATATTTATTTAAATTTTCGTCCAATTTTGAAAGGAAGATAATATATATAAATACAACGTAATTACTTGCATCACAAGTTCTAATTGAAACAGCAAAACATTACTGCCACCTGTATTCACCAGGTAACCTGGGAGTCTGTAAAGTTGTGTTGTTAAGAGGCATTGTTCGTGGATTGAACGCAGGGCCCACTGCGATGACGAGGGGTCGCGTTGTATTCAAACATTAACGAGGTTTCCCTCTCCTGCATTTCCACGTGAAAGTTTAATCCTGCTAATTGATTCTTCGTCCCCTCTGATCAAACAAAATGCCACCATAACAGAAAGAATAAAGCACATTTTTGGAAAACGCAGAATGTACTACGCTTAAAATATGCAATCGTGAGGTGGTGGCTTTGTTTATACAAGATAATTTGCTAACTCACAATTGTGCGATTGTCTTGCCTACATTATTACTTACAATGTATCTTGATTAGACACCATACCTGTTTATTTATTATTTCTTAGGTCAAACTTACATTATTAAAGCTCAGGTCGACGTACGTTATTCAGTGAAGGCATAAATTTACGTGCTTGGGTCTATGAAAACAATTTATGACTCAACAACTATCGGTTACAATATACTTATCATGATATCCATAATCCGATCTGAAAAGAATAGTCGATTCAAAATGTCCACAATGTTAATAAAATTAACGTATGATAGTTACCGTATAGTTTTGCCAAAGTTAGCAAAAACTCCTTAAACAGGAGTGGTGAATAAGCTTTTTAGTATAAGATTTTTTAATATATTTAGTATTAAAAATATAATGTGTCTTAATTTGTTGAAATAAATTTAAAGAAATGTGTCTTACTTTTCATATTTGTGTACAACGTAAACGTTTCAAAACCACTTTGAGTTTCTTGATGAGTTGGTTTAAGATTATGCAAACAATGATTACATGATTTGTTTTGAGTTAAAAAAAGTTAAACAGAGTTAATTTGAATATATAAAGAAATACAAATCTATATAAAAATTAAATTAGTAGAATCATTACTGCTTTTTCATAATATTGGAAGTCATTATTTAAAGAGTTTAAACCTATCCTCTCTATCTATGTTTTTTTTGTTGATTGCTTTAATATACTCTAATTTCTCTTTTGTAATAGGCCCTAGTCTTCTTTAATATTAATTTTGACTGATTGAATCCCTTACTATGGCTTATTTTATCTCTGACATGTTCTGTAGATCATATTTATTGATCAAAAATTCTTAGATTCGTAACATACTGATGAAGAAACCCAAAGTGGTTTTGAAACATTTAAGTTAAATAAAACACTAAAAAGTAAGACAACTTTCTATTAACTCAGTATAAGTCAACTATAACAATTATAAAGACTTATTCGAGTTTGTGGATTGAAGATTGTAGCTTTCGTCAAAAAACCAACCAAACAAGTCTTTTCTAATAATATATACGGTGTATGGATCGTAAGATTCTACCACTGTAATTTCCAAAGTCTCACGGCTGTTGGTGTGATAACTAGGGTCCCGGTTTGAATAGATTCGTCCATATGGGAGTAACGGTTGGTATAAATCACTTGGAGGGGAGGTCGCCACACAATAGTGGCGCGAGGTCGCCGCTACTGTTTATTGGGTCATCTAATCGGCGCGGGCGGCGGGACAAAAGATCAGACCCTTTCTCGCCTTCTATCTGAACCCCTAAGAGGGGACTGGGTGTGGATTCATACATACGTATTAATTGGTTCGAAGTAGAAAATACTGAAAGCAAGTAAAATCGGTTTCGGGTGTGGATTCATACATACGAATTAATTGGTTCGAAGTAGAAAATACTACAAGCAAGTAAAATCGGTTTCGGTTCGCAAACAACATCAAAAGGTAACTTTAGCTACTTCTACAAAACATTTAACTTAAAAGGACTTTGATTGTCGATATAAAGGGCGGTGGTAAAAGGACTCGTATTTTGTCAACGGTGACTTTATCTACGAGAATGGCTTATCAACTTCACATCTACTGTCAATCTATAAAAATATATTCCTAAATACGTCTTTCTTTATCTCAAAATAGTGATGTAGTGATATCGTGATGTACTCATGACTAAAGAATATCATAGTTCCTGCGAAATATTTTTTAGAACTAACAACCGGTAAACTGTTTAAAACCTGCTAATAATGGCAGTTTGCCAACATTGATATCTCATCATCATCAAGTTATCTTTTTTGTTTCAAATGTCCAAAAAACTCTATACCGAAGTAATTTTACAAAATTAGTAATAGTGAATCATTATTTTCCAGAAGCTTAAGGTAGTCGAATGGCTATAAAATAGATGTTGCAACACCATAAAAACTATATTTTTAATTTTATTGGTAATTATATCTCAATTAGGTAATGCACTCACCTAATTATCAAAGTGTAAATAGAAAAAATAAAATTCAGACGCTGATCATGTATTTTTTTAAATAGATATACACTGCTGTATACATCTTTTTCGCAATTAAGTACACTGTATGACCTTATAATTTTATTAATGATCGCTTAAATTAAATACCGTAATAATTTCATTTACAACTAAGTTGTTTTTTTACTGAAAGTCAAATCCTAAAGTTAACTTTTTTGTATACAACATCCTCGAAATTATAAAAAGCTACGTGTTAAAAAAGCTTAAATGGAAGCCGAAACAATTGACGGTTTGATAAGACATTATACCCCATCGAAAGTTATGTAGGAGTGAACTTTTCGATTGATTATTAACCGTACAGTTGGGGTGGAGAGCCCCTTTTTGCTGATTCAGACAACATTAACCTTGTTTCATATCACATGTTTACGGTACAAAAGTCACACATTTAAATTTAAATAAAACCGCTGATTTATTAACACTTCCAGATAATCCAAATCATTACGTTCTTAATTAATGTCCAAACGAGTTTTCTAGTGTATATACTTTTTATTATAATTTTTATAATTTTCATCAACATTATTCCAGATCCTGGTTTTTTCCTTTAGTTACAATTAGAGCCAAATTCTTTTTAAATTTTGTATTTAGTCCTACTACTTGATTTTTGTCTTTTTTAATATTTGGCCCTTGTTTTTGTGCACATTTTAACTGTAGATTTTATTTATATTTCAAGCCCAAATTACTCAGAACAACTAATTAATTTATATCAATTTATAATTTTTGTTTACTTTTTCCAAGCGAAGTGGGACATCGTCAGCTTGTTTTTTATATACAGAAAGACAAAAATTTAGTTTATAGCAATTACTTAGTTCTTTCTGATGGTAATTATAAAAATAAATCTATTTTAAATTAATGGATATATAGGGAAATATTTGCAGTAGGACTTTAATGCCCTGTTTTCTGAGCTGATGAAACCGAATCTATATAGAAATTTGATCATAATTTAGCGACCATACCTACAAGCTAGGCTTCAGGAGCAAATGTATTAAGGGGTTATGGAAATTAATCCTTTGATGTCCGTAAATGGCGCCAATTATGGTGTAAAGGCAATTAGAGGGGAATTACACGCGAGCGCTCACGCTCCTCGTGAGCTGCGGTAGTCCACCTTGGTAAATAACTTGGAAAAGGAAACTGAATTAGTTAAGACCCACGAGGAACAATAAAAAATATGATATGGTTTTCATAATATTTTGCCGAAGAACTAATTTTTCGGTAATATATATCTGTACAAAGGTTTGTTATATGCAAATATTCTATATCCATATGCTATTATGATTATTGCAAGAATAAGTGGTTTCTGTCTGTTAGTGTGTTGTGCGATATAAGCACAGAAACTACCGAACTGACCGAGCTAATATAAAATCTATTATTGAATTGAGACAGCAAATGGTGCTATTGAATTCCTAAAGATTCCCTCGGGATTCCCCTCATTGGTTTTTATTTACATATTTTATTTTTTTATTAAGAACTTTCTTTATTTTTTAATTAGTTACTATGAGAAATAATTACCATTTTAACTGTGCGGAGAACAGGTACAATGGCTAGTTTTTGCTTTAAATTGAGAACACTAAACGTGAAGATACAAATCCAGAGGGTTATATGTTATTAGTATTTATAGTTGTTAAAAGAAACTAGATAAAATTGTTTTTAGCCATAATATGGTGGTGTTAAATGGTATTTAAAATTCTAAAGAATAGAGATTGCCCTTCCCGTATTAATATTAGTATGTGTAGTTAGTATATGTATATTTATGATAGACCTATACATTTGTGGTTTATAGCTGCAATATAAAAGTACTTGAGGTTCTCTTTACTACGACTGTTAAAGAATTCGAAATATTCGGAAAAAGTTCCGTATTTTTTATTATTATGACGAGTATTTATGATTGTACTTATGACTTCATTTATGACTGTCATATTACTATCGATTATGAAAAGGTAACATCGTTATTTTAGGTAACATAAAACATAAGAATATGATGCTATACAAATTAAAACAATGTATCCTTTTCTATCAAAAAATTGATTTCGATTGGTAAGGTATACAATTTTTGACAAAAACCGTTTGGTCAACCGAAACTAAAATGTGTTTTCGTTATACCGCTGCGAAAACAGCAGTTTTAATTACGTAAATTGCGGGCTAAAACTACACACACGGGTTGTTTTTTATTTCTGATATTACGTTACTAGGCCGGATAGTATTGTTTTGCCAGACGAGCATGATAGTTCCCGCGCGAAAAGTTTTTACCAGACTAGGATGGCAATGGGTAACTTTCGAGCCAACAAAAAGGAACAGAAAACATATGTTTTTGAGTCAGTATGATGAAAAAGTTCTTTTTTACCCTAGGGAGAAAAAAAAATAATCAGCTGATTTCAGCTATTCGTTTATAATGTACTAAAACTGCAAAAAATTGTGCGTCAGCGAAGGTGAGCTATCGATTGCATAGAGAGTAGTTATCGTTTATTTTTATCAATTGTAATTCATTGTTGCATTATTGTCAGGTCGATCGAGTTGCCAAAGTCGCTCATTCACCAACCGATAGTTCGATGTGTTCTATATATCGATAATTGTTCATTGTTGTCAGTCTAGCCTAACACAAATGAAACAGACAATCATCTGATTGTTTAAAATAGTAAGAACGAGATGAAAGCCTCTTTGGGATATATCTTTAAAGGTAAATAAGTTGTAAAATTTTAGTTTTATAAAGTAGTTCCCGTGTTGTAATGAGCGTTATAACGAAAAATATAGTTCATTACACGGGGCTAAAGCTAATTTCGTTACTCGGTCATTTTTCGACCTCGGCCCACAGTCTCTGTCTTAAAATTGACCTCGTACATAAAGCGTAGCTCTAAGCCCTAGTAAAGAAATATACTATATTGTATGTAATCTTTTATAGTATCTTTTATGTATATTTTATTGTAAATTAATACAATAAATAGATTAATTTAAATGTGATTGGGAGTATTTAAAATAAATCTTCCACCGATTTGACAGTAGTTGATTGGTGATATGACTTTACGATTTATTATTTGAAGGGGTCCCCCGTAAAACGTTCTAAGCGACAAAATTTCGTAATCGGAGATATTCAGTGAAAAAGGTTCTCCAGGACATGAGCTACACGTGGTATATTTTGCTTTGAAGATATTTGAGTTGGTAGCCCTGATTTCGTCTGTCAAAGTTTGCGTGCTTCGCGAGACTGCACGGACTTTCTGGGGAACAACGTTCTATTCGCCGAAAAATGGAATCCCCGCCGGTCGTTGCGCTGTCACCCAAGGACCAAAATCGCGTAAATAAAAATAAAAGACGTAAAGTAAATATTGGAAAGTGGAAGGATAAGACCAGGATTGAATATAGAAAAGTTGGATTACTCTATATTTAAAAAAAAAAAAGAAGCCAAGGCCTGGAAATTGTCCCCAAAAGAGGTGGGTAGAATAACGTTTTAAGCACCACATGGAGATAACTTTTAGCAAAATGACGTATCACATTTCATTAAAAACATTACGTTTTTGTACTTTTAAATCAATGAAATTGTTTTATACTCAGTTTTATTTTTGTTTCTGTTGGTATTCCTACTCTCCCTCACGTTTTCTTCCAAAGTAGAAGAGCAGCCCGTCAGAAAACGTTCCAAGCGCCAGTCATTTAGAACGTTATAACCCCAAAAAACACGTAAAGTTTTTTAAAATGGTTGATTGCAAGTAAAAATTCAATATAATGCTACACTATGATGTTATAAATAGGGTGTTAAAAGATTATACATGATTATAAGTTCTAACCTTAAAAAACCCGTAAATTTTAGAATTCAACTTTCAACCCTTGATTACTCAAAATTAGGTTTTTGTCGTTTAGAATGTTTAACGGGGGACCCCTTCATTTATCTAAATAATAAATCGTAGAAGAACAAATGCACCATCAGCTCTTCATTAAAACCTTTTCTCGAATTTAATTTCCTTTTCGTCATTTTTTTTTGTAATTTCGTCGTCGCAACAAGGGTTGGCTTTCACCCCTAGTAAATCTTCCTTCAGGCAACTATTCAAAGAGGATCCCCTCCCTACAAGGAGGAATTCGATTGAATTTGGTCAGATTACTTTTCACGTTGAAAAAGAAAATGAATGTGAAATAAAAAGCAGGAAAAATGCGTTTGATATGAGAAAACTAGAATACAAGCATAAGCCAGTTATTTTTGTTACTATTTATTCTTATAAAAGTTATGACACTGCTTACATTTAAGTCTCCTTAAGAGCATTCAAAAAATTGCTAATTTTTATTCGTAAAAGTTTTTAATTTATTGAAAATTATTTTATGAAATAGCTGTTGTAATAAAAACTTTCGAAATTAAATAATACCATTTTTAGTAACAGCCTGAACGGTGACTTTTCCTTAAAAAAAAAAAACTTAAACTCGAGCAAATACATATTTGTTAATTCCCTTACAGGTTTATTTTCAGTAAAATATTTCAAACTTAAAAATACTAATGTCAAGTGTTATGGTTTCTGAAATAATTACCTCAAAAATAGAATAAACAAACATTTATACTGGCAGTTTAGTGATTTTATTGGTTAATTACGAAATGCAATCTGTAAACTGTTAAAATTGGCATAAATCCCCGGCAATGGATCAGCAGCGAATGAAATGTCCCATAAAATGTTGGTAACACCTGCTGGCGCGCCATCTGCCGGCTGTCATCTCCGTTACATATGAATGAGAAGGTTTCTGCAAATAGTAAAATAAAAACTTGATTTTCGGCAAGGCCATTCTAAAGGACCCTTGGAAAATGTGGTATTGGTGATAACAGCCATTTTATTAGATTGTTTGATTAGTCTTTGTTAGGCCTACTACCAGAGTACAGTGTTTTATTACGAAAACCGCTTGAATTAAAAGAAAGTATTGTTAAATGCTATCAGATAATGAAATCAAGTTGAATAATTTTCAACCCTAACATTAAGCCACAAATATAAACTGTCCAAATCTTTAGTTCCAGAGAACGTATTTTCTAACAGTTTCCCAAAATGCACACCTTGAATAAAAACAAATAGCAGCTATAAATATCAAGGAAACATCATGAGTCACATTAAAATTTTATTTTGATTTGGATTGAATACAGCTTAATAGAATACCAGAGATCAATATCAAAAAAGAAGGGGAGCGAACGATTGATGTTGAGGGGCAGAACTAATGTTTACTTTGTCGCAGTGTGACTGCAGCGTGCAATCTCACGGTGCAGTCACATATTGGAAATCGCATTATTGGTCTTATCATTCCAATGTTTTGTAGATTGCTTGCTTCAGAATTTCGTCTAAATTCAGTGGATTGAGATATAGGAAAAATGTAAGGTAAAGGGTTATTACTCATATAAAATAGTAGAAATAAAGTTACCTTCATTTTAAAATGCATTATGTTCGGTACGTATTTTTTAATTCATATAATTTATTTTTTATATAGTTGGATTAACAATTAATTTTTATTAGGTTATATTTTGATTGAGGGCTACAGTAATTGCAAAGATTACTACTGTAGATCTTAAATGACAATAAGTAATTTTATAATTTCAAATCAAGCCGTCTAGTTTCCCTGGTATGTGCCCTGGCGCTTTAGGAAGCATGGAAAGCAAAAAATAATGAATTTTAAATAAGGGAATATTAAATTTAACGCCCCTAAATGGTAACATTTGAAACTTTCTACCTTATTCAGAAATTTACTGTCCCCCAATGTTAATTTAGGTTTATGTGGATAAGACACGGGAATATTAAAAAATTCATAGTTTTCATTAAAATTGAATAAAACATTTAAGTAGTGGATACGATATATTTTTCACTGAAAATTTCCTATCAGCCAGGCACAGTGCTAGTCAGTTCAACAACAATAAATTTTGATATTTGTTATTACGAAGCAATTATTATATTCGAAAATGTTCTTTCAGTTATAGCATTGTGTAAAGACACAATCGCTTATACAAGGATAGGCGCTTTTCTCATGCAGATTTTATGACCAAGAGCTGCTTCATACGGGCTGTAAACTTTGACCCTTTTCATATCAAAGTTTCTTATGGATTATTAAATGCGACGTCGTTTGTTTTCATACCTTTTTCTTTTAAATCTTTACGGAGGCATTAATTATGTTTGCTTCGTATATTTCAAATAATTATTTTTTCCATGACAGCCAAAAGCCAAAAGATGAAAAGGTCGAAAAGCTAATGTAAAAAAAAGATAGAACAAAACTGAAAATTACTTTAATTTAAAAAAAATTTAGTTACTGTCTCATGAGATGAATACAAAGTTAAATAATATAATTAATATACAAAAGATTTGGTAAAAACAAAGAAAATATTTTTAGTCTAACATTAAGGGAGTATTATATAGGTGGAAGTAATATCAGTAGATTATTCTAAAACGTTCTTTGAATTCCTCCTTTTCAATAAGTGCCTTTCTTTCATGAATGTGATCGCCTTTCTTTGTAGGATTGTATTACCGTTTATTGCTTTACATAAACAAATAAAAGAGTGCGCAATATAAATATATAAATATTTCAATTATTATTTTAAATGAATTTTTATGAATGCGATAAAAATTGCATGTCACACATTTTACCGTACAGTACAACCACATAGAGCATAACATAGAAATATTTTATCCATCTATATATTATATTATATTACTATCTATTTTATGTACTACATATAAAGGAAAAGGGATTTTCTAACGGACATCAAGCCTCCAAAACTATAAGAGCTGAATTTTGGTATTTATACTCTCTTTTGCCCATAGATTCGTACTAAGAAACGGTTTTACGAAATCCACAGAGGTTTCCGCTCTATGTAAATAATTTTTATATACATCATACATCTATTGTGTTACAAATAGAATATTTGCTTGGATTTTCACTTTGAAAACCCCTTAGTAAATGCAGTTGTTATTACAATTAAACGCAATTTTATTAGTAGCAATTTTTTAAACTGGGTTACCTAAGACAACGCATTATAAATTTGAATCTATCATGTTATATATAAATTAATCAGGTTATTTTTTTCAAAGATACCATGAATTTATATTGTAAGGTGGCATTTGGGTGGTTATTGCTACATAAAATCCGTAGTTCATAGTAATATGACACCAGTAATCATTTCGAAGGAAAAAACACACTCAACGTATAAGCAAAGTTCTCTACTATTTCAGTTAGGGGTAACCGAGCCTTGTCAGGAGATGATCCCTCCGCCTGCAGGTCTGGCAAGATTCCCCCAGTCACTAAGAGATTGCTTGCCTATCCAACCAGAACACGCGGATGTCAAGCTTGAATATGACTAATCACTTCATTACTTAAAGTCAAAACAAACCCACATATTATATTGTATGTAAAGCAGTTGTTATAAAAAAAAACATTAATAAAGCAGGAGGAACACCTTTAAAGAAAGTTTTTATCGTGTCTGTTACTACTATACTAATCGTTCACTTTAACCGTATATGGTGATTGCTAATTCTGTTGTGTTCTTAAGGTTTCTGATTGAGTAATACAGTGGATATTTGATAGACTAATCGATTAATTTTTCATTACTTAATGTGAAAACAATCCTACATATTATATGTAAAGCAGCTTTTATAAAAAACATCTATAAAACCGGAGAAATATTTTTAACAAAGTATTTATCGTGTCTGTTACAACTATACTAATTGTTCACTTCAACCGTATATGGTGACTGCTAATTCTGTTGTGTTCTTAAGGTTTCTGATTGAGTAAAACAGTGGATATCTGATAGGCGGTAAAAATATATGGTTTTGTTCAAAACTTTATTATAAATATGACTGCAGTGACAGGTCGGGCATATACCGAAGGTTTCATTTACCAGAACGCCATAGACTGTGGAGAGTTTAATTAAGCTTGTGTCTGAAACAATTTGTGTAACTCCAACCGCATGAAGTTAGGGTTATTCAGCTGAGTGTTATTGTTACGGGTAGACTGAAAAAGTCATACATTTAAAATTGAAGCTAAGTCCAATTTTTACAAAAGCTAGGGAGAACATTATTCCATTTATGAGTACCTCGATTTTTCAGAGGAAAACCTGTTTAAAGTTAATTTGTTGATTTATAGAGTTGTTTTATTCACGAACTGTTGGCGCTGCCTAACCCTAAAATTGCTTAGAGATTCCATGAAGCAGGGTTGTTAAAATTATTTAGAGCTTTTAATCTACCAAATACGTGTATATATTTAATTAAATATATCTAAAAATGTATATAGTAGCAACTTTGACGGTATGATGTCACATTTAAACAGACTTTTCGCTTGGCTAAGTATTACTTTTTTTAGCTTATAAAATATAAATTATTGAGCAAATGAGATGATAAACCCTTAAAAATGATTTGAGTTCTTTAAATAATATTGGAATCAGTATACGCATTTAATACGTTATAAAATTTATATTAATAATTTAATGATAATAACTGAGTCCTTTGAACCAGAGCAGAGAGACTGGAGACCCTTGAATTCGAGGCAAATATGTTTTAAAACATGATTTTACTCAGAGTAATGAATTATGAATAAACCTAAACTTCCTCTTACCTGAGACTTTTCATGCTCTAGATGTTTACTCGAAACGGGAGGAAAACACATTAATTATTCATATTTCCATTGTAAACATCTCTTTGTAAATGATCTTCGTTCAGTCGCTTAAAGAATACAAGTTGGTGTTGCTAGTGAATTATTAGTCGTATAATCCGCTTTTTGGGAAAAAAGTATTATATACTTATAATACTAATTATAAGTATAATAAGTATTATAGTACTACTAACATTTATACGATCTACGTTGGAAACCCGTCTCCGATTTTAATATAAGTCTAAAATCAATTGGCAGCATTTTAACCATGTATTTAAAACACTCAAACACACGTTAATTCTCATTAAACAGAGAACTTAAAATAATTTTTCAATATTAATTGCCATTAGATCGAAATAATTTTTTACTTTAGCTACGGTACGCGTTGGAGCGTTACTACGGTTATCGATCGCCTGCCACGTGCTTTTGCCAGGTCAGCCAGTCTAGACCGGCAACAGCTGGGAGGCGACGTCACCATCGTGAGAGGGAGTGACTGGGGTTACAAGTTCCAGTAGGTTTTCTTCGGTTCTACTGAAAATAAAATTACAATTATATGCAAACTTATATATTATACGGAGAATTTTCAAGCTAAAAACAAAAGGCAATGACGTCGCTTTGGCGTTAGTGATTTGTTTGTTTGATTTGTATCAAACAAAATTAGATATATTAATATATTTAATAGATTTACAATCATAGGTACGCGTTTGGTTTAGACCAAATAAAAATCATAAATAAAATAAACTAAATAAAAACAAACTAAACTCCAATTTGCTTTTCTTTCCGTAATTTAGATTACATAAAGCACTTTCCAAAGATAAAAATTAAACGAAATGTTTGAGTATTATATTTAATATAAAACAAGCTATATTAGTTTTTGGTGCACTAATATAACTATAAAAAATATAACTGTAAAATAAATAATATCATAATAGAGCATTTTAACACTTTCCATAATTGTGTTTATTTAATTATAATAAGATGTATGAGTCCGTTTTAAAACTGCTAAATAACCTTATGATAGTCCCTCAGTAATGTATGATTCAATCTAAGCTTACTTTAAACGATTCATTCCATATCAGCACTAAGTTATAGCTACATTATGGACTTAAATATATAGTAGATTTTTTCAAATTCTATGACATACACAACAGAAAAAATACCATTAAAAATATAGACATCCTAATTCATTATTCGAAATAATATAGCATTATTATTTATTTTACTTTAATCGTAAGGTTACAATATTTAATGTAAATTACATTTCATGGCACATTATCTTTCGCCTGTCCACCGGTGTACCCCCTCAGGTCGGGGCAAGTTGAATACATTATAGCACGGGCTGTAAGCAGCTTAGAGGTGTATGCTGGATATTGGGACCGGTACAGGACATGATAGCATTTTGCAGCTTGTTATCGCAGGAATGCAGACCTTCACTGGTGTGAAAATGAACGGTCCATATTGAAGTTTATTATGAATTTGAATAAGATGTTATACTACCTAAACAGAATTTAATATCGTTAAGACTAGTCAAGCTCTATTGAGTTTGGTTGTCATGAGGGTTATATTATAACAATGAACCGAGAGAAAAGAAAGGTACTTAACAGCTAATACATAATATGATACAGCAATCCAACTGTTATATGGACATAAATTGGATTAGTCCTAAATCTTAAGTGATTACAATAATGAAATTAAATGTAATGACTGTAGTATGTGGTCAGCATTAATGTGACTGCAATTGCCTTATAGGGAGATCTGTCCGAAGTTGTATCTACAAAAAAGATAAATCTTCGGAAGATAGATACTATCTTCAGAGTACACTTGGGTAAACTCCGAGGGTATCATATTATACCCCAAAGATATACTCTGGTGGGGTGATTTTGAGCATTACGGTTTGTTGACAACATTAAAACTGACCAATTTCAATTGTATTCCAATTACGAGGTTTTAGACTGAACGATTGTTTTTATTTATTTTATGAATTGGTGAAATCAGTATTACTTTAACGTTTTTTAATAACTTGTTTTCGACTGTATCCATTGAAACTAACGATGGCTTAACCATACATCATATTATAAATTTTAATTTAAATACCGACACGTGCACGAAGGGGAATCAGTTCAAAACAATTTCCACACTGTACCAAATTTTCTCTTTTCAGTCTGACTTTCGGGGCACTTTTGTCTGATGTATGGAATAACATTTAGATGTGTACTATTGTAAAATGTTAATGCATAGTTTTTACAAAATATGAATCAACGCATTCAATTAAAAACAATAAATAGCTAGTTTTTACTCCCTTGCGTTATTTTTTTACTTCATCTGTCATAAAGGAAAAGTTGCCAAATCTTTTGTAGATGAGAATACTAAGGATGATGTTCAAATATGTATATGTTCGAATATTCAGGGATGATGTTTTGTCCTACTTCGATAATGTTCAAAGTCATGAAATATGGTATAAGCTCAACTATATAGATTGTGATGAAAAAAGTCTTATGTCCCTCGCTTTCTTATAAATGAACATTCTTTTCCATACAAGAAAAAATAACTACTTCGCTGGTCTTAATGTATATGTTGGTAACAAGCTCAAATAGTATTAAATGAGTTACACGTTTAATTATGTCTATATACGATTTAACAATATATACATAAAAATTAGTTCCTTGATGAGTTCTATATGTTAGAGCATCAACTGTCCTCAATGTACCGCCGCGCCGTCGCTCTCTGATACATATAAATGAGTGAATTTATTTAGGTCATTGAGCTGAACAAATGTCCGAGAGGAACTATCCAGTCGAATGATCAATGTGTGTTCAAAGTTTCTTCAAATATAATATGTAATGCAGATCTTAATATTTTTGTAATTCATGTTCCACGACAGAATCTGTATGAGTATATCTATGAGCAATTATTGGTAAAGAGTATATCTTTCCTGTAAGGAGTAGAAAACGACTAACTGATTGTCTGTAAGAAGATAAACATATTCAATTACATATGAAATATCTACAATCTTTGCTCTTTTAGCAAACGTTCATCGTAGTTCATAATTTTTCTCTGAAAGTTAAAACACTGTTCCGCATTCTTAAAATTATCATTAAAAGCCATAGTAAATTGTGTAATTTGGATTTATTTCAAGATTTTATGATTTATTAGTTGTAGTTTTTTAATTTTATATCAGAGTAAAAAGCTCAAACAATTTAAATGTGAAATACGATGACATTCATGAGAGGATGACGTTTATTGAAAAAGAAGAATTCCAAGAATATCCAAGAATAAATTAGTATGAATCGTCTTTCTCTGATATCCTTAAAAGTTGTTGATGGGGATAGAGGAAAATGTGTTCCCTAGAATAACCTTGGTTATTTATTTGTTAAGATCTCTATGGCTCTTTACAATGTAATATGATTTTTACCTATAAGATAATATATCTTTAAGAACCTGCCTTAACATTTGTGCACTTCTTCGAGAACTGAAAAAGCCCTTAAATTTACTACGTAAGCGCTTATTTTTTCGTATTAGTTGTTAATTTAGGTTGGTTTATTCAAAGTATTTCATACACCATAAGATGTTTAAGCCAATATCCCATTAGTTAGTAGGCCTAAGGTGACAAAAAACTAGACGGGGTTACATGGAAAGGTTAAGAGGTTGTTTAAATAAGCCCCCCTTTCCATAAAATTTAAAAAATATCGATTACTAACCCACACTAAACAGTGTCGGATAATAAATATATGTATTATTTTGTCAAAGAAATAGTTTTTGAATCATACAAATATGTTGCTCGAAAGCAAAGGTGGTGTCCTGACTTAATCATTTCAGATTATATTTTCTCATAAGAAACAATGTTGTACTTTTAATTAAATATCGCCAGCAGCCATTGTCTAGAAAGCCTAAAAAATATAGTTTCTTTCTTAAAGACTAAAATAATACGCTAAGACAGATGCACTAAATTTTATTTTTTCACGTATGCAAATACTTTAAAGCCTTTTAATGACTTGCATTGTTACTTCACATGACGGGTCTTGCAAGGAGGCAGTGTCCACGTTATCCGTTTCAATCGTTTGAATATTCAAGACTTAACTTGTCACCTGGAGACGCACGATATGCAGTATTTGCATAAATAATTTGTTAATGTCACTTTTTCACACAATTTTGCAGTAGAGGAGAATAATATGGCGACATACTTGGCGTCGTATGATTGCGAGCTTTATGTAATAGAGGAGAAGAAGAATGGAGCGATAGTTGACGTCGTACAATAATTAAAACGACAGTTTTTTCCTGTAAAGTAGATAGAAGTTACCAGCTAGCTTACAAGTTTCAAAGTTCACAGTTTGTTGTCGCCTAGCATAAATTATAAATATATACGATAGAGGTCAGTCATCGTCACAGCAGGCTCAGCGGGTAGTCATAATTTCAAGGGTGAAATAAATATTTCTACTCATCCGTTTATCTAGAATATCGCAATGACATGCCAGATAAAAACAATTGTTACGTTGCTTATTTATTGTACTAGTTTCAGTAGTATCAGATGAAGAACCAATACAGATTTCCAACCTAAAAACAGGAGATTGACACTTGCAGGTACTTCTAAATAAGTGTGCAAAGTTTCAATATTAACGGATTTTTTTCAGGGGATTGTTGATCGTTGCCTGTATGTTGTCTGTTTTGGTTCACCAAAACAATTGCCCATTACATAATCGGCATATATGTATCTTTTAATCTTGCTGCAATTTTTTTCTCTATAGGAAGCCAAAAGATAAAGCACTGTAATAAGTTACACAGTAAACTGAAAATTTGTACTAACAAATTAAATATTACTAAGTTATTTAACTCGTAATATTGGTTGTTGGCACAAATTACATCAAAAACATTTCTCGGGTTTCAAATGCAGGAAATTACTAATTTATTTCAAAAGGCATACTTTAAAAAAGAAAAATATTTGGAACTAATTTTTTATTATTTTATTATGAGTCGTCAGGTAGGAAGTAAGATACTGCAACAGCGAATAGGAAATTTACACATAAAACACCAAACATGTACAAATTAAATATACAAAACACTAAACATCTGTTGTTTTAGGATGAGTATACCCTAAACGGAACCTCTACCACAAATGTCAACCTTCAATATAGGTCAAGAAGTTCGGGATGTGCGATAATACTCCAACGGGTGGTCGGTACTTCAGAGGTGTATAATAGGAAATATAAACATAATATGTGTATAATGATAATAAATATAAATGTAAACAATAGAAATCATACAAGTTTTATATATAGAATTTCAAACAGGTATTTTGAAGTATTTCCTAGCAGCTTTCATGTGGTTTCCCTTACCAGAGAGTTCTATATCAGTTACAGCAGCAGTAGTAAAAATGATAACTGTTATAAATGCATGCATTTATGAAATGAACGTCCGTATTTTATCACAAAATTCCAGTCGCACCGGAGTGTGGCGGGTGCTGTGTTTTATTATTTTTGGCCGCTTGTTATCGCACGTGTTGCCTCGTATTTGTTTAACATCGTGTAGTGGACCTGAGCGGTTTTTTTACGATGAGTTAAGACACTCCTATGGTTAGCTATAACAATAAACATTGAATCAATCGTAACCGATACACTGAATATGCAGTTAAGAAACTTTAAAATAATAAACAAGGTTTTTAAGTAACAGGCGTTATTCTCAAATCGAAATAGGACATATTATTTCCTACGAAATTTATAAGATTCTTCTGATTTGGTATTCTTACTGGAAAGTACTTACTGGTTCATACTATGTTCTTTAAAATATTTTTAAAATGTGTTAAAAAACCATCTTGAATAATATTAATAAAATGGTCTAAGATAGCCTGAATAAAAAACATTGTGTTGCCTAGGAAACAGGTCAATAAATTTTGTTTGAAAATAAATTAATTAAAATAACTAGTCTAGTAGACTAGTGCAAAGGAGACTTGTGAATAAATTTTCAAGCACATTCATTAACGAATATTGAATATGTTTAGCTACATAAATTTACTTTTTATAATGTACCTAATTATTAAACAAAGTTCAGTTTTTATATATTTAAATCTTATTTTATCGCATTTAGACTTACATTGCGTTAAAAAAGAAGGCCGATATCGACAATCTCTAAGTACTGTAAGTACTTTGCTGTATGCTTTTATCTGTACCCAAGCGTGTTTCGACCCAAGTTTGTATTTTTCATTTTCTTAACTTGAAATGGCAAAACTGGATTATGCAAGGAGTTTAACATCTTAGAAATGAAACTGCTGCGAGAGCTGATATAATTTAATCAGCACGAGACCTGGAATCCCCTGAATACGGTCTACTTTGAGGATGTGGATGAACCAGACGACGATATAATTTGCATATATAAATAAGATTATTCAGTAGACTCATGAATAATATATATTTCTATATTATTTTGTCAACTCAGTATTATTATCATGCGATTTCCTGGATACATTACTTAAAAGATACATGGACTTTTCTTTTTACACGATCGATGACTTCCAGATTGAGTTACATTCGTATTTTAAAGTTACTAAATTTCAATACTAAAAACCCTTTTCTGGCGAACGACAGTCCTGGGGGGTTTTCGGTTAAAAGACGTCAGAATTGTTAAAACACATTATCAAGTTAATTTTAGTAAGTTAACATTTTTTTATTTATTACGAACTGTGAGACCTCACTATCTTGGCTATTTCAAATACATTTTATGTGATATATACTACTTGAAGCAAGAATTAGGATCCACCAAAGTTAATTGTTTACCTAATTTCAGTATCGTTAGGAACATAAGCGAAAGGAATTTTGTTTCTTGGGACGAATTATTTAGTATTGTGGCCATTTAATTTAGAGTTATGAAATGTTAAAATTGTCGATAATGTAACTTTTTTTTGCCAGTAGTAAAACACTTAAAACTACTGGCAAACATGAGACCTGAGAAGGACGCTTACATCGATACGTTGTTTCTCCCAAGCTTAGTCATTAATACTTCACTTACTTTTAACTTTTACATTGAATTCGTTTGATCTCTATTCGCGAGGCCTCATAGATATTACGATTTCATTTATTTTAGTTTAGGATGCCTAATAAAATAAAACGTAAAACTGTATGGTCTTACATCCCTCTATCCTTTTCTAGTATTAATGTCTGTCAAAACCGCAATCGACAGTGTCATTGATTGCGAGGGTTAAATCAATTATGGCCTCTACCCTTCCTCTGGGCTTAATGGTTTGTGTAAATCCCGGATATCCCTCACAATAAATCGGACTTCCTGTGATTGACTCGTAGCTTAGCAGAGATTGATCATTGAAAAAAGTGTGTGATCAGCTGACTTCAGAATTGGTGGAAACTAAAAGTAATTTTAGTGGTTTCTGTTTTGTCATTATATTTTATGAAAATAACATTCTTCTCTTTCAACCGTCAGTGCCATTTTTTTTATTATTTACAGTTTGCATTTTTATTTGCTTAGTAAAAAAAATCTTTCGATACATATATCAAAACTCGTAAAAGACTGTGTTCACAATCGCTCAAAGTACCATTTAGTAACTTACTGTATTATAGAGACTATAAACATTACACTTCAATAATATATCATGTAGAATATATTTAAAATAATTTGGGTTTTCTTTTCCAAAACTGTTTCGGTATTCTACCAGACCAACTTTCGTAAGGTAAGGACTTGCAG
Organism: Flexamia atlantica; assembly: GCA_035578135.1. Classification (NCBI taxonomy): domain Eukaryota; kingdom Metazoa; phylum Arthropoda; class Insecta; order Hemiptera; family Cicadellidae; genus Flexamia; species Flexamia atlantica. Next base: position 36,217,762 of record JAQJVK010000002.1, on the reverse strand, counting down.
ATTTGCCTTAAGGCATAAGTAACACATTTATTTACCTCCTACTAAATTTATCTATCAAAGAAATCAATTTTCTTCTTGTAAATTTATTATAGGATCCTAAAATCCCAAATATATTATGTCCCGGGATTGTTTCTAGATACCTCCGGCTTAAACAGTTCGACCTATTAAAGAAAAAATATCAGCTTTTTGCTTCATGTGTCCTTTGAATATAGGTCTTAAAATACTCACTGGATTGTAGATTTTCATTTGAGCCACTGGTCGTTCATATGGAATGTTTAACACGGGCACAGATGAAGAACCATGCAGATTGGCAACCTAATGAATTTTTCATGCCCTTTTGTTCTATCGGCGTCAAGTTTGTTTGCCACCCAAAATTCACTGATATAAAAGTTACGAGTATTATTGGTTATATTTGTTCTTTGAGACCTAAAGATTTGCTATTGACGTAATCTTCTTTGACACACATTATTGTTGAATGAAGTGACGCAACACTTTATGTGTAAACCCAACTGAGGTGTTGGTTAAGTTGTATAGGCATAACAACAATTTAATTAGCGTTTTCAAGTGGCCCATTTTCTACATGCTGGTGTAAACTGGGCTTAAAGCTAAGTTTACACTAGCATATAGCAGTGTCGTCACTTGAACACCCTAATTACATTGTTGTTATACCAATACAGGTTTGCCAACACCTCCATTGTGTTAACACTTCATTGATAACACTGGTTAGGATATTGAGAGGCCTCAATACTGCATGTAAAAACAAAATATTAGTGTAGTCACTCAAGATTGCAAGGTTTTTGGTAAACATGTATTGGTGTAAAAACAATGTTATTCGTGTGTTCAAGTGACGTCATGCTCCATAGCTGATTTAGTGGCAGTAATAATCACTTAAGAATAAGATTGACAACAAACAGCTGTAAGAACGTCTAAGCGTGTAAGAGTGTTGCAACAGGTTATCGCTAATTTGCAGCTACTCGGTTGCAGGCAGTAACTGCAGATCGAAACAAAATGGACATTGTTTGTTTATTACACTAAGTAAATGATATAGATACTAGAAGGTTGGAATGTTGAAAGATAGATGTTATTATTGCAGGTGGGAAAACTGTTATGTGTATTTCGAGAGCTTTCAAATCTCGTGAACATTGTCACCCTCGGTAAGTTCGCGCGCCAAAATTTATGTCGTACTTTAATCATTCAATACACAAATAACTACTAAGCGTCAAGGAAGAAAAGTAAACTGTTCAAATTTGTATACATTAGTTTTAGCGAATTTCCCCTATAGGGAAGAAGCTATTACCGTAGGTCTCATGGTAAGACCTAAGCTCGGGACCACTATAACTTTTCGTTTTGGGGCCCCCAGAAGCAAAAAACACTATTCGTTCGAATTTTCATATATATATATATATATATATATATATATATATATATATTTATATATGTGTCTGTAAGCACGATAGCGGCCGCAAAAATGGTCCGATCTTTATGAAATTTGGTACGTACATGTAAAGTGGTAATCAATTGGACGAGTTTGTGAACCAGCCCAATTGGACCACCGGAAGGGGGGGTAAAGGGGAATAAACCCCCCCAAAAATGGAATTTTTTAGTTTTTTACATAGAAAAATAAAATTTTTGTGGGCACCATTGAATTCAGCTCAAAAAAACAAACAATTTGGTATTTTGAATCACTACTCTATGTCCATTGGTTACTGAGATATTGAAAGTGGTAAACACAGTACGTTGTCCCTATGTTAACCTTATGGGAAATAAGTAAAATTCTATATCTCGGTTATTTCTCAACATATCTTGTTAAAACTTGGTAAATAGCTTCTTCTAGTTCAGATCTACTAAATAGTGAATTAAAACCACCCAGTTTTAATATACCTGTAGCAGCAAACCTGCATACTCATTCCCCATGTTATTCTTATGGAGCTTACCAAAACATGTCAAATCTTGCTATGTTTGATTGAAATATGTTGTTTTGAAATTTGAAATTCGCTGAGTATGCAGGTCTGCTGCAACGGGTGTATTTTATCGCTATGATGTATGGATAAAATTAAATAATGAAATAATCCATTAAATTTCTTTTTCTTACTCATTCCATTTACAAAGAAGCTGTTAAAAAGCAATAAAAATAGAATCAAGTTAATAGAGAAGTGTTTCATGACTTTTCACATGTTTAGTTCGCTCTAACTCACCATCAACATTAAGATGGTTAAAATCTGATGATATAAGGAATAACACCCTTTGGAATCATAAATTCATGATTTTTACCCTCAGCGAAGGCGGGGCAGCCAACCACCTCGACCCATCCCTCCACAAACACCTCGGAGGGTTCAACCCTTCCTGCGCTATAATTTAGGACAGTTTACTTTTACGTGGTTTGTGGTTAACCATTTTCACTGCTATATAAACTTCCCCTCTTATTTATGGTAAAATTTCCCCTCTAAGTTGCTTTATTCGGACATATAATTTGAATTAAAATTGAAACGTAAAGCAAAGAAATATTCAGCGAATCATTGGATAGAATACACTGCTATGAACATTATTTGTTTTAGGCACATTATACGGTAAAACGTATACAATAAAACAATTAAGTTTTTAAAATCAATTTATATTAAACGTTTTAAGTTTCTGTGATGTTAATATAAGCTAAGAGTGATTTTTCATGTTTTAATAGAATTTTGTTTAAAATAAAAACGTGACATTGATCAAAATAAAAATCAAGGTATATTAAAAAATATATACATTAATAAATTTAGTCAATTACCCGGAGATTATGTTCACATACACCATTATTTAAAAAAAGAGTAGTAGGAAAACTATATCTTGTTGAAAATTCCTTTGGATCAATATCACATCTATAAAGCTATCATGTCAAGAGGGATTAACCTTCTTGAGTACAATCAAACATTCTTGTGACATGCAATTTTTTTTATTAATACAACGTGATATTTTTTAATACATTGCACCTTGGCCCGTCTGTAGCTTCTAATATCCATTAATCTCACGTCTCACGTTCCAGACCACCCCCTCAGAAGCAATCGATCATTTATTTTACTTACGGGGGTAACTGAAATATTGAATTATCATGTCATTAATAACAATTTACGATATTAATTTATAATGCAAAATATATCATTATATCATCAACCACAATGTTCCTATATTCCTTTAGGTGGTTCTCAACTAATTAGAGTGTTATACCTTCACATTGAAAATGTTAAGTAGACGTTGTGATGTAATATTTGTTCAGGTTAAGGACTGATTTGTGTTACTGTGGCAATTTAATCATATTCTAATACTGTAATAAACTATTTAAAACATTAATAAGGAGTAAAACACTGAGAAAATTTATCATAATGAACACCGGTATTCCAGCGTACACTTAGAGCGCCATTATAGGGCGATGTTCGTAGGGCGATTCGAAAATCGATCGTGTTGTCGAAATCTGCGGACTCTCCGCCTTCTCTTTTTCAAGGCGACGAAGTAGAAGGAGCTCAGTACTGCTCAACACCATCTTTGACACTGACTCTGAAAGCGCGCGAATGAGTCTTCAAAAGCGCGGGAGTATTGGTTTCTGCAGTTGCCCAAGAGTTGCCCAGCTCAGTTGCTGAACCGGGAGACTGACCGGGCAACTCACCGGCAATCGGTTGCCCACCGAGTTGCTCACGGCTAATAGCGGCCTTATGATTCTTTGGTTGCTTTTTGATTGACTTTTAACGTTTTTGGCTAAGTGATGTTTTTTATTAACTTTTGACTTTTTAATAAGTCAAAAATGAAATGTGGAGTGAGAGAGACACAAAGTTTTATTGATTTAAACTACAGCAATTACTAGTGGAATCGTTTTTATAAAAGTAAAAGACAAAAACACTAATACTACTCGATATTAAATCGAAAAGGAAATTGGTTTATTTTCAGCCTTTAGTAAGAAACAACGAACCATACATGAGTCCTTAACTAATTTTGCGATTCTAATCAAATATCGGTAAAATACTGCTTACGTCGTCGTGTAGCTTGTTTGTCGGATTACCAGTCAATCGAGTTCTCTTTTGTCTGCGCAATGATTATATTATGTATATACATGTATTGTCCAATCTTGATTACAGCACGGTTCTGAATGTTCTCTGTACATGAGCAGCCCCCCACAGTTGGGTGATTGTGTTCAGCCTAAATAATGACGACAGGCATTGATTGGACCGTGGTTGTTGTTGATTGGTTTTGAGGTTGTACACTTCCCCGCTAACTAAACTTTACGTAATCAATTCTACAATAGAGCTTTGCTTTTGTCATCCGATCATTGTTAACCATGTAGTACTGTGTTAAATATTTATGATTTATAACTTTTGACATATTGTTTCCTCAGCAACCTTTTTGTTCCTAAGCAATATTGTTCTTTTCATGTTTAAAACAATCTACAATTTAACCAAATTTCATATAATTGCCAACTTAAACTAACTTTCAAATCACTATCCTTAATATTGTGTTCATTTTACCAAAATTGGAAAAGTGTACAGATTTTAATCTTTCACTTTCACTTTTTAACTATGAAAAACTTGCTTAAGATTTTTTATGTTTTAAAGTTGAAGCGGGTATTAAATATAAGAGCTATAAATAACCGATCCTCCATTTGCAACCACTTGTCACTCTACGGGGGCTTGCTTGTTTTTCTTTGCATAAAACACAAATCATGTTCCACTTGCTGCTTTTAAGGAATATGTATTTTCGTTTTCCTTTTAAATAGACTAAACATTTTGTAGTGATACAAACTGATTATATCAGACTCGTATTTCAAAAGAATACAGGTGTAATAAAATAAATATATCCGTATATTTATAATAAACAAGTTAAAGGAAAACGAATGATCCTTAGGGTTTTTTCTTAATTCTGTAGAATAGTTTTCCATTGTATTTAATCGATTGGAAAATAATTTTGGAATTCATGCACTTAGTGAACGGTATATTAGTACAGTAAAAATAAGTGAAAAATTCCATAAACCCGAAAAAAATTAGCACAAGCAAGGAATTTCGTACAGATGTTGGGTATATCTTCCTTTTGAACATACTAAAAGTCCCCTGAAATTGGAGCTGTGCTACGGCCGCCATCTTGGAAAATGGCGGCAAATTTCTGTATTTTTGCCTTTAGCTCCTTTATTATTGGAGATACAGAAAAAAGTTTCAAATAAAACTTGTAGCCCATTAAACAATACACATTTTTAGTTATTATCATTTTTTCTCTAAACCCAACGGTTTTTGAGTTATTTGTGATTAAGTGTAATTAAATCGTGGCTCTTCCCTTTATACAAAAATTTCAGAAAAAGTCACTCAACTGCAGTTTTTATCAATGTTTTTTTCAGGCTATTGACTTTGAACCGCTATCCATTATTGTTGAGTGGTTGGTTCTTAATTTTGACAGGGCTCTCATTTTTGGCCACCATCTTGGATCCGCCATCCTGGATCCGCCATATTGGATATAAATTATTTTTCTCAGAAGTAAAGATAGTGTTGTGATACATCATTACAGACTAGATTTTTGCCCTAAACTCAATTCTGAAATCCGTTTTTCAAAATTTGGATTCGCTAAAAAGATATGTTCAAATAGGAATTCAGCTCTATACATTTCTTATGGATATTCCGTACTATGAACATTATATTTTGATTATTTATCTTATATCTCCGATTCTAAATAAGATATGCTGCAGGTTTTGGACTTAATATACTCAGTGATTTAACGGCTTTTGAGGGAGCTATTGATCGAAACTTGCAGGGTATCTTATTTAGAACCGGAGATTTAAGATAAATAATCCAAATTAATATTCTAAGTACGAAATATCTATAAGAAATTTATATGGCTGAATTTGTATTCAAGCATATCGTTTTAGCGAATACAAATTTTTAAAAACGGATTTCAGAATTGAGTTTAGGGCAAAAATCTAGTCTATAATGATGTATCACAACACTATCTTTACTTTTGAGAAAAATAATTTATATCCAATATGGCGGATCCAAGATGGCGGCCAAAAATTAGAACCCTGTCAAAATTAAGAACCAACCACTCAACAATAATGGATATCGGTTCAAAGTCAATAGCCTGAAAAAAACATTGATAAAAACTGCAGTTGAGTGACTTTTTTCTGAAATTTGTGTATAATGGGAAAAGCCACGATTTAATTATACTTAATCGCAAATAACTCAAAAACCGTTGGGTTTAGAGAAAAAATTATAATAACCAAAAATGTGTATTTTTTAATGGGCTACAATTTTTATCCGTAATTTTTTTCTTTATCTCCAATAATAAAGGAGCTAAAGGCAAAAATACATAAATTGGCCGCCATTTTCCAAGATGGCACAGCTCCAATTTTAGGGGACTTTTAGTATGTTCAAAAGAAAGATATACCCAACATCTGTACAAAATTCCTTGCTTGTGCTAATTTTTTTTGGGTAAAAACTTATTTTTACTGTACTATAACGGGTTTTACTGTACTGTTTTTACGGTACTAAATGCATGGTTCGGTGGCTTCGACCCACATACCGAATTGTATTATTTTGTTTTTAACACACCTATAATTCCCGTGACCTGCTTTCGAATAGGGTATAGTTTTACATAAAAAATAAAGAAATTACAAAGTCTTCATCCGTGAACAGTCCTTTGCATACATAAAGCTTTCAGTGCAATGAAAGCCATTAGTTTTTTATTCAAAATGAAATAGAAACATTATTCATATATCGTTGTAAGGTGGTCAACTGCGTTGCTGGTATGTTATTACTTTTATCTCCCTCTCTAGAAACACAGAAATCTTCTGGAACCAAGCTGCTCTTCCGTTGAATGGCTTGGGACAACACTTAGCAATAACAGTTTCCTTTTATGGAAGTAGGAAATGAAAGTCAACAGTTACAACTTAACTCAATCGAAAGTTTAACACTCCTCCCAACAATGGAACTACTAAACACACATTGCCCTTTACTAACGATTTCTGATGTATGTTTTGTGATGTATCCTCATTGAGATAGTGCAGGACCTAGTAATTAGTAGTATAGTAGTGGTGATATACTATAATTAAGTCTATAAAATGTTAAAAAATATATAACGTTTTCTATTTCGTGATTTATTTAAGTGGCGGACCTGTAATTTGAAGGGCTAAGATGCACAATATTAGTAAAAATATTTCACATTAATGCTACTCCCATTAGTTACGTTTTAGCTACGTAAACATTTTCCGTGTCTGTCATGATTAACCCTTACATTGTACTTATCTATTAACTATAATTGGAATTCTTAGAGGAAGAAACAATATATGTATTATCTGAGCTACGGGGAAGACATATGATTATTTTAATTTATACTTAAGTAAGATAAATAATTAATTAAAGGATAAATACTTATCCCTGATATTGATTTTACTTACACTATTTATCTATAATGCATCCATTCTTTGCGGTAATAAACTTTTCTTTATGTTAAAATATTTTCTTTCTATTCTTTATATTTAAAAAAAAATTGAGCGGGTACAAATTAATATTAAAATAGTGTTATGGCAAGGTCAATTTTATTTTTCAGGTCATTTAAACCTCCTTATCAACTACGTTCTTATTTTTTGTAGATTTAATTTCATTAGAAAACGACTGATACGTTTAAAACACATTATTATCAGTAACATACCATTATTATTATTACTATTTAAAAAAAAATTGAGCGGGTACAAATTAATATTAAAATAGTGTTATGGCAAAGTCAATTTTATTTTTCAGGTCATTTAAACCTCTTTATCAACTACGTTCTTATTTTTTGTAGATTTAATTTCATTAGAAAACGACTGATACGTTTAAAACACATTATTATCAGTAACATACCATTATTATTATTACTAATGGTAGAAGAGACGTCTGAAAAAATGTTTGAATAGCATAGACTTTCATCGCTTGAATTTGTTTTCAGCAAAAACAATAAACCTAAGGATAATTAGCAAATACATACGTATTAATTATAAGCAACAGTTCCTAAATACGCAAGAAGCGTAATGACCACAGTTAATGTAATAATGCTCCCCTCTACTGGGGGAGCCATGATTAGCTGGGCTCTCGGGGGAACGCAGTTTAATGTTAAAGTTATGTCTCATTGCAGTGGTCACTGATTGTGCTTAGGTGAATTCCCTTACCGTCCATTATTACTTCTGGCTTAACGAAAAACTCCACTTAAGGGCCTTGCTCAGTTTCAAAACAGAATGTCATCCGATGATGATTATTTGTGGATAATTTATGACAATTATTTGTGGATACTCCAGAAAAATAACATAATTTCACTTTTAAAAACGACAGGTAGGTTTGTAAATGCTGATAACTACAAAGAAATAACTATTGTAGCGTAGGAGAGTGAAGATGGATTAAATATGTAATTACGCTATGGACAAAATGGCAGTTTGAAGAAATTTGTCAAAAAACATTTGTTTGCTTACTGGTTAGAAATTAAAAGATGTCATATAAATAATGTATTATACAACATTATTTAAAACTCTGTGATGTGGCAACAGGTCTATGGCAAGTAGAACCATACCAGCCGTCTTGAAGTACTTGGAGCTTTAAAGTGACTGCTTTACCTGCAAGGGATGTCTAGACTAGGTTGGAAATAACAACAATCGTCTCTTGATAGCATGTACTGTTTCATATGAAACTTGAAGGTTTTTTAATTCTTTTGAGTTTTTGCTATGTTCCTTATTGTTATTAGGATTGTGCTTGATATTCTGCTCTAAACTTTACGAGTTGTCGATGAGGACATTTTGTTAATGTCAACGCGTTAAAACTTTGTAGGCTTACGTTTTTAGATTGAGCAGCATATTTAAAAACTTTTTTGAGTGCAGTAAGTTGTGTGGAGGGAATTCTTGTCAGAATTAACATAAATTGCATGTGGAAAATGGAAAGACTCATATTGTGGAAGATTGTCACGGATTGACAGTACCAAAGAGGGTCCATTTAGACTTCGTTTTTCGTGTAGATTGCTTTTTTTACTAAGTAGTATTGGTCTGTAAATTATTGATCATTGCGATTTGCCACTTGGTGCAGACATATAAAAATGCAACAGGGTGTTGTATCACTTGAGACTCACTTTATACGTAGGCTTTACATGAATTAATATTTAACTTTCCAAAAAGGAAATGCAACGATAACCAGCTCTCACAATTTAGAAGCACTTTTGAATTTTTCGCAAGGAAATAGCGACTTATGAAAAGGTTTCGTGGTTAGTTTGATTGCATGCAGCGCAGAAATAGTATGAGTTATTTTTATTATGTCTTACCTGTTTATATCTCATCTGTTATTATCTGTTATTATTCGTTTGAGCTTGTATTACGCTTATCCCTGAATACATAACCCAGTTGAGGTATTTTAGAACTGAATTTTTGAAGTCCCGAAATTAAACGGTGCATCTTCGTGATGAATGCATTCACGATTAAGAATGAAACATTGTCCTTACATTAAGCATGGTTTAATTACCGGTTGATGACGTGTTCAGCCCGACATGACTCTAAACGCTTGTATTTCATGCAATATTGGGGCAGCTTAAAATGGCTGAGGACTGGATCTGATATGTCACATTATATTGTTGTAATGCTTGGTTATTTAATATGTATAAATTTAAAAATGCTATGTGAACATTATATACATTGCCGGGAGCTCAAGTATGTGATCAACTTGCAATAACTAATTACACAATTCGGTATTGAGCCTAGCTAGCATATAGCAAACTTAAAGACGTTAAATTATTATGTTGATAGCCTATAAAAATTAAGAATAATAGCCAAAATTGGTCGTTTCTCGATTTTCGACGTATTCAGCTACGATCCCACTCCTGCAGTTTCCCGTACCTCCGACCCTCCTTGAGGGAGGCATATTACACTGCATTTCACCCCTCGCCCTCAAGCACTTTAGATGTCTTTTGCCGCCAATTACAGAGATATTGCCTTTTGATGTAGCACTCAGACACAGGATGGGCTTAAAATTGGATTAGAATAGCTAAGAGATTGCATGGAGATAAATATTATTGTACAGCGGATTATTTTGAGGAATCGGGCTTATAGCTTACAACAAGTTTGGTTGTTTGGCTATTTGGTTGTTAATGTGATTTCATCACAAACTATGGGAATAAACAACAACGCTGGACAGGCGTTTTATATCTTACAAGCTCAATTACGTAGGTTTGAGACTGGTACTATAACTACTACAACTTAATTTTATTGTTTAGGCCATATCCAGAACATAGAGAGGCCCCTTACGCACGACATTGCCACTTTCAGAGGAATGAAAAGCACTAAGGACGTCGCCGGGTAGGATGTATATGCAGCTAGTCGTTAAAATAATCAAGCTGGTGTAAATATCGAACCAGAATCAAAGAATCTAAACCTTAATCAATTTAAGTTTTATTTTCTTCTGGAAACACTGCACAGTTCTAGTGTTAAACGTTTCTTACACAAATTTTTACAGATAATAATCCACTAGCGTCAGTTTCCTTCAAGAACCTCTTTTACCAATAAACCATTGATATGTCCCTTGTAGATTATTAATTTTTAAATGATTGATTACTAACAAAGCAGACATTGACATGGTAGGGCATCAGAAGGAAGACTAAGGTAAGATAAACTGAGGGTGTAGTTACTGCAAACAAGATTACTTCCGGTTGAGATATGAAAGCCTGATATGATGGGGTGAACATACAACATGGAAATCTCAGGATACGAACAATGCCCTATAATGTTCTTACTGCCTCAAATCATACTATTCATTTTATATAACACCCCAGATGTAAACAAGCAATGTACTTCATTTTTTAGTTTTTACGAACCATTTAGTTCCGTTACACAATTTTTCTGATAAATTTGCTTCCATAATTACTAATAAAATATCGGCCGTTCTAGTACGTTTTTAATTCAAGTACCATTCAAGTACCAGTTTGCCGAAATTTCTTTGTTTTTTCTTAATAGTAAAATACCTACCAAAACAAACTACCCACCTGAAAATAAACATAAAAATATGGTTGTGTTACCAGTCCCATTTATTTTTCCCCCACCTGCTATGTTTAGACGCTTTTTACTCTTTGTAATGAGTGAGTAAAATATTATTTTGTCTCCCAGAGGAAGTAAAGTGATTACTTTGTCTCCAAGATTGCAGGCACTAACAGCTGATATAGTGGCAAGAATAATCACTTAAGAATAACATTGATACAATCAGCTGTAAGAATGTCAACGAATTAAGTATGTAAGAATGTTGCAACAATCAGCTGATCGCTGGTACATGGATGGTTGCAGCTCCTTGGGTCCAGGCACTAACTCTAGTTTGGGGAAAAAAATGGAAATCGTTTGTTAGTTACAAAGCCAATGAAATATATGTTTAAAAATTGGATATTTATTATTGCAAGTGGGGGGAAAATGTTGTGTGTATTTGTGTAAAGCACAAAGTCTCCCTCTTAAAAATTGTCGCCCTCGCAAGCTTGGACGCCAACATTTTTACTCGTGAGACAGTGTTGTACTTCATTAACTCAACACACAAATGACTATTTCCATTTTGTGATTGATTATATTTAGAACTGACAAAGATTAACCTGATTTGGAAAAGATAGTCTAAATTTTAATGGTTACAATAATTGATAAAGTGTCTGAATAAAATACATCATAAATGTATGCATTTATTTATATTTAATTTAACCATTAGGCTTCATAATCAGCGTATACAGATTTTTTTTACCATGTACTCTCAGCAAACCTTTCTTATAGCTATGCTACAGGATGACATAGTTTGATATCTAACCCTTAATCTTAACTTTGTGTTCCGATGTCCCCAGGCTGTTATCTGCGGTAAAAAAAGAATCAATGGTTCGTGATTTTTTTTACTATTGCCTTTAGCGACACTGCCAGGTAGTACAATAATAGTACAAATGGGCTTGAAATGATTGAAAAATGAATGAGTGTTCAATATGTTCGACTACTATTAATGTTGATGTGACAATTTACAATAGTTTATTAAATAATCGAATCGTTAGATGAGAAAATTTCATAGCAGATCGTTTTTAATCTCTGTAGACACTCACAATCATTTTTTATTGTCAGAAAACTCTAATTGACGTTTGAATTTTTATTTTTATTCTAAAAATTTGGTTATTTATTGTTCAATATAAAATACTTTACCGTTGTTTTAGTTGAAGGAACCAATTATAATTTAGCTCATATTATTCATTAGGGAGTATTTTTTATTGTAGAACATTGGATATATTATGGTCTGTTTGAGCGGAACGTTAAATATTGAATAGTCTTTTGGGGGAGGGGGGCAAAAGGGAAACTTGGATAAAGTATGAAGACCTCAAAATAACAAAAAAACCTCTTTGCAGATTAATATAGAGTGTAACTTTTTGAGAAAAAGCCAACCCATGCAGGCCCATAACTAATTAAATTTCTCCCCAAAGAAATTACATACACGACACTAAATTATGCTTTTAAAAAGTGGCCTAAACTTTACCTGATCCAATAATGTTTAACGTTGTTGAATCTAGAATAAAAGGATAAAACAATACTAATTTTCTAAAATGGTTTTTTTTATTTTTCTAACCTCAAGCTTAAATCGTCCAGTGAAATTAACTAATCTTCGGACCTACCTAAATACTTTTTTTGTCCATTTCAATGTCCCAAAACCTCAAGGAAAAGGAAAATGCGGAAGCTGAAGAGTTGTAAGATGCAGGATTTAATTTACTACCTTTAATATAAGCATATTTACAAACGTTTAACAAAAATGATTATATATTTCGTTATTTGGTGTTTAGCGGTCAAACCAACCGTTTAACAAATTACGGTACGTTAAATTCGTCAAATACGGGAACTGATGTATGATAATAACGTGGTAATAAGCGAAGTTTACCCTCAGGTAATCCACTGGCAAGCCCGGTAGACATTATTAGTTCTCATTTGGGGGAAATTGAACGAGCGGAAAGGGAGTTTATTAATTCATACCGTAGTTCGTGGTTACTGCAAAGCATTGTAACAATATTAATTCTAGGGTTTTAACTCCCAAGGCATTAGAGGCAAGTAGTTTTAAAATACTAATTTATAAATGATGTCATGCAAATATTTTTTATCATATTATTATTCATTGTAGCCTCTGGATTGCTTGAATATAAATAAATACATTTCATACCTTAGCAATCGATTTATTGTAGTTTGTTAATTAGTTGGAGATCGATTTTAAGCTCGAAAGTTTATGATGATGAGCTTCCCGATCCAGTTCATAAACAAAAAAACATCGATGCCAAGTTGTTATTCATTAATTAAGTAATTTTTAATTGGTTCTATTATTTGTTCAATCTTAGTAATTCTTTAATGATAAAATTTGTATTCCCAGTATTCCCTTTTAAAAATAGTGTATCATTAATATTTAACTACCTTTACAGTTGGGTTATTAACTGAAAACCATGGATTTATTAGGACATTTTTCTTTATTTATTAGAGATACATTTTAAGGTTACCATTATGTCCTATGTATCATCAATAATTTAAATGATACCCACACAACAGCTTATTAAAGCTGTAATGTTTCTAAAGGTGTTCGACCATTATATTTAAGAACATTTTAAAACAAAGTCGTAACAGCTATACATGGACAAGTGATTATTGTTCTGTTTTATATGTAAAAATCTTGATATCTATTTTATTAGTCTCAATTTCAATTAAAAACATGAACTGAAAACGGATTGATATGGTCCAAAAAGAGAAGTGAGTGGGCATAAAATACTTCGGCGACGCGAACTGTAGAACATTTTTATAAAAATGAGGTCTATGATCCAGTGAGTTATGGGTAATAATCGTAAAAACTTGAAAAACAAAGGAGACGTTACCCATAGCCATAAAAGCCCGCCCATAATACTGTCGACTCAAAGTTTTAATAGCATGCCCCAGTATTCTTTAAAATTATTACTGTTATTTATTAATGTAAAATTATAAGTACTAAAATTTAATGTTGTAAAGTAAATAATAAAAGTAATAAATGTTGTATTGAATTATTATCTCGCTAACGAGAAACGTAAATTGATTATGAATTTTTTTTGTTTCATAACAATAAATATTTAGATTTTAATTTAATATACTCAATGAACTTGCTTTACATTCCTTGTTATCGCTCATATTTATAGGATGCAAAATGGAAACAACTCGAGAAAAGGTTTAAAAGGATATGTTGAAACAAAACTTTTAGCTTCATTAATTTTTTATCATCATGGATACAATAATAATAGCATAGTATCTGTACTTAAAATATTGAATACTATTTTATCAGTTGATAAAATTTAGGTCATAACTCTTGATTAAGAGAGGGATAACGAACAGATATTGCCGCTTCCCGCTGAATATTGAATTAAAATTTAATTTTCACCAGTCATCACTTGGCCTCCTACTGACATTTAATTGTTCTTGTTGTTCATTATAAATACAGGGGGGGGGGGGGAATATTCAATATGGTTGAGGCAAAGTTCTTCTAATTTGAAATTTATTTTTCCCCTCCTTCCACTGTCTGTATTGTTTAAGTTTAAACTTAACATTAGATTTCCAGATTTGGGTTTTTAACAGTACGTCACAGAAAAAAATAGACTTGTTGGAACAACAAAAACATTTGTAGATATACAACCTGCAAATGTTTTTGGTCGGTTTACCAATGTTTTGCTCGGTTTACCAATGTTTTTGTTGTTCCAACAAATCTATTTTGCTTTTTTTTCACCAAAAAAATTGGTAAACCGAACAAAAACATTTGTAGGTTGTATATCAACAAATGTTTTTGTTGTTCCAGCAAATCTTTTTTCTGTGTATGCATTACCAATCCCCGTGTGCGAGTAGTTACAGCTTGGGTTCTTTCTATTAATAACTTATATGAAGTATGATGGTAAAATTCCCTTCTTAGTTTAAAAAAACCTGGTATTTTTAGAGCAAGTTTATGAAAACATTATGGATTCTTCGACATTGAAACTTTCAGCTCCATGCACGATTAAAGTTAGCATATTTGTTAAATAAATTAATCGACAACCTTACATTTAAAGTTCTTAATTTATCGAAGACTAACAGTTGCCCGTGGCTTCGCTCACGATAAAAATTACAGCTGATCTTACTTCTGCTATTTGAACTGTCAAATTGTAGTATTCACAGCTGTTTACATTTCGGTATTTGAATGTTTACATCCTTATAAAACGTAAACATTGAAGCTAAGGACGTTCACGGGCCGTAGCCCGAGGAGATTTTAAGGAAGCGAATAGGCCTGTATGTTTCCCAGGTTCAAGATCTACCTCTGTGTAAAATTTCAACCGTCGCGGTCGGTTCAGTATTTTTCGAGTTCACTTATCCCATACATACAGAAACCACCTCTTTTTTATAATAGTATAGATTATAACAGTGATAAGATTTATTAAAAAATGGTTACCTAATAACCAGTTTCTTAATAACTTATAAATTGTCTTTATATTGGCACGACCTTTAAAGGCTGGTTGAGTAATTTATGGATTATCACATTTTATTTCTATTACGTTCTTTTGGCATCTAAAACATATGAATTAATTGTATTTAGGGCTGAATGACTTAGATTGCTGATTTCAGTCACAATTTTAAGAGAGTAACTATTGAACTATTGATTATTCAAAACTAGAAAGACAAAATGCCATTCAAAATACTTACTAATGTTTGATAATTCATTTATAGGAAAGAATGCTATAATCTTAAGATTAACACGTTACATTTATGAGAGCTGTATTAGTACCAGTTTAAAACATAAAAAACCCTTTACAAATTTTACGTAAGCTTAAAAATTCAGAATTTCAATACTAAATTTATGCGAAGTATTTAATTAAAATATCCCATAAGCTTTTTATATTTACATTTTAACTGACTTGATTACAATGTTCAATATGTCCTACGATAATGAAACCATAAAATCGTCTGCCGTAGAGCAAGCAGCCTATTCGGAAAGCTGAATAATGCTGCTCCAAGTAAGAAAACCTAGTTAAGTTTATTAAATAAATCATTGTAGTAATTTCATTGCTAAGAACATTTTTCGAATAGTTCCTCTAGGAGTGAAAAGTTATTATATTAACAGCAAATAAAAAAATTTAACAATGTGAGCAAAAAATCACAACTGTAATTAAAATTATTTGTGTCACTCCTATTGTTCCACTTTCACTAAAGTTCAGTCTCATGGCGAGTTTTTATGCTTATAAACGTATTACTGTTATATTTTATTGGAAATTCGATTTTCCTGCTCGTGTGAATGCAATTATTATTTCTTTGAAGTGGTTCGTTGGAGAATTTAATCAAGCCGCTTTGATCCTAAAGTGGTCCATGCTCATAAAATATTATTTCCTCTTACTTATAAAGTATACTCCTTGCGTGTGCATATTTTTAATATTTAAGCTACAAAATTGAGCACAATTCATTAGTTTGTATGAATCGTGTCGTAATTTTTATTTCAATCGCTGATTGTTCGTTTTTGTAAATTTGTATTCAATAAGATTGCTATGAAACATTCATAAATTACCATTCTTTAATTTAATTGAATCTGTTATTCATATTGAATTTACGGATACATTACTTTTCCTATTGCACTTTCCATTCATTCATAACTAAAAAAGAATTTAAAATTGTTAAAATTGGTTTGCATAAGACAGGGATTTTTTCATTAATAATTTATACATGTTAATAGTCCATATGGAAAATATTTTTGTAATACATATTTTTATCTAATTGAGACCACATAGTAGATAGAGAGTGTAAACTTTACTTAACTATTTTTACTTGTACTGCCTATATTGTAATGTGTATTCCAGATTACAAATACAATAAAGAACGACTCTTTCGAAGAACATGTCAATAGCTATTCGCTCGTCGATCTTGATCGACATAGTGGTGGACGGCTTACTTATCTATTCGTGCCATATGACACAATGCGCCAGATGTTTTGTTCAGAGGTGCGATGTGCTGATTTGATTAAACAACTCTCCCTTACATCGCTGCCAAACCACCACGACTTTTGAATAAACATGGTTCTGGGATTTTTATTCTTCACCAAAGTTGTAACTAATGGTCAGAAACTCACAAATATATTTTTATTTGCTTATGTTACTTTTCAATTAAATTAGTCCATATTTTTCGAAACTTATCAGTTTAATTATATTGCCATTATTTGTATCACCATTATATACCAAATACTATTAAAAGACAAAAATTATACAAAATATAACTACTATTATTAGTAGCTAAAGGAGTTATAAAAACTATTGCATACAAGTTGTGTGATTTGGTTTACACAGCTTATAATGAAATAATGAATCTTATAATGAAATGTGAAAACACCACAGTATGCATTTAACGATTGACTGTAATGGGATTTTGATTTGTAACTTATAATTCTTACTATAACTTACACTTTAATTGACGATATTGAGACCATCAACGTAAAATGTAATGAAATTAAACGTGTTTATTGTTTTTGATTGTATTTCGGAAACCCGACTGCGAAAAATTTGTTTAACATTATGTGTATTGTTTTATTGGAATGATTCAACAATTTTGTTGTGCAATATTCCTCTGAGGTTGAAAAGTAAATTTTTGTCAATGATAAAATAAAATTGGTTTGGTTACATTAAATCCAATAGTCCGTGTCTTATATTGTTTCAGATCAAGTGAACTGGAGGTAACACAGTGAGTGTTCGGTCGTCCGAACCGCTTTATGTGTATGCGTTCAACCAAATATTATTTTATTTCCGTGTCGGTTATATTTGGTTTCGAGCTTTGGCAAGAATTGGAATGAAACATTAATTTTCAAGAGTAATTTTTCATTTCATTTTTCATAGGCGAATATTTTGATTAAAATGTATTAAATCCGAAAAATGTGAGGTGTTGTGTAAATTTATTGTCTTTATGACGGTCAAACGTTTTTCTCAAAAGCATACGTACAAAATAAATAAAATAATCCTGCAATAGCAGCGCAATGACACCAATACCTTAACAAAGATGTTGGGACGTGATTACAACAAAAATCCCATAAAGGTACAATCGCAACACTTTGAGTGTCATGCCATTAGTTTCTAATCGGGAGTTTCATTACTAAATATGTTTGCGACAAAATTTAATAATTATAATAGTTTTATACCATACTGAAAAGTGTTTACTCTAAAATTGCGTGAGGACTATACACAACATCTTTGCGAAGGAAAAGTATTTTTGAATCGAAATAAACTTTAAAACTATCCTAACCTAACGAGTTGAAAAACTATATCTAAAACAAATTCCCAATTAAAAATTAACAAAAAATTATGAAAACAATAAGAATGATAAATTCCGCCTGGAGTAATAGATTTTTCCCGATAAAGGGAAATCAGTTTCAGTAATAATTGAAATTACTAAGTTCTAGAGGAATTGTCATTTATTACATACATTTATTACAATATTATTTAAAACATTAAAAGTTTTACATATTTTGTTTCAATTTATAATTCACATCATAACATTTTATTTTCTCTTTTTGGTATAATGACTCTTTAATAAACAGTTATCTTGTAATATGACACGAGTACTATTTCTGATACATCGTTTACAGATAAATGTTCAACACAATGTTTACAAGTTGGTGTAAAGTTACAGCAATTAATTTATGTCAAAACCAATTATATGAAGTAATATATAACTATTGGGATAAATAGTGTTGAAAGTGATGGACCATTAATACTGATAACACGGGACACGGCGGTTAGAGAGCCGGAAGGGTGGGGCTCTTCCTGATGCTTCTTCCTTTACTCTTTTCTTTAAAAAATAGGTATATTGACTTCCAAACAGAAATGAAAAGTAATCTTAGTTTTTCAACCGTTATGCTAAAATTCATAATTGGACAACTTATGATCATGATAATAAACAAATCACCCAACAGAAACCAACATTTATAATAATTACTTGGAATGGTAAATTAATTCCGTAATAGATCTGATTTATATCCTTACAAACCCAAAATTTGTTGGAATACTTGTATTCATATTACGATCTTTTATCAAAAGAACTACTGGACCAGTAAAAGTTACTAATAACTAATTAGGTTGCAAGCTAATTAGGTTAGGTAACTAGTTAGCTGAAGAGGTAACGATTTTCGTAATCAACATTAGAGTGTGAATGCTGTAGTAAAACTTGTGTAGTAAAACACCCGACAAATGGAATTAAATTAAATTAACAAGTGCCAACCTTACTACCTAGTGAAATATCACAACACAATTAGGAATAAAACATATCTCGGCATTTATCAACCAGTCTGAAATAATATTCAGTATTAAGGGAAAGAAGGTTTGTTGACTATTTTTATACAAATAAATTACGATAGAGTTCTGTCTTATAATTTATTCATCAAATGAAATTGTATTTTGAACTCGATAATATTTTACACTGTGTAAATGTTGCTCGCATTCAATTGCAAGAACTTCACAAACCCTGAAAGCATTAAATTAATAAGTTTAATTCAAGTTTAGTAACCCTAAATGCAATTCGATGGTAAATCAGATAGCAACTAGGACTATAAATTATCAAAGAGCATGTCAGTAATGGGGTTTGTGGTTTTGTTGACAACCCTGAATTGCCAATATCCATAACATGTGCCCAAATTGACCATCCACATCTAAAGAGTTTATTGTTTGTACCTCAACAAATTAATGAATGAAAACTAAAGTATCCAAATTTTTCCACCCGGTATATTTAAGTAGTTTAAACATGTACTGTACACTGTGTTCCAAAGAAAGAACAATTTAATAACTGTAATTTCTCCTTCAACTGCTATGGCCAAATATTCTGGATATATAACATATAATTTAATAACTAATACAAAACTACTTCAAATTAATATTGAAACACTAGTTTTCGTAAACCAATATTTCATACTTTTGATTTTCTTTCTGCAAAACCAATTTTTAAACATTTTCCCTCCTGAATTCAGAACTAACTAGATCTTCCATGAGTGATGTTTGTACAATTATCATAAAAAACTATGTTATAAAAATAAAACGGAGTTTTTTTAGCAGTTCTCTGACCTTCACTTCAAATTTGTTTGGCTATAGTTGTTTGACGTGATTTGGACTCGCTTTAAAAACGTCTTATACGTTCTCGGGTCTTCTTTTTCTTAAATAGTCCACAACACAACGGGACTAATTTATGCCAAGTTTATGTTACAGTAGTATTGATTAGCTATTGTGCTGTATAAAGTTGGTGGGTCATTTTTGACGTGGAACAGATTCAGGGAAATGTAGCGAATGACTCATGTAAGGACACCAAGCTTAATGAAAATAGTCGGCAATGATCCGCATGCCGTACTGAATCTAATAAACGAAAAACTTTCCTACATAACAGTAAGTAGTAAGTAGCTGCAGCATGGTTTCTTTCCTTTAGGTCATACATTGCGTGGCCGAAAAAAAGTTTAAAATATAAGTTAAGCTCAAAAAACTACAAAATTTGAGGCGAGCATATTCTTCAATTAACGAAACAGAAATATTATACGAGATAGTCAAGATCATAATTTATTGATATGTGGGTTTCGTAGAAGTTGAGGATAGACCAGGAGAGATTTATGTTGCGTCGTTTGCATTTTGGAGGACTATTCCTAATGAACCGTTGTTTTATTTATGAAAAAGGATCGCTAACCAAGGAGCAAGCCAGCTCTAGATTTCTGCCACTGACATAGATCCTTCCACTGACCGTAGATTGTGGTGTCGTCTGTGGATAAACGTATAGTACCCATCAGTCAAGTACTCAATGATGACTGTCAAGTACATGACAATACCTTTATCACCGGAGCCCTGCGGCACACCGTGGTTCACTCCAAAATACTTTATGTCTATTAGTTTCCCCTTTCTATTGTCGAAATTTGGCTTCCGTCCAGGTAAAATTTAAAGTTTGTAAGACTTCACCTATCAATTCAAAATTTCTGAGATTATCAACCTGTAATTGATGTGGTATATTCAAACACCTAGGTGTTTGATCTACCAGGGCCGAGTCGTTCGATCCACTAGCGTCAAAGGCGTCGAAGATGTAGAGTACCAAGTGGGATACTGCTGGGACGGTAAACGTGCCGCGTTTAAACACGTGTACTGGATATAAAACAATACATTTCTCTCGAACTGTTCGACCACTATACTAGACTTTTCATCACTGTTTCCGTTACCCTAGCCATAGTCGGAATAATTTATGCCAGCTTAGATATCGAAAATGGCTTTCTTTAAGCACGTGTTTAATACAGGACTGGAACAGAATTTGTTGTCATTTCGTTTAAGTATTGAAGCACTTTAACTGACACTCCTTATTCAGGCTTAGCCTTATTCTTTAAGCCGTTAACACTCCAATCAGGTCACCAGCTCTATACATGTCTCCTCTGGCAAAGATGAGTAATTGATACCAGGATGTTTATTAGCAATATCTAGCAGATAGTTGAAATGTGCCAATAATTAAAGTGAATTTGTTTTATAAATTCTGTACTAAAATATTTGCTCTCCAAAAACTTGCTTAGATGATTGGGGGACACAGTAATACAAAAATTAGTATTATAAACATTTAATAATTGCATCACATTATATTTGCTTTCAGAATGGCTCAAGATTAAAACTATACCAGATCTTTTAAAAAATATTAAAAATAATGTAATTAAAAATGCGGATATCGAAGCCATTTAAAGCAGTTTCAATAAACTACCAAACAAGAAACGAAATTACTCCTCTTCTCAAGTACAGGGGAAAGAATTCACAAGAAATCAGTCCTTTGGAGGAGAGTTGAAACTTCCGTTATTACATCCGTTGGATCAGGACAAACAATTGAAAGAAAAAGAAAAAACTCCCCTTTCACCAGAATGTACCATTTATATTTATTATTATTAAAATTAAAATTCATATTTTATACAACAATTAAAATTACATTAACTGGTTGCAGTTTGAGTGTAAGGCTTTCACTTAACTTGTATAAAAGCCTAATCGAAACTATTTATTGTTATTGTTTCATCCAAAACGCCATACAAAGTCATTCGAGTTTTAAAAAGTAATTTGTTAATATGTTTAAAGGTTAGTAGATGTTAGGTGGAACACCAGAGTTTCCTTTCAACGGTAAAACCCATCCACTTATTAAATTGAAGTAAACACACTTAACGTAATGAACACGTGGTTTCCTGGCAAGTGGCGGTTAATCAGATAAAAACTGAATGTGCAAAGTGGAGTTCGCTGTTGACGCATTAAACACCCATTACCTGTTGTAACTTTCGTATTTGAACTTATTACTGTGCTGAAAAATTAACACCTTTTCAAGATCCAAGTTGCAGCAGATCTACATACTTGGTGAATTTATGGACACTTTTTTATTTAAACACATTTAACATGTTTAAGAAACAGGACATTGTAAGAAATATATTCAATTTAAAAATTATTTAGACAATGAATGCTCATTTGTCTGTTTATTGAGTAAAAAGGAAAACTTATTGAATAGTTTTGATTAACTAGTTATTCTTAAGAGTTTAGGGATTTAAAAACACGCCTATTGTACCTGATAAATTTCTCAGATCAATCAAAACACGAATAAATAAAATAAACATATTGCAAAGTAAAAGTTAATTATGAGACCAGAGTATCAATCCTGGGTAATCACTTTTTGAGTAATTTTTGTTGTACCAAAACCAATCAAATAAACACTAAAAATAACTTAAATACAGATTAATCTTAATTAATTAATCTTCGTAATAAATATTGATTAATCTTAACTAAGAAATTCTTTTAAGAAAATAAGTGTGAAGTAAAATATAGTACTAAAAACAATTTTTTGCGATAACTTTTATTTTAACATTTACCTCTTTTAATTGAACTTTACCCTAAATTATGAGTATCTGAAAACGAAACCATTTTTTAGTTTTGCAGAAAATCGGACCTGAAGTGAATGTTCCCTCCATCTTAAAGAATTCATGAATATAAAAATCCCTTCAATAAGCCGGCATCAGAGGACGAGAGCACCGAGTTTCGATAAGCTGCATTTTAGAGGCGACCTTTTTCTGCCTCAAGGATGATGCATTTTAACAAAAAGGTTCGCATTTTATAGACGGGCTAATAAGTAAATAAAAATCATAATGGATCTTTTCCGTTAATTCACCACCAATTCTATTTTAAATTAAAGTAGGTTTAGTTTACAACATTTTACAGTATTTCCTATTTAAAAATAACAAGAAAAGGGTTTTTCCTGTTTTACCTCGCATTTACAAACTAATATCCATATACTGAGAATTAATCGGGGTAGAACTAATACTGCGAAATAATATATTTACTCACCATTTAAACGTTTAATTGTTCGAAAAAGAGTATTATAACAACTTTTTAACATTATTCTTGACTCACAAACACAAAAATAATACAATATTAATTACGTTGTTACACTGGTAGCCAGTCACATTGGAAGCCAGAACTACTCAATGTATTTGATGAGTTGGTTAGGTTAGGTTATGTTAGGTCTTAACATCGATTGATAACCAATACTACAAACGCCGGTGCCAATGAACGTAAAAAGCGCACAGAACTCTCCTCACTGTTTCATTCACTTGCGACACTTAAAAAATTCATTGTTGCCGCTCGCCAATCACTGTCTAGACTGGCCGCTGAGCGCGCGGTCCGGTTATCGCTGTGCGATAAGATAAGGCTTTCAATAATACTGCAGGTAAAGGAAACCCCGAATTCAATATTCCTAATTACTCCGAACGACTTTCCTTACTGTATTTTAGATTCTGAGTTGTGATGAACTAACAGAAAACAAAAAAAATAGTGGTGGTGAATTAACGGAAAAGATCCATCATAATAATTATAATAATTTTTCATACACGTTTAACTTGATTTTTAAGCAAATTAAACAAACTTCACTTGGTAGGGAAGTTCTCGCACTGCATAGTGTAGATTCGCCTGTAATTCCAATGCGTACATTATTTCATCGTCATAGGAGAATTTCCACTTTTACTTGAAGAAAGCCTTTACTTGAAGAATTTCACAACCCAGGATATTTATAGATACATCATGTTAATGTATCACAGTCTCTGTATCGTGATGATTCATTTGACACTTACCTCAAAAATAAAGCGTCAATTTAAGTCTTTTAAGGTTCCAAATAAAAAACTAAAATCTTAGATTAAATGTCTAAATTAGTTTTGTCAGTTTTGTCTTAATTCTTACTTGTTAATAGCGTATAATTCAATCTTGTATAAGAACACAAATTAGTAACTATGACATTTACATTCAAATTAAATATGAATGCGAACACTTCAATTCTGGTGGAGAGCCAACAACGGACGTGTGGAGTCATTAGGCTGGTCATTACTGGCCTCATAACCACTGGTCATTAGTACAGCTCTGGATTTGATGACGCGGAATAATCCAAGCACTCTTAAATGGTACATTATGTTTGCCGAGTGGCTTGCAGATACACCGCAATTAGAGGTAAAGAAAACACATTGTTTTTTTAATTTCATTTTCTCCCTCTTGACTTTAGGTTGGTTATGTTTTATGAGTATATTTTCTTCTTCTGTCATGTTCTGTTGTCTCATGGATAGTCATATTATCGTGATAAGTTTGATGCTTTTAATTCAATGCTTTTACATCTGATTCACCTTGTCCTTTAGGAACTTTTCAAACTATTCCTTATAGCAATTGTTTAATTTTTTAAGCTATCCAGCAGCTCAATATTCTCAATAGATCAATATTCAATATTTCTCCTATAGATCATAAATATTCTTTAAACATAACTATGCATAAAAATGCTCTCCTTTATTTTTTAATAACTACTAGTTGTCCAGTATTCTAACTCACAGGCACCTTATCATGAAAAAACGTAAGAAATGACAAGTATCAAGTAAAAACTGGGTGTTGAACCTTTTACAGCTGCTCCTAAGATTTATAAATAAAATGTATCAGCTACAAAACCACCGAAGCTATGGTATTATCTAGTATTAAGTGTATGACAGGCACAAGACAAGCACTAATCCTGCCACCTGCTAACCGCCACTCCACTGGCCGGTCCTTGGGGCGGAGGGTTTAACTATACCCAACTGGCTCTGGGAAATAATACCGGGAATTAGTTATACTCAGACAATATGTTTGTTGCGTTTAACTTTATTGTACAGTTTTCCACTTCATTTTATCTTCAAATCAAATTTATCCATTTAGTAATAAGAGCCAAGCAATTTTTATCTGATAAACACGTGCTAAAAAATTATTGAAACCGGTAAGTAATTCACCTTTTATTATTTTTATTTAAATTGTAAATATTGAACAGTAGTATATTCAGTTTATTAAGTAATTACTTTACAATTATCATAGTTGAAAAGTAGTTATCGTTAAGGTTAAAAATATTCAACTTAATAGATGTCTTCCTTAGACAAAATTGACGATTTGTCCAGTAAACAATCTTGCTGTTGTTAGGACTGAGATACTCAATATCAACAGCATTTACCACCTTAGTTTTAGTAACCTTTCGGACTTTAAATCTTATCTAAGAAGCTATGTGGATTTTTTATCATTTATTTATTTCCTTGACAAAAAATACATAAAATAGAATAAATACTGTGTAAAACATGATTACGAGAAATTTAAATTGTAAACGATTACTTTGATTACACGAATTAGTATCCATGACATTTAAATTCAAATTACATATGAATGCGAACACTTTTCCTCCTACATCAGATTCACCTTGTCCTTCATGATCTTGTCTAATTATTCCTTATACCAAACTACTAGATATTAAAATTTATTTTGCTATCAGTAAAACAGCTAATTTAGCAGTTTAGTCAGAAATAATACTGGAATGTCCTGGTTAATCCATGATTGAACTTACAACGACGGATTTCTACAATTAATTTTGAGCAAAAAGGTAGCTCTACCACTTCAGGGGTTTGAACCATCAAATTTATCGCACTGCGCTCTTGCCAAAATCCTGCCGGCCAATTTTATTCATGAAGATACAATATAAGGTATATGAAATATAACTAATGTAAACTACAGTAAATAGTGACATGAGCGGACTTTAGTTCTAGACCTAACATCATCGAATCGTATATTTGTAAAATAGAAAAAAATGTAAAACAAAATATAAAGAGAAGGTATTGGCCAAAAATGAGAAAACCTAATTATCAAAAATGTTTTCAATCACACTGATAATTGGATTACTCATTTAGCAGATATGATTAGTCTCGTTTTTGGTATAAATTGTCTATTTTTTAGAACTTAGCCTAAATTGCTCTCGGCCAGCACGCAACCCCTTCTTACATTCGTAATTCTAAAAACTCCGATTCTAGTGGAACCCTTATAAAAATAACGGAATAATTAAACCCTGTTAGCTTTTTGAGAGAAAATATTTTAAAAACCTTTCTTAGTACGCATTTAGAGCCTTTAGAGAATGTTCATGCTAAAGCCTAATAGTTTTTGAGAAACTGTGATCAGTGTCAGTCGGTTAGTTAGCCAGTCAGTCAGTCAACCATTTTTGGCTTATAGATCACGACTTACCCAACTTATTTGTGAACAACGCCAGGTTTTTAATCAGACGTCAAAAGACTGCGATTCTTTCTAAATTTTCAGAATAAAAGTCTTCTTGTACGGAAACTAATTTCGAGCAATAAAGCCGGTAGCCAATACAATAAAGCAAAATATTTTTACAATTCATTCATGAAGTAAGACTATTCACTCAGAACATAAGCCTAAGCTACAATAGTTAACAACAAGCTATGTAAATGCCATGATTACATACTTATTTTGTATAGTTAGAAAAAAAAATGAAATTAAAATATTATTTGATATTTATATTAAATTTAAATAAATAAAAGTTAAAAAATTTTTAATAAATCAATAAAAGTACTCTATCTTATTGCGTAATGTTCCGTTATAGCTTCGTCCCTCGTTGTGTGACGGCATTTGTTTATTTAGAGGGGAACGACGAATCAATTTGCAGGATTAAACTTTTATGTGGAGGGAAGAATGACGTTAATACTTATAATGCGTTAGCAAAAGGTTTTTGGAATGGAAACATGGTGTCAATAGGTGATTTTTCACAATTAACTTAGCAGCATTTTTTTATAAGTTCAATATTAAATTAACAACATTATTTTAAGTTTAGGCGTTAGGCATTACGTTATGCTATAAACATTTCACGTTTTCTCAACAGTAACAGAAACGTTCTTTAAAATATTCCTGGAGGAAAACCTGAAATATATCAATATATTGAAGAACACGTTAACCAAAAAGTATCTGTGAGTATTTTCATGCTTCGGATGCTTAGTCGAACAGCTACAACTAAGGAACTTTTGTCAGCCAATTTTAGACTCATTTACTCTTACCTGACTTACGCTGCCTGTTTGGCTGTGAAAGTAACCAAACCCAATTCAGACTGCAGAAAAAGGCAAAAAGTACAGTAGACCCCCTCTTAACCGACCCTTACGGGACCAGACCTAGGTCGGATAAGTTAAAAGGTCGGTTAAAACGGGTAATCCTTTAAACACATAAAAATAAAAGCTCTGTTGATTTAGGATTCTATTAACATCATGATAAAGCAGTTCTGGGATTATTTAGAAAATAAACTATAAATATTAACATATTTTCCAAAATTATTCCTGTAGAAATGTCACAAATAACCCCGAAGCACGGTCAAAACAAAACACGTCAATAAACTGAATATTAGACGTAACGTTCCCATCGCCGGGTATGGGAACGGAAATGCCGCAATTCCTAGAAAAGGGCGGTTAAACCGAACTTTTCTGAAAACAGGGCGGGTTAAAACGATCTTTAATATTTGACAAGCAAGGGCGGATAATCCGATCGTCGGTTGAAACGAGGTCGGTTAAGAGGGGGTCTACTGTATTGTGTTTTCCCTCCAAAAACCAGACTATATATATATCTCATATCCAGTTCAGCTAGAATTTTGACATTTCCGTACATTATCATGTTGGAAAATTTGTCCTTTACCAAGAAAAATATTGCATCACTTATCACACCTGATAGTCATGGATTTCCACTCCGAAATGCTTCAAAAACCGTGCCATTTCACACCATTCTACTTGATTTTCCAAAAACACTTCCAATACAATGCAGTTAAGGTATTCAATAACCTTCCTTCTCCACTTCAGGCTGAACAGGATTTGAAAAATTCAGGAATAAGCTGGAATCCATCTTGATGGAAAAGCGTCTAAGATTACTGGTAGTCTTTGGACGTTTCTTCACCTGCAAATATTCTTTGGTTTTCTGATCTGATATGCTCGTTACATAACAAAAAGAAAGTGTTTAGTTTGATAATAATAACTGTGTAATTTTATTTGGCTAGTGAAAGTTATATTAATTGGCCACATAAATGACTTATTGACTCATTAACTTATTGACTTAACAGCTTCAAAATTGAATTGAGTATTTTTAGCATCTAATTGATTTGTTTTATAAAATCTGCATAGACTAACAGTGTCACTTTTTAAATGCCTGTTGAGTCCTATCAATTTTTTTACAGAAGAAAACAATAAGCCAGTTGAAGATTTGTTTCATTCAATCACGAAATCATCATTCATAACTTCTTATAGGGTAATATTATTACTTTAATTTTTGAAAACTGACTGTAAACATTTGATCCTGACATTAACTAAAGACATTGCCTAACTTTGATTATAATCCTTCCATAAAAATACTTGTAAGATAGTAATAGTTTGAATAAAGGATTTTTAACACATATAATGCCTTGTTGAAGTAAACAAAGTGTAGGCCCTCCCTAAACATACATAAACTTTACATAGCAAACAAACGTTTTTAGACAGTTTCTCAATGAATAAAAGCTAACAAAAAGCTTATTTGGTTTAATTACATACATTTAAAAAAATTACTATTAAGTATTAAGGGTTGATTCTAAATATGTGTATTCCTCTTTAGCTCTAGTTACCAAACATTCTTGATATATTGAGCTATAAATATAACACGCCGTCCGAATAAGGCCCGCAGCGCTGGAAGGGATGAGTCCATGTGATATATGTGGCGAGGCGACCGCCTCCACTGGACGGGGCCTCGACATTTGCATATCCTTCCGCTGCCCACTGATATCAAGAATGCTAAAGATATTTGAACTTTCTCGTTATTTGAAGCCTCTGACAGGTGTATTGTATGATGAAACAAAAAACAATAATAAATGTAATAAGAATAAAATCATTAAGAATCAGCTTAAAACGCAAATTCCTAGAGGTCAATTATTGTGAACACTATTAATCATGGTGAATGGTCACACTATTCCGTCTTTCTAGCATCTCCTCTCAATCCTTTTTCATATGCCAGCAAATATGATATGCTAACCACCATACTTTATTGTTAATGAGGTCAAAAAGAAAATCTTATTTCGGATGGTTACATTCTTTACATGGGAATGGTCCAGCTTTAATTTCAATTACATCACATAGGTAGCATTATGCTGATAAAGTTTTAACATATGTATGCGTTCATTTACTTATCTAATATTACATAATATTTATTTGTACTTATTAATATTATTATTTCTAGTGTATTTACATAAACTAACTAATCATAGATATCGTTTGTAAAACATATCAATTTTTATGTTGCTGTGTTGAAATGCATTTGAACGTATTAACGGATAACGTATTTGGTAGTTTGTACCTATATCTTAAGCATCCTTTTCCTTTTACCAAATACAATAATAATCACTAGTTTATTCAAGAGCCAGTTCATCTTGATGCAGTCTACCTCTGCTCTGCCGCGCGCTCGCACCATGGAAGTCATAACAAGCTGTCAGCGTCCCCTATGACTGATCATTTCAAACCCCTGGTTCAAGGGTGGTTTGTGTCAAATTATTTCCCACATGCCACCGAAATCAATCGAAAATCTATGACCTTTATTTCATTCGAAAGTATACTGAGACTGACTCAGCAAATAAGGTTTGTCTGTAATTTTTATGGGTTATATTTGTAAGGCATTTGGAGGCTTACGTTTGTAGGCTTACATTTGTAGACTTCGTTTATTATTCTGACTGTTCATCATATAAAGTTTTAGTACAATTTCATCGAAATCTCCTAAATATATTGATATTTTAAGTTTGAGGATACTGACGAATCGCATTGTTTACAACGTTGAATTGAAAATAAATTTTTATAAAAGGTGTATTTCAAAGCTTATCTTGGATTCATCCTTGGCCTCATAACTAGATTCACTGTTGTGGATTCAGTTATGGTTAGTTTGTTCTCGATTAGAAGCTTTTGGTTCGTACAATATTTTTGTTACCAACCGTTGTTTTAAAATATGAAATAATAATTAGTTTAATAAACAAACATACGCCGAATGGTCGCAAGGCCCGGTAGGCAGGTTATTATTACGGTTGCCCGAGGACGGGGGATGGCTAAATTAAATTTCCACATGAGTTCACTAACACCCTTGTCCATTATAACCGTCAAATATGGCGACACCGGTGTCGGCGTTTTGTAGATATAGCCTTACACACAGGTGTGCCAGGGAGTATAAAGCATGTTTTTAAAACATTACAAAATTTGATTGACCCTTTTTTATATGAGATTTGAGTTAAAATTTTATTGACGAAATTTTTTGAGATAAATACATTATTGATAGATTGCCAATTCGTTTTCGACGTTTCTCGAGAAAATATCACTGATATTACTAAAAATGGTTATTAACGGATTACACTTTTTAATACTACATCCAATTTAAAGAATAGATCGATTTTTTATTTATTTGAATTGTTTTTTTTTTAACTTAGACTTAGGAGAATGTAGTAATGACTTTCGCAGCCAATATATTTTGGCCCGCAATACGTAACAAAGGCAAAACCTTACTACCATCATTACTAATATCATAGAGACCCAGAAGCTGTTCATGATAAAATTGTTATGTACTATAGCTTATACAAGAGTTGATAAGCGTTCATTAAATTACATATTTGGCAGCCTATTATTAATTATCCCTAAGGTCACAGATTTTTTAAAGCTTTACCAAGAGAAAGTTACTTTCGATGAGTCACTACCAGCTTCACCAAATGAGATCAAAAACATTTTTAAAGGTGACCATGGGCGACGGTCGATGGCTGGGAAGGCTTCATTCCACTGGTCATTGGTTTATATTCTGACGAATTTATATTCTGAATAATGCATTGCTTGATTGATGGACAAACTTCATGTACTCTAAACTCGAAATTTTAAAATTTCGATTGGATTAATTACTTAGATAGGTTTAGTGCAGTAGAATTAAGTGAAAAAATAGGTAGAGGTAGAAATAATTGTAACAAAAATGATTCTTGTTGTAAATGGTAGGCAATATGGTCCTAATTGACATATTAAAAATATACATCTGTAAAGTCACGGGAAACCGCTCAAAATCACATTTAAAAATGGCGGCTTTTCCTACCATTTGCAAATTCTTGAAATTAGTCTCTTGACTGCATTTTTATCGATGTTTTCCAAGATATTGACTTTGGACCACCACCAACTATTGTTGGGTGATTGGTTCTTAATTTTGATAGGGTACTCATTTTTGGCGGCCATCTTGGATCCGCCATGTTGGATATAAAATATTTTTTTCAAATCTAAAGATGGTGTTGTGAGACATCATTGTAGACTAGATTTTTAACCTGAACTCAATGCTGAAATCTGTTTTCAAAAATCTCGATTCGTTAAAAAGCTATGCTCAAGTAAAAATTCAGCCCAATACTTTTCTTAAGGACGTTTCATATTTTCAATGTTTTTTGGGATTATTTATCTTATAACTCCAGTTATAAATAAAATATGCTGCATGTTTTGGTCTTAAAATACTCAGTGATTTAACGTCTTTTATGTGAGGTATTGTTCATTAAAATTGGACAAGTTTTGGACGAGCTATAAGACCAAAAGCAGCTTGAAAATTATTTTTTCAAAATTTATTAAACAAAATTAATTAATTAATTTAAATAATTAATTAATTATTTAAATAGATAAATAAATAAATTAATTAATTAATTATAAGTAATTAATTGAGTTATTAATTAATTTATTTATTTTTTCTAAATTTAATTTAGTTAACCCTTTGAAACCCGAATTATGATGCACCGAAGAAAAAATTATTTTTTTCCATTTTTCTTTTATTTAGGGTCTAAATAACACATTAAAACTGTTTTTTCAAATTTTCCCTCACAGGTTAAAAAAAATTTTTTTGTTGCTTAAAAGCAACTACGGGCACTTGTGGTTACATCGGGCTAGACCCTAATGTCAATGTCCCCTATGTCCCTCACTTTGGACATGTTGTCATCAGGTATTAATAAAAACCGTTCTATTTCCTTTTCGTCCAAATATTCTTGGTCCATTGTGAAGTTTAAATCATGTGAGTCGGTGGCGCAGTTGGTAGCGCACTCGGCCCCGGTTCTGTGGCGGCAGCGTCGCAGGATCGAGTCCCGATGATGCCGCATACTTTTAGCAGTACTGATCATCCTTGTACTGTACCGGCTCACTCCTTGGGTTTGCTTGATAACTCCCACGCACAGGCCTGAGGCCCATGTGGGGGGGCAAATGCAAGGTAAAAAGAGGCCGCCACCCTCTATTTAAAAAAATTTAAAAAAATGAAAAATTGAAATGAAATGTCTTATACAAAATGGCCAAAAAACATATAATTAACTCAAAATATTAGCTGTAAATGAATTTAATATTAGCATGGGGTTATATGGAGAAACTGAATTAAACTAGTAAAATTTAATGTCACATCCGCCCATAGTTGCTTTTTGGCAACACGGCGATTTTCTCACATAAATTATGGAAATACTCGCTTAAATTACTAAAACTTATTAGAAACATAAACTAGAATAACTGAGGACTGATAAGATATTTTTTCCCACATTACGAAATGTCTAGAACTATAGTAAAAGATCGCTTGAAAAAGTACAACTTACCACTAACCTCCAAACCATGCGGTCGCTCTGAAGAAAATTCTCTAATGCAAAGACAACTGGACTAAGCTCCCATCTAGTGGCTGTTTTCTGAACTAAAGGGTGTTGACAAAAGGCAACTGTGGGCTTTTGAGGTTCAAACAAAATAATTTTAGAGAAAAATCGATAGAAACATGGCGTTGCCAAAAGGCAACACTGGGCGCTAAAGGATTTATACTTTATCCTAATTTTGTCCATTTTTTATTATTTATAGCTCAATTGAAAGCTGGTTAGTTACCGGTTGTCTTAAAACCATTCCGACCTGCAGACCACAGTTGGGGCTGGAGATATCAGTCTTTAAATAATTATGACATTTTTGGGAATTTAATTTTTATATTGGTTGGAAGTCCATACCTCACCTCAATTTCAAACGATTTAAATTAATAAAAGCTTAAATGAAAGCCAATAATATACTGAGTTAATTAAAACCCAAAACTTGTTTGCGTCTCTGTTAGATTTCTATGTATGAGTCATTAATTATATAGAGTTTCAGAAAGTGAACAGATTTTATGAGTAATGAAGGTTTATAACTCAAATTAAGTAAGTCCGATTTCAATGAGTGATGTCTCATATGAAGGCATATAACTTACTGAGTAATTTGAGACCAGAACGAACGTTGTGACCCATTTAGAACCTGCGCTATAAATCTTTAACAAAAAATTAAATTTGAAAAAAATAATTTTCAAGTTGCTTTAAGCCTTATAGATCGTCCAACACTTGTCCGATTTTAATGATCAATAACTAACATGAAAGTCGTCAAATCACTGTGTATTTTAAGACCAAAACTTGCAGCATATCTTATTTAGAACTGGAGATATAAGATAAATAATCCCAAAAAATATTAAAAATATGAAACGTCCATAAGAAATGAATGGGGCTGAATTTTTATTTGAGCATAACTTTTTAACGAATCCAGATTTTTAAAAACAGATTTCAGCATTGAGTTCTGTTTAAAAATCTAGTCTACAATGATGTCTCACAACACCATCTTTACTTTGGAAAAAAAATAATTTATATTCAATATGGCGGATCCAAGATGGCCGCCAAAAATGAGTACCCTGTCAAAATTAAGAACCAATCACCCAACAATAGTTGGTGGTGGTCCAAAGTCAATATCTTGGAAAACATCGATAAAAAAATGCAGTCGTGAGACTATTTTCTAGAATTTATATATGGTAGGAAAAGCCGTCATTTTTAAATGTGATTTTGAGCGGTTTCCCGTGACTTTACAGATGTATATTTTTAATACGTCAATTAGGACCATATTGCCTACCATTTACAACAAGAATCATTTTTGTTACAATTATTTCTACCTCTAAAACTATTTCTACTATACTAGTTTCTAAGACAGGATCATACAACATTTTTTTATATACAAATTTCCTATGTTTTCAACCAGATTGCATTTACCTAAATCATTCTAAACTTAAGTTATCTTCTCATCTTTTCTATTCTACCGGCTTACAACCATTACATCTCCTTTAATTTCTTTATTCTTTATTACATGGATAGTTAAAATTATTAAGAACATTGCACATAAATTCACTGAGCTCCATCGGTACAATATTGAAAGTAAAATAATTTTTTGATTGTATTTATTAAATGTTTACGACTCACGATTTTTCAAGTTTTTACTTGGTTCGCAAGGACCAGAAGATGGAAAGCAGCGGCAACTCCCCTCCCGGCTGTGCACACATCTCTCAGTTGTGTGCTCTGGGTATGTTTGATATCAGAAGGCAGACGGGGAGGATGCCGTCGTTCTTGTAAACACAATTACCTTGCGGTTGAGAGATGAGAGGGGCTTTAGATATCTAGGGATGTTTAATGTTATTTCAGCAGCAAAGCTGTTTTTTTAATGAAAATGTTTCAGTGTAAAACGATAAAAGGCTGAGGGTACGGTTGCAAGAAGAACCGTAACCTTAACAGAAAAATATTTTTATCTAGGAATACTTTGAATCTGTCGTAACTTCTCTTGGATCATATATTGGTTCTCAACGTGTTAAGATGTAAAAATAATACTAGTGAAAATTATAATTAAATATATGGGATTTTTGCATTTTAAAAGTATATCACTGAGTTTACTCAAATCCTGGATTAAATTTATACTAATATCAATCAGGCTTTTTAAGAATAAACTCATCATCAGCACATACCAATAACACCTAACCACCTAACCACGTATAATTTCGATCATACGTTTGTAAATAGTGATATTTAAAGCATTGTCTTGGTCCAAACGTTACAGTTATTATAATAAAGAACAATGAACTTATTTTCTTTTAGTCAATACGGAAACTTATAATAAATGAATTTTTAGATATGCAGGGCAGTTTTAAAATGAAAGAGCAGATTTTATATGTGTATTACTTAAAACCCATTCGACCAAGTATGATTTATATGCATTGGATAAGATAGAGCAAAGAATGAAGTTTCATTTTCGTATCAACTGTTAGCTTGTTATAATTTAGAAACCAAGCTGTGGGACTTTGATCAATGTATAAGCAACAAATGGATTACCGTTGAAATGTATACCACGCTTCACGTAAGGGCGCATGTCGAATGCATTAAACCGCAATGAAATAAACTTTAAATATTCTTCTGCTTACTAGTATTTTTATATGAATACCAAAGTAGTATTTTTATATGGATCAAAGTTTGTTAGTTACAGGAATATGAAATCTGCCCTTTCATTTTGAAAGACCCCATATATTATAAATAAATTACTGCAAAAATAATTATTCACCCTTAGTTAAATGAATTTTGAAATATAACGTAAATTTGACATTTTTCGATAAATCTTGTATGGCCATGAGAGCCATAATCGCTGCAGAGACAAGTCTCTGATCTTGAATATTCAAAGGCCTACTGATTAAGTGGACAGTCACTTTGAACATAGCACCCTACTTACGGAAATATTAAATTACCTTCATATCATCATGCTTTATTATAGTCCTGGTATTCTGGTCCTGAATATTCCATAACATTTTATTAAGTTTTTCAAATACATTTGAGGATTAAAATTAAAAAAGAAAGACTATAGAATATATTTTACGATGAATAATTTTTTCACACACATTACCACTATCACATAAAAACATTATAACGCGAGTTGATATGGAACCATTTTAGATGACATTAAAGACCTAAACTACTTCAGCTGGATATGATAAGCCAACATATCTAGGAATAATCTATTATATTAATAT
This sequence comes from Flexamia atlantica, assembly GCA_035578135.1. Taxonomy (NCBI): domain Eukaryota; kingdom Metazoa; phylum Arthropoda; class Insecta; order Hemiptera; family Cicadellidae; genus Flexamia; species Flexamia atlantica. The sequence goes on along the minus strand of JAQJVK010000002.1, from coordinate 36,181,579 downwards.
AGGCTAAACAGTAGGCCTAAGTAAAACAATTAATTTGAACATAATAATAAATGCAACAATAGCTTTTACTTAAGTGTCATAGATGATAAGGGTTGATCTTGGTATTTTTTCATGACGATTTTCTTATAGAATTGCAAGGAATTATTAGGTTTTCCCAAATATTATTTAATTTTCCTATAATATTAAGGATTAAAAATAACACATTACATCGCAGGAGATCAACGTGGGCCAAAGGTGTCGTTTTTTAATACAATCTTAAAAGTTTACTTTTGAGCGAGGATCGAAAAGCCAATTTGATAGACACGTAACTGTTTTTCCATACTGAATTATTAAGGGAACGCTTTTAAAACTCTTATCTTTATCCATAATTACCTTCATTGTTTCACCAAGACGTTATCGGACGCTGTTATCAGATGTTTTGGTGCAAACTTAAGTGGCTAGATTTTATAATGATTAATGTAGACTAGTCAAATGAGCACTACGGCCAACAGATAGTTATTATTTGTTTTATGTGTCATGTAAAACCGAATGAATCCGTCAAATTGTATTGTTGAAACGATGAATCAACAATGTATTTTTGATGAACCTAGCTGATGTGCTCGACCAAAAATGCCACCAAGTGATTTTTCGCCTTCTAGTAGATGGCAACACAAAAAATTTCATTTTTTTGGTTTTAAGGAAGAACAGCCCTAGTCCCAAACCCTGTTTTATTTTTTATATTTTACATATTGAAGGAAAATATTAATATGCAACTTCCGTACAAAGTAACTTTGCTGCACTCGAGAGGAATCGAGTGGCTTTTTGAGCACTTATTTCATAAATATCTACTTCATCTTTTGATTTACTTTCTTATATAGTAGCTTTTATTTTCTACTGAAAATATTAGGAAGTGTGTAGATTTTTTTTCTCAGTATCTTCAGGCTTTGTTCCACGACGATCAGTATAGTGAAGAGCAGCCACTGAAAATAGAAGGACAAAGACTTTAGTTCTTCTAACAAGCAAAGGCTGCATGAGTTCTAGGTATTCGTGGAAACCAGCTGAACGAAGTTGGTTGTGTATTTGAATGAGTATTAAATAAGATTTAACGTGCCGCAAGCAATAATACCAACCGAAGCACAGATACACCATTGATCGACTCCCAAACTTGGGCAACAATAAGACCAGATTTACATTCATGGATAAAACAGAAGCGACTAATTTGGTACACATTTCCACAGATGACATTTCTGAATAGATAGGCTTTTTTACATGTGGCACAAACATATACCTAAAGCGTCTTATAAATGTTGTATTATAATCTAAATTTAGTATAAATTATTCAGGGAGTTAAATTATTTGAGATGCAGCGTTTTTATACCGTTGAAATAATATGATAGTTCTTTAACAGAACAATATGCACGTCCTTTGTGAGAGATTCGAATAACACATTATTAGTACGAAAAAGGAAATAATTTAAATATTTTTTAACATGTATTTTGTTCATGAGATTTGTTTCTATTGTTGGACATGCTTACGGTAATCAAAGGATTTTTTTTAATTTTAAATAAATCATTTATATTTTTTATAATTCCTTATACCTTTAGTACCATACTTATAGTTCTCAAAACCAAAATAACTTAAGAAGTATTTGATTACTTTTAAAGAAATACCTGTTCATCTCTACTGATTACTACTGTGGCACAAAAAAAACGCTGGCTCCAATGACAGGGAAAATTGGAGGTTTTCTCTGTCATTAACCTTTTTACAGAGCCTGGAAATCATTACAGCAAACCTTAATCGAGCAAATAATATCGCTTGAAGCAAATTTCTTAAAAGACTTATAATGATTTATTATATTGTATTTATCATCCATCAAGGGAGCTTGAGAAATATTTTTCATAATTATTAACATGCACAGCGAGTAAAAAAATCAAGTTTAACGAGGTAACAGTTTAATTGAAAAGAAATTAAAAAGTAAAAAATTAAAACAAAAAGAGCATCTCAACCTCTTTTTCTTTAATTTTATTTATTTACTTTATTTCATTAATTTATTTTTTTTATTTTTAGCATGCGTTTTCAGTTTGACATATTTGTGAAACGAATTTGAAATAGTAAATATTAATATTTGCTTGTAGAAAATCAGAAAGGCTTATAATAAATAGTAAAAATAATTTTAAGTAAAAAAATAATTATAAATGAATGCTGATTTATGTTCATTGTTTTGATTTTATTCGGGTGAACACCCAATAAAATTATCCAAAATTTTAATAATTTTTTTCCATACAGGCCCTTTTTATTGGATATTGGATTATTTACCATAACTGTCAACAATGCAAACTTTAAATATTTATTGTTAATTTATTGTTATGTATCAAAAAATGTCAAAAACATGTGTTATCAAAGGATGCTTTTTAGCCTTATAATTGAAGCCCAGAAGGCAAAAAGAAGGCATTCAACTATATTTTCCCCCACCTGCTATGTTTAAACGCTTTTAATTCCTTGTAATGGGTGATTAAAATAATAATTTTTCCAGGGGGAGTAAATAGATTACTTTGTTTCCCGGCGGGCCGGCGGGAGACAAAGTAAACCCATAAGAATTACATTGAAATCAATAATTAAAAAATAAGAGCGCCTTCAAATTTCCACGCAGGCATGCAAATATGTTGCAGCTCAACAAATGCAGGTTCTAACAGCTGATTTAGTGGCAGGAATAATCAAATAATAACAATACCAACAACAATCGGTTGTGAGAACGTCTAAGAATTAAGAATGGTAAAACGTTGCTACAATCAGCTGATCGCTGGTACATGCATTGTTGGTAAGCAGAACAAAACAAAAGGAATATTTCTATTATTTACTAAGTTAAATGTTTATTGTCAGGATATGTATTGTTGCAGGTGAGGGAAAAATGTTATGTGTATTTCGAGAGTAAAACATTGGCGCCAACATTTCCACTCGTGGGACAATGTTGTACTTAACTCACTCAACGCGCACATAACCATAGAAGTTTATACTATCCGTGTGGTGTAATTCATTAGTGTTACAAAGATACCAATGTTCTTAATGCAGTGTAGGATCTAAGACCTTAATCTATAACTTTTTATTGTCAATCCCGTTAGCCGTTTGGTTGGTTGGTTAACGTTCAAGTTTTTTAAAGGTTTATTTCATAAACCATAAGTTCCACGTCAAATAAGTAAAAGAAGTAGAACTGAATGCCACCTAGTCAGCAGATAAAAGCAAAATAGAAATTGATAAAATCAAATGACTGAATTAGTAAATGTTTTCTTTTTCTTTTAGTTGTTTAATATTCATGACACTGCACAGAATGGTTGCCATGCGTAAACAGTAAAAAATGCCTGTATTATTTCTTTTATTATTATCCCATTATACAAGTATTCTGTGTTCCTAGTCAATTACATCCTACCTTTTTTCCTCATCGTGTGTTTGGATCCATTAAAAATGTATTTTTTACATGCTCTCTTCTGCGCCCTCGCTTATATTCCGATCTTTCCCTCTCTTTCTCTCCGTCTTTCACTGTCTATCCACCTTCTGAGATCTTCCCTCAGGAGGGATTAGCGACTCCCCTTCAATTACGTTTTCCGTTTGACTTATCCTGTAGATCTTCCTCTTTTAATCATCGGCGCCAGGGTAGGAAATAACAAAAATTTAAGTAAAAGAAAAATCAGTATACAGCTCATTCAGAATTATTTACTAAGTTACAATTTTTCCAGTAGAGTTTTTAGCCATATGATGAAAATTAAGATCAATCGTATTAGATAATTTTAATTATTTACTAAATTAAATAAAATGTTTGCTAATTTTTAGAACTACGATATTGCAGCTTAGATGAGATTTTTCTCTGTTTCTTAAACTATATAGATACCACAATCTAAATTCTTGGTTTTGTATCTTTTCTGGACTAAATTTATTTTATTTATGTCATCACCCCTTTACGCTCTTAGAAAGATTTCAATGATATTGTTGATAAATTGTTGTACGAATTCTTATGTGATCGCATAATAAATAGAAATCAACATTGGCCATAAAAAATGGTTAAAATAAAATATTTAAAACACAGCAAATAACATACTACAGTATTTTTTCTACATTGTACCACATAGTAATGATAGCTGCACGCATAATTCAGGCTGGCTAGTTCAGAAATGAAATAAATTTCAGGGATGAATTATTGCAAGCCTTTTTTCCACAGTGTTAACTCATTTTCATTGATACCAACATATGTTAAAAAAATAAGAAAATTGACGGGAAATTTCAATTTGTTAGATTGAGATTTTTATCAAGACGTCCATTGCTAAAATGAAACCTGTAACTCGGTGAACATGCAATTATTACATTCGGTAAAATACAATTGTGAGCTTCTAAATAAATGAAATTTCTGTATCGCGGTACGTTTACAAAAGGTAAGTGATCAACTGTTTTAGTTACTAAGAAGCTAGCAATTGTAAGCCCCCACACCATGTTTTGGACTAAAAAACAAACTCTGACCGAGGAAAACTGTTTGTCACTCTCAGCCACTCGCAATTAATCACGAAAGAGGGTGTAACAATCTGTGTGACCCCTCCAAGTAATAAATACAAATGATCAACCGCAGAATGAATGTAAATGACTTATGAGGTTTCTGATGCTGTCAGTTGCGTTGACGTGCGTGATTAATTATATTAAACAGACCTTAAATAGAGTTCACAAATGGAATATGATTTCAAGATGCAAAGTTTTAACCAGACAAACACGCGTTACCAAAATAACGTATAATGATTTAGTTGAAATAAGAGGTGATGTACTTATTAATATTTACATGATCATCATTCAGACTCCATTCAGACCTTTAATCACTTTTGCTATTTTTCTCTGGAACATCCATTCTACATTAAAACTTAATACATATTCTGGCTTAAATAAGCAGCTAAGGCTGCGTCCAGTTTTTGGTACTGGCATTATATTTTTAACTCATATGTTTGTTTCGTGTTTGCGTTTTTACTTTTATTTATATGATAAAATCTAACATTTCGCATCATCATAAAATTGTAAACTTTAAAACTAAGATGGACAAAGTAATTCCAACGTTAAAAATATCCCATCTGAAAAGAATGTATAGACCCACCGGCATAAGCAATATAATTATTTTTAAATCAGTGGACAACTGTTTCGCCTCCTTGTTCTAAGGGCATCGTCGGCAAGCTTGAGATTAACTATTAAAATCTTAAGTGAACTGTAAGTTCTTGTCGATATAACAATAGAGTTAAAAACCCAAACACTGACACTTAACTTAATGTTAAATCGTCAAAAACACACTGATGTACTTGGCTTAAAATACCTACCAAGTAGGCCTATGAAAGAGACGTTGCGTGGTATTAGGTTGCCATTTCAAGTAAAAGTATAAAAAAGAATATCATTATGAAAAAGAATTTTCCATCAGAACATACCAACTACTTAAATGGCTGCTTATAACTTCTACGTTAACCATTCCTTTACATACCATTTATGTAAACACTTTTAAGATTTAGTTTAACAACTTACTTTTTAACACCAAATTTTTTGGCGCTTCTAACTTAAACCTGGGGTCTTAAAATATTACTTGAAAAGTTTTAACAATATAGTAAAATATTCTTAATATATGTAAAATGTATAACTGTTAGTTTCACTTAAAGTACTCAATCATTAATTGTTATGACCGTGCTGCAATTTTCCAACTAAGCATATGCCTCCCTGGTCAGCGCTAAGGATTTAGTGACTACAAACTTTACCTGTTACCACAACATTATCCTTAATATTAATGACTCAATTTGGAAGGCTAACTCGGAGCAAATTACATTCAAAAGCGATGTTGTGTCTGCTGGTTTAAAGGCCACATTGCGTAGTATTAAAATAGATTATTTCAACAATCGCTTTGAAATTTCCGTTTTAACTTCATCTTAATATCATAATTACACATAATATTTTATTTTCTATTTAATTTAATATCTTTCTTTGCAAAATTATAAAGTAAATTATTACTGGGTTAAGTTTTTTTCACACAATCCAACGCAATGATAAATGTCTTCCATGGGTACAGGACCTTCCTTGATGAAAGAAATTAAGGAAACATTTACACGATATATTATTTTCAAATTATGAGGAATAATTTTAAAGGATTCTATACATTAGAAAATGGCATACCTGTTTGAAGGTTTTAAATCCACCCAAACGTAAAATTTAAGATTTAATCGTGTATTTTTTTCTTTAATTGTAAGTATTTCATTACATTCCACTTCTTGCGTATACATTCTATTTTTTGTTGATACTGATTACAATAACGAAGTATATATACACCATACCCAAATACAATGAACATTTAAATTTGACCAAATAATCTCAAAATGATGTGAGTGCAATTCAATTAGTCTTTCATGTTGTTAATGTCACAGCTGTCAAAAATAACTAAAATACTGAAGATAATGGTATTAAATCATCATGGAGTATATTTTAAACTAATATAAGATATTTAAGAATATTTTCTAAATCTTTATATTTAGTTTATTAACAACTAGCTTAATATAAAATACATTTCCTCTCTCAGTTAATGATTCCGAAATCAAGAACTAATTTACGTTTCTAACTCCTTGAACTATGTACTCCTGAATAGACAATTCCCTTATTCTCCAAACCAACATGCAAATTATGTATGCATCTGCATTCCAAAGAGAGAATCAGGAGACAGCCGATACCCTTCTGGAATATTCGGCCACGTGGATACCTCACGTGGACAACCGAAGCCAATCAGGGGAAACTAGAACATTGCCGAGTGACGTATTCCCACCTCATTGGCAGTTTGATTCCGCGGATGGATGCTGGCAGTTTTGGCGGACCTGCGAACCAACAGACCGACGCGACGGCGTGGAGGCCTATTGGCAGATTTAACCTGTATATACCGGTCTCCGGGCGAAGTATCAAATTCGACCGCTCTCCAAGTCGTCAAACCCGTAGTGTGTGTATGTACGTGAAACTTTTAGTAATCATGTCCTGTCGCCTATCGAGCGGAATGTAGAAAGTGGTAGTGAAAAGTGGTAATTCTCAGGATTTAAAATTATGTATGTATAAATTTCTAATAATTCATTAGTATAATTTCTTGTCATTCATCTGCTTGCTCACTCACAAAATTATAAACCATGAATTGGATAAATTTCTTTCCCAAATTTTGGAATTTATTATACAGTTAAATATTTTATTTCTCACTCGGTATAACTTGTTCTTTACTTTAACGTCCCTTATATTTTGTATATTATTTATTTTCCATATTCCTCAACGTGTAATTCCTTAAACACGTTCCATCTTCTTTGATGATTACTTGGCATAATTATGCTATGTTTTTTTTTTATAAATGATTTTATTCGGGATGACATGAGGTTTTTGATGCTGTCAGTTGCGTTGACGTGCGTAATTAATTGTATTAAAAGTTAGAAAGCCTTGATAGCTATAAAAAAACGTGTGCTTTCTATCAAATATCATGTGTCTAAGTTGAAATGCGGCTTGAAAGTTGTAAGTGAAATAAACGTCCCCCCCCTTTGTTTTTTGTTGATCATTAGTTATTATACATTTTATTGTATTCCATATTGTAACAACATTTAATTCTCATATTTGTATTTTTGCTATTTTAACTTTCGTATTTTGGATTGATCAATTATACTCCTTTAGTAAAGAATTTCAGCGTTTTACTGTTCCTGTACCTTTTCAAGTGAGGTTCATATGTAAAAAAAATTTGTAGTCATCTACCAAAATTCAACTATTATAAAAAGAGGGTAGTTATTTATAACGATAATAACTATTTTTCATCATTATTTGATTTATAAAAACAACTTCAAACTTCTAAATTTAAATAACATGAAATGTACACGGTCTTCTTTTTTGTAATGTGGCTTTTGTCTTAATTTACTTATTTTATTAATAAAAACTGAACTAAAACTAGCTGTTTTTGAGGCCTCAGAAGATATTGGTCCTGAGCATATAGATCTTGCTGTGCTATCCTATACATTTTCGAACCATAGCTTTTCTATGGAGGAAATCGATCAAGGGTAGTTCAGATTTAAATAAAGATCGATAACGCTTGAATGCCTACTATCATGAATGCTATTATCATTGTAGTAAATGTAATTGAGTTGCTTTGAATCACTCCCTGGGGTTACTGTTGTAATCATCGTCTCAATTTGCATAGTGTACCACAGTAATCTCATAATTGCATTACCAACCAATCATTGGTTGGTTAGTCCTTTCTATCAAATATCAATATTGATATGAATATTTTAAAAGGTTGTTTTGATGAAAATTACTTTTCTAATAGTTTAAGACAAAAAAATCCGCACATTAAAAATCAATATTTTTATTCCATTAATCATCATATGGATATAAACAAATACCATTTCTCAAATTGAACATCATACAAAAACGAAAATAAAAATTACTTCATTGAAAAAACGTTTTCTTATCTTAATTGTCCAAAAAATCATTTAAATTACCCTTCCTTTAGTGAATTTTTCCTTATTGAGAAGAAGCTATTACGGTAGGTACGGACTTAGCCCGGAACTATGTTACTATTTCGTGTTGAGGTCCTAGAGCTCAAGAATATTCGTTCACTGCGTATAACGATCGTCCGTAGGCACAATGATTCTCGTAATTGAGTAGATTTTGAATACATTTATTACAAACGTGTATACATCATATTCATGGCTTCGAGTTCGAAAAAGAGCAAGGTCAATACACTCAAGAACGTTTTTTGACAAAATGAAATTTATTTTTACGAGTTAACATATTTTTTTAGTAATTCCGCAAGGATTTTCTTGTGTACAGCAAAACACCTCAATTTATGGACCGATTTTGATGATTTAATTGTGAAATCAAAGGGATTTTTCTGAAGTCACAGAATAACATTTACCACCCTCAGATCAATGTGCTTTGCCCCACTGGACATTAAATTTTCCATAGATTTTAGATGGAAGAAGATGTTTACCCAACACATGGATAATCTAAATTTTGTTTTTGTTAATGATCAGCTGTCTTTAGAAAAGCCTTCTTCCTTCTGTCACTTGGTAATTTATTTATATTTTTGTTTGTTTATTGTTTATTTATTGTATAACCTATGAAATAAAAATTCAATCCCTATAGAAACTAAATTACTTAAGTAAAAGGATTTATTAATGCAAGAGGTTCTATTGAAAAGAAATTGCAACTTCTAAGCTTTTTTCCAAAAAAGGTTTTGTACTCTGACAAAAAATATAAAAAATTCGTTCGAGGAAGAAAAAGACCTTAATAAGAAATAACTAAATATTATTTACTAAGAATTTGTGGACGAATGATAACATTTATTTCTTTGTATGAGTGAGTCAAAATCCAAAGGAGTGGGTGCTAATAAATGTGGATATACGCGGGGAATAGAGGTTGAAGATGACCTGCAATTAGGTAGCAGTGACCATACGTGACACATGCCCTACAAATACACAAACAACAGAGGCTCTATATAAAACTGTACTATCATGTTAGTTTTTATAATACATAAAAAAGTCTGTAACAGAACATATAACAAACAACTACACACTCGGGGTTTTTTAACGTTGATTTTAATGTTTGTTGTAAATTAACTTTATTTCCAAAAATAGTAATATCTTATAGATTTTCAAGGATAATTTTTTTCAATGATGTAGGCCCTAATACGTTTTCTAATGTAGTGGAAGCTATGTTTTAAGTATAAATTTTCTATAATAGTAATTTAAGAAACAATAGTGCCCATACGAATTGTTTTGTGAGATTCAATTTTTCCCTTCATTCCATCGAACAGAATTCAGATGTTATAATCAAGGGTTCTATCCATCAGTGTTATACTCTTTAGATTGCTGTTTAGTTTGAATTACATGAGGTAACACCGCCTACAGTTAGTAAATTAACTACGGGTGTGTGAGTTTTCGATTATCGAGTTTTTCGAGCCGATTTTACAATACGTCATGACGAGTAGTGAATCCCGCCGTTTTCCCGAAATCGGTACGCGCAGTTGGATTTTACGGTTTTTTACACAGCTACTTAATTTCATCTTTAACCAGCTTCGGTGAAAAATGTTTTAACTTTTATTAATGATATGTTATTATTTATTAATCTTATTAAATTTATGCCACTTTATTCCTTTCTATAACTTGATATTGTTTTTAACTCCCTCTGTTTTATCAATGAATCATTACATCATATTAGGTTCTCAATTTATCTGTAAGCCTATAACCCAATTTGCCGTAAACTTTTTTTGGACTGCGCTGCGTAAGCAAATAAAAAAACGTGTAGGCTGATATCATAAACTAATATTAGGCTCAATTAGGCGTATTTCAGGCATATTTTAAGACTTAGTAAATTTAAGATGCTTGATTTGTTTACATGATCACGTTAGGTATGATTAAGCCATCAAGCAAGGGATAAATAAAGTAAATAAAGCAATAAATAAAGTAGAGACAAATAGTTCGCCGAACGTCGAACATTCGGTGCATGCCGGATAACGCATGTGTAGAGCCGCCTTTAGGAATACGAGTCAAATAACATTACAATGCTAAATTACATTTGGCTAGTTATTATTATTTTAGACAGGTGATTATGTAGAAGAACAAAGTTAACTACCTTAAAAGTGACTCCGAATACCTCGAATCTTGTACACCTCTAAGATTTACCTCTAAGATTTGGCTTACCTATTTTTTTCAACACCCTGCCTGTCTCTACTATTTTGTATCATGTCAGAATATTAATTTCAAGTGCAGCAACTCTTTATATACATTCATTATGGCCTCAAATTAATTATAAATAAAATATTCGAAGTTGTTATACTTATACTAGAGGAATAAACTCTGTCTAAAATGCGGCTTATCGAAACTCGCCGTTCCCGCCGCTGAAGCCAGCTTATTGAATGGACACTTTTATATTCATGGCTTCTTTCAGGGAAGGCATTGCTTAGCTCCCCTTCGATATTTTGTTTGCACACTTTCATAGTTTATTGGAACGTTGTGTATGTTACGTAAGGCAATGGAATAGTTTGTGGAACTTTTCGATGTGTATAAAGCTTAGAACAATCTATTTTCTTAGAAAAAAGTAAGAAAACCTTTATCAAAGGTGAAAATGGAAACAAATACGAATTTTTGTAACATAAATAATTTCACTCTTAAAAATATGTAGTTTTATTCTTTTAACATTACTTTTCAGAATAACATCAATTTTATAAAAGCGGAGATCAGTTTTGCTACAATTAAAAAATATGTTTGAACAAAAAAACATGAGTGAACAATAATACTTCAAACTTTGGTAAAAAATGTAAATGTTTAAAATGTACGAAAGTAAATTGAAATTAAAACTAAATTTAAATTAGATATTAATCTTTTGTTGTTGCTTTGTATTAAGTGTTGGGCTTAAATTGATAGATGTCTAAATTTCTCAAAAGTTCTCATAATTAAATTATTGCCTAATCATTTTATTAGACAACAATACAATTTTATTAGGCAGACATTTATATTTGAGCTACTCGTACATTCTGTAGAATATAACAACTTTCATAAACCTGATAAGAAACCTTATGAACCTAGCTGATGGAAATACGTAGAAGAACATGTTTTTTTTTACTTTCACATCAATTTCTAGTACTAATACCTAGCCTTCTACTTCGGGAACATAAAATACATCCAATGCGAGTGAAATTCGGCAACAACTCTTTGAAGTAACATGAAAGACATAATTTATTTTTATACTTGTAACATTTTTTCTCTTAAGGCTAATACAGTAGTACTCTCTACCGCCAAAGTCCGTGTCGACCTTTTGAATTTCCCAGTTGTTGATAGTAATTATCGAAATAACATATTTATGCGGAAATATACTTTATATCTATCAAGAGGATGGTAGATTGTTTTGTGCTTGTGTTATCAATCGTTTATAAATTGAGGATGTCTAAACGTACGAAAATCGTTCGTTTATTGAGCAATAAACGTCGACAAATTTCGATCCCACATAAATGTGCGATATAAAAGTCTAATGTGCCCTCGCTGATTCACTGCTTCGATGGGTGAATCAAATCCTACAGCATGTAGTTCAATTCAATTTACTCTCGTTGACTGATATATATGCTATGAGATGTATGATTTATACTCTGTCCCTAAACATGCATTTTAAAACGCGATTATAATAATATTAACTATCTCGAGTATATAAAATGTATCTGTTACTTTAAACTAAATAATTTTCTTTCGAGAACGGTAAAGCATACGAAACGAGTTACGTGACTCTAAATCATAAAACGTGGAATAAATAAATTGTTTATAATAATATATATTTTTTAACGAATCATAGTATAGCAATAATTATGTTTGTTAATTCTGCAAACCAAATATATTTGCATAATTTATGCTACATTATACCATTGACATGTAATTAATAACATATAACGTGACATTGTTGCAATCAGCTGTTTCTTTACATGCATTTATTATAAAAAGCATGGCAAATTTACCGTGCATTTTTTAGAAAAAGTAACTTTCCTGCCAACAATCGGGCACAGAAATCAGATTTTCCTGTGCAGTATGATGTAAAGGGATTTTAAACGTACATTGCCCGGAACTAAATAATATATTTTATTGTATAAAAGAAAGTTCTAGAAAAGTGTAAATCTCTTCATTAAAATAACTATAAAGAAAAATAAAAGAGAATTACTTCTGTTGGTGAAACTAGTTCAAGACGACTTAACGCAGTCTTGGGAAGTCTCCCTCAGTATTGGGAATAAAATCCCAATATTGAATTTTGAAAAAAATAACTGTAAATTGAGCCATGAATATAACGTGTTTTCATATAAGGCCCGCAGCGCTGGAAGGGATGAGTCTATGTGATATATGTGGCGAAGCGACCGCCTACACTGTATGGGGCCCCAACATTTGCATAGCCCCATACAGTTTTACCCCCTACTACCCACTAAATTTAAATTTCCTGGAAAATAACTTATAATTTAAATGAAAAAGGTCTGTTCATTTGTCAGAGAAAGATATTTTTAAATATTTGGAACCTTAAAACATAATTTTAATATTATGATAATAACAATATTATGAAATAGCTGTCTTTGAGGATTATTTAAAGAAAATCTTTCAAGAAACAAATTGTTGAGTAGTATACAATATTAAACTCGACTACTTTATTGCTATTGATATATTATTGAAAAATTAACCATCATTGAGGCTGATGGCATATTGGTTCATAAAAATAATAAATAAATTTTAGACATTACGTGTCAGAAAATCAAAAATTTTCATATGAAAATTGAACGTTTTGATTATATTAAATTAGAAACGATTTTAGCACAGAACTGCCAAAAGTAATAGACTGAATGGAATGAATCGGAAAATTTGCAAAGATTTATGAAAACGGCACTCTTGTTAATACACCAATAATCCATGTTATAGTGCATTGTGAGATTTTTTTATTTAATAAGCTGAAATATTATAAGCTAAACAGCTTAACCTGCCATGTTAACAGCTTAGCTCTCATGTTAACCAGCTTCCGTTTTCCATTTTCAGAAGCATAAAATTTGTGTAATTCCAAAACAGAGTCATGCATTTCTAATTTATGCAACCAACATAAAAACATAACTATAAAATTGAAACAAATTATTTCATTAAATGTGTAATTTTGATTTAAAAATTACCATATAATTATCAGGATAAGCTTAATATAATCATAAAATTCAAACGCGGCGTGCAGACATAATAAATTTATCCTCAATAACATCGTCATGTAAATTGGTTTACAAACAGGTCCGCTCTGTAATATTTCACTTTAAACCCCAAACGCCACCAAACATGGACGGAACCCGAGCCAATATCCGCTGTGACATTAAATAATCACGTTGTTGGCTCATCGATAATGTGACGACGGCCGCGGGCTGCGATGTGACGTCACAGTAAATATGTGATAGCGGCTGATCCCGCCGGGTCGTACAAATTGTAACAACGGCTTGTATCACGAGTTTCTCGTACCTTTAATCCTCCTTACTCTCTATAAAAAAATAACAATACTTTTTTCTGATTAGTAATTTGAAGAATGCTAACAGGTTAATTGATTGCTGATTGTTCAGACGTAATACAAATATGTAAATATATAAATCCTAATGTTACATAATCTTGATGATACTTTCATTTCGTCGATTTTATTTTCACAGCAAAGAACCACGCAAGTTTAAATATTTGGTTACTAAAAACATTGCGTAACTCAAAATTTGTTTTATTGAAAACACATTAGAAGGTAGCTTTCCAGCATTTAAAAAGTCGTGGGTCTAATTGAATTTACTTACAATCAAAGGTGTTCTTTGAATTCATTTGAAAACATTCACCTAAAATACCTCTGATTGGGGGAAATAAAAATACACGTTTTTCTTTTCCGCGTCGGTTCGACTCTTCTACTCGACCGATTGTCATAGGTTAAATATGTCTTAAATTGAAGGTATTTGATATCATATCATATATAAACATACATTTATCTGTAATATAGTCAAATTATGATTTTTAGGCATACAGTGTGATTTTTTCATCTAAAGATAGAATAAGCCGCAAATTTATAATGGCATGAAAGTTAAAAATGAGAGACGGATTACAGACACCTGTCTCTTCGGTTCTCTACGATTATGTCTCTTCGGCACATAAACTGAAGTGCCTGAGTGATATGGGTGTTCCTTAATAGGCCTACTGATCAGTGATTGTAAAACAAAGCCCTTTGTCACTTCAAATACGTTTTCCCGTTTTCTTGATAGAAATAATCATCCACATTGTGCCATACCTTTGAGCAAATATGTTTTCATTTCCTCTGTTTGTGGCTCGTCAGTTTATAATGTAATAAATGCCAGACAAAGAAAGTCTATTATTCATGATTCAAAGATGGATACTTGAATAGGTCTTTTGATTATTAGATAAAATAGGAAAAATCCATAATTTTGTGTTTAAATTTAGCATTATTTTTAAACTTATTCGTATATTCATGCAAAATCACCCAATGCTAAATATATAATTTGATCACCGTTTGAAGAAAAATGCACGTAGGTTTATAAACCTCCTTGTTTTTTTTTTTTAGTTTTAACTAATAAAAATGATTGTTTAATCTTACCATGTCCATTTTCCGTTATGTGCGAAATTAATTTTAAAACAAAGTGGCAGGATATTAATATTGCCACTACAGAAGACACATGAGCAGCAGATTGGTAATTATTTCTGACGATGAAAGGGCAGTTGGCAAAATTAAATTTCCACATGAACTCACCCCCTTATAACAATAGAAATTGCTTCCGAATATGTATTATTATTACTATTTCAATAGATTATATTATTTATAATTGAAAATACTGTGGTTGAACGGGTTGTTGCAATTTAAAAATATAAAGATGTATAACTAACTAATCCGATCATTGAGTTTGACGATTAAGAACGTTACATTAGAAAATATTAATGCTTTCTGTTATGGTATTCTCTATACTGTCCTAATTTACATGTCCTAGTAAATAACATTCAGTCATTCAGTCAATCACTAACCTTTAAAGTGCTTATTTAGAATCCGCCGTATAATATAATATGAGCGATATGAAATGCCTGCCGCAAAAGCAAGCAGAAGCAGTAGTAATGATTGTTACTATTCACTTCTATGTTGTGTTTTGTATTCTTCTGACCACTTTAATGTACTAAAAATAATCTTGGAGTTATCTGACTAATGATAAATTGAGTTATTATGTAGTAAATGAGATAAACCATGTCATGAATGCACTCGCAGTATGGGTGGTGTCAACATGGTTTGGTGATTGTTTCTAGTTAAAATAAAGACAACAACCACTGATTGGCCCATGTTATTTGTTGATTGGTTTTGACGGTTTTGGCTCTCCCACCAACCAAACAACAGACACTAACCAAACTAATCCTAGTCTGGTTGGATGAAGTTCAATTTTGCTATCCTATCTAACTTTATAGTTATCTTAATTTTTATACTGAATTTATCAAGCCTTATACTACCCATATTTTAATGATAGAAATATTAAATCTAGATCTACTTTAAACGTTAACTGGATTAGTTACGTTCATGGTAAGAAAATGTTGTACAACGATGGGAAAGTTCAGCGCTTTATTCACTTAAAAGTAAAAATAAAAAGTTAAAATTGATATGTTGTATATGCGTTTTGTTTTAGACATTTCAAACTCTCATATAATATTATGATTTTGTTAAGTTTAAAATATATAATTTTTTGTTGGCTTGTTGGCTTGTTGCTTGTTGCTAAGTTATAACTAACTAAGTTATATTTAACTAAGTTTTAATTAACTAAGTTTTACTAAGTTTTAAATTAGTTATAACATTTAAGCAATGGGTACGGAATTTCTTACCTTGAGCTACAATACATATTTTTTTAACCCGTAAACATCAAAGGTACTTTCATAGGGAACACATGTAGCCACTTGCTGTAATTGGGCACTTCATGTGTCCAGCGCTACCCGGGGACTTCATGAAGTGCCCGGTATATCTGGGCATATAGTCTAATTGAACGATAATATAAGAAAAACATTATGTGACCAACGAAATGGGCTAATCATGAAGTGTCTAATGCTCGTTGGACACTCGCTGTATATGCGTAATTCTGCGGTTTGTGCCCCTGATGGTAGTATCCAACCATTGTATAATTTTTAATTACATACATTAATTATAGGCCGAGTTATAAAGCATATTATAACTGAAAATAAGATTGACTACCACAAGGCAAACAGTTTATTAAATTAAAATGTTATGTTTTAATAACTTTAAAAATTATATATTTTATATTTAGTATACATTTATACAGTTATGCATTTACGAAAATGTATAATCGAATTTAAAATCTATATGGCATGTTTTGTTTACTTAACACCATTCCAGTAATGTAATTATATTCCTGCTGACGCCGCTAGACCAAAATTCAATATTAACATGAAATCAAAGACCTATATACAGAAATATTTTAATAATTTGACTAAGAGATTACCAACGTGTGTTTACAGTTATTCCAATGTTAATGTTAGTCAGCAAATATTCAATTTTGAACTCACGATTATTGAAATCATAATTATTATAAAATACTGCCTACTTTTGTTCAATTTTATCCCTATTTAAAAGCCAAATTAGTAGCAAAAACTTCAGAAAATTTTTATAATCTATAATATTTTATTTTACAGTAATTAATTACTAATGTCGTGAAAAATAACCAAAAATATATTTTTGTTTAAGTATTGGTACATTTATATAAATAGCCGCAGACCCTATGTAAACCACGTTTAAGCGTTTAATGGGTCTATAAACAGTTGTGCCAGCAGTAACGTTGAGCGTGGTTCACGATACTGTTTACTACCGACTGGGGTGTTGTTTATCACTACGGTTTGATATATCGAGTGTTTAACGTCTGCTTTTGGTTCTTAAACAATTTACACTAAAATTATCTTATTTGCAGCGGAATATCTCCATATCACTTCCGCATCTTGATATCATGACATTACATCATCTTATAGGCATTTTTAATATACAATTTGTCTATAACAAAAACCATATAAAATCACAGTAGTCTTATAGCAGATTAGAATAGCTCAAATAACTGGTTTCAAATTAAAGAATGTGGTCCGTGAAGGGTGGCATAATATGGTTCTTGGCGAATTTACCTCATATGAAGGAATCTGTATTACCGTAGGTCTCATGGTAGATTTTCAGTAATTTGGCACCACAATCTTAAAAATTTATCTAAAATAAAAGTGTGGGCGAGCTCAGAAAAAAGTTGTAGTAACCCCATATTTGTAATAATTCCTTTAAAAATAACTTTTTTATGAGCTCGCCAAGACTTACTTTGGACAAAGTTTTATGACTAAGATGTCAAATTACTGGACATTTTGTCAATATTTCATGAATGCTGTTTATTTTCCTTTGAATGAAAAGTCTTTTCTACATTGGGCAGGTATGTTACACACAAATGTACATGTATTTCTTATGAATGGGATATTTGTTAAAATATTAATAAAATTATTGCTTATCTTGTGAATGGTTGGATCAAAATAGACATATTATATACTTTTTTATAGGAAATTTATTTTTCTTAATCTTCCAATTTAATAGGGAGTACTAAAAGTTGATAGTTTTCGAGAGATATTTAGGAAAACCCTAAAGATTGTATTTTCAGACCTCCCTCCGTCCTCCGGGGCCCCGGCTCAATTTCTACGGACGGGGACTGTTGATGTTCACCTCCTCTCCAGTCCAAATAAAGCTGCATAGTCAATAATTTTTTTCCATGCATTTCACTCTATACTCTTTTTTGAGCATTCGTTGCCTGGGCTACATATGATCTTTAATGACCCGATTTCCGCTCTTGTTATAAAATATACTAATATAAAAGACTCAAATATTTTTAGCTAAATCATTTTTGTCTGGTTTTTCGAAGTAAATTGTCAGATCACGATTTACTAGCAACAAAAAAGTTATTATATTGAAATACAAAATTTATTATATAAGTTTTATAGCGTTTCAAGTAAGTCAGCTGTTAATGTTAAAGTGTCTGACCCGAGCAAGGGTTATATAATCCCGGCCTGTGACAAGTACCAGGCCTTGAATATTCAAAAGCCTGTTGATTAAGTGGACAAACCCCCCGCGACTATGGCACACATCACTTCAGGCTGTAACGTGGAAGCCTGAGTTACAATGTATACAAATATTAGGCCCCATGTACCTCTTTGATAAGTTAAAATATTATTAGAATAAATTGTTATATCAATCATAGAATTGCTGCCGAGCTGCAAAAAGACTGTAGCTCCAATCAACAGAGAACGGAATTCTTCCTGTCATTACCGTCTGGAATAGACTTCAGAATTATTTCCAGAAAAGGGTAATAGAGGTGGCTTGACATTTTTGACAGTCTATTTAACAGTCTGTTTTTAACAGGTTTATGAACTATGACATTTAATTTCAATCATAAAAATATATAATGGATTCTGTAAAAATTTTAATATTTAGTTCAGTCACGACTATTACTTTATAATAACGAGAAATTCCTTCATGTAAAATTTTATATTTATATAGAATATGTTTAAAAAATGCCACTATTCAGCTACTCATGCATTCAATACTTGCCATCATTGTTTTACTACTACAAATATTATATGCCTAGATATTTTTGGGAACGTTTGGTTGTTTTTTGTTTGGGGTACCATCACGCTTAAGCCCGATTTACCTGTTAAGAAAAGACAGCCAATAAGGTAGGAAAACATAAGTACCCTAATTTTGTTCAATTGCCCCACGTTCTGTGGGCTTCTAAATCATAAATGATAACCTCATTGAAAAAAATAAACAAACAAATTCATTTGGAACAGATGCGAATACTGCAGACTTACAGAGAGCAGAATCAAGAACAGCTGTATCAAATAATTTTTTAAGGAGGTAAAAATACCAATTTGGTTGGCTATAATCGAATCTTATAACCAGTGATAGGCGAATCTCAAAGGAGCATTATTAGGGGAGCAAAATATTTTCAGTTTAGACTCGAATTTCACCAGATGATTTCATCAGCACTCGGGACTACTACTTAACGCCAATTTTCCATTATTAATGTGAAGCTTGGTAAATCCGTAAATATAAATTTTAGGCAATTTACGAGAAATATTAGCCCTGCTCAGAGTATCCGACAATGAGATATCCTGGCTCTATTGTTGTTTGCCCTTATTGGTGCCGGGTGATTATAGGACTCAATTTCGTGACACAATAACGTTGATTAGCGCGGGGTGCCACCAGCTGCCCTGTGCTCGCGTGAATTGCTACTGATAACATTTCCTTTATGCTTTATTTTACCTCAAGACTATTTGAAAATCATTTTTATACTCATTCCAAAAATATTTTTATATACATCCATTTTATCAACTATAACAATTGATAGCCTCAGTATTGCATTACGGTAAAGAATGTCTTATGCAAGCGCTTCACATTGTTATTGTAAACATTTATTTACTTCATTGAATATACAGATTTAATGTAGAAATAGTTTTTAAAACATTTTTATCGTGGCTTTGTTGTTTTTTTAGCACTTTCTGGCTATAAATTAAAATCTGTTTGCTTAAATAATTAATTATTGTCTATTGACTGACTAACAAACAAAATGCTTCGTGCTTACTGATTGCATTGCTTTATATTGTTCTGCTGTCTAGTGGATTTGTGGATGTGAAACAGAGTGTACGTTTTATGGTTGTATACAGGACGAATTTATATATTGAAAAATTAATTGTTTTAGCGAATAAAGATATTTCTGTCGTAATTCATGATTTGGTTTATTCTTTTTTTTTGAAACTTGAGATGTTAAGGTCCAAATACAAATCCAAATAAGATTAAGGTTTTGAAAGTATATACGTCTATAATATGCTTTTAAATAAAAAATACCAATCTCATCTTACAAAATTTCTTTTCTTATGCTTTCTTTTCTTTATGTTTCGGCTAAGAAGAGTAGCCCAAATCTCTTTCTGCAAAGATTCGTGACAGCAATTTCCATGCAAATCTTCCATGTCCCACTGAATAATGTATGAGCATTGCGTAAACTACATGTGCAACTTTTTACATGTAGGATTTTTCTTTTGAAACCCCGATTGAGCGATTGAAGTAAAGCTATTTCATTAACATGAAGTTAAACTATTAGATATTTTATTCCTACCGTGTCTGCCAAAAATGCTCCAGTTGACTACTTACTTGGTAACATCCAGTTTATATCTTGCAGTTATTCTTTTTTAAATAACACTGTCAATTTTGATTGAATAACACTTACTTCAAATTAGGTATTTTAAATCAAAATTCATCTAACATTTTTCTCGAAAGTGAATATATCTAGCATGTGAGGTTTCAGGGTAAACGACACGGAACTGACGACGTCTCCTTCTTTGTTAAACCAATGAGCCAAGACGAGTGCTTAGAAATCATGAAACCTTTTATTGCACTCTTGGTCTATTTCAGAGAAACTGTCTTCCAATGTTGAGTAAAAAAGGTTGATACAACTCCAAACGAACCGAGCCGATAGATTTTTATATTTTATTTTAAATTAAAATTACAGACCAATTTTAATTGGAATTGTTTTAAGTAGAACTTTCGATGATATACAATTTATTAAAATAAATCAGTATTACAGGACAACGCAACGTTTAAATCACGGTAGGCCCAGAGGATATTGCCCGGAAGGGACGACATTGATAGCCAAGTATGGGCTAGCCGTCCTATTTGTTATGTACTCCCATCTTGTATTTTATATTATTTTGTTATATTCAATTAATAAATTTTAATTGACAAATCTTTTTAACAACTTTAATATATTAGTGTTTATTTGTGTATCATAAAGCCTCGTGGTTTTAAAGAGCCCTACGTAAAAAGTAAAAAGTACTTTGGCCGCGGTAAATTACAGAATCCGTTTAATTTTACGACTCAGTGACCTAAAACCTCAGCTGTGCTCTCCAGTTGAGTTTATACCCACAGTTTTTGTTTGTTTTACACCCTTATTTGTTAAATAACTGTCAACTATCTTAGTTGGCTTTTTATAAATACACAGATGTTATCGTTGTAATTTATCTATGCATGGTAACATTTTTGGGAGATTATTCTCAAAATAATGTCGTTTCGACAATTTTATGAGGTATATTATGAATATGTTGTATACAAATACTTTTATTGTGCTACCATTGTAGAAAGGTTTTTGTTTCGTTGTATGAAGCGTTCATTTTTGGTAAGGAACTGCCTGTCATTCATTTAAGGTATTGTCTGTCATGCTCAGCAATCAGAGAAATTAATCACTAATGAAGGATTGTCATTATTCATTTGACCCTTCTGTGTGCACCCTTGAGCAACTCTATAATGAACTGTCAAGACTTTTATTTATGTTTTGATGGGCAGAGATAAGTTCTTTGATTCAAAATCAAATATAAGAAAATGACCTCAATATAGTAATAATAACTACAACGCTATTGTGTTGCACATTAGCGTTGTTGGATAGCTTTATGCCTAAATTCAACCGATATATTGTCGAGTTAACAAAATAGCTGGTAACGTGTATAAATTTCATACATACTACTATCAGAATAACACAGTAATATGGTATAATTAAGAATACAGTATAATAACTGTGAAGCACAGGAGGAGGGAAGTTTCACTTATCTTTCACCAGCGACAGGCATGTCCTTCACGTAAACAAACGAAACGCAAGCCAGCTGTTTTGAAGTTTTGAACATTGCACTTTCGTACCTAGTATTGGCTATTATTTTTTTATAGCCTTTTGCCTCTAAAAGCCACTTGAGGATAGTATTTTTGCGCGCTTTCTTTTGGGTGTACATTGATTTTATTACTTGATGTAAGGCTTCATTAAAGTTATGAAGGTATTCATACGTATGCACTAGGAATTCGCTGAGTATGCAGGACTGCTGCAACGGGGTATTTTATTTAGTATAAATAAACCTTAAAGAGAAACCAACAAGAAGATAGTAATATATTCTGCGGGTTTTATGCTTTGAAAGGCTAATATCCGATGTTTATATTACGATGTTATTTATGTAATTAATTGTAAAGGAAATGAACTTGGTCAATTTGAATACACATTTTCAAAATTACATTCCTTATGAAATTTTTTAGGAAATAAACATTAAAATACAGACTCAAACGCTTGTTTAATGTAAAATTATTGAATGTGAGTACGTTTGATACGTTTTATTCTATTTTTATGTTGTATGTTTTTTTGTCGCTTTAAACCGATATGAAGCTACACAATATTTACCACAATATTTTTCAATCATATATCATTGAACAGAACCAAAGGTAACCTAGGGTGATAGGCTTCAGCTTTTTAACGCTAAGTATGCAAAATCAACCAGTCTTTGGTTCGAACTGAGCTATTAAATGTACACAAAATGAGTCATTGTAAGTAAATAAGTATATTTTAACAAAGGGGGCTTTCATAACAAACACACTAAAAGGAAGTAACATTTTGGTCACTATAATGTTTAGAAAAATGTTTTTTGAAGGAAAAATTTTTTGTCAACAGCCATTAATAAAAAAACTTGTATGTTTTAAAGTGTCGTCTACCTTCACTCCCCTACGTCGGAGGACCCATGCAGTAATGGGGAAATGTATTTCTGGGTTTGCGAAAATGAACACTTTGATGTCTGTAAATGGTAGCAATTACAGCCTAATGGGAATGAAAGGGAAATTACTCCTCTCCCATCCCAAGCATTTCCTGTTTCTAAAGTTAATCTTTTGACAATTTATTTTATGGGTTTCAAAGAACGTTTATGTCTGTATAAAATCTATTTAATGATTATTAAGTTAACCTGCCAACTAGCATTCCTAAGTGAGCATGACCGTCGTTGCAAGTGAAAACAATCTATAGACATAGACAATTGATGGAACGCTGTTGTTCAAATCAACTATTGATTTCAAATTTTTTGTTAACTTTTTACGTCTCGAACAAGCTAATTACGCAATACTTAGCTAGTCTATAAGGAAAGAAAATTAAGTTAATCCGGTGTATATACAGGCCTAATCTTATTTTTAAACTTAGAAATCATTGAATTTAATGTGACAATAAATTGAGCAAAATACGTAAGATATAATTTATTTTAGATTACGCTGAAGCATTAAATTGTTAGCATTTTCTATTAGATATTTAACCTTGATTGCTTTTAATTTAGTCTAGTTATTGAGTACCCCATCTATATGATTGACCTTGAACAGTATATTTTACATTATTTACAATTTTATATTGCAAGTTCAATGTATGTATGCATGTTCAAGATCTATGTTGGTTATTTTTTAAACACGGTATATTTTCTGACTATATTATCTGTGCGATGAATAATAATAGAAAGTGGACTAAATCAGACGACTTGGTAGCTTAAAGAAATACAAAAAGCTTGTTCTATCATAAGGAAAATTGTTTTAAAGCCAAATGATCATTAAAGGCTTGGTCCAGAATTCAAGCATAAAAAAATTTGGTTTTTTTATTACAAATGGCCATCATGAATCGCTGTGTCAAAAGTACAGTCTAATGTAAAAGAAGTCATGCCTTGCATGTTAAGTTCAAAGAAGATTTTATAAAGAAAAAAACTTGCCACGTTTAAAAACTAAAATAGAAAGATTCCACTGTTGTCTACAGTTCAACTTAACATTCAGTTTATCTTATTTTTCATGATGAAAGGTTAAAAAATGTAGAGCTTAATAATATTTTTTTGACCAATAGACAAAACATAAGGCATAAAATTGATCTTTTAGGTGCAAAAATTACCATAAAATAAAATCAACTCATGGGTAATAAATAATGTTCTATTGAACGCTATTTATTTGTATCTTGGGATTAGGACAGACGAGAAATATGATTAAATTATTGCTTTCATGCATTATCTTTCCACATATTATGTTCAACTAAATTTTATAACGATCACAGCCATCAATAGACGTTGTTAAACAAATCAACTGAACAAATTTATGACACCTACAATACTTTTAATAAATATTTTCTTTTTTACATTGCACCTAAATATTGTCAGTGAATTTTATTTTATTTGTTTCTAAACGTTTTCGATAGCTGAAAAATGAACGGAAATGTTTTCGTTTTGGATTTCAATGAAAGCAGTTGTAACATTTTCAATAACACGCAATGGTGATGAACGAGGTTGAAAAACCGGCCGCACAAATTAGTTCTCAATTAGCTGGAACCAAAGCCATTATTTGCTGCCATCTGCAGGGGTTCGTGATGGATATATTTTTACTGTTACTCAATAATGACTATTGTTTCCTTAACTGTACAATAGTATCCTTTTTAATTTGTAGTCTGATACATAAGTCTCATTAGTTTTTAGGTGTGATAGTATTTTTTTTTTTTTTTTTTTTTTTTTTTTTGGTAGGAGGTGGAATGCGTTTACGCACACTGAGGGGCTCGTTGTCCCCTCAGTAGTGTCGGACTCCCACGAGCTCGATGTCCCGTGAACTACCGACTAAACCACCTCCCTCGGCACCGAGGACACTAGCCTGGAACTGTTTCACACATTACTTCGGGCTAGGCCTTTGATATTACGCCACTAGGGCAACCTCCTTGGGGAAAAGCTGAGGATTAAGGCCGATCGAGGTCGACCTTTTTCGCCCGAAGAATGGCCTGGACGTAGTGCTTGACACAGTTCCAGTTGCCCTCTCCCTGGAGCATAGCTCCGACGATGTTGTTTGGGCTGACGATCACGCCGATCTCAGATGAAAGCGAGGCTCGGCGGACGTGCCAACGGTCGCACTGAAAGAAAGTGTGCTCGGACGTGTCTGGGATGCCGGGGCAATACAGACAGTCCGGGCTGGCGACTTTGCCCATCCGGTGCAGATAGGCTCGGAAGTACCCGTGCCCAGAAAGAAACTGGGTCACGTAGTAATCGACCTCGCCGTGCTGCCGCTCCACCCATGGTCGGACGGAAGGTATGAGCTGGAAGGTCCAACGTCCCCTCAGCTCGGCTTCCCAGTCGCGCTGCCAAGAGTCGAAGCTGCGATCGCGCTCTTCCCTGGCAGCTGTTTCCCGGCCCACTTCAGGCCTCCTCCGGTAAATCGCCTGCCTCTCCCTCGCGAGGAAGAGGACGGGAATGACTCCGGCGATCACCATCACAGCAGGCTCGGAGACTGTGCGGTAGGCCGAAGCGACCCGCAGAGCTCCTAGGCGCTGGACTCGGGCAAGCCGGTCTCGGTAGACTCGCTTCTCGAGTGCGTGAGCCCATACCTCCGCCCCGTACAGCAAGACTGACTGGACGGCAGTCATGAGCAAGCGGCGCTTGCAGGAGCGAGGACCGCCGACATTGGGCATAAGCCTACCAAGGGCAGCGACACCCTTAGCGGCTTTGTCGGCGGCGCGCTGGATCTGCTCGCCGAAAGACAGTCTGCTATCGACCATTACTCCCAGGTACTTTGCAGCAGGCTTAGTCTCGAGTGTGACGTCACCTATCTGCACCGGGAACACGGTGTTAATCCTCTTTTTGGTGAGAACGACAATCTCCGTCTTACTGATAGCCAGGGACAAGCCGTGATCTCGCATCCACCCGTTGACCTTGGCCATCACTACGCTGAGCCTCAGTTTTGCCTGCTCGACGTTCCTCGCAGCGATCAAGGCAGCGACATCGTCAGCATAGCCAACGAGGCGGGTCTCATCGGGCATGTCTAGCCTCAGCAAGCTGTCGTAAGACACGTTCCAGAGATCTGGTCCGAGAATGGACCCCTGCGCAGCCCCGGAAGTGATGGGAATGCGCCGCTGACCTTCGGTCGTGTCGTACAACAGAACGCGGTCTGACAAATACGCCTCCAACATACGCAGGAGGTAGGAGGGAACTTGGAACGTATGCTCAAGCGCCCACAGCATATCGCTCCACCTGGCGGAGTTAAAAGCGTTCTTCACGTCGAGCGTGACGAGAAGGACCACGCGGCGCGACCAGTGGTTGTGGTCCTCCGCCCTCCGCACTGCCTCAACTACCTCCTGGATAGCGTCGATGGTAGAGCGACCGGATCTGAAGCCGTACTGCTGCGGGGACAAGTCCCCCGCAGAGATGATGGCCTCGGTCAGCCTGACACGCAGGAGCTTCTCAAGCACTTTCCCGGCCGTGTCGAGCATACACAGGGGTCGGAAAGAAGAAGGGGTCCCCGGTGTGCTCTTCGCCTTCGGAATAAGAACAAGGCGGGCAACCTTCCACGAAGAAAAGAAAACGCCTTCCGCCAGACACGCGTTGAACATATCGAGCAGAAGCCTTGGATTCACCTCCGCAGCGAGCTTGAGCACCTCCGCCGGAATGCCATCGGGACCGGGCGCTCTTCTGGGTCGTAGGGATCGGACGGCGGCGGTGAGTTCCTCTTCCCGGAAAACTGGGAAGGCGCCTACCTCTCCGAATTCCCTGACTGGCCGGACTGGGTGGCTGGGAAACAGTGTATCTACGACGACGGCCATGGCTTGTGGTTCCATGACCGCAGGTGGTGAGCGAGCCCCTAGCTTCTGGGTTACAAGTTTGTAGCCCATCCCCCAGGGGTCGTTGTCGATATCCTGACACAGCTGCTTCCAGCACCTGACTTTACTCCGGTTGATGGCACCGCGGAGCTCTCGGCGGGCCGCTCTGTGCTCAGCCGATCTGGCATTTGCATCAGGGCGGTTCCTTGCTCGCTGCGCAACTCGTCGGAGACCAAGGCATCTCCTCCGGAGTTCCGCGATTTCAGGCGTCCACCAGTAAACCGGCTTCTTCCTGTGGCGGCGGGAAACTCCGGGCATCGACTGCTCACACGCGGTCGCGATGAGACGCATCGTCGATGCTGCCAGATCTTCAGCACCTGTGAAATTCACAATGCTCTGGTCTTTGATTACTTCTTTAAAAGTGTCTTTGCTCAGACGACTGGTGTTCCAGCGTCGAGCCAGAGGAGCAGGTTCAGCGCGCAAGCGCGCACCCTCGGGAAGGACCTTGAAGAGGATCCCCTGATGGTCGCTAGAGGAATACTCCTCGCAGACACGCCAGTCGGAGATCCGCTGGACAATCCCTTCAGAGGCAAGGGATATGTCAGGGATCGTCTCTCTGCACCCTGGACGGCGAAAGGTGGAAATGCCGCCCGTGTTAAGGATACAGAGGCCCGACCTGGCAGCCGACTCGAGGACGTAACGACCTCGAGTGTCGGTCCGCGGGGAACCCCATTCCACGGCTTTTGCGTTAAAATCGCCACCGACTATGACCCCACCAGAGATTTTCATGATCTCATCCTCAATGGAATCGACCATGTGGCGGTAGTCTCCGATCGGTTGATTTGGCGTGAGGTAACAGGAGAAGACTGTGAAACCCCTGCTCCTCACCCAAACGAAGCCGTTGCCCGATCCGGAATCGAGAACAGGCACCTTCCCGAGGTCCAAGATCCATATCGCCGCAGTGCCGGAGGGATCCGAGAACCACTGCGCGGAGCGTCGGTTCTGGTACTGCTCACTGAGAAGCAGTAGGTCAGCACCCTGCTCCGTGGCGAATTGGAACAGCAAGTCGTTTGCTGTCCTGCTCCTCTGCATATTAAGTTGCAGAACACTGATCATTTTTGATGTTTCTGGCGAAGCTCCTGGATGGCCCGCCTGTACTGCCCGCAACGACCAGACCCAGCGGAATGCTTGACCTGGTCGCCCTTCAAGCCGGCTTCTGTACACAGGACACAGGACAGCGCTGCATTGCACGCGCTGGCCCTGTGGTCCTGGCCGCCGCACTTGAAGCAGAGCTTGCTTCTATCGGGTCCAGAGCAGCGATTAGCGACGTGACCGAACCCCAGACATTTAAAACATCTGAAAGCCACGAGCTTCTCACGCACCCGACAGCTCACGTACCATACCTTAAGGTGGCCCTTCTCCAGGAGCTGCGCAGCAGCTCTGGCTCCCAGCGTCAGGATTGCCACCTTCTGACCCCGAGCATTTGCCTTCGAGACGAAGGTTTTCACCTCGACGTTTTCTCCGAGGACAGCTTTGACGGCAGCGGTCACCTCCTCCTCGGTTGTCAACTCGTCGAGGTCTCTCACCTCCAGCGTAGACTTGGGCTCGAGAACGCGGACTGTCGCGTTCGCCCCCAAGATGGTCTTCAGGTCTTCGCTGAAGGCGGACTTACTCTGAGAGGTGTCCCCGAGTTCGACTAGTAGGTCGCCGGTTCGGGTCTTCCTCATACCCTTGATAACGGCGCCCTTCTCATCGGGCTTCGCTTTGCTGCGAATCTCGCCCAGCACGTCGGCATAGGATTTCCCCTCCGACGGCTTGATGAGAAGAGCGTCCGGCCGCTGCTTGCGGGGCTTCTTCCTCGGTGCCTTCTTGCTTTCCTGTCCGCCGGGCTGGCTTCCAGGATTTTGACGAGGGTCTCTCTTTTTCCCCTTTCTTTTAACAACCTCGGTCCACGTTTCGGTTTCCGACCGCTTCGCTAAACCGTCTCCCCTAGGCTTCTTCTCAGCCTCCGGATGGGCGGGGCTGGAAGCGGCCCGCTTCCCACCGGCTGGCTGAGCCTTCACCCGCAGTGATGGCGTCGTCTGTGTTGACGCGGCAACCGTCTCGCATGATTGCCACGACCTCCTCAGCTGGATGATGTGGTGCAGACTGGCCTCCAATTGGACGATGCCATCCTGCACATCCTTGCTGATATTCTTTTGCCGGGTGGTCGCGGCCTTCATTACAGCGAGGGTGTCGAAGCACTTTTTAAGGTGCTCCTCCTCCTGCTGCCTGGCGAGCGCGATGACCGCGTCAAAGGGAGACGAGTCGGCGTCCATCGGCTCGTTGTTCTCAGCGGGTGCCTTTTCGGCGGCCACGGATGTTCTGGCCACCGATGATGCAGGTGTCTTGACCCGGACTGGGGGCGATCTCGTGAGACGGGATCTTCTTTCGAAGGGGCTTGCCACCCCTTCGTCGAGCCCGCTCAGAGAAGAACGCTGCTGGGAGTTTTGTGGGGTTAGGGTACCCCGCTTTGATTCGTGCACCTTTTGAATCGTTTTTCCTTCTGCCGTGTCCATGGTGTCTGGCTTAGCCCCCGAGACTGGGCATTGACCCCCCCAAAAAAAATTTTTTCCCCTATGAGAATGTCAGACCGACCCATCACCGGAGCAACTATACCTGCGTTCAGCCGCCTCCAAAACATCGGCGGCCCCAGACGAGCAGTGGCCTCGGCAGAGCCCCCCCATGACCGTAGCAGGGCCCTATCCGGTCGCCAACCGGCACCGCCACGGCCAAGGGGATTTTCGCCGGCTGATAGGGCAGCCAGGTCAGTTGGCTGAGCTGACCCGGGCCCCTGTACTATCCGGCAGCCTGGGAGGTGCAGAACCCAGTTTTTAAGCTGTACCCTCTGCTCGTCCTAGACCTCCAGCGCAATGGAGGCTGAAGAACACAGAGTCACCCCGGCAAGTAGGCCGGAATGATTTAGAAAAACAACCGGGCTATTGAAATGAAACGGAGAATTAAGTTGTGAAAAGGAGACGCGAAAAAGGACCAGTGCGCCCCCCTCCCCTTTTAGTCGGCTCTTACGACAAGCAGGGGATACTGTTGGACATTCTGTCCCGGCCCAACACGGGAGGTGTGATAGTATTAAATTGGTGTAATATATTACTTATTTATAACACAAGCCCAGTTGACTTCGTTGTGATAAATAGCATGTGAATTTTCGCTATAGGATTTCAATACTTAAAATAAAAGTCTAGTTAAATTTTTTTAGTTTTCTGTCATTTTGATTGTGGGCGGAGCTAGTTATTACATTTAGTTAACATCAGGTTATTACTAATTACGTAGATACTGTCTTAATTATAAATTGACTTAAGTAACACAGTTTAATGGATTTTATCAACGCAGTTAAATAATAAGTAGAAACTTATTACGTAGCATTAAAAGCTAGATAATAATGATACTTGTAGTGTTCCTAAATTAAAAATGACTGTGTCACCCAAAAAGAGTAAAAAGCTTCATGAGATACCATTTTTGTGTTGCTATAAAATAATAAAAATTAAAAATAACGTATAAAAATTTTCCTTTTTATCATAATCAAATAAAATTAAGTTTTTAGGATATTAATAAAACAATATGATAGTATCGTCTAATATATAATAATAGTACTTCGTTTTCAGAAAATTGAAACTCCATCATACATTATCTCCTCCTTACGCGACGACGTTGATGTATAGCGCTATCCTATATGAGGAGTTATTTCTCACTTTGATGTGAATTTATCGTTATTGACAGCTACTTATTCTCACCCTTTTATGAGAAATTATAGTAAGCTATTAGCAGTAGAATGTTATTTAAGCATTATCAATTTGTATTTCTAAATATACTTCAGCAATAATCGTGAAAGTGCTTAAGTAGATAATATTCCTAATTTTCAATCAATATTTAGAAATTTCTTAATCAGTATATTAGTATTTCTTATCCCTCGTTACTAAATCATTCTTCCTTGCTTTAAAATTTATGCTATTCTTGATATTAAAAAATACAGGGATTATGCCAGGGTTGAATACCTTATAAATTATTTGTAATAAACAAACATAAATTTTAAGTATTATAAATGAAAACAATATTAGGAGCATACCGAAACACTGATAAAAGGCAAAGGCTTTTCTTGACAGTTGTAGTAAAGTTAAGAATATACTAACGCTATTCATTTGTTAAGACTAATTGAGAAGTATTATGTCATCAACGATTCCAAGAATACAAAACAACCGCTTGCTAATTGTTAATTCTTAAAAGTTAGCAGGCATAAACTTGTAAAACCCTTAATTTGATTAGATTTAAGTAGTTTTAAAATAAAATTTGTATTTTCTACCAATATTGCAGAATATCGCCTAGATATCACGTTACAATTGAAGCGGCAAAAAGCTTTAGACAAACAAACCCCTGTCACTGCAATATCCTCTCACGTTCAGCAAGTTTCATTAAAGAGGTTGCTTCGAACAATAGAGGCTTTAATTAAACAAGCTACAACAATCGTAGTTAATTTATCGCTTAACAGCAGCGGACAACTGCAGTAAAGTGACGTAACTTTCTTTTTCTTATACGCTAATTGTAAATGCACAATTTTCAATACAATGTAGGATATATGAAAAGTCATACCGGAACTAAGCTAATACCTATTCCAATCAAAGTGTCAGAATATATATATATCTGTAAAATAGGATACTATAAATGTACCATTGCTAGATTGAAATACCTTCTATAAACGCGGTCAAAACTATTATTCCACTGGAACAACTGACAAAACAAATGTTTCCTCCAATCGATTTTTTTTACTTTATTTCATTTTAAATATTTATATTCCTGAATACTGGAAATCAAATCTAAAGTTTTTTGCCCTTCAAACTATTCAATGAGTTTTTTTATAAATCCATTTTTCGATTCTTGACTATTTGTTTTATGCCAGTCAACGTACGGTAACGTTTCCATATTGAGCCGAATAAAGCTGCGAAGAGCAAAATGTTTAGAATAACTTCGGTGAAACTGAGGGATTAGGAAAGTGATATAAGTTCAACTTTACTAATTAATATTATTGCTAAAAGGGTAGTACTGAAGGGGTGCAGTCAATAAAACAGTGATGGCATTTATTGAAAATGAGGAATTTAAAGAACGCCTGCAGAAGATTTTCAATATCGGCTTGGTCCACGCCGCGTTGGGATCTTATAACATTCTTCAGAAAAGTAATCGTATTACATAAAATGTTAAGATTTTTAAGCTCGTAAATAAACAAAAAACTGACATAAATAGTTTGTGTCTTAAATGTAGCACAGTAAATATCAAAGAAAACAATACATTATATTTTAAATATTAAGTTTCAGTTTGTTTCTTGAATAATTTTACCTATTAAAGTTAGGTACACATTACAACTTTTGCGTTGCATTCAGAATTTAATGAGTTGGTATTTTGCTGCGGAGAGAGTTACAACTTACAGAATGTTATTTTTACTGCAGCTTGTTTATTGTTGTTCATTCTGTTATGAACGGTACCAAGACCTAAGCTGCTCGGTCAGCAGTTAAGACAAACAAGTTTCCTACAGAGATGATCTGTTCGGTAAACAACCCTTCCTGTTGATGCTATTGACTGGCAAAGACGTTCAGGCGCACCGGTTTTTATTCATAATTAAAATAATACATTTTTGCGGGATTTAATTTTGGACTCCACTCATTTTTTGTTTTGAATTCATTAATTTTTCGTTCTTGTGAACAATGTTTGTTCTATTAACTAATTTACATTTTGAACCCATAACTAGACATGTATTCTCAGTCATTGGAGTAGAAATTTGGAGGCTTTCAAATAAAGTAGATTAATACGGTTATGTTGTCTCTTCTCAAGTGAAAAAACACACGCAGTTTGCACCTTGACTTGTTATTTAGGTACTTCCTTCTACGAATTAACTTAGAACCTAAGATGCCCCAGATTTGTTAAGAAGAGACATATTAATAGATGTTTTAGCCACCCACCTGAAAAATGATCAATCGATTCAGTAGTTTAAGTGCAATTGAATCTGAAACAAACAAGTTCGTAAACCTTTTGACGTATACTGTTTAGGATAATAAATTCAATTGTTTTATTTGTAACGTTAAAAACATCATGAAAGTTGTAACATTCATTCTATATAATTATTTACAGAAGCAATCTTTATTGAAAGTAATTCCATTAAGCCCAGGTAAATAATAAATAAGTGTAAATATGCAATATAATTTATTTGTGTTATACGGACATGATGTTAACATCATTTTCTTGATCTTTTGATGAATCATTACATACAAATAACGCTTACGAATAAAAACATCATTTTTTAGAAACAAACCAATAAGATTTATATAATTTTTTTATTAATTTTAAAATTTTGAAATATTAGGTAGAATGGTTGCTTTCGAGCTGTAATAATTATTATTTGTTTTTATTTAAATCATGATATAATTTACGTTTGTTGATTTACTTTTGCCGTAAAGAGATTAAAATATTGAGTATCTCATTGATTTTTAATATATGTATTTTACAAGAACATAATCATACAACTATCTTTTCAGTAAGGAATCTCGTTAAAAAGCCTTATGTCGGTAAAAACATTTTAGTAATTTACTCCACAAAGACTGCTTGATTTTCAAACAGTCCAAATTCTCAAAGGAACTAACTGATAATATTCAAAGAATTTCAATCTGTTACGAAACACTTCATTAGGACCAAAGAAACTTCAAAGCTTTTCTTCTAAGTAAATGTGGAACTTAATCAACATTATAAATAATGTTGTAAGTAATGTTTTAAACGAAAATGTCACTACGTTACATTGTAATCGTTGTATATTCGTTTATTTTTTAGAAATGGGAAAATTGAAGAAATATAGTAAACATTACTTTTCCTTAGTAAATATTATTTTCTGTAGAAAATAACGTAATTTTGAATGGGGTCAGAAAGTCATTTGGGAGAACATTTGGTCAGAAAGGTTTTAGAACCTATAGGATAGATTTGTTTTTTTGTTTAGTTTTTTGGTTATGGCCAGACTAAGAAGACCGATTAGCGTGTAACCCATTTAATGACATAGTCTTATTCTTAAATGAAATACAATAAATATGTATTAATAAATGTTATCACTTTATAATGAAAAATGTAATAAAAACTATTGCTATAAAAAGTGTGTTTTAAAATTAATGCTCTATCTGAAATCCTGACACGTAAAAAACACATATCTGTGATGTTGGTTTTGAATGTCGTTGTTTGATGATAAGAAGCTTCTCTGGCACGCAATACTCATTTAGAGGCGATGCGGCCCTTGAGACCAGCTCTGCTCCATTGCACGCACGATTGTCACTTTATCTGGAGACAATAAGAAAAAATGACTAAACCCTGCATGCATATCGAAATTATCCTTCTTAAAACATACTTTACCTTTATCAATATAGTGAAACTTGTGTTCCCGACTTCATGAGCGATAAGTTTTTGGCCCTTTGGAGGTATTCTCTGAAAATAAAACTTTGGGAAAACTTTTGTGCTGTGTGGAGGGTTCCCAACTATTTATTTGGAGTATTAATAACTCCTTATGTGTAAATCGCAATTATTGTGTGATTCTGCTCGTCTTTGTAGATTCTTCAATATACATTTTTTATAAAGGGTTTTAATTGTTGCCTTAAAGATCTTAACTTTTGATAGCTGAGAATGCCTACAGTGGCTGAATCCTGAATAAACCACAGAATGTAACTATAAAATATTAATTTTAAAGATAAAGTCTTAGTTTTTAGTAGAGATTTTTGTGGTTTTAATCAAAGTAAATTGTAGATATCTTTTTACTATAAATTTAGATATTCTTATTACAGTTTTATTTATCTACGCCCTATGCAAAAGAATTTACCTGTTCAAAACGTATTGTTAAGTATAAGCAAGGTTTTTAGAGATTAGATGATGAGGTTAGACTGTTAGACTTTAGAGGAATGAAAGCCCCAGGATTCCCAGCTTGACGTGTTTGTTTGATATAGATTCACCTAACAGTCAATATCTTAGGGATTTTGCGCAGCTTACAGAAGGACGGGATTGTCAGGATGGAAAAAATATGATATGGTCATTCAGCCTCGCCCCTGAAGGAAGAGAGATAGATTTCCAACCCATCCTGACCCATCCTTTTCCGGGGACGACTCGCCTTCAAACCCAAGACCTCCCAAACTTCCCTAACAAGGACCTCCACCAGGTAGGTCTCCTTCTTGTTAAGAGTCTCACCCAGGTCAGTTCGCCCTCCAGGCTAACAGACGCTTAGAAGTTTGTCGGATAAGGGTCCCTCATCTTCTTCCCAGATGGACAAGCCAGAATGACCCTCAACTCTTCGAATAGGGCTCAGACCTGACTGGGTATCTATCCAAGCTCAACTGGGAATTAAAGTTCCCAAAGGGACAAGAAGGAGCCAAGGTGAACAGGAAGCAGGTCAATCTATTCAGCCAGAATAATGACAGCTTCTAATTACTGTAGCCTTTGTCAACCTCTATATTGGTATAGACCAGTCAGTGAGCCATCTATGGCACATTAGTGAGGTTAAAAAATAGGTTAATGTCAGTGAAATGTTGTATACAATAATTTATTTTTTTTATCACTTGCTATATTAGTAAACATAAACACTAACCTAGGTCGTGTACAGTGTTAGAACAAACTCCCCCGAAGGGCAACAAAGGCAACAGAAGCTTTGAACAGATTGTCCCTTAATTTTCGAAACTTTACAATCTATAATCTCTCTAAAAAAGAGAAATCATTGCACTTTGTTAGAAGCTACACCCAAATTATTTTAAAAACTACGTTATGATCTTGTACCCATGTACATCAGCCATGATGTATTCTTTAAATTTGTTACGATAATTAATGACGTTTGCTGAAGCTCATTATATCGTTTTGAGTAAAATATCGAACAAAAGCATCAATGTTAACATCATAATGAAGTACTATCAATGAAGTATAACTATCAACAAATATTAAGTTTTAAAGTTTATTTACTAACTTAAAAATGGATATCAATACTCCTGGTTTTTCATGTTTATTATTAAGAACTTAAAATATGTACAATGTATATTGTAAAAAAATATCATAAATATTAAATGATCTTTACTTTTCTTCGAAGACACCGTATTTATTGACAACTCAATATCAGAATAAAAATACTAATTTTTCTAAAATGATTTATAAACTTTTAACAAATAATAATATTGAATATTAAGGTAATAGCCGACACTGCTCGAATGCCCAACAGTCTTGATTTATTTTCCAGGTAATTTTGCCTTATAACTCGGCCTGGAAATCAAATAACATATTCATACTAGGGTAAGTGTAATATTATAAAAAGGATAATCTAACGCTATTAACGTTCGACAATGATGAATCGACAAGTTGCGCTATTAACGTTCGACAAGTTAATTCCTCTATTTATTGATCACTTAAAATTTATGTTTTCACCTTTTAAATTTATAGTTTTACTAAGTTGGCAATTATTTTACTTAAATATAATTTAGGTGTGTATGGAAATAATTCTTTTGTCAATTTAAATTAACCCTTAAAAAGCAACGTTTAAATTTAAATTACTGCGAAAATTAATCAAAATAATTAACAATAACAAATACTGTATTTTTTTATATGTACCATTAATCGTAACCCATGAATGTATGTGAGATAAAATATAAAATTTGAAACGGACAAAAGGCTTTATAAAGAGTAATCACAAGATATCCACAGGGACTTGGAATGAGACAGCAGAAATCCCCCCCATATATTATAGTAAGCTCAAGATCAATACAGAACTATCTTGGACGGGATTGGATACTTGGCCACTATTCCTTATTTATAATGTGACTCATGATTTATGATGTGATATTTATGATTGTAATGTGATTTCATTTTATTTACAATGTGATTTTGGCCACATAGTCATTACTTAAAATAGGAAATAATATTGTAATACATTTTTAATCACAAAAACTACTGAATTATACAAAAAGTAATCGAAAAGCATTTTGACTCAATTAAAAAACTATAAACAAAAACTTAGTTGATAACTCGTTAATGTTGTTAATCGTATTTTGTTGGATTAATTGTTGTAAGCTGGGTTTTTTACTGTAAAGTGGTTGAGTAGACCTATTCAACCATTAGTTGAAAACTAAAAAATAATGTTAATTCAGTTATTCCAAGTCTATATCATTTTATGACAGCACTTTTTACTTCGAATTAAACTAATAGTTATAACGTTAGTAACAATTATTGTCTTTCTCATGAAGAGCGACCACAGCTTTAGTATCCAAGCTGCTAATATACCGCAATAATGTCAGCTAGAGCTAGTTCATGGGCCTTGCTTGATATACTGGTGTGTAACTAGGCCAAACACCTGAGCACCATGTGGCCTCTGGGGTGTTGTTACGTTGAACTAGTGCTTCTGCAAACAGGTTTATATGCAAACCATCAGTGATTACACTGTACCTACTTGAATTGTGCCATTATAGCAACATAACGTGGAAATTTATTACTTCTGTACAGCATACTTTACAAAATATTTTATTTTAAAACTAATACCATGATGCAGATTTACCTCTACATAGATAGTTTATTAAGTTCTAATCAATATCCATGTTTGATAGTATAACGGCAATAACTGTTGAGATTACTATTAGATAGAAATATACTCTATTGTCCAAAATGTTCTAGAGCTTACAGTGTTTGTAAGCAATTTGTCCCGGATTGTGAGTTCTCAAAGTAAACTGGGGCATCGTTAAAGGTTTCGAAGCAATTGGTTTACTTGATTGGTCACACTGGTAAAGCATTGCGGCAATATTGAGTTTCAATTGTGGTACATTGGGCAATTGTGGTACATATGAGTTAGGTTTGACAAAAACTCACTCAGTCGTTAGTATTTTTTTTTTAAACTAGTAGTTTTCCTTTCAAGCATTCTTCTGCTAGGTTAAATTTTGAAACTTTAGAAGGCCACACATGGGGCATATATTTAAGGAATCCTTAGGAATAAAACATACATCTATGAGTTATTTAAGTACATAAACAATCTACAAACCTAATAATAGGGAAATTTGTTCAATAGTTTTAACGCGGTGGAGTCTCAGGCAAATAAACTAAAAATTTAGGACAAATTCCCACCTAACATATTACGTTTACGCTTAAAATTTTAATAGGCTATATATTCCCCAATGAATTCACTTTAATCATCGTAAATCGCTAAAATTATATGGCCTGGAAAATTTTAAATACCTTGCACCAACAAAATATTTTAAAACTACGGACGTACATTTTTTAGGTAAATCTCTAATCCATAAAATGCATTTTAATTTTTTTAAAGAAGGGTTGTTTTGGAATAAGGTGTTATTTTTCATAAATTAATTATTTGTTCACAACTTTTATACACCAGATAATAAAAAATCACATTAATCGATTTCCATTAAACTAATCTTTGCTTTTTCAATAAGAGGAACTGCCTCATTCAATTCCGTGGGTAAACAGTCAGAACCAGCCATTAGGTTTTTCAAACAACGTTTGAATAATGCATTTAAAGCTGTATAAATTATTAACTAATTCCGTAGAAAGTTTATACTTAGAGCAATGTTATCATTTTAGATCAGAAATGTTTGCCTTTGTCTGTCAATCCTTTAATATTTTTATGCTGAAATAATATGCTTAAAAATCGGTTTCGCCTTTTTAAAGTCTTGTCATATTACTTTAAATCAATTGCCTTGTATAGATTTTAGTTTTAAAAATCAATATTTACAGCAGAATATCTAGTGAATATGAAAACCAAGTTTTTCCTTGTAATATTTGATATTGAAGCAAAAAATACTTTCGTTAATCAATATGTTCAGGGATCCATCACATGTTCTTACTCAAACTATGCTGAAGAATGTCACAATATCTGTAAACTTCAGACATAAGTAACTGATACGCTTACCCTGTTTTTGTTACAATGCCTTTTTTCAAAGAAACAACGGCATCATTTTGTTTGCATTACCTGGAAAAAATTCTTTAAAAAACTATGTTGGTTGTATTTGATTTTTAACAACTAATATCCAAAGTAAAACCCCTAGTTTATAAGCTGTATTTTATCGTATAAAACCCATATGAAATAAAACCTTGTTTAAGGATGATTTTGTTTAACTTAAGGAACAGCTTTAAGTATATCTGATTCTGTTGCCAAGGTTTCTATCACTGCTCCAGGATTAGCGTTATATATTGCCAGGCTTCCTTTAACTTAGGCTTTAACCTAATTCTAAAGGTAATAATGTTGTCTTTATCAACAAAAGCTTGCATTAAATGTCAAATGTGTGTAATTTGTATTAATTTAAATGTAATATCTATGTTCTAAAGTAAATAATCAGTGTTATATGGCTAACTATTAAACTGTATTACTCAGTAATTATTAAACTGAATATACAGGATGCCATTAGTAGTAAAATGTCTAAGATTGCTCGGTGTAGTAAATACCTAAAAAATTAATTACTATTTAACCATCTTAATTATTTGCGATTTACATTTCAAAACAAACTAAAATAATCGATTGAAATCTGTATTGAAATATCCACTCAGCAAATACGGAGCAATGTAGATAACTCAAGCTGTGTGGGTTATTACCCTGCTTGATCCGGGTTTTGACCGGATCCTGCATAATTACCTGGTTTTTTGCTATCCAGGAATTGCTAATACAAATTGTATTTTTGGGAAATTTTAGTTAAAACAGAATTCATAAAAATATATATTGAGCGATAACTCATTGAAACATTCCCCTGGACACTTTGTCTAAAGGCCACATCAATAACACCACTTACAAGGCAATAGGTTTGTCAACAACGAAATGGTCCCAAACCTAATGCTACATCACTAGATTGCTGAAACAGACGGCAATGGCAGTATACATTTTTCCTGTGTAAGGGCTATTCCAAACAATATAAAATCATATTGTTCCCCAGTCAGTGTTTATCTATCTAAGCTTTTTCTCACCAGGGCCTCCAGCAGCTATGTACGTGTTCTCGCCTCCACTTCTGTGTGGTCTGCAGTTGCTGGGATTGCTGCCAGTCTCGGTCAGTCATGTGCCGCTCAGAGGGGACGTTGCCAGATACTCTAAGATGCGAACTCTCTACTCCGTTCTGCTTGTCATCCTCTATTCCGTGCTTATTTCTTACTTCACGTATAAGGTGAGATTAGTCAATTAAAAAGTATAATCTTTTGAAAAAATATTCAATTGAAATTTTCAATAATACCAAGCCAAGAAATGAACTAGATGTAAATATAAAACGACTTACAGCGCTTAAAAATATATTCATACTTATACTGTATTTACATACAAGATGGTAAAAATACAAAAATGGTGGAAAATGGTGATCGATTTCGGCTGTTCAAACCAACCATCATCAGGCCCAATGAGAGACTGTCAGATTTATCATGGCGTCCGTCCTTTTATCCTATTGGCTGCCGGAACTTTCGCTGGAAACAGATTTTTGAACGGACCACCAGAGTCAAAATTCACTTGCTCGTTAATCAGTTTGTCTCTATTTTTTACAATTTTCTTTAAATATGTATAATTCTTCCCATGCGTTCAATACGTTTCCCTTTTTGCAAAATTTCATTATTTTGGGGTTTTATTTCTTTATTTATTTATTTATTTATATTCCAACGAACATCTCCATTTTTACATTAATGAAACATATGTTGGACAATATGCTCAAAGTATTACTTACAACTAAGATTTCCATGCAAAGACTAAATTACGACTATTGTAACAATAACAGGATCAAACATACAATGGGACATGACAATGTACAATAAATATGTGAAATAATTACAGTTCAATCATCATGCACGATAATAATAAGCAATGTATATACAGAAAAAAACTGAACCATAATACAATAACAATAAATAGATGCAAGCACGATTATAAATATAACAATAATTATAAATAGAACAAGACGAAGCAATAAATATTGTTAATGTATATTCAGGAAAACTGGATTTCTTCTATATTTCCTATGTTGTGTCCATCTTCTAACAGGTGTTTGGCGACATCTTTAGAAGATCTTTAGATCTTTAGAAAGATCTTAGAAAGATCTTTAGATCTTTCTGATTTCTTGTTTTTTCAGGCTGATATATGGTTCTTGTATCTTTTTACAAAATTTACTGTTTGGCCTATAAAAAATTTATCACAGTCATGGAAACTTTTTTGTATATTCTAGCAGTATCAAATTTGTTGCATTTTTCAATTCTTTGGTGTAAAATTTTTCCGATTGTGTCCTTTGTCTTGAATGCTATAAAAACTCCATATTTAAATCTGTTTGCAATTTGTTGTGTCCTCATTTCAGTGTAATTAAATGCCGCATGCATAATCCTTTCTTTCATCTTTTCTTCCGTCTAATGTTGTGGTTTCACAAAGGCGCTCTTGATTCTTTATTTTTCTCTTTATTTTCATTGAAATTTCTTCAGTGGTTCTTGACTGGAAGCCACTATTTTTTGCTATCGCCTTTATTGTAATTATTTATTTATTTCTCTTATCTTCGGTCAGTGGAATCTGATGTACTCGGTAAAGCATCGATCTGAAGGCGGCAGTCTTGTGGCTGTTCGGGTGTATTGATTTATTATTTATTGTAGTGTTCGTCTGTGTGGGTTTCCTGTGGATGTCGAATTCTAGGTGATCTTTTCTTCTTATTAATGTTAGATCCAAGGAGTTTATCCTGTTTCCCTCTTTGTATTCATTTGTAAATGTCAGGTTAGGGTGGTGGCTGTTGAATCTCTTCATCATTTTGTCCTTTTCTTCTTGTTCTTTTTCGTTGAATATTATTAGGATGTCGTCTACATATCCTGTATACTCCAGATCTTCGTGATATTTCTTTAGGTTTTCTAGAATGTTCTCTTTGTTATACTGTAGGAAAACTTTTGATCGTGTTGCTGTTATTAAAGATTAAGGATTTTTAGATTTAAATTTAGGATGCTATAAGATTTCATGGTGAGTTCTTTTTCACTATATAGTTGTTTTATCATATTTTCAACAAATTGTTGAAGTATTGTTTAAACATAATATTGCTCAAGATTGTTCTGAAACAAAATTATTTCACTAAGCACTAACAAATGTTTTATCTAACACGACAACAACGGGAAATTGTAACTAAAACATTACTATTCAAAATCTTTTTAGTCCATAGGTGGACAGATGTACGTGTCCCAGACGACCTTTAAGATCACTTCAATTTGCAGCAATCTCGCTACATTCCTTGGTTCTGTGATCACCACAGGCGTCGCCGCTGCGAGGTAAAATAATAATCATTGGGTGTTTGGCTATCCAGGAATGGCTGGCAAATTACACAGTGTCGCCGTTTTTAGCAATCTAATAATGCGTATACTTAGTAAAAAATTGTTACGCTCCTTTTTCATAGAAGTATCATTAGCACTTGAAGTTAAACATTTAGTAAACCAGTAGTCGGTATGGATATAATATCAAAACACTAAACACAGTTACTGACACAAGTTATTAACATTAAACGGCTATCAACCCTCGCTTATTGACCAGATGTACAATTAAGTACAAACAAGACCCGTGTTGGTATCACCTTAAATAAGTTCGTTTCGCAGTTTGTTTTGATAATAACAAATTCTAGGTTCTTGAATAAGTAAATTATTTTCAAGATTTAGATTAATACAAAACTCTACTCTACATTTTGAAGAAAATACAGAGTAAAAACAAAACACACTTGTGATCAGCAGTTTTAGATCAGCTGATTAAAAAAAGAAAACACTTTAATCACAGTTCTATAATGAAAAGTTGGCTTTGCTTGTGAAAAGTTGATTAAATCTCTCTAAACGAACGCCTCTGTTACTGTTGCTTTCAGAACAAATATCAAC
This sequence comes from Flexamia atlantica, assembly GCA_035578135.1. Classification (NCBI taxonomy): domain Eukaryota; kingdom Metazoa; phylum Arthropoda; class Insecta; order Hemiptera; family Cicadellidae; genus Flexamia; species Flexamia atlantica. The sequence goes on along the minus strand of JAQJVK010000002.1, from coordinate 36,138,702 downwards.
ATTTCTAAAATCCTTGAATCCCCAGGTAACAAATCATAAGTGAGGTACAGACTAAAATGGCGGGTGAGAATCCTTCTGTATAGCGAACTTTTTCCCTCAGGTATAACGGAGCTTAGCCCCAGGCGGTTCACAGTTAACCGCGGTCAGACTGCAGATAATTATAATTAGGTTTTGTTTGAATTTTAGTTTGAGTTTATCGTGCGTTCTTGAAAGTGTCAGTGTTACATCAATAAAACCTTCAATCAAAGACGGCGAGTCTGTTTAAATAATTATATTTTTTAATTCAAATAAATATTAAGTTAATGTCATACTAATTAGTATGGTTGTCATATCATACTAAAAAACGGCCTCACAGTTAAGTTTATTAAGTTACTGTAGCAGAATCATAAAACACGATGGTAAACATTAAGTAGATAAAACCACTAATGTTTTTTTCTCAAAACATTAGTTTTAAGAAAAATCTTAAACAAGCTATTTAACAGTTCGATTAGTTATGCTGAAGATGGGGTACAAGGAGTCATGTAAGGAAAAATTTAGGGAACTCAAAATTTTGACAGTATTTAGTTTATACATTTTTCAAACAATTATGCATGTAAAACATAATAATAATGAGTTAAAAAAGTTAAATGACATTCATAACCACAATACAAGAAATCGGGAAAATTTTACGCTAGATATCCATAGAACAGAACTCTTTACGAAACAGCCAACATATGCAGGAATCAAATTTTTTAACAATCTCCCCGTTGAAATTAAAAATATCAACAATCATATTGTTTTTAGGAAAAAATTAAATAGACTTTTAATTGAAAACCCTTTATACTCCCTGGAAGAGTTTTTTGAGATTGTCAAGTAAAAAATATATCTAAAAATCTAATTTTGTCATTTTTAGGCTAGGCCTATTTTTAGTTACTGTATATTTAGTATTATTTTATTTTGAAATGTTTCCTGACGCCATTCATGTACATCTTGTCATGTATGTCTGAATAAAGAAATTTTAACTTTGACTTTGACTTTGAGTTAAGAGTCCAAATTCTTATTGTGTATATACGAATAATTTGAATACAAGTTAGTAAAATTAAATAAAATCAAATGACATGCCGAGCCCGCCCTTGAGACCAATGTTAATTTTAACTAGCAAACGGCCTAGGACAAGTTATTTGACTCGCATTGAAAAAAGTGTTTTCATTAGAATTACTTATTGTACGGTTAATGGTTATATAAACATAACAGGTTTCCAAACGAAAATTATTTTTCTTGGCAACAAAATAATATAGTTTTTATTAAATAGTGTTTTCAATTTTAGGGTCAAAGAGAAGATTGTGCTTGTAGAGAAACTAAGAGAGATAGACTTCCGTCTGCAGCACAGGCTGGGGCCCCCTCAAACTAGGAAGTTCTCCCTTCTAATTATTTCTGGTGTTTTGATCACGGTTATCATGGAAATGCTGCATCTTCTCGACTTACATAAAAATAATCACATAGAGATTTCATCAATGATAATTTACTTGACTTACGAGTATTTTAAGGTAATACACTAGAACATTGTTATTTATAGTTGATTGTCTTTTCTTAATTACCGCTTATGTCTATAGACTTCTACTTTGTAAAATTATCTGTAATTTTATAAAATTTGCTTCACGTTATTTTTAGATGGTGATTTTATTTGGCCTACTGGAAGTGATGGAGATTATACTTTCAGTCAGAGAACGGTTCAAGCTGGTCAATGCACGAGTCCTGGAAGTTGTGATGAGGACTCGTTCAAGACAACTCATGTGGACTGTCGCATTGCCTTGCGTGGAGACGTTCGCAAGTGAGTTCCCAAGGGCAAAACTCTCAACTTTGCCCCTCTTGACCTTAGCTTTGTTAAAGAATCATTTTGTCGATCGGTTTCGTTCAACTGTAAACAATATGTTGTACTGCGTTTGGTGGCATAGTGATTTTAAAACACACAGAACGTTTCACAAATCAATTAAAACCCTTTTATCCAATTAAAATAAGATAAGTCAAAGAGTTAGCTGCTAACTAATTTCTTAACTGGTTATATTCCATAAGCAAGAAAAATGTTTCTGTTTTTACTTAACGCAAGAGGAATACAAAATGATAGGTTTTAGCTTTATTCAGCGGTCTGAAAGTACATAAAAATCTATGAATTAGTGTAAACATTTTTTATTTTTTCGTCCTACCTTTACTTGAAATTACTAGAAAAAAACACAATGCTCAATTATTTTACCAAGCCTATCTGCTTAGTGTGGGTTTAGAGACAGTAATGGTGCCAACAGTAAAACCTACTTAGTCTAATCTGCATTCTCCCGATGTTGCAGTGCCTCAAGAGATGAAGCTGAGTATACCAGGCCTGAGTGAGATCCACTGGAACCTCTGTTGCATTGTATATGACATCAACGCTACCTACAGCTATCAATTAGTATCTATTATGGGTTTTATTTTTGTACACCTCGTGTATTATCCATATTTAATGTTTGTTCTCCTCGATAACAATATACGTGTTTGGGCTTTCATTGGTTTCACTACAATCTGGCTGATGATTGTAGTAATAGAACTACTTGTATTGGTTGTTCCCTGTTCTTGGACAGTGAAAGAGGTAAACCAAATTCATAGTTTTCGTAAATGAATCAATTATATACAAGGTGTCGAGCTTCTATTGACCGAATCTTTTTTAGGTTGGCAGGTCAAAAAAAAAAACATCTTATCACGGATCCGACTGTAAAAGAATCAAGTACTTTTTCACATAATTATAACTTTAAACCCACTTCAGGTATCAAATTCAAACTTGGTACAAGTATGAACTAACATGGCCTATTTATGTACGGAGGATCAAACTTCTGATTTGCACCGTTTCAAAATGGCAGCAATATTCGAACAGCAGTTTAGGGGCTATAACAATGTATTTTAAGCAAAATTTAATTTTCAAAGCTTAATATCTCAAATTGTTTGATGTTCAAACTATTTTAATTTAGCTAAGACAATGCAAGATTTAATATAATTGTTTAACGTATATTTTAATTAGGCTGTTTTGTGAATAACAGAGAAAACGTTTTCTTTATGAAGACACAACAGCAAATTTTGCAATACTTTTGCAAGTTTGTATGTTTTAATTTCATTTTTTTTATTTTTTAAATCAAATGAAACTATATATATATATATATATATATATATATATATATATTTGAAAAGCACAATAAATTTTGCTTTTTAGCTTGTTTGCGATTAACAACATTTATAGATTTTGTGATACTATGCTTTCAAAGTTGAAAATACCTGCCATTTTGAAATGGTACAAAGTAGTTGGTAGAAACTTGCATCCCATATTTCAGTTTGGTCCCTCAATAGATTTTAAAAGTGACCTGATGCAATTTTGAAAATAAACTTGTTGCTCCAGGGAAACAAAATACAAACTACAGGAAATTAAAACTCTAAAACGAATAGTTTCGTTTCATGATAGGGCGGACTCTAGTCAATTTCGTTATCTATTACAGTTTTTTTACAGGAGTTTGTCTCCTGTAAAAATCACTGTAAAATCACTCCTAGAAAAATCACTGGATGAAACATAATTGAATAACAATGTTGAGTTGCAGTAAACTTTACTAAGATCATGAGAAATACGTTTTGAACACTTGAATGCGAATTTTAACTGCTTATGAACATATATATCAATGATTTGCCAGAATCAATTCCAAAGGCAGATTTTTCCACATACTTATATGTTGATGATTTAGGTAACAATATATTTGGAAAAAGTCCTCAGAAAATAATACAAAAAATGAAAATAGCTGAATATAATATATTGGAATGGTGCAATAGCAATAAATTAACGTTTAATACAAATAAAACCCAAAAACTAGAAATTAATTTCTCAAATAAGTTTCATCTCCATAAGAATACATCTTCAATGACATTTTTAGGTATAGTAATAGACTGCAAATCAAACTGGCAAAGTAATGTAATTCATACTTCTAAAAGAATTAGTAAAGAAATTTATATTTTATGAAGAATGAAAGGCAATGACGAATTAGAAGTCCTAAAACGTGCATCTAATCGTCAATTAAGTTATGGAACTATATTATGGTGAAATTATAATGAAGCGAAAACAGTATTTAAATTTCAAAAAAAAACTGTGAAAATTATAGCAGGAGTTAAGAATCGAAAACATTGCAAGCCCATATTTAAAAAAAATTCAGAATCATGATATTGATATCAATTTATGTTCTTCAAAATCTTTTATTTATAAGAAAACACATGAATGGTTTTAACCATTCTCTTAATATACACCAACATTCAACAAGAATTAATTCTAAATTAACAATACCTTTTTGCAAATATTCATTAAGTCAAATAAATGTACATAATGCATAAAATTATACCATAGCATACCTGAAAAATGGACTTTATCATAAAACAGAATATTTCAAGAAAAAATTAAAAGTATTCTTATTGAAAACGCCCTTATAAAATACAAGAAATCGAAAAAGAAAATTATTGGACATAATTAAAATTGTTATAGAAGTTATCATTACAAATAAGGTTAGTATTGTCATGTATTTTTATTTTTATTTTTTTAATTTTCTTTATATTTTTTATTGTTAAGACGATAAATGATTTTTTCCCACGCTGGAAAGGAGGTTAAAATAGCTCTTACCCGCACCGAAATGCGGGCCCTCTACGCCACTCGCTCAAGTGAGCAAAGCGACGAGCAGGGGTCTCCAGCCTCTAACCGACAGAACTGGTGTCGAGGCCCCGCCTCGAGGCTCGAGGCGGCTTGGAGCGTACAGAGTTGTCTGTACGTCTCCTTGGGTATACCTGCTAAAAAACCCCTCGCGTGCTGTCACCACATCATTGCGATCGACCCGAGCGTCTGCTCATTGCGACATCGCAATGCGTGGCCTCTGTCCTTATCAGGACTCCGCGCTGCTGTCCCTTTCGGGACTCCTCAGTTGGTGATCAACCGTTTGCTGTCCTCGGTTCTGGGGTCACTCGAGACACCCGTCTGTCCTCTTCTGGCGCAGGACGGATATGACGAAGTCAGCCACTGCGTTCCAGCTGACGCTGCCCTGCAGCATCTTCCCCACGATATTGTCCGGGGTCAGATGACCGCCGACGAAGTCGGCAAGGGCAGTCCGTTCTTCGTCAAAGCGACGGCACACAAAGAAAGTGTGATGCACGTCGTCTCCGTCGTGTCCGCAGTACCTGCACCTGGGCGAGGTACAGACGTAGCCATGACCTGTCAGGAACTGGGTGAGGTAAAAGTTCACCTCCCCGTGGTCGCGGCAAACCCACGGCTCCAGGTTCTTGAGAAGTCGCCATGTCCACCTTCAGGTCGTAACTTCGTCCCATCGACGCTGCCAGGCGGCCATTTTTTAATAAATGATTATTACTATTACTATTACTATTATTTTTATTTAATGTTTTTCCAGGCTGAGAAGACATTGTTGACTGTGACGATGTTGATGGGAAATAAAATGGCAAAACTATTATTTAGTGAGGTAATCACTGTTATTGATAACTGAGTCGTCTAGTTTCAAAACCAGATAAGAGACTTGAAGTATTTTTTTCAGGAAATAAAAAAAATTAAACACCTTTCTCATTGATTTTTTTTCAATTTTTTTTATTTTACGCCTTAATAGGATACACAAACTCAAAATAAATTTGAGCATGATAAATGGTTAAAAAAAATTGTTTTTTGTTGAGTGTTTCTGGTTTTGCAGCTAACTTGCGGTATCTATCTGCTTTTGAAACTAAGTTGTTGAATCTATCTGCTTTTGAAGCTAAGTTGTTGAATCTACCTGCTTTTGAAACTAAGTTGTTGAATATATCTGGTTGAATATATCAGCGCTGATGCTGCTGCGCAAAGTCCGTCTGCGCATCGTACTGAATGTATCTGGATTTGAACCTAGGCAATGACATTTATCTGACTTTGAAACTATGCAATCGATCTGGTTTTGAAACTATGAAATGGAATCGATCTGGTTTTGAAATCAAACTTGAGATACTGAATGAAATAACTATGGGATGTATTTGGTTTTGAAAAGAACATTGCCTGGTTATAGACCGTAATTTTCCCTACCAGAAAATAACTTTTCCTCAATTTCGAAAAAATGTGGACTTATCTGGTTTTGAAACCAGACGACTCAACTTATCAACTTATTTTTCGCTTTAGTTCGCCAAGGCCGCAAGAAACGAAGAAACCTATTATGTGAATCGACATCTTGTCATAAAATTGATAATTTATCATGCGTTTTTGTATCGATTTTCACCCTTCGTACTGTAACTGTTTTTAATATTCCTATGGGTTGAAAATTGTTTATGTACTTAGCTGGGATACCGTTTCTTTCACAAAGTTTAGATGAGTTACTAAAATAATACAAATAAATTACACGGAAACAAATACAAATATAGCTTTCCTATAAATTATGATAGGAGCTTATAAAAGCACAAAGAACATAGCCCGAGGGGATTATAAGAACCAGAATTCTATGTGTTTCTTGAGGGTATTATTTATCTTTTAACCACATATCAGGTCCACCGGCCACCTCGTTGTTTGGTAGTTTTTTAGGAGTGATGGAGCCCTAAGCAAATAGTATTTTTTAAATAAGTCCTGTTGAAATTGCTATGTGACACTATGTGAGTAAGGAATTATGTAAAGCTATTTTATTTACAATGACGTGAATCCTTATCAAACTAGGTAGAAAACCTACTTCGACATTTTGCTATCAATCAGAATAAGGTCCAATAAATACAGGGTGTTCAAAAAATGTGGGGCAATAATTTACCTAGTGATTCATTGAGTCAAAATAAGCAAAAACGTTTATATAAACATAGGTCCTAAAGTGCTTCGTTTTCTGTCTGTGTGTCTGTTTATGATTTTTACATATTTAATCATATCTCACGAAGCACTTAACGTATAAACTCCAAACTTGGTATATGGGTAACCACTATTAAGAACTATTTTTGTAAGAAGTATCAAATTTCTACTTTGTACCATTTCAAAATGGCGACTATGTTTTGTTTTTAAAGCTAAATAGCTTAAAAACCGTGAATTTTAGAAAAACTATACAAATGACAAAAAAGTTGCGAGATACAATGTAATTAACGATGATATTCAGATTATAACAATCGGACCAGTAATAATGGAGAAATTTTAAATTTTCCGAATAAAAACATGCAAATATCAGGCATAATGTTCTAAGGAACCATGTTTTGATGCAGAAAAGTTAAAATTTCTCCGTTATTAGTGGTCCGATTATCATAATTTTAATATCAGCATTAGTTAGATTAAATTCTGCAACTTTTTTGTCACTTATATAACTTTTATAAAATTTATGGTTTTAAGGTATTTAGCTTTGAAAACAAAAAACAGTCGCCATTTTAAAATGGTACAAAGTAGAAATTTGGTACTTTATCCTAAAATAGTTCTTGATAGTGGTTACCCATATACCAAGTTTGAAATTTATACGTTAAGTGCTTCGTGAGATATGATTAAATATGTAAAAATCATAAACAGACACACAGACGGAAAACGAAGCACTTTAGGACCTATGTTTATATAACCATTTTTGCTTATTTTGACCCAAGGAATCACTACGTAAATTATTGCCCCACATTTTTTGATGAACACCCTGTATATAATATAATTGATCAAATATAATATAATATTATATAATAAATATTATATAATATAATATTATATAATAAATATAATATAATATTATATTATATAATAAATATAATATAATATTATATTATATAATAAATATAATATTATATTATATTATATAATAAATATAATATAATAATATAAAAAATATCAATTATTAAAAGAATTTTAAATCAATAGACTATTTGAAGGAGCGATTTCAATTCTTTTATACAATTTTTGGTCAAGATTCAATTCTGGTAGGAATAAATTAATTTCATATCGTTATTAGCATTGAAAAGATCTATCAAAATTCTAGGAAACCCTCTATAATAAACATGTTCAGCTTGAAAGATAAAATAAGTTGTTACAGTATTCCTTGTTCAGTTAACAAAATACACTTAACAACTCAAACAAACAAACACTCAAACACAAACCAGTAAATTAACTGGTACAAAGAGCGGTTCCAAGAAAACGCAACATCTAACATTGTATATCTAACATTGTAGATTTTATTATAATTGTGCAAGAAGATCAAATTAAATTTTTTTATAACATTTAGAAATATATTGATTACGTTTCCAGGAACTACAGGGTGTTTTTTTTAAACGAAACCCATTTTTAAGATTGAATAATGCACATATAAATATCTAATGAGTGTTATTTTATTACTATTTACATTTTATATAACCTGTTATTTAAGTCTGACCACATTTAGTTTACATTATGTGCTCAAATAGTCCGCCATTGGCATTTGTATAAAGTTATGCTCTCTCCTTCAAATTCCCAAACACGTGTTGCAAGGTACCTCTTTGAATTTCTTGCATTAAATTTGTTATGTTTGTTTTTAGGTATGAATTGTTTTCGTAGGATAATTACTACTTTACATAAATGTGCAAATTGAATTCAGATCTGACCATTTTTACGCGAGTTATCGTGCTTAAGGACACACACATTAAAAACTCAACCAAAAACTTTGTTTTATCGGTTAAGGATTATTTCCCCCTAAGATCCCCGGATTTGACCCCACTAAATTATTTTATTTGGGGATATATAAAAAATAAGGCCTACGAAAACAATTCAGATGATATTCTGCACTCAAAACAAACATAACAAATTAAATGCAAGAAATTCAAAGAGGTAGACACGTGATCGGGAATTTGATGAAAAGAGCATAACTTAATACAAATGCCAATGGCGGACTGTTTGAGCACATAATGTTAACTAAATGTGATCAAACTTAATTAATAGGTTGTATAAAATGTAAAAAAAAATCAATAAAACAATACTCATTTCATATTTATCTGTGTATTATTCAATCTTAAAAATGGGTTGCGTTAAAAAAACACCCTGTATTTTAATAGTTCAAATATCGATAATATTTCATTTGAAAATTAATGGGTTGAAGCAGAAATTAAAGTGCAAAAAAAAGTTTTAGCAGATATATCATTTTGTTTCCAGCTCGAGGCATTCGCAGACCAACTGTTCCACAGGGATGTGGAGTTTACAGCATGCGGATTGTTCACACTGCAGACGTCTATTATAATTTCGGTGAGCAGTTGAATTTAGCCAGGTATAGAAAATAATTTAATAGAATAATAGAAATAATAGTAATAGTAATGTAGAACAAAATCAAATGAAATAAAATCAAAATCAGCTTTATTTCGTGTAATATACATATATACATACCATAGAAAAGTCAGTGATGAGAATAACTATTTTATAGATGGACAATTTTGGTTTGAAAATTTAAAATTACTATACTAAGTATTGAATTATAACTCTCACTTAGGCTATTTCCACCCGTGCGTGAGAGTTGCCGTTATCTTATAAATTTTAATTATTATTATTGAGCTGAACTTTTAAATTAAATTTTGGAGAAAATAATAATAAATAAATCAGGAAAGGAAATTAAGCTTATTTGAATTTGTTAAACATGAAGACGGTGTTTAAATATTATTCAACAGTATTTTAATAAACAATTTTCAATTACATTGTACTATTAGTTGTTGTGCGTCTTGATGGGGACAGACAGATGGACGGACAGACAGACAGATAAGACACCCTGGCAAGTAGGTTTGAAATAATGGTAATAGAAAATGTTACGCATAAAATCCCTGCTTCCACAAATTTTTTTCACTCTTCATTGTTTTTATCTATTCTATTGGTGATTAAAGTAGTTGAAAAAGTTATTTGTAAATTCTTTCTCGGACATTCAGTAAAACCTTTTTCCTCAGTTGTTATGATTATTCGTCAAACAATTGCTCTGAAAACTTTGCAAAGATTAAGTCTAATGTTAATGGGTTATTAAAATCCATATTTATAGCCCCTGAGCTGCGATATGACTAATTAACATATAAATACCTTCGTCATACAGCTCCTATGTTGTAACGAACGTTACGGCCGTTTCGGCATTAATATGCCATCTTCAGACTTTGAATTTCAACCAAAATGTGTCGTTAAGATATAAAAAAGTCACTGCACATCACACACATAACACAAGAACAGGCAAGAAAGCACAGTTTAATGAGTTAATAAATGCGGAATGTGCTTTAAAAAGTATCCCAGACGAAGACAGTCGTAATTTAGCCCGAGTTTTGACTTCACACAAACTTGAGAGAAAATATAAAGAAGGTAAAATGTCTAATGTAACTGATATACATAAAAAAGATGCATTAGCGTTGAATTGTATCAGAGAGAAATTAATGTCTAATGAAGCACTATTATGTAAAGCTGACAAAGGAAATACTGTTGTCGTAATGTACAAAAATGACTACACAAGTAAAGTTAATGAATTTATGGAGAAAAATAATATTTTAGAAATAAAAAAAGACCCAACCAACATTTTTCAGAGAAAAATTAGGAAAATGGTAAATAACAGTAAAATATTGTTTACTGAGGCAGAAATAAAGAGCCTTGGAGTTACGAACCCCAAAGCACCAGTGTTAAGAGGTTTGCCTAAGGTGCACAAGGAAGGCGTACCAATAAGACCGTTGGTGGACTACACTTCAGCGCCAACGTATACACTTGCGAAGAAACTTGAAAAGATCTTGAAGGACCAAATAACTCTAAATAATGACTACAGTTTGAAAAACACGTATGATTTTATAGAAAAAACTAAAGATTTGAATGTTAGAAAACAAGATTTATTGGTTTCATTCGATATTGTTAATCTTTTTACAAATGTGCCAGTTGATAAAACTTTAGAGATAGTAAGAAAACACCTGACCACTAACTCAAATATGGTACCAGAAGCCATTGAAGAATTATTAAATCTATTAACTGAAGTCTTGAAACAGAACTATTTCATTTTCAATGATAAATACTACACACAATCGGATGGCCTTGCAATGGGTTCCCCTTTGTCATGTGTGCTTGCCGATATTTACTTAAATTACATAGAGAATGAATTTATCTTTGCAGAACACAACAAACAAAAACAAAAAATATTGCAATACCACCGCTACGTTGATGATACTCTTCTTTTGTTTAATGGAAACAGCAGACAACTGAACATATTGCATGCATATCTTAACACTATAGCGCCTAATTTAAAATTCACAATGGAAGTTGAAGAATCAAATAAAATCAATTTTTTAGATTTGACTATTGAGAAGTTAGATAACAGATTAGATTTCAGCATTTATAGAAAGCCTACCACTTCTAACCAAACTATTCATAATACTTCTTACCACCCACCAGCACAAAAATTTGCAGCTTATAATAGCTTGATATACAGACTTTTGAACGTCCCTATGTCACCCAGTAACTATCAGAAAGAACTCAATATCATTAGACATATAGCATCAGCGAATGGATATGAAAGTAGCATGATAAACCGAATAATAAATAAGCAAAAGAATAAAAATAAAAACGAAAGAAATAATGAACCACCGCAGGATAAGAAATATGTCTGTGTAGAATACTCTCATTCCTTACAGCACGGATTAAGCAAGGAATTAAAGAAACATGGCATTGAATTAACTTTCAGAACCAACAACAAAACAATAAGTAAGCTTAATGTCAACAACAAAAGTATAGATAAGGGTGAGAGATCAGGTGTATATAAAATTAAATGTGCGAGTTGTCCGAGTGTTTATGTGGGAAAAACGGGGCGCTCATTTAACATTAGATACAAAGAACATCAGCCGAACCCAAAAGCTGACAGACAAAAGTCCACATTTGCCCAACATCTGATCAATGAAAACCATGACATGAACGACATAAACAATGGCTTGGAAATCCTCCACACTTGCATAAAAGGCAATAAATTAGACACCCTGGAAGAATTCGAAATTTACAAAGCTCACACAAAAAATTACAATAGCGAACTTATTTTAAATGACAAACTGAATTTTAAATCACATTTTATTTTCAATAGTATATTAAATCAGAGGAGAACGCCAAGACCAGGAGGGCAAAGTGCAACTATTGATAACGCCGCCACCGACACGACGAAGCAAGGATAATTCAGTCTGTCATCTGCTCGTGATCGGGGATGTGCGCTACCGCGAAACAGGCCTGTTTTTGTAAATGTAAATTTTGTGTTATGTGTGTGATGTGCAGTGACTTTTTTATATCTTAACGACACCTTTTGGTTGAAATTCAAAGTCTGAAGATGGCATGTTAATGCCGAATCGGCCGTAACGTTCGTTACAACATAGGAGCTGTATGACGAAGGTATTTATATGTTAATTAATGGGTTAGCTGATCAACCCGGTTTCACACGGGTCCAACGGAAATTTCACTCGTCGAAAAACATACTTAGGGTTGAATTGAAGTTATCCTAAGCATCCCTATCGTTTAAGACTGAAACTTTGCAATAACAATGGGCGAAGTCCAAAGGGGATTTTTTTAAACCGTTTATTGGTGTGACTGGCCTCATAGTCAGAGAGATTTTTTTAAAGAAAATGAAAACACTTCTCGTTTATAAATCCTATACTCTTATACGAGCAGTGTTATCTTGTATGTATGTATGTATGCTTGCTTGCTTGCTTGCACAACGATCTCAAAAACGGCTCCGAGGATTTCCTTCAAAGTCTGGAAATAAGTAATTTATGACTCAAAAACGTCTATTATGCAGATTACTTGGCCAGAGAAAATCTAATAACGTAATAAATCGAATTTTAAAGTTGTAAAATTTTAACATTGGCCTTATGGGTTGCCGCGATAGCAACGAAAATAAACAAGGAAAGTGTAAACAAATGAAGTAATCATAACAGCTGTTTGGAATCTACAGCCATTAAGGGAAAATACAGCAAGTGGGATGAAGAGTCCGTGGAGCAATAAAAAAGGTTTCTATTTATTAATTTTATGACATTGAAATATTTTATAGTAACTGGATGAACTGGTAAACATGAAATAACACCGAGCAAGGCTCGGTCCACCAGGTACTCTATACTCTTATATGAGCAGTGTTATCTTGCTTGCTTGCACATTTATCTCAAAAACGGCTCCGAGGATTTCCTTCAGTCTGGAAATAAGTAATTTATGACTCAAAAACGTGTTTTATACAGATTACTTGGCCTGAGAAAATCTAATAACGTAATAAAACAAATTTTAAAGTTGTAAAATTTTTACATTGGCCTTATGAGTTGCCATGATAGCAACGAAAATAAACAAGGAAAGTGTAAACAAATGAAGTAATCATAACAGCTGCTTGCAATCTTCAGACATCAAGGAAAAATACAGTCAGTGGGATAAAGATTTCACGGAGCAATAAAAAAGGTTTCTATTTATCAATTTTATGACATTGAAATATTTTATAGTAACTGGATGAACTGGTAAACATTAAATAACAGCGAGCAAAGCTCGGTCCACCAGGTACTAGAGAGTTATGTAAAAAAGAAGTTTTTTCAATAATTTACAACAAGATATTGTTCGATAAATAATTAGCTGTACCCGTTCTTAACACGGCTAGGTGAATAAAATAAAACACGAAACAGGCAATACGTTCAAATGTGGACCACGTAAAAACTACCAACTTTGTAAATAATACCTTTATCGACAAAAAACCTGTTGGGCAAATACCGAAGAGACTTTAAGGACGTGAACAAGCCTATGTGTTGCCCAAATTAATTTATGATCTACATTTCTGCAATTTTTCTGCTCAGTCGCTTCGGCAGTTCTTGCTTCCACCAGGACAGCAGGCAGATGGACGAAAAGACAAAACCATTTCTTTGTAACCGATCTACTCTATTATTTGGTATCTATCGATATGTTTCTTCGGCTAAACAAAAAATCTATTGAACCTATTGGCCTTGAATTTTACAAAAAAGGTAGATAATGTGCCCGGCCAACACTCGCCCTATTCACATATTTGAAATCTCCTATTAATTGGAAAGTTTAATTTTTTAATTACGGAGTAGCTTAAGTTTTGCAGCAGATCATCAGTGGCTGTTTTCACAAAATGTCAGCCATACATAAAGAAATTAATCAACTAATTAACACAAACTTAATACAAATTATGTCTGCCAGTATTCTGTTTCGTAGACCTGTAGGCAAAAAATATGTCATATTTTGGGGACACTCAATTGTAACTCTTGGTTGAAAAAAGTTTGGTAGATCTTTCATTAAGTTAGAATCTCTTACAGGTGGCCAGCGCCGTGACGACCTACATGGCAATCATAATCCAGTTCCAGGAGTCGACAGAAGATGGCGGCACTACCAGAGCGACCCTTGAGGCATCAACCATGAATCAAACTCAAACTGTTCATTCAAGTGTAGTCACAGAGGCCTCCAGTGCGCTGCATTAGTAGTAGTGATGACTATATAATTAAACGATGTTCAAAGTCTTGATTAGCAGACAATCGAGTGTAGATCGATTTAATGAACTTATTATAACTGTCTTTTAACTGACCGAAAATATTAAACTGTTTTCTTTTCTTCATTTACTATAGAAAAATGAAGTGGCAGAAGCGTGGACCTTATGTCAACCTCTGAACGCATTTAAGAAGGATAACAAAATTCAGCACTTCTCCTGTACTAAATAAAATCTGCACTTTTTATCAAAGTCAAAACTTTTTCATAACCCTCAAAATGGGTCCAACAACTTTGGGGGAAATCCTACATTTTCAAATGTAAAGCCCATTCAAGTGACTCATGAATTTTAAGTGTTTGAAAAAAGAAACACAATGGTGCAAACCCAAGTTGATATATCTCTAACCAAAATGGACGCTATTTAAATATTTAAATTTCTGCTACTTTGGTGAGGGCTGCAATATCGACCTCGCGTTTGTGCCTTTTCGTTATTCTCATGACACCCTTCAAAATAACGAGTCACTATAAGCTTATTATTGTTACATCCACAGAGAAAAATCAAACAGAGGTATCACCTCTAATGTTGCGCTCAGCGGGTGTCGAGGACTTAGTTCACCATTAACTCCGTGAGAGAGCAGCATCGTCGCTGCCTCTCATAATTTAACTTAACTGTAACAAGTAACTGAATGTAACTAGTATCTTAACTGTAACTGTAACTGTAACTGGATTTAACTGTAACTAGTACTTGGGCGTAACGGAAAACCCATTTAAAAGCGACCTCGTTTGATTCTTCTCTGAGTCATATCTCAGTTTTGATTGATTGAAAAATCTTTCCATAGGCAAATTATGTACTCTTTATGAAAATAAGCTTGCATTAAATTTCAAAACTGTGAAATTGATTCAAAGTGAACTGTAATAACTATGTTCAAAAACAATATAGAAGCAAAGTATCATAAGGTTAATTATTAAACTGTAAACGCAGTAAAATCAATATACAGTGTGCCATTATTTGTTTAAATACCCCCGTTGCAACAGACCTGCATACTCAGCGAATTTCAAGTGCAAAACAACATATTGATTAAGTGAAGTGATTATTTCGATCCAACATAGCGAGATTTGACATGTTTTTGTAAGCTCCATAAGAATAACATGGGTAATGAGTATGGAGGTTTGCTGCTACAGGTATATTAAAACTGGGTGGTTTTAATTCAATATTTAGTAGATCTGAACTAGAAGAAGCCATTTACCAAGTTTTATCAAGATATGTTGAGAAATAAGCGAGATATAGAATTTTACTTATTTCCCATAAGGTTAACATTGGGACAACGTACTGTGTTTACCACTTTCAATATCTCGGCAACCAATGGACATAGAGCCATGATTCAAGATACTAAATTGTTTGTTTTTTTGGGCTGAATGCAATGGTGCCAATAAAAATTTTAAAAAATTGATTTTTCTATGTAAAAATCTCAAAAAACCCATTTTTGGGGGGTTTACCCCCCTTTACCCCCCCCTTCCGGTGGTCCGATCGGGCTGGTTTACGAACTCGTTCGAATAATTACTACTTTACACGTCTATGCCAAATTTCATTCCGATTGGACCATTTTTGCTCAAGTTATCGTGCTTAAAGCCACACACACATATATATATATATATATATTTATTTATGAAAGTGAACGAATGGTGTTTTTGGCATCTAAGGACCTCAAAAAGAAAAGTTATGATGGTTTTAGGCTTAGGTCTTACCATGAGACCTACGGTAACAGCTTCTTCCCTTTAGGGGAAATTCGCTAATAATGATGCTCGGTGTAATTAAAAGAACGATTGTTTTTATTTTAACGAAACCATCCTCATTATTTGCGATTTTCATTTTTAAACTAACAAAAATAACTCATTAAAACATGTTTTGATAACAAAATAGGTGCAAAAGTTCTATGATGAAACAAACATTTAATTAAACACTAGCTGTCTACAAGTGACGTCAATACATTGTTTTCAATGTAACAAGTTTGTCAACTCCGTGATGTTCCCAATCCTACATTATATAACAAACATTTCTACATTATTAGATTACATAATTTCATTGCTAGATTGCTAGAAAATACAATGGTAGTATTCATTTTTGTTGTGAAGGAGCTACTTCAAAGCATATTAAATTGAATTTTCAACCAGACATTCAGTGCTATATACGAAGCATTAACTCCCGCATATAGCTATTAAGAAATAGACTCAGATTTTTATGTTATTCGGGCGAAATTTGCTTGATCAGCTCATCAGGGTCGGTCAGTGTTGAGGTCAGCCACCAGCGGCTATGTTCGTGTTCTCGCCACCACTTCTGTGTGGTCTGCAGTTGCTGGGATTGCTGCCAGTCTCGGTCAGTCATGTGCCGCTCAGAGGGGACGTTGCCAGATACTCTAAGATGCGAACTCTCTACTCCGTTCTGCTTGTCATCCTCTATTCCGTGCTTTTTTCTTACTTCACGTATAAGGTGGGATTGGTCGATTTAAAAATCTAAACTTTTGAGAAATAGTTTTTACTTTTTGCAATATTAAGCTGATACGGTTTATTGAATGAATACTAAAAAATAGAACTCTTTTAGTACTAAGTGAATTTATGTGAATAATTCACAGTTTTCAGAAAATGTACCAGTGAACGATAACTTGCTTGCATACCCAGTTATTAAAGTCTCTCTTTTAAATTGTTTTGGAGTACAAGTACTTTTAAAGAAAAAACTTAAAAATTATTTACAGTATATCAAGTGTTTATCGATTAAAGAAAGTTAATTGTTGTTAATATTATCAACTAGCGGCGAACTATGTTCAACTAGCTGATTAACTCATTCCTAGCGCCTAGGATGTTCGAACTAATTAAGTTGTCACTTGCAGTCGTAGAAAAACATAAAAACGTTTATATATTGTACATCTTGATAATACCTCTTGAAATGTAACTTCTTCGATCAGAAAAAAATGCAAAATGATCCATAAAGTAAGATTATTTTCAGTTAATTCTTTAAGCAGTAATCTGAATAATTATGTTTAAGCACTAATTAATTGATGATTCCTCCATAACAATAATTTGAAATCGTAATTAAAAACATTATAAAACCAAAATTAAATTTGCAAAAACTTTTCTAGTCCGCAGATGAACCGACACTCGCCTCCCAGACGACCTTCAGGATAACTTCAATTTGCAGCTTCGTCGCTACTTTCCTTGGCGCTGTGGTACCCATAGGCGTCGCCGCTGCGAGGTAAAATTATGATTAATTTTCCTTTGAATAAATAAAGACGTAATATTTTTCCCCCACCTGCTATGTATAGACGGTTTTTACTTCTTGTAATGGGGGAGTAAACTAATAATCTGTCTCCCAGCGGGAGTAAAGTGAATACTTTGTCTCCCGCCAGGAGATAAAGTAAACCCTTTAAAATAACATTGAAATCAATAATTCAAAAATTAGAGCAATTTCAAATTTTCATCCATATATGCAAATATTTTGCTGCTGAACGAATTCAGGCTGATTTAGTGGCAGGAATAACCAAATAAGATTAACATTAACAACAAGCTGTGGTAACGTCTAAGAACGAAGCATGTAACGTTGCAACAATCAGCTGACCGCTGGTGCATGCACGGTTGAAGCTACCCGGGTGCAGCCACTATTAGCAGAACGAAACAAAATGGATATTTTAATTACTTACTAAGTCAATGAAATAAATTTGTATGGTCAGGATATTTATTATTGCAGGTGAGGAAAAATGTTGGGTGTATTTCGAGAGTAAAGCACATTGTCTTGCCAATGAAAATATTGGCACCCGAGAGTGCGAGGGCGACGATTTTCACGAGGGTGACAATGTTGTACTTACCACTCAACACACAAATAACTATTTTACCATTCTAAAAATAATCCCTTAGTATAGATTTTGATTAAAATAGCTTAAGTAAATATAATAAGCATTTTTGTTTTCCCCTTTTTAGAGTCAAACAGAAGATTGTCCTCATAGAGAAACTAAGAGAAATAGACTTCCGTCTGCAACACAGGCTGAGGCCCCCACAAACTAGAAAGTTCTCCCTTCTAATCATCTCTGGTGTATTAATCATGGTTATTACGGAAATCCTGCATCTTCTCAACGAACATAAAAATAATCACTTAGATATGTTATCAATGATAACTTACTTCACTTTCGAGTGTTTTAAGGTAATTCACTTCACCTTTTATTTGTTGTGTGTCTTTTATTAATTACTGATTCATATGATGTCTAATCTTATATACGTATTGTCTCTCTAACAGACTATTTGTAATATAATGTCTAATCTCATGTTCCTTCCACCATGGTATTGTTGAAGCTTAGATTATATTTCTACTGTATTTTAGATGACGATTTTATTTGGCCTACTGGAAGTGATGGAGATAGTACTTTCAGTCAAAGAACGGTTCAAGCTGGTCAATGAACGAGTCCTGGAAGTTGTGATGAGGAATCGTTCAAGACAACTCATGTGGACTGTCGCATTGCCTTGCGTGGAGACGTTCGCAAGTGAGTTCCCATCAGCAAACTCATAGTATTCCTCTTTTTGGCCTTACATCTGTTGTAGAATCATAATTGTTCTAAAACTCATGTATCGCTCAGTTTCGATCTATTACTAAAAAAGTGTACTTTACTCATTGTGTTTAGCGTCATTGTGACGTTAGAAATATAGCAGCCCACGTCACTTAGTGACCGGAAAAAGCAACATAATAGGCTGTAGTTTCATGCTGATTATTTATGGGTTACTGGGGTTATGTGAGTATTGATTTATTTTTATTTTTGACAAATTGTGTTGCTAGAATAACATTTTCAGTGGCTGAACTGCCCATCAGTCAAACTTTCAAAATTTACTAATTACTTTCGACTTGACACCTCAATAAGGAGAATAAATTGACCTCATCTGCTTTAAAAGTATCAATTTATTCGATATGCACTTTGCAGCTTTGTTCGTACAGCCATTTCATTTAGCATAATTTTGGGATTAGTTAACATGGATCTTCATTGCTTAGCGATCCTGTGTTAAAAATCGATAGATGAAGACACAATTTTCGATTATCATTCTCATCTTAATATTTGCTTCGTGTAGTTTTAGAGACAGCAAAAATACTGATGCCAACGGTAAAACCACGTTGATATGCGTTCTTCCAATGTTGCAGTGCCTCAAGAGATGAAAATGAGTATACCAGGCCTGAGTGAGATCCACTGGAACCTCTGTTGCATTGTATATGACATCAACGCTACCTACAGCTATCAATTAGTCTCTGCTATGGTTTTCATATTTGCACACCTCGTATATTACCCATACTTAATGTTTGTTCTTTTCGAAACACCTTATCTACGTAACTGGGCGTTCATGGGTTCCACTGCAATTTGGCTGATAGTTGTAGTGATAGAACTATTTTTACTGGTTGTTCCTTGTTCTTGGGCCGTGAAAGAGGTAAACCGAATTCATATTTTTGGTGGATGAATGAAAAATGTATTTTATGTTCATGGTTAACAAAAGACACAACCAAATGAAGTGGATGAAGAAAATAAAAAAATCAATCCAACAATAGAGTTTTATAAAGAAAATTATAAAGTTGAAAATATAAATGTCATTGGCCTATTCTTGGGATCCAGAGGGACTATACCAAAATTATTTTCGGAATTTTGGAATAAGTTTGGTCTGAAAAATAATACGTTGGAAGAAATATCAACAATAATTTTAAAACATTCTATCAAAATCTTAAAGAATAATTTACGCAATAACAATAATTGAAGAAAGCATTCTTAAATAGTATTTTAAATAACTAATATTATCTAACCTAAATTATTGTTATAGTAACTAATAATAGTCCCTAGTCCTCTAGTCCCTTGTAATAGTCCTTTGTTTTCAAGTAACGTTCATATTGTGTGAAAAAAAAATTGTTAAAAACGATGAGGTCTAGGGAAGAAGAATAAAATTTGACATTACTGACATATTGGAATAAATTAAACATATAACAGATAGTAGCACATTCACCTGGTTACAAATCAATGAATACAAGGTTACAATAACTAGTAATACGTATTTGTGATTTATCTAACACTTAAAATTATAATACTAAACTAACCTAACCTTACTCCGCAGAGCGATACGAAAAGAAAATATTCCCCAAAAGGCTAACACTCCATTTGAAATTAATTTGTTCAAGAAAGTTAAAATGGAGTTTTGTTTCAAAAATGTATTAAAAAGTTAACTATACATATTAACATATTATCTTAAGTTGACCTAAATATAAAAATATATAACTTCCACCAAAATAAAACATGTTATGTAATAAAAATAAAATACATGTCGCCATTAAAAATTGAACCCGAACCCTGCAGCGTAGTAAGTTATAGAAGTGACCACTAGACTCAGAAACTTCATTAGACTCAGAAAATTTCATCATCGCTGATGATGAAATTTTTAAGTATTAAATTCACTTATTTCAATGACCCGTTGTTCAATGTCAAATTTTCTTCTTCTTCCCTAGCCCTTATCGTTTTGAACAATCTGCTATTACCAACTATTAATTGAACTATTAATTGAAACTAAATAAAAACTAAATCAAAGCTCTGAAACACAAACTGAGTTATAAATCTGAAATTGTGGAGCAGTGAGTGAATATCTTTATTACAGTTTAGAGGTTTCTACAGAAGTAATGCTAAATATTATATTTACTATTTAAGAATGAAGACAAGATTAAGTTTTAGCAAAGATACACATAATAACTGGATGAAATATATTAAAGAACAAGGTTGAGTTAAAGCAAGCAATGCCGGCAATCCTTTGGCCTATATAGTTGGTTGTGAATCTGCTAGAATGATTGTCCATGATCAATTAAATGTGGATTTAAAATATATTTTCTCGGTAATTTAATATTTTTCCAGGCAAAGAAGACGGTTTTGACTGTGACGATGTTGATGGGAAACAAAATGGCAAAACCATTGTTTAATGAGGTGAATACTGTAATTGATTGTTGTAATTCAACAACGCCAAAGCCTACGAAACCTCGTCTTTTTTTGTAATTTAATAAATTAACAGTGAATGTGTTGTTCAAGGTGTCCATAAAAAGAGTAGTTGAACTCCGTGATCTAAACTAAAAAAAATTGGTTAACATGGAGGTATGACTTCTAAGCCCCAGCCAGATATCCACCATTTTGTGCTTTTCGCAGAATAGTTTTATCTTTAAAGTTTTTCACCTTTTCTTTTGAAACTCGGTATGTACCTATAACTAGTAAAGGCCAGTTTACAAAACAAAATCATCAACACAAACCAATAGTAAATTTCATCAAAATAGTGATCATTTAACACCTTTAAGTTGAAATAGTGGGGAAACGATAAATTTTACCATATAATATCAAGAAATGCTCTTTCGGGAATTATATGCTCAATATTTTGGCAACAAGTTGGGAAAATCGGTTCTTAAACAACTGAGTTACAGTTTAATTTAATTAAAGAGGCAGCTCATTTGGCCTATGTCAACGCGTGGCTCAACACAACAATTATTAGCAATTTTTCTATCAAGTGTGCTGTCTCGTTAGCTAAATTCAACCATTACGCTGTTATTTTAATAACAACTTCGTTGTCATTAAATTGAAAATTGGGCACTGTACCCGAACAAATGTTTACTTACGATTATCTTTTGTAAAACGTACTGTTTCCTGCCATTATTTCTAATAAAAAATGTATAAAAGCCGCCATTTTTAATTTACCATTGAATCATGTTGATTTGTTTATACTAGCTAGTACCCACAATTTAACTTACAAGTACACTAGTACCCTTAAACTGTAAGTCACACAACGATTATTATTTAATTTGTTGAACTTTTCCTTTCGCTTCTCATTTCGAGAGGTATTGAAACTCCTCTCGATTTCAAGTGTAACTTAAAGTTACATTGACCTACTTATTTTTATTCAACCTTCATGTTTTGGGTTTTTTTTGTTTTTTTGACGTGCAGTTTACATTCATCCAACATTCAACAGCACAGAAATCTTACACAAAAAAATCATGCAAAACACGCTGAACATAATACAGAAAAACAAATTGAAAACTAAAACAAAACATATACCTTACTAATGGCAATGACTCCAAGCTATCGGCGACACGAAACGCACACACGACCACTTGACTTGCACTCACACACGTCAACATAATGTCACATAGCGTCAATCTGTGACAATTTTGAGTAGCGTGTATGAGAGTGCAAGTGATAGTGTTATCTTATAAAAAAAAATTAATTTGTAATTTTAAAAACATAATAAATAAGTATTGCAAAAAACATTATTTTTGCAGGTAGATTTATTTTCTTAGGCATACATTGTAGGCCCATGTGTTCTTAATAAAGAGTAAAAACTGCAGTCACACAATGAACCATTGTTGAGTTATTCGTACCTAGAAAAAAGCTTTACACCTGGAACACAGGAGAAATATCAACGTTATCAAATTAAATGTTGAAGGATTGAAGCAGATATTTCCAACGTGTAAAACGGTTTTGGCACATATTTTATTTCGTTTCCAGCTCGAGGCATTCGCAGACCAACTATTCCACAGAGATGTGGAGTTTACAGCATGCGGATTGTTCACATTGCAGACGTCTATCATAATTTCGGTGAGCAGTTGAACAGTTGTGAGCATTGAAAAAAATACAAAAAACTATTATTTAGTCACCCGTGCCCACAAAGTTCTCCCACAATTTCAATTGTTTTAGCCACTCTACTGATGATCACAGATTGCTGAAACTTTTATTTATCAAACTAGTCCAGTAAAATTGTCTTCAAAAAACCCCTTCACGAAAAGGTTTTTGGTTAAGTTTGATTTTTGTTTTTCTTATGTTTAATGGGGCGCTAAGACCAAATCCGATGTTTGATAAAAAAATTTCGTGATGAAACATTGTCAAAAATGAAAAATAAGGCAAAAATACTGAATTTCTTGCGTATTTTTGCTTATAACTCAAAAACCGTAAATTTTATGTGATGCACACTAATTTTCCAAATGAAAGTACATACAATTTTCCCGTAGACTTTGTTGCAGAAATAAAAACAAGTAGTGTATCTTGTAGGAAGTTTTATGTACTTTCTTTTTGCACATTAATGTTCATCACATAAAATTTACGGTTTTTGAGTTATAAGCAAAAATATGTAAGAAATTTAGGCAGTATTTTTGCCCTATTTTTAATTTTTACAATGTTCCTTCCGTCAAGAAGTATTGTTAACAAACATCGGACTAGGATTCAGCACCCTAAACCCCCCAACACCCCAAAACATAGGAAACAACAAAAATCAAACTTAACCCAAAACCTTACCGCGAAAACTAAATTTTGACTGGACTAAACCTTTTTCTCAGAGTTTAATAAAACTTTATTCCTGAATGTTAGAGCTTAATTCCTGAAAAATCATCATAATACTTTAACAATTTAACTTATAATCTCCGGCTGTGTTATTGAGGGACTGGCGATGTATTTGTTTTACACACCTAAACTGTACTGGGTTGGCCTGAAAGATATCTGGTAACCCTAAGTACAAAGAACGAGTATTATAGTTTTTGTCTATCGATATAGATTAGAATAGTTTATTTTCTGACGACAGAGTATTTTGAGGGTCGTGACAGGATTCTCCTTTTTCACAAATTGTTTTTCAAACGTAAAGAAAATACAACAATAAATTTTAAAATTATTAAAAAAAACTCTGTTTCTTCGACCTGTGATTATTAAGAGGCAATTGAAAACATGTCACGTTTTGGGAACACTCTGTTCTAATTCTTGCATGAAAAAAGAAATAGATCTGTCGTTAAGTTTTATACCTTACAGGTGGCCAGCGCCGTGACGACCTACATGGCAATCATAATCCAGTTCCAGACATCGGCAGAAGACGGCGGCACTACCAGAGCGGCCCTTGAGGCATCAAATGTGAATCAAACTCAAGTTGTTCATTCCAGTGTAGTCACAGAGGCCTCCAGGGCGCTACATTAGTAGCAGTGATGACAATGTTATTTAATGATGTTTACAATCCTGGTTAGCAGACCATCCAATCTAATAAGAATACAAAAAACTTATTATAACTCTATTATAATTAACCAATCGTTTTCTTGTTTTCTTTAACCATTAAAATGATGTGGCAAGAGTGCGTATTTCTTATGTCAACCTTTGAACGCATTTAAGTAGGATAACAAAACTCAGCACAACTATGCTAAATAAAACCCCAAATTTTTAAATGTAAAACCATTCTAGTCTCGCCTGATTTTGAAGGGTGTTTTTCCAATGAAACACGATTGCGCAAACTCAGTTGATATGAAATTTCTTACCAAAATGACAAGCATTAAAATATTTAAATTAGTAAAATGGGTCGTTTACCACTTTAAAGTTTTGAAAATTTTGCTAGATTTGTTTGAGCTGTAATATCTACCTAAAGTTTGCACCAATTTGTTTTTTTTTTTCAAGATACTTATCAAAATAAGGGGTCGCTCGATAGTGTTTTACGTTGAAAAGTTGTGGGCTCTCCCCAGAATAAGAACCCGTGTGGGCTAGGCAAAGATTCAACTAGTTTGTCAATATATGACTTAATAGTGCAGTTTTCATACATTAAAGGTGTGCCGAGTTTGGATTTTTACTGTAACTCGTTGAAAAATTGAGTGGTGGTATCCACACCTTTGGCTAACCCTGTATAGTTTTATTCCATACTATTTTAACCACAATTAGGTTTGTAAAGGGTTATTACCATTGATACGAAAATTAATTAATGAATACTGACTATAAATTATATACCTCATATTCATACCCCCCCCCCTCCAGCTGACGCTAGTTTTGGATGACCCGGAATTGTAATTTGACATTGATTAAATACTGATAGAGCGTGCTTCTGTCAACCCCTTATTTTAGCTATTTACTTTAACATTTTGTATTCTACATTTCATAAACCAATAATTGAAAAATAACAAAAACTTAATAGGTGACATCAGCGCACAATGGTGGTGATTCAATATAACTAGAAGCTCCTTTAATCCTGGGTCACTCAAAACCTGGTATACATATGATAATACAATGGAAAGTCTACTTCAGATTCATAGTCAATGGTTATATATAATTTTAAAAATTGTTAATATCCAAAACTTAAATAATCCAGAAGGTTGATCACCCTTTAGAATTTCTTATAATTAGAACAACTAGTGTATTTTTTTATCTTTTCGTTGTCTAATATATTAGTTTAGTAAACCAAATTTCTGTTACATCTCAGCAAAACCATTATATAAATTAAATTTTGCGAATTGGTTTTGATTTTAAAAATTTGTTTAGTTTAAAGTTTGCTATTGGATTAACAGCAGAAATGTTTTTCAATCCTAACCATTAAATACATTTAAATCAATCAAGTTAGGTACAGCTGTACCAAACTTCCAAATATATGGTACCTTGGACCATTCTGACCCTCTCAGAGGGGAACCCATCTCAAAGATCATAAGCGGCTGTCAGGTGACCCCTATGACTGATCATTTCAATTCCCCAGATTCTGGAAGAAGTGGATTAAATTGATTTCCCACGTGAGTGCAACTCTCTCTTTATCATAACCAGTGTATAATCATATTTTACATAAATTGTACAGAACATATGCCAAACACATTAAAAGCATTGTATACTACTACCAGGCAAATATACTGAAACAGGATCACCTGAAGGTTTTTCGTCCTTTATTAGTTCATGTTTTTAATAATAAGGGAGAATCACTACAACAGTATTATTCTCCTTAACGAAATCCATTAAAACATCTTTTTTACATAATTTAACTTTTATAGTTTCAAACAATTGTCTGCATTCATCAGAAATTGAATTAACAGGAAAGTTACGGATATTATGCATTTATTTATTTAGAACACACATTACCGCCGCCTAAATTTCTTGTCAAGCTTAATCCAATGAACGATTTATTAGTCTAGAAACCAGCCGACTTTTAAAAACTCGTAGATAGCTTGTCTCAGGTAATGAGTTCCGACACTTTTTTGCTTAATAACCGCTTACCATGTAAAGCACAGAATGGGGTTCCAATAACAATGTTGACTCATGTTCGCATATATCCACACATCAAAGCGCTTGTTGTAATCAAATGGTAACCATGGTAACCGACACGTCAACCACATACGATGAATACCGGGGAAGTGGAGGCTAAAGGCCCCTGTCAAAGGTAACGATTTCTATTTATGTGTTACAAGCAGTATGAAGGTGAGGGACTTAAAATGTAAGGCTATACACCAGGTAAAAAATATTAAAAGGTTATCTTCAATATAAAATTTTAACATTTAGAAAAGAGCTCATTAAAAAGTGTCTTACTGTTTTTTGAAAGGGCTAATCTATACTCAATATAATTTCCTACAACAATTTACTTTTTTAGGCGATTTTTTCTTTAATTTGAACAGTAGTTTTGACAAATGAAAGCTATTGGAATAAGACTCTGATTAAAATTAATTGTTTTTATATAAATTAATCGGTCATTATTTTCAAAAATATGTAAACTCCGTTTATGCACAGCGGGCTAATTTTTCAGTGCAGACGGCCGCAGCGCAGTTGGTAAATAGGCTGGTAAATAGGAACAAGGGGCCATTTCCAAATGACTTTTATCTACGACCATTGCAATAAGCACCAATTATGGTATTACAATAAACATTATAATGATATGCATTAAAACACCAAAAACCAAGCAGTACTCTAATGACGACTTTAGAGTACTGAAGTCACTTTAGAGTACTAGTTCTAGACCAATGAGAGCTCGGCATTTGACGGAAGTAGTGTCATAATAACAATTACGCAATTCGCACATCAGCTGATTGTTGCATTACGATTCATGTTTGAATTTACTTATCCCATCAGCTGATTGTTCCACAACGATTCATGGTTCAGTCTGCTTATTTGCCTAACCTCAAATTTTAGTTGACCTATTCCATTATTAGTAAAAGTCATGAGTTTTGTTTAACTTCGGGGGAAATTTTGTCATATATTGTTGGTCGTAGATAAAATAGTGTATGCAACGATTGTATTATGCCTTTAAGCCACGAGTGAGATGTAAGTTAGAACACGAGCGAAGCGAGTGTTCTAAATATCTCACTCGTGGCTTAAAGGCATTCATTATACAATCGTTGCATAAACTACTATTATTGTTAAATTAATAAAACCAATAAATAATCTGAAATACTCTTCCTTGATTTTTAGGTAAAAAATTCAAATATGGCTTCTAAAATAGGCTTGCATGTAATTAGATAACACTGAGATTAAGTCTTTATTTGTTCTGATTTAATCGTTTCGTATGTATGAATGCACATTTATACATTTATACATTACATATTTACAAATATGTAAATAAATATGTTAATATCCCCGATTAATTCTATCCCTGATATTATTTAAACCTGCTTTATATGTGATGTAGTACAGTAACACCCAGTAAACTCGACCCCGGTATTTTAAATTTACGAATAATCCAAACCACAGGTTCGGAAATGAAAGTCAGAAGCAGAAGTTCAGAATAATTTAAAATACACGATAAAGGATCGTCAACGAGCGTTTTTGTAAAAAATTATTACTCGAGTCCGGTGGACTTGACAAAAAAGGACGTTGGCACGTGATTGGCAAAAATAACCTTGCCGGAAAAGGCGATCACATTTTATCGACGCTCGTTAACTTTCCGCATTCGTCTATTATAATCATTTCAGTAACCCAAACTAGTTTTGGTCCCAATTAGTTCGGATTAACGAGGTTGTACTGTATACAGCTTACTCCTCAACTTAAACGATAAATTAACCATCAACTTTCATGTATTACAACAGACACAACATCATGTATTACAACATACAAAAATATTTTTTTCATTAAAGAAAATTTTAAATTGAAATTGCACTGTTTATTCTTGCACCGTGTAGCTCAATAATGAAACTCTAAGCAACAGAAACTCAGTGGAATTTTTGAGTAAAATACATTCAACACACATGTTTATATTGGTAACAGACAGATCGGGCACAATAGGCTGCCATCTGTTCATTACATTTCTGTTCCTGATGAATCTATTGTCTCCTTCACTGAGGTAGCGGCTTTGTTGACTGAGCTCGTTACACCTCATATTGTTCTTGATAAACAAAACTGTCGTTGGTGTAAATTTCTTAAAGTTGGTTACTAGTTCGAATTAATAGCAATGTACCTTTTATCAACTTCTATATGGATGCGTAACGTGCACGATAATGGCATGGGTAAAAGTTTGAAGTATGAAATACCATATTTTCGTAATGAGTACCATATTTTCGTTAAAAGGTAATTTATTACGTGCTCTTGGTGAGGTCTGTCATAATAGATACGCTAATAAGTTTTGGCATAGTCGATAGATTCAATAAAATTTTAAATAGTCTAAAATTTTAACTACCATCATTGAATATGAAGACATTTAATTAATGACCTTTATTTCCTTCAAAGATGTTTCTGTAACAACAGGTTAAATGTGAAAGGTCTTTCTAAACATTGAATACTACTTCGGTGTCTCGGCGATGGAGATCTAAAAACAAACATTCCTGTGGCAGAGAGCTGCCTCTGACTGCTAGAATGCCCAAACGCTTTTCACTCCTGTGATCGCATTGTTTGTAAGCCAATGTTTGAAATATCATTCCTTTTGGAAACCTCTTGTTTTTAAAATTACTGTCGATTGTTTTTTAATTTAATATACAGTGTATTCATCACGTATGTGTAGAAAAATGTATTTACTGTCTGTTAATAGTTTTTTAATAAGACTCCTAGTTGTATATTTATATTAAAAGACTGTTCGAATACCAATTTCATCCACACTCATTTTAAAGAAATTTTAAAAATTATTTATTATCTCCATTACTATTATTATTTAATTATTTAATAAATGGTGAAATTCATTGTTGTGGATTTACTTATTTGATTGATAAGAAATTCTACTTTCCGAGAATGATTTTTTATCTTATTACGTAGGAGTTTTGGAAAAAATTAAATTTATACTTAAATAAAACAGTGATCTTGATTGAGAGAGCCGTTTCCCGGAGGCGGTGTCAGGATGTAATCACCCGACTGAATTTAACGACATCATTATTTCAGTCATTTCTTATTCCTTCTACAATTTATTTAGACTTGTGTTTTTATGATTTAATTGTTTTGGACATTTTCTTTGGCTTCTAGGGTTTAAACTACCCTACGTTTCGAGAAGTATTAAAACTCCTTTCGTTTTCAAGTCACCCTACTTAAAATTACATTACCTACTTATTTCTATTTAACCTTCATTTTTTGGGTTTTCTTTGTTTTTGACACAGAATTTACATGCATTCATCCAGCATTCAAAAACACAGAAATCTCACTCACACAAAAAAAATCAAAACGCTTTTGAACATAATACAGAAAATACAAATAAGAAAATTAAAACAAAAACATATAAGTTACCTTACTGACGGCAATGCCACAGTAGCACGACACGCACACACACAACCACTCGCACCCACGCTCGCTACCCTGTTTTATTATAAAACAAATTAAATTCAATAATTTTATAAATCTATAGTTTTAATATTTATTTATTGTTCAATGTGTTTTGTATGAATATTTGTATGAGTGAGATTTCTGTGTTGTTGAATGTTGGATGAATGTAGATTGTGTGTCAAAAAGAAAAAATCATTACTGATGTTAAATAGAAATAAGTAGGTAATATAATTTTAAAGGGTCACTTTAAAACGAGAGGAGTTTCAATACATTTCGACACTTAGTGTAGTTTAAAACCTAGAAGCGAAAGGAAAGGTCCAAAAATGTAAATAATAATTACAAATCCTTTACTTTTATGACATTTTAAAGTACAGTTTATTTTTTATTGCTACTTTAACCGTAAAATTAAAATAATCTCGATCATATTACTTTGAAATATTATATTCAGTCTTACCCTATGTAAAAAGTAATATGCACAGTTTTAGTTTCCTCGCATTCTATTACCTTTTAAAGTTGGATTTTACAAAGACTACTTTGGAGGGGTTTGAACTCCCAACTAATAAGAGAAATAATTAACATAATTTTATAATTTTTGCCGGATACAGTTTGGGTAGTGAGCAAAGGCTCAATCTGTTTTGTTGTATAGTAATACAACTGAAGTTATATATTTTCAGTTATATAGTAATTATGAAGTTCTATATTTTCAAATTTTATTTATTTTCAAGCTTAACGTACGATTAGTAACGAAGTTCATGTTTGCGTTCAATTGGCTATTGGCTATAAATAACAATAATAAACTGAACACGTTTTTGATAAGAATAAGAAATAAAATATTCATGTACGCTGAACAAATATTCCTTTAAAATTGGTTCATGGTATTTTTTCTCCTTAAATTTAACGAGGGAGTGTTAGTTGCGATAACGGAAGGGAAAAGCTCATAAAGGATCGTTTTGGAATATTGAAAGATATTTTACAGCCTCCCAGGGGACGTTTCACGGGAGAGCACTCTCTGCCAACAAAGTTATATTTTATAAACAAAAATCATTTTCATACTTCAATGTCAATTTTTGCACACAAATTTGTAGTGCAATGCCTTTTTAGGACGTGGAATTTCACTAATGAGCTAAATCGTTTCTGCCAGTTAAAAGTAAACACTTTTAGATATCTCTGCGTAAAAAGTTAACAACGGAATTTTGTATATAGTAACCATTATAAGGATAATTATTTATCTATCAATCAAGATTAAAAAATTCAAAACTCGAAACTTGTTAAACCCCGATTAGCAATTTTTTTCCTACTAATTTCAAATCAAATGCTAACAATCTTGTTAATTTATTTTTTGCTAGCTCTTAATTTAACTACCAATAATTTTCTCGTAGATTTATAGAATTATTGAATTTAATTTTTTTATAATAAAACAGGGTAGCGAGCGTGGGTGCGAGTGGTTGTGTGTGTGTGCGTGTCGTGCCACTGTGGCATTGCCGTCAGTAAGGTAAGTTATATGTTTTTGTTTTAATTTTCTTATTTGTATTTTCTGTATTATGTTCAAAGCGTTTTGATGAAGTGATGAAGCAAGTTACTATTTTACTTCATCACTATAATGAATAAATATTTAGAGAAATTTTCACTTAGAAATTTCACCCTTGGAAATTTTGAATCATACAGTTGATACTTTGCGATTTGCCATAACGCAAAATAAATTCATTTAAATCCTATTATTTTATTAATCAGAGATATGGGCAACAATCAAATAACCCATTAAAAATCAATATTTACGCAATTTTAGTGGAATTTTGTATTCCACTAATGTGTTCCGGCTAGAAATAGCCATCACAGTTCGTTGCCTAATCTTACATATAATCTACAAAACCTTATTCTATTTTAATAAAACAAAATTATATATTTTAAAGGCCCTACAACTACTCCACAAGCAAAAATTAAGATCAAACAATTAATAAAGGACTACGAAAATTTATAATTTTCAGCTTTTTTATTACAAACAAGCAAAATCATGCATTTAGATTTTTTGTTTTACATAAAAAAAGTTTTATTTGTTGTTATTTTGTGTCCAATTATATTTAAGTGAGCCAACCCCGTACTTTGAGGGCTGCGACATGGGTCTGGCTTGAGACTCTCGAAAGCCAGATCTAGACCCTTTCAAGCATCACGTCAATGAATAATATTTACCCAATGATCTGGCCGTAATCTTCTGCACAAAAATCGCCTTGTTTTTTAAATATAGATTACAAAAACCTTTTTTTAATTGGCTGTATGATTGTTCATTAATTTTTTGAAAAGTAAGTTAAGTAAAGTTATTAAAACAATACATACTTACTTAGCTCTTAGTTCATACATACGAAATATTCTTATTTGAGTTTTTTCGTTTTGTCTAAGATTCATCACCCTTCAATATATCCATGACAAAGCTAAACATCTTATACGGTTTGATTTACTGTACAAATAATACCCAACCTAGCGTATAAATATGATTCAATTATGTTTAGGCATGTTACGGCTTGATTTGTATTTAATTTTGCACATAAATAGGATAAAATTAACCAAACCTGTGTGAACAATCAACAGTCCTTGTTAAATCTTGCCCTAGTATTTTAAACAATCTATACCTATTTATAATGTTATCATAAATCAGCCCTTGTAATGCTGTCTAATGTTGGAAGTGGTGACGTTGGCCCTGGTCGTATCAACATTCGCAGCTGACGACGTTTGGAACTGCATTATAATAGCCAAGTATGTAGTAACTGCGCTGGCCACCTGTAAAAGGTATGCATTTTATTGAATATGCTTCAAAAAGTTAAGTCAAACCTCCAAATTATACGACCTTTACAATTAAATATGTTTTGCTTGGCTAAGAAAATTTGCAAGCTTAAAATTAATATTTGGTTAAAATTGAAAATGTCGTCAAAACTATGATTTGTGTAGCATTTCCAAGTATATAATTGTCTCTAATTGCGAAATCCCTCCTTTTTTATTACAGAGTCGAAGTAAGCCGTTCTCAGATTTGTCCTGAGTGGTTTTGTACAGAATTTGATGATGAAAATACCTTTTGGCCTTGATACTGTATTTGCCTATTTTTGTTCACCTCCGGAGCTGTCTATGATTCATAACTCTACTACAGTTGATAAAAGGATATTTTAATTATTGTTGACTCCCTCCCTCGACTTAATATTATTACAATTGTAAAAATGTATACATTGTACGCTAGTTACATACGCTTACTATCACCTTGTATGCACAATCATTTTACGAGTCAAGATCTAACTTACTAACTAAACTAAGTTTCACGTTACTTTTAAGTTGAGCTTTCGCCAAAATAATTAATTGGTTTCAATTCTTCCTTCATGATGCAAGCGTAGTCGGACTTACAGAAATGGTTATGCATGTGTCAATTGTGAACAATCCGCAGGCAGTGAACTCCACTTCCCGGTGAAACAATTGATTGGCGAATGTCTCCAGCTGGGAAACAATTGTCTACATTGGCTAAACAAAATCTCTCATAAACATTCAATTTTTCTAATAAAATTATGATACAATAAATTGAATTCCTCCAGAAAGTAGTTCAGTTGATATATTGCTTGGAAAAAGAACTGACCACTGTAACAACTTCTTGTGATTTACTGTCCACAAAACTGGGACTTAAGATAAAAATGTGAGTCTAGTCATATCAGTTACGCTATATTGGCCAAATTTTAAATGTAGTTTAAAATTTGGCAAACTTGACGTTGTTTATAGTGTGAGTGGGATCAAATTTCAAATTTAAAACAAATTTGCGTCAGCTTATCAAACTAAGCAAATTATATATATTTTTCATATGTTTTCATTCATTATTTTATTAGAGGAACTTTGTCGGACAACTAACGAGCTAAATGTTGAATGGGGTACAATTGCATGTTAACATCCTGTTGGTTTAGATTTGATTGTGGTTTCTGAACATTCATTGAATTAAAATCATACGACAGTAAAAAGGTCTTACTTCGTTAAAAACTGGTTTTACTAATTTGTTTCCCATTAGCTTTGTTACAATTGTGACTGTCTTCTTGGCCTGAAACAAGTTCGTTTGTAAGATAGGAGATAAAATTGAAAAGTTGTTGGTCTGAGGAGGACCTGAAAAATGATATACTATTTAATACATACTGCCATTCGGTTATTTTTATTTCCAGGGCTACCAACATAAAATATAAATGTATTAAAATACTTTTATTTTCTAAACGTTGGTTCGTAGTATATCAAAGTAAAGCTGAGTTTCTAAGGATTAATAATTTTAAACAGAACAAAAAATATTTTGTGGTTCTCACGTATAAGGAGCACTTCGTAAATACCAATATTATCTACGCCAATCGGCGCCGTTTTGAAATTAAACAGGTAGCTGAGTTCTTTTTCACCAAATAGTTTGTCTCGTTTAGAAAAAACGAGAAAAACGAGAGCTTTAATGTAATGAATAACATAAAATGTTTACTTTGGAAAATTGGGAGAATCAATCCCTTAACTTCTGGTTTTTTGAATACCCTGTATTTTGAAAAGGATAAACTTATTTTTACATTTTTCCTTGTGCATGAGTTAGTGAGGAAAGTTTTATTCAATCCTCGTTTGACGAGCTGCTGAGTACGTCTTGGAAGATCAACCTGTATATGTAATTATTTTGGCACGGTTCAAACATTTTATTCTGTTCTTTCTTATTAATAAATAATATATTTTCCAATTGTGTGTTATTAATTATTACAATACAAAGATTAAATTGAAATACAGATAAATCTCATTTTTCCATTTAATTCAAACCAAAATGTAGTGTTCTAATCTTGGTCTTGCGAATTTAACTTAGAAATTCGGCAGGCCCCTAAAAGACATGCTACAACAGTTTAAATTCTGAGATGGAAGCTAGACACTATAGCAAATTCACATTTACTTGTACAATTATTGCCAAATCTCAAACATTAGATATTTCATCTGCCATCAACTTTATATCATACCTCTTCCGCCACCATTGAACAGGGCAATGCCAGCATGTACAATTCGACGATGTGCAGCAATATCCAAGTCACAATAAAACTGATGGCGTACCAGCTAATCCCAACATTTATTAATATAAATGCTAAGTAGGGGTTGTAGACAAGGTGTGCGAATATAAACAGCATTACGACAACCACATTTATGCCGTATATAGCATTGAACTCGAACACAATACGGCAGAGCCTCCAGTGAACGTCGCTCAACCCGGGAATGGTCATGT
The DNA here is from genome assembly GCA_035578135.1 of Flexamia atlantica. Taxonomy (NCBI): domain Eukaryota; kingdom Metazoa; phylum Arthropoda; class Insecta; order Hemiptera; family Cicadellidae; genus Flexamia; species Flexamia atlantica. Next base: position 36,103,568 of record JAQJVK010000002.1, on the reverse strand, counting down.
CCACCTCTGGAGCGACTGCAACATAAGTTACCATACATGAGTTATTGTACATAAGTTATCTTAAAGTTGTATATACCTCATCAGCGTTTTTATGTTTCGTACTAAATTTTATGTATAACCAAGAATCTTGGTTGTCGATCACTTGTTGCCACTTATCGACGAACGTCTTTTAAATTCATGTTTTTAGCTCCTGAACTGTAATTTCAATAAAAAAGGTTAAAAATACCTTAAACCGTCTGCAGTTCAAATCCTTGTTCTTCACCGTTAATTCATGCTGACATGTTTCGGTATAAAAAATACCATTTTCAAATCACAGTACCGATCTTACAAAAACACATTGTCCCTGTGGTCGTCATAAAGTTAAAATAAAAACACAAACACACACATACGTACGACAGGTTAAAAACGAAATTCGATAGGCCTATCACACGAGAAGAGCAAGTCGATAGGCCTATCACACGAGGAGAGCAAGTCATCGCGGCCACGGCGCAAGTTTCAGACACTGCGCGTTTATTCAAAGTCTTTTATAGTCTTCTGATAGTCTCACTTCTTTTTTTATACAAAATTAAGCGATGACCATCGATGTATAAAAAATTACATCCGGCTTTGCTGGGAATTTGTATTATGTAACAGCTGATTACCTACATAGATAGCAGATAACTGTAAAAAATAACAAACATTATTTTACATTAAAATAAACTTTGACTATTTCGAGTTCAGGAACCTTTTAAAAAACAAAAATCCCCTTCTAGGGGGTGCCTATACTATAACAGCATTATACATGTAAACGTTCAAGCTTTAGGGTGCTTGGTTTAGAACGGGCGTTGATCAGAATTCCGTTTTTATAGCTGGATATTACAGTAGAGTTAGTGTACTGAAGTAGCACCACGAATTGATTATTGATGTAATTAGGACTTGTTTATAGTAGGCCTCATCTAATGACTTTTATTGTGTATACTAATGAAGAGCTACTCGCTTGTAAAAGTCTCCACAAAAGGCAGAGCAACAGTCCACAACGGCTGATTCAAATGATGCCTCATCGCAACTTCCAAGACTCGTTCATTGACCAGCTGGAATCGTTCTTTGATTGACAGCACAACCTCCATCATTTCCAAAAGGGCAAAGAAAATTACAATCTGAAACAAAAATACCCCCGCTGCAGCAGACCTGTATACACGGCGAATTCCAAATGCAAAACAACATATTTCAATCAAACATAGCGAGATTCAACATGTTTTTGTAAGCTCCATAAGAATAACATGGGGAATGAGTATGCAGGTTTGCTGCAACGGGTTTATCAAAACTGGTTGGTTTTAATTCAATATTTAGTTGAACTGAAGTAGAAGAAGCCATTTACCAAGTTTTATCAAGATATGTTGAGAAATAAAGCGAGATATAGAATTTTCTTTGTTTCCCATAAGGTTAACATTGGGACAACGTACTGTGTTTACCACTTTCAATATCTCGGAAACCATTGGATATAGAGCAGTGGTTCAAGATACTAAATTGCTTGTTTTTTTTTAGCTGAATTCAATAATGCTAGCAAAAATTGGATAATTTTTAATTTTCTATGTAAATAACTCAAAAAACCCATTTTTGGGGGGTTTACCCCCCTTTTCCCCCTCTTCCAGTGGTCCGATCGGGCTGGTTCACGAACTCGTCCGAGTGATTACCACTTTACACGTCTGGACCAAATTTCATTAAGATCGGACCATATTTACGGCCGCTATCGTGTTAACAGACATATATATATAGATATATAGATATCTCTATAGATATATATGTATAAATTCGAACGAATAGTGTTTTTTGCTTCTGGGGGCCCCAAAATGAAAAGTTAACATGGTCTCGGGCTTAGGTCTTACCATGAGACCTACGGTAATAGCTTATTCATTTAAGGACATTCGCTAAAAGGTTAACGAATTGCAATTTAAATTATAAATAGCCTTATACAGTCGCCAAATAAATTCCTCTTTTGAGCTGTGAGATTCTAGCTTAGGCCTTAAAGAACTGAAATTGAAATTGTACCTTGAAATAATTGAATTGACAAAATGTGTAGAAATCAAATGTTGAACGATTCAATTCACTGAACAGAAGGTAGATGGTTTCTATAGTCGTTAATGTCAGGAAGATGATGATGATCAAGGAGGTGATTGGACGAGTTTTAGGGGGATCCAGCCTGTATTTCAGGAGGAAGTCGACTTCACGCATCTTCTCCACTAGTAGAATTTTCCTTTTGACTCTGTAAAAATAAGATTATTTTTACATTTATTTATAATGAATACTAACCCCTACACCTAAGTTATTCTGACAATTTAGTATACTTGAAAATTCCCTCATGTTGTATGTAAGTTATGTCAAAATGTCTTTTTTATAATTGGTCATTAAATCTATTGATATATTGAGCAATACGACAAAATACACAGAACGTTTTTAAAGAGCCAAAAGCGTCTGATGGTGGCATTATACCCATGATGAGGCGTTTCGCCGAGAAGTATCGGCAAAGATTTTGAAGCATATGGCCTCATGACAGCGAATATAACGAAGGCACATGTCTACTTTCCCTCTCGCTAGGTTTTACCTTGTCTCAGCGAAAGTGCACTAATGCATTAGATGTTTATTTGCCGTAAAACTGTGTGGTCTCCATACGTATCTTACCTTATAACAGCAACATAATACGAAGCTACAACAGCAATAACTGCAGATAATGCATTACATATTGACGCAATCTTCCACGTGGTTTGGGAAATGTTCAGTAGTTGATCTGCAGACTGAAAAAATAAATATGCTTTTTACTTTGGAAATGTCATTTATTTTCTTCGACATGTCAATCAATGGTCACTGCTACTATTTCTATAATGTTTTAATTAGGTATTAATGACTATATTAAATTGTAGGTATAACTAAAAACATTGAACGCATAAAACATGCTTACTATGATAAGTAAAGCGTCATACTGTTGTGCTAACAACGATTGTTGAATCTATAGTTAAATTCAATTTATCTAATTTGCACTGAGAAATGAGCCGGATTTTTATACTAAGGAAAAATACTGTTATACGCAAAAAAACGTATAATTAGAACGATACCTTCAAAAACCAAAATCCGAAGGCCAGACAGTAGAAAATCATTAAAAAAATACAGTATGTAACCCGTGCACATGAGAAGCTGGCGATGTCACCTCTAAGGGGCAAGTGGTTAACCGTGACGGGCAGCAGCCCTAGCAGCTGCAGTCCGAACAGAACCGACGGCGAGAGCACGAACATGGCTCTGGCTGATTCAAGTGATAAATTCAATCAATGGTTGTTTCTCATAAAATATTCAAACGTCAGGTGTTTTCAATCGGCTTATGAAGTGATACGGTTGTTGTCGTGTCATGTGAAACAATTTGTAATATAAGTATAGTTTTGATTTCGGCTCTTTATCTTCTTTAGATATGTACTGGAGGTGATGGTTTGCTCAAAGTAGCCGTTCGATGGAGATAGATTGGGATGAGAATTGAATGGTGAGGCAGTAGTATTCTTGCTGATAAAGACGTAGAATATTTTGTCGGTAATATTAATTATTTTCCCAATAATTGAGTCAACCTGCGAAATTCGCTCAACAACAAGGCTCAGGTTTGAACCCCGAGCAGCACTTACATAATACATCGCAATAGTATGTACTTCATAGTAAATGTTCGAGTTTTTAGATTCCAAACTGTTTATACCATTATTTGCCACTAGGCCGTAAATTAATGTCTTTTCTTCAGTAGATCAATAATTGTCGGACAATAACAAGATCCTGATTTGTGTAAAATTAATACCTGTGCTTGTACAAACAAAAGGTTTTTTTCAAACACCGGGGGATTACCGAGAATCCTAACCCACAGGGTTCAGCTGCTCATTATTTGGTGGCAGACGCTATACTAAAAATGTAAAAAGAATAAATAGAAAACTCTATCTTTGCCATTAATGAAATAAATTACTTTCTTACAGGTTAGACAGTAATTTTGGCAATTGCAATATTATTCAGTATGTACCCAAGGAGAATTAATATAACACTTGAGCTCTCAGTTGTCTTACGCTTAGGATCACATACACTTTATTGTAAAGTAACTTAATACACAATAAGTTACTAAGGAACAGTACTAAGAGTATTAAGGGACATGTGAATTTTTAAAACTTTAAATAAATTATGTAATATCCTAGAAAAAATAAATATTGGCGATATCTCTATTTAACTTGCAATTCAACAACAATGCGCTAGTAACTCCAGTTTGTTGGATTATTCGTGACCTAGGGAGGGATGTTGAAAAAGTAAAAGCCAACCAACGAAGGCGAACGAACGTCCCCATGGCCGAATGTGCTTACACTACCGAGGATTACAGTAAAATACAGTCGGGCTTTCCTTAAGTTGCCAGTTAATTTTGGAGAGATAAATATTGCTTAGTGCTTACTCAGCTGGCTCAGAATACGCATAATCTAATCGTTGAATACCTATGAATCTTAATGCCTTAGTATAGAATTTCGTACTTCATTTTACCTCTTCAACATAGAAAACTTTTCAGTGCTTAAAAACAAATTGAAAACTTTTAGAAAAGGACTTAATTTAATTATCATAAACCAGTCACTTAATACAAATACATCTAAAAACAATTAATAAATACAGGAACAAATTATTCACTCAAACGAAGTGTAAATAATTATGTCTGTTTGTATTTACTTAATATATCTGTTTTAAACCAGTATATTTAGTACAGTATAATTAATTGAGGTTTTAGATCGGCAACTGATGTACATGCACGAACATTTGATTACAGCTTATTTTGAGCATTATAATTAAATATCCGAGTAGTCCTCGAAAAATAAAGTTGTTTTACATCTTTAAAATCACATTTCAAAATGGCGTTTTTTTGTAATAGAGTACGTTTAGGCCTAAAAAAGCTTCCCCTTTTCATTTTTACCTGCGTTTAGAAACGTAATTTAGTGGGACCACCGCTAATGATTTTGGGTGGTAAATACTTAAAATTTTGAGCGGTTGTTAATTTTTGGCCGCCATCTTGGATCCGCAATATTGGACAGAATTTTTTTTCAATATAAAGATAGTGTTACGACATTCCATTTCAAAGTAAATATTTACGCTGATTACGCAATCCGTTTTTGAAAATCTTGGTTCGTTTTAAAGATGAACTGAAATTAAAATTCATCCCTATACATTTCTTATTGACGTTTTGCACTTTGAATATTTTTTTCTTATATGTTCTAATTGAGGTATACAGTTCACTTTGTTCTTAAAATACTCATTAATATATCGGCTTTGATTTGAGTTTATTTATAATCAAATTCGGACGAGTTAGAGACGAGTTATATTGTTCTATTCAACGTAAGTCCTATTTTTTAAAGATTTTATTTTAGTTAAATATTTATGTCTCAAGTTCTAAACAAGACACAAAGTTAATTTTGGTCTTAAATCACTCATTAAATCATTGGCCTTCAAATGGGGATAATAGCCCCAATTTTTTTATATGAAATTAAAATAATCTAATTTTGTGTTACACTGTTTGATTCAGCTGTAAAAAACAATCAATTTAGTATTTTGAATCAATGCTGTATGTCCATTGGTTACCGAGACACTGAAAGTGTTAAACACAGTATGTTGTTTTAATGTTAACCTTATGGGAGATGAATCAAATTGTATATTTCGCTTATTTCTACTGGATTATTGCAAAAAATCTCTGAATTTCACATTTCCATGGCAGCAAACCTGCATAGTACTCAATCCCTATGTTTTTCAATATTTCAACATATAAATAGCACTTATATATCAACATAAATATCAACATTTCAAAACCTAGCAGGATTGAATCTATAACTGTTACTTTTTTATATTACCTCTACACGATCGGTCAACAAATAAGTGAGTGAACAAGGATATCTGTGGTTTTCATTTGCAAGTTTAAAATCCTACAGAGTTAAAAGTACGCAAATGACAAAGAGATAATGAGAGCTGATTGGAATAACGATATCGTTACATTCAGGAACGTCTTTACATCGACTCATTACAGCTCTCAGCTCAATTTCAAAACTAAAGTTAACATTTTTAATTAATTTCTTAAAAACTAATACTTCTTTCATCAATCAGCTTGTGTAACGAATTAAATAAAATTGATTATTTGGTTCAGAGTTGTTATTTTATGTTGTTCTTAAGATGACTTCTGTGCTCTATATAACTATTTTGTGCAGACCACAAATCTGGGAGATTTTATATTTCATGTAATATCTAAAGTCAATCGTAATCGTATTTTCGTAATCGTAAGTAATCGTATTTTCAATTTAACTGTTTACAGGAAATATATTTAAGACTAAAAATCCCACCATCAGACCATAACACAAGTTGAACAAACTTTAGTTTTATTATAGTAAGTACCGGGAGACCAAGCTCCGCTCGATTAAAACAAAATCAACCTGAATGTATGAATCAGCTGTTTCGGTTAATTTGTCCATAACAACAACATGGGCACTTAAAAGGGTTGCAGAATAGAAACCGGATTTTCTCAGTACCGTGACCTGCTCAAATTAATTCCTCGTGGCCAAGAACCTTACCTAAAATAATAATGATAAATCCTTTGACGAAGAAGAATTCCCGCCCGTACACGTGCTTGTTTTGGAGAAAGATATTCAAAATTATTTTATTGTGTCAGGTTATATTAACACACTACCACTCATAAATAAAACAGAAGCGTCCTATAATTGTACAGTTCGCGCATTATATCTCCGGCTATGACAGAGTCAGCTGGTTGCAAGGCGCGGGGGGAAGAGGGGGTACTTTTCTGAAAACATTGTTTTACAGCCCCGCTGTGTGTCAAACGCAGTGTTTACCAAAATCACATGTTTAAAATATCATATGATACGGTTAGTAGCGTGTAGTCATAGCCGGAGATATAATGCGCGAACTGTATTTCCCTTACAAGTGAATTGGGTTTCAATACTCTGAATAATTTCACACGGGTAACTAATAATAAAATCATTAAATCCGACACATTTTTAGTCACTAACATATTTAAGGAGGATTAAACACCAAGAATATTGTCAATTCAGATTGTTGTACAAAGTGAGTGCAAGGTGATTTCATTCGGTTATTATTTTTTTTAACAAATTACATGTATAAAACTATATCTGTGAATAATTTACTTCACAATGTGTAAAGCTTTAATGAACATTGACTGAGACTAAAATCAAGTTATCTTAATTGGAGATTCCATTCAAACAAAATAGAAATAACAAGGGCGTAGCTGGTGTTCATTAGTTAATTGATGATTAGTATACACTTTCGATTATGAATATCATAGTCGATAAAAGTGTATACTATATGATTTCATAAACTCTGTGTAGTGAACGTATTTTGGTTTTCTTTAATTTTAATAGGAAGTTTTTTATCCAAGGCCAACGAAAAAATGATACCGCCGAGGAATAAATTTAGAATAACAAGCATGCATAAATTTCGTTTTTCTGGGGGAAGGTGACACTTTGTAATCATGGAGCTAATTAGGATACTACAAATTACTCTTGTGTAATCTCATCTCCAAGCTCCTGAGCTCAAGTGTAATTCATGTTGTAATATTACGCATAATCCATGGATTATTGTATTACCTGTGCAATTTAGCAAGTTGCACGCATAAATAACTTGATGTATTACATCGTAATACTTACATTTAACACCTGAAAATAACGTAAAAGAAAGAGCAGTTTAACCTTTGTGAAAAACTTGTTTAAATCTGTAAAATACAGTCTCACATTACTTGAATCACTCACATAATGCGTTTGACCTCAAGTGATCACATCATACATTCCTTATATCATTGTTCTATTTTACTTGCTAATGTGAATATTTTTTTCAATAGCTCAGTTGGTTGCGAACTTAACAATAATATTGAAATAAAAAGCATATAACTAATAAATTACCTACCTATTTTTTTGGTAAATTTCGGAAAAATACTTTCTCGTTTTTAATTACCTTTGATTTGAACGTTTGGTTGGTCAAAAAGGTGCCAAACGCGCTTACTTTTCTACTGAGGCAATATCCTTTTTGAGTCGACGTGGGACAGGGCTGGTCTCGAGAGCGCTATTACAAAGCAGATATGGATATTGTGTGGCTGAGGCTTCCTAGCCACATGGAACCGACCTGACAAAATTGCAATACACGAGGCCCATGTTGTGGGGTGTATGTATAAGCTTGATATCTTGCAAGTTTTTGCTTTTGACAGGGTTTTCTACCCACAAATCGTTTTAGTACACTATAATAGTGCACAATATATCAGAAAATAATTTTACAGTACTGTAGTTTAAATAAACTATTCAATGAATCAAAAGAAAGTAAAACATGTATATCTTATACAGAGATAGAATAAGGTCTTGATTAAAATTAACTTAAATTGAAACTAACCTTGTTCTATTTATTTCTTATCTAAATTATTGTTTCTACGAAAAATGGCTCTTGGTACGGTTGAAAACTGCAATGTTTTTAATCCCATTTGATGTGTTATCTTAAAAGCACAGACGGTTAACTTGTCATGTGAAGTGTGTCATTAATATGATTTGGTGTTCATAAAGACGATTTTGGTCGTATCCGGTTTCTCGTGCACTTTCTTATTCGATTTTAACAGAAGATATTTATTTAGCTTTTTTTGTTTTTTTTTATCAAACTATGATGTTTCCGTAACTCTACGATATATAATTATATTCCTAAGTAAAAATATCGTTCATTCCAATTTTTGTCCTAATAACTGTCACCAGCTCTTTGTATACAAAGTTTCACTTGGATAGTCTGAGAGAATGAAATTTATTGTCTACGTTTGTCTCCTTTGTAGGGGAAAAGTGATAAGTAAACATCTGAAATCCTACCAGATAAAAAGTAAGCACGTTCTTCTCTCCCTCTCTTTCTTACAAGGAGGTTCAGCGTGAAAATTGGGAAAAACAAACTCTTAAAAATAGACAATTCTTTATGAATTATTGGTTTGGAAGACATATCAAAATATCAAAATAAATAGTGTAATCAGTGGCGGATATACGATTGCAGCTGAAAATGTCAAAACCTTAATATTTTGAAAGCATGATTAGCATGGGATCTCTGTGGCTCACTGCAATTTTTTTACAGAATTACGATGATACTGATATATTTGAACATTTGGCAATATACACGTTTGGCACATATATTTGCAGATATATTTTAACGTTTTGCTCAACACAGAAACCTTGTTAAAAATAAATTTTGATTTGTAATAGTTTTGAAAAAGATCAATCCTCAACTTTGAACCTCAACTTTGCACCATCGTATTCTTCTCTTGCAAAAAACTTAAAATGATCCATCACACTTTAAATGTTAGTATATATATAAGTGAATTTCAGTAGCCAATAGTTTTACCAAAATAAAATAATTTTTGCAAACTTTTTAATGGCAACAAATCAAGAGCATAACAAATCACATTGTAAATCATAAATTGGATTGTTTTTTAATCATAAGGTTACGATGAAATAACATTTTTTTAAAGGTTGGCGAACCCTATGTAACTAAATACACTTCATCATAAGGCAATAAACACATTGCATAGTTTTATAGACCCTTACATCCACCAAGAGAGAAGTAAAAAATGTATATATAAACTGTATCCAGGGATACTATGGGAAGTTGAAAGTAAAACACACTATTAAATTCACGCTAAATCAACACCTGATTACCTTATAAACGTTTGCTAGAAACAATAGGATATATGTTGATATGCCGGAAAGTACTGTTTTGCTGGACGAGCATGATAGTTCCCGCACTAGCCGGAGGCGAATGAGGGATTTTCATACGAGAACTTACCGGCCATGTAACGTTCGATACTATTCATGATACTACTTAGAAAAAACATATTTTCAATCACATCTTCAAATCAAAAGTATATTTGATCTTGAATCTACTAAGACAAAGCAGCATTTTAAGAATGCAAGAATGCACTCCATTCAACCATATTTCACCATTATTGTACTTTCGGGCAACCATAAAATATCCTTAATATTAACTATTTACTAAACTCATGGTCTCCAAACCTAACTTTCTTATGAAGTAGAGCCAAAGTCTCCAACGTGGAGCGTGGAGTCGTCAACGGGAGACCATTTTCTGATTTCATCCTTATTTATTTGCTTATCTTTTGGGAAATAAATTAAGTGCTACAGTCTGTTGTTAACCTTAAAAATTTCTGCAATCCATGTCCATATGTTTAAATATAAACAAGTAGAATGAGTTTTTTTGAGAACACCGGATGGCACCACTGTTCCAAAAATACAGCCGTTTAATTACTATACTGAAGTAACGCCCTTTCTTAAAATTCTGATACGTCAAAACACCCTTTCTGATAGCAAATGTCAAAACATCTTTAACATTACTCTTTAAACGTTTAATTCCGTCAAACTGTTACCGAGCTATGTGTGAAGGAAACAATAAGTATCCAGCATTTGTATTTTATTTTTAGGGGCTTTTGCCCCTACAAGCCACTAGTTAACTTTAAAAACAAAAAACTGTCGTTATTTTGAAATGGTGCAAAATATAAATTTGATACTTTTTGAAAAAATATTCCTTCATGTTGGTCATTCATATACCAAGTTTGAAGTGCTTAAATTATAATTATACTAAACAAGCACTCAGTGTATTTATTTCTCCAAAATTGTGTTCTTTTGAAACTGTCAATTAATGTGATTCCGCAAGTGAGGGAAACGTACTAAAAGATCTTGTGAATTTGTACTAAGCAGTTACAAGGTTGAATATATTTTCGCAAGGAAGCTTTATTCAAAGGGTTGTCGTACGCAATTTGTTAAATACGAGTATAATTTAAGTACCAACACTAACAAGGCTTTATAACATTGCTGTAAGAACACTGAACTCTTTACAATAACCATATTCGACCTTTATTAGTTCCTGATCCCACCGTTAATCCGGTATGAATGATGTTTTGTAAGCCATTGAGAATTTCTGATTGATTTACTAATAGCTTTGACTTAAACATTCTAAGAGCCACTAATTAGCTTCAAACAAGGTTTTTGTATAAGGATCTGAATGATTTAGATTTTTTTATCTGCATCAGGAGTTACCGAGTACACCCTAAATTTTAAAGGTCCTGAGATTAGTCTGTAGTTTCTTTGATTTGTTGTCTTTTTTACCAGTAGCCAATGTTCATCCATTTAGTAATCACTTTGGTCTGTAGCATGATTTTTAAAGTGCTTAAGATGAGAAGAGCAGGAAAGAGGACGAAAGAGTTGGACGGTTTTTTAATCTGAAGGAGATAAAGGAAGTCCCGACACATACAGTACGAGCCCCAAGCTAGTTCAAAATACCTTTTTGAACAAAACATTATTCTCGAACTTCCTAAATAAATAGTATATTTCGCAACAAGGGCCGAAAATTAGGTTTTGCAGGCTCGAGATCGTGTTTCAAATTCGAGACGAAGACGAGAATTTGAAACGATTGAGAGCTGCAAACCCCTTCCGGCCGAGGTGCGAACGGCAAATTTCGCCGTTTTATTTACTTTTATTTACTTACGAAATTGCTACTCAAATTTTTTGAGTAGTATTTTCACCATACTACTCAATGAAATACACCCTATATAACATTAAAAATATGATTATTTATTTGACACAATTAAAAAAACAAAACTTTGAGATTATGAGCGTCGATACAACTAATTTGTCATGGCTTAAACAAACACAACAATGAATTTCATATGATCACTAAAATTCTGTCTTTGGAGCCTATTGAATATCCGTTAGTTATGTGATGTTCTGAAGTTGTTTCAAGCAAATAAACAATCAGCTTAGGGCCGAAAGTTTTCGGTCCGCTGCCGGATAAGAGCTGGTTTCGGCCACAAAATGACATTTGTAAAACAGGTGATTACGTCGTAGTGTGGTGAAAACATCATTTTTACAATCACTGAAAATTGTAGAGGATTGGCTTATACAATCTTAATCCTTATTACTTATTTAATGCAAACTTTGGGTGGTTAGTGATGACTTCGGTAAGGAAAAGTAATTAATGTGTTTTATTTTTTATTGTTACAGTTGTGTTTTCTAAATCATCGCAAATAAAAAAGGCAAAGATATAACGTAATACTAAAGACTTTATTTTCGCTTTTTATCTCTATTAGCATTGAAATAGATTGGATTAAAACCCCTTAACGTAATAAAGTACACCAGGATGAGTGCAGATTAAACGTCTTGTCTTGCCCAAGCAATCGACCGGGAGCAGCGGGGGGTTTGTTTACTCGGACAGGCAATCTGCGTAATCAACTTGTTTGTCTCCTCCATTGACCGAACAAGACGCAAAACCCAAATTTGAGACTCTAAATATTGATGGTGAATATATGATATCCGACTGAATAACAAATGCAAATTCATTTATGTTGAACTCTTAAGGGTAGAGGTCATTATTATAAAACGTAATTTACAGTTTAAAAAACTGATTCACTCAATTCCCATTCAAAATACAATATTGTGACTTTTGGTTTAAGGGTTATCTGAAGAGCAATTTTTTTTACTACTAACCCTCAAACTATTGTTGATTTTATGAACATCGTATGTAATTAATGGGTAATCAATTATAATAGTTTTATAGTTAAATTTATTTTGTATTTCATATTTTTACAAAACAGGAAAATATCCTTGAAGTCCGTATAACCGATAGAATAACAATTCGTCAATCTCATTATTTCGTAATTTGACCATGTACCTAGGTTTCTGTTATAAACGTATTTACAAAATTATTCAAACAGTATATTTAAGTTAAGGCTCATCTAAGAAATTTTAACTAAAGATGAAATTTTATTTCAGCGAACGTAATTTTTAATTTGGATTTGTTTACATTACAGACATTGTTTGAGCTGATAATGTTCTAGCTAATAATAGCTAATATTCCAGGTGTTCTAGACCACCAATAATGTATGAGTTTAGTGCACATAGTTGATCTCACTATTGGTTCATGCAGTGTTGCTGAATGGTTTAATGGTACTACCAAAGTAACCAATCAACAATCAAGCTCAGATAGCATTTAGTCAAATTTGTGATTTATATTCAGATTTGATTATACCATTAAATTAAAGTAAAGTAAATAAACTGTTCCATAAAATTCTGAGGATTATTTTTTTACCTTTATTTGCGTTTTATTTAGAGCTATATGATTAGTATTTGTAATTTGTAAAATAAATACCCCGTTGCAGCAGACCTGCATACAAAGCGAGTTTCTTATGCAAAAGAGCATAATTCAATCCAACAGAGCGAAATTTGATATTTTTTGTAATCTCCATAAGAATAATATGGGGAATGATTATGCAGGTTTGCTGCAACAGGTATGTTAAAACTTGTTGGTTTTAATTCATTATTTCAGAATCAGAATATTCTTTATTGCCGTAAAAACATATTTACATGCATTGGCAAGCGTCAGAAATACAGATATTTCCTAAAAACTAAAAACATTCTCTCACCTTATTTACATTATGAATAAAATAAAATTCTTTACTGGCTCAAATAGTCCTGGACACTGTAAAAGGTCTTTTCGGAAAGAAATTGTCTCTAAGTTTCCGTTTAAATTCAACAAAAGACATTTCAATTTTCAGGCAAGCAGGCAGTGCATTGAAGAACCTAATGCTGTTGTATGATAGGTGATGCTGATAGAATGCTGTACTGTGTCTCTGAACTGGGATCTCTAAACGTGGCCGGAGTGAATATCCAGAGGAGGCATTGTTATTGGTAATAGAGGGTGAATTTTGCTGGAAAAACAAAAGGGTCTCAAAGATGTAAAAGAAAGGGGAAAGTTAGAATCTTATTACGAAAAAAAGTTTTCCTACATGATTCTTTCCTTCCAAGTCCAAAAATTATGCGGATTGCCTTTTTTTGGAGGCGAAAAATTGACTTAGTTCTTGAATTTTCATATCCCCAAATTGGAACGGCATATCTAAGATGTGGGTAAAAGCAGCCAAAATAAAGAGTTAGTAGAACATCAGAGTTGGTAAAATGCGCCAATTTTCGAAGAGCGAACAGACAGGAGCTAAGCTTCCCTGCAACTTTGTTGATGTGATCTTGAAAATTGAGATGTGCATCAAGTTTTAATTCGAGAAAGTTAACGGAATCGGCAGCGGTAATTTCTCTTTCATCTAGAAGAAGTTGGGAAATCTCAGTTCCGCTATCCCTAATTGAAAAGTTGAGAAGATGAGTTTTATCCGTATTCACAACAAGGCCGTTTTCCTTAAACCATTGAAAGAGACAATTTGAATCTATAAAACCACTAATTTCCAAATCAGCCAAATTCGGTGCTCGAAAAAGAAGTGACGTATCATCTGCGAAAAGACAGAGTTCACCCACACTGACACTGGTTTGTATGTTATTAATGAAAACGAGGAACAGAATCGGTCCCAAAACCGAGCCCTGCGGCACGCCCATTTTGACAAACATCTCTTCTGAAAATGATTTGCAAATACATCTGTTGCTGTCAGTGTAGTCCATTACAACCTTTTATTTAGTAGATCTTAACTAGAAGAAGCCATATAACAGGTTTTATCAAGAAATGTTAAAAATAAGGAAGATATAGCATTTTTTTATTTCCCATAAGGATAACATGGGGAATGATTATGCAGGTTTGCTGCCACAAAAATGGAAATTTCGGGAATTTCAGACTAATATACATTAGATCTCATCTAGATGAAGCCACAAACCAAGTTTTATTAAGATATGTTGAGAAATAAGCGATATATAGAATTTACTTATTCCCCATAAGGTTACCATTGGGACATTGTATAACTGGCGCCAATTCTTGGGGCCCACGCTGTTCATAAGACCAATGCTAAAATTAACATTAGTCTTATGAACGGCGTGGGCCCCAAGAATTGGCGCCAGTTATACTGAGTTTACCACTTTCAATATCTCGGTAACCAATGGACCGAGTTTTTAGCAATGATTCAAAATACTAAATTTTTTTAGCTGAATTCAATGGTGCCAACAAAAATTTGATTAATTTGATTTTTATGTAAAAAATCAAAAAACCCATTTTTGGGGGGATTTATTCCCCTTTACCCCCCCTTCTGATTGTCCGATCGGGCTGGTTTATGAACTCGTCCAATTGATTACCACTTTACATGTCTGTACCAAATTTCATCATTAAGATCGGATCATATTTACGGCCGCTATCGTGCTTACAGACACACACACACGCACACACACACACACACACACACACACACACACACACACACACACACACACACACACATATATATATATATATATATATATATGTTAAAATTCGAACGAATGGTGTTTTTTGCTTCTGGTGGCCTAAAACGAAAAGTTTTCATGGTCTGGGGCTTAGGTCTTACCATGAGACCTACGGTAGTAGCTTCTTCCCTATAGGGGAAATTCGCTAAAACCTGATTCACATTTTTAGTGCTATATTGAATATATATATTACTAGCTGATTAACCCGCTTTTACCTGTGGAAAACAGAAGAACTTCCTTGGATTCTCATGATTTCAAGTTTCATTTACTCTATCATACTTCATTAGATTGCCTTCACAACTTCATAAGCTTCCTTATAGTTTAACACTAAATCTTTGATGTACTATAGAGCAAGCCCTGAGGGAATGTTTTTAATCCTTTCTCAATGGATGCCTACGTCAACCATGAAAAGCCCTCAGAGAAACGAGCCCGTGCCGACGCCCTGAGAGAAACGACCATGAAAAGTTTCAAGGTTCTTGGTCAAGTAGTTTGGGCTCTGCGGTTGTAGGTGAGTGGTATTTATATATATTGATATAAATATTGATTAAGGGTCAATATTGTATTGAACTAGTACTTGCCAGTGGCTTCGCTCACGATAGAAAGCTTGAAACAGCTGATCTTGTCTCTGCTCTTTGAACTGTCAAATATAGCTTTTACATATATGTGTTTGAATGTTTACATCCTTATAAAATGTAAACATTCAAAATGTGGATGTTCACGGGGCGTAGCCCAAGAGGATTTAAAAAAAAGGAATAGTCCTACATGCTTCCAGGTGCTTTGTGAAATCTAAACCCAGTCGGTTCAGTGTTTTTCGAGTTCACTTGCTACATACATACATACATACAGAAACCACCTCTTCTTTATAATAGTATAGATAGATATATATGATGTGTATTTTGTGCATATATTTCGTGAACACAAAATATTATATTCACGAAAAAAGCATAAGGATACAACTCAATGAAATGGAGGTATATAGCTCTAGAGTATACATTTCACATCCTATGATGCTTTTGCCTGTATCCTTTTACAAAAAATGTTAAATCTGATTCTACACAATTGCAGTAGTCAAGTCCATTCATGGAGAAACAATTTGAATATATTTTCATATTTTATTTGCTCATTTGATTGTCTGCATTTCGATGTGGTTGAGCTAGAAACAGAACTTTATTAAATTATATCGAATTTTGATTACCGTCATACCTTAAAAAGAAGTTCAGATCTAAAAAATGTTTTACCTTATATTGTTTTTTGATATTGCAAATAGGCAATTTATAGTAAAACCAGATTTATCTTTATTTTTAAATAGTGAGATAAATAATGTGCAAATTTAACAAGCTGAAAATCATTGTTACTTAATAAATAAAGTATACAAATAAAATTGTAATTAATACGTTGATGATTTAAAATTAAAATATATAATAATTGTTGATTTGTGAGCATATTAGCGAGATTATAACATTGATATAATTATATATCAAACATGTTCCTAGCTGGAGTAAACAAAACCAATAGAACTTGCTTGGCTTTTCAAAGTTTCAAGGGTTCGAGAACTTCTTCAAGTTCTCGTTTCAGTTCCAATTAACCCTGGAAAACTTTTAAGCCCCTAGTTTTGACATTCTTCCCTGACAAAACATTGACAAAACAAGTTCCATCTCAGAACATATTTTATCACGTTGATCTCACGTAGTATAATCGGTCTACTTTTAAAAATCTGCATGTTCTCAATCTCCCATGAATTTACAATTTGTAACGATATTATATGTATTATATTTCAAAAAATGGAGAGATATTCATATAAGGTACAAGATTTAGTAAGGAATTTAAAATAGAACAACACAGACTTAATATACTAAAAAATTTCAGTCCCAGGCAGGAATAAGACTGATAAGTAACCTACCAAATGAATTATTAAAGATAAGACATTCGCCATCATTAAAGTTAAATTTAAAAGAGTATTAACGCTTTTGATAGTATTTATGAATTTATGAACCACATCTAAGATGTCCTTCTTTAATATCATATATCATATTTTAGTTTAAACAAAATAAAACATTGTGCATAGTTCAACATAGGTAATGACATATATTTGTTCAAAACCTATACTACATGTTATATATTATTATTTTTTTATTAAAATACTTATTGAATATTTTATTACCAATGTGTACATACATACGATAGTAAAACAGTGCAGTTTGAATAAGATTTAGTTCAGTTAAGTCTTAAATTATTAAACATTTTTACCATGATTAAAATGTCTGGATGAGGTAACGTTACTTGTACAGCTCGTTGATGTGATGTTTGATTATATTTTTCACTATCGGTCGTATGACATTAGTGCAACTTCGTTTCGTGAAACATTCACGAAACCATTTTAATCGATATAAAAAATGTCACGAAATCAAAAGAGAGGCGAAATCATGGCCACACTAAAATACAATGTTTTGCGATAAGTTACAGAAATGTTTCAGACGTTTTGTGTTTCTCGTGAAATGTTTCACGAAACCAAGTTTCACTAAGATCAAGATGATCTTAGACGCCATACGATCAAGATTTGTTCTAATAGTAAAAAATTAATTATCAAACATCAATCTAAAATTCAAATGGTTAAACCGTAAGGGCTGTTTGTGCCGTATACCATGTGTCTCCTGTTGCGCCCAAGTACTAGTTACAGTTAAACCCAGTTACAGTTACAGTTAAATTACTAGTTACTAGTTACATCCAGTTAATAGCTTTAGTTAAGTTAAATTAGGAGAGGACAGCGACAGTGCTGCTCTTTCGCGGGGTGAATTTTGAACTAAGTCATCGAACCAGCTAACCAGCTCTCGACACCAGTGAGCGCAACGTTAGAAGATACCTCTGATTGATTCTTCTCTGTAGTTTAAGATAAAACTAGACCGAATTGTTCTAAAATTTCAATCAGCTGATTGAGTTCAATTAAATATTTTGGTTTTAGGTGGTATAACTCACTCTCGATCTAAACTAAGATTAATAAACAGTAGCTTAAACTGTAGCTTTACTGTTGCACATCACGCTTTGTAGAAATGGGAGGTCAGCAGTTTTCCGGTCACAATGTTATTCATATGGGAGAACGTTGCTTTACTTAGGTACCATTTAAGAAAAAACTGTTAGGCCTACTAAGTTGAAACCTTTACCACACACTCCTAATGATATGAGGTAAAATATGATCTAGAATTATAAACATAGCTATTACAACAACAAAATTAAAAAAGTTTATATTCATACGTATTTTTGAAAATTTTATATTTAATATAAAATATTTTCTCCAAACCATACCTTTATCTTGTTATTCATAATTCTAGGTCATTTTCATGGCAGCATAGTCATCTATAACCAAAAAAAATTTCAAGTCACTAGGACTAACAGTTTATGAGATAATTGTACCTATATGTTGGTAACCATGGTTACGGAAAAACACATTTTAAGTTGAATATGATTATTTAGCCTACCAACTTTATATTGTTTACTTTTGCACATAAACAAAACAGCAGAACTATTTAACAACACAGCTGATTCTATACAGTCCAACAACCAAAATACAACAAGCACTACCAACATAAAACATTGAATAGGCAAATTGAAACTACAAGATACATTATAAAATGTGTTTGAATTCGTGATTGATTTTTGGACCAAGAAAACTAAGACATGTTTCTTAAAAAATTATTTTTGGTGTTTAATTTTATTTTTAGCTATAAAGTGTTATATATTTTTGAAAACAGCATAAAACAAAGAATATTTTTCAACAATAAAAAAAATTGATTTTTTGATCGAAAAACTGCTGACCTCCCCTTAATGGAATAAATAATAATTATTTTTGCATTATTTATGGAATGAATAAATATTTATTTGAAATGAGTAATATTTTTAATTTTAAATCTTTGATTTTCTCCATAAAAATTTATTCAACATAGAAAACGTTTATAAAACTACTGAGGTTTTTTTATAATTACTATAAGAAAACAATAAAAACCGTCTTTAGAAATGTTAAATCGAGATTTCAAATAAATTAATTTTTCAAAATAGGACCTCTGCTGCTGACAACGCCATGATAAAGAAACCTGTTTAGTAATAACCACAGCAAAAAGGAAAGCAATCTGTGACTTTTCAAAAGATTTAAGAAGTATCCACACCTTTTTCGTGGTTTAGATAATTACTAGTAAACCTGTTGCTCGAAATCGAGCAATTGTTATGTAGTGATTTCGAAATAAAAATAATTATGGTTCAGTATTCTAGAACGATTTTATTAATTATATGGTTGAACTTCCTGTTATACTGAAATTTTTTACAAAAGATTTTTAAAACTAAATTTTTTGTGAATACTCTGTCATCTTTAAGGAGATGTCCATGTTTCGAGGCCCTAAGTAGCGTATGACCCGTCTTAATCTCAAACCGATTCAATAAATCTACTTATAATCAATGTTAAGTCTGTTTCTTTTTTCTTTTATTTATATTTATAGAATTTATACATAAGAATTTATTTCTTCTTCTAGTATTTTTCTTTGGAATATAAACATATGTAAATATTAAAAACTTTCTCACATGTGATTCAAAATAAATGTTTTTAAAACTGAATTCTGACCTTAAGTATGTATTAGGATAACAGTTTATTTATTTACATCTTCCATCAACTGAAATGCCTCCAGCTCTACATGCAATGGTTTCAATTCCATTAACAACATATGGCTTTGCTGAAAAACTTTGTTTGCTCCAACCAGCTGCTTTATTTCAAATTTCCATTCCCATGTTAAATCTTATGGACGAATACGAAATTTTAAGGGCGTCTAGGGCTTTTCCCTTTAGTCAAACCTTTTTTAATTTTATTTCCTGCAAAACTTCACGCCAAGCTCTTTCCAATGACACCAAAAACATGAAAATCGGTTCAGTAGTTTAGGAGGAGTCTTTGTAACAAAAAACTGTTCGTGTATTAAATAAGTATAGATATACATTAACTCGCAACAAAATTAATTACTTAATTGTCCTTTAACCCCATAAACTTTATGAGTTATCGAACAAGTAATTTATATAATAAGGAAAATAAAAATAAATCACTAGCCTATATACTGCTAAAGACTATCCGAACGCCAAATCTGGGTTTGGAAGTTCTCCCGGCAATCCGATTTACTTGAAGCGGATTAGGCCCAAACAGAAGTTAGTCTGATTTAGTCCCTTTTCACTTGTAATGAAGCCCGACAGAATTTCATCGCTATTGCGGAACGAGGGAAACGATGAACATATATTTTGTTTGCGTTCTAATCTTTATATCTATATTGAATTTTTGATATGATTTTGAACTTTAAAAGTATTACACACTATTTGTTGTAACTGTGTGTTGATTGCAGCTTCTAAAATGAATAGAGGTTTTAAAATGGTGAAAAAGGTATTTTTTGTAAAAACAGAAATTGTATAAAGCTTAACGGAACAGGCCAAAAATATCGCATATAAGTAAGCTATGTGGTTTTAAAACCCTAAGAGAATAAAAAGAGAGAATGCTTTTTACATCCCCGTAGGTGTGGTGTGAAACAGGGATTCAGCTAAAAACAGAAATGATGACAAGAATGATTTTCTGATTTTATTTAGTTTCTAGATTAGTTCTTAGAAACTAAATTTCTTAATTTTCAAATATAGGCGACAAGATTCTTTTAGATGCTTGCGTGATTACAAACACCAGCACGAATTCACACGTACTTTTAATAAAAACTTCCATCCACGAAATAAGAACTTGTAAAATTATTTACCTTAAATATGGAAAATAAGTATGACACAACCGTTATTCATTATATATTATTGTATTGTATCCTTCTTAGTAAAAGAAATTCTTTAATAATTTATAAACTCGTGAACGATTCGGTAATCAGTTCCACATCATTACACGACCTGCACGCGTCATTAACCTGTGTCCCTGATCCGTCTCCGACCTCACGAGCAGCTTTACTTCCTTGCAATATATTTTGTCTGATAACAATAGAATATATCGAAGACGAAAATCAGTTGTTGGAGCTTAAACGCCCTAAAATATTTAGCACATTTTACTTCGACTTTTTATGCAAGTAACATTTTTTTACTCAAAGGTTCAACATCGACAATTTGTAACAGAGCAGTTAAGCGAATAAGAAAGCTTTTCCTGATCTTGATCAGGTGTCTTGAATTACAGTTTAATCACATTTTGTGGTCGTAAACATAAATTTTTGTAATTGCTCATTTTTTATGTATCGATTTCCAAAATAAGTTAGATGTAGGGTCTAGTAAATAACCCAAAACATCAAAACTTGGACTTTTTTAAGTACTAATATTTTGGTTTTGTCAAGTTCGCCTTAATACTTTGTGCTCTAAAACGAATTTTAACAATGACTTTGATTCCTATTAGTTATTGTATGAAAAGTAAATCCATCCCGTCTGCGCCAATATGATGGTACCATTCATTCTTATTTTGTCCTCTAACGCTCATTATTTTCTTGTTCTTTGTATGTTTTTGTTTTATTATTGTTCAGAGATTTTGTAATTTAGCAAAGACCGGGGACATGATTTAATAGACTAACACTTATCTGATGCTTAAATTGATAGTTCGCTGTTGTGTAATATTATAAACAGCGTTAAAAACATAATTTATTTAAACCTTACACTAATCCAACATTTTACTAACCTTTTACTAAAATTGAACATGGATGTCGCTATTAAATTTATTAAATATTCAAGTAGTTGTAACACATTTATTGAAGGTTTATTGAACTAATATTATTTGAATTCCATGCTTAAATAGCTTATTGTTTAAAACTTAAACCGAATCGTTACAGTTCTTTAATCGAACAAAGAGCTTGCCAGTTTGTAATAAACTGATTACAGTATATTCTTATAGAGACTAGAAAAGTAGGGGAGGACAGGAAAATTTTTTAAGTCAATCTAATCTAGGGATCCTAAATAAGCTTAAACTACTTTGTGGTGGATTGTAACACGCTTTTAACTTTTTCAAACAAAAGAACCTTACATATTATTAATTGTATTAAAACATTGCAATTTACCAAATTATTCCATCTTTTTACGCATAGCCTCTTTTTAGGCTAATTTTCCTGAACTATTGGTTCCAATCAGTATTTGAAGCGGAAACTACATCTTAAAGACTTAACTGATAAAAAAAGTTCAGTGTTAAGAATATTTTACCTCAAATAAATTAGATTATTTTCATATTTGCTTCCACAGTAATGTTATTTTTTCAGTTGTACGATAAACCCCCTTCCGTTGTGCGATATAGCCCACCCTGGGGCTATTTCTTATACTTTATATAGTTTTCAGTTAACTATAAATATTACTTTCCAGAGTTTTAAATGCCAAGCAATAACTTATCTGATTACTGTATTTTCGAAAAATGTTTTGCCTAACTTAGCTTTGAGTTAAGTCCAAATCACTTTACGTTTTCCAACTACATTTGGTGATCTTTTTGGAGGCGATTAAGAAAATAGGTTTCACGATTCACTCGTTATGCTTGATATCAAAAGAAATTAAGTAAAAAAGAAGAAAAGATTTGCAGGAAAGTGAGTTAAGAAAACATTTTAAATAATTCAAAAAGGTTACCTCATTGAGTATAAAAATTGGTTTCCTACTTTCACATGATTTTATGATATATTTTAAACCACCAGGTACGTTCTAGACGTGTCTAAGGGGACGAGGCTCTGCATACATTAGGGCAAAGAGCAAATTTACCCTCGATATGACAGGCAGTAAACTTGACGTCGACGCCCAGGATTTACTGCGGTTTAGTCGCCCATATAAGCGTTACTGCTGTGAACTAGTCTTATATGTCTTAAAGTAATCTGCAACAAACAGGTACCTCCTTCATAGTTTACGTCACATAAACCCACACAAACTCATACAAATTTACTGGCTAGCTTCTAAGCAGTTTTTTTATGTATTCAAAATTTAATGTTCACTCAGGCTATATATTTGGCCCGAATAGCTATCATCAAGAGATTGTTGATTGACACATTAATCCTTTCTCGTAAACTAGTTCTTTAACTCATCCATTTTTAATCTCGCCATTTTTTATTGAATACTAAACCGTGTTAATCTTTTTAACCTTTTTTCTAAAAATGTCTTTAATCCGTCGTTGTTTTGAATGGATTAGGCAAAAATCCTTACCCCTTTGCTTGGTTTCAACTCATTTGTTTCTTTACTTAGATTGACTTTCCATTTTAAAACCTTTTCAAAGGCTTACTCACAGATTGGCTACATTAGCTAATTAGCCATTTCAATGATAATTACATACGTTGACGTCGATACTGCTATGACCAATCAAGCTTAAGCGACGTATTTGTTACGTTACAGCCTTGATGTAGAATTTTATTTGGTCGATTGTGGTGATCAGTGGAGGATATCAACGGATAAATACGTTTTTTTTTATTGCGTAAATAAATTGGCTACCCCATAATAAAAGGTAAAAACATTATATAAAAATTATTGTCCGTGGGCATTTATGAAATTATGGTTTATTAGAATACTATATTCAATCTAACAACAAATTATCTACAAAAGAATCAAGCCAATTATTGATTATTATGTTAAAAAACATACATTATTTTCCTCATAATATTTGCATGTTAATGGGTAACATACATTCTTGATCCTTTATGAACGTGTTTATTCATGCCATGTGAAGTCAGAATAAACAAGCAGTAACAATTGTTTGTCCAAAACAAATATTTTAGTAATAACGTTAATTCTAGGAAGGAGTTGCCTTATTTACTCAGTTTATGTGGGTGCAGCGCTTAGCTGTATCGGTCGAGACAGCGTGGGCTTAGGTTATCTGTGCGTTATCTGTTTCGTCCCTTCCTGTTAATTTCCTGCGTGTCCACCTGATTTATACAATGTCCCGTGATATTCGTTTATCGGGTGGAAATAAATTCCTAACGCTGCTTGTCAGACACAATTCTAAAATAATCCACACATTTCAAAAAAACGATGATAGAACAAGCAAAGAGTGAGCGCCCGCCTCTCACTTTAATTAATTATCAATCCCAAAGTAATTTTTTACTATGATTTAGCGTTGAATATTGATTAATTTCTTAAAGACTTGGTCTTTGGTCGTCCTTAATATAGAAATAGATAAAACTTTCTAAGCCCACTTTAAATATAATATCTATCGTGTAGATGTCTCAAATTGTTCTTGATACTCTTGTACTTCTTGCACTCAAAGTCTTAAATACTAATCAAAATACAATGGCACTATTTAACTCGATAAACGACGTTTAGAGACAATTTACGACTTTTTGCATGTCCAAAAGAAATTATCATAATGAATCATGCACTACTAACATTTTCAACGAGCTGTAACTTTTGAGCTGTAATTGAAACCCACCTTTCGACCGGGTTTACTCTGTTGTATTCTCTTTTCAAAAATATTTACGTGGGATATAACTCGAACTATGCTTACTTTTTAAGAATTTAAAGACTTACTCTAAGGCCCGCATTACAACATCAAATATTTTATAGATGATCTTTTATAAAAGATTTATTTGACCAATTAAACTTAAAGTTTTTGTTTTGGAAATCAGCTGACTAACTTTGATTGGTCAAACCAGTCTTTAAAAAAATATTTGATAGTGTAATGCAGGCCTAAGAGCTGCCCTGTGCCCCGTAGGAATGCCAAAATATGATAAATACAGAAATATTGTTGGTTTCTATTAAAAATACATAAATTCAAGGATTTTTTACGTTTTACGCATACTTTGAGGGTTGTTCATAATATTCCAGACTTTTCCCAAATATTTTAAAAGTGAAATATTACAATCTTTGAGAAGCTGTAATTACTGCCTGGATCTTCGTTTTGCAATCGGGTTTGCGAAGTCGTACTACATTTATGAACTAATATTTTAAGCTCTTAATTGGTTTTAGAGTGACGTTTGATGAACTCTAGGTTAGTGTGAGTCGATTTTCATTTTTTACCGGTACCTGTAAAATTCCACTCGACAGATTCATTTTAAATTACAACTCATTCTTCCATGAGCATCGAAGATTCTGTAGACCATGGTATATCGCAGTGAAAGTGGTTTCAATAAATACAATACTTTCTGTACTTTCTCGGAAGTAACTTGAAAGTCAAAACGAAAGACAAAATTTTCTTCGATTTCCCTTTACTTTTTTTTAAAGGTTTTAAAATGTTTAGTGATCCGCTTGTAATTTCATTGGTATTCACTGAAAATTCAAGTTAACAATGAATAACCTTTCATTGATGGAGATTACATATTTCATTTCATTGCCTTAGCCAAGACTATTTTATATCTACTACGTCCTTTTCGGGACTAAACAAATGCCGGTACTCACAGAGTTCTCTTTATAGTAATGGTTAAATCGAAACCCCCATGTCGTCAGTTCCGCACCATAGCGCAGATCTGCTGACGTGCGCGGTCGGGAGAAACATTACTGGGATTAAAACTTCAACGGGGAAACAACACCATCGATATTCTCAGAGGTATTTAAGTAACCGAGAGTAATAGGCACCTCGAATTCAAAAATTGGTTGTGGAGAATATGAAAGCCGTTCTAAAGCCGCACAATTACCTGAAATTAAATTTGTTGTGCACTATTAAGTTCCATATTTTAAATTGTCCTCTTAAAACACATTACGCTCAGCTCAACATTTGAATTAATAGATAATTATCCAGCTTATATACTAAACAACTTAGGACTATTCTATTCCCGATAAAAGGTACATGTTGAGGCCACTCTCCTCTCTAATTTATCATCGTTATGTCTTTTGTATTATTTATCTACTTAAAATACCTCAACTAGTGAGAAGGTCAAGTAAGTATCCACTTTCAAAGGCGATAGTTACCAGGTCAGTTCTGGAATGACAGTTTTTTCATGTATGATTCTGGACTCAACAGTCAATGAAGATTGGCTTTTCGCCGAAGAAACGGGCAGATAAAACTGCTGCTCTTTATCAAAAACGTTTTCTATATCATCCATTCTACGCTCATCCGTCTTTCATATCTAGGTTGCAATAAGCGGCCCATGCTGCTTTAAAGTCTTATTGTTCAGTTTATGCCAAGAGTACCTGGTGGACCGAGCCTTGCTCGGTGTTATTTCATGTTTACCAGTTCATCCAGTTACTATAAAATATCTCAATGTCATAAAATGTATCAATATAAACCTTTTTTATTGCTCCATGGACTCTTCATCCCACCTGCTGTATTTTCCCTTGATAGCTGTAGATTCCAAACAGCTGTTATTATTACTTCATTTGTTTACACTTTCCTTGTTTATTTTCGTTGCTATCACGGCAACCCATAAGGCCAATGTTAAAATTTTACTACTTTAAAATTCGATTTATTACGTTATTAGATTTTCTCTGGCCAAGTAATCTGCGTAAAAGACGTTTTTGAGTCATAAATTACTTATTTCCAGACTTTGAAAGAAATCCTCGGAGCCGTTTTTGAGATAAATGTGCAAGCATACAAGCAAGCATACAAGCAAGCACGCACGGCCGGACGATAACATTGCTCATATAAGAGTATAGGAAGGATTAATGTCAAATTAGAGACAATTATTATCAAACACTTTTATTATTTTCAGTCATCGATGCAAGATCATGAATAAACTAACTTTTTTAAGAAAGCAAATTTTCATTTAAGAAGTTATAAATACAACTTCATAAATATTATTAGGCCTAATACGTTTTTAACCAACCTTTAAAATGTTGATTTTTATTATGTAAAAGCACAACCTTCTACACTCAAATAAGTCCAAGTTCTGAGAGCATATTGTTCGATATACGTTGAGTATAATTCACATAAACCTCAAACATTATTCAGTGAAATGTTGGATATTTACATGGACACTGCTGCTCTGCCAGTGAATTGTAATTATATTTTATTTAAAATTAAGGTAAGGGTATTTTCATATTTTACGTGTGTTAGTTGGTTCAGTTCACAAATAAATGAGAACCAATTCAACTATAATTTTGATAGAAATTGTTAGCGACCTCCAACCTCCACCATTCGCCTTTTTAAAGCTATTTAAAATGAGGGGTCACTCAAAAGGAGTTTACTTTTGAAAATTTTGACTTGCCCCCAAAATCCCCTGTTTTTGGGGGACAATAAAAATGTTAAATATTACTAAAAGATGCAATTTGTTCATATAATGACATTTTTTCAAGGGTCGTTTTTTTCATTTTTAAGTCAACAAAGGTTAAATTAAAACTCCAAAAGTGTTAGACGCCAGGTTTCAAGAATGTGTTGTATTCAAAACTTTGACAAGCTGCAAATTTGGATAGAAACGTGTTAGAGACCTCCAACATCCGTCATTCGCCTATTTTTTAAAGCTCTTTAAAAATAGGGTCACTCAAATTGGTTTTGCATTTGAAATTTTTGAGTTACCCCCAAAATCCCCCATTTTTGGGGGACACTCAAAATGTTCAGTATCGTCAAAAAATAATTTGGGTTGAATTACTGTCATTCCCCAAAGGTTAATTGTTTGTCTCAACAAACGAAAAAATTAAAGAGGGGGTACACACTGTATTAATTTTTTACACACTGTATACTATGTATAAGGGGGAGAAAGTAAAAATAATTACAATGTTATGAATTTTACAGAGGGAGAACCCAGCACACCATTCGGAACTAATCAACGTTATTGTGTCACGAAATTGAGTGCTATAATCATCTGGCAACAATAAGGGCTCGCAACAATGGGTTCAGTATATAACGTTGTCAGCTTTTCTAGAGAGTGCTAATGTTCCCAGTGAAGAGGTTTTTTAGCAAGTCATAACATTACATTTTGACCGCTTTAAAGAAACGCTAACAGTGTTAATTTGGTTAAGATTTTATATTTTGATGAGAACCTTGACTACTGACCTTTAGAATCTAGTTCTTACAAAATGACAGAAGTAACAAACATTCCTGTTTCGTAATACAAAGGTTGTACGTTTTCAAGCGAATTTATACAAAAATAATGTTTAGTACAGGTTCAACTAGGTGTTTAAAGTAAAAGAAACTGTCCGTTCATAAAACTGTATGAGCCTTCATTGTTCAATACAGCATAATCTAATTCAACAATGAAAAGAGTTCCTAGTGACTTGGAGGCTTGAAGTAGGCTACCATTTTTTGGGGGCGAGAGTTTGGGGAGAGTAGTGATATTGAAAAAAGGATGGTTATGTGATGTCCAATCAAACATATCTTGAGATATTAACTTGAAACCACCACAAATAATTTTCCACTTTCAGGATTCATTCACCTTTAATACTCCTTATTAACGTAGGTATCTTACATTGGGATGTAGTACAGTGAATCAAATCCAGTCATTAGATGCCAGACTGTTCCTCAGTGATTGATTGAGATTATAGATAGTATAGCTGAGTAAATCTTATTTTAGATTATATGCTTATATATAAATGGAAAGCATACAAGCCTGAGAAAGCTATTGTAGAGTTAGTAATTCTGTCATACAATAATGACAGTAAAAATTTAAATTTATGATTAAATTTGTGGTTACAGCCAAACCACTAACATACCGTTATTAAAAATACTCCCAAAAATTAATGTACTCCCCTCTCCCCCCCATATCTGATTTTAATACAAAATATCGGTTTCCTAGGCTGTAGTCGCAACACAATAAACACAACATGTCGCCACCACGTTTGCCGCCACC
Organism: Flexamia atlantica; assembly: GCA_035578135.1. Taxonomy (NCBI): domain Eukaryota; kingdom Metazoa; phylum Arthropoda; class Insecta; order Hemiptera; family Cicadellidae; genus Flexamia; species Flexamia atlantica. The sequence continues at coordinate 36,074,632 of JAQJVK010000002.1, read as the reverse complement.
CCGGAACAATATCCTGTTACAGTTTGCCTCGCGAAACATTGCACAAAAATTGATAAATTTGAAATAAAGATTTATTTGTAAAATATTTTTTTAATTATTTGATCATTATATTTATTTTATTTGTTTATTTATTATTCGTTTTATATTTTATTTATTATTCGTTTTATATTTTATTTATAAATATTGAACAATGTTTTGATGATCTTTAATACTTTTTTAAGAAACATACTTACAATTCTGTTGCTAAATTTTATATCTTGATATGGACCAGAGATTTATCACATATCCAATTAAACTTTTGGAAAGGTTTTTTTAATGTTATTCTTGATCTCTAAAGTAATCATTTCAAGATCCGTTACCAGTCTCCTGACAAACAAAATCTCCGTTATTCTATTCAATAAAATAGAGTAACGGAGATTTTGGTGAATTTCCATAAAGAGTAACGGAGTAACTTGACGAATACATCAAGTAACTTTTTTATCAGATGCAAATATAGATCTTAATATGCAAATAAGTCACTCTTAGCCGAGTACAATACAGTAAATTTACACACAATTTATTGACAGTACTGCACAGAGGTGCTGTTGCTTGAAGAGTAGAAATGGTTGAATTTGTGATATATACAATGTGTATTAAATCTATATTAAAATTATGATTTTTTTAAAGAATAAATACCTATTCAAATAAAATACACAGATATTGTAGGGCTGGATTCATTAAGTTAGTTAGGAATATTTTTATTTTTATCTGTGAATTAATTTTATATTGAGAAACAACTTGAGGGACGAGTGACCACTCACTCGGTAACTCATCCATTTCAAAAATAGGTTCCTTGGCCACCGAGATCTCCTGATCTCATCCCTTGTGACTTTTTCTTACATCACAGAGCCAGTTTAAGTCCACCTCTCCCAACACCTCCGCCTTTCCCGCCAAACTGTGACACTGCAGCTCTGCACAACACAAGACATGCTTTCTCATGTTTCGGACGAGTTTGGCTACAGATGTATTCAGCCAGGAAGTCTTGTAAGGGTGGAAGTGCGAGAGAGATGGAGAATACCCCCACCACTGTTTTTCTTTATCAGTTGAGTACAGTCAGCTTAAAATCTCACATGGCCTAAGACAATATTACAAATATTGTTGCAAACAAAAAATCATGTGTTTTGACAGATAAGTTATTTCGAAATTTGACGGTACTGAGACTCGCTGTAGGGGAAATCATCACTGCACATGCGCATCCCACAGGACTTCTGTCTGGGCTGAACAGATCTGTACCGAATAAGTGTTGGCTGAGCGACAAAATTATCTTTTTTCGTTGGTGTATGAATTTTAATAACTAAATTCAATAATTTGCACTACGCTTGTTCATTTGGTTGTGTAAAAGTCTTTGCCGAAAGTAATGTCCTAAGTTTGTAGTGTACAACGATGTTTTTATTGAACGCATGATTTTTGATGCGCTTAAGATCTGAAAATTTTTAACAGCAAACAGTGCAAACCCCGAAATTAAAGTGTTATAGAATGATCGCATGTACAAATAAGTATAAAGTTACTTCCACATCAAATGCCAAATGTTAAAATAAGAGAGGAAAATCAAATATATTGGTTATATCTTCGCAGGAGTATGTGTTATAAACTGAATTGAGAAGTATTCTGCAAATACCGTCTCGCCTCTCCACGTCCCTCCGCTCACGAGTGTTTGGGTTTACTTTGTCAATTGGATCAGGATTCGTGCGGTGTGTGCTATCACTATTTTTATGTCAAGTAATATTCATAACATATCACTTCAATATGTTACATATCACTATCAAATATTAGATGCCAAAAAAGTTCATTGTATCTAGCATATGGCGTATTTCAACCCATCTTGATAGATGAATTATTGATATTGACTTATGTGTTTTTTTTATGCTTTACAAACCATCAAACTGCAGTTTTTTCAAAGTATGCCGGAAGGACTCTCATTTATGTCGTTCTTTAGAATAGCCGTTCAAATAATATATTGAAAAAGTTAAATCTTTTTATTGCCCTATTGAATTTGATCCACGAAATTTACCATTAGTTTTTCGTCATTCTGGTAGTTTCCAACTACTTGAACTGTTTATTTCTTTAACAGACTGTCTGCTTAGTGGCCTGCAACCTTTACAATACTAACTACTACTAACAATACCACCATACTATTACGGTACTCTAAAGAACTGAATATAACAATCCCATATTTTCAAACTTATTTATAAATTATTATCAAACCAAAGGATGTTGACACGATAATGTCTGAACTCTCGACCTGGTCTAGTGTGGACCAGGCGTGTGCTAGTCATTAATCTAGTCATTACTGGCACCATGGCAGCCGGTCATTAGTCAAGCTCTGGATTTAATGACTCGGAATCATCCAGTAAGTGCTCTTAACTATGGCTGCAGCAGACTCGACCACTGCTTTATAGTTTTATAAATTTTTAGGGAAAAATTATGGTTCAAATTACTGTACCAAACTATTATAATGATTGATTTTAAAAAAAGTTAGATTCCTACTTCATTACTACAAACATTTCTTACATTGAAAAAATGTTAATACCGATAATGAACCGATCTAAAAATTAAGTCTGATTACAGTATTTTACTACATATTATACAAAACTCAAACATATCAAAATTGTCATAAAATATTTTTTGCTTCAATTATCTTTCAACTCAAGCTGTGGAAATCATACTTTTATGACTCTTAATATTTTAAATACCGCATCACAGATGAAGAACTATATTTCTTCATCTGTGACTGGACATTGCACTATGCCATTATTTTAATTGTTCATTCAATAGCTTAGATAATAATATAATAGTATAGGCCTACATTCAACAACTGATTTTTATTGCAAACTATAACAGAATTAAAATTTTAAATTATTAAGATAGATACTCAAAGTAGATTTACTTACATTCATACATTATACAATAAATTATCGTAATATTTTCTTATTGTAATATTTTAATCGTAATAGGTGTGATTTAATGTTGAATTTGGATGAACATAAATCCCACCAAAATCTGGAAGTTTAAAAAAAGCGAGTTATGGGCAATTTTAGTTTTTGGCCAAAAATGGTTTTTTGAGCGTGGCAAACGAGTTTGATAGAAAATGTTTAAGTGCTCATCACCATTTTACTTGTCTTATTATTACTCTTTTCTTTGTTAGTTTAACCTTTTTCTGTATCTCTTATAGTTTAAGATATACCAATGGCGTGCCTAAAAGATCAATACAATGTATAAATCAAAACAGTAGTTCAAAAATCGAGCACCTTCAAATTCCACGCAAACATGCAAATATGTTGCAGCTGAACACCTTACAGGCGCTAACAGTTGAATAATGCGTCGAGTATTTTCTAGTAGAAGCATTGACTTTGGATAACAAGTCAATGCTTTTGACTTAATATCCAAAGTCAATGGGAGAAGTAAATAGTTATCATTACTTCACAAAATCTAATCTCATCAAAATTTAATTGTTGACAATCTACTAGACTGTCTTAAATCTTACGAGACAATATTTTAAGTCATTCTCTTGAAAGTGTTCCAACCCTTGTTTTTAAATGAAGAGAGGACAACCTCGATCTCACTCGACCCCGGACGATCGGGATCTTCCGGGGATCGTCTTCTTCTCTCGATCTCGGGATCTTTAATACTCGATATTACTCGACGACTCGACGACTTCATAATCATATTAAATATTTCAATAAAATATTAACCTCTTGAGGTACACACCCAGGTGCGCTTGCACTGGTATATTTAGTTTATAACCAGTTGTGTTGTTATAATATTTGCATGGGATAAAGAATGATAAAATCAGTCTCATAGAGAATGAGTAAGTAAATATCCCAAAGAAGTATAATAAACATCCAATATTATTATGATTTAAACATAGTGAAAGAAGGAGGAAACACTTTCATTTTAATAAATCGACCAAATGTTGTTCAGCAAAATATCATTTTAAATTTGAAATACGACGTGTTAAATGACAAAGTGGGGTTTAAAAACAATCACGCCAACCGTTGCGTTGCTATGGCGACAGATTCGTCGTGTGTCTGTCAATACAATCCCGTCAATCAATCGTCTGGAGGAAATAAACCCCGATTAGAAATATATAATAATTTTTAATCAGCTATTTTCAATGACCTAACAAAAATTTGTGCAAAATTGGAAAACGACCATTGCAAAGGTTTTTGAGTCATCGCATTACGTATTAGAGTGTACATTCACATGCCCACACAGAGACGGACATATAATTGTTCACTATACAATATTTACTAATAATTTCGTTCGTTCATCAATAAGAGTCATTTGACTCAATGCAACTGCCCAGCAGTCGAATATTTCATTCATAGAATTGAAAAATCACGGTCCACCTTGCGTATTTATAATCCTATAAACATGGCATTTATCCTAATATAATATTGATGTAAACTGCGTAAGTATAGATAAGGGTAAAAGAATTACAGTTTTAAGCATCGAGTAGTTTTAGCGATATTTTATATCAAAATAATGGAAAAATTATGAAGAGTTACACTTTTAGGCTAAAATTTTAATAGGTTAGGATATACAGCTGAAAAAATACCAATAAAGACGTAACACCGTTACATCTTTGTTTTCCTCACTAGAAATCAGGGCCGGATTTCCCAATAGGCCTATGGGCGCAAGCTGCCTGGGGGTGCACCTCCAAGCAAAAATAAAAAATAAATAAATAATACTAAGGCATTTAGTTTTTATGCTTACACCTAGGGTCGATGCGTAGCGCATGAGGAAAATGCGGTTGAATGGGACGCCAACAAGAAGGGCGCCGGCAAAGCTGGCACCGTGTAGCATTCGCAAAAATTGTTCAAAGTGGCAAACGTGTGTTTTGACGGAGTTAGCTGGCGCCCGGGAGCCTTTTAAACATTGTCCAACACGCACAATTTTAGTTTGTGTGGGTGTAATTTGATTTCCTGACAAATGACATATAATACTACTCTTCAGGAGTGATTTTCCTGACTACCACCCCCAAAACCTAAGGGCGGAAAAATATATTGGGCCTAGGGGCGCCAAAATGTTAAATCCGGCCCTGCTAGAAATTACACAATTTCAGCTTAAAAACTCTTGGGTCTTGTAGGCTAAGTAGCCCTATATGTTAAAAAAAACTGTATTGACGTATTAATGTAAAACCACCACTTGATATGGGTCAAAGTATGAGACAACTAACTTCCTATTGTATAAAACCTATTCAATTTTAAGTGGGTTTTGCACATCGAAATATACGTTCCACAACTCTCTGGAAGTAATTTTCTCAGAAAGCTTCAATATTTGTAGACTCGCTGTTCAATTTCGTGAGCAAACAGTCAATATCAATCAACGTCTTCTAAAATATCAAAATCAACGTCCGTTTTCTGACGACTTATGATTGTTTGAAAAGTTGTTAGCAAAACTCTGCAGTTCAAACTGACAACCAAAGTTTAAAAACGTGCATTATTCGACCAATTTCGAAGAATGGATGTAATTAATGTAATTAAAGAGTAAACACAAGCATTTCTATAAAGTGCGTCACGCTCTTCAAACCTATAGTCTAAATACCCTCGAAGTAGTTATATAAACGAATTAGTTGTTGACTGTTGCCCACAACAGCGTGAATTCTTTTACCATCCTGACTCATGAAGGTATTGAATCAGTAAAATACCTAGTGTTTTGAAAAGAACTCCCTACTTTAGATAAACTATATAAATTGTAGTATAATAATCGTACCATCATAAATAACAAATATCAAATTAAAGGAAAACTTTCCAACTTTTTGGCAAAATTAGCAGTATTTTGGATCAATAATTTTGGCACTGTTACACTCAAATCACAAAAAAATGTCCTGCCTTCAGATACACACGTCTTTGGATCCATAAAGCTACAGACCTACAACTTCTCAAATTAAATGAAACGTAATTTTCTTTAATGTCACAGTTTGAGTGTTTAGGATGCATGGTTTTCAAGGTTTATGTTAAAAACCAAAAAAGGACTCATTAAATCATGTTTTTATCCCCACCGCCACAAGGAAAATTAGATTTTATTTGTTCTAAGTTAGCGATTTGTGTCCAAAGTTACATAGGCCTACATGGAAGTTTGTGACTTCTAATAAAAACTTGGTGAGTTTACGGTATTTTGCTGTATTTTACGGTGGTATGATTTTTATACTACAATTTATAGTTGATCAAATTTAGGGAGTTCTTTTCCAAACACCCGGTCCTAAAACACCCGTGCTCGTAACAGTATATGGAGTTTTATTTAAATAACTTGTTTACTAAAAAAGTAATACCACAAAAATACTGTAAGGCATGTTGGCTGTAAATGATTAATATGTTAGTATGGTTTAATTTTTTTTATTTCAATGGCGTTATGATCTGCTTACAAAACGTTTTTGAGCCATAAAGTAGTTATTTATAGACTCGGTTTGTTAATCCAAGAAATGAATCTTTGGAGCCGTTTTTGAGATAGCTGTACAAACTACCAAGTATAAGCAATCGTAAGCAACATTTTATAGTAAGTTCAAAACTGTCAATCGCCATACTGTTTGCTATGACAAGCAGGTTCTGCCCCCAGAACACGAGAACACTCACGAATCTGTTTGAGTATTTAAATTTGTGTGATATCAGGCTATTAGCGGGAAAAGCGGGGCCCACTTACATACAGTTACTTCATGCGAAAAATAGTGGCGATCGTAGCGATCGTAACAGTGAGTGCTTGAGTGCTTTAAAGAGTATAAGCATGTGTTTGGTATAATAATATTGCGTAAAGTACTACCCGAGTTTTGATTAGGTCTACTGTGATAAATATTTGACATTCAGATACTTCCTTTGATAGAGGTAAAGTAGCCAAAAGTTTTTGGTACTTTAAAAACAATGTATATGAGTAGCAATTAGGTAAGAAAGTCCTTTGTAATTCACACTCAATATTTAAATAAACAACTTGTATAATTTGTTTTTGGTTGGATGTTTAAATCTTTAAAGGTTCTTTTACCAAGACTCTTCCTATAGTTCTAAAGCGATTTTAATAATTTGGGTCTTTTTCTAAAGAGCTCAACAGCGTCAAGTTTTGCAGAAAATAAAGTTTATGAAAGTCGGACTTTTAAAGGAAAAGCCCTAGACGCCCTTAAAATGTCGAACTTCTGCATAAGATTTAATGTTGGATTCTAAATTTGAGGAAAAATCTGGTGATTATAATAAACATTAATATTTTTTATCAGCAGGCCGACTGGAAAAATTAAATAAAACAATAATGTTTAAGCTGCTAACAACGCGTGTCCACTAGTAATAAAAAATATGTTATGATTTAAAATGTGCAGTTATGTTGATAATCAACACGACTATAACACAGCGGTCAAATAATGATCATATAGCCGGACAATATGACTGTTTTCCGTAGTGATCGCCAGACTTCCAGTAAATTGTATCACGGATATAAAACAATGACGTTAAGGGGGCGGTCTACCTCAAGTTCCGAGCGCTAAAACAGGGTTTTGCATCTTATTCATTGATCGCTGGATTTTCATATAATTTCCAATATTTTGGTGTCTTTTTAAAAAGGATATGTTTTTGTAGGTCGCTAAATTTTTAGAATTTTTTTTATTTTATCCCCGTTTATTTACAGGAATTGTGTAAATCTTTCAAAAAAAGGTAGTTTTTTATTAGATTTTAAAGTCTTATAACTAACAACAGAAACCCTTTATAGAAAAATAAAAAATGTAGAAACCTATAAAATATTCTGAAGAACGTGAACCCACTCTCATTTTGATTAAATATTAAAAAATAAAGCTTTTGTCGTCCAGATACGAGACGTCTGCAAGCGTACTTCAGCGCGCTTTAGCCCTATCTTTACAATGTTATTTTGCTCTGTGACGCAGATTTTTTTTGTCAAGGTAGGCCGCCCCCTTAACCATTTTTTAACTTGTTAAAAATGCATACGATTTCAATGATATTCAGGTAAAACTTGGCTGTTTCTCAGTATAGAAAAGTTCAAAGCTGCATGAAATACAATTCGCCGATGGTATTGTGGTCACTAAATACCGCTGTATTCATATTGCCGACAAAATATCAATGAGTATTTGATTAACATGATGTAACATCAGCAGAGTGTTTTTGCATCAGATAGATACACCTGTACTTTGTGTTAAAAGGTAGCAATCATGGCATATTAAAAGAAAATTCATTGAATTCCTCACGCTATTAATTAGCTATAAATTAACAAACATTCCGAGTTTTATTTCATAGGATATAGGTTTTGGGATTTGTTATAAAATGAGGGATATTCCCAGTAATGTAGACTATGTCTTTCAAAGATGAATAGATAAAAAATTGATCTATTTAAGACAATTAGATAAAAACCTTATATATTAGCTATGTATATTGATCTTGCTGTTGTACTGTATTTTGTTGTCTGTCTGTATGTTTCGGGTAATCGTAAAAACAATTCTGAAATTCGACCGAGATGAAACGGTGCATCTGGCATATCATGCATCACCATCACCATGCATCTAACCAATACAGACCTATTCCCACCTGGAACGTGCCTTAATTAGGCTAAACTTTAAAATCCGTCTCCACCGTTAAAATCGATTTTTTTCTAATTATTTGAAATAATTTATCGAATTCTTTAATGAACATATGTTTTATTTTTGCTATTAACGTACAACTTATTGTAAATAAACTATGTAGGTTATAATTTTTAAACCCTCGATTCCAATAATTATTAATATCCTATTACCATACAGAGACACCTATGAGTCACCTTTTAGTTATAAAGTCAGTGGAGAAACTGACAAACATATAATATTCAAGAAATGCAAAAATTTTTTTTGCCAACTGATTTGGTTTCATATTAGTATTGCGATGAATCTAGGAGTGAAAAGTAGTGATGGATAGTAATGTCACCAACGTGGATACAAAACGCCAAAATTACTGAGAAAATGTACATGGTTCGAACATTCCAAAATTTCATTGGAAGCTAACTTATATAAGCATGGATCCATAAGTATATACTCATTGAGGTAGCTCGAATACTTTAGTAAAGCATGACTCTGACAACTATGAATCAAATGCAAGGTGGCGAACTATACTGAGTGAAATCAGTTTTATGTCATGATAGTTAAAAGTATAGTTGGATTATGATATGTTGATAACGTTAGAATGTATAAGTTTGATTCACATAATGTGACTGTTATAGGTTTCATCACGTTAGTCAAAATTGTAGTTTGGCTATGAACTATTGATTATAGTGATGTCTCGATTACGGTATCGAAACGTTATCATGATTAAAATAATCGAGACAGTAAATATAACAAAAAAAATTTTAACATCCATTTTAACGATGGAGACGGATTCTAAAGTTTCGCCCTTAATTAATTAGTATCGTCGGGCCGAACCCAGCGCACGCATACGGAGACACGTCAGTGAAAAACCGATTACAGCCTCTATTACTTCGGATTTTGGAGTTTTGCTGATGTTTGTAAATACTTTTAGACCCCGTTTTGAAATAGGCCCAGGTATCAAAATGTTCAGGTTCAAATCAATTTATTAGGAACTACGGAGCTACGGTACTTCATTAAAACTATAACTCGGCCGTTTTGAATTAGCTCTATTATCAATAATTTTAAAAAATGAACCTGAAAGTTATGAATCCTGAACATTATGAGATAACTAACATATAATATGCTGGTTATTTCACATTGTAAATTGATAAAAAAAATTATTTAATTACTAATAACCTAGGGGGTGTTTCTAAACGGGTTTTACAATCTACTAACCACTATCCATCTCCGCTGAATCTTTACTGAGATAGCTTGTGGTTAGTGGATTGTAAAACCCGTTTAGAAACACCCCCCTGGTCGTTTTTAAAAAGCATAAATTATAATTTTCAAATAAGCAGCATAGACGTTATAAAACCTGGACATTATGAAGTAGCTTATATATTGAGTTAATAGCTTATATCCTGAACGTTTTAAAGCCTGGACGTTTTGGAAAAGCTATTATTTATAATTTAAAATGGATAACCAGAATGTTATGAGACCTGGACACTTTGAAATAGCTATTACAGATCTATTCAGCCAGGAAGTCTTGTAGGGGTGGCAGTGCGAGAGAGATGGAGAATACCCCCACCACTGTTTTTCCTTCATCGGTTGTGTATAGTCAACTTAAAATCCCACATGGCCTATGACAACATTACAAATATTGTTGCAAACAAAGAATCATATGTTTTGACAGATGAGTTATTTCGAAATTTGACTGTACTGAGACTCGCGGTAGGGGAAATCTTCATTGCGCATGCGCATCCCACAGGACTTCTGGGCTGAACGGATCTGTAGTAAATTTTAACCTGAAAGTTTTGAAGCCTGGCCTTTTTGAAACAGCTATTTTTAATATTTTAAAATAATGAACCTGAAGAATGAAATAATGGATGTTAAGGACGTTCATTAAAAATAGCTTATCTGGACGTTCCGCACCTGGACGTTTTAGAGACGTGCCCAAAAATAAATTATTCAAGATGTTAGTGAAACTAATTCATCTTTATAATCGAGTTTTGTGTAATAATATTCTGAAGTATATAATATAGTATTCTATGAAGTATGGAAAAAGACATTATTATGACATTCTGTACTCCATAACCTTTACTACAAACTCTATGGACAAAGGTTTGGATTTAGCGGGAAATTTTACTTTTACACTCTTGACACATGACAGATAACAAATGACAGAAAATATAGGTTAACCATTTAATTTCCCTTCTCAGTTTATTTATTTATTTATTGCATTGTTGTCTTAGTTCTTAGTTTAGTTTCCCATGCAAAGTTAAAGCTGGTGCTGTCTGTCTAACCTTTGTAACCGTAGTATTAAAATGTTACATAAATTATTTATCGAAAGCTATTTTGGACTGGAAATCTAATTGTCTTGGTTGAGGCATTTATATGTTGAGTGAGTAGCCTAAGTTACATTTTTAGCCCATTAAATCACTCACTATCCCTGCTCCAGCAGTTACCCTAGGCCTAGTTACCACAGTTCACAGGAAAACAATATATTCTGGGTTTTGAGTTTATAAGCAGTACAGGCTATAGGGCACGAGTACCGCAGAAGGGTTACATCCAGTTTAACCTGGGGCATGGTGGGAACCGGAGGTTATCAGGTGGGGAAATAACTATATTAACTATCAATAGTCAGCCTAACCCACCGAGTCTGCGAGATAATGAGGCCAAGCGTAACTCTTGCGGGGAATCATAGCCCTTGTACGGTACGGTTTATTTTTAAGTCACTTCAATTATTACTTTTTTGTAATATTAATGAATAAGAATTTTTCATGAAGGCACATGTGCATTTATTCAAAATTAAACAATTGGGGGGTGAGATTTTAACTCTTCTGACCCACAGGCTTTATAGGTACCGTACCCATGTGGGGAAGTAATTACGGTGCTGTTGTTATTTGAAGTATTTGAAATTGCTGAATAACTTAAATTGGCTTCCTTTCAATGTACCATAGCCTTCAATAAAAGTTGAGAGGTATTACCACAATTAGGCCTATCCAATTTTAGGTCTGGCCTACCTTCCAAAATTTTTAAAAAGCTGATGTCTCTCGCTAGTTTTAGAATACACCAGCAACAGTAGGCTACATAAGCGATCATATGCCATCCACTGAATTTAGCATCATATTCTTAGATTAGGCCTATTAACAGTAAAATCATATAGGCATCTCTGAAAGTGAGGCCGTGGCTTAAGTAGTTTTTTACACCCCTAAGAGTTTGAATAACACACTCTAAATGGGGCCCATCTTTTGTTAACATGAAATTAGCTGAAGCTAAGTTATTGGTTTTTCTGTGTCAACCCTTGCAAAGTTTCATTGCCTTATTACTTGAGATGTCTAATGATAATATTCTATTTTGTCATGGCTCTTTTATCTAAATATTAGAACATAGGTTTTTCCAGTCCATTCACCTTGCGGTAATGGTTAGACACATGGAAGCCTGTGGACGAGCATATATTTTTTATCCTTCTTAAACCCAGGTCTACTAGAAGTTTTGGTTTTCTGAATTGAAAAACAAAGGCAACACTCCGAAGGACATCAGGACCATTGCAGGTCCATTATCAGAGTGCTTGGTATGTCTTGGTCCATTTTTGCTGTAACATATGGGCGATGAAAAGTAATAATTCGGTAAGCTTCCACCTAGAAGACTTGTACCTGCTTTTAAAGGACACACATGAGAAGCTGAATCTCAATATTGCCTTCTGTCTTCTTGACATCAAGAAACATTGACCATTTCCTTTTGCCATTAAATGCAAGCCATGTTCTTTTTCTTCTTAACTGAAGGTTTTGTTGGCTACTAAACTTATGGCATCTTTCCTTTGCAGCTCAGCTTTTAAGTTATGAGAATGAAAAATCCCAAGACTAAGACTGAAACCCCTGCTGATAAATGTGATAAACCATCAAAAACATCTACAAGCTTTTTATCTTGGAGAAGAAAACTGAAGAATCAGATTGTGAATCAAAGATTAAGTCCTGGACGTTATGAGAAAGAATTTGAACAGTTACAGTACGTTTTAGAAAGGACTGTCAAATATGGAGAGAGTGATTCTGCACTTTTAATTGGTTCCAAAGGATCTGGGAAAACTACAGTGAGTAACTTAATTAAGCAATTAAAGCTAAAAAAAACCTAACTCACGATGTGGACCCAGTGCACGCCTACGGAGACACATCAGTGAAAGTCTGTTTATTCTGGATTCCTACCAGATATCAATCTCTATTTACTGACCCAAAAATCTACACCCTGGCTGTAATAAGTTTTTATAGAACTTATTATTTTGTTTTTGTTTTGTTGTTGTTTTATTTAGGATGTTGGTTGGATGATGGGAAAGTTTGCGTCCAGCTCTTTTTGTTAAAGCTTTGGAATATGTTCCTGTTGCTTAAGTATCAGTTTGTTAGGAATCACCATCTGCTCACACTGTTCAGTTTGTACAGTTTCCATGCCAGAAGTAGGCTACTGTGAATCGGTCAGTGTAAAGTGTTAATATGTAGGGACTGAAAGTGAATATGTAGGGGGGAAAGTGTCACAAGTGTGGGACTGAGATTTATAGGCATTATGCACCTCCAGCCTCTATACTATCGTTACGGGAGTGCTCTGCGGGTTTCATCGTTTTGATCCCACAAACATCAGCTCCCTACAGTTTGTCTACTAGACCTGGACGACACTGGTATTGCATGTGTTATTACAACTTACAGGGGTGGATTTACATATGGGCTTAATGGGCTATAGTCCAGGGCGGCAGAATTTGAGAGGGGCGGCAAATTAGAGAGAGAAGTCACAACTCCCCCTGAATTAGCCGAAATAGCCTTCTGTAGCGGGGCGTAACTGGGAAAAGCGGCCAAAAGGGCCACAACGGGGTCAAAAAGTACACGCGCGAGTAAAAAAAAAAGGTCACCACTTTTGCCGAGCCGGAAATCGCGCCGCCCCCTACTCCCTACTCCCCCCGTGTAGTCCAGGGGCGGCAAATTTACAAATCCGCCTCTGTTTAAAAGTAAATACTGAAGATGGCCATTTGGACCAAGTCGTAGCTTGAATCATGAAAATTTATGCATAGGCCTAAATTTATATTTAGAAGGCAGATTACAATGTCCGATCGACATTGAATCCATTGAGAAAAATTATAGGATTGATGTTGAAAAAGTTAATAACCTAAGTTGTTACTTTAAGTAAATCTTGGACTTGATAATATCTTAGTGATTAGGCCTAATTATTATGCTCTTTCCAGCTTCTAAATCAAGCATTGACATGTTTGGAAGAATCTGAAGAAAATGATTTTGTAATTGTCCGTTTGAATGGGCTGATTCATACTGATGACGGTTTGGCACTGAAGGAAATTATATGTCAGCTCCATCTGAAGGAACTGGAAGGAGACAGAGTGGCAGGATCATTTTCAGGTTTGGACTTCGCCATGTAGGCCTAATATTTAACAATTTACAAAAAATTTTAGATCTCATGTCTGATCCCATGTTAAGATTTCACATTGCCCAAGATCTTAAGTTGGAGATTGCCCAGGTCTTAGGATGTTGGTTTATGAAAATTTTAATCAACAAGGTTCTAAAAAAAGGAGGCTCATCTCCAGCGGCGTTAAGTTTTTGGTAGGTCATCGCATATGGTAATTATTTCTACAATAACAGTGCAAGAGAACAAATTTAAGGATATGAAATCGAAAAGCCATTCATGAGTTCTGTAATTTTAAACATTAAAATGTAAAATTAAACATTAATCGGTGTGTAGGACCGATTCCTATTGGAAACTACGACATACAAATTTTGCTGATCTCGACAAGGTCTGCCATTTTGACTTAGTAGCTTCTCTTCAAAACAAAGAGAACTGAACTTGTGACGTAATTTTCGGGGGTCAAAGGAAATAGTGCGTGATCTCCCACCCCGAGAAATTAGTCACCGTAGGGATGCCTCGGAATCGCTCAGAAGGAGCTAATTCCAGGGTTCGTTATAATTAATTTCGGAAAAAAAATAATCGTGGGGCAACTCTCGTTACTACTTTACGCAGGGCTCAGAGCAACCGGATGCAACGATACAATTCAAAGAACGAGTTGCCTCATCCTCGCCCTCGTAAAAGTGAATAATTTTGCCTATAACGACGAAAAGCCTAAGTCGCGCGAAGTAATCGCTCTTAATCGCTCTAACGTTAGCCCCTGCTCACACCCTCGCTTGATAAAGGGTTACTATGAGCAAGAGGCTCACCCAACACGTTTTGGGTTACCACGGGCTAGGCTTAAAGCCGTAGCGTGACCCGTGACTCTTCACGGTAATCGGGGAAAATCCAAATAAATCTTTCCGGTCTTTATTCGTAGGCGTAAGGCCCAACCGAACGTTGTTCGTAACCGCTCAGTGCGTCACCCAATTAATAGTTTATTAATTGGGTTGCCGTGGCGTAGCACGTGCTCCGTGACTTGTTGCGACGTGAGTGCAAGTACGGAGTAGACGAAAACTTAAGTAACTGCACTGAGTAAATGCGACTAAATCGTCTAGTATTTAATGCTACGATATTTCGTAAAGGAGAGAAAGGCTAGGCCTAACAATAACGTGAATTAAACTATGCGTCTATTCGAGAATAATCACCTACGACAAACTCGGACAGGTTCGTGAGGACGTAAAGTCGTCTAAAAGTCCGTAATTTCGTCTCTATCGAAATATTCCCGTGAGTCGGGTTCGATAAACGTGTTAGTAGCGTTAAACGTTAAGCAACGAAACGAAATAATGAGGGAACCGTACCTCCGAATCGTGTTTGACCGTGGTCGAGTCGAGCGTCCGTGTCTCGAGTCGTGAACGTCTCAGTGGCTGGTCAACGAATAATCGCCACGAGGAGCCCAGTCCGGGTCCTCTCCCCTCCTGGATTTCCCAAAGTAGGGGTAGTCAGCTGTTCACCCCGTGACGTACGAGACAGCTGATCGCTGGGTAGCCAGTCGGAGAAAAGAAGCCCCAAGATGGCTACCCTCAATGATTGTCAACAAACGCTATGGGGTTATGTTTGGGTGATGCGAGACGAAGCAAGGTGTTTAGTGGTCTATTGCAATTTACAACTGTCATTGTCATCGAAATTAAAGCGGTTTTATGCCGTACAGTGATTTGGTAAATGTTTTATTACCCAGGATACTTCGTAGAGTGGTAATTCAGTGTTGTGCAACTTAGGGCAGTCCTAGGTCTAGGCTCCTACTAGCCTAGGTTAACCTATAGGCCTAGACATACGGGTGAATCGAATAGGGTTTGTTTACCAGCTTAGTCGTTTACTTTTTACCCCCTTCCGAAAAAGGCACCTTACAAACTCGTCTTTCATTTATTTTTACAACTATGTCTGTGACTTCTACCATTATTATTTAATGAACTTTCATTCTTTCCACAGCCACAACAGAGAAGGGCACAGTCACTTTAAAATGACATCTTAAAAACTCACAAACAAACAACATAACAAACAGCAATGTATACTGACGTTTATTGATCCCAGACTAAGGTCAACATTGCGCCATAACACAGTATTGCAGTGTTTCCACTTCATGGGAAAAATTTTCCACCCAATCAAACAAAATATAATTCTTTATACAACAATTGTTGTCTTTATACAACAATTTTGTACATCCCATTTTTGGGTTATGACTCAATCATCCCATGAAATAACCCTCACTTTTCATTTCCCCGGGAAATTATGTTAAGATTGTAATTTATTTTGTTACAGTAGTATTGCCAAATTTTAATTATTATGTCTTCTTAAAATTAAATAGGTGCTTTAAAACTCTAAATGTCCAATTAACGGGATGTCTTTTCTTTCAAATAAGTTTAGAATATAGTGGTTCCTGTTAAATTCTAAACCAATTTAAAATTGTTACTAAGTCAAATAATTAGTGATTTTAGGTTGATCAAATATTTTTTGATTACTTGTGTAGGCCTACATTCCTGTGCCCCTATATGATTTTTGTTTTTTAAAACTATTTAAATTTTTTGTAACCCCTCCCGACTTAAGCAAATGCATAGCAAGCTGCTGATCATAGCAGCTGACAGATCAGTTTGGCTTTTGCCAAGCAACAAGCTTCTTACATCTTCTTCACAGAAAAATCAAAAACAAAATTCAGGATTACTGTTGACTAAGTATTATTGTAGTTGATGTATTTCAATACAAAAGTATGTGCACTTTCTTCGATATAGTCTTCCTTTCTCTGTGGTTGAACATTTTGAATCTTTTTTTACATTAACTCTTTATTAAAACAAAAAGTTTTGGTTCCGTTGTTTGTTTTATGATTTGACATTTTATAATTTTGTTCTGTTGTTGCAGATAATTTGTTGTTCCTCTTGCAGAGCCTACAGACAGGGGATAGGGAAACTTCGAAACCTGTCATATTCATTCTTGATGAATTTCATCTTTTTTGTTATCACCGCAATCAAACCTTGTTGTACAATTTGTTTGAGGCAGCGCAGGCAAATTATGTAAGTGTCGTAGTGTTTCGGGACTGATTGTTTTGTTGTTTTAAATTATTTTGTCCCAAAGAGGCGGTTCATCCATCTTAGTTTAAACCCAGTTTGATTTAAACCAAATAATTTACTATGCTAAACTTTTGGTAAGATTATTGTTTAAACCGGGTTGAAGGAACGGGTGCTCAATTGTAACAACGTTCATAATACTTTTTTTACAATACAATAAATTTGCTCTCAAGTCTAACCAGCAACATATGTTGCTCGGTTAGAAAAGGGCATAAAAGGGGTTTAAGTGTGGTGGTACCTTCTGCAGGACGTATGTAGAAACTGTATTCAGTAAATTGAACATTCTGCATATGTGTTTTTTTCTTAAACTATTTTTATTTCATATTAAATAAAGTATGCTACCTAATAAATTTTTATAGAATTCAGGTTCTCAAACTAGGCTAAGATAATTCTTATGTTTTTCTTTTTTACTAGCTGCTAAAAAGCAGCTAGTAAAAAAGCTGCTTGTTCCTTCCTTTGCATGTGATTAATAAATTGTTAAATGTTTCGTTATTACTGCTTTTGTTTTCTGTATTCATTATTGCCTAACACCGTTTTTCTGTCTATCTCACCGCCATCCTGAAAGTTAAAAATGCCAAGCCAACAGCTTTATCCAGGGAAAATCCATGTGCTCACAGAATACAACATACTATCGAACAGTGGTGTATAAAATGTCAGATTTCTAGCTCAGATCCTGGCTTAAAAATAAATCACTAAGAAATTTTGCACCTTGGGAGCTATCTCACCCACCAGGATGGTATTAAGGGTTCTATATTGGAGCGATCACTCCCATGAAACCCCAAAAGTGCCAAGATTAAGCTTTTGCTGCAATAGCAAAAAAAGTATAAAAATATTATTAATAACTACTCTAAAAGTAACTATGGTTGATTGGAAACCAAGTTTATAATATTACAATATGGTCACCATTTGATTAACATAGGATTTTTGGGCATCCTACGAGGATACAAACAAAGAGCTTGGGGCAACAGATGCAATCACAAGGAACCTTGTACTCTGTAAATTTCATAACCTCAATCCCTTATTTAGCATAGTAGTACACAATGATCCTCACAGACAGGCACCAGCGATCCACACATGCATACACAAACAGAGAGTCTCTGCTTTATTCATAAAGATGAAATAACTATTTCCCAAAGTAATTCTTTTCAGGTAACATTTTGCTTTTGACATTTAGGCAGATTTTTCTTTATGAATCACAGAGTTGTATTAATTTCCTCAGGCCTCTTAAGTCTGACCAATTATTCTCATGGGTATCTCTTTAGATATGTTAATTTTAACTTCACAGTAAGAATAATATTCATCTTCTTTACAATTAAGTTTTGGTAAAATGTAGGTTGGTGATCCTTAAGTAATGGTGATATAGATTGAAAAATGCTTGTGCTAGTTTTAATTTTTCAAAAGCTAAAAAATGTAGTCAATTTTTCAGTGTTCATAATTTTGATTTGGCATTTTAAAGCAGATTTTTCTTAAACCAGTTTTTTTTCAAAAAAAAAAAGTCATACATAAAACTAACAAAGATTGTTTCAGGCACCGATCTGTGTTGTGGGGATGACTCCGCGTGTGGACATCACCGAGTTGTTGGAAAAGCGAGTCAAGTCACGCTTTTCACATCGGACCATCCTTCTTCTTCCCAACCCAACTGATAAAGAGAGATTGCAGTTATTTCGATCATTACTTTACCTAGAAAATGAGCCTAGTAAGAAGACAGATGTCTTTGTTCAAAAATGGAACAGTAGTGTTGACAGTTTGTGTGAATGTAGTGATGTGAAAGAGATTTTGGAGAGAATATTAATCCACGATAAAAGTGAAAAATTATTTCGTTCCTTCCTGGTGAGTTTATTAGTGTGACCAGAAATGATTTTTACAGTACACCTCGGATTATCCGGATTTATGTGGCGGAACACCGATCCGGATAACAAAAGCCAAGGTCTTTACGATATCGCCTAATTAGCAATCACATACCTCAGCCCCTGCTAAATTGATGCTGAAAAGCATATCAATCAAAACCGTACTACATGTTGGTCTTTCAAATTTTACAGGGGTTTTTATTTTGAAACAAATTTAAGAACTAAACTTCCTTATTAATCATTATATTATAATCATTAATTGTTATATGAATACAATGTTAACTTTTACCTTACTTACAGATTAGGTTTGGAATAAAATACCAGATTAAAATATTTAATTTGTTAAGATTAAATAAGTGTAACTCAAAATAACTCAAACTTGAACTAATCATGACGAAACTTAAAGTAACTCAAAACTTATGACAGTAACTCTTCTTAAGAAATAACGTAACAAACTAACTCACAAAATTGCCGTAGGCTACGCCTTTGTTGATTACTGAGCGCGCCAAGTAATCCAGAAAACTGCGTCCACGAAAATGCTGTAATGTGCTGTTTAGGCAATGCAATTCCTTAAATTATTGTAATTCCAAATGTGTACAGTAAGGTATTACATTTGCATTTTACTTTTAGGAGGTGCATCCTCACCTGTGATCTCGCTAAAATCACGTTTTTGCCATTGTATTAATTTTTTAATTTCTCAGATGGTCCAGTCCGGATAACCCGGGATCCGAATAATCTGGGGTCCGGATAATCCGAGGTTTACTGTACTTTGATTTCCATGTTGTCATTTGTCAAATAATTGGATTACAGTTTATTTTAGTCACAGGTTTTGAATACCCAAATGTATCACAGTTAATCAGCATTATTTCCAGACAGATTTATTAAGTGAATAGACTTAGGAATTTTTACCCAATATTATCTTCCTGTCCACATGTCCAAATTATTCATGTCTACCTCAAGATAGAAGATTAAGTGCGTGGGCAGCATATAACTCAACCATAAGGAAGTCAAAAAACCATATTTTTAAAGTAGGAAAGAAATATTTTAAAAACAGCATCTAAAATAAAGAACTTGACTCAGTGGACCATCAAAATATAAATGACTTAAGTTGGGAAATTACTATTGATTCCCAGTCCAATACACCTCTTTCTGACACCACATACTTGGAGCTTACGCTGGTGGGACTGAAAGTTTACCATCTTAAGTAACTGGCAACGTCACTTTGCTAGGTTTGTTAACACAGAAAACCACGTGTTTAACACAACTTGTTTATACAACTTTAGTTTTTAAAACTCAATTTTGTGTTTCAAAACATGTTTTTCAACAAAAATTTATAAAACACAAATTTCCTTTGATCTTTCCCACACGGCTTAGGAAACCTATTGTAAAACACGATTTGTGGTTTCAAAATACACTTGTACCGGTACCATTTTTCAAAACACACTTGTTGTACCATTTTTAAACATGTTCAAACCAATTAATCCATTGTACAACACAAGTTTATAAAACAAGTTGTATAGTGTAAACACGGCTTTAGAATCACCTGGCTTAAAGTAAACAACAGACGGGGTCACAAGAGAGTACTGTATGTAATTGAAATCCTTAGGTGCAAAGTTGACGTTTACTTGCATCCTGGCTTTTTTATCAGGCTTTGAGTAAAATGGAATGCAACTTGCAGAGCTGCTGCCACTCGCCTTCAAATCTCAGTACCACACTCATCAAATCACCTCAGACAAACACAACTTAGTAGCGAGTGTGTGGACGGGTTAGAGCAGCTTGGTTTAAGACACCACTATGTGTATAGAAGCATTTGAAAGCTTAAGCTAATGGTTTAGACAGTTTTTATATAAGCTTAATATTTTGTTTCAGCTGAGCCTTGTTTGCAGAATTCCCATCACTGTAAATTACACAGACATTACTCTGACTGTCCAAGATGTTGTGGAGTGTTATGATTCATGGTTTCAAGATGCTAAAGTATCTCTCCTTCAAGGGTTATCAACATTGGAATTATGTTTGGTAAATAACTGGATTCAAGTTTTAGCGAATTTCCCCTATAGGGAAGAAGCTATTACCGTAGGTCTCATGGTAAGACCTAAGCCCGAGACCATGATAACTTTTCGTTTTGGGGCCACCAGAAGCAAAAAACACCATTCGTTCGAATTTATATATATATATATATATATATATATATATATGTGTCTGTGAGCACGATAGCGGCCGTAAATATGGTCCGATCTTAATGAAATTTGGTACAGACATGTAAAGTGGTGATCGATTGGACAAGTTCGTAAACCAGCCCGATTGGACCATCGGAAGGGGGGGTAAAGGGGGAATAACCCCCCAAAAATGGGTTTTTTGGGGTTTTTGCATAAAAAATGAAATTAATCAAATTTTTGTTTGGCACCATTGGATTCACCTCAAAAAAACAAACAATTTAGTATTTTGAATCATTGCTCTATGTCCATTGGTTACCGAGATATTGAAAGTGGTAAACACAGTACGTTGTCCCAATGTTAACCTTATGGGGAATAAGTAAAATTCTATATCTCGCTCATTTCTCAACATATCTTAATAAAACTTGGTTTGTGGCTTCATCTAGATGAGATATAATGTATTTTAGTCAAAAATCCCTGAAATTTCAATTTTTGTGGCAGCTAACCTGCATAATCATTCCGCATGTTATCCTTATAGGAAATAAAAAAATTCTATATCTTACTTATTTTTTAACATTTCTTGACAAACTTGGTATACGCCTTCTTCTAGTTAAGATATACTAAATAATGAATTAAAACTAACCAGTTTTAACATACCTGTTGCAGCAAACCTGCATACTCATTCTACATGCTAACCTTATGGGTAATAAGTTGTGTAGTTCGTTCATTTCTCAAAATATACTGATAAGAAATGGCATGAGGCAATATCAGTTAATGGCATGACAGTTAATATCTACTTGATTATGGCTTAAAATATCCAAATCATCAAATTCCTGAGGCAGCAAACCTGTGTACTCTCTTTCCCAATGTTAACCTTATGAGAGGTAAATGCAATTGGATACCGTAGCTTTCTTATTCCCCAGCATATCTTGATAAAACATGTTATGTGGCTTTATATAGTTTAGATATATTGGATTGTAACCTATAATACCTCATTTTCAAATTTCTGTGGCAGCAAACCTGCATTTTTCCATACTAATCTTATGAAGAATAGTTTATTTTTGAATACCAATTGTGGGCATTTGGCAAATCACAGGATGAGGGAACAGGGCTCAAATTAAATGTTTTAATGTCAGGAACTCAGGAAAAGTACTGCAATTTCTTAAAGTTTGCTAGATAACAAAAAATAACATAAAATAACTGCCATTTAAGTAGCATTGGGAAGTAGCATTGGGATCTAAAACGTCTGCTTTGTTTATATTAAAACATGTGAGCTGATGTTTGATTCAAAGCCACATGGTGGATACAGACATATGGCTTACTTAAAGGCCAGATAACTAAATATGTCAAATAAATGTACTATAGCGAATACAGATTTTTACTGATGATGTTTATGAAATTTTTTACTCAAACTTAAACAGCTGGTCATTTCCCCATACGATTAAATTGGAAAAGCCAGCTGTTTTGAAGTTTTGAACATTGCATTTTCGTGCCAAGTATAGGCTATTATTTTTTATAGCCTGTTGATCTTAAAAGCCACTAGGAGAGTATTTTTGCACGCTTTCTTTTGAATGTTTATTGATTTTACTTGATGCGAGACTTCATTTAAATTATTTATTTATGCACTTGAAATTCGCTGAGTATGCAGGACTGCTGCAACGGGGGTATTTTTTGTTTATGTTGACTATCCACCAGTATACTCCCTTGGAGACTTTGGCCAAATCCGTTTGGACCAAGCCCATGGTCCAAATCAGTCAATTTGTTAATTATTGCTAAAAGTTGCATATGTCATAACATGACTTAATTAAAATTAGTTACCCTTTAAGCGGGCGAAGCTGCAGGTGCATCTGCTAGTCTTTGTATTTGTATGATGCATAAGTAATAGTTAAAAGAGTTGCAGAAGTTTTCTTACCATTAAAACTCAAGGTCGATTTCATGAGGAAATATTTCCCTCATGAATGAAAATTTTTAACTAAAGAAATCATAAATCCTGATAACATTTTTCAGTTTAAGGAGGTTAATTTGTCAAATAAGCCATGAGCATTTTTAGAACATCATTTTTAAATTGTTACTTTTTTCTCAGTGAGATTTTTTAATACCTAATACACAAATACATTGCATAAAGCAATATGGAAGGTGAGACAGTTTTAATACTAGCTTCACCTGGCAGGAAATGTCCTGCCAGCTGAAAAACTTCTTTGACTATGTGGAAAATTGTTTCAAATCATAACTCTTGTTTGATTAACTCCACCCCCTCAATTAAATTGATAAAAACTGCCTAATGTATCCTTGATAAATAAATACATATACCTTTTTCTATATACCTGCACTAGAAAACCTACACATTTCACATTTGTCCTCCACGATATTCTTATGGGAAAAAGGCATATAATTAAATATTTAATATCTTGCAATTTTACATTCGAATATGTTAAGCATTTGAAATTTGCTGACTGTACAGGTATGCTGCAGTAGGGCAATTACAGTTCAGGACAAAACTCTTAGATAATCAAGGCTGGGATAAGCAGGATTATCAAAAATATGTGATAAAATTGTGATATGAATAGTTTTTTTTTTTTTGCAGGTTATAGCTATTAGCCACCAAATGGAACTATATGATGAAGAACCTTTTAACTTTGAGATGATTTTAAATCGATATTTAAAGTTTGCCAAGCAATCACATAGTGTTAAGCTTGTTGAAAGATCTGTTGTCTTAAAAGCATTTGAAAGAATTCAGGTGAGATATCAATTTTTTGTTTATTAGTAGTGAGTTTATTATGTTTAGATTACAGCAGTGAAAATACTTAGCCTTAATGGAGCAAATAAGTGTTTTTTTGTGTTTTTTTTTAGGAATGCCATCTTAACGTTAACCTTTTTAAAGAATATGACTGTGTAGGAAACGGAAACGGGTAATACCTAGTATCAGCTAGAATGTGAGCTAATTGTAGAATTTTGTTATTTATTGTTCCTGATACTGATACTGGCTATGCCGGGGAAAAATTGCACTGCGACCAAAAAGATCTATTGTACCCCCGCTTCTAGCTCATTTAAAGCACCTCATCAAGCTTAATCTCCTTGATAAAGCGAATAAGCTGATTGGTTTCTAGATGGGGCAAATCCCCAATGTCAATCTTGTACTTTCCGAAACACTTGGCTCTTTGTCATCCAACTGCATCACATTCTACCAGTAGATGTGTTGGGGTATCCTGGCAGAATCTGCAGTCACTTTCCCCTTTTATTCTCATATTCCTAAGATGTCTCTTAAGCCTACAATGACCAGTGAGGAATCCTGTCAGTATCCCCAAGCCCTTCTTGTTGAGTCTTATCATGGCCTCTGACCTCCTATGGTTGAAGCTGCCAAGTAGTTCCTTGGCTTCCTGCAGCCAGGAAGAGTTTCCCACTTTTGTGTTCTTTTAATCTCCTCTTCCTTATAGAGTTCTCTTTTGAAAAAGGCATCGCCCAGTCCACAGCCTGGTTCCGGGCCAGTGAGAGGGGTAGCTGCCCCTTCTCTCGCTAGCATGTCCGCCTTTTCATTCCCTTCAATCCCCTCATGCCCAGGCACCCACAGGAGAGATACTCTGTTTATTCTTCCCAACATATTTAGACCTTGTCTACAACTCCACACCATCCTAGAGCTGATGATCGGGGAACTCAGTGCCTTGATGGCTGCTTGGCTGTCTGATAGAATCGCTATGTCCCTCTTCTTGTAACTCAACCTAAGATTGAATTGTACACATCTCTCAATGGCATTAATTTCTGCTTGGAAGATACTAGGGTATGTTCCAATGGGCTCGGAGTATCTGGTTCTAGGCCCAAACACACCGATACCAGTTCCCCCACTTGTCTTTGACCCATCAGTGTACCATTTGATGGTATGACTTTTCAGTGGATACTCCAATTCTCCTCTCCACTTTCGCTTATTGCTTAGTCCAACATCGAACTTTATCTCAAAGTTGTACTTTCTGATCATAGAGTCCCTCGGGAAGTTCAGTAACTCTTGCAGTCCTTGTAGGAGAAAATCTCCACAGGATCTGGAGTTGATCTCCATACCTATTTTCTGCATTCTCAACAGACCCTCTTTTGCCACTCTCTGCACAACAAGGTGTAGAGGTGAAAGGTCCAGGATTACCTCTAGAGCCGCTGTGGGGCAGGATCTCATAGCCCCCATAATGATGACGCAGGCCATCCTCTGTACCTTCTCTAGAGGTTTCTTACCATTCTCAAGCTCAGTTTTACTTGCCCAAGCTACTTATTTATTGTTAGAAAGTTTTATTTTAACCAAGCACACCACACACCTTGGATTCTGCGGCTACGCCTATACGAGGGCTGTCCAGAAAGTAACAGACGTTTTTTCTCTACAACTAGCCCATTCATCTCATCACCGTGACTGATAGTGCGGCATAAATCTCCACTCCTGGTCCAAATCTGAGCCAAGTTTTGCTGCCGACCAACATACTTACATTACAGACACAGCCATTTCCTTTTTACAGATTTTCAAAATGGTGGTGTCAATTGAAAATCCCGCCGATGTGAGTAATTTGATTTTGATAGTGTTTTGCGGCCTAAAAAGTTTATTTTGTGTTGGATTTAAACCTAGAAGAGAAAAAGTAATCCTAAGTCTATTGTGAGGCCCTAGGTTTGCTTGATATGCCATTCGAAAAATGAAACATAGATAAATCCAATCGCAGGCGAGAGTGTTGCTGATCCAAGCCGACGCGGCCGGTGCGACGCCCGCCCCACGCAGCAGCAGCAACTTCACAGAACTTTGCCGCCTCAAGTGAGACATTTTCGTACGAACGTGTATAACCCATGTTTGGTCTTAAGTGATTAACTTTTCTCAAGGTTAAGGAAATTTTGAGGCAGGAAAGTGTTTACAAATGGTAAAGAACTGAAAGAAGTAACATTATCAGGTTAAATCAATTTGGTGAAATTTTCAAAGGACACCCACCATTTTGAAACGCTGTAAGAATGAAATGCGTGATCGGTCGGCAATGAGACTTGGCTCAGATTTGGACCAGGAGTGGAGGTTTAGGCCACACTATCAGTTAAGGAGATGAGGCCACTGGGCTAGATGTAAAGACAAAATGTCTGTTACTTTCTGGACAGCCCTCGTATTACCTGTTTTTTTTTTTTTTTACTAAATCTTCTTACTACTTTTTACTAACTACTGAGACTGAAAGTCTAACTGAACGTACTAAACTTCCTGTTAACATCATTAAATTTTCAATCAAACCATAAAAAATCTGTCAAAGAACGGGTAGCTTACTCATTATTTGACAGAGCAAAGAGCATTTGCTCAAATCAAGATGGATTAAGACAGGGAAACCAAAATAGTAGAGCAAGATTTGGCTAGGAATGGATACCCTCAATTTATAATAAGAAAGAGCAAAAACCTTAGGGCTAAACAGAATAAGTCAGAAAACACTGACAAATTCGTTCCTATGTCAATCCCTTATGTGCCGGGATTATCGGAAAAAATTATAAGAGTTGCTAGAAAGTTCAAAGTTAGAACCGCGTTTAGGACACAAAACGCTCTTAGGCAATGTCTCTTAAAAACAAAACCAAAAAACGGCACTCAGGAATCAAAAAACTGTGTTTACACGTTTACAGATTAAACTGCAATAGTTGCTCTAGACCTTACTATGGCGAGACAAAAAGACCTTAAAATATTAAAATCAAAGAACACAAAGAAAACACGAGGAAGGGCTTAGTGCAGTGTTTCCCAACCTTTTGGTGCTTGCGTACCACCTACCATATTTTCAATATTTTGGCGTACCATCGCAAGGACCCCCCCACTACTGAGGGATCCCCTCCAAAACTGCCAATAGTTACCCTTCGGTGGTTTTCTTTTTGACAATAAAATTTATATTATTTTACCTGCCAATGTAAATTTTTAGATCTTATTTTTTATTATAAGGACATTTTGACAAATTATATGCTCCTCTCAGGTCTGCTCAATAATTTTATAGTCAATTTGGTGAAAACAAACGAATGAATTTTAATAAGAATTTCGTAATGTAAAAAATATCTAGGTATACGGGGGAAATAATCTCTGTCTGTTATTTGGAACTTTACATATTCCTCCTATTTTATATTGAAAAATTAAAATAGGTAGTATGTGACAAATTAAAATAGGTAGATAAACAATTCAGATATTTAAATATGCTGAATTTTTACCAATGATATCATATTCAAGCATATTACAAAAATAATTTGTAAAAAAAACTACTCTTAAAATAAAAGAGTAACAATAGTTTCTAAAATGTGGTACGAAATGGGAATGTTATGACCAAAACGGATACTGAAAAAGTTAATAAAGTTAAGGCATTAAGTGCCACTTTATACTGTTCGACGGGACAGCGTGTGTTCGTAAACCTAGCATTTTACTTTGTACTACTATTCTCTTGCGTACCACCTTAAAGGCCTTCGCGTACCACCGGTTGAGAAACACTGGCTTAGTGGATAAATCAAAAATTGCTCAACACTGCTGGTCTGAAAATTACCAGATAAATTTTGACAAAGCAAAAATAGTAAACCGCGAACCTCATTTTTTCAAAAGAAAACTAATAAAAGCTTCATACATAAAACTAACAGACCAACCAATCAGTCAATCCTCACTTAAAACAAGGCCAGTATAGTCCAGTCGCCAAATTAGAAACTAGGCATGAACCTTGAAGTAGGGTCCGACTCAAATTTTATGATTGATTCCAGTACTATTTGATGTACTGAACAAGAATATGGCGGATGTCAGACGGGCATCTTTGGGCAATTTTGAATATCGAAGGTCAAAGTTCAAAGGGCCGAAAATAGAGAAACAGATATTGAAAAAATATGTATTTGTGGTATCCAAACAAATATTCCCAAAGGTATTGATTTTAAACCACCGCCGATAGTTGCTGGGTGGTAAATACTTTAGGTTCTAACAACCCAATAAAAAAACCTTTAATAATAGGGCTTTTTCAAAGACTGGCATTATTTTAGGAGTTTGTACCCTATGACATAATTTTTAAATGGTGGGGGGGGGGTCAGGGGGTTGTGACGGTAGGATGATTGTAGGGAGGTGAGTTCAAAAATGGTCAAAAAGCAATGACGTAATTTATGGACGGCCCCCTAAACTGTGTTTTTAAACATGTATGAACATTCAGTTTCATGAATTTCTACTCTGACGTTAGTTTAATGTGGGAATTTCCTGGGAACTATGTCAGGGTCTGTGGCGGAGTCTGAGGGTCAGTTTAGAATGAAAACTATTTAGTGTAGAGAGCACGAAATACGGCGGACGGCAAAAACTGTAAACTCATAAAATTGTCTGCTAAACTTCAGCTGAAATGACTGAATGAAATGTTTTTGTTGAACTGTCAAAGCTTTGTTTACATTTCTCAAGGTCTTTTACGTGTTAATTTGTGTTTACTTTACCATATGATGTTATATTTGATTACCTAACCAAACAAACAATAAACAATAATATCGCCAACAGCGCACTCACTCACCCGCCGTATTTCCCGCTCGCGATTGTAGCTATCCTATCTAATGGATAAAGGATTGGGTAAACCAAATAGCAGATTTCCAGGTGCATTGGAAATAACTGATGAGTTAAGTCAGTAAATCAGTGAGGGTTAAGCATTTTTTTAGGTATATAGGGAAAATGCAGATTCCCTAAAAACCCTTAACGAGCGATTGAATGTTGATTGATCCATTTATATAATTAGGTTTGATCACCTAGAATACATTTAATACAATTTACTATTTTTTCAGGCCCTGGAATTGATTATTCCCATGAGCGGAGTTGCGGGGCGCAGTGGCTTGAAGGAATACCAAATGTACAACTTTCTACTCACAAAAGACCAGGTTCAGCAAGCCATACAAACATTCCCTGGTCTGCAGACAGATGTTGTACAGTGGTCCAACAGCAATCTGGATTGAACTGATTGTAAATAAATATTCATTTAAATAAATAAATAAATAAATGTACATTTCTGTTTTTAAAAGAATTCATTTTAACCTGCATGTAGGTTGAGTGTACTGCCCAGTGAATGACCAATTCGCTAGATAAAATCCTGTATTAAGCAACCCTGCAGTATGTAGCTGTCCTTTAGGCTTGCTGTTCATTTAAGCTGAAACCCAGCATTGGAATGTTTTATCTTTCATCTGTTCATCTGTTTAAACTGTGTGAGAACTGTTAAGGAGGGTGGAGAACTGTTAAGGGGGTTTAAATATGGAAGAATGCAATAAATGCTAACGACCCCTTATAAATCAATAAATTCCTATAAAACACAAACAAAATGATTTCCCAACATGTCCCTTTCCCTATAACATCGACAAATCACTCAAACTATTTCAAAGGGGTAAATGCAAAAGAGTATCCATGTAACAACAACAAAAATTTACTCCCCCAATGTAACTTTGACGATTTAAAAATTATTTTTACAGGGAAGGGTCTTCTGGAAAATGTACAGATTTACTTTTTATGGGGAAATATAACACTGATAATACGGCCAAAACTTCAATTGGTCATTTAACAGCCAAATTAGTAATTCCCTCAAATAAAGCCTCGATGTTTCATAAGTTATTTCCAGGGAGAATGGAGCATTGAAAAGTGCCATCCCATTTTAGGGGCGAAATGTAAAAATGCCCTACAAGAAAACTAATTCCGGCCAGGACTGTGGCAGAACTGGCCAGGTTCTGGCCCAGGAATTGACCAGGATCTAAAATTGGCAGGAACCTGGCCGGCAATACTCAATAAATGCTGCTAAAATAAATAAATAAGCATTTTTATTAAAAAATCAAATAAATAATGTCATGACTTATTGAAATAAATGGTTTTTGGAAAAAAAATCTCAAATATATGTTGCTTAACATGAGACTTGAACGTACATCATTAGAGTTGATGTCCTAGCGCTTTAGACCACTCGGCCATTCTGATACATAAGAACATTGGTACAGTAAAACCTCACTAACTCGACTACTTGTGGGCCCAGAGGTTGTCGATTTGGGGATTGGCGTGTTATCCAGAAGATTTAAATTTTTATTTTGTTTTAATATATAAAGATTGAAATATCACATAAATTTATTACTTACATGAGTATTGTTACATATACTAAATAAATGATCTTGAAGGAATGTCAAATACTCAACTGAATCTAAATGTTCTGAAAAATGTTTAGTTGATGATTCCCCTCTGCCAGCTTTTTGAGTGTCGACAAGTTACACAGACTATCGAGTTAGTGGGTTTATGCTGTAATGCAAAGAATAATTAGTTTGGCCTTTGCTTGGTAGCTTAAAAATCAACTATATAACGAGGATCTCATAGAAAAGGGGCGTAGCAGTGCTGGTCAGTACCTGGTTAGTACTGGGAAGAATCTGATCGATGCTGGTCAATACAGGTTAGAACCTGGTAAGTACTGCTCTGGTTCCGGCTAGCAATCCCCAAGTTCTGGCCAGTAGTGCCTAGGTTCTTGTCAGTAGTGCCCAGGTTGGTATACTGCCAGATACTGGCCAGTACTGTAAAAAAATGTCTTTTATACCTATTTAAAATGGTAAAAAAATTAAATTGGTAACATTGAGGGTCTCATGTATAGGGACTTCTGAGCCAAATTACAAATTTTAGAGGAACAACAAAAAACGTTAAGTCGCTCACTGCGCCTACCTAAAAAGTTATCTGTTCTTTTAATTTTTTTCACAGGTTAGTTCAACTAATCTCCTGTCTAGTTCATTGGTAAGTTTTCATCATAACCTTCATCTAAACCAGCAATAATATCATGTATAAAAATGCTAATATTGTCTAAAAATGTTATGGTCACGTACACCTCTTTTTCATTTCACTTGAAAACAGATTTTTTTAAATAATTTATTATTATGTATTTATTTGTGAATGCTTGAGGTAATCTACATTGCTTCTCTAAAACAGGAATAGGCTGTTCTGTAGCAGAACTTGTCCCAAACAACTTAATCCGTATGGGTAAAGCCTCGTAAAAATTCAATACTGAGGATCTTTTCACGCAAGGCGTCAGTCATCAGCGACTTCAAGGTGTTGACAATGAAAAGGCAAGACTTGGGGCAAAAAAATCGGACGAAAAACGCCGGCGGGCGTTGATTTTCTAAAAAAAAAACACTTGCCGAGACCTAGGAGCCTCCTTTTAGAACTCTGCCCAAAACCTCTAGGCCCCAAAATACTGCCAGAAATTAAAGTCTGGTCGTTTAATGTAAAAAAAAACTCTAACAGCTTATTTATAATTCTATATTTTTCATAACAAAGTTACGTAAGTATTTATAGTGTGAAGAAGTAGTAGATCTCATAACAAGGATGGATAGTGGATCTTGCATATAAAGTGTGAGATTTACAGAGTACTTCATTTGGGCGAGAATATTACGCAGATCACTTTCACCGGTGTTTTGAACGATAATTTTTGCTAAACAGCTAACAAATATCTCCCCCCCCCCCAACAAATATTTGCTTTTTTATAACCGAAAAATCTAAAAAGTATAGTAAACGTTTCTGCGTAGAGTAAATAATGAAATAAAATGATGAATTTTCTTATTAAAGAGACAAATTATTAACCGACGAGGGTATACACTTAAAGGCAAATATATGAACTCGTTTACCAAAAAGTGTTTGAGAAAACTCAAGTCTGACTATCAACCACATATGAGAATGAAATGTCTCGGTGAAATTGGAGAGAAATTTGCTCAGTTTTGTTTTCTGATAAAGTTTTCTCGAATGGTACAATTGACTGTAAAGAAAAGGATTAAGATTTTAAGATTAGTATAGAAATCAAAATTTTAATGAACAGTTCATTTTAACGAACACGCTAAGTAAGTAGCGTACGTGTGTCCACTATAGTTTTATGTCTCTACATAAAAATCTTATATAATAGTTTTTTAATATCAATATCAAAATCTATAATAACGGGTTTTTAATAATTTTCAAGTCGAATGCGTTGGCTTCCCTTCATTCCCCCCGCAGACGAATTTTTAGATACATTCTTAATTTTTATCTACATTCTATTAATTTATTATTTATCTACTTTATTAGGTAATTATATAGATTATTTCCAAACTGACATACTCGTGTAAATCCCAGTTCAAAAAATATAAATTAATGACAAGAAGAATGAAGGAAAATAAAACGATAAATGCCCGGCGCCGGCGGATTTTTTGGAAACCAACTTATTGGCATAATATATACAAACCGAACTTATCATTAATTAAACCTGTTCATGTAGGGATTGGCAATACTGATGTTGGTTTCGAAAGTTTTCTTTTTTGGCAATTGGCATTCATTCTTCATATTTCGTCATCGAAAATCGAATCAAGATCACAATCATAATCATCCCGAATTTTCATTCATTGTTTATCAAGTTATTTTAAATCCAAATTTTGACGTTATGACGAATTTATTTATAATTAATAGCTAATGTTGAGTAGTTCGATTAATTATGGGGGTAGTGCATGGTAAAGTAAGTGTTTAAATAATAGTGATATCTATCATCTAGTAAAATGTATTAGCAAATGAATAACCTCAAAAGTTTTGATCTATAAGCATTGTAACTAAATTTATCAGCTTATCTTGTATTGTAATTTAAACAAATGAATGTAATTATTTCATAAAAATTAGTTGCCCTCTAACTTTCTGTTAAAAAAATGATCTTGTAGCACGGAGGCCTTGATAATATACAACTTAATTTTGGACTACTGACAGGTCCTGTAACCTTATTGATTGCAGAACCCTTTACAGAATGGACATATTATTTAAGATCAAGATGAGTAGAAAAAAATAGGTGGTCCCGTAACTAACGTTTGTTCTTGTGACGTATTCACGTCTACTTCCAGCTGTGAATTCTGAACTAAAATCCAATTGAAGGAAAAGCAATTTGATGACGAACCTACGTCTACATCAGCTGGTCAGTGATGACGGGTTAAAATGGAACCACCTGGTTTTATTCTATTCATCTTGATTTAAGATAGGCTAGCATCTTTTTAACCGTATAAATTACAGGTCTTCAGTAGCTAAATTGTGTAGGCCTATCATATATACTCGCTTTTAATTTACCATTAAGCCAATCTTAACACGTTTGGTGTGTGGCACGGGCATACCCGTGGTTGCGGTTGTTCTCGCGACGCATACTACGGGTCTACCTGTGGACTCAGCACACAAACTTTACCGCTTAAATGTGGACCAGCGTGGCGCTCGGGAACAATGATTTGTTGCCAGCTTGAAGCTATGAATGTGGGCTTTATTTTGGTGTAGGTTGGTACTAAAATTCCCCGAAAAATTTCCCTCTGGCAATGTTGTAAAATCCACCATTTTCTCAGGTTGTCTGGGATTTTCCCCCTCATTTTGGCAATTCAAGCGGACTTGTGCAATCCAGACAGTGCTGATATCTGTGGATATTCCTAGGAACTACGTCGACTGTCGTCGTTACGCAGCACCATTACCGTGCAGTGTTTTACGTTTAGTTGGATGGAAATAAATCGAGTTCGCTAATCCGCTGCCCCCGCGACGCCCGCTCTTCGCAAACCCCCACCAATGGGTGGCACGCAGCAAACGTTTTAATTGACAAATTTTAATCGAGGTTTTTTATTGATAGTAGCCTATCAATTGTAAGCAAAACTAACCACCAGACCAAATTGAAAATTTCAAATTATTGCCTAAGCTAATTTTGTTCTAATTCCAAAAATTGATAGATCATTTATGTTGGAAACGCTTGGATCACGGGAGGACACTACTTTTCTAACATTAAGTAGACTTTGGTTTCCTACTCATTTATGTCGCGTATATATACGAGTATTTCTTAGGTCTTTACAGATATTCTTGCCAGTATAGATATGAAACAGGCTTGTGAATTTGTCTTAATTGTAGTAAATACCAGCCTCCAGTAGCTATAAGGTTGTTTATTGTTTCTTTTATACTTGCTTATTAAGTTAAGGCCTAATTTACTTTTAAGCCTGTCAACTCTCTTGTGGTCAAGAAGGGTCCAGTTGTATCCCAGTGTTTAGTTCTTATGTGCTTTTAGGATTTGGCAGTTCATTTAGTCTTGGCAGACATTTACCGTACCTTTCCGTGAAGTGTCTAGATTGTATTCGTTGCCCATTAGCTTGGCCCTAATCACGAGCACATAGTGTGTGCAAATTCAGTTGTTTTTAGTGATAGTCTTATTTTTTGGAGTAGCCTACATGTGTACCCTGTGCAACCAGTTGTGTCCCAGTCTTTATTTTAAACCATCTGAAGAGGCCTAATATGAGCGTTTTTTTCACAGTCACAATGTGTTAACGGCTGGGTGGATTTTAGCCATGAAATGTCAATTTAAAAGTGTTTCTTTTAGAAGTCACAAAATTTTAAAAAAATGCTTCACTTAAGTACAGTAAAGGGCTGAAGTTTTAGAACAGTGTGGCACCGTCCATCAACATTTGAATAAGTTACGGTACTTTGTTCACAACTGAACATGGTCATGCTTTAAAAAAGTTCTCCAGACACACCACAGATTGCAGTCTTTAGATTACTGAAAACTCTGACATTTAAAAATTCAATGTTTTAAATTCATACTTATATTTAAGTTTATTTTACTTACTTTTTCAGAGTATGGATGGATCTGAAAAAGAGAAGGGATTTGACTTCAAACAGCTGAATGTAAGTTCTTTTATATTGTAATAAATATTTTCCTAAAATTATTTTTTTGTTAGTCCTTAATTTTTTTGTTTACCATGGCCATCTCTAGTTAAAAGGCTGCAGCCTTCGATTTGAGGCATGCCACCGGTATTAGTGAGGCGCAACTACTAGTAGAGGCGGACTCAAAACCAATAATTAACTGAATGCCTCTCTGTGAACTTAGCTACAGCGATCCAGCCGGGGATCGTTTAATATCAATGAACTTAAAATTTCTAAAATTAGACAAATTCATATCCTTTGGAACAACTAGGCCTACTGTAGGAAAAGCAAAACAAATAGAGTACAAAACTAAATAAGGCTGCTTAGGCCACCTTGTCCTTGAGTAATAATGAGTGAAGGACGTAGAGTAGCTAACAAATGTGTAATAAAAGACATTCTTTTCAGAATATTATTATAAGTCTTAATCACCAGTTATACCGGGTGTCCCAGAATAGTCCCTCCCCCCTAAATTTTTCCTATATTTTTACAATATCAGTTCCACACCACCCCCAAACGTTATTGGGTAGCTAATACTTCATTTTGAGGGGGTACCCAATTTTGGCCGCCATCTTGGATCCGCCACATTGGATCCAAAATAATTTTTTCAAATGTAAAAGTGGTGTTGTGACCCATAATTTCTAATTAGATTTTTTTCACTGATTACAATGCCGCAATCCGTTTCTTAATATCTCAATTGGTTCTCAAGATATGGGTAAGCTTACTTTTAATTTATTTATTTTCAAACAATTTAAACGTTACAGATTGATAAAACATGCTTATAACCACAAAATAATGCTAGATAGTGACGAATAACCACCATCAGTCATTGTTGAGAGATTTACATTTAACTATCACCAATGTAAATTTTTCGGCCGCCATCTTGGATCTGCCATTTTGAAATGAGGTAAGTTATTTCAAATATGAAGTTGGTATTGTGACCCAAAATTTCGAACTAGTTTTTTACGCCGAATTCAATGCCGCAACCCGTTTTTAGCTGTAAAACTTAAGTTTTTGAAAAATTCATATTTTTTGAGATTTTATTGGAAACATGTCAATATCTTGAAAACCAAACACTATAATTAAAAACGGGTTGCGGCATTGAATTCGGAGTAAAAAACTAGTTTGAAATGATGGGTCACAATACCAACTTCATATTTGAAATAACTTACCTCATTTCAAAATGGCGGATCCAAGATGGCGGCCGAAAAATTTACATTGGTGAACATTAAGTGTAAATCTCTCAACAATGACTGATGGTGGTTATTCGTCACTATCTAGCATTATTTTGTGGTTATTAGCCTGTTTTATCAATTTGTAATGTTTAAATTGGTTGAAAATAAATTAATGAAAAGTACCCATATCTGGAGAACCAATTGATATATTAAAAAACGGATTGCGGCATTGCAATCAGTGAAAAAATCTAATTCGAAATGATGGGTCACAACACCACTTTTACATTTGAAAAAATTATTTTGGATCCAATATGGCGGATCCAAGATGGCGGCCAAAATTGGGTACCCCCTCAAAATGAAGTATTAGCTACCCAATAACGTTTGGGTGGTGTGGAACTGATATTGTAAAAATATAGGAAAAATTTAGGGGGGGGGGACTATTCTGGGACACCCGGTATAATTTAAACCTAATGCAGCCTAGGCCTACTATCTTACTAAAAATTAAAATCCTTAAAAAGATCAGGTAGTAACAGGATTGAATATCTATTCAATATTCTATAACTTACACCTTTAGCCTGCCTTCCTTTGTTAACGTTTGTAAGTAGCCTACAAGATGGTAAACAGTTTGAAATAAGTTAATAGGATTTGGCAGTTGGGCTTAAGTTAAGATAGACACATTTATTTGTTAACCCTTAAGTACTAGCGCAGTTTTTTGTGACACTACTACTGACGCGGGGGTCTGCTGAACCCCCATTTTAAATTTTTTGCAAAAATATTGTTAAACACTTTTTTTACAAAACCTTTGATTTCTTTATAGTTTGGAATGTTTTAAATCATTATTTATCACTTGAAAGTAGATTTACTCAAATTTAATTATATGAAAAAGAAAAATTTAAATTACGAAAATTGTAGTTGAAAATATAAGGGTTTTGTTCAGTTTGCATAAAAAATGTAAAGTGCAATTTAAAATGTTTTAAACCTTATATTCTTGTAAATTAGTGATGGAAACATGGAAACAAATTAAAAGTTTTAGTATAATAATAATAGATTGCTTATTTTTTGGACCTAAACTTACACATCTAAAATTTTACTATATTTTGGCAATTTTTGGTGAGAAAACAAAACAATCGCCATAGGCCTATATATTTTCTAAAATTTTTAAAAATTTTTATTTTGAACAAATTTAATAAAATCTAGGAAAACTCAAGGAATCCTATACATTTTTGGTTACTAGAAACAGGTTTTGGAATCTTATGTCCATACTACTCTGAAGCATCTTGGAGTTACAATACTTTAGAGAAACAGTTTTAATGTAACTCACACACATCGGCTTTTTAATTATTCATGTTTGAAAATTACTAAGAATGAACAAAAATGAAAAATAAGCCAAACTTTACTTTCTAATGATAAATAATACATGTAAAAATCACTGCCGTGCTAGAACGAAACCACTGGCGCGGGGGTCTAGGTGCACCCCAGGGCAAGTTTCGCCCACAACAGAATGTGATGAACTAACAAAAACTTTACCAACAGGTGAGGGGGGATGTAACTTGAAGGTACTAGGACGCACAGCATTGCTGATAACGTATTTCAGCTTCCAGAGCGAAATTTCCAGACCTGGGGGTCTTTAAACACCCGCGCCAGTAATGTTGAATGTCAGTTGTCCATGATCTCTTTTCAACTTTTACAAATAAGGTTTATGAATTTTTTCAGGCGAGAGTTGATCACATATACGTTGATGGCCTAAGTAAGACTAAGGATGACATTATTCTTAAGGCAGTCAATGACTTATTCAAAGTCACTAACTTTGAGGAGGTAAGTTGTTTAGACTAGTTTTTTTGCTATACTTTTTTTTTACTGTGAAAAGTTATTTTTTTAGTTGGCTTGCCCTATTCTGCAATATTTTCCCTTTTCCTAGAATTTTTTTTGCATGAAAGAGGCTTTGTGTAATGTTTAATTTAAGCATTTGAAATTCAGTGAGTGTGCAGGTCTGCTGCAATGGAAGCATTTCCTTTTTGAGAATGTTAAAACAGTTTTTCTCTTTATATGGACATTTAACTATGAAGATATTTTTGTAATTTTTAAAATTGGGTTTGACTTTTGAAAAATTCTGCTGAGACTAGCCATTACTTTGTTTATAGATGTTGCAGCATGCCCATGCCACCAAAACCAAGCTGGAAAGCCTTGGATGTTTCCAAAACATAGTGATTCATGTCGACACGAGCTCTGGCCCCCAAGCCACGCCTGATTACGGATATGACGTGAGTATACAGTACCACTAATCTTCTCTTGGATGATATGAGTATATTGCTAATAATGTTTGAACTAAGTATATCAAAAAGGCAATTGAAGTAAAGTAAAACCAAACCAAAAAAATATTATATCTTGGCGTATTTTTTGGTTAAAAGCTCTTCTATTCAGAATCAGAGTTATAGATCTAATGCAACAAAAATTTTCATCCTACCACAGCAGTTGGTATGTTGATGCCATCGTTGAACCAGGGGTTTGTAATGAAGATGTGGCAATTATGTTGCATTATGTAGCCTGCAGAATATCGTTTTAGAGGATATACTTACATAGTTTTATGTATTTTTTTATTAAATTTAAATCAATTTATTTTATTGCATAAAAAAGATGAAGACACATTAAAAAGATGTTTCAGGATCTATCTTATAGTTTAAGACGATACCTGCCACTCAAATACCTCACTGAAAGCCTATTGTACAGTTTTGTGGGAAGTTTAATTGTAAGTCTGTTCTGGACTAGATAACATTCAAAGTACGAGAATTGAAGCAGCTGGCAGGTGGTATTCACACTTTGGTGGGAACAAACAACGAAGGCCTTGTTGTAGTCGCCGCCAAAGCCCCCAACGTGTTTGGCAGAGGCGAGAGGATACAGGGAGAGTTCAGCTGGGGAAACAAACAGACCAAGAATCTCAATGTCACTTTCAACAAACCTCTGCTTTTATCTTCACAAAGCGCTAGGTGAGTGAAATCTTAAAATAATTGTTTGGTTTATTTAAGAATAGTGCAAAACTACCGGTATCACTAAAAATTTATGTTTAGGTATGTTAACGGTTAGCGCCGTGGACCTTGGGTTCAAAGGTCGTGGGTTCAATTCCCAGCATACCTTCCAAAGTTTTAGGGGTTTGAACTGATTTTCTTTATTTAAATAACTCTTGTGAAGTACCAGTAGCGTAGACACAGATAAAACTATTTCCTGACATATCTGGTATATGCGGTGTCCTCTCAGTCGGAAATCTCAGAACCGAGGGCCCAGCAAAATGATCAAAGAGCCCTTTAACTCTTAACAATACAGCTTCTCATATACTAAATACGATAGTGAATAAAAAGTTATATATTAATTGATACCGATATCTTTGTAATTAGCATTGCCATTGTTAAAATCTAGAACAAAACTTATGAAACCCTGAAAAAATGCAATTTTAGGAAAGTATATTTTGTGGCATTTAAGTCATGTTAAAGGAAACAATAGCTGGTTTAACACTTTCAGCCTGACAGAAGTCAACAGTCAGTTTTTGTACTTTCCATAATCCCGATGTACGCCACCGGTGGCACACTGCAAACTTTCCAAAACTCTGACGTGGTGGTGCACTGTTGTACCCATTTGATTCACTGCTTTTTCATAGAGCTTTGCTGAGTTATATTATTAGTGTTTGTATTGTTGTTGTAGCCTATATTTATGACATTTCTATATTTCTAATGTACTATTTCTAATCAGTCACCTGATGTTATGTTTTGTTTTATTTCATAAAAATGTTTAGATAAATATTAGCTACAGGAATATTTAATTTTCAATATTGTACTTTTTACTCTATTTTCAAATAAATAAAGCATATTTAATTCAATACTTCAAATGCGTGCAATATATTTCAAAGTTGTAATAATTGGCGACGTTTAAAAATACTTATTCTACAGTACAATAAATTGAAATTGGCAAACCAATATTTAAGCACAAATGGATCAAGATCAATTAAGAGAAGTGGTAAAGTTAATCACTGAGAGTCAACAAGGTCTTATAGAGAATGTAGTTTCAACAATGATGGAAAGACTCAACGTTTCAAAAGAATCTACAGTAAGTATACCACCTTTTCAAGAATTCAATCCAAAGACAGAAAAATTCAAAAATTACTTAGAAATATTTGAAAACTATTTGGCTGTAAAAAAACGTTAAAGATTTAGGAAAAAAGGCACAGTTACTAACAGTTTCAATTGGTTCTACACACTATAACAATCTCTCTGCTTTGCTTGGTCCTGAAAGTCCTATTAAGAACTTAGACTACCAAACTCTGTGTAACCACTTCAATCATATGCTTTCACCACAGAGGAGTTCAGTAGTTTCTCAACATTACTTCTTGTTGAAAGCATCCCAGAATTTGTAACTGCCTTGCAGAAAGAATTAACTGAATGTGAATTTAATGTTCTTCCACTGTCAAGTTTCACGATATAATGTAAAACTCCTAATTTCTGAATAACTTCACCAAGAACCCAGTTATACTTGTTCTCTCTTGTTCAGTTATACTTGTTGTTGTACTTGTTAATCTCGACATAAGACTCTGCCCCCCACTTTAAGAATTCTAACTTTCCGATATGTGTGAAATGGAGTTGATCTAGAATGTGGGCTTGAAAACTTCTTGGTATGACAGCTCGGTTATTTTTGAATAATATTCCATCTGAAAGTGTGAATGTGGATTCTTCTCTTTTAGTGAGTAGATCTTGTTTGATTTTCTTTAAATCTTCATCTTGTTCTGTTTCTTTCGCTAGAACCTCTGGCGTCAGTATTTCAGAAGATATTTGAAACAATGTTTGTGAGTGAAATGTTTGAACTTCGTCATTAAGAAGTATATCGACTGTTTTGAATCCTTGATCAATTGGTGCCCTGGAGAGACAATCTACATTTTCATTGTTTTCCCCTTTCTTGAAACGAACAGAATAGTTGAACCCTGATAGAAAAGACGCATATCGAAGAAGTTGACTTGAAGTCATTGGAGGAAGTGATTTCTTCTCATGAAAAATTCTACTTAGGGGAGCATTGTCTGTCACTAGTTCGAAATGAAGTCCAAACAAATAATTGTAGAAGTGACCGACACCAAAAACAATGGCCAAGGCTTCTCGATCTAACTGGCTATAGTTTTTTTCTGCCGGTGTCAAAGATCTTGAAGCGTACGCAATCATACACTCCTTATCGTCGATCATATGACTCATAACAGCAGCGATACCAGTTGGACTAGCATCACATGTGAGTACGATTGGTTTATGTGGGTCATAGGGAACGAGAACCCTGTCTGACGTGATTTCTTCCTTCAGGCACTGGAAAGCTGCTTCACATTTGTCAGACCAATGAAATTTTCTGTTCTTTTGTAGAAGTTCTCGAAGAGGTGTAGATTTAGTTGACAAGTTTGGAATAAATCTTGCATAGTATGTCACCATGCCCAGAAATTTATGTACCTCATCTACATTCCTTGGTCGTGGCATTTCATTTACAGCACGAACTTTTTCTGGAGATTTTGAAACTCTTTTGTACTGAATAACATGTCCTAGATATTCTATAGTTTCGGTAAAAAATACACACTTATCTTTATTTAGATGTATGTCACTATCTTGAAGACGGGTTAGACATTTTCTTAGATTGTGTGCACTTTCATCTTTTGAAGTACAATGAACGATTATATCGTCATAGTAAACTTCCACTTTAGAAAGTCCTTGTAAAATTTGACCTAAGATACGATTAAACTCTGCTGGTGCCGTTTTGATACCGAAACTTAATCTATGCATCCGGTAAGTTCCTCTGTGTGTAGTGATTGTTTGAATTTTACTACTTTCCTCATCGACCGGTATGTGTAAGTAAGCTTTAAATATATCTAGTTTACAAAATACACTTGAGTTTCGCAAACTATGAAGTATGTCTGGAATGTGTTTGATAGGAAAATTAGCTGAAACAAGACAATCATTAACTCCGGTTTTGTAATCTACACATAAACGAACTGAACCATTACTTTTTGGAATTA
Source organism: Flexamia atlantica (assembly GCA_035578135.1). Taxonomy (NCBI): domain Eukaryota; kingdom Metazoa; phylum Arthropoda; class Insecta; order Hemiptera; family Cicadellidae; genus Flexamia; species Flexamia atlantica. The sequence goes on along the minus strand of JAQJVK010000002.1, from coordinate 36,032,738 downwards.
CTACAAGTGGTGAACCCCAGTCACTCACTGGTGTTTTTGAAATTATCCCTGCAGATTCTAAACTATTTAGTTCTTCTTCAACCTGAGATCTAAGTGCAAACGGAATGTTGCGTTCCTTGGTGTACACGGGTGTAGTATTTTCACGCAATTTCAATGTGACTTTGTGGTTTGGGAGACAACCAATTTTCTGTTCGAAAACATCAGGAAATTCGTCAAGTATGCTGTCAATTGAGTTAATATGTTCTGATGAACTTGAAAGTACTTCACTTTCAATCGCCCTGTCTATTTCCTGGAGGTTAATCCCTAAATGTTGTATATTTATGACATTTCTATATTTCTAATGTACTATTTCTAATCAATCACCTGATGTTATGTTTTGTTTTCTTCATAAAGAATGTTTAGATAAACATTAGCTACAGGAATATTTAATTTTCAATATTTTACTTTTTATTCTATTTTCAAATAAAGCATATTTAATTCAACACTTCAAATGCGTTACAATATATTTCAAAGTTGTAATTGGCATGGAATCGACAAGGCTATTGAAATCATGGTTCAATCTTGTGAGAGCTGTGCATTTACAAAGAACCAACCTCCAAAAGTTCCACCGCACCCGTGGTCAGAACCTGAAAGCAACTGGGAACGAATTCATATCGATTATGCGGGACCGTTCAACAACCACTATTTCCTTGTTTGCGTGGATGCAAAATCCAAGTGGTTGGATGTAAAAACAATTTCAAGCTCACCAACAACTTCGAGTACAATCACACTTCTGGACAATATATTTTCATTCCACGGCTATCCACAAGTCATCGTTTCGGACAATGCTTCGATTTTTGTTAGCGAGGAGTTCAAGAACTATTGTAGGAAAAATGGTATATTTCAAAAACTTATTGCTCCTGGTCATGCCGCAACTAATGGATTAGCCGAGAGAATGGTTCAAACTCTCAAACAACGACTTAAAGCTATGGAAAAAGGTCCAGGAAATATACATACCAAAGTGCAGAGTATCCTTATCCAGTATCGAGCTACACCACTAGCGAATGGATTATCTCCTGCAGAACAATACCTAAACCGGAGGTTTTAGTATTAGATTGGATGCGCTTAAACCATATCATTCCTCCAAGAATGAAGATTCAAAAGGTAAAGTTAGAATTCTTAAAGTGGGGGACAGAGTCTTATGTCGAGATTACACCACAAGCAACAAGTATAACTGGGTTCTTGGTGAACTTATTCAGAAATTAGGAGTTTTACATTATATCGTGAAACTTGACTGTGGAAGAACATTAAAACGACACACTGACCAACTGAGAGCCACACAAGTACCTAAGAAGAAAGAGAACCAAGAATCAACACGAGCCACACGAGTACCTATGAACCAAGGACCAATACCTATTGGTATTCCAAACCTGAAAACTACATTTCTTCCGAATGCAGATGGAACGGCCGAAGATGATTCCCCACCAGCTCAAGATGAATCTCGACCAACTGAAGATGAATCCCCACCAGCTGCATTACGAGCTCCACTTATATATCTTCCGAATGCAGAAGGAGCAGCTGAAGAATCCCGAACAACTGTGTTAAGACGGTCAGAAAGAGAAAAGAAGAAACCTCTTTACTTAAAAAGTTTTGTAACCAACTAACCTAATGGTCGAAACAATAAGTGGGGAAGAGTGTTGTATATTTATGACATTTCTATATTTCTAATGTACTATTTCTAATCAGTCACCTGATGTTATGTTTTGTTTTCTCTCATAAAAGTGTTTAGATAAACATTAGCTACAGGAATATTTAATTTTCAATATTGTACTTTTTATTCTATTTTCAAATAAAGCATATTTAATTCAATACTTCAAATGCGTGCAATATATTTCAAAGTTGTAATAATTGTACAGTTGTATAGATTTACCGTGGCCACCGTTGGCACATAAATAAATTTTGTTGTTAAAAAAATAAGTGTTCAAAAGATCCAGGTGACGTAAAAATGCCAAAAATGGCGGAAGAGGCATAAGAAGACCCGGGAAGTGCTTTACTCGTATGGAGGTTACAATAACTAACAGTGTATCGTTCGCCACTTGACCGCCTGTTCGCGAATCATGTGTGTGCCACCGGTAGCGCACATTGGCTGGCACATCGGCCTGTGGTGATTTCAGTATGCCCACTGGACGACGTGCACCTCCGGTGGTACACTATTAAAATTCATTAATTTCACTCAAATCAGCTATTTTAGGTATAAACAAAGTAAAATCAGTGGATATTTTTATGATTTAGTCAAAACTACAACTTGATTAGTTTCGTCTTTTTGGTCAGTTTACCAATTATTGCAATGTCCTTTTAATAAGTTTGAAAATTCAGTCGTGAACCACCGGTGGTGCACATCGGGCTGAACGTGTTAAATAGTACAATAGGGCATCTCATTTAGTACGCCTAATCATTGAAATAAAATTGTTAAATACTTTTTATTAGTAAATGGCTTGCAAGGTTTTCAACAATTGTCAGGGGAAATTCTTGTTGTATAGTTGATAAATGTTTTTGTTTTCAGTGTCTCAGGTTCAGTATTTGGCCACATTCAAGAATGGCCTATGTCGAAATATAGGTTAGGAGAGAATGGTTTGGTGTTGGACTTCAGCATCAATAGCTTTAAACATGTAAGTATGTCAGCTAATTGTGTGAAAGTACTTTTTTGTGGCAATAATTAAATTACCAAGGCTAATATAGGCTTGCTTTTTATGATAAACTTGCCGGTCTTGTCAGTAGAAACTATAAGCTTAAAACAGTCACATCTCTTCATATGTAGACTGTTTTCCTCAGTCAGTGAGAGGGGAGTTGAAGTGACTAGGTTTAGACCATTTTGAGCTAAACTACTTGAGTAAATCAAGAAATATTGAATAATCTCAACAAATGAAGGTCATGCATGAGTAGTCCAGAAAAAAGTTTGAGATATCAAAGAAAAAGAATAGGTCTGAAGATAAGACTTCAATTTTGGGAAAGACTTCATTGACTGGGGCCCCTTTTTTTTGGGAAAGCTAGTAAATCTGTGAGTGGGAAGCATTAAGCGTTCCATTAATAATTACAAGCAAATACTTAATTAGCTTAAACATGAACAAGAGGGTAATTAGTACAGTGATATCGTAATATGTAATCAATTAATTGTTGCATCATGCTGTCATTTTGTGTCAGCAATACTTTATACATCTATACACTCATTAGAGTTTTGTTTTCCCCTACGGTTCTGATCAGATTTTAATAATTAGATAATATTGGAAAGAGCTTGGTGTCAAATTAAATTTTATGAAGGTCAGACATAATTTAAGAGCCTTAGATACCCTTAAAGTTAAGTATTTTTCATGATATTTAAATAACGTTTCAAGCAACACAGCTGTGTAGAGGTTTTCGGCAAAGCCGAATAGTATTATTTGAGCTGAAACCAATGGATGCATACACTGATGTAGACTTTTAAATTTTTTTAAGTATAAATATTCTGTAAATCAGGGGCTCTGGGGCTCTGGTCCCTACAGTCACTTCATTAAGAACTTGATACAAAACAGGTTTATTTATTCATGGTATGATATTTATTTTACATTGGTCGCGTGATGTTTTGATTTTATTTCAGGTTAAACATAGCTTTCAGTGGGAAGGGACAATACGACAACTGATGGTTGGAAACCGTTATGCTGCTTTTGAAGTTAGAGAAAATGCTGGCCACAGTTTAAAATCTTCGTTAAGGCACATTCTCTCGTACGATACAAGGAGATCGTTTGTGTTCCCCTCATCAGGGCTCTTAGCAAAATTAACAACAGAGTTTGCTGGAATTGGAGGAAATGTAGGGTTTTTTAAGAATGATGGCTTATTTCAAGCCGACATCCCTCTAATGGCAGATATCGTAAGTATATGACTCTTTAAAGTTTTAATTTAAAATCATGTTTAGTTCAGTTTACAGTAGAACCTCGATTAACCGTCACTCTTTTATCCATCACTCTCTGTTATCCGTCACTGCCTCCGTGCTCGCAATATGTTGTACCCTAAATTGGCGCCGTGCAAAGCACAGAAGAAAGTGCAAGTGCCATTGTGATCGAACGCGACTGTCCGCGGCTAATGACCTTGAGTTTCCGCCGAAAATCACCACTCCCACGCAAGGAGTGGTATGGGGATGAGCAAGTTATTTATTACTCATTCATTGGTGTGTTGATTTTTTGGTTATACAGCACGCCTCGGAGTTCAGAGTTACATAGTGTTTGCTGTTACACAATGTGTACCAGCAAACATACGTACTTTTAATCAACTGCAGTACAGTAACTGTTGATTGTTAACGATGGTTGAAAAATGAAAACGAGTCATAGGCCTACTAGGGCTTGACCAAAAGATCAAAATTATTAAACGTTTGAGGAAGGGCGAAACAGCTACGAGTATCACGCTGATGTATGGCGTTAGCGATTCATTTAAAAGATGACGGACTATCTTTTAATTTGAGGTTATGCAATTCACTTACGAACACTGAATGAGCACAACATACAGTTTAGAAGGTCTGTAATTATCATTGCATGAATGTCATTTAAATATAAATATGTATTATCCACTTATACAGGGTTTAATTGCTTCCAAAATATTTTAAATCTACGTATTGAACAGGTTTATGGCTAAATTTCTGTTATCCGTCTATTCTCTTAATTGTCACACTCCCGGTCCCGAGAGTGACGGTTAATTGAGGTTCTACTGTATTTGCTACTAGCAGTTGCCCGTGGCTTCGCTTACGACAAAAACTGTAACACCCACTGCCTAAATGAAGATGGTGCCACATACTGAGTATATGACAAAACAGATAAGATATAAAAACTAATGGTGACTTTATTTGAACTTATTTGAACTTTTACAGTACACTAGCAGTTACCCGTGGCTTCACTCACGATAAAAATTACAGCTGATCTTACTTCTGCTCTTTAAACTGTCAAATTTGAGTATTCACAGCTGTTTACAATTCAGTATTTGAATGTTTACATCCTTATAAAATGTAAACATTGAAGCTAAGGACTTAAGGAAGTAAATAGGCCTATGTCCTTTTCTGATATAGTGGCTCTATTCCTGCAAAATTTCAGCTCAGTTGGTCCAGTATTTTTCACGTGGTTGAAAGACAGATATTCACACAAACATCCATACTTTCACATTTATAATATTAGTAGGATAACTCTGGCTTAATCTTAATTTTTTGTCATTATTTTATGTTGTTACTAGGGGTGTGCTATTCCACAAAAATGACAACACAGTACACTCTCCATTATCTGAGCCCTGGTTATCCAAGACTCCGGATTATCCGAGGCAGCTCTAAGCTTAAATAAATGTTTTTATTTTCTTACTAAGCGTTTTATTAATGCATAAAACAAGTGTCTTTATTTAAAATTTTATTATTTGCAACTCGAAAGAACTTTCGTTGTCGTATTTATTGGTAAATACTATGTAATAAAAACATTATGAATTGGACTTATTACAGCCCAACCTCAAAACAGAAGTAAACTCCGTATTATCCCAAGTTCGAGTTATCCGATGTAGCCATGGTCCCGAAGACCTCGGATAATCGGGAGTGTACTGTAACACAAATCAAGTGCAACTTCATGTTTTCAGACTTATTAATATGACGTTTACATGAGTTATAATATTTTTACACCTTGAGAAAGAAAACTATGTTAATGAGTATTGATAATAAGCCTTTCAAAATAACAATTTTTAAAGCTTGTACAGGAGGTCAAAAGGTATAAAAAATTAAGGTTTGTTGAAAATGATACCTTTGAAAATAAGCATTTATTGCAAATATTAGTAGACTAGAATCTTGTTATTTATCAAGATCAAAATCAGTTTTGATTATCGAAAAGTTCAGATTAACTGAGTACCCATGGCAAAATTACTTCTGCCGATAATATGTGATAATGTTTTTTGGCAAGATCACATTTACCATCTTCTACAATGGAATTCCCTTCATTTCTACATGTTTTACCTTGCCTTTTTTAAGAACTGTCAAATTGTATGCAATACTTTATTTTTGAACCTCTAACAGGGAATTTAGGTCATTGGGGTTTGGATCAGAGTAGGTTCTACTGTACATCTTTGATAAAGTTTCATTTGTGTTTGCTCTATTACAAACCAGCAATAACCAATTTACTATTTCATGGTAGTCGAATTTGTATTTTTTCAAACTGCTTTTGGAATATTTAATGGATTTTCAGAAGCGCCTTTAAAACCCCAACTATTCAAAGCAATTGCTCAAATTTTATTATAGAATGTTGGAAAGACAAATTATGATTTGTGTATTTTACTGAACAAAACCAATATTACCAAGCCAACTCTTGTTTTGCAGGTCCTTCAAGGTACGCTTAGTGGCGGGATAATGGTTCCCACAGACACCGAGAAGAAGAGTATAGTGATCTGCGACCACTTCTTCCTCGGAGGTCCCGTCACATTCAGAGGGTTCGAGTTTAGAGGTGTCGGACCATGTACAGAAGGAAGCTTCTTGGGAGCTAAGGTACCGTCAGAGGGGGGAGGTTATAGGAGAATTCCTCACCAAAAAAGGTGTTTTTTATTAAACAACTAGGATTATTTACAACCTTAAAAACTTTCCATAGTCAATGAAATTTGATACATGTAAAGTAGTAATCACAGAGACGTCCACAGTAGAACCTCAATCAACCGTCACTCTCTATTATCCGTCATCACCACTATTAATTGTACTTTTCATGTGTCATAATAGACGTCGAAAAACAATTACAACTTACAGCAGTTTTGTTTTACTCTTTTATGTATGTAATTGAATAAGAAACATGTATTATCCTCCTACAGGGTGTAATTTCTTCCAAAACCTTTTCAATCTACACATACTGTACAGGGTCATAATGAAACTTCCGTTATCTGTCCATTCTCTTAACCATCACACTCTCGGTCCCAATGTGACGGTTAACAGAGGTTTCACTGAAGATTGAAAATCAGGCCGTTCGGACAATACAGAGAGAGAAAGAACGATTTCTGCCCAAAATGTTTTATTTTACATGGAAAAATTAGAATAACAAACATGTTAGTTTGCACCATTTAATTTAGCTTTATCGAAATTGAACTTCTTAGTTTTTTTAATCATTACTTTTATATCAGTTGGCAACCGAGATATTGCTAGTGAAACATGCTACGTTTTTTCAACGGTCGCCCCGACAGGTTGTCTGATGCTAGAATGTACAATTCATTTACGGAAAACTACATGCACACAGTTGCTTTATTGCCATTTCATTTGCCAACCTGGAATGTTAGGATGGCCAAGTCTGATTCCATCGATGCCGACTTTCTGACTTAAAAAAAAACCAGCGATCATGTATTGAGGCCCAGCATTGTGAGCTAGCCATGTCTTCATTTTGAATACCCTGTAGCTTAGGCCTACCGAGGTATAGGATTGGAAAAGTATGACATAGTCAGTCAGCCTTGACCTTGAAGGAAGAGGAAAATTTTTTATATTCAATTTTCTGGGCTCTGGGCTTCCAAGATGGATCTCTAATAAGCTAAATTATATCCCAGGCCCTATCTGAGGAGGATCGCCACTCAGAAGCCCGCCACCTTGTCTTCCAGACTCGGCTTTAGATTTTATTGGAGAAAATATGATCAGTAATTGACGATAAAATCGAAAGATGGCCCCTTACTTTCATGTTAAAGTGGGTTTCCTGTTCAGAGGAAGCTTGCTCTCCCCAAAACCATATCTACCATTTATTAGTTACTATTAGTTTTATTTTATTATTAGTCATTAAAATATTATTGTTATTAGTTTAGCTATAATTACCATCGCTGTTAGTTTTATTTTCCTCTTGTTATATTAATGATGTTATTTCGTCCATTTTGCTATAACTTATTGCTTGTATTTATCTTGGATTATTTATTTACTCTAGTAATCTGTATAGTTATTATTTCTCTGCAATTTTTGTACATTGGGGTCAGCCATTGATAATAATTAATTAATTAATTAATACCTACTACATGGGAGCGCCGCTTCCTAAAAGTACGGTAGCTCATGAGGGTTTCCTTACAGATGTATTGGTGTGCTGGACTGAGCCTCTTCACCCCTCTACCCTTCAGACCAAGCGTCGGTGGTTTTGGCGAGTACTTTCGAACACACATTTTTGCGAATGTAGGAAACATCGGTCATTTCAACTTAGGTAAGTAATTTTAATTTAGTTTTTAACTAAGGTTTATGTGGTGTATCTGGTCATAAGTAAGATGTTTTTAGTGTTTCAGTAGATAGAATAGAAAACGTTTTATATACATTAAATATTTGCATTTTTGCAAAACAAGTAGCACAATAAAACAATGACCAGGTTTGACGTTCGGTTGGTTAAATGCACATCACTAAAATGTCAAAAACAAACTTTTCCTATGATGCTCCTTGGAAATAAAATTTAAGAAGAGTTACAAACTAACATGGAAACGATTCAACAACAAATGTAGGTGGTTACTTGTCATTTTCTACTTTTATTTCAGTGCATAGTGTTAAAATGAGTTAAAAATCAAATTTATAAATGCTTTTATATCCTAAGATTGAGTCAATATTTTAGAAAACAGATTGCAGCATTGAAACCAGTGTAAAAATCTTGTTTAAAATAACAGGTTACAACACCACTTTTGCATTTGAAAATTATATTTTGTATCCAATATGGCGGATCCAAGATGGCAGTCAAAAATGGTCGCCCATTCAAAATAAGTACTTACCACCGAAAAATATTTAGAGGTAGTCCAGAATTGGTATTTGAAAAAAATATGGAAAAAGGTAAGGGAGAAGAGTTAAAATTCACCTTGTAAGCATTGCTATTAAAATACCCCCATCGCAGGAGACCTGCGCACTCAGGGAATTTCCATAGGATTTAATTTATATATGTGAGCATTCAAATTATTTGAAGGAAAGTATTGTTTGAATACGTTAAGTAAATAATATACTAAAAATGTATATTTAATCATTCATGAGCTTTAAACATGAGGAAAATCAATAAAGAGACCACATTGGTTTTCTATTAGTAATACATACACTTTTGTATATTTTATATAACAGTCTTTTAATTTTTAATAACTATAATCTTGTTATAGTATATAAATGTCAACAAACATATAATCAGTGAATTCAAAACACTCAAAACAAACAAATAACTTAATCTCATGAAAAAATTTGGTACTTTGGTATTATACGGAGGCCACTATTTTTAGAGCGGGTTTTTTAACCGGACACCAAAAATAACTACATAATTGGAGAGAAAATACTTTAATTGACTTACTATCCAAATTTGACATAATTATGATGAGCGGTCTTTGTGTTATGCCTCCCAGAAGACAGCGATGTCGGCATGGATTAGCGTCACCACCGCTAGCGGCTACACCCAATCGCCATCCTTATACAGCGCGCTGCGGCGGTTATGTTAGGTTAGGTTATCATAAATATGTTAGTAGGACTTTCCTCGTTTCGTTAGAAATCAAACGACACTGGATGAGTCATACTTTCGCCCGCCAAATCCTGGAGGCAAATGATATACACACTCCGGTCAACAACCCGACATAGGCCTACTTGGAGGGAAATTGGCGGGCGAAGGTATGACTCATCTGGTCTCGTTCGATTCGTAACGAAATGAGGAAAGTTCTAATAACGTAGTTATGATAACCTAACCTAACATAACCGCCGCAGCGCGCAGTATGATGGTGGCCTCCGTATAATACCAAAGTACCAAAAATTAAATTCAATCATATGGTCAGTTTTACAGTAATTGTTGCAACAGACCTACATCTCCAGTCAATTGCAATAAAACATATTTTCAATCCTCATCATTGTAAACATACCATATATTATGCTACATTTTCAGGCAGTTTAGACCAAGACATCCCCCCCCCCTCCAAATGCTCATACTTTCTTTATTAAATTTAAAAATAACTAGTGGCTTGTAGGGGCAAAACCCCCTAAAAATAAAATACAAATGCTAAATATGTAATGTTTCCTTCACACTCACAGCTCGGTAACAGTTTGATGGAATTAAACGTTTAAAGAGTAATGTTAAAGATGTTTTGACATTTTCTAGTACGTATCAGAATTTTAAGAAAGGACGTTACTTCAGTATAGTAAAAGGCTGAATTTTTTGGAACAGTGGCGCCATCCGCCGTTCTCAAAACAAAATCAGTCCACTTTGTTTACAATTAAACATATGGACATGGTTTGCAGAAATTCTTAAGCACAGACTGTAGCACTTAATTTATTTCCCAAAAGATAAGCAAATAAATAAGGATGAAATCAGAAAATGGTCTCCCGTTGACGACTCCACACTCCTTATGGTAGTAGAGTTTGGCTCTACTTTATAAGGAAGTTAGGTTTGATGACCATGAGTTTGGTAAATAGTTAATATTTTTATGGTTGCCCGGGAGTAAATACTGCTTTGTCTTGGTAGATTCAAGATAAATAAACTTTTGATTAGCCAAATTTAAAGGTGAACCTTTTTGTGATGTTACATTCAATAGCTTTTAGTGCAGTACACTGTTCTTCCTCAGTCAAAATTATGACCATTTCTGACCACTCATAAAACTGGTAGAGCTGGGCCAAGGCCGACTCTACTACAGGCCGGAGCCCTAAAATCGTGACGTCACAGAACGAGGCTTGCTCGGCCGGGAGCTTCCACAAGAAATGTATTGCGCGCCTCGACATTCAACGCTTTTAACTGCTTTAAAACCGAAACCCTTTCCCCAACTGGAACGACATTTTTACCACATATTATATGTGAACGACCTAATTAGTATATGGAATTTGAGAATTTTAGGCCCACAAATTCTTCGGGTGTATTTCACCAATGAAAGTTGAAAACATTACAAAACTTTAGGGGTGTGCGAGTATTTGACGGTCGAGCTTTTAGGTCGAGCTTTTCAGTATTCGGCTCGGCTCGACTTTTTTCGAAAAAGCTCGACTCTGGAGCCGAGCTTTTGATAAGAGAGTTCTTATCGGAAGGATAATTATTGCGATCTATTTTTGGACACGTTAAACCCGGAAGAGCGTTATCCTCCCACGAAAAACAAGCAAAAAACATTCCCTAGTGATAAGGAAAGGACATTGACAGGTAGCAAGAAATATTATCTCCATTTAGACGGAAATCGGAGCTATATTTAGTTGACCTTGGGGAACACGAAATACGGCATTCAAGTCTATTGTTTTGTCAAGGCTTATCTCTTTAACGGTATATCGTACAAGTTTCATTTTGGTCTCATTTGATTTATAAAAATAAGACAAAAATATGAGCCGTCATTTTTAGTTGTATGACAAGTAGTTTGTATTTTTGCATTTTGTAGTAAGGATTCCTTATCTCCTAATTAACTCACGCTCTCGCTCTGAGTCATACAATAGCAAAAAACAGGGAAGGGGCTTGGAGTAAACAACCTCCACACCCCCCCCCCATTGGTCACTGATAAGGAGAGTGAAAGAGGTAGCTGTTTCTTTCTTTTTTCTCTCTATTCCGTCCTTATTTATTTATGATCTTTCTTCTTAATTGTCCATTATTTTCTTCACAAAAGTTTAGAAATGCAACTAATTTTAGGATTACAATAAATTAGTGTTGTTATTAAATATTATTTCATTCATATATTATATTATTCTGAAATAATAAGTTTAGCCATGAATATTATGCCACAACTGGGACTATTATTTAATTTTGTATCATATTTACTTAGTGATCATAAAAAATCAATCTTGTGTTTGACTTACTGTAAATGTGTGATTTTTTTACTTGATATAACTATTTTAAAACCTTTCAACTACTCCTTACTACTCATGAAATTAAATTTTGTAGTACCTATATACATGTAACTTGTCTAATTATGTAATTTTAACTATTTATTTCAAAGTGTAGTATTGTGGGATTGGTTTTTACTTAAATATAATGTAGATAAATGTAGATTTTAAATTTGGTATTTTTCTTCATAAATTATTTTTTGAGCCAGTTTGATTAATTTTATGTAACATAATACAAAATACTGATGAAACTATCAGATAATTCACTTGTTTTGGAGATAAATACCTTAGTGTTTAGGGCCGGTGCCAATTTTATCACCTCATTTTCCTCTTTATTGAGAAAACATTTTAAACGTACAAGGGATGCTGTCCGAACTATTTCATGATGTTAAAATTGCGAAATATAAACGTTTGATTGCTATTCTTTTGGTTCATCCAATTATTCCTGATGCATTTAAATATATGCACAGAATCAAACAATACATAAATGTTATTGATTCCATAAGGATTTTTAAAATGCGTCTTGCCCTGACAGGACGAGGGTTGGATGATTTAGAAAGTTTGACCCTTTTAGAAAGACATTTCACAGAAGCCCTGACAACCCATAAAGTTTTGCCTTATTTATGATTTATCGAGCCTAGTTAGGACAGCTTGAGTTGTCTGATGTGTAAAGTGACCAAAAATATTAATAGTGGTAATCTAAATATTCATTTACTTGATGATGTCTATTTGTTAAAGGTGGTATTAAATGTTCTCCCTAAGCTGGATATGGTATAAATAAATTGAAAAAAAAATATTTGTGATAGAATAAAAAATGTTGCCTTAAATAATTTAAATACAATATTTAGTTCACAGTAATGAAAAGATCTTAATGAAACGATTTATAGACAGTTTTAAAAACTCAAGATTTATTTTAAATGCTTTACTCCATTTTACCTTGATTTAAGCTTTATTAATCAATTCCCAAAATGCCATTACAATACCTGCCATTATAACAACTGCTATGAAACAACATAAGTGAAGATTTTCCTCTTTTACTAGCTTCATTTGATGAAAATAATATAATTACCAGGTCTACTTTTTTTTAAGTTTACATACAAAGTATGCGACCCTTGAGCAACATACGGTTAAAGTTTCACCCTAATAGGATGGACGGCTTTGGCTATAGAACAGTTTAAAGTGGTGAATGTCGGGGCGCGCAATGTATTTCTTATGGAGGCGGCCGGCCGAGCAAGCCCCGTTCTGTGACGTATCGGCTGGTGGAAGGGGGCAGCGCTCCGGCCTGTAGTAGAGTCGGCCTTGGCTGGGCCCTAAAAAGAGGTGGTACAGGTCTTCTCTGAAACTTGGGCTGCGCTTATTCGATTGCGTGTTACAAATCACTTGGCTTTAAATCAGCATCAGCTACTGCTATATGATACAATAAAAAAGTCGTATTTAATTCCTCTTGCCACAGATGAAGAACTATACAGATTGGCAACCCAATGCACTTTTGCGTGCCCGTTTTTTCACGTTGCGTCAAGTTTGTTAGGTCGTTTTTCCGCACATATTGCATCGGCATCAAAGTTATTAATGGCTATATTTGTTCTTTGGGACCTGAAGATTTGATATTGACAAAATATACTTGATACCAATGCAATATGTGCGGCAAAACGACGTAACAAACTTGTAAAAAAAAAATAATTAGATTTGAGTTCTAAAGAATTGGGAAATTTTTTCCTCTAAACTAAGTTGTGGATGCACCGAAGCAGACAATGTAATGATGTTCACTCTTGGAATAGAAAAGTGTAACTGATAGGCTCCACTATTGCATAGTGACCTTTGAGAATTTGCGCATTGGCCTTATGGTGATTTTAAATAGTTATAGATAATAAGATTTCAGAAACCATTTCATTATATAAAAGTACGTATAGATAAAGTAATTTATGAAAGCCTGTATAGTAAAAATGGTCATCATTGTTTAAAACACAGTCTCCATACTAGTCTAAAAATTAAGAATTTATCAAGTATATTGGATGGTGGTGGGAGGGGGGGTGATTTGGGATGGAAAGGCCTCACAAATTTTATCTTGCCCCGGGTCTGGAACCTGCCAAGGCTGGCACTGATATGTGTCAAATGATATCTTTCAAAAAGTTCCTATTACTATATTTACTTACTTACTGGCGAGTACTTTACGTCACTGTATGATGTTAAGTACAGTGACGTACTTTACGTCATATTGACGTAAAGTACGTCACCAAATAATTTTTAACTTTACTGGATATTGTATGTGTCACCAAAGACTACGCCAAATGTTAAGTCTCCCCTGCGACCCAAAGTGGGCTCAGGCAGCACAGTGATGACATCAGCAGATGGAACTTCATATTCATAATTTTTTTCAGGCCAATAGAATGTGGTGCCATGCTTTGTCTTATTTTTGCATCTGAGGAAAATTACTTGTGGATCTCCACACTCATTAATCCAGTTAACTTGGCCAACAAAATGAAGATTTTTTGATTTTGCTTCAAAAGATACCAGAACATAGTTTCCAACTGCAACCTTTTTATCTTCAAAACAGGCTTCATCTTTTTTGTTTCCCATAAACATGTCAAGCATTTCTTTCCTGAAATCATGTGTGGTTAATACTTTTCCATTATCTTCATCACCACTCTTTGAACAGTCACAATTGTCGCTTCCACTTTCTTCAGAGTCAACTTTCATTCTTTTCTTCTTATTTACTTGAACAAGCTGAGATAGTTTCTTTTTTGCAACTATTTTAGGTGTTGCATTTGATAGACTCGTAGAGCTTTGTTTCAAAGATAGTGTGTCCTTTATCAAGTTTGCTTTGTGGGTTTTGGTTGGTTCCAGTAAAGAACTTGTCCCACTGATACTGAAAGTTTGTTGTGGCTCCTTTTCATTTTCTAAGTCTATGAGCATTTCCTGCACAATATCAATATACTCTTCAATGATGAAAGGGTCAGCGTCAGACTTCTTCCTTGAACATTCAAGGGTCTGTGGTTTTTTAATAGACAGTTGGTGTCTTTTTTTGAATCCCAAGAACCAATCTTCTCCAGGGACACCGTTCTTGAATGAATTTGGTATATTATTTAGTTTTATGTAGCTTCCAACCAATTCCAGAACTTCCTTTCTGCTTAAACTCCACCCTAACTTTTCCAAAGTTTTTATGCCATTTGCTAGCTGTTGCTCTTTTTCAAAGGGTATTATGGTTGAACGTCCCTGAGAAGAACTTTTTACACCACGGGAACCTGTAATGTGTTTTTGAAGAGTGGAATAAGGTATTCCAAATTTGTCACTAGCATGATGTAAGGTGCAAATACCTCTTTGTATTTCATCAATTGCCATTGATAACTGTTGATTTGTATACGAAAGACCACGATTAGTTTTTCTTATGTAGTTTCTAACCATTTTTGTTTAATCTATATGTTATTTGTTTCACCGAGAATAAACTGTTCAACTAAATAAAAAATCTGAGACAAAAATTAAACAGGAATAAGGAAAAATAAAAGCAAGCTCTTAAAACAAAATAAACAGAATTAACATCAAAAATAGTGTTAAATAAACAATTATGTTTGTTTATCATTGTGCGGGGCAAGTGTAACCCTCCCCCGCCTCCCCCATTACTTTTGCCCCAAGGCAAAACATCCACTTGCCCCTACCGTACTGCAAAATTTCAGGGGTAAGTGAACCATGGGTGTCAAACTTACATACTGTTGGTTTAGAAACAATACAGCCTACCTGACTAATAACAAACTTTACAGGAGAGATTAAATACTGTTTTGGTAATATCGCCTATCTGCATTAGTCAAATCCGATTAATGCAGGTGACTATGGGAGATAGGCTGTATTTGCATTCAAAATCACTTGGGGGGAAATTAGTCAAATTAGAACATTGCCTACACTAACGCTATCCCTCGGATTTTCTGAACTACGTCCACCATCATGTGCGAATAACTCTACAGTTGCTAGGATACCAAAACTCAATTTCTCAAGATTTTTCAGATAGGCGGTTTTGTTTCTTCACAGACGGTAATAAGAAATAGAACAAAATTTTAAGTATACTCTGAATCTATATGCAAAAATTAGTTTATTAACCAAAAACTGTCAGATTTAAACAAAAAATATGAATATGAGAAATTGTCAAAGTTTTACCTTGGAACTTGCAAATGGAGTCGAAATGTAAGCATTTTTTAACTGTTTAAACTATTGCTTTTACAAGTTTCATTTGGCTTCTTAAGGCTAAATAGAACACTGAGATTCAAACAAGAAAGATACAATGACATTTAAGTCCAAAGTTATATTTTTAGTTGGTTGATAAGCCAAGGTACACCAACACCTCAGTTACACTTACCTCACTTCACCTTATCACTATCACATTTAAAAGGAGTTCATTCAGTGTTCTAAACCTTAAAAATGAAATTTTAACTCGTTAAAATGTATTATAAAGTACACAAGACTTAAAATATAAATATTAGGACATAGTTTAGAACAATGTTCACCAAGCTAGATCTTTCTTAGACTGGGGATGCCGGCTAAGTCATTTGGGCTTATCTCTTGATCTTTGAACCTTTAGTTACAATAGGCCTGGATAAAAGTAAACTCTTGTCCTTTCTTACATTCTTAACTTGCCTTACATATCTGGGCAACATGAAAAATTTCCCTTTGCAAATTTGAGTAAGCCATTATATTTTTTAAATTTATAAAAATTAATATCTAGCAATTTGTCTTACTTTTCATGCTGAAAAAAACCTTGGTTTTTTTCAGCCCCCAAACATTTCAAAACCCAAAGTGGTTTTGAAATGTTTACATTCATTAAAAGTAGGGGTGTGCAAGTAGTGATGTTTGAAGTCGAGTCGAGTTTTGAAAAATACCCGCGAGTTTAAAGCTTTTTTCGAGTCAAATTTTTTAAAGTTCATAATATAATAGTCATCATGTTTCTACATAATGGTAACAAATTATCATCATTACTCAAATACAAATTACAGTTTTGAGGTAACTAAACTTAAAGAGTTCCTGAACTAAGAGCAGATATATAAATAAATGATACCAAAAAAAGAAAGAAACCCTTTTACTTAAACTCACAATAATTATTGATTTGATATATTTTTCAAGCCTAACTTGTGTTTAAGGCTTACCTGGGTTTTGAATTGAAATGAAAACACTGACTATAAGCCATGACCAATTACCTGACTCAATACCTGATTCAGTTCATGATTAAAATATTTCCTGTCAACAAAATATTTCCTGTCAACAAATTATTTTTTGTCAACAAAAAAACCAAGTTTTTATTTATTTGAAATGGTTTCTAAAATGTATCAAAAATAATTTTTTTAAGAGATGTAATAATAAATAACCTCAAACTATAGAAAAGATAGATTGATATAAAAATTTATGTGTCTTTAATAATTAAAAAGAACTTTTTATTCAAGTATAACAAACGAGATTTCAGCTATATTCGTTAAAGATGGATTGACATTGTGAAAAATGGCCATAATACTCTTTCGCACGAACCGATTTTGGGTAAACGGCGGGAGTAACTACTCGACTTGAACTGTCGAGTATTTTGCATTGAGTCGAGTAGTGTATACTCGGATAATTAAAAGCATGAAGAATAAGACAAATTGCTACAGGTACATTGTAAATATAACATGAAATATTTTTTGAGACATTTAATGAAGTAAAATTAGAGGGAGGCAGTGTTTTAAACAAAAAAAATAGGTGAGTGGCTTCTTCATTCTGGACAGGCTGCTACTTAGACACTGATTCGTTCACTGTATACGTAACCTTTATCACTGATCAACAAATTTATTGCTAGACATGTTTATGTTTTTAATTATTTCCTTGTTATCGTTTTCCCATGTCTCTGCTATGATGCTTCTTGAAAACTTAGGTGGTGAGAATAAAAATGTATTCTTGGATTTTCTTAACGAGTCCATGCGCAGAAAATTTCCGCGCATGTAGGGGAGGTAAAACCCCTCCCGTCATTCCTCTTTCCCCTTCAAACTACGGAACGGGTAAGAGGAACTATTCCTTTTTTGTATGCAACTGCTATTTAGAAACATGTTTTTAATGTTAACTGTTCATTTACCGGTTGCAGTTGCAACTGTTTCTTTTCTCTATTATTTAAAAGACAGCTGTGGAGAATTTTTTGTGTTTTTTATTTAGATCAGAGGATGAAAAGGAAATTACGCGTACAGAAAGGCTTTTTTGTCGTACATACTATAACGCATTTTAAGGGTGTACAGTATTTTTCATGTTAACCACTTTTTTAACGTTTAGCTTGACAATCATAGAGTGTGCGAGGTACAATTTTCCATCTTTGTAGTCGTGAAGAATAAAAATGTAAAGATTACTCACAATTAATTGAACTTGGCACTGCGTGTTTACCAGGCCTAGAACACATACGCAACGAACATGTTAAAATTGAACTTTAGGTGTCTGTCAGGTGTAGGCTTATTAGTGAAAAATTAGGCAAAGCGAATATGAAAAAATTATTAGATTCTTAAATGTAAAATATAAGAAGTTAGGATGTACTAAAAACACACATTGTTATGATGCCAGATGTAGAGCCTATTTGGTTGTTCAACACCGATAAACAATTTTTGAAAAAGACTCTTTTGAGTGATTAAACCAATTTTGAGCATGGATCGTTCTTAAGCGCTCTTTCAAGGCCTCAAGCAGCATAATCCGCCGAATGTTTGCAGGGAAAGTCATAGGTTCACCCTGGTTCGACGATAGTGAACTCCCACCATTTTCGACGTTCACTCCTGCTCGTTATAGATCGCATTCACATTCGTCAACACTCGATCTAGTAGGCCTAAAGCCCTATACATAAACTAGAGCTTGCATCACGTTTCAGAAAATCCCGCACTGTCTTGAATATCAACGTTAATTTATGCGCTTAACACTGATGCCTTCTTTTATGTTTATTGGTTCGCGAGTTTGAATCGCTAAATTAGTGGCACTTTATGTTTATCCGGTGTGTCTGCAACCATTTCTCATGCGTGAACGCCAGCGAACTACATCGAACGCCTAAGAACATAAGGGTAGGCTACTACTCTTATACGAGTTCTAGGATCAAATACCATTCGTTTTAACCCTCTCTCACATCATTATATACGATATGCTAAACGTCTAGTTAAATTCATAATTGATAATGAATACCTGCAAAAATAATCATGCATGCTTGAATTATGCTCTGATTATTTTTGAGATAAGTATTGTAACAGCCATGTTGTACAAAACATTATCCCTTAAAAATAAGCATTCACATATACAATGTGTAACTAATCAATTTTTATGACATCATTTATATTCGGCCATAGATATTTCTTTTCTTGCCGATAGCCTTAATTTTAAGAGCTATCAACAGCTGTTTTATTTTGAAAACCATTTTTCTACTGACGATATGTAAACAAACATTCGCTACTAATACAAGTTACACAGTATTAGGTTCAGGGATTCTCGTATTAAAGTGTCGTATGTAAAGATGTCACGAAACTGTTAAATTAACAAAAAAAACATATTTGCTTCAGCCAATCGTGATCGAGCATGTCACGTTGAGGGACTGTGATTGGTTAACACTTCCCCTCACAAGATTCTCCATCTCTCTCGCACAGTATCTTAAAAAGTGGTCCCCTTAAGAAAATCGGTCAATAAAAATGTTTCGTGTAATTGTTAAAAAATTCATGGACAAAACACACTGCTGAACACAACTCTTCCTTCGCACACAGATCTATAGCCTGTGTGTGAGAAAATTTTCCATGGAATTTTGTATGTCAGTTTTTTGTATCCTGTAAAATGTTTAGTGAAATAAAATATTTTTTGACTTGACAATAAATTTTTGTTAATTTTAAAACAAGATTATTTCTATGTTTTAACAATTGACCTCGGCTGATATATTTTCTTCTTTGTTTGACGATTTTATTCACCTTCAAAAACAAACCAAAATATCTAGTAACCTGTTTGTTTGTGCTAATTTAAATCAGTTGTCTCGAAACTAAGAATCGCATTGCGTATAAATTACACTTCTGTTGGTTGCCAAAAATTCAGTGGGTGGCAGCACTTGGTGTCACACTAACTAAAGTATCACAGACATTCACCGAGATGGTTGGGTCGGGTGTTTCAGGTGACAGCTCGAGCCTGCTGCACAACGCGAGGTTCGCCTACGGCATCGGACTGGCGCTGCGGCTCGCGCACTTCGCTCGGGTGGAGATCAACTACTGCTTCCCCACCTGGGTGCATGACGGCGACCGAGCCGTCCACGGTGTTCAGTTAGGGATTGGGACATCACTCTAAGTTCCTCCGTGACATTGTAGATTTCAAATTATTTATTTTAGTGGTAAACTTATAATTTTCAATGTACAAACTGTGAATCTGGTCTTAATTTTTTGTTATTGTCACTGCCATGGTAAATATTTTCAGTATTTTTGTCGTGAATATTTATAACAAATAAATGAATATATAAATTTGTAGTGAATTGGCGAATTTGGTTTTAATTATTAAATATTTGCAAATGTTGCTTGGTTATTTTTAAATATTACGATGATAAAATTATAAGTTATGATGATTATGAATACGATGATAAAATTATAAATTATGATGATTATGTTTATGAACCTGTGCTGACATGAGACTGCATTGCATACATTGTTACCAGAACTGTCATCGTTGATGACTGTGTAACGAGACATTAGTATTTACTGTTAATAAATTGTTGTGTTTGTTATCCTCAATCTTCATTTACCTTGTATTGATGTTTTTAAAATGTCCGAATCGGTGATAATCTGAAAAAGCACATCAAGCATAAACATACACAATAGGCTAGTATATAAAGTACACCTCGGATTACCCCTATCTCACATAGTCCATGTCCTGGATTATCTGGATCAACCTAACCTTGAAATAAAAATATTAAAATCATAACAAAATCATGATTTTGAAGATTTTTTCTTGTGAAGAGCAGGTTATAAAAGAAAAATGGAACTGCAATATATCATTGTATGCATTTGGTATGAAGACACTAAGTCACCGCATGTACAGTAATAAACAAAATTTTTGTACGAGTGTTTTTGTTTCCCGCAATCTTATGAGGCAACTTCACAGGTTAGTTAAGTATACTTATTGTGACAGGAACAAACTAACTTGGAGCGGACTCCAAGATGGCATATAACAGCAAAAACTAGTAAATTAGCTCCTAAAAAAGTATAGTTTTGAAGTGTTAATAGTAAGTTTATTTACTTTAAATTATATAAATAGTTTATTTTACATATTGGTACTTTTATTTTTTTTTAAGTGATACATGGGGTAAGTTTTGTCACGCTCAAGTAATGTAAACAGCGTTAAAGTGGTCTTGGATCTGGAAAACCCTCATGATAGGATTGGTTGATATGATTGGAAAGGACAGTGGGCAGGGTCATATCACATCCTCCAAGGCCGTTGCCAGGGGGGGGGTTAAGGGGTTAAACCCCCCCCCCCCCAAATGATGGACTAGCATTAAATCATGAGGTCAGAAAGTAATGTTATAACCACAGACAGCACTGGATTTGGGGCTGCACAGCGATAGGGGCCGGAAGAGTGAATGTAATTTAACTAAAAAAAAAAGTTCTGGCTCCTGCTACTGATTATCAGTCCCATTTCAGACCCCATGTTTACATTACTTTGTCTGCTAATGTAAACAAGGAAATAATTAAACCTACATTATGTAATTAACTTATTGTTTTTTTTTTTTGTTAAGTCTAAACATCTCCAAATTTTTTTCTCAAACTTTATATTGAACTAGTAGATATACCCGCGGCTTCACTCGCTGAAAGGATACAAAATTAATATTTGGTTCAATTATACGTCATTTGAAATGCGCAACTTTTAGAAATTTCCAAATAGATTGACGATTACAATAATTTTATCAGAACTATATATTTTTAAGTGCTTAATTAACCTCTTAACGTCCGGGTATTTGTACTACCATATACATGCCTGGTCCGGGTTATTTTGGAGATTTTTGGAGATTGTCAATCGGTGAAAATACCACTTCATATTCATGATCACTTTCACTACCGGATTCAGGGCCGGATTTAGAACTTTTGGGCCCCTAGGCTCACTCAGTGGTGCGGCCCCCCAGGGCCAGAGTGACCAAATGTCCATTTTTAATAGGACATATCCTCCTTTTTAACCACTGTCCTCCGTTCTTCCCGACTTTCGTTCTTTTCGTGGCCGTCACATCTGGCCTTTTGTTGTGGCTAGAAAATCTGTCATTTCTACAGCAGCTGACAGGCATATATCTCGGTAATTCGCGTCCGAAAAGTCTCTCGCGCTTTTGGATTAGCAAACTAACCACATTGCGGCTGGGAAATGTTGTTAATACCGCAGCCGGCAAATCTGCCCGTCACATCGCGGCTGTCAAACCGCGGTCGTTTGTACCAAAAGCAAAACTCTCGGTCATAATACCGCGGCTGGCAAGACTCTCGGTCATATTGCGGCCGGAAAATCGCCCAGTGTTTCCGTGGCCAGCAAATCTCTCAGTCTCATTGCGGTCGGTAAATCTTTCGACATATTAAGGCCGATAAATCTGTCGGTCGCATTGCAGACCAAAAACAAAGCCTTTCGTTCTTTTGGTGGCCGTCACATCTGGCCTTTTGTTGTGTCCAGAAAATCAGAGATAGTGCTTAGTTATTCTATTTAAAAGCTGCATTGTTAATTTCACGGGA
Source organism: Flexamia atlantica (assembly GCA_035578135.1). Classification (NCBI taxonomy): domain Eukaryota; kingdom Metazoa; phylum Arthropoda; class Insecta; order Hemiptera; family Cicadellidae; genus Flexamia; species Flexamia atlantica. The sequence continues at coordinate 36,010,271 of JAQJVK010000002.1, read as the reverse complement.
TTTTATTTAATAGTATGGGAGGAAAGGTTAGGCGAAAGTTGGAAATTTAATTTGTGAAATCTAGGGGATACCACACTTTAGGTTTACATAGCAGCTGACAAATTTCTCGGTCGTATTATGACAATAGCAAACAGCTCTTGGCTAGGCTAGGCTCGTGGCTTGCAAACATCGGTTGTATCACTGCCGGTAAATCTCTCAGACTTTTCGCTGCCGTCATTTGGCAAACCTTCTTCAACAAAACTCAGCGTCTAACACATTTTCAAGGGAAGGGGGTTTGAAATTGAGATATGGAGCAGAAGTCTGAAAATCTAGACCCACCCCCCCCCCCAATCAAAATGCTAATACTCTTCCCATGAATATTATTATCGTGTTATGTTGTCTAACTCCCGCATGGCCTATGGTGCAGCCAAAACTTGTTACGTGTCAATCGTAGACCCATATCCTGTTCTGCAAGCTCTATTAGCCTATCGGGTAAAATATAGCCTAAATGAGGTGTCAGTAATATTTCCCTTTTGATTGGTCAAAGTTAATTTTTGTCCTAGCTGCAGGTTATATGTTTCCGGTCCCCGGTCCCCACGTCACAATTTGTTTTCATTTCCGACTGATACAACCTGAATACTATTATTATTTTCTTCTCTACTCTTTTTTTCTCTGCAGACCCCTTCCCCCCATCCCCACTTCGAGGACTGCAGCCGAAAAAGCGGCGCTGTGCGCAACTGTAGCTGGCCTGCAGTCGACGATGTTTTTTCTTTTGAGCTGTCTACTACTTAGTGCTGAAATAACGTTGTTTATGTTTCATGTTCAACCGGGATAAAAACTGATTAATTATTATTTTATTCTTGGTCGAAGTTTATTGAGTACGTAACTACGTTAATTCCTGGATTCTAAAAAATAATTTTTATATATTTTTGTGTGGCGCGGGCCCCTAGGCGCGCGCCTATGGCACCTATGCTTAAATCCGGCCCTGGTCAGATTCGTCACTAAATCTATCATTAGTTATAAATTCCGCTATTTCACAATTGCGAATAAAACGCCAGTCACACAAAGCAATTTCGTTTTGTTTACTAACTGAGCAACAGCTGACGACGCAACTAAAAATGTGCAGTACATTTTGTGTCCCAGTGTTCCCACCTGGGAAAATAACAAAACCAAATATACCATTAGAAAGCTTGTTTTCTGACGATAAAAAACATATAACTTGTGACCGAAAGTTTGTTAGTCTGTGAAGTCAAGGACCTCTAAAACCAAACTATGTCTGATCCCGCCTATAGGCGGGCGTGGACCAGCGGCGGGGTGGGGGTCATCCCGCATATGTGTGGGCATGGACTTCAAGAGGTTAAAAACTTAAGGTTGCATCTCCATCCCAGATGGACATGAGAAGATGGAACGTTTCCTTGATGAATTTTCCTTTTTCGCTCAAATGTTATGAACTGGCTACCATGTGCTAACATAATCTAATTTTTCGGTTTAGCCTTAAGAATCCTGAAATGTCCTAGATAATCTATTATTTAAACTATAAAATTGGGTTTCTAATAGTTTGAATAAAAAAGTATCAACTTCAGGGGTTTAAACTCAGAACTTTCATTGCACCGCCCTTTTCCCTAAAACCTGTCGGCCAATTTGACATAAAAGAATAAGAGGCATATGTATGATGTATAGCTGATGTAAATACCACACATTTAAAGGCTGCAAATTTCAATACTGCAAATGGCAGACTCTAGTCCTAACATCTGAATATAGTATGTTAATATACCAAAAACTGCTAGAAAGATATAAAACTAATGTGTAGGCCAAAAACACCCAATTGAGACACCCAATTCTCCAATTTTTTTCAATCATTGGAGATTTGATTACGGGTTTAGCAGCTTGAGGCGAAAACTTTCGGTAGAAATAGTATATTTGATTGAACACAGCCTAAATCGCTCTCGGCCAATACACAAAACCTCCTAAAATTTAGTTCAGAAAAACCCCTATTCTATAAAAAATAACGGAATGATATGTCCATGCAGTCTCAAGACTTAAGTTTGATTACTTCGGGTGATCCGTGAAAAGCGAGTAGCGTAGGTATGTGGTATCTGAAAAATATTTATAACTGGTTCCAATTCTTTGGGGCCCACGCCGTCCATAAGACTAATTTTAATTTTAACATTGGGCTTATGGACGGCTTGGGCCCTAAGAATTGGCGCCAGGTATAATATAAGGTAAGCGTGTTGTACAATTTATTGTTTTAGGAAATGTAATTCCTAGTTTTTGTCTCTTTAAAATATTCTAGAGAACTTTTATTGATATTTGTTAATCATAGCTCTAAAACTAAAAAGTCCGCCATTTTGAATTTTTGAATTTATTTTATTTTAGCCTTTCCAGATGTGGCATTTTAAAATCATTCATTAGTATGCATCTAGAGCCTAAAAAGAATATTTGAGCAGCCAAGATTCATGGCCCAAAGCCCTACATTGTTTTAGAAAATAAGCTTTGAAAAATAAAAATGGCCGCCATTTTGAATTTTATAATGTACCCTATTTTAGCCTTTTGAGATAAAATATCTTAAATCTTAGTACGCATCTAGAGCTTTTATAGAATATTTGTGCCAAGTTTCATAGCCCAAAGCCTTATAGTTTTTGAGAAACTGTGATCAATGAGTCAGTGAGTCAGTCAGTCAGTCAACCGTTTTTGGCTTTTATATATATAGATACTTTGACTTTAATTTCTCCCTAAACTAAAAAAATTACTGTTAACCCAGCAAATGTCTCTTGGCTGGAGAAGAAAGAAGTTGTGAGGAAAAGAAGTTTAAGTACAGGAAAAACTGGGGTGTATATTACATCTTCAAGGGGGAAGAGTTTTTATTTTCGGTATACAAAAAAAAGAACGGCTTATATATTTCAAGAAACATGTTAAACCTAAACATTGACAATTGTAACTTTAGTACAACTATAAAGGAACAAGATAATAGCAGTGAGCAGGGCTGGACCTAGCTTTGGCGGGCGGGCCCCGGTGAAGATATTAGGCCGGGCCCCTCATGTCCTGGTGCTGCACCCATTTTTTTTTTTTAGTCCCCACGTGCGTAGGTTTTGGTCCCTTTGTTGCCATTACGGGCCCTTTTTACCTGTTCCCGGGCCTCGTCGGGGGGTTTCCACTATTTCGGAGGGGGGTCCTGACCCCCCCGGGCCCCCCTTGGACCCGCCCCAGGCCCCCCCTTGACCCCGGGCCCCAGTAAAATTGTACCGGGAAAACCGGTCTGAGTACGGCCCTGGCAGTGAGCTTGTTATCATCACACGAGTTATCCATTGGCGGATCCAGAGAGGGGCTAAGAAGGATATTTTGTAGTCATGTTTTATTTGCTATTGGGCTGCTTTTAGATGCCCATCTGAATTCCCCAAATACAAAAATGAATATACTCAATTCCACGTTCACCTTTCAGTACAGGCCTTATGGAAGAAACCTTGCTGAGCAACCTTGGCTGTTCTATTACCTTTGCTGAGTGTATTTTTTTACTAAATCTGTATCATGTGATGGTAAAATCATCAGGTGATTATTATTTCATATGGTTAGTACAACCTTAATTGTCATTTGAAACACATGGCTTATGAAAATTTCATTCTGAAAGGTGAATGTGGAATTGAGTATAGATTAATTGCTGTGTTTTAACTATTTTGTATTTACTTAGAACGAATACAGCAGTGTGATATTAGCCTAGGAGTTTCCACACTCATATGAATACTCTGAATTCAAATACATGTATAAATTGCCAGGTTTAAATGTTTGAATTCTTTAGTATTACTTGAAATGAACATATTAGTGTTAGCATGGCGCCCATATGCCCCTTTAATATTGTTTTTATACTTTTGAAGTATTTCAATCTTTGAAAACTCAGGCTGTATTAGAATAAATTTGATTCTCCCATCACTAGCTCAGAGTGATCGGAAACCAACAATTAAGCTTTATTCATTTTGTTAGGGTTTGGAGAATTACTTGTGGGCTTAAGGTCAGACCTATCATTATTAGGCCTGCTAGTTTGATGTAAGAGGGAGTGATGTTTTAGCTTACAGTCAAAACATGTTTTATATGACTCACACTCCTTAACAAAGTGAGATGTACCAAACCAATTCAAAGATTTTTTCCTCACTAAGTTATACTTTTCATGTAAGTTACTGATAAATCTTTTAATTCTGAGCAGCGATGAATTTTTTCATTAGTTCTACTACAAAATACGCATGTGGCTTTCACACCAAGTGAAGCAAGCAGGCTAGTGCGGTTTTGGTTTTCTGGGGGCTTAAAAGAAGGCTTATCTGAGGGGAGCTTGGGCTAGGCCTTTTTACTATTTTTAGGGAAACCAACATTGCTTTGGGTGGTTTTGTGAGAGTGAGAGAAGTTAGCAGCTTCAAGGCAGGCACATTCATCTTTCTAAAACTGCCATTACTTCTTCTACAGTGGGTACGTTTCTGCGGATATCTGCGTGTAACTCTCATAGAAAAGATGGCCCTTTAAGATGGCTAAGAGTAAATTATTCTTTTTGGTTTTTTCATGATTTATGGCAATAAGAACTTTGACATTTTCATTATACAAAGATATGAATGAGCAAATAATATTCATATCTTAGAGAGAAATATAGTTCTTGAGAGAGAAATATCAGTTAGGTAAGGTAGGGTTAGGTATTGAGATGAAAGCGAATAATCTTACCGAGATAGTGTTATTGAGATGTATTGGTTTTCCTACTACTGTTTTGATACCGTTTCTGGAGAAGATCCCATGCTACCTCATAATTTTCAGAAGTATTTGCAGATTTTCTAATAGATTAAAATGTTCTCCTTGAAAGGTAGGAAGAAGATATTGAAACCGTTCAACTTTGGAAATGTTTTTATTTTCATGTAGTGATACGCAATATGTTGAAGTAGGACAACTATTGTTCTGGTGAGCCATAGACCGTTTTGAGAGCCAGAGGAGGGAGCTTTAATGAGTGACTATCTGGATTAGAGGAAGAGGTACCAGCAGGGGTGCCCAGAATGGGGGGATATGGCGCTCAGGGCGCCATCAAATAGAATTTTGGGGGGGATTTTTTTAACTTTAAAAAGTACCTATGGAATTTTAGGATCATAGTAATTGAAAATTCAAGTATGTTCAGAAGGACGACCATAATAATAATATTGCCAAATTGATCTGTTATTTTAAACAACCATTAACGCTCATTATTATACTCACGCTCAATATCACGCTCATTATTATACTCTATATGCACTTGAATATCTACTGAATGTGAAAACAGCGAAAACAACTTTGCGAACACCGTGAAGAGCGACAATCACGCGTAATATCGACTGCGATGGTTAGGCCTAATATTGGCAAAATGGTCGGGCCATTGATCCATCAATTAAAGTGATCGAACTGAATAAATAAAGATGCAGAAGAACTTTTTATAGAAAAACTAAGAAATAGTTGTTTAAGAAGAAATATCCGTTTTAAACATAGCCTAGTTAACAAATGTTATAGAACTGATTTTTTATGATTTTCTTAGGCCTACTGTAAACTGAAATTTTAAAGATATAATTCATACCTTATTAAGGTTCAGAAAAATGTATTTCATGGGGTAATTTAGTAATACCTATTTAATAATTTGCAAACAAAACTATTAAGTGTTTCATTGTTAAATTTATAATTGATTATATTAAATTTTCATTCAAGTGAGAGCTGCAAAAAATATATATTTAAAAATTTAATAACACCGTTGCAGTAGACCTGCATACTCAGTTTCAGTTTATTGCTGATGACGAAGAGAAGGGGGGTTAACCAAATTTGGGGGGGAGGGTGCCATGAGGCTTAGGGGGGATGGGCACCCCTGGGTCCCAGGCCTATGAGAACGACTAAACTGGGTTTTGGGCGGTCACTAGATTGAGTGCTATCTATAGTCGAGTCAGTGTTTGGGACAGGCCTCAGACAATGTGATTTAGGGTCTTGAGACAAACCATAGAGTAATAATGAACTTCGTAAAGAGTTGGCACTCCCATGTTAACTCGGTGGTAAGGGAACAGTAGCGCTGTCTGATAAAAGTGCTACGAACTAAAAAAATCGATGCGATATATCGATGGTCATCGATGTGATATATCGATCGTCGTCGATGCGACATATCGATCGTCGTCGTCTGCTTTGTTTATATTTTCGTTTTCTTGTTTTGTTTGCTAGACTTTCAATTTTAATGACTTTTCCGATTTGTTTAGATTAAATTGATTAAGTACGTTTGCCGCTAGTGCAAGTTTTTTCGCGAAATACCGTACTGTACTGAGTGATTCATATTGTGCTTAAAGCGATTGATAGAAAATAAATACGTAGATGTTTACATAAAAGCACTTAATAAAAATTAACTAAATTAATTTTTATTAAGTGCTTTTATGTAAACATCTACGTATTTATTTTCTATCAAAGATATAAGCACAAATGAATCACACAGTACAGTATTTCGCGAAACAACTTAAACTAGTGGCAAACGTACGTTAGGTATTTTCCCACACTCAAATTAATTATTCCAACTCGTTTTGGTTGTGTACACTTCGCGTCGTGACAGAAAATCAGGGGAAACGGAATAGGAAGTTAGCAGATCGTTATCGTGGTTTTGATTGGCTGATTCAGTGAAGAAGAAGAAATCCATGTTTTTACAACGACATCTAACTAAAGTGCTTCGAACTAACCCGCTCCAATAAGCTTAACACTTGGCTCCATTTAAGTGTCAGACCGGTGGACAAACCTAGGAGTTTCTTAATAAGGGTTTGGATCATGTACAAGTTTCATATCTGATCTTCTGCCATTCGTTTCTAAAGCAGACGATTCAACATATGGTTTCTAAGAAAACAATAACGAACAATCTACAGATAGTCGAGGTTTGACCTATTTTTTGTTGGACAGAACTAGACTTCCGAAACCATTGGGTGCGTTCAGCCGCAGTCACCGGTAGCTAACCAGTTACCATAGTCACTAATAGGCAAATCCACCGCATCTTGACAATCAACAATGTCCAATTACTTACCGAATCCACCGTAAACACAACATCGGTGGATGCACAACAATGGTCGGTAGGTGGTACGTCCACCGCTAAACCGTTCACTTAATATAGGTTAGTATACTACCCACCGGTGACTGCAGCTGAACGCGCCCATGTATTTATTATCGATTGTTAGTCAATGAAAATGTATTTATTCATCAATAGTATCTTAAGTTGGCGGTTGATGATAAATTAGGTGAGTTTATAGTGATACTAACGTTTTAATTTAGTTTTTAGCTAGCTTTGTTATGTTTAATTTAGTTTATCATATAAAGGTTAGGTATGATTAATCGTTTGTGAGAGAATTACATCAAATAATTGACAATGGTTCCGGTTAAAGTTTGTTATCGATGTTTCTTTATTGCTGACTGTTGTTGGAAGGGTACATAGATTAAGTTTAACACGATAGTTTTATAGTTGACAGTTGATATTGGATTACCTAATCTCAAACAGAATACACTTAGGCCTACACAAAAATTAAACTGAATGATCTTCGCTCATTTTAAGCTATATTGAGAAGTTAAGTTACTAAACCTGAGCAAAACATAAAAACAATATAATTAGTATAAACATAACCTGTGAAGGCAGACGATCAGATATGAAACTCGTACCCCATATATATGGGTGAGATAGAATCTTGTAGTTGAAACAGAGTATCTTAATCAGAGCCTTCGGGTAGATCATCACTACTGAATAACTTTTCGAGGGAACTTTCAAATTCTATGTACTTTTTGTGGGTTTCAGCATTAACCAATTAAGGCTATACCGCAATTAATTCTACCTTATTAATCTGTACTTGAATAAGTTACTACCTTCAGACACTGTATCTAAGGTCTCAATGCTGGTTTTAAGTTTAAATCGAGGACGAACGATTATTAAGTAAACTGTCTTAAAAGAGGAACAAACTCCATTCCGCGATCGTTGAAGGAAGGCTTCGTTGGTGTGTGGCTCATAAACTGAAAAGGCTAAGGTCATATACTACCTTACTTTGGGAAATTGATTCGAATTAGACAAGAGTAAAGATCAACTAAATAAACAGTATTTATTACTTACAATTATCTGTAAAATTACGAATCTTTAATTCTGCTAAAACTTCCTGTTTTGAGGTTACTTTGTTTATCTGAATAGCTTTCGCTTTCGTCTGCAACACGCGATAAGGCCGTTTGCCATTAGTGCAACCAGGTGCAATTTTGTTTCGCGAAACATTCTCGAAACCATGTTAAGTATATCTATATAAAAAATGTCGCGAAATGTTTCGGCAAGTAAGGCGAAATTTTAGCCCCATTACAATACATTGTTTCACGCGAAATGTTTCAGACGATTTTGTGTTCACGTGAAATGTTTCACGTGAAAACTTGCAATAGTGGCATACGCCCTATAGCGAAAGTATGCAGTGTTGCCAGCTGCCACCCCCGGCCCAGGAAATTTCCCCAACTGTCTAGCAAAAAATCCCCAATTCAGAAAGAGGCCAAACTATTATTATCTAATAGCCAAACTACCCCTTTCAACTGCCACCTACCCCAAAATTCATATCTACGACTGTAAATATGTGGGTAAACAAATTCACTCTAAATATATCATAATAACCATACATTTTCTTCATATCTAATTTATTATTTACCAGACATCCGCCAAAAATTCTCCATCGGACTCAGTCCGCCAAAAAAATCCCTGTCACGTTCAATCGCTTAATTTTAATGAGGGGGCAATGGCAGATATATAAATAAAGAATCAAAATTCTTACTTTTGATGGGGGTATCATACGCTTAGAGGATGAGCATTCAGGTATCCTATGCAAAGAAAATATCCCTGACAAAAACTGCATTCAAAAAATACATACCCCCGTTGCAGCAGACCTGCATACTGAGCGAATTTCAAATGAAAAAATCATATTTCAATCCAATATAGCGAGATTTGACATGTTTAAGCTCCATAAGAATAACATGGAAAATGAGTATGCAGGTTTGCTGCGACAGGTTTGCTAAAACCAGATGGTTTTAATTCAATAAGTAGATCTGAACTAGAAGAAGCCGTATACCAGGTTTAGATCAAGATATGTTAAGAAATAAGGAAGATATAGTATTTTTTATTTCCCATGAGGATAACATGGGGAATGAGTATGCAGGTTTACTGCCAAAGCCGTAGCCAGAAAATTTTTTCGGGGGGGTTTGGACACGGCCGGCAGGTGAAGGCTCGCCAAAAGTGGTGACCTTTTTTTTTTACTCGCGTGTGTGCTTTCCGGCGCCTTTGTCGGCATTTTTGACCCTTTTGGCCTTTTGGCCTGTTTCTGGGCCCTCTGCGTTTGCTCGGGGGGGTTTCAACTATTTCGGGGGGGCTTTCACCCCCATTTACTACGTTTTCAATCCTATTTCTACTATTTCGGGGGGGGGGGGGTTCCCCCTAACCCCCATTGGCCTTGTTTACTGCCATTAAAATGGAAATATCGGGGATTTTAGACTAACATACATTAGACCCTAGATGAAGCCTCAAACCAAGTTTTATTAAGATATGTTGAGAAATAAGCGAGATGTAGAATTTTACTTATTTCCCATAAGGTTAACATTGGGACAACATACTGTGTTTACCACTTTCAGTATCTCGGGAACCAATGGTCATAGAGCAATGGTTGATAATACTATTTTTTGTAGCTAAATTCAATAACCAAAATTGGATTATTTTTCTTTTTTTATGTGAAAACCCAAATACCCCTGTTGCAGCAGACCTGCATACTCAGCAAATTTCAAATGCAAAAGAACACATTTCAATCCAATATAGCGAGATTTGACATGTTTTTGTAAGCTCCATAAGAATAACATGGAGAAAAAGTATACAGGTTTGCTGCAACAGGTCCGTTAAAACTAGGTAGTTTTAATTGAATATTTAGTAGATCTGAACTAGAAGAAGCCATACACCAAGTTTTACCAAGATATGTCAAAAAATAAGGAAAATATAGCATTTATTTTATTTCCCATAAGGATAACATGAGGAATGAGTATGCAGGTTTGCTGCCTCAAAAATGGAAACTTCGGGGATTTTAGACGAAAATACATTAAATCTAATCTATATGAAGCCAAAAAAACAAGTTTTATTACAATATGATGAGTAATAAGCGAAATATAGAATTTGACTTATTTCCCATAAGGTTAACATTGGAACAACGTACTGTGTTTACCACTTTCAATATCTCAGTAAACAATGGACATAGAGCAATGATATAAAATGCAAAATTGTTTGTTTTTTCGAGCTGAATTCAATGGTGCAAGCCAAAAATTGATTAGTTTTATTTTTCTACGTGAAAAACTCAAAAACCCCATTTTTAGGGGGGGGTTTATTCCTCTTTACCCCCTCTCCCGGTGGTTTGATCAGGCTGGTTTACGAACTCGTCCAATTGATTACCACTTTACATGTCTGTACCAAATTTCATTAAGATCAGACCATATTTACGGCCGCTATCGTGCTGACAGACACATATAATATATACCGGGTGTCCCATAATAGTCCCCCCCCCCCTAACTTTTTCCTATATTTTTTCAAATATCAATTCCACACCACCCCCAAACATTATTGGGTAGTTAGTACTTCATTTTGAGGGGGTGCCCAATTTTTGCCGCCATCTTGGATCCGCCATATTGGATCCAAGATATTTTTGTTTAATGTAAAGGTGGTGTTGTGACCCATCATTTCGAATTAGAGTGAGGGATCTTGACATCCCCAGATTCAAATCGGTGCTGCATGACAGCTTAGTAAAACGACCCTTGTACTCGATGGAGGAACTTGGTGAAGGCCCCCTAATCAGGGCTGGATATGGGCTGGATATGGGCTTAAAGGGCTATAGCCCAGGGCGGCAGAATTTGGAGGGCGGCAAATTTTAGAGGAAAGAAAAAATTAAAAAAGTGCAAACAAAAAAATTTATTTTGCACTGACATTAGAACTTTTAAAATATTTTTTTGTCACAAGTACAGTACTCCCGAAAACAGATCGCGGGATTTCGAGACGCGATCGAGTTTGCCCGCAAATTGTCAGCCGTCAGCTCTGGGGTAGTGGCGTTCAAAGCGGATGGCGGTATCGTTTGAAGTTGCTGCAACCGCCGGGGGGGGGCGGCGCCGTCAGGTGAGCTAGCTGGGTTGCTACCCCTTCCCGACCAACCACGCGCCGGTCCTGTTCAGTTGAGTTCAGTCTAGTTTGAGTGCAATTTGACAAGCTTGACGTGAACGCCTCGTGTACCTTGCGGCGCTGCTAGGTACGATACTAGAAAGATTAAAAGAGACAGTGCGGTAAAGGCTCGATTACAACAGGTGGGTTGCTCGCGCGGGTGATCACGTGTTTAGTAGCGGCTTGCAGTAGCGCTGCAGAAACAACAATGTGTTAGTGTCTGTATCAGCGACGAATTTAGTGTTCGCACTAAGCGATTGGTCGCGGCTTCCTCGCAACACCTGATCGCCCGAGCGAGCAACCCGCCTAACAGGCTAACGGTACGTCCTGAGTGCACACCGGTTCCGATTCCGATTCAGTTTCAGATTATCGGCGCCTGTTTAGGCTGAATCAGATTTTTTGTAGATGGCCATAGTGGAGGCTTGAAAGGCTTCGCCGACTCGGCGAGCAGGCACTAGAGTTGCCAATGTTGTGAACATTATTTCACCATTGATTGTAAAGCTAATGTAATAAATAATTAATTTAATAAATGTCATTAATAACTTTACACGGCATATTGGTAATTTAGGAAGCCTCAGAGGAAACGATCGGGGAGTGGTAAAAAAAACACTAAGCAATTAATTGTTTTATAATGGTAAACGGCAGCAAAGCAAGCTTAACAACAAATATAATTTATGCTCGCAACTTCGACTTAGTCAGGATTTAATTTGTGTACTTTATCTTAAGAATTTCTAGTCCGTGGAAATCGACAAAAATATATTGAGATAGTGCGACGAGCAGATAAGGAAACAACAATGGATTTACAAAAAATTGGAGGCGCGTATTAGGAATATTTTAACTCTCATGTTAGCTGACTGATATAATAACCTATCATATCAAATTTGACCTTTAGTTCCTGTGACTTAAATCAGACCATTATACTTTCTAATAAGTTTCAATAAGCTGTTTTACTTGTAAGAAAATTCTTATTTCGTCTTATCCACTAGGCCTACAGTCATTGAACATAAAAGAAGTATTGTATGAATGATCTGGCACAAATAGGTTGTTTCACTAACCTTCAACGCCGAGCTCCAATGAAATTTCTTTCCAACATTTATCTACTGCATCTCTGTTTGAATGTTTGAATATTCTATGAGTATTTAATCCTAGATTGGTGGGTTTCTTAAAATATGAGAGATTATAGCTGGTAAATCCATTAAACTGCTGAATTAGTTAGATTTCAAAATTAAATGTTGCTACACATTAAAAATGGCGGCTGGAGCAATCGGGAACTGGAATCCGCAACCGGAATGAATAATACATTCCGGTGAGCAGGCACCTGCGCGCAAGCTCTGCTTCCGTTAAAATACAAGTGTCATTCCTGTCGCCGAAAATCTGAATCTGAGTCGGAATCGGAATCAGCGTGCACCCAGGACGTACCGTAAGGAGTGAATGAATGAGACAGACTTGCCGCGCGGCTTGCTAAAAGTCAAGGAAAGAAATCCCTCTTTTCAGCTAGCACTCTTTTGCTTTGCGGAGTCTGCCCAAAATTTCGTTTTGATGGGAATGAAATGGGCTGCAACATAAGGCGTGTGTTCGTCGGGGGGGGGGGGGGGGCGGCAAAATCTGGATAGCCCGGGGGCGGCAAATTTCCAAATCCGCCTCTGCCCCTAATAGCTAGTTGAGGAAGTGTTCTCTTTTAAATCGCCACAGCCAGTAGTTGTAGTAGTTGTAGGATGTAAATTTTAGTTTGTAGTTTTTGTGTTCAGTAATAAATTAACGCAATCTATCCGACGATGTCGGTCAAGGATGAAGCATACAAGTATCAAGTATCAAGAATTAGATTTTTTCACTGATTACAATGCCGCAATCTGTTTTTTAATATCTCAATTGGTTCTCAAGATATGGGTCCTTTTAATTTAATTATTTTCAACCAATTTTAACATTACAAATTGATAAAATAGGCCCATAACCACAAAATAATGCTAGATAGTGACAAATAACCACCATCAGTCATTGTTGAGCGATTTACACTTGACTTTCACCAATGTAAATTTTTTGGCCGCCATCTTGGATCCGCCATTTTGAAATGAGGTAGGCCTAAGTTATTTCAAATATGAAGTTGGTATTATGACCCATCATTTCAAACTAGTTTTTTACACCAAATTCAATACCGCAACTCGTTTTTAATTATAGCATTTAGTTTTCAAGATATTGACATGTTTTCTTATAAAAATCTCAAAAAATATGAATTGTTCAAAAACTAAATTGTACAGATAAAAACGGGTTGCGGTATTGAATTCGGCGTAAAAAACTAGTTTGAAATGATGGGTCACAATACCAACTTCATATTTGAAATAACTTACCTCATTTCAAAATGGCGGATCCAAGATGGCGGCCAAAAAATTTACATTGGTGAAAGTTAAGTGTAAATCGCTCAACAATGACTGATGGTGGTTACCTATTTGTCACTATCTAGCAATATTTTGTGGTTATGGGCCTATTTTATCAATTTGTAATGTTAAAATTGGTTGAAAATAATTAAATTAAAAGGACCCATATCTTAAGAACCAATTTAGATATTAAAAAACGGATTGCATTGTAATCAGTGAAAAAATCTAATTCAAAATGATGGGTCACAACACCACCTTTACATTTGAAAAAAATATTTTGGATCCAATATGGCGGATCCAAGATGGCGGCCAAAATTGGATACCCCCTCAAAATGAAGTATTAACTACCCAGTAATGTTTGGGGGTGGTGTGGAATTGATATTTAAAAAATAGAGGAAAAAGTTAGGGGGGGGGACTATTATGGGACACCCGGTATGTCATGAACAAGGCATGAAAGCTGTAGAAGAAATTCTTAATGAAAGACCGCGTTCTAGTAAACCGAGCACCAAGTTCATAATGGGCTTAGTAAATTTTATTCTTACATGCAACTGCTTTCGCTTCAAAAATGACTTCTTTTTACAAAAGAAAGGCACAGCAATGGGAACCAGAATGGCTCCGTCATATGCCAATATGTCTACGGCTAAATACGAATATGACTTTTTAAACACCCAAGCGGATAAGCCACTCTGCTGGTTTCGCTTCATAGATGATATATTTATGATTTGGACCCATGGCAAAGACAAACTGGATAGATTCTTAAGCTCACTGAATGGATTCGAAAACTTAAGGTTTACATAGCAAGTTTCTTCTAATGTTGCAACATTCCTAGATGTAGGTGTATTTTTAGATAATGGAATACTCAAACATAAAATAAATTAAACCAACAAACAAATTCCAATACCTACATTACAAAAGTTGCCACTCACTATACGTAAAAAAGTCTATACCAAAGGGTCAGTTGTTCAGAGCTGTTAAACTTTGCAGTGAAAATGAACACAAGCAAGAGTACATTAGAATAATGAAAAATGCATTTCTTCAGAGAGGCTACCCAATAAAACTATTAAATGAAAAATTAGATGAAAATAACTTAGGTAAGCAGAAAGAAATACATTTTGAAAATAATGAACCAAAACTTATCACCCAATTTTATCCTGGCCTCCACAAACTTAAAAACGTAATTAAAATCGCCTTCAACATTCTACAAAATTCACCATTAACCCAATCGTTACTTTCAACACCTCTAAGAATTATATTCAGACGGCCACCAATACTGAAAGAGATGTTGTCACACCCAAAACTCCCAACTGAAGAAAACGTCAAAGGAATACCAGGATCTCACCCGTGTAGAAAACCTAGATGTTTAGTATGTAAGCAAATAGAAGATTCATCTACATTTGGCAGTAGTTCAACATCAAAAAACTACAAAATTCAGGGGTGTTTGTCATGTGATTCAAAAAATATCAATTACCAGATTCAGTGCAAGAAATGCCCTAAAGATTATATAGGTTCCTCGACAAACACCCAAAGAGTTAGAATGACCGGCCATAGGTTTTATTCTAACACATTTACAGTCCGGGGTGACATCCACTCCCACAACACGAGGCAGCGAGATCTACTGGATGTCCCCAGGGTACGACTGACCAGGACACGGGAGGGGCACAATATCGGCCTTAAGGATGTACAATAGACTGCCATCCAGTGTCCAGCAGATGGATATTGGCCCCTTCAGAAGGAAGTTGACTGCCTTCATCAAGAGTAAGGCCTACTATTCCCTGGCTGAGTTTTTTGTAGATGACTTCTCAGGAATAAATTGACTGAGCACCATCTGTCCTGACCGGAAGTTTTAGTTTTTCATTTGTAAATATATGTTTGATTATGTGAGTTTTGTAAATATGACGCTGTCAATCCCACAGTGTGGGTAAAAGACGAAGAGGAAGGTATAAGGTATAAGGTATAAGGTTTAACTACTAACATCAGGACATAACAAAACCTCTGGTTCTACATGGGTTAGTACACAAAGACAATTTTGAAAACACAAGGTAAAACCAATACGGCAATTGAACAAGAATTTTAGTGTGCCATCTCTAAGATGTCTAGAACAAGCGCATCAAATGATAACACGATCAAAAACTCCACATGGCCTCAACCTTCGATAAGATAAATCTTCACATCAATTTCATTCATATAAAAAAAAACTCCATCCAACTTTACAAGTAATCAACACCTGACATCAAGATTAAATATATGATCTCATCAAATATTTATTTACAACACAACAGTGGTTATCTAACAGTTTTTGTTTTGTTTTAAGTCAACATGTAGTAGAATAGTAGTCTGATGAAGGATTTTTTCCGAAATATTACTAATGTATGTTAATATGTTGCTAATATATTAATGTGAGTTGGTATTTTTATTTAATTAATTTATATATATAGGTATATATAGGTAGATATATATATATATATATATATATATATATATATATAAAACAATTCGAACAAATGGTGTTTTTTGCTTCTGGTGACCCCAAAACGAAAAGTTATAATGGTCTCGGGCTTAGGTCTTACCATGAGACCTACGGTAATAGATTCTTCCCTATAGGGGAAATTTGCTAATAAACCATGACTACTTATAATCTGTATATTAAAATAATATAAGATAACTGGAAATTTGCTGAGTGCGCAGGTTTGCTGTGAAGGAGGTATAATTCAATATTTAACACAGTATATCTTAACTAGAAGAAGATAGGCCTACCAAGTTTTATCAAGATACGTTAAGAAATAAGGAAGATATATATATAATTGCAGCTGGCTTTTACAATTTAATCAAATGGGAAAATGACCAGCTGTTTAAGTTTGAGTAAAAATTTCATAAACATCATCAGTAAAATATGTGTTCCTTATAGTAAATTTATTTGACATATTTAGTTATCTGGCCTTTAAATAAGCCATATGACTGTATCCACAATATGTCTTTGAATCAAACATCAGCTCACATGATTTAATGTAAACAAAGCAGACGTTTTAGATCCCAACTAGTGGATCCGAGCGCACGGAATCGTGCGCTCCTCTAGCAGAGTGATAATTCAAATGGTGACAAATTTAAAACACAATCATGCTAACACGATCCGTCTTGAGGGTTATGTTTACACAAATTAAAAAGTAACAGCAATTAAATTATCCAGCTGATCAAAATGTAAACAATTATGTTCTTCATAAGGATAACATGGGAACTTTAAAAGCCAATGGGGCAGAGCCCAAGGGACTTTTTCAAAAATGTAAGGCCAGTTTGCAAATCTACGCGACACGCTCTTTCCAATGAGCCGTCAATGATCAAAATCGGTTAAGAAATGACGGAGGAGTTCATAAGACAAATTTCGTGTTGGCGTATTAATTATATAGATGCTACTTAAATGACAGTTATTTTATGTTATTTTTTATTTTCTAGAAAACTTTAAGAAATTATAGTACTTTTCCTGAGTCCTTGACATTAAAACATTTAATTTGAGCCCTTTTCCCTCATCCTGTGACTTGCCAAATGCCCACAATTGGTATTCAAAAATAAATTACTCTCCATAAGATTAGTTTGGAAAAATGCAGGTTTGCTGCCACAGAAATTTAAAAATGAGGTATCATAGGCTACAATCCAATATATCTAAACTATATGAAGCCACATAACATGTTTTATCAAGATATGTTGAGGAATAAGATATCGCATATTTGTTGCACAACTGATTGTCCTTCGTTAGGTTTTGAGCATGTTTATAGAGTTTACTATTGTTGCATTATAAATCTATATTATTAATTCTGTAAGCGATTTTTTAAAATCAAAATTGTGAGAGTTTGACAGCTCGCAGGATGATGGGAGATGGCTCAAATGAAAGGTCTCGGTCCCGGGGGGTCGGGAAAAATAGCAGATTATTTCCAAATATACCAGAAAATGAGAAATAACGAAAAATATCTTCCATTTAAAATGCATTGGGATTGAAAAATGTCTGCTTTGTTTACATTAAACATGTGGTGCTAATGCTTGATTCAAAGTCATATGGTAGATGTTGACATGTGGGATTTTTTTCAAAATACAGCTAACTATGCACGTTCAATGTACTACAACAAAAAATATTTTAAATTTAAGATTTTCTGATTTTATAATAATTAAGGGTTTGAGTTTTTTCATAATTCAAAATTATAAAAAATTAAGTACGTTTGTTTACTTTATGTTATAATGATGCAGATTTAATACCAAATGATGTATATATATATATATATATATATATATATATATATATATATATATATAATTACGTAAGGGAAATTTTTGTGCCGAAATTGAGGGTGTTTGGAAGGTCGCAGGGTGATGGGAGGGGGCTGAAATTGAAGAAGGTCTCCATCCCAGGGACTCGGGGAAAATACTGAAATTGCTTTAAGCTTACTATAAAATGAGAAATAACGTAAAATAGCTGTCATTTAAAAATCATTGGGATGTAAAAAAGTGTGCATTTGTTTACTTAAAAGCAAATGCTAGATATAATCATAATTTTGTGGATCCAAAAGCCTTTTTTCTAAGAAGGTATTTTGTACTATAGTAAAAAAGAATTATGCTTAGGGGCTATTAGCCCCTTCAAGCCTCTAGTATATAGTAATACTGTTACCACCTATTTTAAGTTTTGTTGTTATACTTTCTAAAATTTCTAGTTAATGTCACCAGTTTTCTTGTTATTGTTTTTGCTGTTTTTGTTTGTTGTTGCACTATGTCTCTGCTATAAATCCTAGTTTTATCAAATTTACTTATAATCAAGCCAATGAATATATGTATGTATTATTGTAATATGGTTATGACGTTGGAATAAATAAATAAATAAGAAAGCTATCCAATTTTATTTACCTCTCATAAGATTAACATTGGGAAAGAGAGTACACACGTTTGCTGCCTCAGGAATTTGATGATTTGGGTATTTTAAGCCATAATCAAGTAGATATTAACTGTATGAAGCCTCATGCCATTTCTTATCAGTATATTTTGGGAAATGAGCGAGCTACACAACTTATTTTATTACCCATAAGGTTAGCATGTAGAATGAGTATGCAGGTTTGCTGCCATGAAAATGTTAAAATAGGGTATTTAAGGCTATAACCCATATATTACAACTAGATGAAGCCACATACAAAGTTTTATCAAGATAGGTTAAGAAATAAGAAAGATATAGGATTTTTTATTTCCCATAAGGATAACATGGGAAATGAGTATGCAGATTTGCTGCCATAAAAATGGAAATATCGGGCATTTTAGACTAAAATGCATTAAATCTCATCTAAATGAAGCCATAAACCAATTTTTATTAAGATATGTTGTGAAATAAGCGAGATTTAGAATTTTACTTATTTCCCATAAGGTTAACATTGGGACAACGTACTGTGTTTACCACTTTCAATATCTCGGTAACCAATGGACATAGAGCAATGATTCAAAATACTAAATTGTTTGTTTTTTCGAGCTGAATTCAATGGTGCCAACAAAAATTTGATAAATTTTATTTTTTACGTGAAAAACTCAAAAACCCCTTTTTTGGGGGGTTTATCCCCCTTTACCCCCCCTTCCGATGGTCCAATGGGGCTGGTTTACGAACTAGTCCATATGATTACCACTTTACATGTCATTACCAAATTTCATTAAGATCGGACCATATTTACGGCCGCTATCGTGCTTACAGACATATATATATATATTATAATGATACATAATTTATTAACATATATATATATTATTAAAATCTTTATGTATATATATATATATATATATATATATATATATATATAGATAGATAGATAGATAGATAGATATATAAATTCAAACGAATGGTGTTTTTTGCTTCTGGTGCCCCCAAAATGAAAAGTTATCATGGTCTCGGGCTTAGGTCTTACCATGAGACCTACAGTAATAGCTTCTTCCCTATAGGGGAAATTCGCTAAAACCCATTTTAGGGGGGTTTATTCAAATGACGCAAAAATAAAATAAAAATGGAAGTAGAGGTGGTTAAAAGAAAGGCAACGATGGAGAAAGAAGGAGAGGAACATGTAAAGATGAAAGAAAGAAGCAATCAAAAGTTTTGAGTGTTGCTTACAATAAAATAAAAAATATAAAGAGGAGAGGCTAAAAAGATTTGTATAAAAACAAATATTGCATTCATTACTTGATCTAAATGTAACTTCACAAACGTGTTATTTATCATTATTTTTACAACTGTTTTTTGAAACTAAATGAAAAAATTATGTTCTAGACATTTCTTATCAATGTTAGTCGAAATCAACCCTGAAACATGACCCTGGTCATTTACTGACACGAGACCGGTCATTTACTGAAACCATGACATAGTTTTCTTAAAAATTGATTAAAACCTTTTTCTCACTATTTAGATTTATAAGTAATATACTATATCAATCTATAGACCTTATGCAAGAGTTAGACGATATAGAACACATCAAAATCTATTTAGTGTGGAAGTAATCTTAATTTGTTCTGAGATCTCACCATTAACCGGTCATTCACTGATACACTCACCCTATTCCACCTCATTAATCCCAATAATTCAAGGTGTACTCTAGATAGTTTTATTTTTTTTATAAGTTGGATATGCTTTTAACCAGAAAAAGGTGAATGATTTACTTTAACATTAGTGTTATCACATTTATTTTACAAATATAAAACTATCAATGTACAAAAGTAAGAATAACAGTAGTCAATATAAAAAAAAACTGTACAAAAATTACGATATATCACATCTTGGCTCTTGGAGGATCTGTAGCATGGTGTACAATGTTAACCTATAAGTTATGGGAAATAAAGTCATAGTTTCGTGAATCATTACGTAAAAGATAAAATAATTAAGAACAAAAGTTTGCCAATTGTAAACAATTTTTCAATAATTGTTACTTTAGGCTATACCATCATGAATCCAAAACTTTACTACTTTATTCCATCGATTGAGGAAATTGAACTAAATTAAACTTTCACATTAGAACATTCTTTAGCCAGACAACACAAAACTAAGTCAGCTGATTTTTTGTAAGCAACAAAACACCTTTCGAAATATGCATGGGAAGATTTTTTCCACCACATAAAACCAGACTAGAGCTTTCACTTATTTTTTTTCAAATCTGCTCTAACCTTTGAATTGAATTACAACTTGAAGAGAAACTGAGTGGCATTGTACATCCACAGGATCGCTCCCAGAACCGTTATCTTCGCAGCAGCTGGTGGTGTAGCGAGACACGGAGGTTATGTCGTTGGCGCGCCGCAGTTGGCCTCGTCCGCTCCGTCGCTGCAGTCGTGGACGTTGTCGCAGATCTGGTGCAGCGTGATACATCGGCCGTCCACACATCGCAGCTCCCCACTGGGGCAGGGGGAGGTGTGCGAGCTCGCGGCTACAACTGACGGAGTATATCAGATTGTACCATTGTGACATTTGAGATATGTGTTTTTATTGGGGTGTACATTAGTATGTTGATAAAGATTGTAAATCTATATACTATAGACCACAACCTAAATCAACCAAACATTTTGCTAAATAAATTGTTTAATCTTTGCTCCTCAACAACATTAACTTTTATTAGCAATTTTTCATGAAAATAAAAGAGCTACCTTACCTTTAAAGAGGTCACTTAGACCATGGAACATATTTAAAGTAATGTAACACCATATGTGATTCAGTTAATATAACTTTTTTTGTAACCTTTCATGTGTTTTATGGCCTAGTGTAACTCTTTAAAAAGTAAGATAGCTGTCTTTCTTTCTATTCGGAAAATTACAATTACCATGTCACAGTTTGTGAAAAACCAATGTGATTTTCAACTCGGTATTTTAACAGGACTACTATGATAGTGGAGTTTACCACAGATAATCTAGTGTAAATTTAAAAAGTTATGGTCTTCCATTGGATGAATCTGGTTAAGTTAATTTTAATACCATTAGTTAAATGTTTAAGTAAATTTTATACCTTGAGTATATATACTCATTTAATATGAATCACAAATACCATGTACATCTCTTTAAAGGCATATTGCATGCTAGTGTTAGTAACTGAGCAGTATTAACGTTTACCCTCTGTCATTTGGCAATTGAATTCATCTGATCCGTCTGAACAGTCTCTCCTTCTGTCACATTTCCACCCTAGCGGAATGCACTTGTAATCTGCTGCACATCTGTAAAAAACATTTATAAATATGATAGGGATTTTCATGATAGAGACTCCCTAAAGTTCTGAACCAAATTTAATAATTTAGGATGATAATTCTCACACATATAATTGTTTTCAAAATTTCACAGAGAAAAAAATTCCAATCTTCTGGATGTTACATTCTGTTCATACTTTTCCTTTAAAACATTAAACTTTGTTACTGAGCCTCAAGCACTTAAAAACTATTCAAATAATAAACTTGTTCTTTTAAATTGCTTGGAAATAACTTCTTTCAAGGTGTTGTTTGGTTTCTTCAATGAATCAATAGTTAATGAATAGAATAATTGAAACTGATCATCAGTAGAAATGTTCAGAATACAAAGTTGATATAAATCAACACAAAATGTCATTAAATGCATTTTCGGGACTAAACACGCAGGATAATATCTTATGTCACTAAATTCTCTTTCACAAGGATACGTTTTTCTTTTTTTTTTTTTCCTCCCTTCACATCCCAGGACGCTAGACCTAGCCCGGAACCGTTTTGCACATTACTTCAGGCTAGGTCTAGTGGGTCACGGCATTATCACATAGCGAAAATGCCATTGGTGATTGGCGGGATTTGAACCCGAGCCTCCGAGGTTGAAAGCCCGTGCTCTAACCACTATGCAAGGCCGCTCCCTTCACAATGATACTAACTCAACGCTCTCTGTTGGGTGTTAAAACTTAGATAGTTTTATTCTTAACATTAATTTTAGAAATAGGATAGACAGCTACTTTACCTTTAAAAGAGTTCAGGCAGGCCATGAAACACAAAAGTTTACAAAATCACAATATTTAATCCCACTGGGGACTTCTTCAGGTGAAGGAGAGAATGATTAACAATGGCTACTGTCTTAACTGTAATGATGCAGTCAGAACACTGCATCGATCATTACAGTTAAGACATTAACCATTGATAAGTTTTTTCTCCTTCACCTGAAAAAGTCCTTACTGGGGTGAAATGTTGTGATTTTGTTTCTCTTTGTGATCTATTTATAAAGGTAAACTAGCTGTCTAACCTTTTATTCCTAAAATTAAAAATCTTGGTCTCTTTCCTGAAAAAAACTAACCTTATCCTCAGTTTCACCACAGAGAAGAATATTCTTTCTCTGTGTTTTCACAAAGGCCTTATTTAGATTAGTGAGTGACTCAGCCCAGAGTTACCTGAACTCGTCGTCCGCACACTTGGTGCAGTTGGCCTCGTCGTCGCCCAGTGGGCAGTCGCGGCGGCCGTCGCAGGCCCAGCGCCAGGGGACACACGTCCCGTCCGAGCAGCGCAACTCCCCCTTCACACACTCATCCCCTGCAACAGCGCTCGACAGAGAAATTGGGAACACATGTCATGAGACGGATAAGACTCATGGTAAAGAAACTAGTTTCATAATTTTTTTATAGCTTTTTCATTTTTATGTCTTTATATATCCATTAGGATGCATTACAGTAAGAACAATGAAAATCTTTTAAGTTTTTTTTATAATTTATATGTAGTCTTTTAAGTCATCTAAGGTCCATTACAAAAAAACCTTGTCTTTAACGTCACAAATATTCTCAAATCTCAATTTTATGTTTATCATAATGTTTATGACTTCAAGTGCTGACAACACACATTTAATTATTATTCTTGTAGTGTTTGCACTTCAGTCTACTCTTGTAGTCTACTGCTATAAGCATCTATATTTACACAAATAAATTCATTACACGTAAAATAATATATTATCTGATTCAAGATCAACAGAGAATCCAAATTTTGAATCATTTAAATTTTATTCAGACATTTTTCAGTTGAACCCTTGGTTAATTCTTACTAACTTTAAATTACCTTTGGCAAGATTAATACACTCTTCCTGGTTGTCTGAATCTGGATAGCTGTCGCAGTTGAATACTTGTGACAGGTCTAGGGAATCAAGTATGAACTCTCTGCACTCCTCCTCAACAGCTGTAACATATGTTGTGTAGCAGTTAAACGGTTTACATCTCAAACCCTAAATCATAACTGACAGCTTTCATAAAAGAAAAGGTATAAACGATTCAATAAAATGTTCAGAACAACAGAAAATGATATTCATTTTTAACTTAAGCGGTAAGTGTTTAGCTCAAATGAGAAAGACCTACTTTACGCTCTTTACATAAATAACTAATAGAAGCATAAACAATTGTTTTATTTTCCCTCTTGAATCCCTCACCAAAAAATTCCTTTTCCTCCTAAAGAGGAAATTTCTTTCTCCCCTTTATTTCGATATTCATTCCTACACTGTGAAAATTAAGTAAATAAGAGACACGTTTTTACATAGAATAGTTACTTGACCGTAAAAAACCTCTCTTCACAGGAGCAGAGCAACAGTCATATTCTGGCTTGCCTATTTCAACAAGGATTCCAGAATGGAGGAAGTAAGTAATTACATTGTCAATATCTACAGTGATTTACATTATAGTGCCTGATGGACCGAGCCTTGCTCTGTGTTATGTCATTTTTACCAGTTCATCCAGATACTATAAAATATTTCAATGTCATAAAATTGACAAATAGAAACCCTTTTTATTGTTCCATGAACTCTTCGTTTCGCTCGCTGCATTCTTCCTTGATGGCTGTAGATTCCAAACAGCTGTTATGATTACTTCATTAGTTTACACTTTTCTTGTTTTTTTCGTTGCAATCATGGCAACTCATAAGGCCAATATTAAAATGTTACAACTTTAAAATTCGTTTAATCACGCCATTAGATTTTCTCTGGCCATGTAATCTGCATAAAACTCGTTTTTGAGTCATAAATTACTTAGTACCTGGTGGACCGAGCCTTGCTCGGTGTTATTTCATGTTTACCAGTTCATCCAGTTACTATAAAATATATCAATGTCATAAAATTGATAAATAGAAACCTTTTTTGCTCCATGGACTCTTCATCGCACTTGCTGTATTTTCCTTTAATGGCTGTAGATTCCAAACAGCTGTTATGATTACTTCATTTGTTTACACTTTCTTTGTTTATTTTTGTTGCTATCACGGCAACCCATAAGGCCAATGTTAAAATTTTACAACTTTAAAATTCAATTTATTACGTTATTAGATTTTCTCTGGCCAAGTAATCTGCATAAAAGACGTTTTTGAGTCATAAATTACTTATTTCCAGACTTTGAAGGAAACCCTCGGAGCCGTTTTTGAGATCGTTGTGCAAGCAAGCAAGCATACATACAAGCATACAAGATAACACTGCTTGTATAAGAGTATAGGATTTCCAGACTTTGAAGGAAATCCGCAGAGCCATTTTTGAGATAATTGTGCAAACAACCATCCAACCAAGCAAGCACGCTCATATAAGAGTATAGGATTTTGCACTCTAACCCACCTCTGCAAGCCTTCCTGCAGGGAGGCAGGATACTGTGGCCGACGCTGCGACACTCGGGCTCCAGCAGGGAACACAGGAACTGGCGGACCCGGGCGCTGCAGCCCGTGCTGGCGATCATCTCGAAGTACGGCATCACGGTGTCGAGGTCCAGCGCCGTCGAGATCCCAGGGATCACCGGAGCCGCGGTCAGGTCCCACGGCAGCACTCCGCGACACAGGTTCAGGCGAGGGGAAGAGCAGATGCCTACACAAAAACCATTTGTACAGAAAAACCTCACTAACTCGACAGTCTGTGTAGCTTGACAGTCAACTGCTGAAATTAGATGCCTTGAAGAGACAAGAAAAAAGTGAAATCATCAACAAAATAACATTAGGATCAAATGTTTTCAGAACATTTAGTTATAGTTGTTGAATATTTAATATTTGACATTTCTTTAAAGACTGTTTATTATTCAATTTGTAAAAATACACATCTGAGTAAAAAATTTATTTGTGAAACTAAAGTCTGTTATGAGTTTATTTATTAAAACCGATTACAATTTACAAATGTTCTGGATAACTCGACAGACCCTAAACTCGACACACTGGGTCCACAAACTGTTGAGTTAGTGAGGTTTTACTGTCAATATTTAGTCAATATATTTTAGTCAAAAGCTTCAGATTTTTTAGATTGGTTTAGGATTCTCGGTCTGTTAGTTTAGAGTCTGTATCCTTTTTTTACGACCTTTGCTTGTAACTGTTGGGAACTAATACATACTGAAACAATATCACTGAATAAGCTGTAACTACTTTTGTTCAAACATGAGATGTTTTATATATTACCTGTAGTCAATGTTAGTCCCTCCCTTTTGCCCTTAAAAGATTCTGATTCTGATTGAAAAATATATTTCCTCACCCCTTGTACAAACCAAATTTATTTATTAGCCTTTTTAACGAAACTGCAGGTCTCATTGAAAATGGTGATCAGTTAATTTTAATAGTAATAAGGAATGAGATGTTAACCACTCCCAGTTCAGCTCTCTTCTGTGTATATTTACTGCTCATTTAACTGTTGATGAAAAAGGTCACAGGATCTTTTTCCTCAACAGTTAAATGAGCTATCTATATATTAATACGCAAGCGGTTTTCTTTTCACAGTCCAACCGCAATAACGGCAGGGCGGATTTTAACGATTGAGGTGTCAATTTAAAGGGAATTTTATGTAGAATTGTCAACAAGTCTCCGAATTTTAAAAAAGGGCGTCACTTAAGTACAGTAAAGGGCTGAAGTTTCGGAACAGTAGCGCCATTCATGGACATTTCAGCAAGCTCAATTTACTTTGTTTACAAACTGAACATATGGCCAAGCTCTGAAATAAACCACAGACTACAGCAATTATTATAATTCATTTTTTGAAAAGAGCAGTTTTATATTTACAGCTGGTTTGGCTTTGTTTTCAACAGTTTTCTTTTTTAAACGATTTATTATGTAATTTAGTTTATGCTCTGACGTTTTCAAAGCTCTTAACTTCGCAGTTTACAATGTAGTTTACGATATCTCATAGTGTTTTTTTGAAGTTATATTAACCTGATCAAATTTATTTTTGGATCTGGTGCATTTATTTATGCCACATAACATTGACCGAACATTGACTGGTCGGAGGAGTCGGAAAGAACACGATCGCGACCGCTGGCATCACCCTCCCGATGTAACATTTGATGCTCCTTCCAACCTCAGACCAATGAACTAAAAATGTTTTCATTGTGGTGGGTTGCATTTTCAAGAATGAAAAGACTGGTAGAGATAATGCGTCGTTTATGCGTTTTCGCCACAAAAGAAAGGTTGCCTGTAAAGACAGCCGTTCCCTACGATATCTGTTTTAGCGATAATTATCAAGAAGGTGCAGAGGAAATCCCGGCAATCCCTAAACCAAGAAAGTCATTGCTCACGGCGCCAGTGTTTGCTCTCGGTCAGCTAAATGTTGCTGTAAGCAGAGCTTGATCTTTTGCCGATGTTAGAATATACATTTCAGAAAAAAGAGGACATGGGGAAATGAAGTTGTTGCCTTAAAAATCGTTTGCATTTACCGGAAACTCTTGCGGTAGATCAAATTAACTTTAAAAGTTTCAGTAGTTAAGCCATAATTTTCTTAATGAAGTTAGCCCTTTGATTAAACTTTAAAAGTATATAAGTAGGCTGATTATTCTTCATTCTATTACCATATGATTTTTGCTCGATTTCGAGCTACGTGTTATCTAGTAAATAGTTAAATAGAGTCAATACTTAAATAGATCTGTTTCTCTATAGATTTACCAAATCAACCATCATTATATTATGTATTATGAACTTAGTTTTATAAACCTAAAAGATATACTTGGCATCACAAATAGCAATGTTTGAAGTTACTGAAACAAATTATTTTCAATATTAATTAACTAGGGAATCAGCTGTTTAAACAATTTTGAAAATCACAATTTCATGATACTTTGTATGTATACTACACAAGAAATACTAATATCCGGTATTGTGGCAAATAAAAATGTTTGTGGAAAATAACTGCACAAATTTAATCTTTAATACTTTGTTAAAACATCTGGAAACATAAATTCAAAATATTTTCCTGTAGCAGACAACATGACAACATCTCAGTATTTTCATGTATTTGGGGTTAAAGGTCAAAATTACAATTGTTTAAAAATGCAAGCTTAAAAAAATTTGTTATAATGCATAATGGAACATCTCATTGTGAACAACTCAATTTTTGTAGTAAAAAAAGAAAAAGGAAAAAACATGTTGAGAAACCTACAAAGATATTCCCATGGAGTGTTATTCTGTTGTGTTTAATTAGACTGGCAGAAAATGTACTATTGTTTGGTTATGAATTTTCCAATTATTCAGTGTTGGTAGATGGCTCAAAAATTACAAAATATACCTTGAAACCAACTATCAGCAAGTACTCAAATGAATCTAAGTATAATTGGTTATTACCTGTATTATCATTGTCAATGTCATCAGAGTCCTTTTTGCTTTCGACTATATTTGCAACCTCAACATT
Organism: Flexamia atlantica; assembly: GCA_035578135.1. Lineage (NCBI taxonomy): Eukaryota > Metazoa > Arthropoda > Insecta > Hemiptera > Cicadellidae > Flexamia > Flexamia atlantica. The sequence goes on along the minus strand of JAQJVK010000002.1, from coordinate 35,982,128 downwards.
GTTTACAGCGATTTTGTGTACTCATACAAGAGTGAAGGATGAAAATTTCAATTTAAAAGGCTCTAACAGTAAAACTGACAGGAAAGATAATGTATCTATTTATCCTTTTGTAGCAGGTTTCAGTTTTATTGGAATGGATCTTGCTTTTGAAATCCCTAATGCTTTCAACTCTGCTCATCTCCTTTTGACTCATTTGAGCTATAAAGAAGCATCTTCATACCTGCTGATTTTCAGTATCATACAAGGCATTAAGCTATTCTTATTTTACGAAGGAATTAATTTTCAAAATCATGTTTTGAAAAATAAAATATATTGATTTTTAATACTATATAGCTCATTTATTTTCTGGTAACCACCTGTATTTGGTGGGTTATCATTATAAAAGTTAGTTAATCTATACTTATTTAATAAGCTAGGATGAAAAAAATCAAAACTCCTTCTACAGTCACTTGGAGATCGGCAGATGAAAACCTAAAAGGTGCTGAGCAGCGAGTGTTCACTGTTACTATAATAGTGCTCATACTATGTGTCTGAATTAGCAGATTTATTTTTTTGAATCTTAACATCCACACAAAATTCAGACACAACATCCAATCAACAAACACATCAAAAATTGTGAAAATATCCAACATGTTCACTTGTACTAGAGTAGTACCATTGACTAATTATGTATAATCAAAAATAATAAAATAAATACAATTCACTATTCGCACCTAAATCAGTGGTTTTTTGCGGTCTTAACTTCGTAAAAAACCAACTCAACAGACAACGAATCCATACAACAAAAACATAAAAAATTATAGACAAATCTGAAGGTTTCGCAAGTAGTCTACTAGAAAATACCATTGACTATTTATTTATAGAAAAAGATAATACTATACACACCATGTACCAAAATTAGCAAATTTATATTTTGCAGTCCTACCATCCTCATAAAAAACAAACACATCAAAAATTGTGGAAACATCCAAAAGATTTATTGCTCATTTGAAAAAAGCAAAAACTCTGTAGTCATTTTAGTGATATTCGATAATGCAGTTGAAGTATTGTCCACTAAATATTTTGGCAATTTCAAATAAATCCCATTAAGTAATTATTTTGGGTAACCAGTTTACCCTAAGATTGATTTTAAAAGTGAACGTTACTCTTATTAGAACAGCAGGTAGAAATTTGAATCTTTTGGGTCTTGAAGTCTTTTTAAGCTGATAGCATTTTTTATTATTTATCAACCACGAACTACTTGTGGGAACCAATAAACTTAATATTCTGATACGTACTCTCAGTCTGGTTGGGCTCCTGCGGAGTGATGCTGACCATGTGGACGGTGGGGTTGGAGGAGGGGAGGGTGGGGGACACCCGCGGGGCGGCCGTGTTCACCTCCTTGGTGGGGGAAACCTGCGGCAACAAACCAGAGTCATAGGGACAGAATAAATACTTACACTTTGTACATAGTATCTTGAGCTGTGAAATAATATGTTGATAATAATATAATCTTAATAGTAGCTTGAACTCCACTACCGCTGCTATCAGGCATTATTTATTGTCAATGATCTGAGACAATTAACAATGTATAAACAAATTTCTACAATCATCTGATAAAATTGAGGTTACAAATAAAAAATGGCAATAACTCTAAAACAAAAATGGTAGTTCAAAAATTTGAATCAGTTGAAAATGACAAGTCACCAAGTTTACACTTCGAATAACTTAGCGCATTTCAAAATGTGAGGTGGAAAGCGAAAAGGGACCTCTTGTCGGCAAAGGAAAATTTTCAGTACAGTCGATATAACTGATTAGGGTAAAAAATATCGAAATTTGGGTCTCTATTGATTGTTATACCTCATTTAACCTGGAACAGGCCTGTATCGGTTAAAATATCGAATCAAAGTTATAAAAGGTCTAAATAAATCATTTTGTTACCCTCTGCATTGCTTGAGAAAAGGGATCTCTTGTCGCTCAATGTTATTTTGCCATAACGACTAGAGGTCCCATTTCCAACATGTACTTCGTAAGCAGACTTTGGTCCAAAAAATATGAACTCTCCTAAATTCTAGTGGAATTTTAGAGAACTATAATGAAGTTTGGTGTAAAGAGAACAAAATTTCTCACCAATTTCATATGGTCCCGTCAAGAGGTCCCTTTTTATAAATGATATTTTGGCTACTAAACTTTGTCTTTTCAAGAGGCTATTTATATGTAGGGTAATAATAGTTATTTTTATTGTAATAAATGAGCAATCAATTATATATTCTGCAAATTACAGTTTGATTTCAGTTGTTTGATGATAAAAAACTTTATAAAACAATGAGATAACAGTAAAATAATATTCAATTTTAAAATGGGACCTCTTGTTGTTATGGAGAATAACATATGGCCGACAAGCGGTCCCTTTTCTGGAATACGACTTTTTACGATATTCTTCAATAAAAATATTATTTTCCTGAAAACTACTGTGAGTTAAGACAAAAATTGGTATTCCCTCGAAATAAGACATTATAAGCTTTCTTTTGATACCAAAATAATTTCTCAAATATGAAAAAAATAGGTTTCATGCTTTCTCAAAATGACCTGGTTCCCTCTCGAAATTTCAGTCTATCCTATAACTTTACCAAAAGAAATCTTAGATTCAAGGGACTTGCGCCAAATTATTAGGAATTAAATAAGGAATTCAAAAATATTAATAACACAAAATCAAAAATTCCCGACAAGAAGTCCCTTTCACTTCTACCTCAGAAATGACTGATCCAAGATGGTGCCTGAAACTGTAAAATGTGTAAAAATCACGTTGAAATGGCTTTCAGTGATTGGTTACTTTCATTTTGTAGCTTTATTTTGAGATCATGGGCTTATTTTTCCAATGCATAAAGCTAAAATGAGTTTAAAATTTCTGTTCACATTTTCTAGAGAATCCCATCCCAAACCCTGAATAAATAATTTTTCAGATGAATAAAAAAGTTTTTTATAAAGAGTTTTCTATAAACTGCTTTACAAATTAGTAGTCCTTTAGATTTACCTGATATTCACCATATTTGTTGCCGTTTGGTATTTTCTTGTTCAGAAGTCCTCCAGGTGTGCTGATGAAGCGGCCTGTCGTCCTCTGTGGCGCGATGGACTGTGACGTTGCCATCCGCAGGTGAGACTTGTCAAAACTGGAGATAAGTTTGTCAACAAAGTTTCTGTCCCCAGCAAGAATTCCACTTGTGCGAAGCGTAGTTGAAATTTGTACATAGGGTTTGTTAGTAATTAGTCTTCTATTGCTCAAAGTGGCAGGTTTTGATTCTGAAGTGTCAAAATCATCCTCCTCTTCTAAATGTTCTTCTCCAGTTTCACCAATGTCAATGTCAGTTTCTGGAATTACTTCAAATATTTCCTGCCCATCAATCTGGACGGTTGCATTCTGACCTGTAATTGAAAATAACAGGGTATAGGGTGATATTTTATAAACTTAGAAAATGATATAATCCTAAAATTTGTTCAAAATAAAGTAAGTTAATTTACAATTTCCTCATATTAGCTTCTTGCTCAAATAAGACAAAAAACTACAACTCAGTTATTCCTTTAAGGAAGTTACGGTTTTGGTGTGTTTTATCTTGAGGTATGGGAATCCTTTATGGCCTTGTCATATTGGTCGGCTTCCTTGGCCGAGTTGCTAGGATCAGCTAATTCCTGTTGTTAAGAACTGTCAGTTCGCTTGCCACTCGTTTTGCCCATTTGTCAAGGTTGGTTTACATTGGTCGTGTTGACGGTCGAGTCTAAGTGATTTGGCCCTCGACCATTGTGATTTGGCCCTTACATTTGGATTGGAGTGAAAGTAATGAAGCAGACCACAGCTGATGTACAAAGCCATACTGTATATCAGCCTGAGATTTCATCATTTTCTATCAACTGTCAATTCAAAGCTTTGTCTTTTTTAAAGTTAATGTTAGTTGAAATTTGTTTATACCTTGTTTATATTGTCCTAGGTCATTGACTTTTTTCTACTCCAACAATGAAACAAGCCATATCTCATGCAAGGTATGATGCACCAAGTGTAAGGAGAGTTGGTTGATATTAATATGGAAAAATAAATATTTAATTTTGAATGGTTTAGAGAGAACAACCTCCTTGAACATTCTTCTGTTTTATGGCTGACTATTTTAAGTCTTGCTAATACTGAAAACAACTTGCAAAATTGTAAATAATTAATTTATTAAAATCTTTTTAAACCCTCCCTCCCACCTCCCAAAAGTGGCTTTACAAGTCATGCAACTGATATGTTTCAGGAAAGTGCCACCCGTTCCTGACTTCTTAGCTTTCTTAAAAATAAGTCAGCAACTGTAAAGCACCTGAGAAATGTTGCTCTAAATTTTAACAAGTTACCATTCACTACTTTCAGTTCCAGATTCTTTATGATCAAGAGAATATGGTGTATATTTTTTAATGCATCATAAATGTGCGAAAGTGGGAGGCTGCTCTGTTGGTTGGATCAGCTTCAGTCCTACATTTGAGAGCTCCCTTCAGTATTAGGGCCTTTGATCTTCATTGACATGGATAACAGTCATAATCAAAATTTCACCAAATCATTGAGGTGTATGGTCATCAATTTTTAAGGGGAATTATGCTCACTCCTCTAAAGGATTAAGGTGATATGTGATTTTTTTTATAAAAGAGAGGTCCTTCAATATTTTAGTATTTTAAAGTGCTCCCTGTTGTACATTTTTAGTCGATTTAACTTAGTGTTTTAAAGTGCACAATTCCCTTGAGCCTTCCTCTGGGCAGCTCCAGCTCAGTGCTCTTCTTTCATGCTCTCATTTTCTCAGACTACTTTCAAACACAGGTTCCTGACCTGAATCAGTGTGGTAAGTGACTCTGGTCTGGTCCAGGGCGATCTCTTCCCCCTCCATGGTCACCAGGTGGTGGGGGTGGCTCCCCTCCGCCCCTCCATCCCTCTCCAGCTGTGAGTACAACTTGGGACCCTCCTCAGGCGAATCTGTAAAAATACATTTATTTAAAAAAAATCCACAGTAGACTCCCTTACTTCCAGACACAAGGGGACCGAGACTGGTCCGGATAACGGTTTTCCCGATCAAACCGAAATTCTCTTCAACATGTTAAACGATAACTCTAATGCCAACTGTATAATCTCTAATGCATGCTATAAACTAACCCCCAGTTACAGTTTATCCTTCCTAATCACTTTGAAAAAGTCCCAAATCAAATCAAAGACGTTTTTTGGAGATGCCCCCTACCCAAATTAATCACCACTGTGCCATATATACAGAATAACATTTACTTTTTTGTTGAGATTGATACTTTCAGTAATGCAAATAAAATTCCTAATTCCATAAAATGAAATATAGTGGCACAAAGTCAGTGACAAAGAACATACGTGTGTTCACATGTCACACACGCAGTTCCACATTGTCAAATCAACTTCACCATTTTATTCTCTCTTCGTCAACAAATGCCGCACAGGTGAAAATAGCAGTACAGTTTCCCTAAACATAATTCTTAAATTTAATCTTACAATACTAGTTCATTGAAATTGGAGAATAGTGTAGGAGGCCCTTATAAATAAACTTTATTTTTTAAGGTTGCACTTTATTTTCTGAAAAAGATAACACTGTTTGATTATAAATATTTTAAACCAAAATATTGAGATTGTTATACATTTCACAATTTATGTGGGGCATATCCCCCATGCCTCCCTTGAAGCCACCACTGAATGAACAAGAGATATTAAATTTCAGACTTTTGCTCACTAAGTTCCAAACACCTGCAAAGCTTGTGATACTCAAACAACACGTACCAGGACATGGATTGCGTCGTGATATAGACGGCGTGTTCCAATTTCAAACTAAACTTGTTATTCATAATTCTACTAGGCGGATTTAGGTCATAAAATTTGGTTTTGCCAGCTCACCTAACGTTTGAAGTATTGTATGTTTAAATTCAAATATCAAACTCCATGTAAATAGTCCGTTTAACGTTTTAAGGCATATCCCAAATATGTACTTATCTTTAACAACAACCGCTTGTAATTTATAAAAATACCTCAATCAAAATTATATTGAAAAAATTTTCCCCCTTCACTGCCAGCTAATCCATCTAATATCAGGGGCGCCTGACAGCCCCAGATACCGCCCATTAATGATTAAACTTCTTAAAGGACATTGAACTGTTTCATGGCACTCGTCTTGTAGGTTATGATTCCCCTCAATCTTTAGTAGATCAGGACTAACGAGAGTGTCAAAATCATTGTAGTTTTTATTTTGACTTATGTTTTTTGTTGAACAGTAGATTACAAAATTACATTCTGAGGCTTTGATTTTATGTGTTTTCGTAGGAGTGTTTAAAAAAAATTGCCTTCGTCTTGTAGCCTCGAGGCATTTTGCGTTGAACGGCCAAAATAGAAACAAGAAAGCATGAATATACGTTTTTCATTTAAAAAAAGATAAGTAAAATTATAAAATCTTTTCACATATTAAATTTGAAAATACATAGAACTAACTACAGTTATAAACATTTTTTAAGATTTTTAATTTTTTAATACTCTATTACTTTCATGAGAATAGTTTTTGTTACTAAAGTTTGCCGAGAGTGAGTTTGCAGGTGAGTTGACACCAGATTGACCTACTGCTAATTAACTGGATTTTGTCATTGCCTGTGAATAACGACATTTTGTCCAGGTTCGACAGACCTAATAATTGACTGATGAACTTTTATTTGTCATTAGTCTGTGTGTTCTCGCCACCTTACTTAGTAGTAAGGTCAATGGTCAATATTATAAATATTGCAAAAAATCTCATGGTTTAAAGTGTGTCTAGAATACAAAGTGTCGCCTTGATACAATGCATGAAATCGGGCGGGTGAGTGAGTGTGCTGCTAGCGAAATTATTGTTTAGGCTATTATTTGTTTGGGTCTGTTTGTTTGCAGTGAACTTAAAATGCACGCGAGCTTTACAAAAAGAAAATAAATAGTTTATAAGACAAATAAATGCATTGATAAATTATGTATTTATTTTTCATGTCATATGGTATTTTTTAATTTCAAATCGCTAAGTGGAATGGCTGTGAACCATCCTTGAAAACATATGGGTTGCCTCTTCCCTGATTGTTCTTTCCTATACAAATGTTATTTACTTTACATTTGTAAATGTAATGCTTGCTTTACACACTCACTGAATGAAGTATAGTCAAAAGAAGTGTATGTCGTAATCGAGGTTGTTATCACTCTGCTCGAGAACAACGGATAAATTGCAACTTGCATGATAATTTCAAGTTTAGATTGAAATATATGTTAATCTAAGTTTTATTAATGGATCTGCAGGAATTACTTGAATAGAATTGATTTAATTGTAATTCATCCTGTGCTCAAAAGAGCTGCAGGACGCGACTGACGAACGTGAATTTTAAGGAACTTGGGATAGTTGAAGCCTTTAAATAATTCTTTAGTTGTTTGACATATCAACTTTCAGTGATGATTGAGGGTTTCACCTAGCACAAACTGGAATGTTGAAGGTATTTAATTTGTACGTACAAACAAATTTCAGGGTTTACTGTAGTTTTCTGCATGTAGACATTTTAAATAAATTGATGGTATTGGAAACTAGTTTATTAAATGAGAAAGTTTATTAATCGTATAACCGGACACCGGACGTGCCGGGCATACCGTGGGAATGTGGTGCTCAACAACTGTGCATTAATTCCGCACTCCCAGTCCAAGATTTGGAGAGGCAGGGACTCTGATGAGAAAGAGAACTGCAGCAACTGCAACATAACTCTGTGGAACTGCAAGAAAACTTCTGCTTCAGCTACACGACAAGAGGGTTACATTCATGGATCTCCAGTGCGTGTCAGTCACATAAGAGAAAGGGGCGGAAGGAAGTGTGGGTTGAAAGAGGTAGCCCAACATACGACTCTACGTAAGTCATGGAAAAAGGCCTTACTCGTCAAACCGAAAAAGGCCTAGCTCTAAGGTTAGAAATGTTGAGAGTTGCAGTAATTTGCAAATGTACGGACACGAGGGTCGCCATCTTTTAGTCTTGAAAGCTATAATTGGCCATCATCGAGACCAACATGGAGTGCGTGTACACGGACATTGTGACAAGCTTCTCCCACAGTATTTTTTATGTTTTAAAATTTACAAAATAGAAGAAAATAAAACTGACCGGCAGAGAAGTAGACGAGTAGCGCCAGTCCCATGAGCACAGCCAGAGGGATGAGCGCCCACCGCAGCACCCGCCACGTCAGCACACTCTCCGGGCCGCCCTCCAGCTTGTAGGCCGGCGCCGAGCATGGCTTCTGCAACATAACACTACCGTCAGCACTGCCAGGGGGATGAGCGCCCACCGTAGCACCCGCCACGTCAGCACACTCTCCGGGCCGCCCTCCAGCTTGTAGGCCGGCGCCGAGCATGGCTTCTGCAACATAACACTACCGTCAGCACAGCCGGGGGGTGAGCGCCCACCGTAGCACCCGCCACGTCAGCACACTCTCCGGGCCGCCCTCCAGCTTGTAGGCCGGCGCCGAGCATGGCTCTGCAACACTACACTACCGTCAGCACAGTCAGGGGGTGAGCGCCCACCGCAGCACCCGCCACTCTCCGGGCCGCCCTCCAGCTTGTAGGCCGGCGCCGAGCATGGCTTCTGCAACATAACACTACCGTCAGCACAGCCGGGGGGTGAGCGCCCACCGTAGCACCCGCCACGTCAGCACACTCTCCGGGCCGCCCTCCAGCTTGTAGGCCGGCGCCGAGCATGGCTTCTGCAACATAACACTACCGTCAGCACAGCCGGGGGGTGAGCGCCCACCGTAGCACCCACCACGTCAGCACACTCTCCGGGCCGCCCTCCAGCTTGTAGGCCGGCGCCGAGCATGACTTCTGCAACACTACACTACCGTCAGCACAGCCAGGGGGGTGAGCGCCCACTGCAGCACCCGCCACGTCAGCACACTCTCCGGGCCGCCCTCCAGCTTGTAGGCCAGCGCCGAGCATGGCTTCTGCAACACTACACTACCGTCAGCACAGTCAGGGGGTGAGCGCCCACCGCAGCACCCGCCACGTCAGCACACTCTCCGGGCCGCCCTCCAGCTTGTAGGCCGGCGCCGAGCATGGCTTCTGCAACACAACACTACCGTCAGCACAGTCAGGGGTGAGCGCCCACCGCAGCACCCGCCACGTCAGCACACTCTACGGGCCGCCCTCCAGCTTGTAGGCCGGCGCCGAGCATGGCTTCTGCAACACAACACTACCGTCAGCACAGTCAGGGGATGAGCGCCCACCGCAGCACCCGCCACGTCAGCACACTCTCCGGGCCGCCCTCCAGCTTGTAGGCCGGCGCCGAGCATGACTTCTGCAACACAACACTACCGTCAGCACAGTCAGGGGTGAGCGCCCACCGCAGCACCCGCCACGTCAGCACACTCTACGGGCCGCCCTCCAGCTTGTAGGCCGGCGCCGAGCATGGCTTCTGCAACACAACACTACCGTCAGCACAGTCAGGGGTGAGCGCCCACCGCAGCACCCGCCACGTCAGCACACTCTACGGGCCGCCCTCCAGCTTGTAGGCCGGCGCCGAGCATGGCTTCTGCAACACAACACTACCGTCAGTACAGCCAGGGGGTGAGCGCCCACCGCAGCACCCGCCACGTCAGCACACTCTCCGGGCCGCCCTCCAGCTTGTAGGCCGGCGCCGAGCATGGCTTCTGCAACATAACACTACCGTCAGTACAGCCAGGGGGTGAGCGCCCACCGCAGCACCCGCCACGTCAGCACACTCTACGGGCCGCCCTCCAGCTTGTAGGCCGGCGCCGAGCATGGCTTCTGCAACACAACACTACCGTCAGTACAGCCAGGGGGTGAGCGCCCACCGCAGCACCCGCCACGTCAGCACACTCTCCGGGCCGCCCTCCAGCTTGTAGGCCGGCGCCGAGCATGGCTTCTGCAACACAACACTACCGTCAGTACAGCCAGGGGGTGAGCGCCCACCGCAGCACCCGCCACGTCAGCACACTCTACGGGCCGCCCTCCAGCTTGTAGGCCGGCGCCGAGCATGACTTCTGCAACACAACACTACCGTCAGCACAGTCAGGGGTGAGCGCCCACCGCAGCACCCGCCACGTCAGCACACTCTACGGGCCGCCCTCCAGCTTGTAGGCCGGCGCCGAGCATGGCTTCTGCAACACAACACTACCGTCAGCACAGTCAGGGGGTGAGCGCCCACCGCAGCACCCGCCACGTCAGCACACTCTCCGGGCCGCCCTCCAGCTTGTAGGCCGGCGCTGAGCATGGCTACTGCAACACAACACTACCGTCAGCACAGCCGGGGGGTGAGCGCCCACCGTAGCACCCGCCACGTCAGCACACTCTCCGGGCCGCCCTCCAGCTTGTAGGCCGGCGCCGAGCATGGCTTCTGCAACATAACACTACCGTCAGCACAGCCGGGGGGTGAGCGCCCACCGTAGCACCCGCCACGTCAGCACACTCTCCGGGCCGCCCTCCAGCTTGTAGGCTGGCGCCGAGCATGGCTCTGCAACACTACACTACCGTCAGCACAGCCATGGGGTTAGCGCTCACCGCAGCACCCGCCACGTCAGCACACTCTCCGGGCCGCCCTCCAGCTTGTAGGCCGGCGCCGAGCATGGCTTCTGTAACACAACACTACCGTCAGCAGAGCCAGAGGGATGAGCGCCCACCGCAGCACCCGCCACGTCAGCACACTCTCCGGGCCGCCCTCCAGCTTGTAGGCCGGCGCCGAGCATGGCTTCTACAACATAACACTACCGTCAGCACAGCCAGGGGGGTGAGCGCCCACTGCAGCACCCGCCACGTCAGCACACTCTCCGGGCCGCCCTCCAGCTTGTAGGCCGGCGCCGAGCATGGCTTCTGCAACACAACACTACCGTCAGCAGGGGGAGGGAGGGATCGAGAAACAAATTTGTCTCACAAAACTACAAAACTTAGGCCTATTATGCACAAAAGGACGTAAATGATAATGTGTATTGATTAAATTATTTACCAACATGATTTGCATTTGGCCAAATATAACTATTAATTTCCCTCTAATGTCAATTTTCGTCCTATTAAAATAAATTGTATTATAAGTCCTAGTACTATTTTTTCTTCATCTACACCAGTCAATTATGAAGAATATAGTTCGGAAAGATCATGGCCTGTATTAATTTTCATGGCAGCTAGTTCCAACATCACCAAGCCCAAGTGAAGTACAATTATTATTCCGTACCGGTTAGAAATTTTGCTAAATTTAATTTATAGAGGAAATCTGTGGAATCCTTTCTACAAGCCACTGAATATATTGAATTGCTAAATCTATAGTTTCACCAAGAATTGAAACATTCATTAGAGGCGAGTAAAAACAGAACTCGTCCGCAACGTGAGTGGACGATTGAGAAGCGACATTTATCAGTTGCTGGTTGAAAGGGATGAGGGCGAGTGAGAGAGAGGGCCTTGACCGCCTGCACTTTCCTTCTTGCTCAAACACTAGAGAACAATGAGTGTCTGTATTCATGAGGGGTTCAAAGGTTCAGCCCGAAGAAAGTAGGAAGAGTTCGTCACGACGCCCTCGCCGCTGCTCGACATCGTCCTTTTGATTATATGTAGAATTCGGAGTGGAAATTCTTGTAATCAAAATCATTTGATAAAAATACGTTCATGCTTGCTATATATTTTCTATCGATTCCTTAACAGAGTGAAAACATTTTTCTTTCGAAAAAAATCTTTAATTTCGTTTTAAAATGATCATAGTTATCCTCAGAGTTCAGAGGGTTAGGGAGGGCATGAAATAGTGTGATGGCGATATAAAGTGTGTGGCGCTTGAAAAAGGAAGTATTATGGTGAGGGATGTTTAGTTTGGAGGTATTTCTAAGATTGTATAGGTTGGAAAATTCTATGGTTTTGTTTATAAAAAAAATAGTTCAGTATAATTACTTTTTTTTAAATTCATAATAGCGAAGGATTTGTAATTATATTTAATTTGTTGGACTTTTCCTATCGCTTCTAGTGTTTAAACTACACTTGCTAGACACTTACTTTAAGACACTTGCTAGACACTTGCTTTAAACACTAGAAGCGATAGGAAAAGTCCAACAAATTAAATAATAATAATTACTTTATTTCATAAACTTTTTGCTTCCCGATGTTGGGAAAATATAACTCTTAATCAGTAGGTGGTTGAAAATCGTTTGTAGTTGTATATGACTTTGCTCTAACGAGCCTTTTCTAGATCTTTATTTGAGCATATTTTTTAGAAATGTGAAATTCTACGCTAGGTTGCGCTGGGTTTGCCTGTATAGCAAAGCATAGAGCCTATTAAGTAGTTGATTATATTGGCTAAACTTGTTTGATATTAGGCAGTCAAATGGCTGCCAACCTTGACTATGTTTAGCACCCGACTATAATTCCTACCCTAGAAGGGGTTATTGTTGAGTATCACTTCAGGTATTAAGTCCCTATTAGACGTTTCTCGCTAGTTTTCACTAATCCAACCGCCTCATATGCCTCCACAAATCACACAACACAGAACGTACGGGTGACTTTAAATAGCCCGACTACCCATCTATCAGCGATAAAAACCTACCCGTTGTTGAGGAGGAACTTATATTTGAAGCTTCAGCTGTACACATCACTAAATACAACACCGTAATAGTCAACTTTTATAGGCCACCGAAAGGTAACATTTCATCATTTTTTGATAAACTGCATGATGTTTTTTCGAGTTTGCATGGTGTGAGGCTTGATTTTTTCTGCTCAGGTGATTTCAACATAGACTTCTTAATAAATGACAGTGATACACAAGAATTAAGGAATCTAATAAAATCTTTCGGTCTCCACATTGCGGCAAATGAGATTACTCGTCCTAATGTTGCTGTCGGTGGTGTAAGCAAGGGAACCTGTATAGATAATATCGTTACCTCAGTACATCCTGATAGATGGACAGCTACGGTTCTGCACACTCCTGTCTCTGATCACAATGCTATTCTTCTCAGTGCAAATATCATACCTATGACTAATGTAAATTCTACCCCAAAAAAAGTAGTTAGGCCTATTACTTGTGAGAATTCTATTTCTTTTGTAACCAAACTTAGTGAGCTAAGCTGGTTTGATATTTATGATTGTAATTTAGATCTAGACTCAAAGTTCAGAACATTTTTTGATTTGTTTTTGAGGGCATTAAACAGCTCTATTCCAATTAAAACTGTAGATTGTAAATACAGTAGGCCTAATAATAAATGGTATCATCAGGGGTTAACGGTAATGAAGGCTGAGTTAGATAGGTTATATGGATTGTTATGTAATTCATCCAGTAATGTAAATGAAATTAAAGCTTTGTACAACTCAGCTAAGCTAGAATACCGCAGGGTGGTCAAAAGAGCTAAGCTTAACTATAACAATAGCATTATTGAGAATTCCACCAACAAATCAAAAGCCTCATGGTCTATCATAAACCAAGCTAGGAATTGCAATAGTAGGCCCATGTCAGTTCCTGATGAAATAACTGCTGGTGGTCTTAACTCGTATTTCATTGATTGTATTAATAACATAAGAGATAATGTGCCATCTTGCTCTAATGATCATAATTTTTATTTAAATAATGTACAGTCATGTAATAGGCCTATAACTGTTTCTACCTGTAGGCCTACCTTCAAATTCAAGGAATTCACTGTTGAAGAAGTGTATGCTGCAATCAATAGCCTTAAGAATAGTTATTGCCTTGATATATATGGTATAAATGCCCCAATCTTAAAGATAGCATCTAAGTACATCTGTGAAGTTTTGACATATCTTTTTAATATTTGTATTGTTGAGGGCTATTATCCTGATAAGCTTAAGTTTTCTAAGGTGATACCTGTCCACAAAAAGGGCCCCAAAGATCTTTGTTCCAACTATAGGCCTATATCGATCATTCCCGCGGTGTCGAGGGTTCTGGAGTGTCTCGTACATAAGCAACTATCCAAGTATCTTGAATCTAACAAACTTCTGTCCAGTTGTCAATTTGGTTTTAGACCAAAACACAGTACCATCCAAGCAGCCCAGGCCTTGATCACAAATTGCTTTGAAGGTCTGGAGGCAAAGTGCAGTGTGGTTTTTCGCTCCTATGACATGTCCAGGGCTTTCGACACTGTGGCTCATGATGTTTTATTGGATAAGCTATCCTTTTATGACTTTGACAATGTTACTGTTAATTTTTTTCAATCTTACTTGAATGACAGATGGCAGGCAGTTTACCTAAATGGTTCTTTTTCTAGCTCGCTCCGTGTTTTCCATGGTGTTCCGCAGGGTTCGATATTGGGCCCTACCCTTTTCATATTGTACATTAATGATTTGCCCTGTAACATTAACGATCAATCTGTAAACTGTTTTCTTTTTGCTGATGACTTGGCCCTTAGTGCACAATGTACTTCTGCGAAGGATGTTAAAGATATAATTAGCTCTAAGTCAATAATGATCAGTGATTGGTGTAATGCAAATAAGTTGTGCCTAAATGCCGAGAAGGTGCAGGACTTGACTCTTTGTCTAAGTAGCTCATCTGAGGATGTCTCCACACTAAAATTCTTGGGGTTTCATTTGCAGTCAAACTTAAAGTGGCATACCCATGTTGATTTTTTAGCTTCTAAAATTGCTAAAGGTATATTTATGATTAGATCTCTAAGAGGTAGTGTTTCACTCGATGTCCTCCTCTGTGTTTATTATGGACAGATTCACATTTATTTATCGTATGGAACCTCAGTATGGGCAAACAGTTCATATGCAAACAAGAGACTCTTTACGTTGCAGAAGAAGGCTGTAAGGTTGATCTGTGGTGTACATAGCCAGACTCACTGTAAGCCCCTTTTTGTTTCCCTGGGTATACTCACCTTACCATCTATATTGGTTTTGTCTAGCCTAATCTATGTTAAGGACAACCTGTCTAACTTAAGCAAAAACTCTGATGTGCATAATTATGGGACTAGGAACAGAGGTAACATTGTAACGACTAGGTGTACGTTGGCAGCTACTCAAAATAGCTTTTGCTATCAGGGCGTAAAAATGTTTAACACTTTGCCATCAGACATAAAAAGCCTGTCTCGAAACAAGTTTATTCATGTTGTAAAAACTAACCTTGCTTTAGCCTGTTTATATAAACAAGAAGACTTTTTTGAGGTTATGTTCAATATAATTTAGTAATTTTACTAAAACTCTGACGATTGTAATAAATATTTGACATGTTTCAATTGACAATAAATGATTTGATTTGATTTGATTTGATTTGATTTGATACTGCGACAGCGTTTATAAGGTAAACAAGCGGGTGACCAGCGCCGGCGTCAGCGCTTTCTAGCGGAACCGGACAATGCTGCTGCACGTAGCGAAAGCGACCTTGCCACCTCGGTTAATTGCTCGCTTCCTATATTTACTGTTATCTCATGTGAGAATCCCGCGCGGAAGTCGGTGCTGGGCAAACATAACATCCTCTGCTGCTGTCACTGCTCAGCGGCGGAGTGAAGTGGGCGAAGGAAGCTCGTGGATCACAAGACTGAGTGAAGTAGTGTGGAATTAATTGTGCCATTATATGGCCCTTTGCTGATGGAGAAGTTCACACTCTCAAGTTTAAAAGTAATAGTATTTCCAGCAAAGATTTGATGCTATTTCTGGCCTATTGGGTTTCGGAACGCCAAAATCTGCTTTATGTCATTTAACAACACTTTACAACCAATATCCAGCAGAGACTTTAACCATCGGATTTCAGTAGGCTGTTAGCATGCATGATTTAGAGTTAACTATAGGGCTATTTCATTTACACTCAACAATTTCGTTAACGACTGCTAAAAATTCAGGTACTAAAGCATTAACTATTCAACAGGCATGGAAGCATAAACGCATTAATTAATAAATACACGCACGCTAATTAATAAACGCACGAGAGTAATTAACGGCCTAATAACATTCCCGTCCATTCCCAAGCTTGGATGATTATCTCGGCGAAATGATTGCTAATGAGGAATGTGGAAAGACAGCACCCCCAAGGTGAAGTATAAGATATATGGGTGATCAACTCATCGGCCTTTCATGTAGTAAAGGCAGTAAATAATCACCCGCCCTCTCATAGTGGCTACCTTGAACCTTGCAATTAGCTTTCTCTTGTCTTTTATGTATTGAATTGCCTCCCATAAAAGTAGCATCCGGCCATCCATGCACATTGATTATTATTTACAACTTAACATCATAGTCAACAGATAATGAAGTAATGAAGAAGAGATGAAATAGCAATATGGATGATACGGATGATAGATCGTAAATGAAATAAAACAATTCATTACCTCTCTAGGAATTTGCCTGGTAAAGAAATATTTTTGGATTAATAACTAAATAAATTGAAAATTAATCAAAATATTGTAAGGATTTTTTTACTGTTTGACACTTGGCCCATAACCAGGTCTTGGGCCAGCCAAAACTCGGGGCTATGGGTTATATAGGGGCTAATAATAAATGATTTAACTGAGAATTTTTGAAAGATTGACTGGTCAGTTTTCTCTCGGCGAATGAATAATCGTATTGTCTATGACCATAACCAATCGTCTACAACCATAAAGAATGCAAAAATCTCTTTATACTTATTGTTAGTTTTATATTTTTAAAATTTTACTATAGAGGCTAATAATTTTATCATGGGGGTAAATGTTGGGGCTGAAACTCAATGAGTTAACAACGAATTTTTAATAGATTGCCTAGTCAATTTTTTTCTTAATGTATGACTGATTCCAATCGCCTAACACCGATTCTCCGTAACCACAAATAAAGCAAAAGCTCTTTACCTATTCTCTCGTAATCTTAGTTTATACAATTGTTTTTATTTTTTGTTGAAGCGATTGCATTGTACATTTTATAATAGATTGCAAGCACAATTTATACCAGTTATTTTTTTAACTAACAGAAGCAAAGATTACAGTAATCATCCTCCCGGTGGGCTTGTCACGCTCCGTATCGCCGCGTCTGTGACAGTGACAGGTGAAGGGCAACGATCCGCGACTGTGTCACAGTCACAGCTTTGTCACGGCCCGCGCTCGTCATCACCTGCCGAGTAACTGTTACTGTTTCGTCACTAGTTCAACCAACAATGCTACAGGCAAAGAGCCAAGTAATGCGATATCGCGGTATACAAGGGGGCACCCCGTTTTTTATTTGGAAACCCGAAATCAGAAAAGCTGATGAGATTGAAAAAAATTAATATAAGCTTACTGTATTTTCCCCTTCAGAAATAAAATAAATTGTGCTGTTGGAATTATACAATAGATTTAAATGGGTGACGCATCTTAAGGGAAGGGGGGGTTGATATACTAAGCCTTTTAAATCAAAGTTAGAAAGTGTTTGATGGATATAAAATTAAAAATCCAAATTATCTCCCGCCAAGCAAATGTGAATTTTTGAGGTGCCTTTAACCTCCAAACTTTATAGCTATTTCACATCAGTTAAATAATTGTATTCTTTAAAATATTTGTTATTGAAATAACCTGTGATTACTTCCCTTTATACGTGGTTACATGCGTATCAAAATAGCAATCACCGATTAGACCGCGAATACATAACACAACCGCCAGGCGATAGTATTACAGTTACACCGAGGCAGACCAGGCATCCGCCTGCGGGGGCGGATTCCCAGCCGATTGCGTAAATATTCACACGAGCTACATTTCCCAAGCTATCGGGTCCAAGGACGATCGAAATAACGGGCCGTTCATTAAATTTTCTGCGAAACGAATAGTTAGCCGCAGACAATGCCGGTCCGCGTCCACACAGATCCAGCGTTGCGACAGGAATCGTGGGTTTACTCTGTTTATCTCATTACAATAACGTTCAGTTTCGCGTGTAGACTCGTGATGAACTTTGCGACTCGTGACGAAGAGGCGGTTCGTCCATCTTTATTCTTGTACGTCGACAATTATGAAACCCGCAATAGCTTCATGTGCTCCTTTCTTCCTTTGAATTATTACGATTTTAATTATATTAGTAGCTGCGTGATTCTAGGGGAATAAATTCTAACGTGCATCGGCGAGGGGTGATCGCTCATGGCTACTTCAACTACTGCACTGTTCCTTGTAGGTCTTCTGGAGGAGTGAAGTGATAGGTAACAGCACTCATTTGGAATACGAGGTTTAAAGAATCAGTACTGAAAATTATTTTGCAGCCATCATCCTGTAACTATTTTTCAGTACCCTGATAAATGTTTAAACCATCCCGGTATTTTCAACATAATCATTGTCAGTAAACACTGTGATGGAACTAAAGGAATGTTTACAAACATACCATTATGAAAACAAGGATAACAACCACGTGTTGGTTGAAAGAAGTTACACTAACAAGGTCTGTAACTGTACTGTACGGGATTCCTTATGAGGACATTGTAAGAATTTTTCTGCAACTAAATTATAAACAACGTAATAGAATAGAAAAATAGGATTGCTCTGTTCACCACCTTCATCGGTTCTTTTGTAAGGCGACCAAATTTTCATGACATTTTCCTCATTAAGTCACAGCTTATCGAATTGAATTACTGAAATGTTCAAATACCCACATTGTTGAGAGAGTCATCCAAACAAGGAAGTTGTTTGCATAATCCGCGAACCCTCATACCATTGTCGTGACCCGACAGTTACAGTTAGTAGCATCTCTGACGCAACACTGCCTGTGACCGGATCGGTGACCGCTCTACACTACACAACTCTGCGTTCATGCCCTGCAGCACTGCTTTGATTGCTCTCGCTCTTGCAGCCGAGTTACCAGTAGCTGCTCTATTAGCGTCTCCTCTCTTCATTCTAAACGAATTCTAATTTAACTCGTCACTTTTAAACAAATCAACATATTAATCTATTTTTTCTAGCATAAATAGACTTTGGGAACGTTACACTGAATTCTTTGTATCAAACCCGAATCACTCCGAACCATTATAAAAAATTGCTGAGCGATGTATTCAGAAAGCTATTTTTATCTTTTTTGTAAGAAAATAGTAAATAGTCAAAATTATAAGAAGTCGTATTTTGAAGTTTAACTTTTACCATTGATTATAAAGAGAAAAAACAAATAGTACAAGCAATGTTAAATTTTGAAGCAAAAAATGTGATTAAATGTCACAAAAATTGGCACATTCTGTTAGAGAATTTAGGTAGCCTAATAGAGAAATTAAAAATACCTACTTATCCTCTCTTTTGCACTCCTAAACTTTAAAAATACCTAGAGAAATTAAAAATACCTACTTATCCTCTCTTTTGCACTCCTAAACTTTCCAATTTTTAAATAAAATTCCTTTTTTACTGGTAACAATGTACCATGTTTTAGCCCGGTAGAAGCAAATACGTCCCATTTCCAGGATACAAATCTTTAGCGTGAAATCGTGGCGTAATCTCTTGTGACGAATGTCGAACTAATTTCGCGAGTACTCAATTTTAGCTTCAAAACATCCATCAGTATCCTTTTAGTTACTAAGTCAATTTTTTTACTGAAACTATATATTCTAGAGTAAAAATGTAAACAATTATTTAGAGTTTGTCTTGGTTTTCTCTCTGTTGAAATATAAAATCTTGCAGACGGTCACAACAGGCCGTTCACTTGTGTTTACTTTAAACAAAGTTTATTGATTCCTTCTCGGTTTAACTGAACCGTTTGATCAATGATTGTGTTCTGTAACATTGTTACCCGTTTAATCGTTTGGTGCATTGCGTAGCTTCCAGTTGAGCAAACGTTTTTCACCAAATTAACAGCGGTCCTCTAGTTAGTGATCCGAACAGGAGTAGCGCAACGGGTTTCTTGTGTCAGTCGGTGGAAAAACGTCTTCATCCATGAAACACGCCTTGCAAGGCAAATTTTAATTGAGGCTACGTCGTTAGCCAGTTTTCAGTTTATTTATGTTTTTTCAATAACCATCGCCATTTAGTTGAGATCCAAACTGTAAAGTAGATGTTTATTTTAATAATTCGCAATAATTAATATAATATTAACTCTAGAAGTAGTGTTAGTAGTCTTCACGCTATTAAGAATAAGTAACAATTCATTACGATATTTAAGTAAAAGTCAAATTGTATTTTAAAGTGTAGGTAATGACAATATATTTTCAATCCAGTCCATATTATGTGCCATTGTGCATGGATGTTTATTGTAAGACTCTTCAGGCAAATGTTTATCATCAAAGGTCTGCTTCCACAACAATGTCTTCTTTACACCCCCGTAATACCTGAAGGATATAGCCTATTCTCTATGCAAAAGTATGCACTCACATTCAAAATGTCAACAGGAGATTTATGCAGATAGCGCGTCCCTTCGGCGCGGCGGACGCATGCAGCGGCTTGCCACATTGTCGTGCCGGGAGAATGCCACGGCCGGACCTTGCCCCCCCCACATCTGCATCCCATCCTCACATTGCCCCGGGGCAGCCATGGACCCAGATACACCGCTGCCCCTGGCAAGGCCACCTCTCCGAACTATGGCGAAAACGGTTATTGTTATCGCCTCAAAATACCAAGCGTGTGTGGTGATCGGTATGAAAATACTGTTTGTTATCAGAATAACACGTTATCTTCCTTATGGAAGCGTGTTGTTGGGAGGTGTTGTAGCTTAAGTGTAACGGTGAACTAGTGAACTATTGTCGTGAGCGCCCTGGGTAAAAACTTCAAGTTGGGTATTATTAAGGCATAACACTTTTCCTAGCAAGAATATTATGTTTTACTAAATGTATAATTTCATTCAAGGTACAAGGTAAAGTAGGCTAGTGCAATCGCTAATTTCATCTGTAATCGACGACTAGTTTTGGACAAGAATTCTTGTCCATGTCCAGTCCACAATCCTATCATTTTACAAAGTGAGAGAGTTGTACAGTGTTTTTTTTTTATTATTATTGAAACCCATTAAAATTTTTAATAATTTCTTAAAGAGGTGTTGGTAGAAAATTGCCAAAAAAGAAAAGTACACATTACACTCAAGTTCCAATTTTATGTGATGAAACTGATATTTTCATCCACAAAACATTGCTTTTAGCGAAATATACCAAAAATGATCAAATATACGTCAGTGTTACTTTGAGTAATGTACGTTATTTTTCGACAACCTTTTGAAAACTCACGGCAAATTCATACCTGAACATTTATCCATTGACCTCACTAAACGCATACCATTCAAAATAACACCTCACTTATTCAACTATCCGTTCAATCACCATTTTCCCTTGTATAGAGCCAATTAAGACTTTTACTCTTGCATGTCTAATGAATACTAAAATACAGTACATGCACTACAAAGACAACTACGCTCTCGGACAAGACGCGGAACTGTAATTACTCCCGATATAATGGTATCGACAACGACACCAGCCACAGACACTCTGTCAGCGGGTGGGTGATCTGGATGCAGCGGTGGGCGAGCCGTTTTGTCCGACAAGGCACCAGCTTCTAATAAGGGATGTGGGGTTTCTATCCGTGTGTCCGATTTCACTTTATGTAGAGTGGGCGAGACACAAAACCTTTTCAATGTTCAATTTTGTCAAACGTGGGAACCGGGGGTTGCATAAGGAATGGGAAATCCGAGATTGGTGGGTAGGACAGTTGAGTTTGGCTTAAAAGGCTTCGGATGTTTAGAAAGAGTAATGTTTTAGTAATTTGGAGTTCACTGGTTATATTATTTATTAGTGATAGTACAATAATCTAAGTTATGAGGTTCAAAACAGTGAAAAAAAAACTTTTACAATCCCCCGATTTCATAACTTCGATATAAAATGAAGTAGTAATCATTTAAAATAAACAATAAAAAGTTATTTGTAATGGTTTGAGGATAATACGTAACATAGAACTATCACTTCTGATGCATATCATATTGTGATACAAAAGAAAATAAAAAAGTTTTGCTAAAAAATAGAAACATTATTTTTGGAAGCTGGGAGTTGCATTTTCCAAGAAATTGAAGATTGTCGAAGAGGGAAAAGATTTTTAGAATAATTCGAGCAATCGGAGAAGCGAAGCCACTCACACTGCCATTATTCAATAATTTCAAAATGGAAAAGCCAACTTTCAAAATGGTAAGTCCAAAAACGAAGGGGATTCTCAATTCTCACGAGTGGACAGAGGAAGTGGCTCTACTTTGTGGGAGAGCGGAAGCAGAGATCGTTGCTAGATCGCCCCTCCGTGTTGTGGGAGAGGAGAGTTGCAGATGCGATCGTGATCGATATTTATTGCCTCAGACATCGAAGACGAGCCGCTCCACTTTCTGCCGCTCCCTCTATTTGTTCTCTATTGTTCTGTTGTAGCCATGCAATATTTCCTGCGACAATTATCTGGGTCGTCTCCAGGTCAGCCCGTTAGTTTCTCATGCAATCAAATCTGCTGTGATTCATATCGGCGGTCAAACATTAATTAGAACTGCGTGTGAAAAGGAATTCCTCTCACAGTGTTAATGGTATTTATTCAACCATTATTATTATTATGGTCTTTATCGTGTAACTATTATGACTTAAAGTAAAGTAAGTATGGCATAAGGATGGATTCAAGATTTTAGATTTTATTGACCACTAAACAAATACATAGATCATGCCACAGTTCAAAATACTATAAATGCAGTGTAAGCACAGTTAAATGCAAATGCAAATCCTTAAATATCAAATTAAAATAATGAATAATCACTAGAACATGCATCAATTCACCTAAAATCGAGTACAAATTAAGTTAACAACTTCTGCATTGTTAAACTCATTTAACAATTGAGATTGAGTAGTTATGTTTGATTAACCAAGAAAACAAATGTTTCTTAAATCTAATTACAGACATTGTGGACACTGACATACAGCTTATTAAATAAACTCTTGCATATTTATTATTAAATTTAAACTCAGTATAGGGCCTAAGTCACCCCTTCTGGTAGCATGCCGATGCACATGCTTGCTCAAAGTACTACCATTGACTTTAGTCAAAGGCACTGCTATCAAAATCATTCTTAACATGCAACAAGCAAGTCAATTTATATAAGTTTATAATAGTGTAGATTTTTTCTTTCTGAAATATAAGCCTGCAATGTGCTCTTGATTTTAATAACAATAAGGATCCTATCTAAATCACATGCTTACCTCATGCTATTAAACAAAGCAATACTTCTGGCAAATGACTCTTAGGTTTCCTCTAAAGAAGGAAACTAATTCTTTAGTTTCCTTAAAACAAAAGCAACCTTATCAAGCTTTCTTAAGACACACACCGCATGCAAATTATATATTAATCTGGGGTCCAGCCAGATGCCAAGCAAGCGTCTACGGATACTAACTATACTTAAGCTCAATACAATATAAACATATATCACAAAGACTTTTGTTGTCAATTTACTTACTGTTAAATTTTGGTAGTTTTTACAAAAAGTATATATAGTTTTATTTACTTGCATTCTTTCCTTTACGTTGGCTATGCAGTTCTGAAGCGAACTACAAAGTCTATTCCGTAATGTGTAAATGTTAACCTATATGTATTATGTGATAAAACTAATCAGCCAATTCCAAAAGCTCAACTTGACCATTAGATTATAATATTTCTATTTGTCATCCAAATTGTTGTCCAAACCTGTAAGTAAACTAAGACATGGCTGTTTCTTAGTATCTAAAGTAGTTTCTTGTTTTTTTACTCTATAAATTAAGGCTATAGCAAAGAAGACATAGTAAACGAACTGAGTCTAAAAATTATGATAGAGAAACGTGTAAAGTGATACGCTATAAATGTTAAAATTTAACAACACTCGAACAACATTTCCTGTGCGTATATTTCACACTTTCAAAAACTGTTCTAAATTCCAGCGCAGGCATTTAATCTCTCTAGGTGAGAGACGACCGCTTTTTAAACCGTTTTAAGTGCCGTTATTAACATTATTGATGAAGCGAAGCGAATCCTGGGTTGATAAAATTTTCCAGAGTGTGTATGTTTATCCGCTCGGTATAAAATAACGGTAGAATTTCATGCCTTGAAACTTTCACCATCATATTATTTTGATTTCCGATAGGTAATAAAGTATAAATTAGATTTTTTAAGGCTTGAATTTTAAAATTCTACTTTCAGTAGTGACTTGACTTCTAAAACCCACGTTGACTCGTGTAGTTTGTTTTGAAAAGCGGCTGCATTTGTTTTCATTCTGTATTTAAAAGTAAATAAAAAATCTTCATGAATTAAGTAACTCTCTTTTAACTTGAAGACGAAATTATTCAATAATATTAAAAATAATAGCCAAAAAACTGATATTTGCATTATACCCGAGTGAACTGTTCATTGGTTTAAAAAAAGGCCATAACATGTTTAATGGGCAAAAAATTATGTACGTCATTTATTTGTGGTGGAGTGTTTAGCAGAGGTTAAGTTTAACAGTTCAAATGACCTATGTCGAGACCATGACATTGTTTTGGAAGGCTAAACAGGTAAGATGAACTAGGCTAAAAGATTTCTAAATCATGCAAGTTAGAAATGGTATTAATATGATAAAAAGACTCATGTTGTTGGTCCAACACTTGTAACACTAGGCCTAAACTTAAGTTCGATCACAATTCAATTTTTATTATTTGTTAATTCAACCCATTTATCATTTAGTTTTCATCAATTACTTATTATAAGAATTTCACCCAACTCTTTAAGGTTATAAGCCTTGGTAACCATCAAGGTTTTCAGTTTTTAACTACTCTTAAGGTTAATTGGTTTTGGCTGTTGGGCTATTAATTAACAGTCCTGTCTAAGGAACATTTTGGCCTTAGTCAGTAACCAACAAGACTACAAGATCGCGCCACAATACATCCTTCACTCAACTGTCATTCATACTTGGCTTAAAATAATACCTATCTAGGAAGGTCGCCATTTCGAGCAATGATTCATGTACTTCTGTTCATAGGTTATGTTTGGCGCTTGGATCAGTTTTTGGTATAAGGCTTACCAAAAACACGTTACCAATATGACATTGATGCCCATCCTATTCTTAAACAAATTGGATCAAGACCAATAAGTTAAAGTAAGTTCAAGTTAATGCAGGTAAATTATATTAATAAGCTTAATAACTTTAACTGTAACTAATATTATGCAGGCCTATACTCAGCAATAGCTCGTACCAATAGCTCAATCAAATACATTAACATAAATTTTTTGCAGGCCAATATTCAGTATTAGCGCAATCCAATTACGTGATGATTATCTTAGTAAACACAATCCTCACTTTATGATCTGATGTCAGTCATTAATTTCTTATGTTTTGCTTTTCGAGTTATCGTTCTCACATCCAATTACAGTGAAACATGATTAGATCTGTAGTAACGGTTGATATTAGAAAGAGGCATTATTACATCACTAAACAAATTATCGAGGTTTTACCATCGAAAAATCTCTTTATTTTCCTCCCAAGACCTTCAATTCAGGCTGCCCCAAAGAGCAGATAGTAAAAATATAATGTAATCCTCCAAATAGAGGCAAAAATTCAAATATGAAACTCTTACCGGGTTCCCTTATATTGCAAATGATAGGGTTATTGAATGTACCTTTGATGTTAATTGAAGTTATCTTTTTTGAAAAAAGGTGCCGGTGTCTTTTTGGGCCTTTCTATAACACTGACTAACTGACCGACCGACCGATAGTGTTATGTAGAATAACATGTTTTAGAATGATTGTAGTCCGTTGGTGTCACCAAGTAAATCAAGCTGTGAAATTTTATATAGGCTTATATGAATCAACATGTATGCTAATTTGAATTGTTTTTCTACTCCATGGCATTTGGTGGCACTGATTTTCTAATAAGTTCTTAGGAATTTTGTTTAAGAACTTTCCATCGGTGCTTAGTTTTGAAAGCTCTGTGAAATATTATTAACATCTTTTTTTAAGGCTATAGCCCTATCTACTCGTTGGTACATGGTGGCCATCGACTTGCTGTCCTTAACTTATGGGAAAATAACATTTCTGGTCCTTGGGTCAGTCAGCGTTTTAGACAGACCCCGTCTTTTTACCATGTATTTACCCCCCGCACATAAGCCTTTGGCCTGTGCGTGGAAGTTATCAAGCAAAGCAAAGCAAAAGAGAGAGAGCTATTTAAATGTCTCACCTAAATAAACAAAGGCCTACCTGACAACACACATTATTAATCACCCGAGCACTAAGTATTTGAATTCGGTTGTTTTCTCGTACAACAGTAGGATAACGGAAGTTTTTTTTTAGGGGGCCCATGTGCAAATTGCGCATTTTAATGTTTGTTTCGAATTTTTAATCAGTCATTGACTCTCAGCAGTTCTCTGTTCTTGCCAAAGTTTACGCATAGGCCCTATTTTCCCTAATCTTGTCGTATCGTTTTCCTATATGCCTTCTTCTTCGTTATGTTTGAGGGTTCAATTTACAATATATTTATATAGTCTGTTGATCGTGGAGCTTTACCATAAGTAATGAGTTACCTGCCTCATTCTGCTACAATTACCAAAATAAAAGTAGCCCAAATTTATTTTTGAAAGCTGTATCAGATCATGTTTAGTGTTGCAGATAATCTATTTTTGTTTCAAATGTGACTAAAATTAATCTCAAGGTAACCAGCTGTTAAATTACAATCACATTTTAAAACCGTTATAATACAAGTTGGTCAGCACGAGTGTTGAAAGCACCCTCTAGAAATAAATCAAAGGCTTGGGGGTCAAAGCCGGAAAGGAAATGCCCAATTTTAATTATCAGTCGCCGGTACTCTGCCTTACAAGCTGAAAAATGGATGTAACAGAGAAAACCCTTATTGTATTAGGTATATAGATAGGCCTATGATTTGTTTTATTTGATATTATTTTATATTGAAATTTGTTTTTATTTCAAAAAATGTCTTAAGTATTTTACAATGCTGTGAATTAAACATCTGCATTTTATAGCAAAGAAATAAGAGTTATGATAATTAAACCATTAGTTCAAATAAGATTTGAACTAATTATCATTTACTATCCTACAGTTTTTATGGTAAATTGCAATATACATAATATAGTTTAGGATATGTGTGATTTTTAAAACTATGATTTATTTATTTAGGTCTTAATAAGTATTTTGGTTTTTTGTTTTTTCAGATGCTATAAATACCCCCGTTGCAGCAGACCTGCATACTCAGCGAATTTCACGTGCAAAACAACATATTTCAATCAAACTTAGCGAGATTTGATATGTTTTGTAATCTCCATAACAATAACATGGGGAATGAGTATGCAGGTTTGCTGCAACAGGTTTGTTAAAACTGGTTGGTTTTAATTCATTATTTAGTAGATCTTAACTAGAAGAAGCCATGTACCAAGTTTTGTCAAGAAATGTTAAAAAATAAGTAAGATATAGAGTTTTTTTATTTCCCATAAGGATAACATGGTGAATGATTATGCAGGTTTGCTGCCACAAAAATTAAAATTTCGGGGATTTTAGACTAAAATACATTAGATCTCATCTAGATGAAGCCACAAACCAAGTTTTATCCAGATATGTTGAGAAATAAGTGAGATATAGAATTTTACTTATTCCCCATAAGGTTAACATTGGGACAACGTACTGTGTTTACCACTTTCAATATCTCGGTAACCAATGGACATAGAGCAATGATTCAAAACTCTAAATTGTTTGTTTTTTTGAGCTGAATTCAATGGTGCCAACAAAGATTCGATAAATTTTATTTTTCTATGTAAAAAACTCAAAAAACCCATTTTTGGGGGGGTTTATCCCCCTTTACCCCCCCTTCCGGTGGTCCGATCAGGCTGGTTCACGAACTCGTCCAATCGATTACCACTTTACATGTCTGTTCCAAATTTCATTAAGATCGGACCATATTTACGGCCGCTATCGTGCTGACAGACACATATATATATATAGATAGATAGATAGATAGATAGATATATAAAAATTCTAACGAATGGTGTTTTCTGCTTCTGGGGGCCCCAAAACGAAAAGTTATCATGGTCTCGGGCTTAGGTCTTACCATGAGACCTACGGTAATAGCTTCTTCCCTATAGGGGAAATTCGCTAAAACAATGGGCAATGTATTAATACTGACAAAGAGACAATGGGCGCATCCAGACACAGTCACCAAAGACTTAATAGATGACTCCACCGCATCCTGACAGTCAACAATGTCCGTTTAGTAAATGGACGGACCATAAAAATGTTTCGGGGTATGCACAATGCATGGTAAGCCCAGTTGATAGTAAATCCAACCTCTTAACACTGGTAGTTAAATTCCTCTCCTATAAGGGCGGCTGAACACGGCCAACATAAAATTCATTAATAAGGACCAAGAAACTTAAGTATTATGCGGTATTTTGGCCTAATCTAATGATAATTTAACCTAAAGCCAAGCTGTCTAGGTACCTTAATAACTTTATAATCATATAATTTTATACAGGGTATTGATAAAAAACCCTTCAGGACTTCGTGATATGGTTACATCAAAACTAAGAAAAACGTTCTTATAAACATGGGTCCTCAAATGCTGGATTATCCGACTGTCGGTTTGTATGTGGTTTTAACATGATTTTGCATAACTTTGGAACTACTAAAGATATCAACTTCAAACTTGGTACGTATGCTGACTAATAGGACCTATTTTGGTGCGGAGCACCAAGTTTCTACTTTGTACCATTTCAAAATGGCAGCCATTTTTATATTTTAAAACTAAATATCTTAAAAACCTAATTTTTTAAGATATTAATTTTTTTTTGTAAATTTTACAAAAATTGTATAAGAGACAATATTCTCTAATGGATGTAGGGACAAGGTGGACAGATGGCCCTCATCTTGGTCGCCAGCACACCCCCACCTACCCTGCCATCCAACCCAGCCTCCCTTGGTGGAGGACTTTAAAAAATCTTCACTGAAAGACAGCCAAAGACTGCCTCGAGTCGTTACAACTTCCATTAACATACCATTGCAGGTTACGTTAAGTCGCAAAAGCCAGTTGATCCCACTTAGCCTTTGACATAGGCTTTACCTTGATATCACGGAAAGGAATGTTACTTCAAAATTTGAAAATAATGAGATAAAAATTGTTACCAATATAGTGCCAAAATACAGACAAAAACCTAGATAAATATTTATGTATATAAACAATTTTATAATTTTTTGGGCATAAAGAATGTAGATGAAGACAAATAAGTGTAAATTCAAGTCAAGGCCGGTGAATCTGTTTAATAAATTCTGTTATAAACTTAACTATATATTTTGTGCAGGCCTGTAAGTTACTCAGAATTTGCTCAATCTAATACATGAAGATTAACTTAATAAAAATAATTCTCTTAGGTGATCTGATAATTAATCATTGATCTCTTGTGATTGGTTATTTTAGTTATCGTTCTCACATCCGATTATAAGTTTAGTAAAAAAAAATTAGGCCTAGCCTATAGTAACATCCAATAATAGAAAGATGTATTAATAAAAAAAAAACTTAAGAAAATATCAAAATTTGGTCATCGAGAAATCGTTTGATTTTCCTCCTACAACATTCATTGCAAACTGGGGCAAGTACCGGTACCAGATGATGTAAATATTATGTAATCCTCCAAAAAGTGGTAAAAAATTCAAATATTGAACATATACCCCATACCTTTTTTGCAAATAATTACAAACCATAGGGTTGTTGAATTTCAGTTATAGTATTGTAATGCTTATCAAGCACATGATATTAGTCTTACATAGAGCTCAGTTATGTGTAGGATGTTAATTTTACTTAATTTTGCCATTTGACTTGATTGGCAATTACATATTGAATCTCTAAATGATTAATTAACATACGGTACAGAGACATTTGGGCCAGGTTGACAATTTGCTGAGGGTCACAGGCACCTTTGGATAAAAAGGTCCCCATTTCCTTTACCGAAATTATATTATTGTTTTAAAACTAAAATTAAAAAACTTAGGAAACAATTTTTATTTCTTAAATAAATTATGCTCTTCAATGTTGTAAGGCCATTAATTTGACTTATTTTCAATGATATATTAGCCTACCTCTATTTGTATTTTAATAATACCAAGCAGTAAAAGAGTAGTCAGGCAGCATGCTGTCATGTCAAGGCGAATTTAAATTTTTAGCTTAAATTGCAAATGTCAGAACTAAAAAAAAACAAAGTTTGAGCTTTTATCTCTTCAGAAAGTTAAATGGGGGTTTTAATTCATTCCCTATCCTAACTGGCTAATTAGACCATAGAAAATAATATCTCTACCAAATTTTTAGAGAATTGGTCGATAATTGAGGCCCATAGAGTGCAAAATTCCATTTAAACATGTTTAGTAAGTTTACATTTTTGATCAATAATCAATTATTTTTGGTGTTGCAACCTTGGGAGAGGACTAATAATTTATGTATTTTTAATGCACAATACATGATATTTATATTAGGGGCCTAAATCACCCTTTGGGCCAAAAAACTTCTTTGAAACATGAATCCCTCAAAAGTAGGTTTAGGGGTCTCCGATTTCTTGGACTTATGGACTTGACCTTTTTTAGGGGGATTTTGTAGTCTGGGTTTCCCCACCCAACAGGAAAATTCTGTTAGGGTAGACCGGGGAAATGCCAACACCTTAAGACATTTTTAATTTTAATATTTTTTCAAGTTTAGTCACATATTTTTTAGCGTTGGATTCCATTGAATCGGTCTCATCCGCAGAATAATATATTAAGTTGGTAATATAGTATAGTTTAGTAGTATAAAAAAATATATTTTCGTAACCCTCGCAAGGTGTCAGTATTTCCCCAGTGACCCGGGCAATACCGACAGTGACTTGGGGTAATGCTGACATAGGTGAGAAGTGACAAAAATATTCATATACCTATAGTCTATTGTTACATAAAGTAAAGTATAAGGTATAATACGCAAAAAAAGTATATGCATTAGAAAAAGTGACCTTCCATTACCAATTTAAAGAGATCATGAAGTGTAATTCCAGGCATTCCCACTTCAGCTGCAACACTGTTAGCCAATCTTCGTTATGGACCAACCAAAATTGCCCTTTTAAAGGGTTCTTCATCCCTTTAACCCTTGTCTGTTGCCCATTTTCTATATCTCACATCAGGAAGATAATAAGAAGAAATGTATAGACTCTACAAACCCCATAGCGATATTATTTTTTCGAATAGGCAATATACACCCCTGCCAGCAAAGCCGTAGCCAGGACATTTTTTTGGGGGGGTTTGGGCTCTGCGGTTACAGGAAGTGAAAAAATAACTTTTTAACCTTTCATTTAAACACAATTTCAACATTTTCGGGGGGGGAGTTTGACCCCCTGACCCCCCCCCCCATTGGCTACGGCCTTGCCTGTTGGTATTGCCCCTTTTGGTGTGTCAACATTACCCCAGAGAGACAAGATGGCGGATTTCTAACCCTAGGTCGTCTTAACACTATCAATACTAAAAAACAAATATACCAAAATGTTTGCTTTGAAATACACTTTCTAGCTGACTATGCCTTAGTTCCGTAGGTATAATGGTTTAGGGCGTATATTAGTCAGTTTAGGAATCCAATTTTAGATCAAAGAGTGAAAAATTATTTTTAAAATCTTCACAAATTAACCTCTTTGACTGCTGACAAAAACTCTTTTGACTGTTCTGGTGTCTCCTGTAAGGTAGCAGCACATCCAATAGCGTTTTACTCTCAAATTACAACTGCAAAGTAGGGTTTCGGAGTTGCCCGGGTTGTTGTTATTTCCCCGGTCTACCCTATTTCGGGCATTTTTTTGTGTTTTTTATGGTTAACGAAAATGAAAGGAAGCTTCCCCTGTAATCATAGGCATGCCCAGGATCCGTTCACTGTTGGTGCCAGATATGAAAAGTGTGCCCCCCCCATTCACCAAGCCCATTTCTAACTAAACTTTTTATTCGAGAGACTTAAGCCTATTTCCTATAAGGTATTGACTTTTTCTCTATGATTATGATAATTTAAAGTAAATAATAGTCCCCAATTTAATTAACATTGAAATCGTTATAATAATTTCATTTAGGATATTAACCGAAATGTTATACGTAGAACCTCTTCAATCCGAACTAACCGTGACCTAATTTTGTTCGGATTGACCGGATGCGGCAAAATTACACATTATGCCCTATCGTCTTTTTCAGTAAGGTTGTTTTGCCGTAAAGTGCCTACCTAAGGTAACAATCACCATTTTCCCACAGTAGATGAATTCTTGGGATATTTTTCACTGCCTTTTGAATGTTTTTCAAACTTAATTTTTCTATATTCATGATTTGCCTCCTGGCTTGATAATTGACTTGAAATTAATAGGTTACTGACCTATTTATTTTAAGTTAATTTTTCTGTTTATTAGGTCCCTATCCACGATTTGTAAAGACACACAATTGTTTTTCACGCCGTTTTGAAGTTTTGTATGGCTTCTCGCCGATTACCCCTGATGCCATGATTTTCCAAAGTAAATAAATCCCACCCGTAAATTGGGATAAGTCCATTTCTGTATCTTATAACATTTTTCTATGTTTGGGGGAGGGGGCTTGAACCCTCCGAGCTCCCTTCCCTGGTTACGCCATTAATACATTTTCATAGAAATTATTATCGACTTAAAATAAACCGAGATATTCATACAATCATTTTAAATATATTTTTACTTTAGAGAGATAAGGGGCACGCATCTTCTTCGTACCTTCTATTTTGATTGTAATTTTCAATGACATACTAACTTTTTTCAATTTTTACTCATTTATGTTTTGAGATTTAAAAAATATTTATTTATTGGCTATTTGGTGCCCCAATTAGACGTGCGGTGGGTGCCAGGGCACCCACCTAAGCCTTTAGCAGATTAATAAAGGGGAAGCAAAAGGACAAAGGAATTTGTACTTGGAGTAGGTTTGGCCAAACTTAGATTGGGTGGTCAAAAATGCACCTTTATCCAGTGGATGTAAGAACAGGGCTTGAAGGGATAGGTGGCCCTTATCTCGGTCGCCATCACACCCCCGCCCACCCTGTCATCCAGCCCAGCCCAGCCCCCCCGAGTGGGGAACTTAAGTTATTCACTAAAAGACAGGTAAAAACTGCCCCGAATCGTGACAACTTCCATTAATATACCCTGATACTAAAGTAGCAAAAGCCAGTTAGTAGCCAGTTACTTGGAGTGAACTTGACCTTGATATCATAATATAAAGGAATGTTCCCTCCAAATTTGAAAAAAAAATGAGATAGGCTTAACAGTTGTTACCAATAAAGTGACAATAAACACACACACACACACACACACACACACACACACAGACACACACACACACAAACCTTCATAAATATATATTTATTTAAAAATTTTTATAATTTTTTGTGCAGAAAGGGGTCTCAAAACAAAAATTTATCTTGGTCACATGCCTCAAAGCCTTTGTGTGGGTTATGATAATAACTTAATTTCCCATAAGAAATTTGGTCACAAGTTGGAAAAAGCAACATGTCTACTCTGTAAGCCTAATTTAATTTAGGATCACTGGATCAGATATAAGTAGGCCTACCTTTATGTTTTGAGAGACCAAACTTTCTTTGGATAAAGTAAAAACAACCTGAATACACAAATCAGCTATTTGTGTTAAAATTGTCCATCACTTGAAAGGGCTGTAAGACCGAACCTGGATTTTCCCCAGTTTTGTGACCAACTCCAAAGAAATAAATAAATAAAATAATATAAACTTGTTCGAAAAAATGTCCATAAGATAGTGGACGTAAGTTTTAGAATATAGGATTGCCAGTTAGAGTAAATATCAATATGACTTATATTTTTCAATTCAGTATTCTCAAATTAAAAATTTTAACTTTGTTCTAGATATTATGTTTAAGGATGGTGTCTTCTTTGATAGGAAAAAATTAACAAATAATTTTAAATATAATCAAATGTGTCAGCTGTTCATCCCTTCACTTTTTATTTTTGCCCTTATCGAACATATTTTTATAAAACTAATATTTTTCTTGGGATTTTCTCACCAAGACCTTTTATTAAAGCATGGGTTTAATGAGTTTCATACTGAGTAGTTTTCATTAAAGTTGGTGATAGTTTCGGCTTTATATGTACTAGGTGTCTCACCTAAAGTGCACCAATAGCTAACTTTTTTATGATAAATCTGACAAAGAACTTTTATGGGGTACTTCCCTTTATTTTTAATGCCGCTTTTTTGAGTCACTTCGAAATTTAAAAATATGGC
The DNA here is from genome assembly GCA_035578135.1 of Flexamia atlantica. Lineage (NCBI taxonomy): Eukaryota > Metazoa > Arthropoda > Insecta > Hemiptera > Cicadellidae > Flexamia > Flexamia atlantica. Next base: position 35,947,994 of record JAQJVK010000002.1, on the reverse strand, counting down.
CACTATTTTCCAATATGGTGAGCAATTTTGATTTTCTTATGGAACATGCCATATTTTATGGCGTTTTTGGATTGTACGCTTAATTTTAGGAACTTTTTATTCTTTATATTTTTTTCCTAAACCCAATGATTAAGGAGGATGAGCAGTTAAAAATTAGATTTTCCCCCTTAAAAATGCATTGGGAAATTGTTAGTATTCTGTATATCGAAAACGGTTGTGTTTAATATAAGATACCAGATACCAACGGTTAAAAGTGCCTTAAAATGTGAGTTTAGTTGAGATTTAATCATAAAATAATTTTTAGTCAAGGTTCACTCGTGGAAATGAATTACAGTAGACTCCCTCTCATCCGTAATCGGGCGGTTTGGACATCGGATGGTTCAGACAGTTCTTCGGGAATCAGCCGTCGCTGAAAATTTTCCTGTGGACGGGTTTCTCACTGATGAAATAGATAGGAAATACATTGTTTGTTACAATTGCCTCAAAATAAATCAATTAAATTCTAAAAATAATGTTGTTTTTTACATTAGATTATTCATTTAACATAAAGACATCACATTTTTCTAATTTTTAGTACTTTTGATAGGCCTCTGGATGGTTCAGATTTTTTTTTGGTTTGGACAAGGATCTGGTCACGAGGTGTCCGAACTGTAGGGGTCTACTATAATTTGAACATGCTTTTACTCCATAATGAATACATGGAATGATACAGTTAAATAGATGCAATGCATTCTAAATGGGGAAAAGTATAACTTAAACTGCTCCTATCTCCTGAACCATTGAGTTTAGGAAAAAATAAGGAAGAAAAAAGTATCTAAAACCAAGCAGAGAATCCAAAAACACCTTAAAATAAAAGGTGTTCCATTAGAAAAATCAAAGTTGTCTGCCATATTGAAAAATGGTGGCCATATTTTTAAATTTCAAAATGACTCCAAAACGCAGCGTTAAAAATAAAGGGAAGGCCCCCATAAAAGTTCTTTGTCAAATTTATGATTTAAAAGTTAGCTATTGGTACATTTTAGGTGAGACACTTGGTGCACAGAAAAGTTTTTTCAGCTGGCATTTTTTAATTGATTGTTGTTGTCGATGTATTCAACTTAAAAGGTCTTTAATTTGGTGTACATGTCAATCCATGCTTTCACAAAGATTTTGATATGACTCCCTGTCGACTTTCTCCCAAAAGGGCCATCCAGTTGGTAAATGTACAGTTAGTTTTTGTGCTGGTTACTTACACCATTAATGATTTATAATGATGTTTGAACTTTGGTATTTCCTATAATATGGATCAAAAAATAAATCCATCACTTTTTTGTGCCTTAACTGTTTATTTATTTTATTTTGTTTCAGGGTGAGGAGAAATTATGCAGTACATTTTTAAGAAGATGGTTTACTTCTGTTTATAAGAAATGTGTTTAAATACCAACCAAATGTCTGTTTTATGTTTTTCACATTTTTCGATTTATAATTAGCACATTTTTTTGTACGAAGTGTATAAATAATCATAAAATATAAATTTTATAATATTTAAATGTAGTGTTAAACCTCAAATTGCTGCAAAAAATATGTAAATCTATATTCATTACACAGAATGTTGGTAAATTTGATTTTTTTTGTCTTTTATTTCCTTGTCAGTAATAGATAACATTTTTTAAAGCTAACAAATTAATTAAGCTTATTACATAAATTAATTATAATATTATAAAAAATAAATTTTATAGATTTGTAGTTCACAACTATAAATAAACTCGAAATTTGGACTTTGAAGGTTTTATCTCTTTACAAATGATATATCTCGATGTCAAACCATTTGCTGACCTAAAACAAAAGCTATCTTTGCTTTATCCTATTACATGACATTAGAATGAGAAAAATAAATTATTCCTGTAAAATTGTAAGTCATATAAATAAATTTGGTTTGTATAAAAATAGGGCAAAGCCCCCCCCCCATGTCCTCCTGGGGACTTTTTTTTAATCGCTATTGGTTTTTTTGGAAACTGATCTTTTAGTCATAAGGGAACGCTCAGTATATTAATTAAATGTTAAGTACAGTAAAATATATTAAGATGTAAAAACTAAAACACATTTTTTAAGTGATGAAAAGAGATTAACGTTATTGTTTTTTTTATTAATGTAAATTTATAAGCAGAATTAAGGGGGGGTGTGGGGGGGCGGAGCCCCCCCATGTCTTTTGGGAAATTTTTTTTATCCTATTAGGTTTTCTGGAAACTAAACTTTAATCATAAGGGATTGCTTATTATACTAATTAAATGTAAAGTACAGTACAGTATATGAAGTTGTAAATTACTGAATCACATTTTAATGTGATGAAGAGAGATTTACGTTATTGTTTTTTTTTTAACGTAATATCATGGGCATAGTTAAGGGGGGGTGTGGGTGGGCAAAGCCCCCCCATGCCTTTGGGGATAATATCTTTTTATCCTTATTAGTTTTTTTTTAACTGAGCTTTAGTCATAAAGGAACGCTCATTTTACTGATTAAATGTAAAGTAAAGTACAGTACATTAAGGTGTAAAATACTAAAACACATATTTAATATGATAAAGAGAGATTAAAGTTATTGTTTTTTTCTCAAAAATATAAATTCATGGGCAGTTATAAGGGGGGTCAAAGCCCCCCATGTTTGTTGGTAAAATGTTTTTTAATCGCTATAGGTTTATTGGAAACTGATCTTTTAGCAATAAGGGAACGCTTAGTATACTAACTAAATGTTAAGTACAGTTAAGTATTATTATGATGTAAAAACAAAAACACATATTTTAAGTGATGAAGAGAGATTAACGTTCTTGTTTTTTTTTCGTTAATGTAAATTCATAAGCAGAATTAAGGGGGGTATGGGGGGGGGGCGGAGCCCCCCATGTCTTTTGGAAAAGAATTTTGTAACCCTATTAGTTTTTTTTGAAAACTAAACTTTAATCATAAGGGATTGCTCATTTTACTAATTAAATGTAAAGTAAAGTATAGTATCTGAAGATGTAAAATACTGAATCACATTTTAATGTGATGAAGAGAGATTTACGTTATTGTTACTTTTTTTTAAAACGTTATATCATGGGCAAAGGTAAGGGGGGGTGTGGGGGGCGAAGCCCCCCCATGCTTTTGTAAAAATTTTTTTATTCCTTAAAATGTTTTTTGGAAACTGTACTTTTAGTCATAAAGGAACGCTCATTTTACTGATTAAATGTAAAGTACAGTATATTAAGATGTAAATACTAAAACACTTTTTTAATGTGATAAAGAGAGATTACTTATTGTTTTTTTTCTCAAAAATATAAATTCATGGGCAGAGATAATGGGAGTGTGGGGGGTCAAAGCCCCCCTATGTTGTGGGGAAAATAATTTTTTAATCGCTATAGGTTTTTTCTAAACTGACCTTTTAGCAATAAGGGAACCCTTAGTATACTAATTAAATGCTAAGTTCAGTTAAGTATATTATGATGTAAAAACAAAAACACATTTTTTAAGTGATGAAGAGAGATTAACGTTATTGTTTTTTCTTTCATTAATGTAAATTCATAAGCAGAATTAAGGGGGGTGTGGGGGGGGCGGAGCCCCCCCATGTCTTTTGGGAAAAAATGTTGTAACCCTATTAGTTTTTTTGGAAACTAAACTTTAATCATAAGGGATTGCTCATTATACTAATTATTTGTAAAGTACAGTATAGTATATAAAGTTTTAAAATACTGAATCACATTTTAATGTGATGAAGAGAGATTTACATTATTGTTTTTTTAAACGTAATACCATGGGCATAGTTAAGGGGGGTGTGGGGGGGCAAAGCCCCCCCATGCCTTTGGGGATAATATTTTTTTAATCCTTATTAGTTTTTTTGGAAACTGAGCTTTAGTCATAAAAGAATGCTCATTTTACTGATAAAATATAAAGTAAAGTATAGTATATTAAGATGTAAAATACTAAAACACTTTTTTAATGTGATGAAGAGAGATTAAGCTAAATTTATGGGCAGAGATAGGGTAGGGTGGAGGGACAAAAGCCCCTCCACACCCTATGTCCACACCATATGTCTGCTGTGAAAACATTTTTTTAATCTCTATTATTTTTTTTCGGAAAATGAGCTTTTAGTCATAAGGGGAGGCTCATTATACTAATTAAATGTAAAGTACAGTACAGTATATGAAGATGTAAAATACTGAATCACATTTTTATGTGATCAGGAGAGATTAACGTTATTGTTTTTTTTTTCAAAAACATAAATTCATGGGCCGTTCAAGGGGGGTATGGGGTTGCGAATCCCCCCCATGGCTTTTGGGACAATATTTTTTTAACCCAATAAAAAATAGTTTTTTTTGAAACTGAGCATGTAGTCATAAGGGAACGCTCATTTTACTGATGAAATGTACAGTGTTTATTTTAATGAGATCTATACTTAAACACATTTTTAATGTGATAAAGAGAGATTAACTTTATAGTTTTTTTCTTCTGAATGTGTTTTTTTTACATTCTTAATATAAATTCATGGGTAGAGTCAATTGGGGGTGGGGGGGGGGGCAAAGCCCGCCCATGTTTTTTGGGAATATATTTTATTAATTGTTTTTTCTTTTTTAGAAAACTTAATTTTTTGTTCATAAGGGTAAGCTCACTATACTAATTAATTAATTGTAAAGTACAGTACAGTACATTAAGATATAAAAAACAAATATATATATACTTAGTGAAATTAAAATTTAAAAAAAAATTTCCATCTAACATAGCGAGATATGACTTTTTTTGTAATCTTCCATAAGAATAACATGGGAAAACAGAATGCAGGTTTGCTGCAACAGGTATGTTAAAACTGGGCAGTTTTGATTCAATATTTAGTAGATATTGACTATAAGAAGCCATGTACCAAGTTTTATCCAGATATGTTAAGAAATTATGAATATATAGCACTTTTTTATTTCGCACAAAGATAACATGGGGAATGAGTATGCAGGTTTGCTGCCACAAAAATGGAAATTTTGGGGATTTTAAACTAACATACATTTCATCTCATCTAGATGAAGCCACAAACCAAGTTCTATTACGATATGTTGTGAAATAAGCGAGATAACAATTTTTACTTATTTCCCATAAGGTTAACATAGGGACAACATTCTGTGTTTACCACTTTCAATATCTCGGTAACCAATGGACATAGAGCAATAATTCAAAATACTCAGTTGTTTGTTTTTTCAAGCTGAATTCAATGGTGCTAAACAAAATTTGTTTATTTTTATTTTTCTATGGGAAAACCCAAAAACAATAAAACTTTTAAACCATCATGGTTTGTTAATTATATACTGCATCGGTAGTTCAAAAACAGGTTAAATTGAAGTTAAGGTTACTGAGCTAATTTGAGATTTAGAAACTTTGTAGCCCAAGAAAAATTATTAACAATAAATTATTCATGTAAAATTGTAATTCACATTTATAGAGACATGGGTGGACTTAATGGATGGCTTGCCGGGTGAAGCACCAAAAAATACAAATTGCAATTAGTTTTTTTTCTTCAGAAACTGAGCTTTTAGTTATAAGGGAACACTCAGTATACAAATTAAAATTTTAAGTACAGTATATTAAGAGATAGTTTACAGATACATTTTTTAATGCTATGAAGTGAGAATAATGTTGTTGGGTTTTCCCTTAAATGTAAATTAGTAATAACATTTCTTATTGTTTATATTTTCTGTATTTGTATTTTATAAATTGGCAAATTTTATAATTTTATGATTTATTGTAGGTCTGTGTGTCTGTCAGCATGATAGCGCTTGCAAAAATGGTCCTATAGGAATAAAATTTGGCATAGGCATGTAAAGTAGTCATTATTCAGATGAGTTCCAAAACCAGCCCGATTGGACAAGGGGGGGGGGGGTGGTCAAGGGGAAACACCCCCCAAAGATGTTTTTTTAATTTTTTATGAAGGAAATTAATTTAATCTAATTTTGGTTTACACTGTTGGATTTGGCGTCAAAAAACAAATAATTTGGTAATTTGAATCATAACCCCGAGATACAGAGTGTGGTAAACACAGTACATTGTCCCAATGTTAACCTTATAAGAAATAAATTTTATATCTCGCTTATTTCTTACCATATATAAATAAAACTTAGTTTTTGGCTTAATCTTGATGAGATGTAATGTATCATAGTCTAAAATCCCCGTTATTTCCATTTTTGCGCCAGCAAACCGGCATACTCATTCCCCATGCAATTCTTATGAGAGATTAAAAATAAATCTATATCTTCCTTATTCCTCAATAAATTTTGATAAACTTGTTATATGGTTTATTTTAGTACAGATCTACTAAATATAATATTGAAACCTCCCAGTTTTGACATACCGTACCTTTTGCAGCAAACCTGCATACTCATTCCCATGCTTTGTTGGATTGAAATTTTTTTTGCATTTGAAACTCGCTGAGGATGCAGTTCTGCTGCAACGGGTTATTTTACATTTCATATTGTTAAAATAAAGCTGTTTTGAAAGGAGTAATGGGAGTTGAAATTTCATATTTCTAACTAAAGTTTAAAAAGTCAATTTTTCTATTAATTGCTTCATAATTTACATACTTTTGTAGTAAAAAATTAAAAAAAATTGTAATATTAGGTACTTATGAATCCTCAGTGCATAACCGCTAATGTCGCCCTTGAATATAGCTTTGTCTCCCTTCAGTCAGCATGTCCCAGTCAGAAGCGATCACAAATCGTTCTAAAATGATTCAAGATAACTAAGTGGTTAAAAAAAATTTTTCATATTCTTTAGATTGTTTGAACGCTGACTTTTTTGACAATATTTCCTGGGCTTAATCTAAATAAAAAATGTATTTATACAAAATTCAGTAAACTCATCTTCGCTTCATCCCCTTACGTGACATCGGAGCGTATTCCTAGTCTACATTTAAAGCGCAGCAAGGGGTATCTCAAGAAAGTGTAATTGCAGTTTTCACAAATGAAGAACATGCTCACGACAGACCTTGGGTCTCTGGGTCTATGTCCTGACATACAACACGCCGACGTAGCCAAAAAAGGTAAAAGCAATTATACGTCTAGTTTGTGGTCTGGGTTTCTTTATTTCAGAAAGAATCAAGCCTATGTTCTCCACACACGTGGCCTCGACTTTCACACGGCACACTGCTGTGCAGCTGTAGTGGCTGTGCCATCCTCCATATCCAGCCAATCACGAGCCGGCTGGCCTTGTGTGTGGCGGATTAGGGCTAGCAGACATGGGAACCGTGTGCCTTTCAAATATCAAGACTATTTAGATTTTAATTGCAATTTTCATATTGAAATTTTATTAATTAAATACGAGTAGCATACATACCCTTTGTTTGTGATAATTAATACGTTTTAGCGAATTTCCCCTATAGGGAAGAAGCTGTTACCGGCGTACTCATGGTAAGACCTGAGCCCGAGACCATGATAACTTTTCGTTTTGGGGCCCCCAAAAGCAAAAAACACTATTCGTTCATTTTCATAAATATATATATCTATATATATATGTGTCTTTAAGCACGATAACTCGCGTAAAAATGGTCCAATCTTAATGAAATTTGGCATGGATATGTAAAGTAGTAATTATTCGGACGAGTTCGTAATCCAGCCCAATCCGACTACCGGAAGGGGGGGTAAAGGGGGGTAAACCCCCCCAAAAATGGGTTTTTGAGTTTTTACATGGAAAAATAAAAATAAACCAATTTTTGTTGGCACCATTGAATTCAGCTCAAAAAAAACAAACAATTTAGTATTTTGAATCACTGCTCTATGTCCATTGGTTACCGAGATATTGAAAGTGGTAAACACAGTACGTTGTCCCCATGTTAACCTTATGGGAAATAAGTAAAATTCTATATCTCGCTTATTTCTCAACACATCTTGATAAAACTTGGTAAGTGGCTTCTTCTAGTTCAGATCTACTAAATATTGAATTAAAACCACCCAGTTTTAATATACCCGTAGCAGCAAACCTGCATACTCATTCCCCATGTTATTCTTATGGAGCTTTCAAAAACCTGTAAAATCTCGCTATGTTGGATTGAAATATGTTGTTTTGTACTGGAAATTCGCTGAGTATGCAGGTCTGCTGCAACGGGGGTATTAATAGCATGTAAAAATTACGTATTTAGTTTTATTTGATATCAGATTTACAGTCTAAATTAGCGAAAACTAAATTTTAAGGGCACTCCATCAGTCTCTCGGTCTGATCCCTAACTCGAGTACTAATACACGTGCAGTCGTTTAGAGATTTTAATCAAAACATAACTACAAACATAACAAAAAAATATATATACAAACATATAAACATAAATATATAAATATAGCAACATAACAATGTTAACTTAATGTAACTAGTGGACACGTGCTGCTCAGCAGCTTTTAAAATTTTGGTTATGGTCTTCTGATAAATAAAACTTTATTGAAACCAGCGGTTCCTTGAAATTCCTCCTCCCATGTTAAATCATTGAATATAAAAATATAGAAGTATACAAAGTCAATGGTTAAATCTTATAGACTAATAAAAACTCTGATGACGTATAAGGATTTTCACTTTAGGCAAATTGTCATCAATTGTATTTCATGCAAATTTTACATCGAGCTCTTTCACTGACCTCTGAATTATTCAAATCGGCTTGGAACTGTAGGGCGGGTTTGGATCATGTATTAAATAAGTATAGATAGAAGATAGCTGAGGTTAGTGTGCAGAAAACATTATCGAGCATTTTTAGTCCATCAGTAAAAAGTGCAATTGCCGTTAGAGAGCAAAGAGCGGATGTTTTCCGAGCTATGTGTATTGGAAACCATGCTACTTTTGATTATTTATAGTCACGTTATTATAGCTATGTATCTTCACGGTGATCACTTTTAACCAATCCCATTAACTTTATTCCAATACCTAATTAAAACTTCAAAACCTTCGAAACAAAGTTGTACTCAATAGCTTTTTTTTGTTTTTGTGAAAAAGAATTTCCTCGGTAGGGTCTGAGCATAGTGAATGACCACCCCCCCCCCTCCCAGTGAATGACCGCTTTGCTTAAAAAATACTGTAAATTAATAAATAGGCTTAAATGCTGCATTGGAATCTTACTCCGTTTCTCTGCAATCGGTACTAATTTCCAATGTCTAAAATAAGTTTTTTGCATATTTAATGTAGTGACCAACCACTAACAAGTTGAGTCTCACCAGTAAACTAAATATACATTTATTTGGTTTATGAATATTTCCAAAACGTGACATAATATAGTAAAACAATATTTAATGTTTACTCTGAGATTTTAAATTCCATATATTACATTTAAACACTTGGTACCGTTAATTATTTTTGATGCCGTTCATTCAGTGGAGCATCGACATAGTTGTCTAACAATTCAAATTACCACCGGAATTCTGATTGAAAATTAATTTTAACTGACGACTCTTAATCCTTAAAGTACGAACGAGCTTTTTAAAGTGCAACGGATAACTTTAAATAAGAAATAAGGGGGTAATGTTAAATTAACATGAAACTAAGTCCGGTCATTCACTGGTCCACTCATCCTATGCATAAAATTAGCTTTTTAACTGCTCCAAGTTGGAAAATGGAATATAGATATTGTATTTGTAATTTTCTACTTATATGACAGTCCCTCGGGTGAAAATAATAAAAAGAGTATTATTTTGTATTTTAAAGAAAAATAATTTTACTTCGGAAAAATTATTTAGTATTATATGTATTATATAAAAATTACAACAGAAGCCGTGGAATGCATAAATCTTTGATACTCTATGTTGGAGATTTATAGGCGAATCAAAATGGAACCGGCTAATGAATACGAGATGGAGTGACCGATTTGATAGTTGGGATAGCTAAAGGTCATCGCGCCATCGCTACAACTAATGCCATGGGCTGTCCACCGTGTTAAATGTTAACTAATGACCTAAATCACTTGACATTTTTATGAAATAGATTATAAATATCAGTACTAAGAGGGGTTTCGCCCAGCCGTTTGCTAAGAAGCGGTAATCACAGCGACACAGCGCCTCCCGTTCTAAATGTCTAATTAAAATATAATGTAAATAAGTCTCTAAAAAAGATTTTATTGTCCTCGACACAGGTACCTGAAAGTTAGGGTATCCTTTAAGCGAACTCCGTATCTCCAGCGCCGGTATCTCCTCGAGATAGTGGAACCTGGTGGGGGGCCCGCTGCACTTGGGGTCCTCCGGTATATGCAGGGTGCGTCTGAAGAACATCGCGGCCCGAGCGCTACTGAGCCCCAGCGCCCCGCCGTGGGAGCCCGCCGGCGCCGGGCGGTGTGCTGACAGACCCGTGTTAATATAACTGTGTGAACACACGGACTCGCAATTGGGTCAGTGGTGACTTTTTATGGTATATACATTACGAGGGCATAAAATTGGCTTGGAATAATGCAGGCGTGAGGTGGTATTGCCAACGTTTTCGGTGCATTTGACATTGACTAGTCTTGTTTGTAGGCTACTAATTAACATATATAAAAAACAGCTAATATATCTTTTGAAACACTACCTATATCCTCAAATGCATAATCATTAATTGTAGAGCATATGATTAGCTTTAAATATTATTAAGACCCGACGCTTTATAAGATCAAAGGTTATGGCACCTACTGAGATACTAAATAATAATTTGCCTTTACTTATGTTTCGAAGTCTTATTGAGATACTACCTTCAATATTCTCTTAAACTCATGTTAAAATTAATTTGCTAGGATTATAACAAAAGTGCGTAATGACTTTGCGACTTTGTCATTAAGCACTATCAAACAAGGAGGCATACCATAAATACTAAAGTCAATAAAGCTTAACCGAAGCAAAATAATTGGGATAGTACTGGATTTCAAGATATTTATAGAAGTTTAACGTTGACAATTCATAACTTAGAATCATGTCAAACTGTAAATAGTGCATTATACACGTAATATAACGAAAAAGGAAAATAATTGTATGGAAGCTCGAGGCTGTATTATTTATGTGAACGAAATGAGAATAGTTTATGTGTTTTAAAATTTATAAGCCCGTAACGACGCGAGACAAACGGTTACACTGTATTATTTACGATCTATAAAAATTCTTAAGGACAATAGACCTCGTAACCTCCGAATACCTGAAGCGACCTAGAATCTCATTGACTTCGCGGTTACGCAACAGCTACTCCACCCAGGTGAATAGGAGCATTATCAAAATCCGCTGCCAATAAACAGCTAGACACATTTAGAAATCTAGGAAGACATTCATGGCTGTAGCGGAGTCGAGGAGTAGTGGGAGGAAGTGAAACTAGGAAAGACATTGGCAAGCTTGTGACAGGAGGGCAGGGGTCGAGGAAGGAATGTTAATATCGATATGGCTAAACCTTGAATGGCGACTACGGGATAAACGATCACGTCGCGAGGACCCGCCCAGCGACACAGTGACGCTGACGGTGTCTGGCGGCCCCCGGCGTCGCGAGGACCCGCCCAGCGACACAGTGACGCTGACGGTGTCTGGCGGCCCCCGGCGCCGCGAGGACCCGCCCAGCGACACAGTGACGCGGACGGAGTCTGGCGGCCCCCGGCGCCGCGAGGACCCGCCCAGCGACACAGTGACGCTGACGGTGTCTGGCGGCCCCCGGCGTCGCGAGGACCCGCCCAGCGACACAGTGACGCTGACGGTGTCTGGCGGCCCCCGGCGCCGCGAGGACCCGCCCAGCGACACAGTGACGCTGACGGTGTCTGGCGGCCCCCGGCGCCGCGAGGACCCGCCCAGCGACACAGTGACGCTGACGGTGTCTGGCGGCCCCCGGCGTCGCGAGGACCCGCCCAGCGACACAGTGACGCTGACGGTGTCTGGCGGCCCCCGGCGCCGCGAGGACCCGCCCAGCGACAGTGACGCTGACGGTGTCTGGCGGCCCCCGGCGCCGCGAGGACCCGCCCAGCGACACAGTGACGCTGACGGTGTCTGGCGGCCCCCGGCGCCGCGAGGACCCGCCCAGCGACACAGTGACGCTGACGGTGTCTGGCGGCCCCCGGCGCCGCGAGGACCCGCCCAGCGACACAGAGACGCTGACGGTGTCTGGCGGCCCCCGGCGTCGCGAGGACCCGCCCAGCGACACAGTGACGCTGACGGTGTCTGGCGGCCCCCGGCGCCGCGAGGACCCGCCCAGCGACACAGTGACGCTGACGGTGTCTGGCGGCCCCCGGCGCCGCGAGGACCCGCCCAGCGACACAGTGACGCTGACGGTGTCTGGCGGCCCCCGGCGCCGCGAGGACCCGCCCAGCGACACAGTGACGCTGACGGTGTCTGGCGGCCCCCGGCGTCGCGAGGACCCGCCCAGCGACACAGTGACGCTGACGGTGTCTGGCGGCCCCCGGCGCCGCGAGGACCCGCCCAGCGACACAGTGACGCTGACGGTGTCTGGCGGCCCCCGGCGCCGCGAGGACCCGCCCAGCGACACAGTGACGCTGACGGAGTCTGGCGGCCCCCGGCGTCGCGAGGACCCGCCCAGCGACACAGTGACGCTGACGGTGTCTGGCGGCCCCCGGCGCCGCGAGGACCCGCCCAGCGACACAGTGACGCTGACGGTGTCTGGCGGCCCCCGGCGCCGCGAGGACCCGCCCAGCGACACAGTGACGCTGACGGTGTCTGGCGGCCCCCGGCGTCGCGAGGACCCGCCCAGCGACACAGTGACGCTGACGGTGTCTGGCGGCCCCCGGCGTCGCGAGGACCCGCCCAGCGACACAGTGACGCTGACGGTGTCTGGCGGCCCCCGGCGCCGCGAGGACCCGCCCAGCGACACAGTGACGCTGACGGTGTCTGGCGGCCCCCGGCGTCGCGAGGACCCGCCCAGCGACACAGTGACGCTGACGGTGTCTGGCGGCCCCCGGCGTCGCGAGGACCCGCCCAGCGACACAGTGACGCTGACGGTGTCTGGCGGCCCCCGGCGTCGCGAGGACCCGCCCAGCGACACAGTGACGCTGACGGTGTCTGGCGGCCCCCGGCGTCGCGAGGACCCGCCCAGCGACACAGTGACGCTGACGGTGTCTGGCGGCCCCCGGCGCCGCGAGGACCCGCCCAGCGACACAGTGACGCTGACGGTGTCTGGCGGCCCCCGGCGCCGCGAGGACCCGCCCAGCGACACAGTGACGCTGACGGTGTCTGGCGGCCCCCGGCGTCGCGAGGACCCGCCCAGCGACACAGTGACGCTGACGGTGTCTGGCGGCCCCCGGCGCCGCGGTGCTTATGGGCTACAGAGGTTTGGGCAGAGTGACGATTTTAAGACCGATGCTATAAACTATCACAAATTTTATTTATTCCTACGGCAAGCCAATTATTGTAGGCACGATTTATTTCTCAACACTCTACGACGTAATCACCTGTTTTACAAACGTCATTTGGTGGCCGAAACCAGCTATTTTCCTCCAGAGGGCCGAATATTCTCATCCCAATGGCCGAAAGTCAGCTTATCGTTGATTTGCTTTAAATAACATGAGAAAATTACAAAATTATAGCCTACGGCATTCATTACGATTCAACGACAGGATAGTTGCGATCATATGATTTCCAAAGCTGTTTTTGTTTAAACCGTGATAACGTTGCATCGTCACTCATAATCTCAAAGTTTTCTTTTTAAGTGTGACAAATAAAAAATCAGATTTTAAGTATTATACTGGGTAGGGTATATTTCTTTGTGTAGTCTAGTGAAAAATAGCGTTCGTACCTTAGCCGAAAGGGTTTTGCAGCTCTCGAGCCTGCGAAACCTCATTTTCGGCCCTTGTTGCGAAATAAACTATTTAATCCGATGTGCAAAATTTGTGTAAACCAGAACGCTCAGAACAATTACTTATAGTTTTATTTCCAGGAGGAAGGCAGAACAAATCCTCAAAGCTCATTTTTGTCCTATAACATAAGTATATATATATAAGGAAAGAAACTTAGTAGAAAATTGTAAAATTGCACTGATAAGTTTTTATTCAGCAAGAAAATGTTATTAACAAAACATATACTGGTCCTTTTGGAGACCACTATTGGATTTGTGTTATAATCATCGGCCTCCGGTGCTTCGTTTTACGATTGTCTGTTTATGTATGTGCTTTTCACATATTAATTCATACTTTAAACGACTTGAGGTTTCAACTTTAAAGCCGGTTCATTTGTTAACACTGATAAGACCTATTTTTGTTTTGGGTATCAAGTTTATACTTTATAATTTTTCCAAAAGACTGTTATTTTAACGCATAATATCAGGCAAAAAACCAAATGCATAAAAAACCACACACATAAAAAAGGCCCCACAGAAAGACACAACTACCAAGCGCAAATTCAAAAATGGGAGCACACACACAGCACAGCCCCTACGAACACAGACACAGTCACACACTGTCAACATTACAGGAAATGGGTACCGGCCAAAACCCGACCAAAACCACACCCCTACACAATAAGTCTCCGAGTAAAGTAACAGAATAACCCTATAGGGACGTATTTACGTATGTAACGTACAGTAGCATGCTAATGTTGATTTACCATGCCGGCTAGACTAAACATTTTTCTCAGTATACTGCATAGATAAAAATATCCAATATAGCCTACGTATTGCTTTTTTGCTGCAGTGTTTTTCTAGGGGTTCTCTCTAGTTGTTTTTTTTTGGATACAAGCAATTCGAGTCAAAAAAGCCATTATTTTTTATGCACTTATATAATTTTTAGGGTTTCACCACAATTAACTGAGGAATTTTAATTTTTCTTAAGGTACTAATATGAATTTGAGTCAATTTGGCCTATCTGCATGTACTTACATAAAAAAAACAATGGACTAGGTACTATATATAACAATGGCCCGAAAGACTATTTCAAAAATTAATTGTGAGCAAGACATTTATATATAATTCATTTATCTCGTTAGCGTGTTATATTACGACTGAATAAGACTTGGAATCGACCCCGGTACGTATATTCAAGTTGAACAATCGTTAACAGAGTGTCTGTACATAGCATATTTCTCCCCGGCCATGTAGGGAACAGCGAGCGATGAAAACTGAAGCCTGCAATCAAATTGATTTGATCTCTTATACGATCTTCCTGCCGCCACGCCGGTGGTCTCTGTCGTATTCTGCAGTGGTCGCTCGGACGCGTACAGAAGGAATGCGACCGCATAGCTCCACCGCCGCGCCGCACGTGAGCAAGGCCTTGGTGCAGCGGCGAGCAGCCTTGACCGGGGTCCTGCTATATCGGCCACTGGTTTCGTCACGAGATCAACTCGTCCGCCCCTGCGATCGGGCCAGTGGGTCGCCACAACAACGGTGCGACCACCAACGAGATGTACAGTACTGTTTTGTGTGTTGTGTGCTCACGCATTAACGATGTATGCAGCGTCCTCGCGTCGGATGGAGAAAGTTTACTATGGTTGTAGAATGTAGAGATACCATTGTTTTGTATGAAGTTAACATACTATTAGCGAATTTCCCCTATAGGGAAGTAGCTATTACCGTAGGCGGCACGGTGAGACTTAAGCCTGGGACCATGTTATTTTTTCATTTTGAGGTCCCTAGACCCCAAAAACACCGTTCGTTCATTTTCATATATATGTATATATATATATATATATATATAGTGGTTTTCACCGGAGTTCGAAGTCATGGCCAGTATATCCCGATGACGCAGTACTCCAGTGAACTTAAACGTATTCGCCGTTTATGCGTTTCATTCTCATGGTAGTTCGAAGTCACGGTCAGTATATACAAACGTACTAAAATGTTGGTGTTCTGCATCGATTTTATCATTTATTATTTAGTGAATTTCCTTAGAAATAAGCTATTACCGGCGTTTTAACAGAACACAATGTTTGAAAAATATCCGTTCTGAGTAACCTCAGCAATCAAATAAATATTTATATTAGTTGATAGCTTTTTATGTGTGTTTTCTGGATATGAAGTAAGTTTGTTGCGAAAATTCATTTTTACCCGCACAAATGATGATTTGTTCCAAAATTTAACATGTTCTTAAATGGAAAATCGAATTTTAATTTTTTAGTTTTGTTAGCACGATAACTCTCGTAAATATCGTCCAATCGTGACAAAATTTGGTACAGTCATGTAAAACTATATTCTCTTGGATGAGTTCGTAAACCTGCCACATCGACAGTAATTTTGTAATGAATTTTTTTAATGCCTTTGTAAAAGATGGAGGTGTTATCTTATTTTGTACTAGTAGTTATACCCGCGGCTTCGCTCGCTGAAAGGATAAAAAATATTTGGTATACACGTTATTTATAATGGGTAATTTTTGCAATTTTCAAAATTGACTGATGATTTCAATGATTTGTCTAAATTATTCGTCTTAAGCACTTTATAAAAGCAGTAAGGCTGCAAATAGTGATCCACCCCAGGTTGAAATGAGAAGATAAAACGTTTCCTTGATGAATTTTCATTTTTCCCTCAAATTGTATGAGTTGGCTTAAGAATGCTGAAATGTCCTAGTTAATCTACTATTTAACATATAAAGTTGTGTTTCTAATACTGTTGTTTGAATAAAAATCCATTCCAGGGGTTTGAAATCAGAACTTTCATTTCGCCGCGCTGTCCCCTAAAATCTGTTGGCCAATTTGTCTCATAAGAATAAGAGACATATATATGATGTAAAACTGATGTATACTATAGTAAATAAAACAATGGACGGACTCTATGCCTAACATATTAATTAAGTATGTTTGTTAATACACCAAAAACTGTCATAAAAAATATAAAATGTGTTGGCCAAAAAGTGAGGAAACCTAATTCTCTAACTTTTTCAATCACATTCAAGATTAGACTACTCGTTTAGCAGCTAGAGTGGAAAATGTACGGTATAAGTAGTATATTTGTTTGAACATGGCCTGAATCTCTCTCAGCAAGCGCGCAAACTCTCCTAAAATTTCTAATTCTAATAACCCCGATTCTATGAAAATAACGGAATGGTGGAATGGAATGTCTATAGCAGATTTTCAAGATTCTAGTTTGATTACTCCGGGTCGGGTGATCCGTAAACGCGAGACAAATACATAATCACTCCGAGTGGTATCTGACAAATATATGTATAAGGTAACCGTAATAGATTTGTATAGTCTATTCTTTTGGTGGATGGAATTTCTATTTTTTGTCCCTTGAAAATATTCTATAGACGTTCAATCCATAATTTTTAATCACAGCTCTAAAAACTGGAAAGGCCGCCATTTTGAATTTTTCAATTTACCTTATTGTACCTTTTTCAGAGAAAGCATTTCAAAAACCTTAATCAGTATGCATTTATAGCCTATAAAGAATATTTCAGCCAAGTTTCACGGCCCAAAGCCCTACATTGTTTTAGAAAATATGCTTTGAAAACTAAAAATGGCCGCCATCTTGAATTTTATAATATACCGTATTTTAGCCTTATGTGAGAGTATATTTTAAAATCCTTTCTTAGTACGCATCTAGAAGCTATAAAGATTATTTGTACCAAGTTTCATGGCCCAAAGCCTTACAGTTTTTGAGAAACTGTGATCAGTGAGTCAGTCAGTCAGTCAGTCAGTCAGTCAGTCAACCGTTTTGGCTTTTATATATATAGATAATGGAGGGAAGTTTTTTATACAATTTAGGACCAATGTTTTGTGGAAGAGATGCAGCCAAATCTAATCTGTGGGACTTTTGCCTATGTAGAAACCTATTTCTTGTAAAGTGGTCATGGATATCTGCACCTAATTGAAATGAAGAATATTTAAATTTATAGAATATTATGACCTGGAAAATGTATTGCAATGGCAAAGTCAAAATATTTAAGGATTTGAAAAGTTTAAGAATTAAAAACTTCTTCAGTCATTTAGCAAAAACATGTTCGAAATCTTTGGAGAAGGTTGAAACATTTGCAATGGGGCGCCAGCCACCCGGCAAACCAGAATTGCCGTCTTTAAATATCGGGCGAATCAGTGTTTGTTTTAAGTCATGCGGGAAAACGATGCAGTTCAAAACAATATTACGAAAAAATTATCAGTCCATTGATTCTTTTTTAGTTAAAACTGAAGTCAATTTAATTGAGTAGTCAGTTACTTAATCCCACTGTTTATAAGAGACTAAAGACACTAATGAATTACAATCTTCAATTAGTTTTGCGTTACTTTCATGGCACGTTTGACAATCCTAAAAATTCGAAGTAACTGAATCCAAAAGTATTTATTTTTTATTGAGGCCAAACTTTATGCGTCTTAGTCTCTCAAAATAGTTAAATTTATGTAAACTCAAGATTAAACCGGCAAAATAGTTAAAAAATATAACTGTGTCTTGCGCACATTTTCTATTTGACTTTAAGCTGTATGCTAATCAATGGACAGTCTTGATGAATTTTGAAGTACGTTGCCTAATAGAACAAGGATCCTAACTTAATCATTGATTAATTACCTAACCCGTGAAAACAGCAATTAAGACCAAATATCATTCGCATGGCGACAATAATGAAGATTGGCGTCAAACTGCTGCGACATTTTGAAATCGCTTCACGGCATTTTGAAGTCACAACGTCCTACAGCCTAACTGAACTTAATTATAATACCTGTTTTTATTGCCATAGATTTCTATGATTCTTCACATAATGAAATTAAAAATCGAAACATGAAAAATTAAATAAAAATATGATGGCATATTTCTAGGCGACTCAAAATCTATAAGAAAATATGTCACATTATGATTCCTAGTAAACCCATGCTGCTCAAAATTGGGTAACTTTCACAGATAACAAAGTGACGGCGTTATAGTACATTGTGATTTTTACAAACGAAAATAACTATCAAGGTAACCTAACATAGGGCCTAATCCGCAAGGTGACAATGATACAGACTGATGTTAAATTGCAGCGACATTTTTAAAACGCTACATGGCATTTTGAAGTCATAACTTATTACAAACTTATCTAAATTAATTATGAGGCCTGTTTTTATTGTCATTGATTTCTATGGCTCTTCTCGTAGTCTAAAACAATCGAAGCACGACAAATATCTACAAATTAATTTAATTGAATATTTCAAAGCGAATTAATAACAAAATTATGTCGTGTTTTATGTTGTTTTCTGGAAACCCACGTTGGTTAATATTGTGTAAATTTTAGATAAAAAATGACAACGTGAAAGTGATAGAGTAAAATGTAATTTTAAAATGTAAATACCTATTAAAGTAACATATAGGTCCTAATCCGCATGGCGACAATGATGCAGACTGACGTCAAATTGCAGCGACATTGTGAAACCGCTACACGGCATTTTAAAGTCACGACGTCTTATTTACTTACTGAAATTAATTATGATGCCTGTTATTGTTGCCATTGATTTCTATGATTCTTCTCATAGTCTAAAACAATCGAAGCACGACAAATACATACAAATTAATTTAATGGAATATTTCAAAGTGAATTAATAACACAATTATGTCGCATTATGTTCCTGGGGACCCACGTTGCTAAATATTGTGTAAAGTTTAGATTAAAAATGACAACGTGAAAGTGATAGAGTAAAATCTAATTTTAAAAATGTAAATACCTATTAAAGTGACATATAGGGCCAAATCTGCATGATAACAATGATACAGACTGACGTCAAATTGCAGCGACATTGTGAAACCGCTACAAGGCTTTTTGAAGTCACAACGTCTTGCAGACTTAACCGACTCCGGTACGATGCCTGTTTTTATCGTCATTGATTTATATGACTCTTCTCATAGTCTAAAACATCGAAGCTCGAAAAATATATACAATTTCAATTGCATATTTCAAAGCGAATTAATACTAAATTAATGTCGTATTATGATTGTTGGTAACCCACGTTGCCCAAAATTGTTTACATTTTAGATTAAAAATGAGAACGTGGAAGTGATGTATAAAATGTTATTTTTAAAATGAAAATAAATATTAAAGTAACATATAAGGCCCAACTAATCTACATGGCAACAATAACGCAGACTGACTTCAAATTGCAGCGACATGTTCAAATCATTCAACCGCATTTTGAAGTCCTTCTGTCTTAAAGCCAAACCCAAATTAATTTCAATGCATGTTTCTTATCCTCTGATTTTTAAATAAAATAAAGAAATAAATATTTATTTTCTGCACAATATTTTGGTATATTACATTACAATTTACTCTTATCACTGTCGTGCGAATATAAAATGTAATCATGAAAAATTAAATAACATTTTCATGGCGTCATTTATTTATTTATTTTCATTTTAACAATGCTACAAAACAGCACAAGCCTATTACATTGTAGCATTAAAGATATTTCATTTTTAAAGCAGTCATTGGAAAAAGTTCATCTTCACTGACCGTTGACACTTCACATACAGTTATTTTTAATGGCACTAAAGAATAAATAATAATATAATATAACAAGAATTATCATGTGTTTCAAATGACACTATAGAATAAATAACAATATAACGTGTAACAAGAATTAACATGCAAAAAAGTACTAAAAAAAAGTATTCAAGCAGAGATCATTTCATAGATTATATCTAAAACTACAAAACAATTTAATATTATGTTCTATCCCAAATAACAAAACTCTAAAAGTTTCCTAAGCAATGACAATCAATGATTATCGTATATTTGAACATTCAATTTCCCTTAGTATACACGCCAGAAAACATCCTAAGCTTGAATTAAAAATGTCAGCAGAATACAGATTACACAAACGGGACATTCTATTTATTGGTGAGTGAAAACCCACATTAGTTCGAGAAAAACTTGGTATAAAGACCAAAGTACTGCGCGAATTGGGGCGGGGGACATTGAAATTCAGTTGACCAAGCGAGTTACTGTCATCCAGGCATCCGCTCACCAGTTTATGGAGATAAGATAAGGTATTCAATTTCATCCTATTATCAAGACTGGTCATTTCAAACATGTGTAAAAGTTCATCGTATGGGATGTCAAAAGTATAAAGACCAAATGTTTTAAAATAAAGAAATCTTAAAAACCTTTTTTGGATTGCCTCAATCATACTATGGAGGTAGGCCTGATGTGGATACCAAACAACAGATGCATATTCTAACCGTGATCGTACTAGAGAACAAAAAAGTAGTTTTATAGAACTTATGTTTTTTAAAAAATTGCTAGACCTGTTAATGAAACCCAACACTGAATAAGCTGTCTTACAAGTAGCTAAAACATGATCTGCAAAATTTAGTTTACAATCAAAAGTTACTCCGAGGTCCTTGAAGGCAGACTTTCTACATAGCACTGTGCCATCCATATTGTAATTGAAATTTAAGACATTCAGCTCCATTTTTCGAGTATATGTGACAACAGCACATTTGTTTACATTAAATTTCAGGTTATTTTTACTCCAAGCAACCAAATTATCAATGTCAGCCTGCAGTATAAGGCAATCAGAAATACTCTCAACACTTTTAAAAATTTTTAAATCATCTGCATACATCAGAATTTGGCTGTTTTTTATACAATTTACTATGTCATTTATAAATATTATGAACAGTAATGGGCCCAAATTTGAGCCCTGGGGCACCCCAGAGTCCACAACAATATTTTTAGAACAATACCCGCTGTACATCACAAACTGCTTTCTTTGATACAAATAAGATGAAAATAATGTTAATGTGTTTTCAGACAAACCATAGTAATGCAGCTTAGACAGCAACTTCAAGTGATTAACTCTATCAAATGCTTTTTCGAAATCTGTATAAATACAATCAACTTGAATATTTTTGTCAACAAGATCCATTGTGTATTGGCAGAAATTGATTAAGTTAGAATTGATTGATCTGCCAAGGAAAAATCCATGTTGGAATGGAGTGATGAAATTTTTGACATGAGCAAACAACCTGTTGTACAATATACACTCAAATACTTTAGCAGGAGAAGAAATAACAGCAATTGGTCTGTGGTTAGAAATATCTTCTTTAGCTCCTTTTTTCGGAATAGGAACTACTTTTGCAACTTTCCAAACATCAGGGAAACAATTATTAAGTAAAGAAAGATTGAATATGTGATGCAGAGGCTTAACAAACAAATCAGCACATGCTTTTAAAATATACGGAGGTAAATTATCCGGTCCTAATGAGCGTTTGTTTTTTAATTTATTTAGTGCATTCAAAACCTCAGTTTCGCTGACTTTATTAATGAATAAACCGTGAACATTTTCCATAACTGGTGAGCGGCGGGCCTGGCGGACAAGGTCGTCTTGGTCAAGGTCGTTGGATTCGTAAACAGAATGAAAATATTCGGCAAGCGCCTCCGCTATCTTATCGCTCCCTTCGATTTTCTTATCTCCCCGATACATTGTGTTTGGGGAAGAATCGCACGCTCGCAATTTTTTTATCACACCCCAAAACGATTTCGGATTATTAATCAAATCAGTTTCGATATTATGAATAAAAGTGTCGTAATCTAGCTTTATTTTAAATTTAATTTCTGCTCTTAACTGGCTGAACTGAACATAAAGATGAGGCATTTGAAATTTGTTTAAACGCCTACGCAGTTTTTCCTTCTTTTTTAACATGATCTTTAAATCGTAAGAAAACCATGAAGGATATTTATGGGAGACGCTTCTAGCTACTGGGACATGACAATCTAAAATGTAATGCACCCTGTCATAAAATAATTTCACAGCCACGTTCAAATCAACAACTTTTAACAGCTCAGGTCATGCTGAAAAACTCAAGGTTTGTTTAAACTATTGCCATAGATCTTGACCCTTTCATCTCGGAATAGAAAACGTTGCCACACATATTATGAAAACTTTGGATATATTTCATGAGAAAACCAACGATATAGAACCTCTGGATTGCGCCCTGCTGTGTTCGCCCGGCGGTCCGGCGCTCCCCCCACCACCGCATGGCAAAAGCCGCCGTTGCCCTGCACTCGCCATTATAAAACGCGTCACTTTAACGGCGCCCTGTTCGGTTAATATTGGGTTGAAATATTGTTATTACATTCCAAATTGTTGTTCTTACTTTACTCTCCATGTTTAAGTTTTGTTAATGAAATAATAATTCATTTAAACCCTCTAAAAGTGAATTTATAAATAGCACTTTTTCAACCATTGTAGTGTTATTATTGGTTTGAAATTCACACAGTAAGGTTGTTTTATGGTATGTAAGGGCTAAAAAAACAACTTCAGTCTTTTTAATACCTAATTTATTTCCTCAATACTTTGAACCCGTTATTTTCTACACATTTTTTAACAATATTAGCTTGGTAAGTTTTTGCCTTACCAAAATAATCATGGATCTAAACAGCTTAAAAATAAAGGCATCATTTGAAAAAACATTGTTAGTCAAAGAATAAAAAATACCATAGTATGCTCATATTAATAAAACATAATGGAAAAAAATCAAGGTAATTCCAGATAGTAGTCTCAAAAGAACAATGCCAAAACACACACTCATTAACACTGTCAATGGGAATATCAAGATTTAAAAGAAAGTACTTTTATACCATACAAATTCTATATGACAAGTTACTTTATGATATACCTCTTAATAATATATTTTGTAATATAATTTGTAAACCAGATTGATTAGTTTGCTTGTTCTAGACTTAAAGTCAGTAATTAGTATTGATAATTGATATAATTTTTTACCTTGAAAATTGATAGCCTATTAACGATAAACTTACGAAAATAACAAATTAAAACCAAACGTATATACTTAAAAATAGGTTAAAATAAAGCGGGCAGCAGTGCGGATCAAGCTTTAGACCAGTGCGTTTTAACCACAACTTTTACCTGCTATAAAAATTAAACGATTCGGGCTAATTTTCCGAAAAAATAAGCCTTATGCGATTTAACCAATTGGCTCAAACGTTTACGCTGATACTTTGACTCTGACCAAAAAACAAAAAAATTTCTAGCAGGACAGCTTTTTCGTGTCACAAAATGAATTTTTGTATCAAACCCTATTTAATCATTTATTTTTACTATAAGGTGCGGCTTATGTCAAAATTCTCTATACCATTATTTGCCCACACTGATTATCTGTGAGGTGTAAGATACAAAAGAAATCTGTGATTTGCAAGTGCTTCAAACATTAGTTTATTTGAATAACGCGCATCAAAAAGTTAACGTCGTTTCCGAGCGGCGTAGTTGAGTAAGATTCGAACACAATCTTATTAGTTTTCTTTAACCTGCTGTAAAAACTAAACTACTTGAGCTAATTTTTTGACAAAATATTTTAAATAAAATTCAACTTATTCGCTCATAATTTTATCCTTGATGCACACAAAATTTTTCCTCCACCTACACTATTATTAGGTGGAGGAAAAATAACAATAACTGTGTCAATATAACTTTTCCATCATATGATCCTTTTCTCCTTTAAACGATGCTAAATTAGAATCGCATATAAATATATACTAACATAAGCTACATAGCCAATTTAATCAACCATTTATTCACACTTTCACACTATTTAACACCATTTTTTCTAAAGTTCATTAATTCAAAATACCTCCCAAAATTTATCGGCACATTTAGGTAAATGATGTAAGAAGCAATCATGTTTTCAAAAACGTTCGGCATATCGGTAATAACAAACTCTTAATCAGGTGTTTTTTATTCAGGGTTGCCAACTTAGTTCATAAAAAATATTATTACCTGGCTATTAAATGCATACGGTTTTTGTTTTCTTAAGTTCAAACACTTAAGTTCTTGAATTCAATTTAGAGTAAGCAAATGAAAATCGATAGTTCTGCCGAATTTTCTCATTGTCCATCGCGGCGTTGCTAGATTTATCCTTATGTATTTCTTATGAGATTACTTTTAGTCCCATGGAGTATAAACTAGTACTTTAGTATTCTATTCCAGGGACTAAAAGACGACTTCGTTGGTAGATGGAAGAAAAATGATATTTAAGAACTGAAAAACTACGCATAAACTGAAATAATGGAGAGTACTGCAGAAATTTTGTTGTCAAAAATGTTCTAAACTAGTAAGAGACCCCCAAGTCTATAAGTTTGTTTATCAACGTTATAATAGGGCCTATGACTGAAGAAAAATGTGTTACAGTACATACTTGATATTAAGATCTTTGATTTAAAATACACTATATATTGCCTACTAGTTGAAATTAGACCCTATTTAGATATAGTTTTCACTTCCGCAAAAAATCATATGGTTGCAATAAAGCGTGTGGCTGGATTTTACATTTCATTGTAATTCCGTAACCAATTTGGCAACTCATAAGTCCCGTGTTATTAATTTTTTCATTTTCAAATTAATTTTTCTACGTTCCCATAAAACTAATATGACTGAGCAGATCTACAGGAAAATAGCTAAGAAGTACTGATTTTGTTTTATTTTTTGGAGGGGGGAGGAGGGAGGCTTCGCCGCCGTGTTGCGCGGGAATGAATTTGGCGGGAACATCTGCGTCTGCGGCTTTGGCGCCCAAGAGCGCTGGATGTTAGGCGGGAACTGGTGAAACGTATATAGTACAGTTGGATCAAAACAATAATTCGCGGACCGCTTTGGACATGTAATGTCTACTCCATTTCAACAGCCGTGGCACTTGAGGGATTAAGAACGTGGCACGGTTTCGTAAGAAGCGCGGTCTTCCAATCTCAAGTAAAGTAGTTTGACGCACGGTGATAGCATATTTTCGAATTAACCTACCTTCCTAAATTAATGGATTATCCAACGTGAAACATAATGAAAAATACTCCTTGATGAACAGTACGGTTTGCGTTTCTGGATAAAAAATACGTACTTTAAAATTTACTTTAACATTCATCGAGTTCATGGCCCGCATCACATCATAAAATATTTTATAAAAGATCTAATATAAAATATTTGAATTGAAATTTCAGAATGCAAGTATTAGGTTGAAAATAATGTGTTACTAGATCTTTCATAAGATATTAGATTAGATCTTGTTAGGATTATTAGAATAATTGACGTCCTATTTATTCTTCACTCTTTTTCACATTAAACCAAAACATCGAGTGAATTTGGACGGTGGTCATTCTTTTATAATATAATTTTAATATACCAGGGTGTCCCATTCGGTCCTTTTATTTTTGCACCGATATTTCGCCGCATATCAAACTGACGAAAAAAGTTCACCAACCAATATTCCGCCTTGAGGGTGACAGGTACCTGAGGACTGCAACACCACGCAATGACTCAGGAATGTTACCCTCCGCCCCCCCCCCCCCCTAGGCGGGTTGAATACGAGTTGATGAACCGCAAAATATTTGAACTCCAAAAATATTTGTCAGTTTTACATAACACGGCTAAGCTAAAAGTAGCCCCATTCACAATTTTTCGGAGATTTTCCCCAGCCACATAAAGTTAGGCTTCTTGTTGTTATTTTTAGAAAATTACTATTTACTTTGAGCACCTTAAACAAACTGACAATCTTGTTGCAGCATACAATCCCAACCGGGTGACCCGCAAGTGAGGAAATTGCCAGTGATAACAATAAAAAAAACGTCCACAGGGGTCCTGATAATATCTTTGGTTTTCCGTCGGCCTCTAGCGGTTGAAAAAAGCATTGAGAAAAGCGTTAAAATAATGAGTTTTTGGCTATATCACTGTTATGATGAAGTTTAGAAAAAAGATTTGTTGTACAATAAATAATTGCTTTAAAAATATATATATATATATATCTTTTTTACATATTGTTGTTCAACAATTAATACAGCCGCTAAATTAAAAAATGTCTGCCAAAAAACACTTTTTGGCTGGCTCAACTGAATATTTTCTATCTTCCTTAAAAGTTTATTGAAGACAAATTAATAATATTTTAAAGTAACTTCAAATTTTATATTCAGGCGACTTTCTTATTGCAAATTTGTCATCAAAGGCGCCCTTTTGAAAAAATTACCAAGAGTAAATGACGAACAATGAATAATTATTTTGTTATTGATTTTATTTGAATTGTTTTGGTCAAAAGATTCTTTCTGGTAATCTTTGAAGAGGAACATTTGCAACCCACTGTTCTAAAACGTAAATCAATAAAAATTATGACTATACAGGGTGTTGATAAAAAACCCTTCAGGACTTCGGGATATGGTTACTTACATCAAAACTAAGAAAAAAGTTCCTATAAACATGGGTCCTAAAATGCTCGGTTATCCGTCTGTCGGTCTGTATGTGTTTTTAACATGATTTTGCATAACTTTGGAACGACAAAAGATATCAACTTCAAACTTAGTATTTATATGTTAACTATTATTTCTACTTTGTACCATTTCAAAATGGCAGCCATTTTTATATTTTAAAACTAAATTTCTTAAAAACCGTAATTTTTCAAAAATTGAACACGAGACAAAAAAGTTGCGAAATTTTATTTCCTACAAAACCATATCAAGACTATTAAGATCAAACAATAATTAATGGAGTTATTGCAAATTTTCCAACAAAATACATGCATGTTTTATGGTAGCTATGGCAAATTTACTTGAATTCTGTTAGAACAATTGTAATAACTCCGTTAATTCTTGTTCGATCTTAATAATCTTGATATGGTTTTGTAGGAAATTAAATTTCGCAACTTTTTTGTCGCTTGTCCAAATTGTTAAAAATTTTTGGTTTTTAAGAGATTAAGTTTTAAAATATAAAAGTGGCTGCCATTTTGAAATGGTACAAAGTAGAAACTTGATACTCCGTACGAAAATAGGTCTTAATAGTCAGCATTTAAGTACCAAGTTTGAAGTTTATATCTTTTGTGGTTCTAAAGTTATGCAAAATCATGTTAAAACACATACAGACCGACATACGGATAACCGAGCATTTTAGGACCCATGTTTACAGGAACTTTTTTCTTAGTTTTGATGTAAGTTACCAATTCCCGAAGTCCCGAAGGGTTTTTTATCAACACCCTGTATAAACTACCACCGTTGCAACAGACTTCCATACTCAGCGAATTTCAAATGCTTAGATAAATCATATATTTAATTTCGTAAGGCGATTCTTTGCGTCAAAATTGTGGGCGTCTGGCAAGTAGTAGAAAGATGGGAGAGGGCTCAAATTAAAGGTCTCTATTCCGTGATGGCGGGAAAAATAATGAAACTACTTGAAATTCACCAGAAAACGAGAAATAATCTAAAATATCTGCCATTTAAAAAGCATTGGGATCTAAAAACGTCTGCTTTGTTTATATAAAACATATGATGCTGATACTTGATTAAAAACCATTTGGTAGGCTGGATATAAATGTAAGGTAGATTTTGTTTGATATGAAGGTATTTTGTACTATAATAAATTATGATTGTTTGAATTTTCCCTCATAAGAGGCATTTAGCCCCTTCAAGCCACTAGTCATTTAGAAGTACTTGCCTCCGAATACCGCGGCTAAAACGTCATTCGACCAAAACTACACCCCTAAAGAATGCGGTCATAACGACACCAACTTCGGGATTGCTAGTTAGTATAGTTCTTTGCTGCTACCTAGGGGCGTATTTACAATCCCCCTACTTTGGGGATTGTTGTGCTCTGAGCGTCTACGGCCCGTTAGGTGTAACAATCCCCCTACGGATTCAGCCTCTCGAGCTCGGCGCTAATCTAGGTCTGGGAAAAATGTTGGCGCCGAGTTTAGCCGCGTTTACACTATACAACTTGTTTTATAAACTTGTGCTGTACAACCAATTAATTATACTAATTGGTTTGAACATGTTTAAGAAAGCAATGAAAATTGTTAAACAAGTTGTACAACAAGCGTGTTTAAAAACCAAAATTCGTGTTTTACAACAGGTTGCAGGTTTCCCGAGCCTTGTCGGAAAGGTGAAATGAAATTGTTGTTTTATAAACTTTGGTTGTAAAACATGTTTTAAAACACAAGATCGAGTTTTAAAAACAAAAGTTGTATTAAACATGTATTACAAACAAAAGTTTATAAACAAGTTGTATAGTGTAAACGCGGCTTTTTAAACCTGATATCTCAGGAGCGGAACATCCCATTGTACTAAAATAAGCTATGAAATGAAGCTCGTTTTTATAAATTTTGTGACACATATCTTTTTTAATCCATGAAGCGATACACGTTAAAAACGCCTTGTACGTCATTGGATTCTTATAGTTTCGCATTCAAATGTGAAGTTTAAACCTTTATTATCAAAATAACCGCTAGAAAAAAAAACTCTAATTTTAATAGTGTGAGCACAGATTTGATAAAAAGTATACCTGACTGTCAAAATTATATTTTATAAGTATACTTTTCAATTTGCCGTTCATTTTTAAACAGCGTGCTTGTTGCTAGTCGAAAAGGAAAGTTATTTAACATTGAATCATTTTCGTTACTTACCTTTTAACGCTGAATTACTGGATTACTGGTTAGCCAGATCTTTTTTAAATAGCTGTTTAAAGGTTTACTGCGAGAGTTGACATGAATGATACGATCGGTAAATTATAAGTAATGGGAATGGCAGCCGTTATTGTACCATTTGAATTGCATTGCACCACACATGTATTAATATTGTTCTCATAGATTATTTGCCTAAAAATTGCCGATATAATAGATTAATAATGTACAATACATTTTTCACGCAGCCTAAAAAAATGCCCGGGGTCTGTATGTGGGACTACTAAGGCAATGTTGCTCGGGCCCTTTTTTATAATTTCTGACTTAAAAAGAAGTTATGTAAGTTTGAAGTTATGTAAACAAAATTCTACTAGAAACTAACAATGCCACGACTAAGATAATTCAACTACCCTACGAAGATTTATGTTGGAAGTCCTTATTGACAAATATTTATATGGGTGATCCCTGAAAAGCGGGTTAGTTCGTGTAACTGCCAAAAAACCTTTACAAATAAATTAAGTTTAATTTAAGCACTGCATTCTGATTAAATGAACATAAAATAAATACGTGGTCACTTCCATTGTCCTGAATGATTAAAAATATGTCGTTATAGAAATCAGAAATTAACGCACGCTTCGTCACTGCCGCTATCGTGCTAACAGACAAATAAAAAATGCCATAAAAATGCGTTATCATTAATTTTCTCTAATGATTTATTCATAAGGCTTACTATTTAGTTTTTTACAAAACTAAAAAGTGATTCGGTAAATTAACAAAACAATATTAATTTTT
This sequence comes from Flexamia atlantica, assembly GCA_035578135.1. Taxonomy (NCBI): domain Eukaryota; kingdom Metazoa; phylum Arthropoda; class Insecta; order Hemiptera; family Cicadellidae; genus Flexamia; species Flexamia atlantica. The sequence continues at coordinate 35,917,971 of JAQJVK010000002.1, read as the reverse complement.
GCGGTGTCGTTATTACCGCATTCTTTAGGGGTGTGGTTTTGGTCGGGTGTCGTTTTAGCCGGACACCCCTCTGAGTTAGCAAATTTAAGATAAACTAACATTATCGTTGGTTACTATCGTTTTATTTTTACTGCCTACTTTAAGCATAACTCAACATACTCTGCGGTTTTGAGAGTACTGTAAAAAACTATAAGAATCCGACTGTTTCAATGATACCCTGTTACACTTAAGTTCTTTTGTGCCTGGTTATAGTTACTCCAAACTCAGTAAGTTATTTCGAATAAAATTGCGAATTTACATATCAAACACTCTGTATTTTGTAAACTGATTCACACACCCAGGAAATAACCCCTCTGTGATATTTGTAGTTTCAGTGGCTACTTATGTACACGATGTACGGGGTTATAATTATGTTCAGTTAAATGTTACAAGTTTTATCTCGTTATATACAAAGCGGTACTTTTCCGTTTTATTTATATTTTTTAGCCTTTTACACTAGGCATTCGTAATTGAAAATATATAGGTATTTTTTAGCTTTCGATCAACTCGCCTAATCTTCGACTTGTTCTTTTTATACTAGGCGAGTTGACGGTACTAACTCGCTTTCCTACTCGCCCTCATCCTCGGACTATTTAGTCAGGCATTACACGAGTTAAATAACTCACATAAACACAATTTAAAAATTCTTAAGACTGATTACAGTATTAAGAACACTGAGTTACAAGGACGTTTTACGATATTAACTCTGTAATATTAATATGCTTTCGCAATCGAAAGCTGTATATAATCTGCTTTCGCAATCGCACTGTTAATAATTGTATGGACATGGACGAAGCAGATTTAAAACTGTGCATCCAAGAAGGGTAAGTCACAGGTCACTCACCCTCGTGCTCTCGTCCACCTCGCCTGTCATTGAAGAAAACAGGACATACCACCGCCGAATCGCGCGAACGAATTCCCCCCCCCCCCCTCCCACCGTACACCCTGCGTCAAAGCCAGGCCGCGCGAAAATACTTGTTGTTGTTCCGTTGGTCCGTCAGTAGTACTTTTCGCGGCAGTAAAGAATCCTCCCCTTTCGTGGCAACCAGGGGACCCCCAAAAACGCATCGTGATTGAGCCTGACGGCACGTACGGCAAATAATAAATACACCCAAACTGTATGAACAAAATTTTACATAAATTGTAAGAAACTATTTTAATTTGCTGCTCTGTTCGGCTAACCGCGCCTGCAGACCGGATAGCGGCAACCATTCATGCAACAGTGATGAGCTGGTTGGTGCAACATTTTTGCACGTTTTAGAGGTGATTGTGATTAATGTTATTCATGTCGTATCCAATTGCTGTGATTGGGCATTTTGTGAGATGTCCAACGCAGCCTAGGCACTGCAAGAAGTGCCCAGCGTGGCTGGGCTTTTAGTGTCTCCCGATTATTTCAATAAAAATTACAGTATGTGTCCAACGAAACTGGACACTTCATGAGGTGCCTAACGCTTATTGGGAACATGCTGTAACTCTATGGACATGTTGAGCAGTTGCTATTAAATCTGTTAAGTTAAAATATTTTGGCAGTTTATCCCTCTCCACCCCCAATTCCGATGGTCTGATCGGACTGGTTTTCGGACTTAACCGGTTGATTACCACTTAAAAGTCTGTGCCAAATTTCTTTTTTTTCACCCCAAACCTAAACTTATCATAGTATTTGGCTTGAGGTCTTGAAATGAATCCTACGGTAAGAACTTCTTCCGTGAAAGGTAAATTCGCTAAGAAAAGATTTTAAATATTTTTCGAATATAAAAATGTTTAATCGTTTTTATTTATCTACGCCTTTTGGATATATAATCTCTCTTCATGGTGTTTGGATAGCAATTTCCGTGTTTTAAAAATAGATTTTGTTAACGAATTACTTAAAAATAGCTTTTAAATTAAACGATGTATAAAAATGTTTCATTAAAAATAATAATACTGATAAATTAAAAACTGAATATTTGCTAGCAACCTACTTACATTTGAATTTCAACACTTATTGATTACATCCTAATATAGATTTTTGTCACATGGTATAAACTTTGATATTTAAACTGCTGGTGTCAACAGGAATAGCATAAACAATTTAGGCCTTAAACAATTAATGGAAAGGGGTTGAGTAATCAGGTCACTAGACCATAGAGGTCATATGTAGAGTTTTTTTTATATTTTATGTAGAAATACTAAAAAATCTATATAAATAAAATTAGAGTTTTGTCTGTACATTGCTTAGAATTATGAATTTGTTGGTTATTTTTGCGTTTTGAAGGTCAGAGAATCCGAATCGAGCCTTATCTCAATTTATGTCACGATGTTGGTAACGCTCAACATCACACTTTAGACCGCTTTTCACGCAAAAACTAGAGTACTGTTATGGCTGAAACTTTTTTCCCGTGTAGTATTCACATATGATAAGGTTTTAGACTACTTAAAACTAGCGTGCGTCTTTTTGAAATTAAATAGGAAGCTTCTAAAAACCGAGTTTTATTCGATTTCAACCAAGTTTCCCCACAATAATTAAAGGGGATGACGTTTTGTTTACATTTTCAGTGTTCCAAGCAGGTGATACCTTCACTGATGGATTCGTCGTTACAGATGTTTAACGATTTCATTCAGTTTTATATTTTGGTTTATAATATTTATTTTTTGTGTACTATATAAAAGTAGCATTTAATCCATCGTTAGTTTTCGTACATAATCCATTTGCTCATGGAATCTATTCATCAAGTATAAAAGGTTTGATATTTAGGCAATTTACTAAATCACAAGTACTTTGAAATCAAACTGCAAGATCCCCTAACACGAATTTTATTTTATCTCGACCAAGTTTGGCTTGTGGCAGAATACAAATAATAATTGATGAACTTTTTATATCCAAACAGATGTAAAAAGCAAAAAATTGGTGGTAGTATGTCAAATCAGCTTCCAGGAATAGAACATAAAATAAATCACTGACTAGAGATAGTTTGAAGACCTTTCTTCCCTGTAACAGCTGTTATTTAAAGAGCTAATTTAAACCATTTATTTTATGCACATCATTAGAAAAAATACTTTGCTTCCGCCTTTAGCGAATTTCATTGACGGAATTAGCAAATTTCCTTATAGGTCTTACAACCTCGGACCTTTGCATGGACGTTCTTATGGCGTAAGCATCTGCTAAGAACGTTTTGTTTTAGTTCGAACTTTTAAGGAATCTTGGTGAGGTCGAAGTTTATAAGTTTTCCTAAGTACAGCTTTAGCAGGAACTGGAGGTTTCTTTTCTCTTCTTTTCTTTACCTTTAGTTTAAAACACGTTACCCAGTAAAATAAACGGCATTAATTTTTTTGGAAATGGAATGGATGTTCTTTTGTTTAGTTTTCAATGTTCATTCAACAAGCAGATGGTTCAAGCTTCACATACGGATACAGCTGATTTACAATTTTGATAATTTAATAATGGTTTTATGGTTTTTTTATTTATTATTTAGATTATATGTACTATATAAAAGTTAGATTTAGTTTAGTCAGTTAACTTAAAATTATCATTAATTTTTGTACCTTATGTGTGTAATCATAAACTCAGTATGTGGCCTAACTTCATTTAGGCAGCAGGGTGTTACAATTTTTATCGTGAGCGAAGCCACGGGCAACTGCTAGTCTTACAATAAAAAGGCTTGATGTAATGATTTCATGTTTATTCATTTGTACAAACATAAAATAAAAGCTTGACCTTCAACTTTTGTTAATATCAATAAAATTAAAACATAACATACAAAGCAAAATAATTTAATATGCATTTTTAAAATTCTTACACCAAAGAAGTATTCGTTTCTTTATTTTTGCACGGAATTCTTGTTGGCACTTTCGAATCACAAATACCTACGTAATTCTGTATATTTGTTGTGTTTGCTTTGTTTCGATTTATCATTTTTTTGTGAGGGTAACTAAGTAGTAGGGAATTAATTAAAACATTAAATATATGTTAAAACGTTTGTGTCAATATTGATATTTTACGTTAAATATAAATTTGTTAGGTAAAATTTTTAATGTTTTATTTTCTTATTAAAGCATAAAATTTAAATTGACATGTCTGGATTGCTGGTAGACAATCTTATTGACAATGTTCTATGATGTTCTTTTAAAATGTTGTTATTTTGCAAATAATACATAGGATAACAACAGTGACCTAAACCACAGTTTGACGTTTTTACAAGTGTCCAGCACAGCAAATGGGCAATGAGCGTTAGGCACTTCATTATTGCTCGATTTTGTTGGTAACATATGTGCTCAGGTGAGCCTGGCACTTAATGAAGTGCCCGGTCAGCGCTGGACACATCATGAAGTACCCAATTGCAGCAAGTGGCTACAACATTCATATGTGATTATTCCTGCTACTAGGGCTGGAACCTGTAAACCGGTGAGCGGCAAAATATGTCCATTACTACGAGGTAATGTTAAGGGTGCTCAATATTTCAATTGTTATATGTTATTCTCATGGGTTTACTTTGTCTCCCACAGGAAGATTGTCTTTTTCGGCGGGAGGCACAGTATTGCATAAAGCAGGTGGGGGAAACAGTGATTGCCTATCAAACGTTTTACAAGGAGAAGGATCTTTAACCGCTTAATTTGAAGAACTCAAAAAATGTCAAGCCTATTCCATTACCATATAATTTACTTTGGGGGAACGCGCTTTCATTTAACCATGGAAGACAAATAAATATATTTTAAAATATACAAATAATTACTGATCATGCAACAAATACATTTTTCCGAAAAATAACATCAAATGCGCTTTGGTTAACAATATTTCAATTACACTGAATTAGATTTTATGGCGGAAAACCTAATCTTACACGTAAAAAACCAAACTTTCTCCTAATATAATTTCCTAAATCGTACACAAAAATCCCACCAGAGAGCAGCAGCCGATTCCTAAACTACTTTATACGAACATTCACGACAAAGAAATAGGGGTATTATGATTGAATTATACCTAATAGGCTTCCCATATTCCCGGATAATCGCCTAGTATTTTACTAAAATACGACTTAAAAACTGCGATGTCTTGGCTCTGATGACAGCAGTGGTTTAACTGTATTTTTTTAGTATAATTCCACGGACTAAATCCACGGTGCAATATGTGATCACCTTCAAAATGACCCCTTATCAGGTTTTAAGAACAATCACTAGGAGAACCATATATAGTGGTTAGAAACAATTAATTATGTTATAATTCTCATTAAGTGTGGAATTAAACAACAGACGTCGAAATGCAGCGTGCCTTTCCATTGAACACGCTGGTATTTGAAGTTACTATGTATTTTTACATTTTTAAGATCAAAAAATAGTTTTTATAACGTTTTACGAGTTTTGATTCAAAGCCATAAGTAAACTAAAATTCACTTTATCAGCATATTACGAAATATATCATAAATCTACGCAAATAGGTGCTTTGTCAATGTTAAACAATCCTGCTCTACGTTATATACTACTTAAAACAAAAACAAAACTTCTAAAGTTTAAAAAATCTTAATACGTCAAAAAATTAGCCTAAAACCTTTGAGATCAGTGGCCAGTGCGGGGCCACAACCTGATTCCTTTGACCCACTGGATTTTCATCAAAGTGATCTGAAAATTTGTAATACACCTTTCCTAGCAGAAATTGTTTAAATTATACTATAATTGCATTTTAAGATTGGCTCCTTATTTCATTGGGCATACTGTTGAAAACTTTTAGTGCCATGTATAAACAGGGCTTTTTCCTAAAAGACATAGTTTATGAATCGGATAGTCAAATATATATTTTAATCTAGTGTTATATGTGCCGTTTGATTTAAATTTATCAAAAATTTCAGGATTTTTTATCACAGAACATACTAATTCTAATAAATAAATACAAAGAAGGGTTAATATTTGCAGCTTTTTGAATATAGGTTTACAACCTTGTCGTTTTTTGGCTTTCACCATGGATCGGACAATACTTTTTTGGGGATTAAAACAATTGAAGAACGAGTTGCTGATCCCCAAAGGATTATGCTATATTTTATTATTGAATTGATATAGGCAAAATGAACGACTTTTACGGTGTCTTATGAAGCAGACTCAGATAGAATTGAAAGAGCAAACTTAACTGAATTCAACTTTTTTGTAAGAAGTTTTGTATGCATTTTCCATTTTAAGTTATGATCAATATGTACACCTAAAACCTTTTGGGGGATGACAGAACCAAAAGTTTCTATCATCCATCTACTTATTATTTAATTGGGACCTAAATATTTGGATAGTGAAACTCATAACGAAAAATCATTAAAGTCACTCACTTTATATATGGATTGTACAATTTATCTGTAATTGCTGTACCTTTTAATTATAATAATTATTTAATATTACCTCTGGGGTTTTCATTTTATTGTTTTTTATTTGTGACAAAGAGGATTCATGTAAATTGTTAGTAATTAGAGTTTCCTCTGAAAACTATTAACCACTATTGTAATTTTTTATTAAAAACTCATTGTTGATGATGATTTTATAATTTGATTGTGATTTTTGCGGACATTTGCCAACTCTGATTAGTAAAAAGGTGGGGTTGTTTTTAAGTAACAAAACATTTTTGCGGATGGCAGATTTCCGAAAAAATCTAAATCAAAGTGTGGATAAGCTGTGATCCATAAACATCGCGGATCTACGTCACTTGTTCTTAAAACTCACCTTAACTACATCGGAAAATCTCTGCGATTTGAAGCCAGAAATTTATTTTACTATAAATACAATGCTAACAACTGCCTGGTTTTTTAAACAAATTCTTATTTTTTACGTAGATTAATTGAAATACTCATCTACAAGTTTATTAGTAATGTACTAGCCGGGATTATTCAGTGAGAAAAGACCGGGAAATAACAAGCGATTTAAAAAGATCTTTAAAAGGGTGCTTAAACACACCTAGAAATTGTAGATTGGATTTGGTTTTTTAGCAAAAAGTTATTTAACAAGTGCCCAAATGCAGTAATACAAAGCATACTTCAACCAAAGTAGATCTTTCAATATTTGATGCACTCCAATAAATTCCTCTATTATAATATTAGGTAGTAATATTTATCAAATTTGGCTTCAATTTGAGTCCATCAAGTATAATTACCGTCGTTTTTTAAGCTCAGAACTTTAGAAATATTAACGTCGTTGCACTTGCTATGCTGCAGAAATAATACTGAAAATTTACCTTAAATTATCTAAATATTCTATTACAAATTTGAGCCGAAGTCGAAAACTTGAAACTATCGAGAGCTGCAAAACCCTTTGGCCAAAGTGTGAACACTATTTTTCACCAGTTTACACTATGAAATAAACACTATATAACAATAAATATATATTCTATTATTATATTCTAATTTTGAATCATCGATATATTATATTACATTGTGCCCATTTAGGCATTGGCTCATTGCTCCAAAATAACACAAAAATTGTCAGGAAGTCATAAATATGAGTATGAACAGGCTTTCCAAACTCTCAAGGCATATATGAAAAATCCAGAATAATTTTAAATATTTCATCAGAAACCAGTTTTATCCTATTTGATTAAAGCATTCGACCTTTTTTAATGCTTGTTTTTTTTTATTAAAGCATTAAAAACTAAGTAGATTTGAATATCAGCACAAAATAATTGCTAAAAATAAAATTACTTTTTTTTAAATCTTACTAACACAAAAACCCTTCCGTGTTCATAAACTAAATAGGTAACCCGCATGGCACATGACGCCGAAAGGCTATGGCAATTCGAAGTCTATTGATATACGGCAAAGTAGCGTCATTGGCATTTTGAAGTCTGACTCCGAAAGAACGTGAAATAATGTGAATGTGGCAGTTCGGAGTCACACTTCGGCGTCACGATTTGACGCCGAACGCCCGTGTGAGAATACAAAATGACTTCGAACTGACTTGTATAAAAATCTATATATATATATATATATATATATATATATACCTGTCCGTAGGCGTGATAACTTTTGTAAAAAAGGTCCGATCTTGATGAAATTTGGAAGAAACGTGTAAAGCGCCATTCATGACTTCGAGTTCGAAAACTAGAAAGATTGGTTTACTCTAAGAAGGTTTTTTTGACAAAATAAAATTTATTTCCAAGATTTAACACCTTTTTACTAATTATTTTTAATTTAATTGTCAAAATTGAATTTAGCTTAAAAAAGCAAACAATTTAGCATTTTGAATTATTATTCTACGTCAATCCGTTGCTTAGATATTGGATAATATTGGATGTGCTAAACACAGTACTTTGTCCAATATTATTTTTAAAATTTCCCTCCAAAAAGTATAGTTACCCTGATTTGAGATGTTTTTTAAAAATACAATTCTGAACATATGATAAAATTTTCAGGTGATGAATATTTTATTTGTGTTTATTTTGAATAGTTAGAGTTCATTGATCAAGATTTTACAGAAAATATATACTATATCAAAAAATACAAATTATTTTTAAATTTAATAGAGAAAGTATGAGCATTTTGAGGGGGGATGTCTTGGTCTAAACTGTCTGAAAATGTAGCATAATATATGGGATGTTTGCAATGATGAGAATTGTTAATATGTTTTATTGAAATTGGCTGGATATGTAGGTCTGTTGCAACAGGGATGTATTAATTACTTTAAAACTGACCATATGATTGAATTTAATTTTTTCATGATATTAAGTTATTTTTTTGTTTTGAGTTCATTGATTATATGTTTGTTGACATTTATATAGGTACTATAACAAGACTACAGTTATTAAAAATTAAAAGCCTAAGAATTATATAAAATACAAAAGTTTATGTATTAATAATGAAAACCAATGTGGTCTCTTTGTTAATTTTCCTCATGTTTAAAGCTCATGAATGGTTAAATATGTGTGTTTAGTATATTATTTACTTAACGTGTTCAAATAATACTTTCCTTCAAATAAGTTAAATGATCACATATACAAAATAAATCCTATAAAATTCGCTGAGTACGCAGGTCTGCTGCGACGGGGGTATTTTGATCAATTAATCAGCATGGCTATCAGTTAATGTCCATACCGCCTAAAACTAAACCATTTCTTTAATTAAAATTATATATAAAATAGGGGACTTAAGTTATATTGTGCATTAAAACTGTTCAGTGTAACAAAGAGTTGCCATTGGCTGTTGGGCTGTTAATTAACAGCAATGAATACACAAACAGTCCTGTCTAAGGAACATGTCGGCCTTAGTTCAGTAACAAGACTACAAGATCGCGCCACAATCATCCTTCAATCATATATCATTCATACTTGGCTTAAAATACCTTCCTGGGTAGGTCATCGTTTCAAGCAATGTATAATGTATGTACGCTAAATTTTCGCTTCACAATAAATTTTACGATAAGTTTTAAACAAATCTTAAAGTTATATCAAGGTTCAATATCTGGTCAGTCTTTAAATTGTCGTTTCTTGATGTTCCTCGATAGTATTGATTGATTTAAAAAATGCGGATCTATGCAATGATAGTTGTTTAGGATTGACCCGTATTCAATCAAAACCTTGTCAATTGCCAAGGGCGTTTATCACAACAATAACAAAAACAGATGGCCCAACTTACGTTTCTGAAAACAGTCCGTAACATTATGTAATAGGAACTTACATAAGAAAAATCGACTGATTAATTTTATGCGATTGAATTTTATTTTATCTGCATTCTGTGCCCTTATTCATATGATTTATCTCTTAAAAATTTATACATGAGCAGAAAGAAAAACACTTATAGTCCGAGTTAAATAACTTGGCCCAAGACGTCCGTAAAATGTTCTGCATCATGTAATTAAATCCTTTCAGAGAGATTACAAAGGGTATATGAAATAATTGTAAAGAACGAAATTTTGGGATATCTTTCATTGACTGGTAAAAGAAGAAATTTATGTAAGAGCAGCATGATATTTATATAGGAAATGCATTAGTCAACTGTTTAAATTATCCTCGTCAAACACTCTCATATACATTAAAAGAGAATTCGTTTCCGGATGTATAGTATTTAAAGGTTTTTTGCCTCCAAGTGGGGTTATAAACTTTTGCTGAGATTAGGTGGTCCAATAAATAGTTTGACTGGTTTGCTCTTCCCACGGTTTCTATTGATACATCCAGAAACACTCTCTCCTGATCGGTCAGGTGTTGATGATGATGTTTGACTTGAATTAGGCGTGAATTTTATGTTTGTTGACGTTAGTTTTCTCATAGCGGGCCGTACATCAATTATAAAGTTCCTTGTTTTAATCAGTTTGGGTGTTGAAGTTGTTATTGAACTTGTTATTGATTCACGTTAACACCTGCTTGAGGTAGGTCTAATTGCGTGTTTGAGACGATCACTTGATTTGTTACTGATTCTGTAGAAACAGATGAGCAGATGTATATGCTAAAACACTTCAAAACACATTCTCTGTTTGAAGTCCTGTTTGATTTTTCTCTATTCTGGAAGGGAGAAATTCAAAGCTATTACACATAGAAGTTAGCCCTCTGCACCGCTCTACCAGTGAATTTCACGTACGTGCCCCGCACGTCATGCAATGTCTTAACGTTGGTCTTATGAGACGTGTCGCGCACGCCGAAGCCCACAATCGTACGGCACGGCGCATAAGACCAATGTTGTAGAATTGCGTGACGTGCAATGCACGGCGTGCAAGACACGTACGTGAATGGTCACCTTAAAGTGGCGATCAGGGGTCTCCAGCCTCTTTACGGCATCCAACATCAGCTTTGAGTGATGTCGAGGCCCCCCATCGAAGTGCCTTGTTGCTCCTGTTGTTAATGTTATTGTTCTCGACGTCGTCGACGTTGCGGTGGCGGATATACAGGCTGGAGGTCGGCAACACTCTCACTCCTCGCACCTATTCATTACGCTACAACTTTCTATTGCGAAACAAAATATTAGATGATAATGAAGTTATGATCTGGATCGGTCAGTGTTAATGCGCTTCCCTATTACATTAAAACAGCGCGATCGAACCTTTCACCTCGGGCGTTGCCGAGAGAGTCGATATAACAGCTTTTAGCGCTTCCCCTCTCTTGGTCCTAAGTGATTTGGCAATGATTCATATAGTCCAGTAACGCGAGAACTATACCTAGTTTAATGTGTTTAAGAAATGGAAAAATATTTAAAATATTTTAGACTTTATGAATATTTTTTTATAAGATGAATGTAATCTTTTGCTGTATGAAAATCAAGGTAAGAGGATTGTAAAAGTCTCAGTTGGAAAAAATACTGACTGATGGTTAAATAATGAGACATCAAAAAGACATCATGGATATTTTTTAACGTTTACTGCAGTCATAAATAAATTTGTTGAAGAATTTTGTAACAAAAATTAATTATCTTAAATTTTCTTGTCTTAATTTATATAAATCATCTACATTACAATCACTGAGAAATATAATTTATGTAGCGATCTCGTTTATCTATTAGAAAACCTTTCTTATCATCTTTAAAACATGTTTGAATAGCAACACTTTACCGAGTTATTAATACCGGTAATCATTTAGTTTTTTTTTATTTCTAGTTTTATTACGGTTTTAAACTGAGTGAAAATTGAAATTGTTAAGAGGTAGAAAAGTGCCGAATTGTATGTTATATAATGGAACCGTTGCGAAAGTGCAGGATGCGTACAACACCGTGAAATCGCTGGAGATGCGCTCACTGACTAGGACATTGGCGTGAGGTTTTTTACCAAAGCGCTCTCCCCGCCGTTAGTTCATGTTTGTTGTGAAGTGAACTTTTTTGGCGAGTAGAGTTTTGACATGAAGTTTCTTTAAGAAAATGGTATGAACACTATGACCAAATATAATTTATTTATTCTTACAAACCATTTGTATGTATTTTTATTGTTTGCTCACGTTAGTGGACGACAATATCTTAACAAAAGAAAACCTGGCGATGTATTTGTAGTGTATTTCAATAGCGATAAATATTTAGTACCAGTGGTCAGAATGTAAATATATGTCACAAAACCTTTGCTCGCTCAGTTATAATCGATGTGAAAGTATTTTTTAATTTGGTCTTTAAAAATATGTACATGCTTTAGGAGCTCTCACGTATACTGGAACCAGAAATTTAATGTTACCCTAACAATCGGTCCACATTTTACTGTCGACCATTGAGACAAAAAAAAACATGTAAGAAAATTTCATCCTAGATTAGTTTTATCGACTTACTTATATTACACCTTTACACCAAAACAAAATGAGTCTGTGTTGTATTATCAACACTTTTAAATTAACTTAATCAATAAGTTTACCAGTTTTTCTACCTTCCCAATATCATGAAAATTTCAAAATATCACAAGAACATTCGCAATACTAACGTCCGCTTTGATTCGCCACAGTAATTTCCCCCTTTACACCGCCAACACACGTCAGTACCTTAATTGCCCACGATACCAGCTGATGCAACGTGAGGGGCAACTGGGGAGCTGTGGGGCACAGACCCGTCATTAGGGACCAATGGGCGGCGTTTCTCCTACCACAATCACCCGATGGATTTACAATATGTGAGGAAGTGACCGGCGCTTTGATGGAGGCGTGAGGTGGATTCAATAAGCGCGTGCTGCCGCGTAATGCCTTCGATGTTACTCCTTTCGCTTCTGGGTGATGATGAAAAGACGGGTTTGGAATAGTAGGCCTATTTTTTTGTTACGTAATTGTTCGGTAATTTTTTAATCAAAGAAAAATCCTCTTAGGCTTTGCATTAAAAAAAGATACTTTGAAATGACGGAGATCCCATTCAAATACATACGTAACGAAATAGACATAGTAACTGGTGGTCGATATTGTAAAAACGCAAAAGAATTGTTAATTTTTAAAACCATTAGTTAGTTAAAACCTAAAACGTATGAAAAAAACTAACACATTCCCATTCTTACTTATTCCCATAAAACAGATCTAAAGCAGTACATCAGCATCTGCGGAACTTTATTAGCGCTTTCTATTTTGGTTCGGTTAGAATATTTTAGTAAACCAATATGTAGCTTCTTTTTTATTTATCTTTGAGGAAATTTTAAGTTTTAAGATAAAATACCTGTTAACCACCGACGGTAATTCCACACACTTTGCTTTAACTGGATCCCTCCATAATTTAAACTTTTTAAAGTTGATATTGAGGTTGAGCTTCCCGAATTCCTCACATCGCTACTGGCCCACTCCCTCGCCCGTGATTGCAGCGGTTGACATTGGGCTGACCTTCAACCTCATGAGTTAAACCCTTCACTGTTGTAATCTCCCTCGCAAGGTCAAGGCCTAACACACCTCTTCACGCCTTCAACGGTAGTCGACAAGAAGCAATAATGCAAGTCACTCGAATTTCTGACCTTAGGCCTGTTGCTTTGGTCTTTGGTCAAACGATCGTCAACTTAAAATGATCTCATCAAACTAGAAAGCTTGTCCTAGAAATGTAATTTATACTGGTAAGAGAGTAGTTGGTTGCTTGCTTAATTATACTTGTAAATATATGGTAATACAAACATTTTAGTTAATAATTAAAACGCTAAAAGCAACTTAAACTTTTAGGCCTGAACTTTGAATATAAAATGTATAAAAGAAATAAGAATTTGTAGACTGGCATTGTTACGTGATTGAGACTATTATTGATTATGCTTAAAGAAGCGTCCTATTACACTTGGTGTAAGTATTTTTTTGGTCCCGTCAAGTGTCGTGGTTTATTTAGGGGCATGGCCATTTAAATGAGGCATGGGGCCTGCGGCACCGCCAAGCGGCCTGGTATTAACTCCTGTCTGAGTCAGTGCCCAAGAACAGGCCCGAAGAGGGTGGTTCGACGCTCAGCCGCCTAGTCCAATAGGGGCCTAATGTCCTTAAGACGGCAGTGCTCTGACGAGGCGCTTTACTATTTTTACAAGAAATTAATTTAATTATAATTGAACTCGTTTAATAAAAAAACCTAACATTTAACTAATGTTTCTCATTTTCATTCCTCACTTTTCTTTAAAAATAAACAATTTAAGTCAATTTATATACAACGGCGTCTCAGAAATCAACATATTAGAAAACATATGTTAATTACACATCCTTCTAAAACAGGAGAGGCAATCTGAGACGTAGAAACAGCTATGACTCAGTGGAGGGAACATAAAACGCAACGTGGGCCGAGACACAGCCATGAGGATGAGTTGCGAGAGACATGTGTCTGTGAACAATGGAATACAACCGGGAATTGTCGTCGTCAATGGAGCCGGTGGGTGTAAATGTTGGGGAAAGGCTCGGTCTAGGCAGGGACGTCTCTGCCTCTGACTGGGGTAATAGGGGATTCGGTTGGCTCCCTGACCCCGTGAGCTGATGGTGTGGAAGGTCTAGTGCCGTGTTGGTAAGTAGACGAAGACCGCAAGAGTAACATTTCAATTACTTTTGTACGAGTGTAAAATACCGTAAAAAACGTGTTTTCTTTAAATAACTGAGCTATATTTATTTTTCATGTAATTTTTGTGAGTAGATTAGAACAATGGACATTCCTGTTTGGGAAGAACTTAACAGCTCATTGACAGTATTTGACAGCATTTATAAACATTAACTAAACTAATCTTTCCAGAAAGATAAATTTTGTTTAATAAATGAATCGAATAGGGCCTATAGATTAGTTTTTTGATTAGTGACTACTAAATACAACTCTGATAAATATGAGTCATTTATTTAAAAATTTTAATCTCAGTATTTAAGAATATATATATATATATATATATATATATTCACAGTTGATTTCCCGTTTTGCTTAGTTTAATTTATGACAATCATAAATTATATTAAAATTTCTATATTTTATTAAAAATCAATTGTGAACCAGCAAACTACAACGATAAATATGTGTTTTTACGACTATTTGAACCACTCCAATACACGAACGGCTCGAAAAGGCGATGATGTAATCGGTTGAAGATGAGATCCACGTCCCAAGCAAGACCAGTCAATTACACTGATATGCCGGGTAATAAAGAGAGGAAGGACTCGTCTTGCTTGGCCTCGTCCCGTCAACTGATCCTCTTCTTATCGATTGCTGCAAGTATCCTCATCCCCGGTCATCCTTGTGACATTTATGCATTCAGATTTGGGTTAATTATCTAATACGCGTCCTAGAATCACAGGGGATCCCAGGTTCGGTTTGGTCAGCGTTAGATGTAAATATTTTGAGACCTTGGCACACTCCTGGGACGTGTTTATAATCGTATTCGTCTTTTAATTTCCTTGCTGCCCTTGATGACATGTGAGGACTGGATAACAGGATACATTGTATATTTGTGGTTATAGTTGTATGTAAGTTTATTTATATGAGGTTCGAACAAAATATGGGTTTTCACGGAGGCTGCAGCATGGGTAAGTTTACGGTAGTTTCAAAGTTTATTGAAGAGTTAGGTTTGAGATTAATATAAAAAACTTTGTCAGAGAAACGTGTTGTTTTCTTAGCTGATAATTATTTGAAGTATAAGGATATGCTAAGTGTGTAAATAAAAGTTGGCACAACCAATTAAGATTATGAGACCAGTAACACAATTATGTCCAAAACCGATGCCATTACTATAATATAACGCTAAACAAGAAATCCTTACTTTGTGCTTATTTTTAATTTATAAGTTTTTGGTGTTATTTTGGCCCCTAGATTGGTAGGATAACTATATTGGCTTTAAATTACCTTTTCCCCCACCTTCTTTGTTTAGATGCTTTTCACTCCTTGTAATGGTTGAGTAAAATAATAATTTGTCTCCCAGCGGGAGTAAATTGCTTTGTCTTCCGGCGGGAGACTAAGATGTTGCAGATCAACGAATGCAGGCGCTAACAGCTGATTTACTTGTAGGTACAATCAAATAAGATTAACATAAAAAATAATCAGCTGTGAGAACGTATAAGAATTAAGCACGAAAGAACGTTACAATAATCCGCTGATCGCATGGTTACAGCTACCGGTATGCAGGCTCTAACAGAAAGAAACAAAATGGATATTTTTGTTACTTACCAAGGTAGTAAAATGAATATTAATGGGCAGGATATTTATTATTGCATGTGAGGGGAAAATGTTGCGTGTATTTCGAGGGTAAAACACATTGTCTCCCTCGTGAAACTTGTCGCCCATTTTCACTCGAAAGACAATGAAGTCTTTCATTGTTGTACTTTACTCACTCAACACACAAATAACTATTTCCGTCTCCCATCCAGATCTTTTTTATGGCGATTACATAAAAAAGGGTAATTAAATCAAGTTCATACTTCCGCTGCTTATTCCACATTCATAATCATCCATCTCCAACTTAATAGTGAAAAGTCAAATGGAAACCAGCTCATTTCACCCTTTCTACTCATCATCATAAACTATATCCGGATATACACCCCACTATAAATCTCATTTCCAATGACTATTACAATCGCCGATCGAGATTGCCACTTCCGCTCTCGTGGACTTTCCTGACATCTATTTGTCTCCGAACAGAGAAAGCTGGCTCCGTGGAGATGCTCTCAGCCTTAAAAACAAGTCCAGATTCTGAAAAGTACCCTGGTCACGAAAACCGCGGTCGAGAAAGTAAATTGAGGCGACCGCGACAGCGACGGTCGCGGGTCGTCGCTTGGGGTTGGGATCCGATGTCTGAGGTCAGGAGATCGCGGACCAATGATTGTGGACGATGTATGGAAATACTTACACAAAGAAATGAATTAATAAACGTAACGCACATTAACGGAATGAAACTCTAAGTGCATTACATGCATTACTCTGTATGTTCGAAGCGCTTTTGTTTGCGTTTCTTCAATTTATACCTGGAAGTTAGATGTCATCTCATGAAAAGTGAGATTGTTTAGAGTTTGTAGGCAGGAGGTGTAAGATTACATTATTTTAATATACAATAATCTAAAATTTCTAATAACCTTCTTATTTAACTTGGTATCTTGGCTTTAGTAAATAGGTTTTAGTAAATCTTGCTGCAAAACTGTATAGCTTAAGGTCCAATAAAATGTACGTTCGTTCACCTGATTCTCTAGTAATGTTATTGATGCTCATTATTGTTTTAGTGCATTTATATAAGCTGAAGGTATAAGGCATTTAGTGTTTATTACTCGTTGTGAGACACAAGCTTGCAGATTAATCATAAATTCCCAAAAATTAAATTATTCACATTTACAACGATAACAAACAATTAAACCTGCAGCAACAATTAGTCTTAAGTCATTGTTCGCACTCATCCTCCTTCTGCAAGAAATGATTAAAATCGTGAATAGGACTAATGGAGCCAAGAATGTGGCTAGAGTCGGAGAGTTGAATGGGCGACACGACAGATGCATCTGATGCAACCGCGGCTGACATAACCTAACCTCTTCTCTTGTTTGCTCTCCACAATCGGTGCTTGGAACCTCCAACTACAGCTGATTGTACTGCACTCTCAGCTGATTGTATGTCATTACTGTTACAACAACAGCTGCCAGCTGCTAACCTATTATTTCTCTTACTTATCCGCGAAATTCGCGTTTTCCCAGTTTTTGAGTGTGTATAATGGAATTTGGAGTTTTTGGAGTAGGCTATACAGTACTTAACTATATGACCGCCTAGCGAAATATAACAGATTTCATTTTTATATTTAGATATTTATTGTTGATTATATATTCAACCAATCCGTAAAATTCAACTGTTGTCTCTTAAACTGAAATCAAATGGAAAATCATGCCCATCAATGCTCGGTAGTCGGGTTGCACTTTAAAATGTATATTGTAGTACGTTTAAACTCAGTATATTGCATATACATATGTATTGCAATATATATGTATATTGCAGTACCTGTTTCAGTTTAGTTATCATAGTTTTGTTTTTAAATAATTAATAACGTTATATACAAGAAGTACAGCGTTTCTATTTTGAAACTATGCTTGTTTGTTAGTAATAAAAATTAAAATGTACATAGGACAACTAATTATCTTATTCAGAGTTCAACTAAACTATAATTTTTGGTACTCTGGAAGCTGACTCTCTTCATAAATCAAGAAATGAGGACCTAGTAGCGTTAAAAACATGATTTAACACTTTTAAAACCATAAAACAACAAGCTTTGGATGAGAATGTAAGATTATAAGTCTAAAAATACTAATTTTATATAAGACCAGGGTTAACTGGTATTTTTTCTTTTTTACAAGATAAGCACCCAAAGTATTTTATAGTATTTCTCATGCGCCTTGATGTAACACACAGAAAAAAGTTATCCTATTCAGTGAAGTTGGGAATAAATTAATTATCACTGCTTATGCAAAACTTCAATGCCTGGTGGTTGAGAAAGTAGGGGATAGACTGAGAGAGCAGCAACTACTACGACATCCATTCGACGATGTATCGCGCAAGACGCGGCTGAGTCTCATTCGTATCTACGAGCCGCGTCTATATATTTGTTGAATGAATAACCACCAAAACTAAATATTTAAGTATGTTCTATTGTTCTATTTCATAAAATTAAATATGTGTTAGCTATCGGTATGTTCGAAATCTTTTCTCAGTGCAACTAGGAATTTCTAAGTTCTTCAAACAACGAACTACTCAAGCAACTAAGTCATCAAAGGAAATTTCAATCAAAAGCGCCACAGAATAAGTGTACTTCTAAGAGTGCTCTGGGCGGATCTTGGATTCTGACTTGTAGTTTTATAAGCATCACTGAAAGTACCTAGTCTGTTATCAGTAACCTGTACACCTACAAAATAAGTAAGCGAAATACTTTTAGAACATGCAAACCTAATTGACGTGATTGAATTAAAGTCTTTATTCAATTTACACTGCCGTTAACACATTGCACCGTAGCCAGTGGCTGGACATGGTGTTGGCTAGTGGCCAGTACTTATTGTGTTAAATAATTCTTATTATCTTTGTAAAAAATTGCGCATCTCACTGAAATAAAGTATACGCTTCCAAAGTATTTCATTGTGTTTGAGATGCACTCTGACGTACACAAAACATAATAAAATTAATCAGTTGCATTGATGATCACTTGATTACCTTACTGCTTAGGTAACAATTCAATACCTGGTTGAGAGCAAAAAGCCAATTATGATTTTTAGGCCGGTTGTCTTAGTTAAATGACGATATGAATTTTAGTTGTTTTAGCCACTATTTACTTGTGTTTCACCGAAAACAATCGATTTTATCAACATCTATATTAATACCCCAAAAAAATTATTACTAAATTATTGATCATACTTAACTTAAAACCTATTTGGTATATTATTGGTTCATTTAATGGAAAAAAATATACATAGAACGTAGGATTTTATACTATCATGCTTTAAAGTACATATATCATGCTTTACAATCAGAAATAACAAATCAGATATAATTTTCCTTAGATTCTTCGGTTTGCGGATACATTATACTGTATTATATGTACTCATATTACAGATGGTTCAATATTTCGAGTATTCTAAATCAAAGATAAGCTGCGATTATACTGCAAATAATAGAGGGCTAATTTCAATCATTAACAATTTTTATTTGCAATGACATTATTTTGTAAGGTTTTTAAATCCAAGAATATAAAGTCAGTTAGCCCATCCAAAATTTATGGGTTAAGAATATTTTCCCCACATTAAATAACTATATATTAGTTTTTCTATGAGAATGAAATGCTAGTAGAATGACATGTTATTGGCTATAGCTCTGATAGTACGGGAAAACGTCTTAGATTTCTAAATCAAATTCGTCCAGTATAATACTTTCATTGTTTAAATCTGCCTAAAATTGTACTTGTCAGACAAAATCAGCTTTGAGATATTATTAATAACTGTTGAGATGTAAAAGTAGTCTGAAAAAATTATAAAATGTATTAATTTGAATAAGGTTTTTAAATTTTACATAATATTGAAAGCCACTTCAAATATTATAGAATTAAGCTACTATTCTCAGTGAATCAGAGAAGTATTTTGCTTCTTTTAGTTTAGCAAAATAAATTTTATTGGAAACTACTAGGGCAATTAAATAATTAATCAATTAATAAATAATTAATTAATAAATTATAAATCAAAATTTTACAAATGTAAATGTTTTTATGGTGTTTATCAACGTAGTATACAAGTGACAAAACATAAAATTGCGTCTATTAATTATACGAATAAGGGTACTATATTTGGAAGGGGCTTTAGGGGCAGTTTTATAAGGTAATCTGAATAGACATTTAAATTATTGAGAAACATTATTCCTAAAGGTCCCAGTTTATCGTCCGAGATAGTGGGTTTAAGCTCAGTCTCTAGGATTGAAGGAACTTCTACTGAAAATAACCCGATTCTATTAAATAATTGAAGAATACAATCTCATTTAGGCGTAAGCCACCGTTATTTAGAAGTTAAAAATGAATTAATTATGGAATTTATTATTTAAAAAGTAACTCTAACTAAATTTAAAATGTAAACAACGCACGACCAAATCACATAAAGAGGCACAGATTGTACAAATGTTGATTTTCATAAGGGATCTGGTATATGGAATCTCCCCGCCTTTAGTATATAGAATGAAATTAATGTAGACGAATTATATCTTAAAACTGAGTAAAGTAAAACACTATGGTCTAAGGCATTTTATAGTAGACGAATAATTTAATTCAACTCTTCAATCAGTTTAGTAATCTGTCCATAACAATAAAATTACTAAACTTACAAAAATTCTCTAAGGGATTAACGTAAAGATTGACGCTAAGGTCAAGGTATTTTAAGTAGGTGCAAAAACAGTAAAAATTCCAATTACGACAGAGCGTTTAATAGATAAAGAGGTGATTTTTCGGTTCTGACTTTCGTTGAGAAACTGATGACCGATTACGACTAACATATTGTTTATGTAATAACCCAGCCAAACGGAATGATCGTCTGCCATGATAAACTGAAACTTGAGTCATTTCTATATGTGTTCCGTTAATCTAACCAACAGTCTCAATGTTATATAGTCGCAAGATGTTAATTTAAAAATGTGACTTACACATTTTACATTGTTGCAGTTTGACGTCTTAACTATAATGTGATATTGTTTATATCTATTGACAGTGTTTCACTGTAATTAAAATATTCTAACCGTTGTTTAAGTTATAAAAGTATACCGTATTAAATTTAGCTTCAAATAAATGTAGGGATTTAGTTTTTACATTTTGCTTAGCACATTAGAAGTATCTGCATGATCTAAATGTTAATTCCATATATGACATTAGCTTCGTGTTCATGTTAGCTTCAGCAGAATATGAATACATAGCTATTATAGTGTGATACCCGCATCATTAAATAAAACCAAAATGAACATAAATGTTGGTAGATCTGAAATTCTTAAAACATCATAAATAGAGTCAAATACAAACTATGACGAAGTGTAAAATATAAACCGTGTCTGCCAAATGACCCTCATTAATTCTGCAACCAAAGAAATTTGTTAAAAGTAAGTAACCTTTTATAAATATTTTTTCAAAGCAATAATTATTAGTTTACATCAAGGTAATTAAGAAGTACAAAAGGTAATCTATGGGAAAACACTATTTAGGATTTTGAATGTATACGTTCCAATAATCTATCCAACGCTGAAATAATTCAACGGTTTTCATCCAAACACGCCGGGCTTCAACCTCATTCATCTCCCTCAACACTAAAACGTAAACATCACCCAGTTCAGGTCACACAATTAACCCAGAACAATGGCGGGACGCAAACAAATTTGTTAATACCGTAGAACAATACGATTAGTACTTACGGTAAAAATATTACAGTGGTATTTTCTCATGCCGATACGTGCACCGTGGGATCACCGTTGCATCACGAGCCGCGAACGTTCGCACAGGACCGAGTCACAAGCCGCACAGCGCTCGTCCGCGGCCCTTCACCGCCACGTGACGTCACTGGTGAGAGGTGACGTCACTGTGCGTGGGCCAATCAGCGCGCGGCGGCCAACAATGCTACACAACAATGCGCACCCCCAACGCCGCGCCGCGCCGAGCGATAACTGATATTGTTTCATCGGCTCTCTATGTTGTGATAGTTACAGTTATATCATTGTGTCAATGGGTTTGTTACGGGTATTGCGCACTGCGAAATTGCTGCGTGGATAATCCGGGATGATAAAATGTTTGATGGTTCAGCTGGTAAATGGGGGATTTACTGTTTACGTTCACAAGGCAAGTGTTGAAGTCGCTAAAATTTAAGGGATGGTTAGGCTTTAATTTATTTTTAAACCGTATGCCTTCTATAGGAGTAAAAACAGTGGCAATCCCGATTACGTCAGAATGTTAACAGAGATTATTTTCCGTGCTGAATTTTGTTGAGAAACAGACGACCGATTACGACCAACATTCTGATAACAAACATTCCGTTTGGCTGGGGTTTACGTAATATCCCAATCAAAGCTATTTTTCGCAGCTATTAGAGCTACTATTGGAGCTTCATTCGCGCTATTCTCTAACACGTACAGCCAATGTAATAATAATGATTTCACTTTTGTTATATTTATCTTTTTGTTAAGCTGATCATGCTAGTAATGAACCGTAAATTTACCTACAGTAATGTCGTAGAATCACATATAGATTCATTTCAACACGACCCAAACTCAATTATTCAGTAGAGTAAAACTGACTGTATAAAAAAGCAAAAGAAAGATATGTACAATACTTATCTTTCGGTTCACCACAGCGTTGAAGTCTCCAACGTTACTCATCCAATAAATATTCTCTTCTTATCAATTATGTCCCAAGCAACATCAAAAGCTTTACCGTTGAGTCTTACGTTTTATAAACTACTTTTTACCACAACTTTGTTTATTTTATTAACTTGGAAAAATTGTTTAAGGTTAAGTTGTTTTGATAACCTGTTTGATTCTGTCATGTCTTAAGGACCTCAAGTAAAAATAACAAACAGATATGTAATAAAATTATCACACATATTATTTATGCTCTTTCAAACTGAGAGCGTAATTATGAGGAGCACAGCTCCGCGGAAATGTAAATATAATGTATTACTATGAACGTATTACTCTTCTGTTCCGTAATTTCACTTAACAGTAAATGTACACATATTTTCCTTCCTTCAATAATCTATACTTCAAAATAGTTTTTTCCCCAGCTTGCGTGCATCGTAAGAAAAAAATGATCGTTAGAAAGAAAGGGAGGAAGTGAAGAAGAGTTGTGGTAATGAACAAAGGAGGTAGGTACGAGAGGAAAAGAGGCGCTAACTGAAATTCACTTACCAAAGAATAGCGAAATCTTGAACAAAATATTTAGAATCTAAAAAAGATTGTGGATTAATTGGTTCTATCAATATACCCCTACTTGAGATAATAAAAATTAGACTAATATTGAGAGAGGTTTCAGTAATATTAGGATAATTTTCATACAAGGTTACCCTTCATGTTGTTTTACTGTTTTCGCTCCACTGCTTTCGGCCCACTTCCCGTTTTTTTTGTGATATGGTTTACACTACGAGTGTTTACGTAGAAAATGTGTGCTGTATAAATTAATCACAAAACACATCAGTGTGTAAAAACGTAATGTTTTTTCTTTATTGTTAAACACATATCTGAATTCAATGTTTGTTTAACCGAAATCCCTATCACTGTAATATATTTCATTCTACAGCACTTAACACACTTAACAATCCGCTAAATTGCACAATACTCACAATAAGCAGTACTCAGCACTATGCAATGAAGCTAAAATCGCTTCGAGTTAAAAAAAACGCAAGGTATTATTAAATCGGCAGTTGGACAGTAAATGGTTAAACGGTCTATAATGGGGCGATTATAGTCGGATTAAAATGTCTTCAAGCCGCTCGCAGTTCGGACGCCGCTCTCCCAGCCACTGAAGAAGCGCCTGGAATTTATTACGTGGACCTCATTATTTATAAGGCAGTAAACTCTAAACTGGTTGTGTCTGTAAATTTACTGGTGGTCAGTAAATCCTATTGCGATACACCAATTAAGTCTTTCCTTTGTACATTTTTAAGCTATACAATTCTTTACATTCTTTGTTTAGGTAAATTTCTGAAACCTTAATAGCTAGAAACTTTTAAAATAGTTCCATGAGTTAGTTAAAGAGATGAAACTCAAATGGAACTGTCAATTCAAGTTTATTTGTACCTATAAAAACGTTTACGAATAGTTTGGTCATATTAGGGATCTTTTCCGTTATACGTACACCACTGTTTCGGGTTTGTTCTTCAAGCTTGATTTTTGTAAGTTAGGTTAGGATAGGTTAGGTTAGGTTCGGTAACTATCCTAATAAATAACCTAACCTAAACTAACCTAACCTAACCTAATCTAACCAACTGCAAGTGGGACCGCTAGACGGCCAGACGCTGGCTGATTACGCCTAGACAGAGATAACGGTAGATAAAATAACGAAACCGCAGGTAAAATATTCTTACAAGGAATTTCCACTTTAAAATGATTAATAAAAATTATTTGATCTAGTTTATGGTGCTCGGTCAAAAATCAAGGTTGAAGGGTAAATTTGGAATGGTGGTATACGTATAACGGAAAAGATCCCATATTAGTAGCTTGCTGTACTAGTGGACACGTGTTGCTCAGCAGCCGTTGCTTATAATAATCTGGTGCATATTCAGCCCTTATCTTGAGATTTGTGTCCTTAGGGAGAACTTTATTAAAACACTAATATCTTTCTCGAATTTGGTTACCAATACTTTTTATTCATACAAATATCGGATTGGGTGACAGCCTTATGGCTTTCTTAAAAGTTCCTGGCTAAATAAGGCGTTGTACATAGATAACTTGTCCACATGTTGGTATATTCCACGTTTCTATTTCACCTGAACGTATAATAACATAAATTACTTTAAACAAAACAATGTTCTCCAGGACTATTTCTCGAGTCAGATATCAGATAAAAAAAGCAAAATAACTCCAACCAACTAAATGGCCCAATATTCGTTTGATTTTGACCCGGGTGAACATTGATCACTAACAAATCCCCAGCACCGGAGCTCTGGCAATAGTAGAAATGAAGAAACTCGTACGCAACTGGCGGTAATTTGCACGCGTGTTTGATGAGCGGACGCGTGTAGCGAGTTACTCAGTGGTCAGCGCTCGCTTTTCCACGCAGCGGCGTGAAGACGCTATCTGCCCACGCAGTTGCGAAACTTCCGGTTTCACCGATAGAGAGTTGTTTCTTAGTGAGCGTTCAGTGTATCACTTGTAGGTGTTAAGTGGCAATGTGATTCATTGTCCTTGCGTTACTTACATAGTGGCCTTGATACTCGTTCAATGTGTCATTTTTGGTACAATAGACAACATGATGAACTCATTGTGGACTTCTGTACCTTACGTCGGGAGAACTTAGCCCCTGTTCTGAAGACTTATAGCCCACCAAGTATCCGAGACTTGTAGCCCACCTACAAGTGGGCACTAACGTACATAACACATTTGCGTTGGCTGAACTGAAAGGCACTAACACATTCTCGCCACTATCACAATGACAATGTGACGCATTGTCCTTGTGTTACTCATACCTGAATACTCGTATGTCATTTACTCTAGCCTTGATACAAGAATAATGTTTCATTTGTACGAGTGCAAGGGGCAATATGTCGAACACCTCACGATACTCTTAACTTTACTTTTCAACAGTTTGGAAAGGTCCTGTGCCACACTGTCCTCACAATACTTCTCAGGTGTAGCCATGTCATTTGTATATGCAAGTGACAATATGACTATCACATAACGTTATCCTGAGTTTTGCCAAGAGCGAACTTCGCTCCTGCCACTTGTGGTGCGAGTGACAAGTGACCCACTACAGCCGACCTGCCGCTGCCCTTTGCTCCGGCCCTGATCCCCCCATTATCCGCACGTTTGGACCATCCACGCCGCGGTAATTACTGTTAATGTCGATTCCCCAGCCTTCGATCCTCAGTTTCGCCACGTCTGTCGCAACGCATTGTCCGTGCTCAGAGCGTCGAGCTGTTGACTGTTGACAGATCGTCAGTGGGTGGCTGCGATGGGGCAATATCGGCCCTTAGCCCGATTTGTAATCGTTTTAACGTGAGATGAGTCCATCGAGGATTTTGTAATCAGGACACTATGCTGAGAAGTTTTTTCAGGTCTTAACATTCAATTTCTTACGGATCTTTTTGACGTTTAATAGAAGTTTGGGTGTATTCTAGCCTATATCGGTTAGCGTCTCCGACTTAAGTTAAAGAGGTTGAGGGTTCGATTCCCGGCATACGGAATACAAATTTGAGGGGTTCGGATCGCTTCAAAACAGTTAAGGTATCACTTTTAAAATTAAACGCTAATATTAACGTTGAAAACGCCGTAGGTTTAACGGTTACTGGGACAAAAGAGAAAACGTTTACACAGAAATTTCTTTAAATTGCATACCAGAATACAAGTATGCAATACGAAGTGCAGACTAGGACTGTGGCGTGTTCTGTAATCCAACTACTTGGAGGTCACGAATTGTGGATAGTTATGAGCGATGGCTTGTGGAAGCGGTGTTATCTAGTGGGGATTAACGTCCGCACTATTGAGTACTACGTTCATAGGACAGGGGACCGTCCTCAAAATTAGACCTGTCCGTAAATTGTAAATCAAGCTAAATTGTGGTTCGGATTCCACGTTAAAATGTAGGTCCCTTAGTTGCCATTGGCTGTTGCGTTTTAATTAACAGTCCTGTCTAAAGAACATGTCGCCCTTAGTCAGCAACAAGACTACAAGATCGCGCTACAATCATGGGCGGATTTAGGTCATACTATTTGGGGGAGCCAGCTCACCTAATGTTTGAAGCATTGTATGCTTAAATTCATTCATACATACATAGATACAGGCTCCTCTTCTCCATAGTTTTGAAGACCAGGGAATCGTCAGGTTCAAATGAAGTGTAAATGTGTGTTTGTATGAGTGTTCTGTGAGCTGTTTTAAGTTTCAAACTTTGATGTTTGAGCTGGCCATTCAAACATTAAACTCCTATTTAAATGGCCAGTTTTAAGGCCTATTCCAAGTAGTTACCAATTTATTTACAACTATCATTTGTAATTTATGCAAATAACTCTATCAAAGTTATGTTGAAAACATTTTCCTGCGTCATTGCCAACACATCCACCAAATGTTAGGGGGTGCCAGGCACCCCATGGCACTCCAAGAAATCCGCCCTAGCTCGGAACTGTGGCCTCAAAGCGTCGCAGGTTCGAGACTCGGGCTTGTCGCATACTTTTAGCAGTACTGTCCACTATTGGCCATATGTTCAGTTGTAAACATAGTAAACTGAGCTTAGTCCGTCGATCGATAGAGCCAATGTCCCAAAACGTTAGCCCTTTACTATACTTTAGTGACGCCCTTTTTTAAAATTCTGAAACGTATTGACAAATATACATAAAAATCCCCTTAATTTGACACTTCAAACATTAAAATCCGTCCAGCCGTTATTGAGGATTGATTGTGAAAAGAAAACCGGTTGCGTATTAATATATAGAGAAGAAGAAGATTAGCCAAATTATGTTTTAATCGGCTGATGATTTTATAACATTTGATATGGATATTTGTAAACAAATATACCCAGCAAAGGTCGAATAGCTATCCTCCATATGAATTGTACTGAAAGGTGATCGTGGAACTGAGTAATAGTACTTTTTCCAGTTTTTACATTACAGTTTACAAAACACACCTGGTAAAGGTTAGTTTGTATCACAGCTGAGAGTATTTGAAATAGTAGTTTAACGCGATAGCGATGGTATGATGAAAATTAATAAAATTGGTTCAGAACTATTCAGAGTCTTATAACGAAAACAATTCAGAGCGTATTATATAAGCACATAAGCAAAATCAGAAGCTCATGTACGACAGCGTCCAACAATTCTAAAACTTAATTTGTCTCTTTGTCCCCAAGTACATAATTAAATCGTGTGTATAGAACAGTAAATTTAAACCCCATTTATTACAAAGTGTGTGACGTTTGAGGAATATCTTTAGCTTTGCACTGTAAAGGTGCATTTCTAACTTTCTAAATGCCACAAAAATTATGAAACTACAAGAAAAAAGACAGGAAAAAATGTCTACTTACGAAGGAAAATTGTTCAAGCTGGAGCAAAGCAATCTTATAGTTCTCACAAACACTGAATGTAACAAATTCCTGATTCTTCACACACAGTTTGCAAGCAATCTTGATTCTCACAATTGTAAGCGCATGTCTTAAACAACGGACATGGCTTCATCACTTGGTCACTTAGAATGACACTGTCAGAGATAAAGGCATCCTTGTCATCGACGTAAAATTTATTTTTCGTGGCATTATTTATCACATTAACAAATTTATTGTACACTGGTTTACTCAAACGTTCGGTCTCCTCAATCTCTACAGTAAAGTCGCTAGCGAGAAAACCACACCTCAAAGATGCGTTGATCAATAATAAGTAGATGTACATTTGCTTTTCTGAAAGTTGCTCAGAAAACTGACATATGATCAGGATTTTAAATAAAAAGTCATCACGTGAGCCCACTGGACTAATTCAACCTCTAGCTAGGTACACGAAGTGTCCCATTAGCACAAAATTGTAGTCAATATTTGGATAGTTGTAAGTTTCCTTAATTATTTTTAAACAATCCCATAACAGTAGGCATGAACCGAAGGAGAATTCAACTTTTACCCTCCTGACTATTTCATCGACTGAGTACAAGCGTTCTGTTTGCGTTAGGGTTATCACCGTAAAACTTCGAAGAACTTTAGAAACAACTATAACCTCCTCGATGTATTGTGACTCACTAATCTTTCTAGAGGCGGTTGTGATTGCTTTGTCAGTTTGAGTAGAAGTCAGTCTTAGTGGGAGGGTTGAACTAGCTTTCACAGTTTGAGCAGAAGTCATTCTTGGTGGAAGGGTTGAATTCGTTTTCTCAGTTTGAGCAGAAGTCAGTTTTGAAGGAAGTGTCACCTCTGTGGTTGTAAGTTCGTCTTTTGACGAGCTAGAAGTGAAGTTACTTCCAGGTGTATAAACAACGAACTTTCTTGTCATAGGCAACGTCTCTTCCGTACCAATGGCAGTCTGTGTTGCTTTACTGAATCTGTTCAAGTCAGAATTTCTTGTCGACGGTGGAATTGCGTTTGAATATGCAATTGTAATCAATTTATCGATTTTCCTTACAACTACGAAGAGAATGACAACTACTGCAACCAACAATACGCAAAATAGAACCTTCGAGTAAAGAGTTCTCCTTTTTCTTTTTTGTTTACAACTGTCATCAATTTCCAATCGCTCAAACACGGTACCTGGACATGACGTTGAACGTTTTTTGGTAGAGTTTCCGCTATATTTGCAAGTGGGCTTCCAATCACAAATGTCATTTTATCCGCAACGTATTTTGTGCCGACCTGAACATCACATTTCTTCATTTCTGACTTGACTTGGTAAGTAGACGTAGGAGGCCCCGGTTGAATCCTAGCAATACTTCCACCATCTCCATACTCTGAGTCATCACCAGACACGATTTCCAGTCTTCGAACGTCCTCTAAGTTATTGACAGACACAACACCCCATTCACGATCATCTAAGTCACTGGCAGCCACAACCATCCCTTCTTGACCGTTCACGGAGTCATCGGCAGCCACACTTCCCCGTTCATTATCATCTTTTAAGTCATTGACGGCCACAAATCCCCGTTCATGATGATCTTCTAAGTCATTAGCAGTCACAACACCCCGTTCTTGATCATTCACTGAGTCATTGGCAGCCACAGCCCCCCGTTCTTGATCATTAACTGCGTCATTGGCAGCCATACTTCCCCGTTCTAGATTAACGCCTGGAAGATTAGCTGCTTCATCATTATCGACTGATTCAAAGTTCGCACTGCTCACAGACATAGTATAACTCTCAGTTAATCCAAAAATAAACCACTTCACTGCAGCACCAACTGTATACCAACTGATAGTGGTTGGAATAACTGAGTCAAACTGAGGCTGCCGTTGATATCAGCATCAGTGGAAGCAGGCGATAGAGAGATAACAGCTTGCGGTTTGGCCGCATCGTTCAATACCGTTCCTTGACATTGAATAAAAAAAATAGGGGACGAATCAACAAATTGTCATTATATTTTGCTGCTTGGTGTGGCAAATTATTTCGTTAGTGGGCTTAAACTTACCTGCTGATTATTTTATTATTAACGTTTAACGTGCTTCGCCTGATAGAATGAATATAGCGTTCAAAATCGCTCTTCCTAAAAACACCTCCCGTTGAAGTAAACCTTCATACCCAGTAAATTTCAAATTGTTGGAATCATAAATCAACCTAACATGAGCGTTATGTGAAATGGTATTATCCGTAAAAAATAACATTAAAAATCAATATGTATTTGATTTGTTAACTGATGTCCATAAATATCGACAGAAAGTAGCAATACAAATTTTTATCAATATAAGTCAAGAAACAAAGAAGATATAGAAGGAAATAAATAAGGGAAATTTTAGGCTGAAGTAAAAGAGGTCCAAACTAGATGAAGTACGGTAAATACCAAGTTTTATTGAGACATTTTGCGAAATAAGCAGTATATTATGGTTTTATTTGATTGTCTTACGGTTAATATAAGAACAATCTACTGTATTTACCGCTTTTATTATCCTAGTAATCAACAGACATAAAACAATGATTTAAAATACTTATCCCATGACGATAAGCATCCCATGAATCGTTTATAGTGAGTATGCTGACAAAGACGCAACAAGGTATGGTAAGTATCACATAAATAGTTATTGGTTGATGCATTAATGATTAATGGCTGATACAATAACGTCAATTAAAATCAACTGTTCCTTGAAATGTCTGCTTCAATGTTAAAACTTATGGGCAAAAACGAAAATTTGAGGGCGTCTAGCGCTTTTCCCTTTGGTCAATAGCCTTCATAAATTTTACCTCCTGCTAAATTTCACGCTTTGCAGGAAGTCTTTTGAAAGACACCTAACCTATTAAAACTGCTTCAGAACTGTAGGAGAAGTATGATTACAACAAATCCTAGCGTTTTAAATAAGTATGGATCTATAGAAAGTAGGTACGGTAAGTATCACATAAATCGCCCATCATTTCGCTACCAAACTCGGAATCTCGGAAATTCCCGGAATACAGGGGTCCCTAATTACAAGCCGCGGTGACGAGGTAGGTAGGTAAGTAGGTAAAACGGAAGTAAGTAGACTATAAAGTATATCAAGTAAGAATAAAATGAATCTGTTATGGGTTGGTAAGGATGTACAGAACGTAAAATCACTCTTGTTGAGGTCGTTAAACATGCATTCAAATGGAGATTAAGACATTTAAAACACAAAACACATTTACGCACGAAAAAACTTTTGGCCAAATTTAATTTACAGAGAGACAGGATCGGCGCGGGCGAGATTGCAGTTCGAAACACAAAACACATTTAAGCACGAAAAATGATTTTCGTGCGTAAATGTGTTTTGGGTTTGAAATGTTTTTATCTTCATTTTAATATTTAACGTCCTCAACAAGAGTGATTTTGCGTTCTGTACCTGCCTGAAGATGGTGCCATGAGCACCGAAACCACGTGGTAGCCTGAGTTACTATTTCAATCACAAGACGGAATTAAGGTAATTACATAGGCGGATTTAGATCACAATGTTTGGGGGTGCCAACTCACCTAACGTTTGAAGTATTGTATGTTCAAATTTAAACATCAAACTCCGTTTTAAAATGGCCCGTTTAACCATAGCCATCTCTATTACTAGAGACAGGCGGCCGTGGTTTAATGTGTTGAAATGGTACGCCAACACGTTACAAATAAACGCACCATTTGTGACGCACCATGTTACACGCACCATAAAATTACAAATAGGTACTTATTTTATTTAACAATAACCGTTTGTAATTTAAGCAAATACCTCAATCAATATTATGTTGAAAACATTTTCCTCCTTCACTGCCAACAAACTCACCAAATATCAGGGTGTGCCCGGCACCCCCTGGCACGCCTGGAAATTCGCCCATGGCTACAATCATCCTACACTCATCCTTCACTCACATTCGCCTTAAAATACCCCTTACTGGTGGTCGGCGTCTTAATGGTTATCTAATCTAATCTAATATAATCGAATCTACGTAACTCACTAACAATCTGAATAAAGGTACATTTAACTAAGATGTTTGCTAGACATATTTGCTTGTTTTATTGATTTTATTCATCAAACTTGTTTTATTCATTTCTATAATACAAATATTTGGATATATACAATTGATTCCAGTAGTTAATCTGAAACTATAATATGATAAATGTTTGTATACATATTATCTACTAAGCAGAAAATGTTTCCAACAACAAACCTCCAAAATTATACTATAACTTTTATATTTTTACGATATAAAAACACATTCAATCTTTATTTGATTGTGGTTAAACTTGTAATATCAAAATCTAAATCCCATTGATGTTATATTTTTTAGTTTCTCGATCACGTAATATTTTACCACAAATCAAGTATAATTTGCACTCATTCTCACACATCACACATGTAATATCCAATCGTTACCAACTGATTTTACTTCAACCCAAACAGGTTTGAATCAGACTAATATCAATTTGCGAGAATTTCTATGTCATTATCGGCTTCTGACTCGAATAAATTAGGCCCTCAGGGCATCCGTCTGGCATCCTCTTCACTGACTGTGCGAAGATTACATATGAGAGGTCTGCACATTAATTAGGATGGTCGAGGCCAAAGAGCAATCCATTAAAAGGACACGAGGCACTCTCAGAGAGCGTCGAAGGTCAGTTTTAAACGATATTGGAGCCGCAATGTTTTTTCCAGTCGCAAACGAATCGGGTAAGTGAAGGTTCAAGGACAGGTAGGCGATGAGACTACTGAAAAAGGCAAAAACTTCAATGTCAACTTGATTCCAGTTTCACTTTCTTTCTGTTTGAATTACAAGGTTCTGCTTAAAAGTGCATTTAGCTAATCGTGTTCTTGTCAGGTTTCCCTCGTTGGCTAGATGGATTTAGGCTACTTTCATTGTTTTTTGTAGTATGAATAATTGCTAGTTTTACTTTCGAAACTGTTTTCGTCTGTGATGGAAATTGATTTATCGGTTGTATTCAAAATTATTTATGTGCTTTCAATACACCTCAACAGTTTTTAAGTACAGTAGTATAAAATAAACCGTTAGCTGGTGGCAAGGCTAACTATTCTACTGAGAAACTCGCAAACTCCAAAAATTATTTTTTTTAGATTTTAACAACTGAGAAAATTTATCTGAAATGTGTCACTAAAATAAATTAATGGGTCCCTCAAATAAAGTCTTAGTGGTCGCAGCCTAAGCTGCTATTGTCCCCCATCATTATTAGTAGTATTTGCTTTGATTTTTGGAAATGAATAAACATGATCGAAAATTCTCCATCACACCCAACGATATCCGCATCTACTAACTCCTACACCACTACAGGGGCATGCGACAAGCTGAAACAGTTTTTAACAGAATATCAGAATGAGAATGAGTTTAATTATTAAACACATAACTATTCCATAATAATTACATCCCAACGTAATGTCAATGAAAACCTGCGATGTATTTTAGTCTGAATCACACATCAGCGGAGTTGCGGTATTTCCAAATTGGCATCGCAGCATTCGCGGCGTGGGGTTTTACATACGTCGGGTGACTAAGGCCAGGCCTTGGTCCACTCCGGGCCGGGTTACGCATCTGTCCGCTGTACGGCCGCCCGCTGCTAGATTGCCGCTGTCGTTGCATCACCCGGTCATGATCCGCCTATTAGGACGGGTAAGGTTACTGGACTACGGCCGTAATAAAGCGTAGGCTACCGGGCAAAAACTACTGGTGAACGTGATTGGGTCAGGAGGGCGGGGAAGCGATAATGTTGGGTGCCTTTGAAGAGGTGAATGTATGTCGTGTCACTCAGTTGAAATAAATATATTATTGTTGGAAATTAAATAACAGTTTTTTGTGAGTTAAAATAACTAATGCCAATGAGTTAATGAGAAACCTTAGATGTCATAAAACATTTTAAAAGGTTTAATATCGGCCATCACACCTACTACAATGACGATGGTCATAGTCAGTAGCTAACATGTCCGATCCAGGAATAGAGCGATTTTATAATTTCTAATAATGTCTGATAACAATCACAGTTTAGATTTAAAGAGTGTGGCCATGATAACTTGAAATATTTTCAAAAATGTAAAATTCAAGAAAAATTTATGATATACATCCCTGCAATAATTAATTATTGCTTTGTGAATTTACTTTTCCTTAAATTTTTAACAGTAGTAAAAGGTAAGATTTTTTATGAAATACAGTGGATTTAGTCTCTCCGTCAACTCCAATCTTCAATTCATTCATTTTTTAGCTAAACTTAATGCTAATATAATATAATTAGGCTATAAAGACTATACAATTTGATACATTTCTTTCAACCAAGGCCAATCATTGACGTTTTCGTGATTTTAAATTTGCGAAAACCGAATTAAAATATTTTGTATGTATAATGTATAACAACACAAATAAGTTTTTCGTATTTCAGGTTTATGCTCCAAACCTCACACTTCTCCAGAAAAGGAAATTATTTTCTGATAT
This sequence comes from Flexamia atlantica, assembly GCA_035578135.1. Lineage (NCBI taxonomy): Eukaryota > Metazoa > Arthropoda > Insecta > Hemiptera > Cicadellidae > Flexamia > Flexamia atlantica. The sequence continues at coordinate 35,883,407 of JAQJVK010000002.1, read as the reverse complement.
TCAACGAATATAATTTTTTTTAGTCCGTTCTTAGTGGATGCCTACGACCTGAGTGCAACGTCCATGCAAAGTTTCAAGGTTCTAGGTCAAATAGTTTGGGCTGTGCGATTACAGGTGAGTGGTATTTGACAAATATATAGTAGATAACAATCACATCCCAACGATCCCCCATCAGCACCCATCCATGGCATTGCACCCTTATTTTATTTACACTGGTATAAATAAAATTGACTTTTTTAATTTCTTAATGTTAATTTATTTAAGTTATTTAAAAACTAGCCTTTGAACCCATTCTTTGCACGGACGAACTGGAAAATAAAATAAAATTATCAAAGTTTCGAAAATTTGAACATAACGTATGCATAAAAAATCTTAAAGGGCGAAGCCCGAGGGGCTTTAAGAACGTGGATAGGCCCATGAGTTGGCAGGGGTCATGCCCTACCTTTCTGCAAAATTTCAGCCCGGTCGGTTCAGTACTTTTTGTTTTTATTTCTTACAAAGTACAGTCTTACAGACTACTATTATATTTTTAGAATCTTGAAAGTTAAGAGCGATGCCAAGCATCGCAAAAATCAATAACGTTAATCGTTCATAAAACAATAACGTGCAAATTAGTAGAGTCATCACACAGCGGAAATTCTTAATTTCTTATTTTTCTTCTTATTTTTCCTTCTTAATTTTCTGATGTTTATTTTAAATTTTATCGTACATGCAAATAGACTAAAATTGTACTAATGTAAAAAGTAAAATTTAAGGGTAAAGAAATATTTTTTTTGTGATTTAGTATTTTACATTATATTCCTGTATATCACAACTAACCATACTAAACTATACCTATTCTTGCACATACCTACCTTTATACCTATTAAAAATAGATTGCTAAGATAGTCTAAGAAACTGAGGAGACTAAAGGTTAAGAGCTAAGAAAACTTCTATTGGAACAAACAAGTATGGAGAAACTTTATGTCCTAGTAACCTTAGGGTAAGATATATTTTGTTCAAGTGTCTTTGATATTAAATTATTAACATAATTTTCCCACATTTATATATTATTGTAACTTCCTTCCATTTGACTAACATGACGCCCTCAAGAAAGAAAATTTAACCATGTGACGGTGCCCTCCAAAACATTTCTTCCTCTTGCACTCCATTATTTTTAACAGCACCCAATACATTATAAGAACTCTGAAATATGGCCAACACCCAACAAGGACTAAGGCGGATACAAAGCGTAATTTGAATTATGGGTGGAAGATCGCACAAGGCTAGCACTGAACGCCACTTGACATTCAAGAAGATAGGTTAGCACGGCTCGTCGTGTTGGGGCCAAAGGTGATCCTCAGGAATGTTTGAATTATTCGATTGTCCTTAAAGGCGAGCGGGACGGCAGGATAAGTCAAGGACGCGGGATCGCTATCTCCTCCAGGGCTGCCCCTGCAAATGGCAGCTTCCCATCTCGGCGCCTTGGCGGGGGATAATGGGCGATGACTGCAGTTCACCACAGTCTAAAACTGGGACTTTAAAGTTTAAAATATCTTAATTTTTTATTTTTTTAATAGTTTTTAAATGATTTAATCATCATCGATACCACATTCTAGGTAGAAGCACAGAGAAGAATCTATTCTCCTCTGTGTATTGTAGGTTACTTGCGGTGATATCGATAATCCACCCTTAGTAACCTTACTAATCAAACCACACCACGAGTCAATAAGGACGAATCGAGGCTCAGTAGCTACTGAGCCTCGATTCGCCCTTATTGACCCGTAGAGTGCTTTGATTATTTATCTATGTATTAAAAAGAGTTGGTTTCTGTTTGTTGTGTGTGGTAATAAACGCAAATACCCCCGTTGCAGCAGACCTGCATACTCAGCGAATTTCAAATGTAAAACAACATATTTCAATCCAACATAGCGAGATTTAACATGTTTTTGTAAGCTCCATAAGAATAACATGGGGAATGAGTATGCAGGTTTGCTGCTACAGGAATATTAAAACTGGGTGGTTTTAATTCAATATTTAGTAGATCTGAACTAAAAGAAGCTATTTACCAAGTTTTAACAATATATGTTGAGAAATAACCGAGATATAGAATTTTTCTTATTTCCCATAAGGTTAACATTGGGACAACGTACTGTCTTTACCACTTTCAATATCTCGGTAACCAATGGACATAGAGCAGTGATTCAAAATACTAAATTGTTTGTTTTTTTGAGCTGAATTCAATGTTGCCCACACAAATTCGATAAATTTTATTTTTCTATGTGAAAACCCCAAAAAACCCATTTTTGGGGGGGTTTATCCCCCTTTACCCCCCCTTCCGTTGGTCCGATCGGGTTGGTTCACGAACTCGTCCAATTGATTACCACTTTACACGTCTGTACCAAATTTCATAAAGATCGGACCATTTTTGCGGCCGCTATCGTGCTAACAGACACATAGATATATATCTGTTATAATCCTACTAAACATGAGATTTCAGTATTAAATAAAGGTCTAACGTTTTCTCCGACTCCACCAACCTTCAACCAAATCAACTTTGTTGCCGACGCTATAAATTTTGCAAGAAACTTAAGGATCAAACACCATTTTAGCTTACATGAAAATGCCTCAGAAAGTAAACTAAACCTCCCTATCTCCCTCAAAAAGTTTAATCCTAAATCAGGGTGGCAACCTGATCCACTCCCCTCTGATCACCCCCTAGAACAATTCATCAACCTCATTTTGGCTAATGTGTCTAGTACTTCGTTTCCAGAAACCCTCCCTAAAGAAGAAAACATCTCTAAAGAAGAAAGAATGGCAATTAAGTCTTTAAAATCCAATGAAGAAATAATTATCCTGCCTTCTGATAAAAGCAACACAATAGTTATTTTAAATAAAAATGACTATATTCGAGAATGTGAAAAGCAACTTAGCGATAAATTAACGTATAAATTAGTTAATGAAGAACTAACTATTGACTTTCAGAAGAGAGTAAAAGACTTCCTAAATAAAGAAGGGCCTAAAGAAGGTTTAAATAAAGAAGCCCTAGGTCTTCTCACACCTCCATCTCCTCGCACACCGGTGTTCTATATACTACCGAAGACACACAAACCTCAAAGACCTCCTCCTGGACGACCAATTGTATCAAGCTACGGATCTCCTACAGAGCGAATTTCTGCCCTGGTGGATGAAAACCTGCAACCGATGGTGAAACAATTACCATCCTACTTGAAAGACAGCCAACATCTACTGTCAAGACTGCGGGAAATCCCACAACCTTTACATTCAGAAACGCTCCTGGTGACTATTGATGTATAATCACTCTATACCAATATACCGCATCAAGGTGGTCTAGATGCTGCCAAACACTTCCTTGACACCAGACCACCCCAAACAAAACCTTCTTCAAAATTTGTGTCCACCCTTATCCAAATGGTACTCACCATGAACAATTTTAAGTTTTTGGGGAACAATTATTTACAATGTAAAGGAACAGCAATGGGTACCCGTATGGCACCATCATACGCCAATCTTTTTATGGGTCTGGTAGAGCAAAATTTTCTCTCAAACCAAAATTTAAAACCAACAGCCTGGTTCCGTTTCATTGACGATATATTTGTAGTTTGGCAGCATGGCATGGATTCACTTCAAAAGTTTTTGGCTGATCTTAACAATTGTTCATGCCTAAATTTCACATGGACGGTTTCTTCAAAAACAGTGACGTATTTGGATTTAGATATTTTCTTAGAAGGTGGCAAAATAAAAGCAAAAATACATGTCAAAAAAACAAACAAAATGCAATATTTGCATTACAGCAGTTGTCACCCTGCTCACGTTAAAAAGTCCATTCCTAAAAGCCTTTCAGTCAAAGCTAAAGCTTTATGTACTGATCCTAAAGACTATAATGCTTATCTGAACAAATTAAACAATGCTTTCTCTCAAAGAGGTTATCCAAAAAAAGTAATAAAAAGACAATTCAAAAAACAAAAGAACCCCACTAAACCTAATGATTTCAAAGATGACCCGAAATTCATAACCTCTTACTTCCCTGGCCTTCATAAAATGAATTCTATAATGAAAACAGGATTTGAACTACTTAAGAACTCTCCCCTTACAGAAAATATTTTTTCTAGACCACCTAGAATGGTTTTCAAAAAACCGCAAAATTTGAAAAACATGCTTGTAAGGCCCAAGCTCGAAAATAACACGGATACAAGTCTCAGTTCCAACCATGGATGTGAACCATGTAAAAAACCGCGTTGCGGAATCTGTAAGATCATGTGCGAGACAGACCAATTTCGCAGTAACGTCACTGACAAAGTTTACCCGATCGTTGGTCACATGGATTGTTCATCAAACCATGCGATTTACCAGCTATCATGTAAACATTGCCCAAAACAATACATTGGTCAAACCTCAAATTCTTTAAGAGTGCGCATGACAGGACATCGGTTCTCAGTTAACCATAAAGAGACGAAAAAGCCTGTGGCCTTACACGCTGTCCAGCATGATGCTGAGTTTGAAGATTGTTTTGATCTTAAAGCTGTCCACAAAATTAATAGTACTGAGAACAAAGATCTCAATGAATTGAATTTAAGAACATATGAATTGGCTCATCAGCTAGTTTTAAGGTCAAAACAACCTCATGGACTCAACATCCGCTGAATTGTAAATAATTATCACTTCTTTATGAGTAATACTTAAATAAATAGTTTGATTCCTCATCAACTGTCCAAAACCAACTTGACCAGCAAACCAAATTGTCCTCAGCTGTTAATTTATGATTATGTTTGTTATTTAGCTTGAAAAAGGTAAAACCGAAATATTGCTAAGTAAAAATGTTTTAATTATTTCGAAGTATATATATATATATATATATATATATATAGATATATATATATATATATATATATATATATATATAGATATAGATATATATATATATATAAATTCGAACGAATAGTGTTTTTTGCTTCTGGGGCCCCAAAACGAAAAGTTATAGTGGTCCCGAGCTTAGGTCTTACCATGAGACCTACGGTAATAGCTTCTTCCCTATAGGAGAAATTCGCTAAAACTATCTGGCTGCAATAACATTATCAAATGAAGCTCATGAACACCAACACACAGGCCTGATCATGTTCCTTGCGGTTTGCCCATAGGCTTTTTATGTATACATTTAAAAGTATGTTTTTATTTTTGTTGTTTTTATTTGGTTTCTATGGAAATTATTTCTAATTTTTAAGTTTTTTATCCAGCCGTGCAATACTGTTGTAGAAAATTTCTTATACTTAATTTTGATTTATTATACTAGCAGCCCGCGTCACTTTGTGACTTAAAACAACTTGGTGAAATAGGCTTTAGTTTCATGTTGATTATGTATGGAAGTTTGCAGCGCAAATACCTTTCAATGAGGAAGTTTGTGAATTTTTGTGATTTTTTAATTTTCTAGAGTATTTTTTTTGTGTCACAGCACTGAAATAAAATGTCCAGTAACTGAACTTCTCATCGGGGCAAACTTTTAAAAAGAACTTATTTCTTTAGACTTGAAACTTCAATATGGGTAGGAAATTTCTCACAGAATTTGAGAAGCTAATTTATTTTATCTGCTTTAAAAGTGTCTATGTATACGTTCTACACTTGGAAATTTCGACCCCATTTTATGCAATATTCATTTTGCATAAAATGGGGGTTAGTTTACATGGATCGTCATTGCTTGGCACATCTTCATGTCTCTGTTTTAGTTTTCTTTTCAAAAGTATTGAATCCGAAGAAAATGTTAATCCTAAACAAAATCTACGCGTCAGTTTTTTGCATTCATCCTTTTTACGTCTTAACAACAAACAGTAACCTTCACAATGGATTTTAACGTATTGTTTCACGCATTTAATGAAGGTTCTACTTTCAATGTATTAAAGGTAAACTAGTAAACCATATAGTGGATAAAAATGTTTCAATTTAAGATCGAAATGTTTCAAGATTAAATAAAAAAATAAAAATTGAAATAATATTTTCAATCAAAATAAAAATTTAATAAATTTGTTTATTATTATAATACAGTGCATAGTAATTTAAACCCGTTCGCAAACAGAGCCAAATAAAAGTTGAAATTTCCATAAGCTCAATTTTGCAGTATAACGATCTTGATTAAACTGTACCTGCTGATAAAACTTCATTATTTTTACGATCGGTTTTGATTTTTTAAATATAGTTCAATTATCCTTAAACTTCTTAAAACTCAAAGTATTGCATTTAATTTCAAGACTTCCATCTAAAGCCTCAGTAAAAATGACAAAGCCTTTGTTTTGTAGGCTACGTCAAAAATTGTTTAATTGATTTCACTCTTTTGACCAAAGCTGTATGTATCGTACGAGAAATCCCTAAAAATCAATAACTTCACCAAAGTCAAGAAACGACACTTAGTATTTCAATTCCATTACATAATACTTTTCTACTCACCCACACGTCTTCACGTACAAGTGATCATTACAAACAATACTGGAATTCCCGATTCATTCCCCACCAGTGGGTGAATGGTATGATGAATCACCAAACGTATTCATGCTGAACCCGGTATTGCAACCGATGATTAATATCTTGGAGCCGAATGAACAGAGTATGTGAACGTAAACCGGTTGATTGAAAGAGTATGTCATGTCTACCATTCCATCCCACTAGTGATGAGAACATCGAACCCTTTTCATTATCGACTAGTTACTAGTCGATTACTTTCGAACATCGACTAGTCTAGTCGTTTGAACTAGTCGATTATTCACCGTATCAAAAATTGACTAGTCAAGTCGTTCTAACTAGTCGAACGAGTAAAACCCGGTAAAAATACATAGTGAATATTTGGTTAGTTTGCCGACTAGTCAGTTAAAACGATAAAATATCGACTACTGAAATAATTAACTAGAAATACCGACTAGTAAAAATAACCGACTAGTCGACTACCCTATCTCTACATTCCACGTTGCCCAGTAGACAGTGGATGTGCATCGCTGTAGTGATGAGGCAATGTTGTCATGGTCTTGTTGGTTGCATTGCCAATACCGCAGCCACCACATCACTCTAGCAATGATTAGACTAAACTGCAGATTATAATAAACAATTGGCGTTAGGACAAATGTGGTTTTTGTACCCTATTTTTACCAGTTTCTCCAGAGATCTCAAAACGCCATTGAACGTTGTGGTTGGTTGGTGTAAATTTGTTTGGTAATGTATATAAGAATAATTTAATAAACTCTAAGACTGAAGGGTTTTAAATCGTTCGACTCCTTTTCACTAGTTCACGACGTTTTTTGACCTTGTTATTTTTTTGATTTAAAACTATCAAGGTCCTGTTTGTGAATACTTATAACGATACGTCGCTTTAGGTTTAAAAAACAATAATTTGAATAATTTTTATTTGTACTGTTCGTGCTGGTTATTTTTTATTTCATCAACATATCTTCAGTTATTGTATTTATTCTAATTTTCAATCGAGCACGAACTCTGTTTTCAGATCTTAATCCGTGTCTCGACTTCCTTCTATGTCAATTCTGTAGACACATTATTTCTAAAATTGAACTTTAAGTTGATTGAATTGTGATCACACTTACCTACAGTTACGAATGTCTCGTGACCTTTACATGGCGGAGACCTTGACAGAGATGTTCAAAATCTAGATCATATCAGAGTGGGGAAGTTTGAAGTTCAGACCTAAATCTAGAGCAGTAATTTGCGGTTAGATCCTGCGTCAAACTGGAGGTCAAAATTCGGTTACACGGACATTAATTTGATCCGTTTCCAAATAGTAAGTACTTGGTCAATGATATGAGAAAGTCACACATTGAAGTTGCCTGAGAGAACGAAATTTTTAACAGCCAAGCAGTTTAATCCCAATTATTTGTTATGTTTACCGGTTATTTTTTAATTGAGTATAAGCAATGAATACACAAAAATAAAGGAAGCGACTTTAAACTTAGCAATGCATAGACAGTTAAACGGTGGGGCAGGACCCCATTTAATTCAATGCAGCAGCAACACAAATCAGACGACCTGGCAGCGCCGCTCAGCCGACTTGCGAAAATCTAAAGATAAACTTTACATAGCCTAGCAATAATACGCTTTATCGTATTTTACAAAATAATTGACAAATTTTTCATTGACGAGACAAGAACAACACTAGACTTGTATTTTGCTAATAGAGGCTTTAAAACATACCAGTAAATACTGCATCCGAGTTTAGACATTCTCATAAATACAGTTAAGTACTGTTTTAGACTACAAATTGATCAATTCATTTTCTATAATAACAACATTAAATTTGAAGCGAATTAACTATCACTGGCAAAAGGATTATTAAATTATTTTTAGTTATGAAAATGTTGTTTATAAAATCCATGGAAACTGTTTCATCATAAATAAATAAATTCTTTATTGTAGGAAATACATGACAAAACATTAAAGGATATATACTGCAATTAAGAATGTAATTAAACGTACTCAATATACTCCTTAAGATATAATTAATATAAAGTAAATTCTCCAACAAAAGCCGCCTCAGTAGCCAATAAACCCAATTACAGGGGAAGCTAGCCTTTTCCGCCATTACTGGAATAAAATCAAGCAATTATATCAAATATGAAAACTGAACTGAGCAATATTTGACAATTTTAATTTAAAAATACTAAGGAGATATACAGAGGAAAAATTATATATATCATCAAGGTTTATGAAAAATCCATAGTAACGTGTTTTCTTAGATAAATCAATGCAAATTATTTAAGAGAACGAAAAAACCTTATTATCTCCTTGTGGAGACAGAATAAATAATAGGAATTTTACAATCAGCGAATATTTTTATGAACTACATTTATAAACAGCATAATGTAGTGGAAATTGGTTTATTCCAAATTATATTTTCTATCTGTTTTCCCGATGAAGCCAATCTAAATTCCTACGATGCGAATTTCTCCTCGAAGAGGAATCCAAAATCGTTGAACTATATACAGGGTATTATTTTTAAAGCGCAACCCAAATTTTATTTTGTCAGTAAAGGATTATACCACCCAAGATCCCCGGATTTCACCCAACTAGATCATTTTCTTTGATTGTTTTTTTCGTACTCATTACTTTTTATGTATCACCAAGTACGAAAACAACCCATATAGGATATTCAGCAGCTGAAAACAAACATAGCGAAAATCTGTTTGTTTGTTTTTGTGAGTTTGTTTTTGTATGTTTGTTTTTGTAGTTTTGTGGTGTATATTAAATAATACAAGAAACTGAAAGAGGTACTTTGCAAAACGTAATATTCAGGAATTTGATGGAGGGAGCACAACAACTTTGTTTGAATATCAATGGTGGATTGTTTGAACACGTATTGTAAGCTAAATATGCTCAAACTAAAATAATCAGCTGTATAAAATGTATGGATAAGCAAAACAATACTTATTTAATCCATACTAGCAGCCTGCATCACTTCGTGACTTTTAAAATATCATAACAAAGTAGGCTTTGGTTTCATGTTGACTATTTACTTATTTGGATCCGTAAAACAGCTATTTTTTGGGAATTCGTTGTGTTGCTGGAATATAGTTGCCAGTGGCTGAACTTCTAAAAAAAACATAAAAGCAAATTTTTGAAACTGCAAATTAAGTTTTGCAGTTAGACCCCTCAAATAAGAGTTGAAAAAGTAGACCTAAATATGATTTTCAACGGATAGAAGCACTTTCGCTGAAATTTCAAAAGCCTCCAGTGTGTAGGATATTTTCGGAACCCCCAAAAGGCAAATTAAGTAATAGCTTTAATTTGATACCAAATATGTGTAGAAAAATATACTTTTAGGGGGCGATTCGCTCTGTACAAAATCCCAGACTTTTTTTTATAATATAGAAGATAGATAGATATGTGCATTACAGAATCTTAATCATGGTTTGCGTGAGCTATCCGTTGAAAATGAATTACGTTTTAAAATATGACTCATAAGATAACCAGGTTAAGTACCCGTGACTTGCCAGCTCCTCTTTCACAATTCAAATTAGCCTAGATTTGTACAACTATTGCTCGCTCTTTTACGTCCAACGCACCTCCCGGCTCGCCTGACCGGGCTCATCTGCCCAAGGCCGACCCGGGGAGTCCAGCCACCTTTCACGACTCCGGTGTTGAACCCACCCTACAATACGCCGCGTCGGTCGTGCCTTCTGTGTACCGTTCTGCTGCGGACCTCAGCTGCTGTAGAAAGTTACTTCAAATACGTCCTCGATAAGAGATCCAGTAATATTATAGACAAAACATTTTCAGTGTTCCATGATGATTGATGAGCCTTGAAGTGGTTATCTACAAAAAAGAACACAACGCACTGGAAACATAAGTTGGACGGAACAAAAATTCTCACCTATTTTTAAAACCATACTTTAGATGTTAATTTCGTTACTTTAGTTGTCATTTCTGTTGTATGAAATTTCATGATGAAATACAAAATGTACTACAATTGAAGTTTAACATATTACTCACCCATCACGAAGACTTCTTCTACAATACACGACGAGGAAGTTCCATCAGTGTTATTTCTATAATAGGCTATAATTTTATAAAGTACGGCCGCTAAGAGGTGAGGCGTTCTAACCACTTCACAATTTGTTATGTGTTGGTGAAGGATCGCCTAATCTCCTAGCGGCCATCCGTCCTCTGCCAGAGTATAACTAGCAATACCTTTTTGGGGCATTCAAAGATTTAGGCCTGATTTCACCAAACTTTAAACCACCGTTAAGGCTCGGTTAGTTTAATTTTATCTGCTGTTCTATACTATTTTCCTATCTTTAACAAACGGTTTATTAACCGACCCTTACTCCCTTTCTATCAGGGACCTTTTATTTTTTCAAAATTTAAAATTTATAAATAATACGTGTCTTAGCAACAACCGTTGCAACAATAAAATAAATTTTAAAAAAATAATTGAGTAAACTTATATTGTTGGAGGAAATTTTTCAAACACATCATTTTATTTTAAATCTACTATATATTTGTAAAATACTACTCACCTAAAACCCATACTACTTGACGTTGGACCTTAAAAATTTGCATGGACGTTCCTCTTAGGGCGTAGAAATGAAGAAAGAAATGAATCTGCTAAGAAATGAATTTTCAAAATTCTCTCAGGGCTACGCCAAACGGTACATCAAAGTTTCAATTTTAAACTGTAGGGGAAGCTTAGGAATTTTACTTTTACATTTATTTTTTTAAGCCTAGACACCTTGTATATTACAGTACTACTTACTGAATTGCAGAAAAAACAGTATCAAAAATTTGTTTTGGACTTATGAAGTTGTCCTAGCAACCTTATGAAGTATGATAAATTAAATGAAACATTAGATCATGAAACCAAAGAAGTTTTTTCTGTTTTCCCACGGTTGAATTCGGGTTGATCAGTTAGTAAAGTCATAATTACTAATTATTAAAATTAGGGTGTTATTGGTTAGGCCTACTTTGTAAAAACAAAACTTGGCCTGGTTGGACTAAATAATCGAACTCTATATTATCTAGTTCGTCGCAAAAATACATAACTTATACATTTGTAATCTATTTCTTTCTGGTCCATATCACACTGTTATAAATATGGGACCTACGGGAAATCAACCCGGTTATTTTGGTGGTAGAATCACGTTGATTGGTAAAAGTATCGCAGAGAAATCGGTGAACATCCCTAGAAAAAAAAAAACATATCCCAAGACGAATTGAGAACCTCCTCCTTTTGTTGGTGGGGGAAGTCGGTTAAAAAGTACAAAGTACGATACAGAAGGCAAGGTTCAAAAGTTAAGAGTAAAACGTAACCCTTCCCTTCTTCAACATCATTATCTGCATAAAGTTTAAAATTAAGTACATAGAAAGTGCGTTAATCCCCTAATCACTTGGGCTCAGGGGGTGACCTGGAAAGGTCGCGCTCATTATGTCGCAATTGTCAGCTTGCCTCACAGCATTAGCGCATTAATTGAGAAGAGTGACTCGTCGTTTTGTCCGGCGACGCGACCCGTGTCGACACAAGTTCAAGACCGGCAACAATGGGTGGTGTAACACCGCCCTCCTACCCTCCGTTGGCCAAACTTGTAACGGTCGTGATTGATGGTCCAGAGGAATTCGCTGGGTTTGATATCGTAAGCCATTGTTTGGTGTTTCAAAATATCGAGTGGTCGAGTAGGTAGGTTTTTCATTTCGATTGGAAATATTATCGTCTTTGGAGATTCTTTAAGTTGTAGGAAAATTGATCGCGTTTAAAAAAATGCCACGTAGTAAACAGTTTTTATGTGTTAAGTGAATATGAAAAATGTCCCTATAGCACAGTTATTCTTACATAGGGATTCCGTAAGCAAAACAACAAAACCAGAAAGACATGCATTTTCTATAGTATGGCTGAAAAATGGGGTTAAGCCCTAGTTCAACAAATAGCAATGCTATTTATAATTAACAATTAGCTCAACAATAATTTAGTTGAGAAACCGGCCTACTGGGTAATTTACGGCGTTTTACGACAGACAAGGTCGTAACATGCTTCGCTTATGTTTAAAGATATACATAAAATTATACAATAGGAATTAGGCCATGAAGAACGTTTCCGACCAGTGGTAACGATTCATAACGATAAATTAACGTTTCGTGACGATTGGAAAAGATAAATAGCTTTCTATCTCCAATACACAAATCTATATGTCTAATAATAATGTTGTGCTGCGTAGTTATAGGCATGTAGTTTTATCAATACCAAAAACTTTTAAAGGAAAATGAATGCTTATAAAACATGAAAATGTAGGTAACGTATGTTTGTATATGAAAACACTCTGTAGCGAAACATAAAAGACATTTCAAATTTAAGATTGGCCGCACAGCATTAATTAATTCAAATGTCACACTACCTAACGAACTATCAGATTACCGGATGTATGGAGGTAAATACTATCATTACCATATTATTAGCTAAACCAGTTCAGTGGGGAATAGAGTAACGACTGTTTACTATCTAACTGGATGAATAAAAGATAATGTTTTAATTTTCTTCAATAATGTTTTCTTTTGATAATGATTTCATTTTAGACCTATCCAAAGAACATTAGATAATAAAGATCCTAACTTTTTTTAAAGAAGTACTATAGCATAACAGGCTGGTGAGGTAACATTATGCTGGTTGATTTAAGACTCAAGAGAAAACGGGAGATATAAGAGAAATCAACATGGCATAACACAAGGCACTACGCCGGCGCCGGTTCGATGCCACAGAAGTATATATGGAATAGGGGATTGAAAAACATAATCCAGTAGATCTCAACTAGAAACTCTACTGAAATCAAATATCCAGTATTAGAATAAGTTGAGAAATAAGCGAGATTTAACATTTTATTGCTTTACCATCAGATAAAACCCATACTTTCAACAATCTCCATAGCAATTGGAGTCATGATCTTTTTCGAGCTGCATTCAATGGTGCCATAAAAATTTGATAATCTCACATTTTCCTTTTTCAGAAATCCAGATCCCCAGTTTTAAGGTACCTGTGAGACTCAAAATCCCACTTACGTTGTGCCGAATTAAGCCAGCTTGTTATCATTTTTTTCTATTCATTCAATTTGAGCTAATCTTAAAACAATATTCTTCTGATTTAATCAATCTCATTTTAACTCGCTGGTAAAAAGGAAATAAATAAAAAGTATAAATAAAAACAAATGAACCAGCTGTTCAGCCTTTTTTTAAATTCGCCCCCTTAGGGGAGATTTTATCAAAAAATATTTTTTTCCCTCGGAGTTTTCCCCGAGATCTTGCATTCAAGTATGGGATTGTTAGGTGTCAGACTTATGGTTTTCTAAAAAGTTGCGGGTATATAGTTTGGGTTCAATATTTATATAGATAAATAAATAAATTTGATCAAGATTATTTCTGCAGTTCTAACAGATTTTTACGATTAAATGTCGTAGGAAAGAGCTGGGCATCAGGAGTTGCAGGAAACAAATCTTAAGGCCATCAGACTTTAAGGGAAGAGCCCTTGACGCCATAAAGTTTGGTATTTTTTCGTAAGATTTATACATTGAAAAGAATTTTTAGTTAAAAAAAGCTGATTTTAGCAAAAAATATCCATCAGAAAAGTCAAGTTTAGGTTATTTTTAGCGAAGCTGCAACAGTACTCTATATAGACGTTGGTAAAAATTCCTTTATACAATATTTTTTTATTTAAAATAAAAACAGATGCGCTAGAAATCTTTATGGAAGAGAAAGTGTAATGCGGAGGCTATGAGGTTATAAATAGCAAGCATTTAACGTACTTATAATCCCATTACCTCTCGGTAGCATCTCTCTTCTGTTTAATCTTTCTCAATTACAGTCTCTTTGTTCGGCAAACACGTGATGGTTATTGGCTGCAAATGTCATGTCCTACAAGAGGAATTCACTTTGTTGTTTTGTTGTATCAACAGGCAATTAAAAACAATGACCCATTAGAGGGGCCAGCTTTTTTAATTTGCTTTATATCATATTTCTTTTGATATAAATTAACATTTGAACTTAAAAGATTATCTCTGGTCACCACGGATTTTTAATCGGAATCTATTTTTAACTCGAACTTTGCAACCACTTTGTTTTTGTTTGTAAATTGGTTGTGTTTATAAATTATAAACTTGATGAAACCTCGAATTTATTGATGGGGAAAAAGTGTTCCAAAATATAAAACTCAGGTTTTATTAATTTTTCAAAATTTACTGATCATTATAAAACCACAAATATTAGACTCGTGAGGTAATAAAAACACGTTGAACTTGACATTACAAGATATAATAATTAAAAAAAAACATAATTCTTAAACATTTTCCATGTCATCGAGAATAACCTTCAGAAACATAAAAATATAAATGCGGATACAAATAAAAATGTAGACTGAATCTGTATCGAGTAAATCCTTCCTATATCTAATAGTAAAAGGGAAGAGAAAATTACGATCACTTTGCGATATCCACAATACCTGGGTGGTCAGACGTCCCTTTCCTTTTAGTCGTATCCTCGGATGAGTTACGAGGAACTCTACTCAAGTTACAACTTCATCCGAGGTTGTATCCTGTTGTCCTGACGAACTCTCTCGTGATGCCCATTTTCCTGATTTGGCATTATTTATACAAAAACAACTTTGTCTATATACTTTTTTTATTATGAATAATTTTTAAACAAATTTCTATTGCTTCTTTACAGGTTAAGGAAATTATCTTTCGTAAATTAAATGGCCATACAGTACTCATGTAAGTCCCAAAGCTAAAGGTAATTAAAATTTACATTTTACTTTCTATGTTTGCACTATTTTGGCTACTCATCACAATTGTAATAAAAAACAAAAAATTTTTTCATAAATGTTTTAAAAACTCTGTCACAAATAAAACATACCGCCAAGAATTTTACTTTCTTCCTACATTACAGGCTCATACCCGTCTATGCTCTGTCCACATGGGGTTGTGAAATTAAAAATAACATTTTTTCTTTTTAAAAGAACTTTTTTTTCTTTTTTTCTATTAAACGTTATTGTAATAATTTCTTAAAAAATAACGTTTTTTGTGAGCTCGCCAACCCCTTTATTTTGGACCAATTTTTATGATTGAGGTGTCAAATTACTGGAAAGTTTGTCAATATTTCCTGAATGCTGTTCATTTTCCTATAGGTGAAAAAAGCGTTGTCCAATTGGGCATCTATGTTACCCACAAATTTACATGTATTTCTCATGGAAGGGATATTTTTTAAATATTAATAAAATTAGTGCTTTTCTTGTAAATGACGAGACCAAAGTAGACATATATATACTTTTCTTACAGGAAATTAAATTTTCTTTAATTTTCAAATTTTATATGGATTACTATAAGTTTTCAAGATATTTAGAAAAAAACAAAAAAATTGTACCTTTAGACCCCCCTCCCTCCCCCCGCTCAAGGGCTACGGACGGAACTTTTGATATGTTCACCACCTAACTAGTCCAAACAAAGCTGCAAAGTCAAAAATTGTGTTCCAAAAAATTCTCTCTATAGGCCTACCTTTTCGTTGCCTGGACTAAATACTTTCTAAAATAGTTATTTATTATTTCAAAAATCAAAAACATCTTAAAGTATTTTTTATATATTTTTTGTTAGCATATTGACTTTCTGGATGTTGAAAAATATAGCTAATGAAATATAATGACATTTGGAATAGAATGTGAGTTAAGCTATGTTCTTTTCATAGCTTTTATATCCTGGTAAATTAGAAAGTTATCAAACTGTACCAGGAGTATCGCTTTCATGTTTATGAGATTCCTCTAATATTTAGGATAAAACACCCAAAACTCTAATAGTTCTATAACAGTTTTCGGGGGAAGAAGGACCCTTGAACCCCTCTCTCCTTGTAGGGGGTACTCCATGCCCATCAAGCCCCAAAGAATTATGCATCCCGTTTTTTCTGTTCGAACATTTAACTGCTACTTCCACACACAACAATAAGAACAGTTCGTACAACGCTGCTGGTACCAGCGGACCTTCGCTCTCTCCTGGTACAGCCACGACCGCCTCCCACAATAACGACCCAGTCATGTAGTGAGTGGCTCCAGGAGGCATCTCAGGAGCGATGGTCCAATATCAGTCTATTGTTGTACCTCCCACTTTCCTTCAACTTTGCAATATGAAAATGGCCATGTTATACAACCCCCATGTAATCGTTAGGTAATCCTAAAATATTGTGTAGAAAACAAATGGTGCGTAGTGTACATAGGGATTTTTTTAGTTTTACATTTGAGATTTTTTGTTTGTATTTCTGATATATTTAACTTCGGTTAGTTTCTAGTATTTGTTCTTATAAAACTGTTATGAAATAGATACCTTATGTCTAAATCTGAATGTGAAAACTACGGTAACTGATTCTGATCTATAATATATTATCGTATATTTCAGCGTTAGCCGAGCGTGGAATCCGATCAAGACACCGAATAACACTTTTGATCCCAGTATATGAATGTTATTTTTCATCACACTGTATGGGTGTTGAGCAATATGTTGACGCAGAGGAGGGGAGGAAATCATCGATGACTTGGAAGTAAACAGAACCATATGGTAACGCTACCATATGATAGCTATCTAATAGCTAAAATACCCCCGTTGCAGTAGACCTGCATAGTCAGCGAGTTTCAAATGCAAAACAACATATTTCAATCTAACATAGCGAGATTTGACATGTTTTTGTAAGCTCCATAAGAATAACATGGTGAATGAGTATGCAGGTTTGCTGCTACAGTTTATTAAAACTGGGTGATTTGAATTCAATATTTAGTAGATCTGAACTAGATGAAGCCATAAATACCAAGTTTTATTGAGATATGTTGAGAAATAACCGAGATATAGAATTTTACTTATTTCCCATAAGGTTAACATTGGGACAACGTACTGTGTTTACCACTTTCAATATCTCGATAACCAATAGACAAAGAGCAGTGATTCAAAATACTAAATTGTTTGTTTTTTTTATCTGAATTCAATGGTGCCAACAAAAATTCGGTAAATTTTATTTTTCTACGTAAATAACTAAAAAAACATTTTTAAATGGGTTTATCCCCCTTTACCCTCCCCCCTTCCGGTGGTCCGATCGGGCTGGTTCACTAACTCGTCCGAGTGATTACCACTTTACACGTGTGTGCCAATTTTCATTAAGATTGGACCATTTTTACGGCCGCTATCGTGCTCACAGACACATAGATAGATAGAAATAAATAAATTAATATATATATATATATATATATATATATATATATATATATATAAACATTTGAACGAATGGTGTTTTTTGCTTCTGTTCTGGTGGCCCCAAAACGAAAAGTTATCATGGTCTCGGGCTTAGGTCTTACCATGAGACCTACAGTAATAGCTTCTTCCCTATAGGGGAAATTCGCTAAAATACTAAACCATACCAAAATGTGGGTTAATATTGTAAACAACTATTTGCTCTTTGAATAACAACCAATAAACAGGTTAAATGTTTTTGGTTTAGCATGTATCACATGATTGACACAAGAAATTCATAGTTGAATCAATTGATAATTTATTTCCCCTCCTCTAAATATCCAAAGTCGTCCGGTTTTTGTAAACACTTAAGCTTCATCATGTCCCTCACTGCCTACTATTTAGTATAAATACTTAATAATAATAAATAAACTACGGTAATTATAATTTAATTATTATTAATTACTTAATACAGTATAATTGTTTTTCAATGTAACCTTTAGTTGCTCATTTGATTTCTGCAGAACAATGACGACAGTGATATTGTTTACACAGCTGATTAATTCATTGAAAACAGCTGATTACACTTTCCACATAACCATTAACGTTACAAGCGCTACTAGTGTCAGGAATCATAACTAAAGTGTTGGTGAAATCTCCTGCTGATTTATTCAGCCTAGGCCGGGAAAACGTTATTTTCTGAAACTTGCAGCTGAAATTGGAAGCAAGTGTTTTCCGTACAATGTGATGAAAAAGTATTTTAGTCTTAAAAACGATAAAAACTAAAATATTTTACGATAACCGATCAAATATGAAATGATTATAGGGCGATAATTAACCATTGCATAGAACAATGAAAGCAGGGCTGTTATATTTTAAAAAAATGTAAGGTGATAAATCATGAAAACACATAATTAATTTATTGTTAACCAGAAAAAGTTTAAATATATCGGGAAAATTACATTATAGTCATGCTTACGTTTTTTTCAATTCCCTCAGGTTCCAACTAATTGATAAGTTATAAAATTATGTTATTTATGAAGAAAACAACATCCGTATGAAAGCAAGAGGAAATATTATAAATGATACTTTAAACACAAATAATTCTAAATTAGTTATTCGCCCAATGACTATTTAATTAAATGAATATGCATAATTGGAAAGCCAATTATGGATCATAGTTAGTCAATCATACATAATTGGTTATGCATATTTCATTAACTGTTCATGTCCATAATGTTCAATTATTATATTTTATTATGAATATTCTAACTAAAGAGATGTCAAGTCATAAAATCTAGAGTGGTTTCGAGCAAATGAGTAGAACTTAACTGCTCCTCATTAGTAGAGCTGAAAGTTTAACACTTTAATTAACTTCACAGACTTCTACGACCGAGGCTTACCTCCCACGTAATTTCAAGGGCTAAAATATTCTCACGTTTTATGGAACAGTTAATACATCACCACATTTTTCATTGGTCTATTAGGTGCAACGCCATTTACGGCTGGTTGGGAAATATTAGCAGATTTGTAGCAAACCGTAGGATAAGAGAACTACGACCACAAGTCTGTTGCATATGTAGAAGTGTGCGTTTGTGGTCAAGCCGTGTCCCGATTCTCTAACTCCAGTCTTGATCTCTGTCATCTAATGCTTCAAACATTGCGATACTGAGTTATAAATATTTACTGTTGATGTATAATTTATTCAAATACATGATATTATTTATTTATAATTTGTTATTTAGTTATAATTTCTTGTATTTAAATTGCAATTATGACCAATTTTAAATAATAAATTGTATTTCAAATCATATATACTTTGGACCGATTCTGAGTGAATCCGGGTTTAAAGTGGACCACGTTCCTATTGTTCTCATAATACGTCTTACAGTTTTTTACCCTTTCATTTTTTTTAATATTCTCGGATGTATATACGAAAAACAACCAATCTGAAAAAATGCCTTAAGATAGAATTTGGTTTTACTCATGCAAATCTCATGGTACAGTATTTCCATACAAATGTTTTTATTAATGTTATCTCCAACGTTTCGGACTAAAACTTGTGAAACGGCTGAAATGAAACAAATAAACACAGCATTCCGGAAGTTTAAAAAAAGTTAGTCACTTACTTTCATTGATTTTTTCCAACTTGCCGTTTCCTCACTTTCTACAAAAATAAGAAATGTAACCCGAGACGGTCGAAGGTGTCACCGCCGAGTCGACGGGTTTCATAAGCGAGGTCAGACTTTCACGGCTCAATCTAGCGACCGAGGAATACTATTATGGTATATGAGGAAAATTAGACGTTTTGTTGAGCCTTGTTGAGCTGGGTATTATAGACAGATTTTGGATTATAGACAGTCCTTTAAAGGGCAGAATCATATACACGTGGCTCTAACAGCTTCAGAGGCGGAGACGTACTGGTGTGGTAGCTATGGCATAACCTAAACTATGTTGCATGAACGTTTTTATACATTTAAAAATAATTACATTAATTACATTAGTCATTTTTTTGTTGCTATTGAGTTTACATATTTTCTTCTTTAAACTAATTAGTGGACTCATGGTGCCCAGCAGCAGTTAGGTAATCAAATAATTGTAGATAAAAAACGTATATCAGCTGTTCAACCCTATTCTTTAAATTTGTGCCCTCCGCGAGGAAATGTTTTTTCTGGAATTTTCTCTTGCTCGGAAACCTTTCATTCGTGTTTTCAAATATGTGTTTGTGGGTGTTAGACTTTTGGTTTTCTCCAAACTTACAATTAATTTGGGCTGTACTCTTGTATATGGATTACATGAACATATTTTTTCATAATTGTTCTATACAGTAGTATAGTATTTAAATCAAACATACCCTCTTTTGTGTATTGCATAGACAGAGTAAGTTAATGTTTTTTGAGTGATTAATCTCGAATTCAAGATATCATTTTCTGAAAAGCTACATGTTAACGAATCTAATTGATAATTCAGCTAACGGATTTATCAGCTATATCGTTTCAAGATTATTTCTTTAATAAGAAAATTAGGTATTCGTTTTTTAATAAAACACTAGCTGATAACACCGGCTTTGCCCGGGAGATTATTTTCTTCTTGTTGTTTCTTAGTGCTGAATTCTGCTAGTAACTATAATACCTATTTCAAATGGTTTCCATTATAAAAACTTCTAAAACCCTTGACATGGTTCGCTTTCGGACGATTCCGGCCTAAGTCCTTAAATAATAGTGCACATCATGAGATTTCAAGCTATAATTTGACACCAAGATCAGATATCAACGACATGTAGTTTTGACTGTAGCCCCAAACATACCAACACACAACTCTTATGATCTTGATTAAATACGACCTTCCTTTTTTTATCCACGCGCTGAACTGTCGGGGTACAAAGTGAGGTGCAGATCAAATCAGTATATTGGAATTCGGAATGTTAAAGTAGATAATCAATTAGTACATTTAAGAGGTGTCCGAGCATAGCTTTAAACTTTTTATAAAAATGTTTTATTCAATTCGGAATTAGTGAAACCCTTTTGGGAACTCGGCCAATGACCAATTGAACGTAACAGTTTACATTTATTTCTTTTTAGGGGGCCGTGGATGAGGTTAATTAGTTACCTCTTGATCATGAAAGCACATTGACACACTACAACTTATAACCGTCCTCCAAAAGCTTAAATTCAAATAAAACTACATCTTCGTGAGTTCCTGTGCAAACACACTCACGACTGAACACGATTGTGTTATTTCCATAAAATCATATTATCGGTTAAATGTGTAATTAATTATGAATTTAAACATACATTACAACTTAAATTGAAATCATAGTTACTAGTTACCAGTGGCGCATTTTCCCATCTATATTTTTAATGATAGCTAGTGATAAAACATTAAATCTATTAAAATACAGTTTAACAATATCAGTCGATAATCATCAAACATAATCGTGTTTCTATACTACATTACACAACTATAAAAAAACTTCCAAAAACATTGGTGTCAGGGTGAAGTTAGATTAATATTTTAAAGCTGTCGTTACTTCGGTTGATTGATTCAGCCAAATCGACAGAAATGCAATACTATGGCAGTATAATGGATAGTAATAATAATGATGGAATTAGAAATTTCAATTCGGCAACAGTTTTGTGGCAACAGAGGTGATTGGTCGGTTTCACACATGATTATTCTTTTGAACGATCAAAATATTTATTTTGAAATTGTTGCCGAAACGGTGAAGTTAACTTAACTATAAACTCATTGTCCTACATGGCCATCCGAAGGTGAGAAAAATACAAACAGGAACATTATGGTAAAATAATCACAATAGTATTCTGTAACTTCCCTTCCCTTCCCATAAACAAAGTCAACAGCAACTATAAAAGTATAAAATAAAACTATACATTCTGAAACCAGTCATTCATTTACGTTTGAGTTAACACTCTGTTAAATCATACCACTTCAATATTTGAGATGGCTGTTAGGTACCTGAGGAAGACGATATTGTAAGGCCGGGGACTGCCCGCTGTAGGTGTAGGTAAGTCATTGAAATTATTCAGACAGGTGACCACACTACGTTGTAGAGACGTGGTCAGCACTCAGTCTATAGTCTGTTCGTCAAGTGTATTATTTGCACGTCAGGAAATAGTTTGAGATACACCTAAAACGTGAGTGCACCTTTCAGGGGGATAGCAAGCACCCCAACTCATCAGGTCCGGACCTGTGGAAGAAATTAAATCTTAGAAAAAAAATGTATAAAAAATACTTTATCGTAAACCACTAAACAAAATTGAACAGCACTGAAGTGTGTGTGGATTAAATGTTAGTGTATAATTACCTGAGATAGTTGAGATGTAAGTCTCTACTGGGCCGGGGGCTGGGGCCAGGGACCAAGTAGCTAGAGAAACAGGAGTTTCCTCCAATCAGGAGTTTCCTCCGGGGGAGAAAGTCGCGTCGTCTCGTCCTCAAGGAAAATGAGATTCGGCTCTGCTCCTGAAAATAAATCAAAATTCTACTTACTACAACTCTTGTGTTATATAAATTTAATGCTACAACTACAAACAAACTCTACAAGACTGGTTCCAGAACGCACTTATTCTATAAACATGTATAAAATATCTCACGAAAACAGAATAGTAGTCAGCCACAACCACAAACCATCAAGAAATAAACATTTTGAAATTTTTTTGCCTAGCAACAGGAATGCAACTATGTTAATATGAAGTAATAAATAAACTACACCCACACTTACATTCCCTAAATGGAACCACCTGGTTTTATTATATTCATACATCTTGCTTACATTCCTTCTCGGATTCTTTTAGGTCTAGTCATTCTTTTATATTATGAACAGTCCTTATTTCATGTGGTTATGATTGGTAAAGTTGACAAATTTTGTTCTAATTCCTAAGTTAAATATATGTGTGTCATTTATCAGTAACGTCATTCAAAAAAATAAAATAAAATTCATCCATGGTCCTTGGAATGTCCACTCACCTTAGATTTATGAACAAAACTTCTTAAGCAAGTGAAAACTCTTTAAGTATTGCCTCATGACAATAAATATACAACATATATTCTACTTGCATAAGTAAAACGTAGGAATTAAGACTTCTGTATTTAGGGCATTGTGTCTATTCTGATGTAGGCCTACTACACTGAATATTTTTGTAATTCAGATACGCCTTCCCCGCTTTCCCCAGTTCCTAGTTCTTAGTTTTGCTGAAAAAGAATTCATGTTAGAATCAAAATACAATGTTATGTTTTTACTTAATTTTCATGAATATGTAAAATTAGCTGGATAACCCGGTTTCACCCGTGGAAAAATAGAAAAACTTCCTTGGATTAATGATTGTTCATACTTCATTAGGGTATCATGACAACTTCTTAAGCTTCCATATAGTTTAACATTGAAACTTTGGGGTACCATAGGGTGTAGCCCTGAGAGAATTATGGTAAATCCTTTCTTAGTGGATGCCTACGCCCTACACCCTAAGAAGAACGCCCATGCAAATTTTCAAGTTTCTAGGTCAAGTAGAATTGGCTGCACAATAATAGGTGTGTGGTTTTTGACAAATATACATAGTAAATTTTAAAAAATTAGAATAACATTACTTTAAATTAAAATCAATGGTCTAAAAAGTAACATTTTTGTCGACCAAGTCCTAAAAAGTAAGCCATCAACAATCAGTGTGGTGCGTGCCACGGGGAGAAACGTCTCGTCGCCTCGATCGCCTTGGGTCCTTGACGGCGTGGGTGAACCTCTGTCCCCAGCGGCGCCGCTAATGAGAAAGTGCCATCTTTTACACGGGACAATGCGTGGCGCTCACGCAACTCCACGATAGCGTCACAATTCTCTGTCAGAAAATATGTTTACATAATCGCCACCTCTTCCTGTCCGGCAGCCGCGGAAGCCCGCCGTAAATCGGTTGGGCAATATCTGTTTGATCTTTGTATCTTTTCACGCGGCGGCCCGGCGATACCGGAATGTGGAATCCGTGAGTCAGCAGGGTCGTGGGCTTAGATTATACCGTCTTTTGGATTTAAAACCCAACGCCACATGTTTTATAGCCTCGTGTGTTTCCAAATTCAGCCTTGTGTTGTGTTGCTTCATTGTACAGCTTGCAGTTTTATGGAATGCAAACCCTTCTAAATTTTCCCCTGAATTAAGAGTTTTAAAAACTATGCATGATTATATTTCGGACCATCATTTTTTACACCACACTAGAAACGTTTTACCAGTAAATTATCTTGTTTGGGAAAAAGAAAAAATTTGAGTTTCATGTATTGTAAACGCGGCGTCAACGATTGCATTTAAAATTGTTAAACCATGTTTAGACGAGTCACGATCTTTAAGCATCAGAGCTGATTGTTATTGGTCTACTGAGAATCTTTTTATGGGATACCTAGTACCCAAATTTCTAGACATTGCAGTAAATAAAAATGTGAGATAGGCTTCTGAACTTTCCTTATCATCTCAAGAAACTTATTCGTCAGACCAAACTAAAAAGCAGTAACAGCTTGGTTTTTGTGGTAAAATATGGTTACACGAGAAAAAAATACTTTTGCAAATAAAGGAAGGAGGTCAAGCATTTAAATTCTTACAAAACAAACTGGCCATTTAAAACACTCAGGATCCAGGAATAAGAATGTGTACGACTCCCACACGGCGAAAGTACATACGACCGCTCCTTTGTCCCCGTGATGGATGGTCGGAGAAAGCCTAATGTGGCTGGGCGCTTGTTCTGCGACGCCACATTTGATCACCCGCCCACGCCGCGCGCGCGGAGTACACGGCTCATTGTCTAGAGGCTGGGGTCGTCTTCAGTGATTGATCATTGATCTCGCGCGGTGAAAGGATGTACGAATCCCGCAACCTCGTTATCCGGAATGCAATAAGCAGCCGGACATTATGAAGTGTGTTGTCTGTTGTTTGTTTGCTCATCAACTTTCGAAATGTAAGAAGAGGTCTGTTTGGGTTGAAAAGTCTTTGCTTTTTGCCTGTTAAGTATTTTCCAGTAGTAGTAGGGGTTTAGAAGGGGTAGTAGGGGGGGGGGGGTATTCATCATTCCATCTATATTATTAATGCTTTCACTTGGTTATTAAAAGTGTCTGATTAAGAAAATGAAGGAAATTAATAGTTCCAAAACATCAGTTAAGAAGAACACATACAACATCTCGTTTTATAACCGCTTTTTCTTTAAAAAAAGTTAAAACCCTTTGTTTTTAAACTGTTAGAGGTTGTGAGGTATTTATGTTGACGCTTGAGTTTGACGTCTCGGCAGAGGAGGGTAGGAAATAATCAATGTCGTGGAAGTCATAGTCATAGTCATAGTCACTTTATTGAGCATTTAGACAAGTACATGCATATGCCAAGTCAATACAAATACAAATAAATACATAAAATAACGGTTCTTCTATGACAAAAAATGTACATATTACATAAGGGTCTTATCACACATAAAATCGTTTACACTATAGTAAGCCTTGCCAACTAGCAGCTTTTTCAAGTCTCTCCTAAATTTAATAGGGTTTGATTCGTTTTTCAGGAGGTCAGGCAGGTTATTGAACATTTTAATGGCAGAAAAATATAGGTGGTTTTCAAAGAATGATGTTGTATGTCGGGGGATATTTAAAACGCCCTTTGGTTTGCTCCTTGAGTTGTAAGAATGTACTGGTATAGAGTCATTAAAGATAGAGAAGTTGTGTCGGAGAAAAGAAAGTGTTTCCAGGATATAAATTGAGGGGAATGTTAATAACTTGTTGGCCTTGAATAAATCTTTGCATGAATCGAGTTTTGGGACTTTAAATATAACCCTAACAGCCTTTTTTTGCAATCGAAATACCGCCTTTGATCGAGTCGTTTCTGACCCCCATATTGCAACAGCATATGTCATGTATGGATGGATGATTCCATAGTAAGCTGTAAGAAGCAGGAAGGGAGAATCAAAATCTCTAAGTCTTCTGAGAATAAAAATTCCTTGGCTTAACTTTCTGCAGACAAGATGAATATGTGATTCAAAGGTTAACTTTGAGTCAACCATCACTCCAAGAAAGCGAGCATCGGTTTCGGACTCAACCAACTCATTGCCCAGACAAGTACTAAGTGGGACGTCATTTGGATGGTCTCTAATTCTAAAATCTAGGAGAGCAGTCTTGGAAATATTAAGTAAACAGAACCAAATGATTATGCTACTAGTCTAGCTAAAAAATCTAAACCAAAACAAAATGTGGTTTATCATGGAAACAATGTTTTTCTCTTTGAATAAAAATCAATAAATAGATTAAATGTTTTTACTTTAGTATGTAATAGATGATTGACACAACAAATTCAGTTGATAATCAGTTATTACTTATTTTCTCTCCTTTAAAAATCCAAATTTATCTGGTTTTGTTAGTAAACACCCACGCTTCATCATGTCCCTCACTACATCTAATTGTCGTGATTGAAAGTAATGAATATTCCACCGTAAATCATCAAATCGTCCGACAAAAAGAAATTTTACTTAAAATTGTAATGTAGATTTTACCAGTTGGAACACCAAGCAATGTTAACTTTTTTAAACCATTTAACCAGCACAATGAACGTTCGTTTGATCAATTATCGGGCGAGGAAGCGTCGTTGGAAAGGACGGAGTCGCGCCGCGGAGTCGCGTTCGTGTCCGGGATGTCGGGATAACAGAGCGATCCCCGCGATCCCGCTCTCCCGGGCCGTGTGTCGTGTCGTCGGCAATGCTACTGGGACAGACAAAAGGAGGATCGATGATCTAAGTGGTGATCCGGGAGGTGAACTAATCTGGAAAGGTGGGATACTTCCGTAAAAATTAAGTTTAAAAATTCCGATCGGGAGTATTTGAACAACTCCCAGAAACAACTATGACAAAAAACAGATACTTTCTATAAGTTCACATTAGTATTATTTGACAGGTAAATACCGTATACAGTGAATTTCAAGGGGCTAATCAGAAATTAATCTTAAGAGCGATCCAGAAAACATTAGTACCTTTATATCAAACATTTATAAAGACGGACTTCCAGAGGGCGATTCAGTAAATTATCATAGGTGGTGATCCAGCATCTGCTCTCTGGAAGAGGAAGACGCCTACAAAAACAATAACATTGTCACCGGGATCATTTAGAGAATCTCAAGTGAGATCCGTTAGAAGGAACCAACGAAAACAAACTTCATGAAGAAATCATTTTTATTTTAGAGAGCCATTGGATTAGTTGTCAAAAACAACAATAACAGTCGTAAGGAAGCAACTCCAGAACTCATTACTACCTACTCAAAGTATATCAAGGCTCATTGAATCTTTAGAAGTGATGTAATGAGTTTGTTACAGTGCGAAGCGTGGTGGAGCCCCGGTGAGCGAGGCAGGAGGTAGGAACCTGCAGGGGGTAGCCAGGAACTGGCGCTGCCATCTACTTCTATTTATTACTTTAAATTTAAAAAAGAACTATGAATCAGCCTTAACGGCCTGTTTTCTATGAATAACACTTCCTATATACAGTAATGAGTGGTTGTTCTTGATTTATGAGGTGCATAAGACCAATTCTAGAGTGGCGTTAGAGCGCCCCAAAACTGGACTCGTAGTAATCAATTTCATCTGTTAAACATTGTTACAATGACAATTTGTTAAATGTTTCGTCTCTTTATTCTGGTTATTTTAAAACTGAAAATCTTATTCATTCCACTTAAATAGGTAATCATTCCAAAAATTATACCAGCAAAGATTTTGTTCCGACAATTTGTGTCTAAAGTTACAAATTAGAGGATATTGACAAGGGTCGATTAAAATTAATTTCCATTTGGACTATTAGGCGGTTATGTCGTAAGTGTGATCGTCAGCCCATTCTGATTAGCCAATCAGAAGGAATCATTTGTCCCTCGTTCCCATCAGACACAGTAGAGTCCTAAAAAGGACCGTTACCTCCTGAGGCAAGATCAGTCACGTGACTTAGAACAATGAACACAGCATTCATTGTGATCGGAGATTGAATCACACGACCAAATACAGAAGAGGCAATAATCTACGCGATATTATTGCAGCTCTATTGCGCCATATAAAGAGCTCTAGCTGCGAGGGTGAGAGCTCAATAAAGTTCTTTTACTTCACGCATGAGTACGCCCGCTGCCGCTAGTTGACCTTTCTGAAAATATGGACCGGGAGACCCGTACACCATGACGTCACGGTCACGACGGCGGGCTGGATGTTATGAGGTGGAACGCACGTATGCAGAATGTATGCAGGGAGAAGGTAGTTGTTATTGTGGTCTTAGTCCAGGCAACGAAAGGTTATAGAGGGAATTGCATGGATCACAATTTTTGACTTTATAACTTTGTTTGGACTAGTTAGGAGTAAAACATATCAAATGTCCCCGCCCTTAGCCCTTGAGCCGGCTGGGCTGGAAGGGACTAAAGGTACAATTTTTTGGTTTTTCCTAAATGTCTTGAAAACTATCAACTTTTAGTATTCCCTATTAAGTTTGAAAATTAAAGAAAATTAAATTTCCTGTAAGAAAAATACATAATATGTCTACTTCGGTCCAACCGTTTACAAGGTAAGCACTAATTTTGTTAATATTTAAAAAAATATCCCTTCCTTAAGAAATACATGTTAATTTGTGGGTAACTTAGATGCCCAATTGGGCAAAGCTTTTTTCACCTAAAGGAAAATGAACAGCATTCAGGAAATATTGACCAAATTTCCAGTAATTTGACACCTCAATCATAAAATTGGTCTAAAATTAAGACGTTGGCGAGCTCACGAAAAACGTTATTTTTCAAGGAATTATTACCCATGGCAATGGGAATCTTTCGAGCCTACAAAAAGGAACTGAAAACAGATGTTTCTGTGTCAGTCAGTATGATGAAAACAATTATACGCGTCCTCTATCTCATCCTTCTATCTTAAAAACGATCCGCTTAGCCAAATTATTTGGACGCCTAAGAATATTCTGGTTTAAAAACAGTTGAGGCTTTTAGCTATCATTTTCAATCCAGTGTTATTCTGACCAAATCGTTAACGTTAATCATAGATTGACTACATTGAGCTAGTGTACGTTAATGGTAGTTGAGTCAAATTGACATTTTTGTCAAAATAAACAATTATTGTCTATCTTCTATCTCATCCATCTATCTCAAAAACGTTCCGCTCAGCCCGTAAACAACACTTTCCTCCCGGAGGATCGCCACTAACTGTACCTCGGAGGCTGCGGTCACCTCGCCTTGATCAAGTTTCGACCGCGAGGCGGGTTTAAATGTTGCTGATTTCTAGGAGGACGAAAGTGTCGATCGTGTTACGGAGTTTGACAGTCGTCCGGTTGCGTCACGCTTGGGCAAGACCGAGACGTATTACAACAGTTTACGATGACCATTACGATCGAGGACGGTTTACGATGCATCCTCTGCCCGGTTTACGACCGGTCGTCCTTTAGTTGTTTTCCAGTCATCGAGATAATGCTCTTCTCTCACGGTTTCCAGCATGGTAACTAGATTATTTCATTCCTCGACCAGGTGTGAAGAGAATTTACCACCACTTTCTAGTTGGGTCGTTATTGCCCAATC
The DNA here is from genome assembly GCA_035578135.1 of Flexamia atlantica. Taxonomy (NCBI): domain Eukaryota; kingdom Metazoa; phylum Arthropoda; class Insecta; order Hemiptera; family Cicadellidae; genus Flexamia; species Flexamia atlantica. The sequence continues at coordinate 35,853,632 of JAQJVK010000002.1, read as the reverse complement.
AGGTTTATGTGCGGGAAGGCACATCAACGTTCCTTCCCGCAACTTAAAAATCGATATTTTTTAGTACTATTGCCAATAATAAAATCCAATTTATATTTGTACTCAGGACGAGACGGGCAAATGAGAGTTTCGGGTAAAAACTGAAGAGTTCAAAGAGTCCAAGAACCTTTGATTGGCCTTATTCCTGTCTATAGATGAATTTTGAGTTTTTACAATCTCGATCACGATGTGCGATGTGCGTTCATACCTATATACAATTGTTATACCATATAACAATGAAGCATGTTAATGTAAGCAAAGCCATCATCCCCACTAGATACCACACGTATGATGTCGGGAACGGGAGGCCGTGGTGAGTAATTTTACCAGGAAGTTGGGCCCCACAGTCGTGTTAACCCCACCTTGACACGGGCCCTTGAGTAGTCGGTCGCCGCTGCGCTCCCGGGCATAACGCCAGATAATGTTGGCAACAGGAGATCTGGACTGTAGATATTTAGTGGAACATAGTACCGTATCGCGGGATTTGTTGAAATGAAATGAAAATATGATTCCATTGAGTTATATTTTTGGTTTGTGTACACAAAGATGGTTTGTTTTTTATAATAAAATTAAAAATTTTAGTATTGCTCGCACATTGCATTAAGATTTGGTTGCATTTTTTTAAGGCTGTAGTTAGTTATAGACAGGTCGTCGATACCATAACACTATTTCAGAGTGCTTGATTTTATAATGGCCCTAACAAATTATAATACATGAGGTTATTAATATAACTATGGTTAAATGGGAGAGGAAGGGAAATTGAGGCGGTAGCTGGAATAAGGGCCTATGGGCTCATAGGCCCTTTTTCAGGAGAACCTAAAAATGGATTCTCCATGTTCTCAAGTGTATCCCTGCCAAATTTCATTGAGTTATCTTGTTTGGTTGTGTTGGTATTCATGTTTGTAGCAGCTGATGTCATGGGCCCTTCTTCCATAGAACAAGTGTGAAAGCTTTTTCATCAGCTTTTTCGCATTTTTTTATAACTTTTATATAGTGTTGAAAAGTTTTTTTACATGTCTAGGCCTAAATATGTAATAAATAAATGCTTATTAATTAATAAAGAAAGTTTTAAAAGCATATCTATGATGTTCAATTTTATGGGCCCTTCTTCGATAGAACAGTAATTTTATAAGCCCTTCTTCGATAGAACAGTAAAAACCGTGCATAAAAAATGTTCTCAGTAAAAAGGGCCTATGACATAGCTCTCATTATTCTAATTAATTAATAAACCAATGGATTCTGACCAAATACACTTTAAAATTTTGGTCAGTAAAGAAATGATGGAATGAAAAAATTAAACATATCTGTCTCTTGTGTACTCCTATAAGAATTGCACATATGTGAAAACTTCAAAGCTCATTATCTCAAAACAAGGTTTTGGAGCATGGGCCCTTATTCCAGCTACCGCCTCAATTTCACTTACAGCTCGCCAGCAATGTTCACGTCCCTCAGTGAACAGACGAAAACCAACGAGTATAGTTTGCAATACCCCGCTAAGTATATCACTGACTGCAGCTTTTTTTTGTCACAACGTCGTTTCCTATCGAGTGGCTTTGTAGTCGATTTATTTAATTTTCAGAGATTCCTGAATTCCTCTTGTGTTTTCGTCTGCCTTCGAAGGGTCGGCCTGTCGCAGGCGAATAAGTATATAAATCACCTACCTCCCCGCTTCATAGTTAAATTAATTAATTCCCTCCCTACCCGCACGTGAGCGGCACCCGGATGTGGCGCTGCCGGCGGCGGGATGCGACACTGACCCCGCCCTTGACCGCGACCTCGCCCCGGCCGAGGACACCGGGCCACCGCCGGCCACACCCGACCGCGTTTATTATTTTGTATTGTGTGTAAAATGAATGGTGTACGATCAAAATGACATGCTATCGCGAATTACAACACTTCATTTGTAAGGAAATCGCATCTAGACTGTGGAGGGGAAATGCAGGGATTAGGTATGTACTGTAGATATCTGGGTGTAGGTGAGATTAAGTGCCTCTGAGGGTTTGTTTAGCAGACAGCAGACAACCGCAGTGTACATGGCTTGGCGGTTCGTCAGCTTGAGACTGAGGAAAAACCTTGAGGAAATGAGGATTAATTAAGACTCTCGTGTCTTCACGCGCACCCATACTCACATACTATACTAGTGTACCTATGTCAGTCACTGAGAGGCTGTCTGGCTGAAGAGAGGTGTTGGTTCTGAGGTGCCCTCCTCTTTGGGAGGTTTACATTTGGCAAGTGTAACTCAAGATACACTTGCCACACTTGCTTTGGTCTGTGTGACTCGAGAGAATGCTGTATGAATTGGCTTAGTTCTTTGTAGCTCTTAAACTTGCGAGTCGGCGAGACCAGCTATACGTAACAACGTACAGCCTAATCCGAATCAAGAATCCGAATAAATATGTGGCCTTGAGACTCCAATATTCTAAATACTGGAGTAACTCCGTCACTCCGGAGCGCATCTTACTCCGGAGGACTATAGAGCGTTGCGTGGCGGGGCTGTCAGGAGCTCAGTCAAGCACGTATACTTAGCACGAAGCGTTCCCTGGGTACAAGCGGGCGTTGGTGGGACCCCGTCCAACAGGTGTTATCGAACACAATTATCTCAATGTTCTATCGGCCATTGAGTTTTATAATCTTACGGAATTTCACGTTTCATACACGAGGCTGTTGTTGCCCGTCGAGTATGAAAGTTTCCAAGGCAGCTCGACTAGGCCTGTTTTATATGTTGAACTCGTTATCTCGGCTATTAAAAGATCATTCACCAACTAGATATCACCCCAATCTAGGGTTCAAGTCCCTTAACTTTAATACAGTTATTGACATAAAAAAAACTTCTTAGTTTGTTATGATCGAAAACAAATTTCAAGGTGTCAGACAATACACTGCACATACATACCTATGTTTTTCTAAAACCCTTTCAAAACTTTGAATTCAAATTATAAAAACTAAAACCCGTAATAGTGAAGTATTTTTAAAATCGTTCACTTTATCCCATGGCTATATATTTATTTCACATAATTTCTTGGGTCTATGTATCTGGCTCATTTTAACTTAAGCCTTACAATTAATAGTAGTATCTATTATCAAATAAAATAGATAAATTTAATTTAATAAAGGGTTTTAGTAAATTAAATTTTAAAAACATTTTCTACGTCATATCAAAATTACACAATTTAGTAGTTTTTCAAGATTAATGACTTAAAAACAATACATTTAAAAAAGTAGAGACCCGATAAAAGTTAAACATTATAAGGAACACAAAAACCTCATTGTAAATGTTCAAATACCATCCAAACTAGTTAGGCCTACATTTAATTCAGAAGAGGCTATAAAAAACTGTATGAAATATCATACAGTATTGTAAAGATTAACATAATATTGATAATAAAAGTATATTGCGGTTAAAATAAAGTTTAAACGTTATAGTAAAATATATCAAGGAACTACAGAAATACATTCTAGTTTGTAATCACGAACAGGGCTTTCTACAATCACCAAAAATAAAGTTATGGTCTGTAAAGATCCTTAACTTTGGAATTTCTAGCATAAGGAGCGTCAGAACATCTCACATTAAAACACCTTCAAACAATAGACATTTTCCTCGCTCGCTCATATAACACCTGCAGTTGGCTTTTATCACAAGCCCACAGGTGTTGCGCAGCACACAGCTATGCGGGCTACGGGAACAGCGATCTCAATCACGATACGACTCGCCATTGTCTCCCCTCGAGCCGAGACCTCTGTACAACTAATTAATTATCGGAATGTTACTCAACAGCCCAAAGCAGGAGGTCGGCCGTTGTTACAGTTGCGCTCGGGGCGGCTGGGGCGAAGTGTGGTGACCTGGAGATATGCAGAGATCAACCCTGTACGAGGACACGAGTACAACAGCCCAAAGCAGGAGGTCGGCCTGATATCGTTGTTACAGTTGCGCTCGGGGCGGCTGGGGCGAAGTGTGGTGACCTGGAGATATGCAGAGATCAACCCTATGTGCGAGGACACGAGTACAACAGCCCAAAGCAGGAGGTCGGCCTGATATCGTTGTTACAGTTGCGCTCGGGGCGGCTGGGGCGAAGTGTGGTGACCTGGAGATATGCAGAGATCAACCCTGTGTAAGGACACGAGTACAACAGCCCAAAGCAGGAGGTCGGCCTGATACCGTTGTTGCAGTTGAGCTCGGGGCGGCTGGGGCGAAGTGTGGTGACCTGGAGATATGCAGAGATCAACCCTGTGTAAGGACACGAGTACAACAGCCCAAAGCAGGAGGTCGGCCTGATACCGTTGTTACAGTTGAGCTCGGGGCGGCTGGGGCGAAGTGTGGTGACCTGGAGATATGCAGAGATCAACCCTGTGTAAGGACACGAGTACAACAGCCGAAAGCAGGAGGTCGGCCTGATATCGTTGTTACAGTTGAGCTCGGGGCGGCTGGGGCGAAGTGTGGTGACCTGGAGATATGCAGAGATCAACCCTATGTGCGAGGACACGAGTACAACAGCCCAAAGCAGGAGGTCGGCCTGATATCGTTGTTACAGTTGCGCTCGGGGCGGCTGGGGCGAAGTGTGGTGACCTGGAGATATGCAGAGATCAACCCTGTGTAAGGACACGAGTACAACAGCCCAAAGCAGGAGGTCGGCCTGATACCGTTGTTGCAGTTGAGCTCGGGGCGGCTGGGGCGAAGTGTGGTGACCTGGAGATATGCAGAGATCAACCCTGTACGAGGACACGAGTACAACAGCCCAAAGCAGGAGGTCGGCCTGATATCGTTGTTACAGTTGAGCTCGGGGCGGCTGGGGCGAAGTGTGGTGACGTGGAGATATGCAGAGATCAACCCTATGTGCGAGGACACGAGTACAACAGCCCAAAGCAGGAGGTCGGCCTGATATCGTTGTTACAGTTGCGCTCGGGGTGGCTGGGGCGAAGTGTGGTGACCTGGAGATATGCAGAGATCAACCCTGTGCAAGGACACGAGTACAACAGCCCAAAGCAGGAGGTCGGCCTGATATCGTTGTTACAGTTGAGCTCGGAGCGGCTGGGTCGATGTGTGGTGACCTGGAGATATGCAGAGATCAACCCTGTGCGAGGACACGAGTACAACAACCCAAAGCAGGAGGTCGGCCTGATATCGTTGTTACAGTTGAGCTCGGGGCGGCTGGGGCCAAGTGTGGTGACCTGGAGATATGCAGAGATCAACCCTATGTGCGAGGACACGAGTACAACAGCCCAAAGCAGGAGGTCGGCCTGATATCGTTGTTACAGTTGCGCTCGGGGCGGCTGGGGCGAAGTGTGGTGACCTGGAGATATGCAGAGATCAACCCTGTGTAAGGACACGAGTACAACAGCCCAAAGCAGGAGGTCGGCCTGATACCGTTGTTACAGTTGCGCTCGGGGCGGCTGGGTCGATGTATGGTGACCTGGAGATGTGCAGAGATCAACCCTGTGCGAGGACACGAGTACAACAGCCCAAAGCAGGAGGTCGGCCTGATATCGTTGTTACAGTTGAGCTCGGGGCGGCTGGGTCGATGTGTTGTGACCTGGAGATATGCAGAGATCAACCCTGTGCAAGGACACGAGTACAACAGCCCAAAGCAGGAGGTCGGCCTGATATCGTTGTTACAGTTGAGCTCGGGGCGGCTGGGTCGATGTGTGGTGACCTGGAGATATGCAGAGATCAACCCTGTGTAAGGACACGAGTACAACAGCCCAAAGCAGGAGGTCGGCCTGATATCGTTGTTACAGTTGAGCTCGGGGTGGCTGGGGCGAAGTGTGGTGACCTGGAGATATGCAGAGATCAACCCTGTGTAAGGACACGAGTACAACAGCCCAAAGCAGGAGGTCGGCCTGATATCGTTGTTACAGTTGCGCTCGGGGCGGCTGGGGCGAAGTGTGGTGACCTGGAGATATGCAGAGATCAACCCTGTGTAAGGACACGAGTACAACAGCCCAAAGCAGGAGGTCGGCCTGATATCGTTGTTACATTTGTGCTCGGGGCGGCTGGGGCGATGTGTGGTGACCTGGAGATATGCAGAGATCAACCCTGTGTAAGGACACGAGTACAACAGCCCAAAGCAGGAGGTCGGCCGTTGTTACAGTTGCGCTCGGGGTGGCTGGGGCGAAGTGTGGTGACCTGGAGATATGCAGAGATCAACCCTGTGTAAGGACACGAGTACAACAGCCCAAAGCAGGAGGTCGGCCTGATATCGTTGTTACAGTTGTGCTCGGGGCGGCTGGGTCGATGTGTGGTGACCTGGAGATATGCAGAGATCAACCCTGTGTAAGGACACGAGTACAACAGCCCAAAGCAGGAGGTCGGCCTGATATCGTTGTTACAGTTGTGCTCGGGGCGGCTGGGTCGATGTGTGGTGACCTGGAGATATGCAGAGATCAACCCTGTGCGAGGACACGAGTACAACAGCCCAAAGCAGGAGGTCGGCCTGATACAGTTGTTACAGTTGTGCTCGGGGCGGCTGGGTCGATGTGTGGTGACCTGGAGATATGCAGAGATCACCCTGTGCGAGGACACGAGTACAACAGCCCAAAGCAGGAGGTCGGCCTGATATCGTTGTTACAGTTGAGCTCGGGGCGGCTGGGTCGATGTGTGGTGACCTGGAGATATGCAGAGATCAACCCTGTGCGAGGACACGAGTACAACAGCCCAAAGCAGGAGGTCGGCCTGATATCGTTGTTACAGTTGAGCTCGGGGCGGCTGGGTCGATGTGTGGTGACCTGGAGATATGCAGAGATCAACCCTGTGCGAGGACACGAGTACAACAGCCCAAAGCAGGAGGTCGGCCTGATATCGTTGTTACAGTTGTGCTCGGGGCGGCTGGGTCGATGTGTGGTGACCTGGAGATATGCAGAGATCAACCCTGTGCAAGGACGTGGGTACAAGTAAGCGTCTTTTGTAGTGTATTGAGGAACTGCACGCAATAACCGATTTATTGTATGAATGACCAGTTGTTTAACTTGGGAACTTAGGATGAGGCGGGAGTGGTGGTCATAATGTAATGTAGCAGTAGGCCTACGTTGAGAAAAGCTTACTTTCCTCTACACGGCTCAATTACAACTACGATAACAAGAGCCATGATAGGAAGAAATATTTTTATTAAGGTGTCATACAGCTGTATTAAAATTTAACAAGCACAGTTAACATAACTATAACCGTTATTCGATTTTATGAGATGCGATCTCTTGTAATCAAAGGCAACAAAAAAGCCTTTTTACTTTCATGTGTTTTTTTAGCATAGGATCTTCACGTATACTTGAATGTGCATTTGTGTGGAAATAATTTAACAGTTTAACGGGAATTGCTTCTTTGACCTTCATTAATTTTTTCTCCTGAGCACGATACCACGATATTGTGGTTTTCACCTTGTGGTTTATTCTTTAATTATCCGCGAGAATTGAAATACATTTTATTGCAATGTTTTTTTGTGCTACACGAGCAACCTGAACATTTATTTCCTTTCAAATTTGACGTAATAATACTGTGGCCCTGTTAACCTCTCGACCGTTGAACACAACAAAAACCCTATAGGCTTTAGCTCTGTTTACAAGTTATACATAACGCAAATCATTAACTCTAGAATTCATGAGAGTTTTCAACAATTCTAAAAAAAACAAGTTGATATTGCCTTTATTCATCTGTTGGAGTTAAATTATTTCACCTTCTAGTCACCACCTTTTTTTAACTTGATTAATACCACTATACTTAATTCTCGAAAAGCTTACTGATTCCTCTACACGGCTCAATTACAACTATTCAATGGAAAGAGTCATTATAGAAAGAAATATTTTACTAAGGTGTCTGGAATGTAGTTGTCGGAGTACTACAGTATAGTACCGACTCTCCCGGCTAGATAGGTTGGCCGAACGCCAAATGAACTGTAGGAAACTTGAACTTCAGCAAGTACGGCACTTGATCCTGCCGAAGTGGTTGTTAATCTGAACAACGTATTGACATCCTTGACTATGATTCTCAATGAGTTCGATCATAGAAATCTGACCTCAAAACTTTCCGGTTCTAAACTACGTTAAGAAGGCAAGCGATAACAATAATTTTAATCAGGGGAATTTGCAGTTACCTCTGAAACAAAGCTTGATTTTTTATATATAACTCAAACTAAGAATGGTTGATTATTTAGTCACGTCGTTTACCTATAATACTTAAAAAATAAGGAATAGCCCAAAGGCTTTTCTTCACGAGTGTGGATGAGAGAGCGGAGTCTATCATATGCGCTTCTTACTACTTTCCTCAGCTTTCTTACCTTTCCGATTTTCAACATTACTTTTTCTTAATAGAAAACCCAATACGCTGTGAAAATATCCAAAAATAAACATGTTAGGGGAGAAAATCAAAGAAGAGCGCGGAACTGCAGGTCGTTGAACAAAGCCTGATGACTGAGAAACATTATGATGGAAATCGTAAACTATCCATTCGTGCTGCATCCAGTGGAGGAATTGATGAACTTTCACGAACTTCATAAACGTGATGGAATTCAGAACAATAACAACGCTGATAAAATAAAATTTGCACTGTAATTGTTTTTGCAATTACAATGAAGCAGGGCTTTCACGATAAAATGTAGACAATTTCTGGAGAAAACACAAATCGTTATTTACGCTCACTCAAAGCGTTTAGTTTGTTTTACATCGTATTTCACAGAAACATTTGTTTTATCTGCATTACTCTTGGCTGGAAAGTTACTCTTTGCCAAATTTACCGTGCACTAGGAAGCGGAATAACGGAAGTCAAGAATAAAACCAATCAGCTATAGCAGTAAACCGTTATAGCATGTTTATTGGTTACTTCAAAGGAATTTAGTGGCAGCACTGGCGGCAGTAGCAAATGTTAGTTTGTTCATTATAGGCTAGGTTTGAAGATTTGGAAACGTTTAGGAAACGTTTATGCAAGGAATACGTTATGATTAAAAAATCTGTTTTTTCTGAGTAGTACGATGTAAAGTATCGTACGTCACACGCCCGGGAAGGTTTACCGTACTCGCATGAAAATCCCCCACTAGCCTAGCGCGGCTCGCGCGGGAACTAGGCCTATCAAACTCGCACGGTCAAGCGGTACTTACCGGGCTGGTAACGCAATATACTACGAACCTTCAAAGGTCAGTACCAAAAGCTGAGTTGTTTGATGCTGGGGTAAAAATCTATAAAACAGAACCACTATAATGTTGCTGTTCTAAATGCTGAAATGATTTACGTAATTTAGTTGAGAATTATTGCTGGCATTTCATAAAATATCTTTTGAGTTTTTGAATAGCAAATTTAATCTAACATCATATTCACCATAAGAATATATTGCTGTTGAAGTAAAGTTTAAAAGTTATCAAATGAAGGTGTAGGGCGCAGGGGTCCGTGCGCCGATGACACGTGATCCGCGGTCCGTCGGGCTGCACTGATTTTGTGATTTGCAGGAGCGCTTTCGGCGTTTCGCCATAATCAACTAGTCGAATAATAGCAGTTGATAATGGCAAGACGCCGAAAGCGCTCCTGCAAATCACAAAATCAGTGCAGCCCGACGGACCACGGATCATCCACGTCATGTTTAAAAATTATAGAAAACGTACTACTGAAATACAGAACACCTTTTCCGCTTGTAGTTGAGAAAACATGATGATTTAAAAACGCACTAACTAAGAAAAGAACTGTTCTGTTAGTCTGAGTTTTAATAATTTCATTAAAGTATATAGTAAAAATTTAAAATATTCACTAACTTTTTGCGTCTCACTATTTAACTTTTCCTTCTGATATTATCCTATCGCAAAACTCAACGAAAAACGTAAAAACGCTTGTTTACAACAATGCAAACAACAATTTCAAATTGCAAAGTATATCGGCAAAAACGCTATAAAAATACAAAGATATCTTTGAAGAGGAGGAGTCGACGTCAGACGTTGGCCCTAGAGAAGATAACCTCGCGCTGACGTCACAACAGTCGGCCGATCCACGTGATGGTAGGGCACTGACTAGCCATACTTATGTAATCTCTTTTATATACTTGAATGTTTCCACAGCATTTTCTTTCTCAGAGTATGAAACCTTTCCTATAGCTCATTAATTTTTACAAAAATTATCCAATTGAACAACGTTTATTAATAGTAATGTTTATTTTAGATATTTAAAAAGTTTTATTGTATTTATTCTAAATCATCAATTTATTTTTTCACCATTGTAAAGATTCCTTTGTGATACCGATACCAATATCGTAATTTTTCGCTTCGAGCAATTTTCTATAGTTATAATGGGATGAATGTTTATCTTTGCAATGTACTTCGTTAAGCTAAATAATTGTTTGCAGATTGCAGACAACGTTCCAATGATCTCTTGTGTGTCGTGTAGGCCTACTGTGACTCTTACTTACTGTGTTAAATCTTTAAAAATGGTTACAATTCATCAAAAGTTTAAATTTTTTCCAATATAACCAATGTTTGAAAGAGGTCCCAGTCAGCTCTCAGTGGGGCCTTATGGAGTGTCACAATAAATTAATATGACTTGTTAGTCCTCATCTGTAGTATGAGTTATTGGATGAGATCCCAGTGAATTAGAGAGTCGGATTCTACTGGTTTTTGAAAAAGCCCAAATTTAGTGAATTTAAATAGTATTATAACCCGTCCCCCCCGTAAATATCCGCAAATACTATCGATACACCTGAAGTAAGTGTAAGTAAATAAGTAATTGAGGACTAAGTAAGTATAAGAGTAAGTGTGTAGCTATATTTATCGGGGGGGGGGGATGTGGTAAGTAATATGTAATATGTACCACTACCACGATAATTAATTTGATAGAATTTCAAATAGCCAATAAAAACTTGTTGCAGGTCGATTATACTTATTATTAAAATGTGGTTAGTAGAATCACAATAGGTTTGGATGGATCGTGTCCCTCTGTAATCGCTGAGTAGTTGTACTCAGCACCGAACAGTTCCAGTGACCGGGAGGTCGCGCCGCTGTCGCCGCCACCCAGACGATCGACACATGTATCTGCCACCGCCAAACTGTTTTATTACCACACGATAAGCTTTCTCTGACTGATTTATGTCACACGGGTTTACTGCCTTGTTTACAGCTGTCTGTTGGCTCTCGACTCCACGCGCTGACACTATTGTGCTTGTTAGGGACCTCCTTAGCTACAGGATGAGTGATCGGCCGGCGCGGCGGTTGACTCGCGACAAGCCATAAAAGTCAGGAAGAAAGAGATTTTTGAGTTGTGTGCGTTGTGTGTGTCTTAAAGTAGGCTTATCTCGAATCTATATGGATTGTTGCAAGAGAATTTGTTTGGAGTGAAAGTGGTGTTGAAGAATATCTTCAGTAAAGTGGAAATTGAGGACTATGTAAAAAATACCGCCTTCATCGATAGAAAAGAAATTATGTATGCAATCACCTCTCCTAATCTGTAATGAACTTCATATCAAAAAGTTTCAACATTTGTGGTAATTACAATTAAAATGTGTTAGTCCTATATATATCACCAAACAATTCAATCAAATCAAACAACCAGTGTCCTGTGTCCCACAAAAACCAAAACAATCCTCGACCCAATTCAGTTTCGCTTCAAAATACAGTTCAACTGTTTCAGTATAATATCGCCAAATAATTCATTCCAATTAAACAACCAGTGTCCGCACAACACCAAAACAGTCATCGACCCAATTCCGTTTCGCTTCCTACATTAGGCCACGATTCGATTGAGTTACGGGTGCGCGAACTTGAAGCATGCGCTATGCAAATTCAGCGACGGTTCCCATCGCCGGGTCGTGGCCGAGCGGGCTCTCGGCGCGGATGAAGAGCAAGTTGCATAATGTGACGATATGTTGAATAATGCGACGTGAGCGACGTAGCGAGGCAACCCTGCGCTCTCTCCGGCCGGGTGATTTATAGCCTAGACGGGAGTTAAAAAAGAAACGTCGTTTACGATGGGAAAGGAATGTAAACTATTGTGAGTCGCGGGAGTAATGTAGTATTTTAAAAAATTAATCGATAAAATAAGTTGGTACAAATTTATTCTCATTCTTCATGCTTTTATATTTTCGGGGTTTTGTATCTCATGAAATTGTCGAGTAACTAATTGTTATTGCAGTATCTGTTTTAATGCAAACATTTAATGTGAACGTTCACTGATTTTTAAATGATTGCATTTTAGGTCTATGTATTGTTTCATTTAAAAAGGATAAAATCGAGGAGTAAAAATGTAGTTTAAACGAAAACCTATAACAGTTATCCATATTTATTATGTAGAAAGCCAATATTACAGACAAAAAATGTTAGTATTAAATGTACGTGAAAGACTAAGTTGATTTTTGGGAAGTGATAAATGATTAAAGGTCACGAAAATTCCCTAGGGATGATACCTTGGTTGAATTCAAATTCTTTTAAATACGATGTATCAAAAACGCATCTGGTGTAGATTTCTGCTCCCCAGGTTGAAACTTGTATCCTGCAACTACTGGCTGGACGTAATCGAACTTTTGAACTCCGAGCAGCGTTATGGATTCCACGATCATTCATCAAACCGTGTTTATTTAGGCAATGTATATAAAAACGCGTTGGAACCCCCATATCCACCTTGGACGAATACTAGGCACGGCAGCAGAGCGTGAAGAGAGGCCTCTTATTTTTATGTTGTTTATATAACAATACCTTTAAAACCTTTCATAGCTTATAGCACTACGACCCAAAAGGAAGTACGCTCCAAACGTTATTGCAGAACGGTGTTTTAAGAGATTTCGTGCCGCGTGAGTGAGTGGTATTTCGGATTTCACATACTGAGGGGTTCATTTCCACATTCCATACCCAAACTTCACGTGATCTGACCTATAGCCTGACTGTAGGTGTGAGGCGTGAGACGGACCGTTTACACGGATGCAAACAAATTAACGATCGCGGGTCTGGAGAAAGCCTGAGAGTCGAACACAAAGCTTCGACGTCGCGGATCGTCACGGTCAGAGCGGGGTCGCGTGCGCCAGACGGCACGACGCGACTGTTGCGTCACTGGCCCACCCCATCCCTCCACCCCTGCCTCTCGGGCGGCGCGGCGCTGCAGACGGCGACAAAGATACGCCAAAACATATCGTGGAGATTGTTTAAACAATTGAAATGTTTCAAGGGTTGGGTTGTTATTATTATATGCTTAAAATAAGCTGAGAGGTTCCGATTGATAATTTAATGTACTGTGTTCTTAAAACATTTATCCATTGGTGTGAGTATGCAGGGGAAGGGATCATGGTATGGAATATGCTCCCCTTTGACCCTATAATTTGCAAAAATAAATCTTATGCCTTTTGACTAAGCTGGTTTTATGCATGGCGTTCAGCGTTGCGCGTTTCCACTTCTATTGAGTTGAATGGGAGCATTTAGCCACGAACGCGTGTCGCCGGACGAACTCAAAGTTCCTGGCCGACAGGTGTTGGAAACGCTTCATTCGAAACTGTCGCTGGTTCCTTCCGAAAATCATGGAGTCGAATGGAAGCCTTTACGCAGCTCGTCCCGCGCCGTGGTGTGCGGCAAACTGATCATTCGTGTATTTAACAAATTAGCATTTGGCACACCATAAAATGTACAATAAATTTTATAAGACCTTTAAAAATTATATCTTATTCAAGGGGATCCGCCACCTTTAAATGGTAATTTTTTATTTTTTTACATTTTTTAAAAATGTTATTTTTTTGTTCTGCATTTTTTTTTAGTATGTGGGTGAAATTTAAAGACAAACTGACCATTTTTTCATTAAATAATATTAAAAAATAAAAGTTGTTACAAATCGCTTTTAAGCGTGAGTGAGTACCTACCAAAACATATTAGCCTACTTTAAAGCCCGCTTTCCGCAAGTTCTGTTTTTCCGTGTTTCTTATTACATATGTTTGAATAACTTTTAAAGTATTATAGATATGCCATTAGACTTTTTACCACTTGTTCCTTGTTATATTACTGAGATATTTGGTCATAAGAAATTGTATAGCTAATAAAATAAAATAATTATGAATTTTTTGAATTTTAGTAAAATAAAAAAATTATTTTAAAAATATAATTGCTTATATCCTTTTTTCTGAAATGGTATTTTAATTATAATGACCAAAACGTTTCTAGGTATTATAAGGATCAAAATAAATCAATAATCATTACAATTGATCAGAAAATAAAAAAGTTATTCAAAGTTTAGCAATGTACCTAAAAACGCTAAAATAAAACGCTAAAAAAATTATATAAAAAAAACCCAAAGGTGAAAATTAAATTTGAAACCTCAAAAGCTCATTAAATAATGGTCCTAAATATAAAACCTGCATAAGATTTTCTAACTTACAAAATAAAAAAAATATCATTTAAAGGTGGCGGATCCCCTTAAGATAAATTAACAACTTCCAACGGAAATTTTAAGGAGAGTCTCTACGTTAAAAGCTAAAATGGTTGTTATAAATGTTTTCGAGTACACAATAAGGATAAGTAAACATATTAATAATCGCTTGTTTGGTGTTGGTTCAAATTTGTCAAATTTATTTTTGATTCGGAAAGAAAACTTTTGATTTTAAAGATAAGAGTAAAATAATATGAATTTAAAAAATATTGTTGTATTAGGGCCTACAATAACAACAGTTTTAGGAATTTGACATAATTTGTAAAATAATGTTTGTTAGGATTACGTGACAGTTTTTTAATCAGGAACAAGATGTGTGTATTTGGTAGGTCATAAGATTTCTTTTGTGAATATTTTTGGGTCAACATTGTTCTTCTTTCTCGTCTTGAAACAGTTGAAACTCTATATTCCATATGAGCTTTTGCCACTTCACTTGATATTTGAAGTACGGTAAATCCTGATTATTTCCAAATGTTTTAAATGAATTAACAGTCCAGTTTTGTGAACTAACTCTTTTTATAGCAATATAAGCAATTAATTCTGAACTTCATTCAAGCCATTCTCCATTCTCAAGCTTTACTGATCCCATTTGTTGCTTTATAACATGGGGAATGAGTATGCTGAATCAGCTATCCAGACACAGTATTGTTTAGTCTGTGGTAGTGATAAGAGCTGGCCAGCACAACTCCAGTTTTTATAAATTCTGACATTGTTACCAATATGACATTTTTTATTAGTAATGAGGGTGAAATTTTATTAGATTAATTGACTTGCCACAATGTAACTAAACATTGATAAATATGGCTGCATGATGAAGACTGAAACTTATCGTCTTATAAAAAATAATGATTGGATAAGAAAATTCCCCATTTTATTATTTTTTTAATCCTTTGTAAAGGATTTTCAACAAATGTCTCATCAGTATGTTTTAAAAATGGTGCCTTAATATTGGAAAAGCACGATTGGACTTTAAACGATTTAATAAAGTATTCATGTGGTCTTAAGAAAAGGCGCTCACTTGATAATCCTCAAGAAAGTGGGGAAGCGAGGCTTCCTCAAACACAAGAGCAATACATTCACGGCGCCAAGTTTTTATCAAGTCTATTTCAAAATTTAGGCATTCATCCCAATTATCAACCTACAAACCTGGATTTAATTTTGCATGTGGTTTTGTTATCTCAAGGACAATAAAAACCTTTGTATAATGTGATGTAAAAACACTTATTTATTCTGTAAGATTAATGCAAAATAAATTTTTTTTAATTAGCAATTTTTTTTGGTAAACTTTTAGTGATTTTTCTCAGGAAAGGCTCCAGGCCAGGATTTTAATTTTGGGAAAAGACGGATAGGCAGCTAACTTACCTTTGAAAGAGTTCAGGCAGGCTATATAACACATTAAAGTCAAAAATAAATAAATAATAAATTTATTAAATTTAATTTTTATTAAATTATAAATTTATAAAATAATAATAATAATAAATAAATAATAAATTGATTAAATTTAATTTTTATTAAATTTAATTTAATAAATTTATGTATGACTTTTATGTGTTCTATAGCCTGCCTGAACTCTTTCAAAGGTAAGCTAGCTGCCTATCCTTCTTTTCCCAAAATTAAGCTTTCAATGAGTTTACATTATCAAGAAGTATAGATTACTAAAATATAAAACACCAGGAGTGGTAATAATAAATTACTTTATTTAAAAATTTGTTTTATTCCACTTCGGACAATTTCTCATAAAATAAGTTATTTTCTGTGATGAAACAGTGTTTAAAACTATCTACAAATATTTAAAATTTGGAAACAACAACAAACTTAACAAATTATACATGAGGTATAATTAACAATTGATCACTTCATAAATATTGATCGTATAAAGCAAAATTGCATTGATCACAGTTGTATTGATCAGTTTCAACAACAATATTTCCAAAAGGAAAAATATATGTGAATGTTTTCAGTGGAATCTCATCCGAGTGGCAACTGAAGGGAATCAGTCGAGTCATTGCCGTCAAACGGAGGCCATCACTTTACGGACACACTCTGCGACAAACTGCCTCCCGTCGTCTCTAAGGCACTGTGTTCCGAACGAAGCGTTGAGTTCGTCCAGAGCATCCTCGGTGAACCGGTGACCTCGGATGGAAGTCATCACCTTGAGTTCGTCCACAAACTGTTCCGACATCATGAGAGTGGGTGGGATCCGCATGGCCACGTCCTCCACTAGCCCATTGACAACGGTGACAGTCACCTGCGAAACAAGGTTGTCAATTATTGTATTTGAATGATCCATGAAATACAAGCTTTACCTGCATTCAAGGAAATTTATTAAACAATTCCTTGTCAATAGAGGACATTATTTTTGTTCTATAACTTCTTTTGTTCTTGGAAACCAACACTGTCATAATATGTTAGTCTAAAGAAGCGACTATAAGTGATGTTTTGCTCTCTTGCTATGAAGAGGTATCCTAAGTATCAACAAAGCAAAAGTTAGGCCAATTGACTTGTTATGGCCAGGGCAAAATGTTTAGCAGTAACATCAACTCATTGACTACGCAGTTGATCACGAAAACAAAGATTAACTTTAAATTACAATTCTAACATTAGTTTAATAGAAAGGCGATTTTTTAAACTTGATAATTAGTAATAATTAAGTTAATGACAAGGTAATGACAATGACAAGGTAATTAAGGTAATGACAAGCCGGTGATCCTAGCTTTGGCTGGCACATAATAAGCACTTCTGTTTGTGGTTAACCTTAAGGACTATTTTAAACCATGTCCATTGGTTTACCATGAACCAAATATAAACCAAGTGAATTTGAGTTGGATCCAATGTCTACAGATGGCGCTAAATGTTCTATACATTCCGCACTTTACCATACTGAATTGAGCCCTTCTTCAAAACTCAAGAGACCTAGTGAATTTATAGGAATTTAGTGAAATATAGGAACTCACTCATTAATGAAATAATAATTAATCAAATTTAAAATACCAATTTTACACCTCAAACATTAAAATTTATCCAGCCGTTCTTGAGTGATGACTGTGTTTGCCCCCGGCATATAAATGAATTCATAGATGACTTAATCATTGTTCAGGTACTATAATTATTTCTTTGTAAATAAGTAGTAAACTCTATTTTACCAGAAACAATGTTTTTCTTCTTATTGGATACATTCATTCATTCTTTCTTTTTCAGACAGGTACCTCATGGAGGACCCTGAAGAATGAGTGTTACTAATTGCTGCATTCTGATGGTTTCCATTAAAACTGTTTTAAACTATGACAATATTTTTTATATAAATAAATCATAACTAGGGGGCCCATATCAGAATATTTTTATTCAACCTATGTACACAAAGACAAGCACTTAAGCATCCAAGTGAAGGATGAGTGTAAGATGATTGTGGAACGATCTTATAGTCTTGTTACTGACCAAGACTGACATGTTCCTTAGACAGGACTGTTAATTAACAGCCCAACAGTCAATGGCAACTAAGGGACCTTATTTCAGAGCACTTACAAAAACGATGGGCTACCCTTAAAATGGTCCCCTGATGAATAGTACACATCATAAGATTCCAAGCTTTAATTTGATACCAACATCAATGATTTATGATGCGTAGTTTTTACTGGCTGTAGCACCTTATACACAGCTCCCTCTCTCTTTTTGTTTTACCTTAAGCTGCTCCTCCGCCCTTGTCTCCACTGAGCGGCCGCCGATGCTGATATGACGCGGCAGAGGGAACGATTTGGTGACACTGAATTTCGGTGTTTTGCCAAATCTCCATTCCCAGCTTTGAAATTCATCGCGGATTTTCTCTATTCCTGAAAACATATTATTTCATTCTTAGTTTATTTAAATACTGTAAAAACAAATTAATTCCTGAAATGAGTAGTAAAAATAACGATAATTGATGAATTAAAAGTATACTTCCTATTGTCTTACACAACTATAACCCTACACTACTACTCTTATTAAACAATTTCTTAATTAGCATGATATGTTTGGTTCAATATGCTAGATGTAAATAAAAGACATCTACCAATACTAATTAAAATATATTTACACTCGCGTACAAGGTGGTAAATATACATAAAAGATGGAAAATGGCGATCGATTTTGATTGGTCATACCAATCATCATCAAGCCCAATGAGAGACAAGTAGGATCAAGATGGCAACCTTCCTTATATCTTATTGGTCACCAGTATTGGTTTTTGGTAGAACTCCTGGTGACCTATAGAATATAAGGAAGGCCGCCATCTTAATCCTGCTAGTCTCTCATTGGGCCTTGTGATGTTCAGTGTGACCAATCAAAATCGATCGCCATTTTCTTTCATTTATGTATGTTAATGTTAACTGTCTTGTATGTCAGGGCAGCACAAGAGTAAATACAGTACACTCATGATTATCAGAGGTCGTTCTAAGCTAAAGAATATATTCTTTTTATGTTTGGTCGAAACATAATAATAATGTGATTGTCATTGGTTTTTGGTAAAGTAGGCCCCTCTAAATATAAATTACCTGTAATTTGTTAGTTAATTCGTTTGTTCAAGTTTATAATTGAAATGAACACTCGAAGTAGGGCCTATTATTTTACGATACAAATACTACCAATAACCTAAATTTGTGTTTTGAATGAAAATTATTAGTGGAGGAACTGACCTAGTCGTTTTCTGCTGGATGCAAGGCGGGAGTTCACTATTGTCGTACAATGGTGAGTTTCACCCATACCGTGGGAAAACAGAAAAACTTCCTTGGATTCATGATTTAAATGTTTAGGTTGCCAAGACAACTTCATAACCTTCCCTATAGTTTAACATGGAAAATCTGATGCACCATTGGGCGTAGCCCTGAGGGAATGTTTAAAAATTCATACTTAGTGGATGCCTACGCCCTGAGAGGAACGGTCAAGTAGTTTGGACTATGCAATTATGGATGAGTATATTGGCCTAGCTTTCCAGTAGTGAACTCCCCCAATGAAGAAGTTTATTTTGTCACTCATTGTTGTTTTTAAATATTGGTTTTAAATTCTAATAATATTTTACTTGAAATTCTAATTTACCGGCCTAGATTCTCTAAAACAAGTATTTTACCAGCAATAACCTTCCTATTGTGGTCTTGTAACTCTCAAACCTCAAAATATAAGCAGCCTCCTTATTATCCGAGATTCTCGGTATCCGAGGCAGCTTTGGTCCCAACAACCTCAGATAATCGGGAGTGTACTGTATATTTTAAGTAGTGTTGTAAGATGTCTTTTATTTATAACCAGTAATTTTATCAAAATAATCTATAAACAACTGAAAGGTTGAAATGCATTTTTCAATTTAACCAATGTGAATGTTTTTGGGGTTCAGAGATCATCATAGTCTCATCTTAGATAGCTGCTCCAGTATCCCCATGTTAATGGTAAGACCCCCATTGAAAATATAATTCAATCAAACAGATTTAGCCTGATTTACTAAATGCTAACAATTCAACAATAAAAAAGGGTGCCTACAACTGGATTAGTCACAACGCAGTTTGCTCACCGGGGAACCAGTCGTTGGTGGGGTTGATCATCTGGAAGCCGCGCTGCTTGCCCACCAGGTCCCAGCCACCGTCCCGGTGTGACAGTGGTGTCGTGCGCAGGTACTCCCAGCCGACGGAGCTGATCAGCCGAGACACCGTCACTGCGGGGTTCACGTCCGTCAGGTTCAGCACCGGCGACGGAACGCTCTGCGTGGCGTTCGTCTCGATTCCTTTCTGGAAAACATTTTCGTTCATGTAAAATTATTCAAAATTTAAGCCTAGACACCCATATCAATCGACCTTTGATGGTAGCCTTTAGGTGTCGATGATGATGATTTCTGGGCAATATGCATTTTGAGTCGATGACAATGCATCTTCAGTTGCGTAGTACAGGTTAAAACAGGTCACATGAGTGATTGTCAGAGTTTATATTAAACCGCAAACACAAATACAGACATATTCACACTGAAAATGAACATTTAAACAGACGATACATCACACGACAAATAGTTTATTACTTCACTTAGACATGGTAAGTACCAGTTCCGTACAAAGGTTGTAGGTCTACTCATAGAAATCGTCATTATCGACACCTAAATGCTACCATCAATGGTAAAATATTGATTTGTAAATTGATGCTTTATGAATCTGTGAAGGTAACTAACTGTTTTTGAATAAAACTCGTTTAAGTTATTAAAGTAAAAGCTTCTATGAAAAGTATTTGTTTTAATATTTCTAAAACATCTACTTTGTTTTTGTTGCTGAAAAAGTATAGCCATAGTTTAATGATTTGAAGATGACACTTTGATGGTATTTGATGTACATTCTTAGATGTTTAAGATTTGTTGTAAAAAATAAAACATCATCTAAAATATATATTTCTTGATTTATTTATTCAGGAGTAAGAAATTACATTGAACGCTAAAAACTTATGTTTGAAAATTCACAAAATACAAGTCAGAAAGTAAATCAAATCTGACAGTGTTACAGCCAGATAACCCTAACTGATAAGGATTCAACAGGGTGTTGACTGTCTGACCACTGCCCCAAGGCCCATTACTATCACTATCGGACACTGGCTTGGTTATCGCCAGCGATAACTGGCACAATCCTTGACATGACTTTTGATAGACCGGTTAAATTAAACTTCTTAAATATTATTAGATTCAGTTGGGTTCATAAGTAGAAAAATTTGAGTAAACACTACGCTGAAGCTAAGACAGTCTGGCTTAAGCGAGAATAAATTTCTAATATTAAGTTAGATCAAGTTTCCAAATAAAAAAGACTGATACATTATAACGTTTTGAAAAATAAAGAATGATTCTTGAAAAAAATGTGTCCCATCCTAAATCTATCAGGGTTGGTCAAACTTTTGATATCCTAGAGTCAACTAGGTTTACAACTTCTGGTTTCAACTGAGGCTATACACTTGGCGCATTATATCTTGACCCTTGGGAACCCTTTACACCTGAGGCAATTGGAGTGGAGTGAAATTCATCAGGAGATCACAGCTGATACACAAAGCTGTACTAGCCTGACGTGTCAGCATTTTCCAACAGCTGTTAGTGAACGTCTTAATTGTCATTCGTAAACAAAATATAGTTGATGTTTGTAGAAATTTGTTTTTATGTTGTTTGTTGTCAAAAATCATTGACATTAAACAATATCTGACAGCTCCAGCAATGGATTAGGCCAAGGGTCAAGATATAATGTGCCAAGTGTAATAAGGAGTTAAATAGCTTTTTATCTTTCTTGCAGAGAGTGCAATAACAAGCAGTAGCAATATATAGTATTTTTGGCATTGGTTCAGTGAAAGATCTTACTGTACCTAGATTGTCAGACAAAAAACAGAGCTTAGGCCAACCATACACGTTTAATTTTGCCTCAAGACCTAGACTGAACAGTCCTGGAATGAAGGCAGAATTCATCATGTATGGCAATTCTTCGAGGCAGATTGTTGGCTGGATGGTGGGGTGGGGAACACGTGAGGCCGGAACTGTGCAGTCCTGCACTTGTGTGGCAAACCCATAAATAAATATATTACCATCATCATATTATTGAAATAAGATGATTTTTTACTTTAAAAAAATTGAAATACTCAAATTTTGCCTTACCAAATTTAAAACAGTTCAAAACAAATAGCTTAATATTTTTATCATTACTATTATCAGTTACTGACATTGAAAGCATTTAACACTGTGAAAGAAGAATTTTGAGTCTAAACTGAATGTCACTTGAGAATTTTGAATGCCACTTTTGATATACCAGAGCCCCGGAGGCATAAAAAAAGCCCCGGAGGTATAGCATCGCTCGAGCGCAGCAGTGTGTAGAGCCCTAGACTGCCACTAATATTTTAAAGTGGGAATAGAGGTAAGAACAAGCCAAAAACAAGTTATTGGCTGGGACAGCTGAGAGAAGTACTGCAGTGCAGAAACAAGGATTTCCAGGTAAATTTAAAATAAACAGATGGATAATTCAATTGAATTACTGAAAGAATTTGCTGAATATATTAGCAAGAATAAACTCACCCCATTTGATAATAGAGAAGGAAAAAAGCTTCCTCATTTTGTGATATCAGTGTTATACTTGATGACCCTGATTGCAACTGCCTTTGTTCATTTGAAAAACAAAGCTGTAACTTTCCATTCCTAATATACTAAGTAATGTAAAAAATCGTAAATACTGTACAAGGAAGAGTATTTTTTTCATTCTGAGACAAATCAAAAAACTGGTTGAATAGTCAATAGTGGGGGGGATTCGTTTAAAAACTTTTAAGGCCTGGTTAAAATTGTTTGATTTTTTTAAATTTAGGAAAGAGTTTAATTCCAGTAAATTAATTTACAAAATTCATCATCCAGGTTCTAAATTAGGTAAGATCTACTACAGTTGATTATTTTTCAGTAGTAAATTCACCTCAGAAGTTGGCTTAAGTTTTCGATTTTTGCTTTGCATTAATGTTTTGGTTTGTAAGAAATTACTTTGCTATTAAAGTTATTTTTTGTAGGAAGGCCCTTAAAGGGTAGGTTATATGTGCCAAAAAATCAATATACAGCCTAGAGTGTTACATGCAATATAACCTTTGAAAAGACATTTTCCCATTTGCTGTGTTGGCAGAACTGCATTTTTCAATTTCAAATTCCACCACCATTAACAGTCTTTCTCCATCTTTCTACCCTTGAGAAAGGTCCTACTAGATGGACCAAAATATTGGGACTTTTCCTGTGTTTAGTGTTTTGTGTTTCTAATGGCCTACTCAACTTCAGGTAAGCCAGTTGTTTCCTCTATTATCCTATTATAATTTGCTATTAAAGTATGATTTTTCATGTGAATAAAAACAAGTAATTGCTTAAAACAGATTAAAGGTTAATTGAATGTTTACCCAGATTACTTTACTTGATTGCAAGTAATCACTTGAATTAAATTCCAATTTATAAATCAGCTTTAAAAACAGCCTTGACACTTTCAAGCGTGGGAAAAAGAGGACTTGGAAATAAAAAGGGAATGCTTATCATTTGAGCATTTACTTGTATATATTCACAAGTGTTTCACTTAAATGAACTAAGGGTAACTACAGTTGGCGCACGGTCATCCCGACCATTTTAAAGAACGTGTGCGAGAGAGATGGACAATGAATGTTTACAGAGAGATAGACGATTCCTAAATAAGCGAATGTCATTGGCTGCAGCAAAGTGGTTTTTTTGTACCAATTTGGTTTCCTATTGGACAATCATTTTTTTTTTGTTCTCTAAGTGTTGTTATTATCCGTTAGATAGCGACTCCCAAACCTCGACCGAGTTGACAGCTGTCATCAATCAAAGAAAATAAAAAATATTTGTTTATTTTTAGGAAAATGATTTTTTAATTACAACTTATAGAAACACAACTATTTCAAGTTTAAACTCTTATTTAATAACAAGCACATACAAATTCAGAGAGTACAATGCATATTTCCAATTTTACAAGTGAAATGACAAAGATAAAACTTACGTAAACAAAACCTCAAACCATAACATTAAATATATTTTGACAAACAAGAATTTTACTTTTGTTTTGAATATTAGTTCACTTATTTTCAGCTCGTAGCAGTAGTAAAGGGGCGGGGCTTGAGTAGGGGAGTGACTTCCCCTCCTCCCCCACTCCCCGATGTGTCAAAATTCTCGCGCTGGTCGGGATGACCGTGCGCCAACTGTAAGAGTTTACTTAAATAACAAGTGATTACCACACTCACAAGTGATTACTTATGTTTATCCACACTAAAACAAGTGACTACTTGATTCCAAGTAATGACAAGAGACCTGCTCATATTTATTCACCAGGCTCAATGAAATATTGGATGCTAGAGATTCCTATAAATCATGAACATAACATTTTTGGAAATCATTTTTGGATAACTAGCTCAGTTAGTTTGGAAGCTTAGTTAACTAGGGTTCAGATCAAGGCCGTAGCCTGGGGGGGGGGTCAAACTCCCCCCCCCCCCCCCCCGAAATGTAGGAATAGCATTCAAACGTAAGATCAGAAAGTTATGTTGTCAGATTGTGTAAGCACAGACAGCACCGGATTAGGGGCTGCACACTCATAGGGGCCGCACGTGTAGGGGCAAAGAGCAAATGGAATTAGACTACAAGAAAAAAAAGGTTAGAACTTTTAGAGAGCATAGATCCGGCACTGATCGGGAGCCCAAACGCCCCCCCCCAAAAAAAAATTCCTGGCACGGCCTTGGTTCAGAAAATAAAAGTCTACTATTGTTTAAGAAAGAACCGTATACTCTGATTTTTAAAACCAGGCTTTACATCAGATTTTGAAAGGCCTATACAAAAATCACACTTGATTGTATGATCAAATATTCTTTTTAGAGGTCAAAACAGATTTGGATTGATTCAGAAACAAAAGTACAGTAGAACCTCGATTAACCGTCACTCTTTTATCCGTTACTCTCTGTTATCCGTCACTGCCTCCGGGCTCGCGATATGTTGTAAATTGGCATTGCGCAAAGCACGGAAGAAAGTGCAAGCGCCATTGTGATCGAACGCCACTGTCCGCGGCTAATGACCTTGAGTTAGCACTGAAAATCACCACTCCAACGCAAGGAGTGTTATGGGGGTGAGCTAGTTATTTATTACTCATTGCATTGGCATGTTGATTTTTTTGGTTATACGGCACACCTCGTAACTCAGCCTTACTTAGTGTTTGCTGTTACACAGTGTGTAGCTAAAAAAGTGGGGCTATAAGCACAGTGTGTAGCTTATTACAGTTGATACGTACTGTTAATCAACTGCAGTAGGTACATTAAATGTTGATTGTTAACGATGGCTGAAAAACGAAAACGAGTCGTACTAGGGCTTGACCAAAAGATCAAATTATTAAACGTTTGAGGAAGGGCGAAATAGCTACAAGTATTGCGCTGATGTATGGTGTTGACGGACTCATTTAAAAGATGACGGACTATCTTTTAATTTGAGGTTATGTAATTCACTTACGAACACTGAATGAACACAACATACAGTTTAGAAGGTCTGTAATTACCATTGTATGAATGTAATTTAAATGTAAATATGTATTACCACTTATACAGGGATTAATTTTTCCCAAAATACTTTAAATCTACGTATTGAACAGGTTTATAGCTAAATTTCTGTTATCCGTCTATTCTCTTAACCGTCACACTCCCGGTCCCGAGAGTGATGGTTAATCGAGGTTCTACTGTAAGTTAGAAAAGTGGTACAGTATTTGGAAATAATAATAACCAATAAACTGTATGTAACAAAACTTAATAAGTACTAAAAACCTAATTATTTTTATTCCTTTATTTTAATACAATTCTATAGATCAAGCCTATGTTAAGTTTCGGTACTTACATCATACTTGTGTAAAGCTTCACTCAGGCAATTTTTGTTGACATCTACAAGCAGAGTGCAATGATGATATGAGTTCGGTCGACCCAGCTTTGAGGCTGTTCCTGAGATCTAAAACACAATAAAATATACAACACATAGTAAAATTCATAATGAAATTGGAAAATATAATAAGAAATACTATGGCCTACAATAATTAACAATAGGTACTATTAGGTACACTATTAAACAACTGGCAGTTATTGACAGAAATCCGTTCTGAAATAAAGATAGTATTACTACAGCAGAATCCAGCAAAGTAAGCAATTGATTACTTGTTAAAAACAATCTAACTAGGCATCATTAAAATTAAACCAAGTGTATTGCTTGCCAATCATTTAAATTTACAAATTAATAAACACATTTCAGATAAAATAAATCATGTCACAAACTTGGCACCCTCAGTTTACAATGTGTCCCAGTTTGCTGGACTCTTACTGTAATATTACACTGAATTAATACATCCCACTAAGAATATGAAAAAACTTTGGACTAAATAGAATTACTACTATATCACTGTTTAAAATTATTTGGATGGCTTTTACACTTACAAAACACAAAAAACATTTGAATGGTAATTAATATTTTTGTTGGATGATTAGTCAAGCACTTTTTATAACATATAGCCTGATGGTAAATGGCCTACTGCAACTTTGGACAAGACATTGTAGTCTTTCTACAACTACATCAACAGTCAGACAACAAGCAGACAGTCTGTAAACGATTGTTGGTCACTTTGATGGAAACTTTGGGGGTTGGCTGCTTTAATTTTTTTTAAGCTGGGGCAATAACTCTGGGGAGTCAGGTCTATTTAGGTCCTGTGTTCTGGATAAAAAAACGGAGAGATACGCAGAGGAACAGAAAACACTACACTCCCCCAGAGTATTTTGTCGGTAAGAATCAGGATTCCATAGTTTTGAGCTTTTTCAGGAAATTTTATTGAGAATCCTTCAAAGGAGAGAAATTGGTTTTCGAATGGGGTTTATTTTCATTAGCTAATGATAATTATGGCGCGATTGTAATCAATACGATTACAATCGCGAGCAGCAAATACGGCGGGTGAGTGAATGTGCTGTTGGCAAAATTATTGTTTATTATTTGTTTCAGTAGTTAATCAAATATAACATCATAAGGTAAAGTAAACAACAAATTACATGTAAAAGACCCTGAGAAACGTAAACAAAGCTTTGACAGTTTGACAAAAACATTTCATTCAGTAATTTCAGCTGATGTTTAGCAGACAATTTTATGAATTTACAGTTTTTGCCGCCCATCGTATTTCGTGCTCTCTACACTAGTAGATAAAATTTAATTTAAAAAAGGATATTCTTGTTTTATAAATAATAGAGGTTTGTTTAAGGTAGCTGAGGCCCCATTTCATTAATAAACTGTGCAAACTAGATACATAAAATGTATGTAGGTAATGACTGTCTTTCTTAAAATTAAGTCCTTGAACCACCACTCTAGGTTTAGGTCTAGGTTTTCCTAATGGTCTTTGATAGACCTATATGAAGACCAAAATTAATTTGGCAAGACTGCAAGACCAAATGGGAAAAGACCTCGACCTTAGAAGACTACGAGTGACCTGGGAGTAGGCTCAAGAAAAGGAAGGGTGGAGTCACATCACATTGTGGCCAGAAACCTTAAGTGGCAATGATGGTAAGGTAAGTCTTGTGATATTAAAATAAGTTAATTTTTGGCCAAGCATTTTTTAACCTACCAGGGTAGGTATTTTTTAAGCCATGCATGAATAAAAGATTAAATGTAGTAGGCCTAATGGTTGTGGCACAATCTTGTAGTCTTGTTACCAACTAAGGCCGACATGTTCCTTAAACAGGGCTTTCAATTAACAGCCAGTGACGACTAAGGGTCCTACAGTTTACCTTGGGATCCAAGCCAAAATTTTGCCAATAAATTACAAACTTGTCTCATTATGAGGATGGCTATATGGATAAACGTGGTATTCACTAGTGCAGACGTTAATCAGGCTGTAATGAGGTTGATTAGGAAAACCAATTCATATAATACTTTAGATTATTATATTCGTGATCCAAAGAAAATCGATCATGAAATTAAAAGGGCTCCCACTTACACTTGTTAAGCTTACACATGTTTTAGCTTATGCAGAATGGTATGTGGAATTTTTCTGCAATAGAAGCCCATACAGTAGACTCTCTCTTATCCGGACACCTTTTAACCAGACAACAGTTCAACCGGACCACACTCCACGGAAGTGACATTTTTTTAACCGCATGATTTTCATCAACTCATTGGGAGCGTTCAGCCGCAGTCACCAGTGGGTAATCTACCAACCTGTAATAAGTGAACGGTAGTAGTGGATTTACCGCCTACCGATCATTGTTGTGCATCCACCGGTGTTATGTTTATGGTGGATTCAGTAAGTAACCGGACATCGTTGACAATCAACAACAATGGATTTGCCTATTAATAACTATAGTAACTGGTTAGACACCAGTGACTGCGGCTGAACACACCCATTGTTTCAACCAGACCAGATTAGCAGGAAATGTATAATACCATATTAACGACTTTCGTAAGAAAGACTAGGGACCTTTAACCACATGTCTAATTCAAAGTTTTGGCTTAAAAATCCTGTATACATTAGAGTTATAATTTACATAATGAATATCGGTTTAACCGGAAAACCCATTATCCACACAGGCCTCGGTCCCAAAGTGTCAAAGGTCCCGAAGGCTCTAAATTGGTAGGCCTACAGCATAACACAACAGGAAGAAAAATTGTAAATTCCAGTTGTCAGAAAATAAGACAAAAAATTAAGAAAAAACTCCTTGTGACAACTCTGGTTGAAATTCTGGGGGAAAAGGCAACCGTAATAAACATTGGGAATGGCACCTGAGGCTTCCCATCAAGCCTAATCGTTCCTTTGTAGATTCTGACCACATACTGAACCAAAGTTATTATTGAGCCTATCCTATGACTTTAAGCACAGATGTTGACTTTCCGATTAACATGAAAACTAGGCCTTCCAAGTTAAATCCAAAGGCGTAAGCCAGTTCGAATGATAATACGGTAGAAATAAATTGTAAGCTTAAGGTTATTCATTTTTTTTATCTCAAAAATTGGATACCGTAATCTATATTGAACTGTGCTAGATCTATCTTATAAGAAAAGTGCAAACAATATCTGAGACTTTAAATCCTAATTGTTATGTAAATTATAAGATCAATTTTAACTCGTGGGAGCTTGTTGACCTTGAAGAAATGGATTCTGAAATCATATGCTTGATTCTGTAAAGTGTAGCCTATTCTTACAAATATTTTTAATTGGACACATCAAATAGGTACAAGCAAAACTGCCAAACGTCTGGTTATTCAAATCAAAACTGTAGGCATAGATCTAATAAAGGTGGGACTAAAGTATACCCAAACTGAATTATAATAGACACTTTAACTCACCTTGTACATATCATTGATGATAATGTCTTCCTTTTTGTTTATTTCAGTTTCTAGTCCCCATTCTCTATGTAGAGCAGTACTGATTATTTCTAAATTTTGTCTTCGGTTGTATCTTTCTCTTGGTGTAAAAAATGTGAGGTTTAAATTTCCTGCATCGTGGTACACAGTACCACCACCACTGTTTCTTCTAGCCAAATGAATGCCTTGTTCAGCTAACATTCCACAGTTAGCCTCGAGCCATGGGTTCTGGTGTCGACCAATAACAACACAAGGAGAATTCCTCCATAGAAGCATGACATGATGGTTTGTAAAGTCAAAGTTTTTGTACATCCAATCCTCTAAAGCCAAGTTGGTAAATATATCATCAGACTGAGAAATGAAAACAGATTTTTGTATTTTGGTTTCATCATTATGAATTTTGTTTGGTTTTGAATTTTTCACATCATTTGACATGTAACGTGACATAGATTTACTTGTAACGGCAAAAGTAAACCGAGCACATCCTATGGATTTCAATGCACAGCAGGGCCTGCTATGATTAATAATGCGAACAAGAACACTGGCCATAATGCAATTAGTCTTTGCTGGCCTTTCACAAAAAGGAAACACTCAACTGATTACAGGCTTAAAAACAATCGGTATAGCCTAGAGTGAAAATAACTATTTTTTGAGTCAATGTCCGTAGGTCACAATACACATACACTAAAAAAAGTTCAAATGTCTTCAAGCTCTCTGTCAATTGAAGCCAGACAGATCATATGATTGTGAATCTGAAGAGTCAGGTGTAACCACTTCCAAGTGTGATGAAGATTGCAAATACGAGATCTGAGACCTAAGCAATCTTTAGATTCAACTTGCATTCCTCTTGGGAAAGCCAGGATGTCGGAAAGTTAAACTTCCAATGCTAGTTAGACAGTTGACAGCAACACCGTTTACAAACCAAAAAATAACTTAAGCAGTGTAAATGTAAAAGACAAATTCACAATAGGCATTAGAGAAGGAGGACAAAGACTGTGGCACACCGAAACTCACACAGGGGGTCTCAATCTGTTAGTCACTGGCTTTTAAAGGCAAGATAAAGGGTGACCTTGTAGATGACCACAAGCCTAGAGTGGGGATAGATAATGTTCTCATCAAAGATAAGCTTTACAATAACACCACTGAAGAGTCAGTAGCTTGTTTCAGTAGCGGTAAATCATTAACATTTATTACCTAAATTTTTTATTTTTCTCAGTGATAACTTGATTCCGAAATTCTCAAAGCCTTACTTTAAGTTATAGTTCGATTTTTAATGAACAGGCCTCAAATATTAACAACTTTGAGCCTAGCTAGGTACAATACACCAACAAAGGGTGGTAAACTTAATTATTGACAAATTAAGAGGGTGGCACTTTCAGACAAATTAATTTCGTATGAACCCTACATATTAAGTCTACCTACCAGAATCAGACAAAATGTCTTCAAAAATTAACTTCAAGTAGGCCTATTGGGCTCAGGTAAAACAAAATTAAACTGGTGAATGACCTAACCTAGTATACTTACGAGGCACTTAGTAACTATAACTCAACAATATCATCCCCATACTGTCAACGTGTGCTAAACTTAAAATTATTTCTTCCATATCTTTATCCGGATCATTCACATAATGTTAAATATTCCTTAACCTCCAAACAACACAAAAACAATAAGGAAGGAAGGCGTCGTAAGGAGGAAGGACAAGGCAGGGGACAAGGACTCTGGTCATCAACAACACTTTTTTTTTCAAGCCCAATAGTTAGAGAAGAGAAAAACTCGGGCATAGAGGAGAAACACAGAGAAGGGGAAAATTGTCAGCTGATAGATTATCTGTGCGAATCGTACTATAACAAAAAATACCTAAAATATTATTACTCTATGGTTAATTACTCTTTATAATATGACATAATGGCTACATGAATACCATACTTTTGAAACACGCATTATATGATCACAAATCACCTATTGAGAGGCCTTCCATGATCCAGCATTTATATGAAATGCTCCTCGATGTAAGATAATAAATAACATACAATACAGGAACATTGGAAATCTGAACCAATCAAGGCGCCTGATTTAGGAAATCATGACTTATTTTTCAGATTCAAGATAGTTTCGATTAACTGCAAGTGTTTGTAAATTACAGCAAGATAAATAGGATATTGAACTTTGTTCTCAAAGTTATACATGGTTATACTTCAACTCCTATTGTTTTTTTCAGGTAACTTGCACTGTTGTTATTAGAGGCTACCCATATGTGTCATTCGTTCGCTAGGTGTGTCTTTTCTTCCACGACCGTTCACATTCAAAAACTTATGTCTGCCGTTTTTCCACGATCGCTAAATATTTATTGTGACTATTTTTCTGGCCGTTCACGTCATTTGCAATGTCTCAGTAGTATTGTTCCCGCATTATAATATATCTCCGGCTGTGGCTGCTATGCTACTAACCGTCGTATCATGTGATATTTTCAAACATATTTTATTGGTAAATACGTTAAACACATATTTTATTGGCGTTTGACAAACAGCGGCCCTATAGGACAACGTTTTCAGAAAAGTGCCCCCTCTCCCGCCGCGACTTGCTGACTTGCAACCACCTGATTTTGCCATAGCCGGAGATGTAATGCGCGAACATATCCGGCTATGGCAGAGTCAGTTAATTGGTTGCATGGCGGGGGGGAGAGGGGGCACTTTTCTGAACACGTTGTACAGCCCGGCTTTTTGCCAAACGTCGTGTTTACCAGTATAATATGTTGAAAATATCATATTATACGTTAGTAGCATGGTAGCCATATCCTCTATGTGAACAGTACCATCCTCTTGTGCCTAAATTATATTTTACTAAAATCTGCATTTTCATACTCCCCCTTGTATATCCCAAGGGGAACTCGCTGGAGCTTTAGTGTTAAAAAAAAGTAGTTTTTAGCTGAATTTTTTGGGTTTGGGAAAGAACTGAAGACATTAACTTATTAAATTAATTACAATTCACAGATTTATATAAGTTCAGATAATGTATCTAATGTATTATTTTTTAACAAAAATATCAAGTAAAAACTGTTTCTGTTTGTCACTATCATCCTACATTCATCTCTCATTCATACTTGGCTTGAATTACCTACCTGGGTTATAGGTCATCGCCATTTCAATTAATGAATAATGTATCATGTATAAACACCCAAGCTTCAACATGTAATGTAATGTAATGTAACATGTTCCTCACTAGGTATAAGGGACTTTGTAACTTTTGCACTAGTCCCCCCTTAGAATTACGTAACACTATGTTATCCCCACTCTCTTTAAAGTAAGATTAAAGAAAGTTTTATTTTTTTGAACAAATTTAAGAAGGTTTAATAGTTACACTGCCTTGAACCCACCCTCCCTCCCCCATAACGGTGCATAATATGCTGTCGAAACACCTCTCCCCTCTAGAGGTGGGGGCCCCTCTTGTCCTAATTTAAGGACGACCCCTTGGACATGATCACTAAACATAGCTGTGGTAACCAACGGTTTGTTTTGCTAGGCATTGTCACTGTATATGTTTGAGTGTATATCCATGAACTTTCAAAGTTAGGGAAATTGGTCATCTAAAAATAGGAAGGGATCCAGCTAAAAAAAATCTGTGGATGTTATGCATTAGAGTTGGGTAGATGTTGAGATGACACATTTTTCAAATTACTTTTTTTCTAATTTTAGAAAAGGAAAATATTATAAAATTTGATACTAGCATCCATCACAACAGAAAAATTTACTGAAGTGATGGATGCTATATCTGCAGATTTAATTTACTTCTTCTACAGATTTAATTTCATTTACTTCTACAGGGTGTTCAAAAAATGTGGGGAAATAATTTAAGTAGTGACTCCTTGGAACAAAATAAGAAAAAAAAGTTTATTATGTAAACATATGTTCTAAAGTGTTGACCACTATGATGACCACTATTAATTAAGAACTATTTTTGTAAGAAGTATCAAATTTTTACTTTGTACCTATTCAAAATGACTTTGAATTGCTTTCAAAACTAAATATCTTAAAATCCGTAAATTAAAAAAAAATTATACAAGATACAAATAAGTTACAAAATTTAATCCAATTAATGCTTTTATTAAGATTATGATGATTGGACAACTAATAACAAAGACATTTTAACTTTTCTCAATAAAAACATGGTTCTTTAGAACAAACTGTCTGAAATCTGCATTTTTTTACACATGCTTCAAAAAGTTAAAATTTCTCCGTTATTAGAAGTCTGATCATCATAATCTTAATATCAGCAATAATTGGATTAAATTTTCCAGCTTCTTTGTCTCTTGCGTAATTGTTCTAAAATTTACGGTTTTCAAGATAATTGGCTTTAAAAACAAAAAACATTTGTCATTTTGAAATAGTACAAAGTACAAAGTAGAAATTTGATACTTCTTACAAAAATAGTTCTTAATAGTGGTCATCCATATGCTAAGTTTGATGTTTATACGTTAAGAGGTTCATGAGATCTGAATGATCTGATTAAATATGTAAAAATAACAAACAGACACACAGTTGGAAAACGAAGCACTTTGGAACATAATATGTCTATATAACGTTTTTTCTTATTTAGATCCAATGAATCACTACGTAAATTATTGCCCCACATTTTTTGAACACCCTGTATAAGTTTAAAAAATTTAAGTTAATCTAGATTATTATTTTTTACTCAAAAAGATCATTAAACAGTTGGTCAATGACAAATCAGCTCAAAAAAGATTTTAAACTTAATTTGATTGTTTTGACATCCTAACAATAGAAGGATTCTTCAGGCTTTTTTTTTAAAGAGGGCCATGGCTTCACTTGGCCATGGTGTTGCCAACGCAGCAGAATTAGCTTATTGTGCACCCTCAGTCAACAGGGCTTCACTCTCCGTCAAATCCAAAGGTCCTTAACGAACCTTGAGGTCTTCTTGACGAAGGTACCTCTGTTCGTCACAGCGCTTCCGAATGAAAATTGCTTAGAGCCGCAGCCGGGAGTTGAACCTGGGCCGGCTGAGTGAGAACTCAGAACGCTACCAACTAAGCTACGGCGCCGTCTTCTTCAGGCTTGATAGGTTTTCTTAAAACTACAGTTATAATCTTAAATCGGAAGTTTGTACTCTATGACGTCATTTACCTAATTGGAAGGGGGTGCTACGTGAATTATAATGGTGGAATGATTTTAGGGAGGTGGGGCCCAAATATTTATGGATGGCCCCATGGAAAAAAATAACGGTATGTGGAAGAAAATTAATTTCTTGAGCTCAAAAAGAGGAATTTTATATTATAGAGTGGTCAGTCACAAACACTTTATAGTCAGAAAAACATTAGCTTTAGACTGAGTTATGATTTCTAATCAAAGTAATTTATTTAAGTCAAAATTAATGTGCAGTTAAAAGCTTAAAAAATCCCTCATTAAAAAAATCTCTGCTTGGTCTGGGCCCCAAGGTTTTAGAAAATTTTTCGATGTTTGGGAGAAGCTTGAGTCTCCCCTGCGTTCGCGCGCCTTTTAACTTTCTTGGTTTATGTTGTAATTTACTCCATTTAAGTAGTTCAGTGGTGATTAAATGTTTAGAATTGTGTTTAAAAATACAGAACAAATAACATAACATTTTGGGTAATTTTTTAGATGCCCCAAATGATTTTTTTTGGGATGTTGTATTATGCCAATGTCTACATAATGGAAAATAAGAGTTCAGTTACCAGATTTTTTGTGGCGCTTTGTGCTGCATGGGAGTTAGTCAAGTCAATAAAAAAATAGATTTTTTGGCTTGATGGCATATTTTTTAAAATTTTTTAGCTGATTCCAGGCTTGTTGCCACTTTGTATAGAAACCAGTAGACAGAAACAAATTAAATAAAATGGTTTAATTTGATGGATGTTTTATTTTTACTAATTGGTTATAACAATCTCCAACCTATTAAGGTTAAAAGGATTCCATTACACTAGAGGAATATGGTTGGTATTTAAGTAAGCAAACGAACATTATACATGACAGATTTTATTCTTACAAAAATAATTACCGTGTATAAAAATGTCTCAGTAAAAATATACTAACTAGTCTTTTTACAATAAATTGAAATTGATACAAAGTAAATATTTATAAAGAAAGAACAGATCTTCATAGTAAAACTTAAAACTAATCAGTGGTACAAAAGTTTCATAAAAAATATTGAGGTGAGACACAAATGACACAAACCAGTAAAACTATGCTTAGTTCAAAAAGCTATTTTTTATAATATCATACTCGACACAAAGTTATAAGTTTAAGATTTGAGCTATGTGTTTTCTATTAATGTGGAATTTAGTACAAGTAAAAGATTGACAGTTATAGAATCGCTTGGGAGAAAAATGCTAACATTAATACTTCATGCTTTACATAAAATTCTCACCCCGAAATTCTGAGCTAATACCTGGTAGACTGGGCCCTGCTCGGTGGTTCATTATTTTTTCCCATTTTAACCTAAGTCTAATTCTAATCCTTTTTGTTGTTACAAAATATATGACTGGAAATCTCTAATTTGGCCTTGTCTTATCAATAGTTTTGTTTGTTAATTTGTTTTATTATTATTTGGTTGCCAATTTAGCAACACACATGGTGCTATGTTACAATTTTACAACTTTTAAATTAACTTTTTATAGGTCATTATATTTTTATCGACAATATGACCTACTTAGATCATGTTTTTGAGCCATTATTTCCTAACTTTGAAGGAAATCCTTCGTGCCATTTTTTTAGACGATTGTGCAAACATACAAAAGTGAACATTGCTGATATAATATAGGATAATTTATATTGGCGCTGATTTAGTCAAACTATCTGTTTTTAGTGGTATACATTTAACTAAGCATAGTTTTACTTCAACTGGAATGTTAACAAGTCATAAACTTAAAGCACAAACTATATACAAAGCTTTTTGTGAAAAACTTATATAAAATAGAAAAACTTTTTAATTGTTAAAATACTACATCCCACGACTTCACAATATTAGGCAGTTAAAACTTTGTGGTTTTGTCTTGATTGTTTTAAATTGTTCCTTGATGAGATCTAGGTTACATTGAAGAAAATATATACTATAATAAAACTTTGTAATTATAGCTTGATATATATGACAGCTATAGTAATGTTTTTCTTTGAAATGGGAGATTGAGTCATTAAATTTCTTTAAAGAAGGAGCACTTTTTGATGCAGCCATTCATAAATTTAAGAGACAATATTATTATATACATAATTTTAACATACAATAACGTTGTCATATGCAGAACAACATAAAACAATCAAAGCATTGCATGAGCACATTGGAAAAAATCTGACACAACAATTAATTGTTACTTTATTTTGCTAAACAGTATAAAAAAGTTCAGAATATTTTAAATTCTAATTTTAGTAATATATTGAAAATCTTTTTATGCTCAAAATACTCTCTCGATTTACATGTCCAAATCCTTTTGGATTATATTTTTGACCTGCCATGATATAGTCTGATGTTGAACATTCAAAAATTAAATATTGTCATGGCTTGATCAGCTTGGTTTTGTGATCATGTAAAGCTCATAACACTAAATTTTGTTTTTGAGTTTTGAGAATTTAACAGAGTAAAAGATATTAAATGAATATACAACAAATTAGGAGGACTCATACATTTAGAAATCACTAGTTTGAAACTTTGATTTAGTCTGCAGTCAAAATTTAAAGTTCTGAAACATTATTTCAGACTTTTATTTCATTTCCTCAATGCCACTTAGGCATTTCATTCTTTTTGTGATGCAGAAAGTGAAAAGGGACTTCGTCGGAATTTTTCGGTTTTGAGTTATCAACCTCCTGAAATTCAGCATTAATTTGTTAACAATTTGACATACAATTTATAGTGCTACGATTTTTTCTTTTCAGTTATTGGCATTTGAATTTCAACTAATCAAAACAAGTATTTTAGAAAATCAAGGCCCAAAAATTCACAGCATATTTATTATTAATGTGTAAGAAATGAATCAGGTATTGAAATAAAGCTGAAAACTAGATCATTAAATCTAAACTAAAAAATATGTGATACACTTACAATTTTATTTTTAAAATTAATGAGAAGATGAGAAGTTGGAAGGCAGAATACCAAGGTATGAAGGAGAATCACAATGTCGAGACGGTGTTTTTTGGACTTAAGACAATATCTTTAACAATGATAATCTTGATGTAGTTCACTCATGTGCCAATAGATGTCAAGAAAGACTAAGTTTGTGATGCCCAAGACTACTCAGTCATTGTGGGCCTGGGCATTACGGAAAAGGAACATAATGTTGCCGGCCATGTTATTTCCCATTTAAGTGACTTGAAATCCCTTTTCGTATGCATGACATGGACTGTTAAATCGACTTTTTTTTTATTCTTGGATTCTTATCGCAAAAATAACCAGATGAATCTGTACAGGAAAGATTAGAATCTTATCCAATTGAAACCTGAAAATCGATATTTTTGATCCAATTCGACTAAAATGCCCATACTGTAAAATTTACTCCGGCGACTTGAGGTCCCTTATCACTTTTTGCATCTCATTTGTCTATGCCAATGTCTGTGGTATTTTACAAGAATTATTTAAATGCTTTAAAGGGAAAGCGGTCCATACCCCTAAAATTTGAGTGGGCATGCCGGGAATCGAACCTGTTACCTCTTGAATAGAAGTACAAGGTGCTTCCATGAGGCCCACACCAACATCATCACACCAATTTTGTGCCATTTTGTATAAAAACCATGAATAAAATTTTTGAGAGGATGAAGACTATGTGAGAATTACTGTAAACCTTTCTTCACATTTGTTCTAAAAAATGATTATTCGATAACAGTCAGATGAAATGAACATGTTGATCAATAAATATCACATTAAACTATCGTGACTTACTTAAATACATCTTCTGCCCATCAATGGAGAGGGGCAATCTTGTCATTTAGTTTGTCTTTTAAAAGTACTTTACATATAAGTTGGTGGTAGGAATGTAAATCTATTTGGCAAAGCTCCAACGGGTGCTGTGAATCTTACTCCCTAGCTCCGTCGCCAACAGCCAATACCTTCTTGCTGTTCTCCACATATTCCTGAAAAATGTTAATTGGTTAGAGCACTACATAGGTAACATAATACAAAGTATGTAAAAGAAATCATAGTCGGCTGAGCCCATGACTAAGCCCATTCACCTAGTTTGACATTAACATAGTGGAACCAAGAAAATCTCTACAGTGATATGGATCTTCGGACCGTGTAAGCCTTCAAAACAATTATATCAACTTCGTGTCGAAATGCTGAATAAAAGGTTTATATAAGATGATATTTTAATAAGGTAACAACACAAAACCTTAATTAATTGATTAAGCACCAATTACCTTGTAGACAAGCACCAATTACTTAACCCTAGAAAAAGAAAGGTATCGTTATTCAAATATACGCTAATATAAATCAATTTTACTCTGTGGTTAAAAATTAAAATATGTTTAATGAAATATTTATTTTAAAAAAAGAAGGCACCCAAATACAAGAAAACATCCATAATATTATTTACGGTATAATAAATTTTCATTATGTCTTTAGCTCCATTAGAGTACGAGGTAATAAGCTCCATAAGAGTCCATTGAAATGCACATTTTACTGTTATAGGTATCGTACATAAATTTGATGTATTTTTCAATTAAATTTGGAAATACATTGAGAACAGCCATAATACTGTTAAATTAAATCAAACCTATAGCGCGAAAAGCACTGCTGATGGTACAGGGCTCAAGGTCATTTGATTGCAAAATCGGAGAAAAAACACTTCCACACATGCCAAAATTACGTACGATACCTTTCTAGGGTTAAACAGTTTTTACCTTGCTGAGTTGGATCCACAGAAAAGATTTCTACAGTGTTAAAAAAAATTATTATTTTTTTTACTTTAAGTAAAAGTAAGGAACAATAGTAAGACCTATTATCCATGTTTGAAATTTATGGATTATTCTTAAATATTCCAGCAGACTCTTACCATTAGTCCCTTGCTCATGAAGTAAGGTTTACTGATGCCATCGTTCATCTCACAATCCTCGCAGAAACAAATGAATATTGTGTCAATCACCATCTGAAATCATCAGATTAACAATTGAAAAATGTCACCGACGCAGCACGGCGAAGTGCGGGGCAGAGAAAATTTTCCCTCAGCTTCTCCAGGGCGCCCCCCGCCCACCTAATCAACTCTCGCGGAAGCGTGGCGCGGCGCGGTGAAGAAATAACATCGTTTTTGGTCGAAGTGCTCGGAGTTGTATGCAGTGCAGACGCCGTTTCAGCGCTATCCGCGGCACTACCCCCGCCCACTACACAACTCAGAGGAGGCGCGGCGCGGCGCAGCAACAAGAGGAAAATTTCTGCTCCGAATTCTCAGTGCCGGTTTCGAAGAGAAATATTTTTCGGCGCCGCGCCTCCACAGAGTTGCTTAGATGGGCGTCAGCCCATAAGATAACATTGAACATGGATTCTTTTCAAAAGTCTTCCACGGCGTCCTGCCGCGCCACCCGCTGGGTTGCATAGGTGGGCGACAAGCTTAAATTGTCTATCTATTAGTGGAGTGCCTATGGGTTAAAACCTCGGAATACACCAAATCAGAATGAATTTTTTAGATTGAGGCGTAATTCTCTTTTTCATACTTTAAATGAAAATCTTTACCCATTTATATGTTGTGCTTTTGATTTTTTCACTACTTTTAATCAAAGATTTAATTTATCACATGTATTTACCATTAAAAATGAACTGTTATTGCCTTATATCATTATTTTCCCCTTATGTTTCTCAATATAACAATTTTAGACCACCTTTATGCGTCATTGGAAGGCAAAAACTTCATTTTCAATGAATTTTTATTTTCGGCCGCCATCTTGGATCCGCCATATTGGTTTCAAAATTTTTTTTCAAATGCAAAGATAGGGTTGTGACCCATCATTTCAAGCTAAAATTCAACGCTAAATGCAATGGCGAAATCAGATTTCAAACATTTTGACTCGTTTTTGAGATATTATATATTTAAAATTTTTATTTTGCTAGATTTTACAGGTTTTTTCTCCTAATGATAGTGCGAATTGATTCATAATTATTTTTCATAAAAGTAACAAGGAATAACCGTAGACTATTGCTAAATAATTATTACTTAGTTATAATTAATTATCAACCGCCGCCATCTTGGATCCGCCATCTTGAATCCGCCATATTGTTACAAAATTTGTTTTTCAAATTCAAAGACTGTGTTGTGACCCGTCATTTCAAGCTAAAATTCAATGCTGATTGCAATGGCGAAGTCCGATCTCAAAGGTTTTGAATCGTTTTCGAGATATTATATATTTAAAATATATGTATTCTACTAATTTTCACAGGTTTTTTTCTCCGAACGGTAATACGTCCTGATGTATAATAGTTTCTTAAAAACGTAACAGAGAATAACCGTAGGATTTTACAAAGTATAATTACTTAGTTATAATTAATTATCAGCCGCCATACTGGATCCGCCATCTTTAATCCACCATATTGGTTACCAGTTTTTTCAAATACAAAGACAGTGTTGTGACCTATCATTTCAGCCAATGTTCAACGATGATTGCAATGATACAGTCCGATTTAAAAGATTTTGTCTCGTTTTTGAGATATAATATATTTAAAATGTGTGTTTAAGAATATTTTACAGATTTATATCTAGTAACAATAAAACG
The DNA here is from genome assembly GCA_035578135.1 of Flexamia atlantica. Classification (NCBI taxonomy): domain Eukaryota; kingdom Metazoa; phylum Arthropoda; class Insecta; order Hemiptera; family Cicadellidae; genus Flexamia; species Flexamia atlantica. The sequence goes on along the minus strand of JAQJVK010000002.1, from coordinate 35,812,668 downwards.
TACTGATGTATAATTAGGTTTTACAATAATGACATCGCATAGCCGTGGGTTATTACTACTCAATGACTACTTATAGTTGTACTTATTAGCCGCCATTTAGATCTGTCATCTTAAATCCGCCATCTTGAATTCGCTATCTTGAATATGCCATATTGGATTCCGGGAAATGCATAGGGGCTCAGACTCACAGGGGGCCCGGAATCACACGAAATCGGCAAAAAGGGGGCCCGAAATCACACAAGATTAGTAAAAAAAGGTCGCCAGGGGCCTGGATTTCTTAATTGCACAGGGGCCCGAAAATCCAGTCACCGGGCCTGGAGATTGGTCAAAATATTTTTCCTCTATTGGTTATGTTGAACCAACATAGGGGATTTTTATGAATTTTTAAAATTCAACTGAAATGTGAACTGTGAGAGAAACAGCGATCTAATGTGCCAAAAACATACAAAAAAATCCAATGTTGGTATAACTCCACAGGGCAACCCGCTTGATATGTCAGGACTGTTTATTGGGGAATTTTCATGATTAATTATTGTTTAGAACATAACATAAAAATATTAACATGTATTTTTATGCTTCAGAAATTATATTTTAATCACCGTTCATTCAAAAAATAGCTCAATACCCATACAGCTACGATCTACGAAGACCCTCGATTTCCTTAAATCAAAACAAATCATGATCAGCTGACTTTTCCTGATCTAAACATTGCTTTCGTTACCCTAACAATGCTTTTCCGTACTCAAAAAAACCTTTCTGTACTCAAATAAACGAAGTTCCTATTTTGACTGTTCTATGTTATATCGTTCAATCGCTGTCTTTAAAAAATAGACTGTACAGCCGTATTATGTTTACATATAAAAAAAATTACTACATTATGAAATGTCAGATTTTTTTCAATGTTCAGTTACTTATTTGCATCGTGTTGACAAGTCGTCACAAAAGTACCATTTCAGGACTCGATAGTTTTCTACATGTTCGGCTTACATATCACAAACCACAATATCTCTACCGAAATGGGCCACTTTGTGACTAGTGAAATATACTGTTTTCTCCTCCATTTTAAATTTTTTGCTTAAAAACTATGTTAATTTTGAGATCTATCAATACCATAAAATGTCCTAAAAATGACCACTTAAGTTTTAAAAATGGTAACCAATATGGCGGATCCAAGATGGCTGATCCAGTATGGAGGCTGATAATTAATTATAACTAAGTAATGATATAATTTGTAATAGCCGACGGTTATTCATTTTTAATTTAATACAAAACTATTATATATCAGCATGTATTATCGTTCGGAGAAAAAAATCTGTAAAAACTAGTAAAATACATATTTTAAATATATAATATCTCGAAAACAAGTCAAAACCTTCCAGATCGGACTTGGCCATTATAATCAGCGTTGGAGTTTAGCTTGAAAGGATGGGTCACAACACGTATCTTTGCAATTAAAAAAAAATATGGCAACCAATATGGCGGATTCAAGATGGTGGATCCAAGATGGCGACGGATGATAATTAATTATATCTAAGTAATAATTATTTAGCAATAGCCTACAGTTATTCCTTGTTACTTTTATGAAAAATAATTATGAATTAGTTCGTATTATCGTAAGGAGAAAATAACCTGTAAAATCTAGTAAAATACAAATTTTAAATATATAATATCTCGAAAATGAGTTAAAATTTTCGAATTCGGATTTCACCCTTGCATTTAATGTTGAATTTTAGCTTGAAATGATGGGTCACAACACTACCTTTCCATTAAAAAAAAAAATTGGTAACCAATATGGCGGATCCAAGATGGCGGCCGAAAATTGAAACTCGCTGGAAATGAAGTTTTTGCCGTCCAATGATGCATAAAGATGGTCTAAAATTGTTATATTGAGAAACAAAAGGGAAAAATAATTATATAAGACAATAACAGTTCATTTTTAATGGTAAATATGTGATCAATTTAAATTTTGATTAAAAACAGTGAAAAAATCAAAAGCACAACAAATAAATGGGTAAAGATTTTCATTTATAGTATGAAAAAGAGAATTATGCCTCAATCTACAAAATTAATTCTGATTTGGTGTATTCCGAGGTTTTGGTGATTTTAACGCTCCAGGAACTCCACTATATGACCAGTTATAGTTTGAGCCAACTTTAAAATCTTTATGGACTATAATAGTTACTTAGATTTTTGATTTTTTTATTTCTTGTCAAGTTTTGGAAAATTATTTCATGTTTTCATATTATAGAAAGGACCCAACGGAGTAAAGGATGATTTTTATATAAATCAAATTATTATCCAACATGTTTCACACAAATTATTTTGACAAATCCCATAAAATATATAGTTATAAAACAGTCTCATTAGGCCCCAAAAAACTTAAATTTTTCCTTAGAGGTATGAAATTTAATAAAACATTAGAAGTCTTAAAATATCTACTGTAAGAGAGACCTACAAGTTAGGCCAAACCTTCAATTTTGCTAGTACAAAGTGCAATCTTTGCTCTTTTAGTAAATGGGCAGATTTCGGTCATGAACTTTAAGGGTGAAAAGTTACCGACAGTAAGTAAATCTGTGCATGTATATCACTCACTCACATCCTTTAATTCATTACTTTTATCTAAAATAAAAAAAAATTCTGTGAGAGCTTTGTTTGACTTTTTGAAGGAATTCCTGTATTTTTGGACATCTCAAGGTCTATAAACGAATTGTAAATGCAATTATTGAGCGTTTTTATTTAGAGTAGATAATTACCTCATATACAGTGATGAAGCAGTGGGACACCAAGGCTGCAAACAGAGCTGCAAGTGCGATCGGCACCCACATGTGCTGCAATCCCTCCTTGTGCTGCAAATGAGACACAACTCTTCATCAGAATTCTCCTTTTTGGGATGAATCTGAAGTAAAATATTTATTAACTACCCAATTTTTATGGTATCCTTCCATCATATTTGTCCTAATATATTCTAGGATGGCATGATATTGCTTATAAACTTTTGAAAATCTACATTTTTAGATCTGTTGTCGCCACAAAACATCATTCATATCCATTTTTATCCCCACACCTTTTCCAACAGCTTCTTAGTTTGATGTTCTTGTCACTAAAAGATTACCGTCTAAATCAGAGGTTCCCAAAGTGTGGGTTGCAACCCAATGGTGGGTCGCGGGAGGGCTTCAGGTGGGTCACAACAAGGCTACAACAATAACTTAATACTGTGAGAAAACCCTCTTATTTTTAGTTTTTAGAAAACCGAGAATTAAAAAAGCGATCAAATTTTGGTTAAAATTCCTGCAGTGTCAGAAATTCCTGCAGTGGCATCATCCCACCAGTAAGATGAATACCCGATAGAATCGACCAGAAGTCCCAATTATCCTCCTGATATGGGATTCACAGCCAATATTTAATATTTCTCGGTTTAAGATAATCGTTTTGCCTGTAACACCACAGATGTAATTTCTAGATTGCTTTTTGAGCTTCATTGTCTTTTTTTTGGGCAGCCAAACGGTTAGCTTAAAATTTTGGCCAGCGTGCGGGAGAAACAAGCCGTTAAAATCCTGAGGAAGGGGAGACATTGTTATCGTTATCATTTGTCTATGGCGTTATAGGTTAAGTTTATAAGTTTTATTATTTCATTATTGTCTATTTTTCATTGGGTTCAATGTATATATAAATCTTAAATGGTTGGTCGTGAAAAACTTATAAGACCGTTTGTGGGTCGCCAGCTAAAATGTTTGGGAACCACTAGTCTAAAGAAATCAGAAAAAATTGTATCAAAGTCATTCTGTCTTTCTGCTTATAAATACTTGAGTTTTAACAAACCGGTGGAAATTTTGCAACAGTAAGCATGCCCCAGATTTGAATTTATAACAATTTTTAAGTATGTAAATTACCTTACCATGGCAAATTCTATTTAATTTTACGGTTTTAGTGAGCCAATGGAGTTCTGTCTTTGCAGAATGAAGAAGAAATAAATGCATTGTGCATCTGCTTTATGAAGAAGCAAAAATAGATTATCCCTAAAGTAATAACTGTGGCAATCTACAAAATAATATATTACATATTTTTTAAATTAAAAAATAAGTTATTAGTAAGAAAAAGTAAAGCAGTAAAAAACACTTACTTCAAACATTTTTGTACCGATGAGTACTGTTGTCAGAACCACAAATACTTTCCCCAGAAATAAGACGAAGTCTCCGACAGAGTTGATGGCCGCCACACGCAGAGCATTGTTGGACAGCATCTTGAAAGCCTGCTGACCACTCCTACAAAAGCTTTCACCATAGATGGCTGAAAATAAGCCACAAGGTATTTAAGTGTGACATAAAAAATATCATTCTGCACATTAATGTACTTTCATCTGTTACTGCAGTTATATTACATATATTTGGTAAATACATTTTTCCCCCACCTGCTACGTTTCGACGCTTTTTACTCCTTCATAATGAGAGAGTAAAATAATATTTAGTCTCCAGGCGGTAGTATAGTGATTACTTTGTCTCCCGGCGGGAGAAAAGTAAACCCATAAGAATAACATTGAAATCAATAATTAAAAAATCAAGCGCCTTCAAATTTTTAACAGACATGCAAATATATCGAGGTTCAACAGATTGCAGGCGCTACCAGATGATTTAGTGGCAGGAATAATCACATAAGAGTAACATTGACAACAATCAGCTGTAAGAACGTCTACAAACTAAGCATGTAAGAATGTTGCAAAAATTTTCTGAGAGCTGGTGCATGAATGATTGCAGGCAATTGTTGAATAGTTGCAGATCAAAACAAAATGGTATTGTTTTGTTAATTACTAAGTTAATGAAATATATGTTTCAAGATTGGGCATTCATTATTGCAGGTGGGGGAAAAATGTTGTATGTATTTCGAGAGTAAAGCACATTGTCTCCTTCGTGAAAATTATCACCCCCCCCCCCCCCCCCCAAGCTCGGGCACCAACATTTTCACTTGCGAGACATTGTTATATTTTACTTACTCAACACAGAAATAAATATTTATCAATATTCACAATTTTATCAGTTATTAGTTAAAAGTCTTCTAAAATTTACATTAAAACCCTCCAATAATCTGTTTATAATCTGCTTTCAAACGTACTGTCCTCAAATATTAGATCCAGTATTAATGTAAAGTTATCATCCAAGAACTGTGAAAATTCACATTTAAATAGGTCATTCCATTATCAATGAATGTTGAAAAGATATTTTTATTAGGTTAAAAAAGAGTTATAAAATAAAATAATTTGACTCACCAACTTCTATGAACGCATTGCGAGTAAGGAATGCCAGGAACTTCTCAAATAGATACAAACAGCACTGGCAGGCTTTGAAGATACATCTGGTGACATCGTTCTGAGCATCCTTGGTCTTATTCTCAATGAACTGGAATATGATTCGAGCGAGCTGTACGAGAGCGATGAGCAGTGAGCCGAGGGCCACAGAGCCTAGATGATAACGGACCAAATTGTTGAAGCTGGTGGCCAAGGGGTCGTTAAGCTGCTCTTTATTCCTGGAAAAAATCAGTCCACTAGAGTGAGAAAAGTAGGGTAATAAAAGATTAGAATTATGCAACTTTTATAATTTAGTAGCAGTTGCCCGTGGCTTCGCTAACGATAAAAATTACAGCTGATCTTACTTCTGCTCTTTGAACTGTCAAATTTTAGTATTCACAGATGTTTACAATTCAGTATTTGAATGTTTACATCCTTATGAAATGTAAACATTTAAGCAAAGGACGTTCATGGGGCGTAGTCCAAGGGGATTGTAAGGAAGTGAATAGGCCTATGTCCTTTTCTGATATAGTGGCTATATTCCTGCAAAATTTCTGCTCAGTTGGTCCAATATTTTTCACGTGGTTAAAAGACAGATATTCACACAAACATCCTTAGGTTCACATTTATAATATTAGTAGGATGTGTTAAGTAATGACAACATGTGCTTTAAAAATGTCTTTTTGGCTTTGAAGTCTGTACAAATTTTCCTGCAATATCATTCTTATTATTGCATGTGGATGCTTCGTTTACAGATAATATAGATTCCCAGCCAGTATTAAGCCCTGAGGAAGTTGTGGATCTTTCTGGAATAGTTGGAAAAGTCATACTCCTATGGTTTATCAGGTGAGTGAAAATGTTCCTTAAAGGCTGCATTTCCAACACGGCGTCAGCACGCTCATAGTTGATGTTGATGTAAGAGCAAGAGTCAAATGTAAAGCAGGCTATGGTGATTGTTGATGCGTCAATAATCAGCATACGCAGCGTCTACGAAACAGTCACCACTGCCCACTTGACATTTAACTCTAGTGCAATGATGCCGATGTCGACGTTAAGCTTGCTGACGCCGTGTTGGAAAGGGAGCCGTAAGAAGGGAAGTTGTGACTGATTATCCTTCTCTTACTTGTTTTGCCCCATTTAGATCCCTTCCAAAAATCAGTCTCTCTTCTCAATAGCTATTCATTCTTTAAGGAAGATGGGCTGTCCTTTAGACTAGATCAAAGTTTCAAACCAACAAAACTGATTAAAATTTAACACACCTTGTAAAGAACCATGTGGCCACACCACCAGCAATGACCATCTGCTGGCACGCAATGCAGAACTGCGTGTACCATAGCATAGCCAGCAGATTGTACCAGCGAGCTGTCTGGAAACACGGATGATTGTTACAACCTTCTTAAGGGCATAGCCGAATAAGATAGTCAAAATGGCCCCAGTGGAATTTCATAGTGAAAAAATTTCAGGATGTTTCTCATCCCAAAAAATAAAGATCCCCCAGTTTTTAGGTCAAAATGTGCAAAAGTACCCTCAAAATTAAATAAAACGTATATATACGTGTTTTCTTCATAACTTCCTTATTAGTTGACGAAAAATTGTTTTCTTTTTTTTTAAAGAAAGGTAATTTTAAGTCCTACAACATTATGTGAGCAAAAGAATGTTTAGGAAAAAACTGTAATTTTGAGAAACGTTTCTTATTTTAAAAAATTCATAAAAACATAACAAAAAATATGGATTCCTTGAAAAAAATAAATATGGTGCTGAAACTGTTTTTCTATGACTATGAAAATTTTCAGATTTTTAAAATTGGTAGAACACATTACAAAAAAATAAAATCTGATATTTTGCTTGTTTTTGGCCGCTTTTTCTCATTTTTTCTTACATCTATATTTCTTACGCAGTAGTTTACTTCTTTAGTGACCTAAATATACAAAAAAATGTTTAAAATAATAAGTTCAGAGAGTTGCGTCTGTAATACAACATAGGATGTAAATTAATTAAATATGTATTGCCAATAGTCTTACATGACGCCCTAACTTATAACTCTCACAGCACGGGAAAAAATATACATTCCTGGGAAAATACCTACTGTTGCTAAAATTTTTGGTAAGCTGCTAAAATAAAAATAAAAATAATTTATTTACTACCATGATTTTCATTTTTTTTAAGTGAAACAAGTAAAAAAAATTAAAAAATTTTAGGCACATTTTGCCAATTTTCTATTAGCTTTTTTTTATATATTACGACCTATAGAGTTATCTATGTAGTAACGTATAAAAAGAATAAGTTTAATTTTTTTAAACTTAAGTCTTAATTTTATTTCCTTTAATAATTATATTCATTTGATTTTGTGTATAAAAATGTTGCAGGTATTGTAGGCCTACCCTTTTACATGAATCTGTTTGAAATGCAGGCAATGCTACTTAAAGCTGTTGAATTAATATGTTACAAAATACCTAAATATTTGTCCCTTTGTATTTTAACAGATCTTAATTGTTAAATTGTATGTCTCCTTTTTGTCAGTTGGTTAATAAATGCAACTATGCTGCTTCCTAAAAATACCTCATACTGCTGATTGGCGTCTTATCTGGTGCTTGATAACGATACAAAATATTATTTTAGGGTAAAAATAAAATAGATAAAAATCAAACGACAACACTTTTACTTACAGGTTATTACATTCAGTTCTCTAAAAACATTTCTTTCTTTATTTAATTACTTCTTAATCTTCATCGCTGTCTTCAGCAATCACCGGTGTAAAATTATTTAGTAAGTAATTTGTAGTAAATAATTACAAACATCATCTTTACCTTATTCAGAATTAATGTAACAGGGACTTTGTTTGTACTTTTTCTCTTTTTTAAATGTTACGCAAGTAAAAATCAGCAACGTAAAATGCACGGGAATTATGAACAAAAATTCATTTCTTTTAAAATAATGAAAATCGTTAAATTCTCAGACAACGAAGAAATTCATGTTTTAGTCATTGAAGTTTTCTCAATTTTCCTATAGCTTTGATTAATTGAGTTTTAATTAATGACGGTGGTAAAAACACCTAAAATGATGTTACAAGTTAAAAAAGGAAAAAAATTGCATGCCATTAATTGTAGGCTTAACTGTTTTCTTAGCAAGGATTTAGTTCATGCCTGTTTGAATTGCTGCATTCAAACTGATTAAAATGCAGCCTCTAGATACTAATATGAGGAGCCTCCACAGATTGTCGATGAATAAGGGTATCTCCGCTATTGCGATACAAGTCATTTGTCTCTTGTTTTGTCAGGGCGGGCTTACATGTAAGCGATGGTTATTATTCATTAGTTAAGGAATATTCACATACTGTTATAAGAATTGGTCGTCCGAGTCGCTTATATAACCATTAATAGTTAACTAAGACTCGAGTCGCTTGATCGAGTACAGCGGCAAGGGCACTAAACCAACATGTGGACGTGGTTTTATAATATTTTAAAAGTAATACGTATTTACACGGGAATAAAACAGTAGTTTTCATTACTAGAAACAAAAGTATGGGTTTTGGGTACCGTACGCAATTGTGTTTAACAAGTAAGGTGCAGCCGAGCTTGGAAAAACAATTGTACCTCCACGACGATGAAGTATTAATTATTTAATCCTTGAGGTTAGAGAACCAAAAAAACCACCACCTGCTTTTTTCAGTTCTACATTTCAAGGTACTCGAAAAGGCCGATTTTACCGTCGATTTAGAGAACTTAAATCAGCTGTTACCTTTATTACTTTGACAAAGGTGATGATTTTTCATTACTCAGTGTAATAATTATGAAGTTTATCTAATCAAAATTATTTTTATTAAATCTACTACAATCAGCAGGTCAATACAAAATGCTTTGTCCTAAATTCTTTTGTCAGACAAGGTATAATTTTCAATTCAAAATAATGACCAACAAAACATCGGTGAAAAAGCTGAAAGTAAAATCAGCTTATAAAGTTAATAAAATTGACCCTAACAGTATATGTATAAAGGGTTTCATTTTTAGTTCCGTACCCAACTGAAATATGTTAAAACATTATTCTAGTAGTTATGGGATTTCAAATAAAATATTATTCATCGCCAAGTGACAAAACAGTTCGCTTGCTGGCTGTAGTTACTTGCTTATAAGAATGGATTTGTTATGGGAATAAAGGTTTCATTTTTTACGTTTATTTACTCAGAACAGCCTTGACACATTTTCATTATGACAAGTGTCATCAATTTTAACAATCGTCAAGTGGAGGAAATATATGAGAATTTTCTTTAAGTCTGTGTCAGATATTGGTATTGGGTATTAAAGTTTTAAAAATTAATACTTATTGTGCTAACTACATTTTAAATGTTTTGGATTCTATAGAATTAAATACCAGCAATAAATTAGTTTTATGGCTTATCATTTAGATTTGACAATTATAAAAAAGTAATGTAAAAAATTTAATTTGTCTATGGATGTATTAACAAATAGAAAATAAACTTTCAAGGTACTTACCTCAAAATTGCAAAACTGTCTTGGGGACAATTGAATAGACTTCAACAAATAATCAATAAATTACAAATAAAATACACATACTTTTCTAAAGATCTATTCCACTTTTGTTCAATATGAATAAAGGGCTTGCCTTTAGATTATGACACTAAGACGTAGTTCGGTAACATTGCCTATTCTCTCAATGAGCACTGACTTTTTAATAGTTACAAGACCACTCCAAATTGTAAGAGGCTTGAAAATTCAAGCCTCTTACAATTTAAAATAAAAAAATACATAAATGTATTTTGTTACATGTTTGTTAAATATTTTAGTTGCTCTATCTATTTATTTTAAATACATTAATTTGAGGCGAGGCTTTGTCTTAATTAATAATTTAAGAATTTGTTTGCTAAGTGAGCAGGTCTGCTGCACAGATTGTGATTAGACAGTGGTAAGTTACAAGGCGACCTGTAAGACTATTGGCAATACACATTTAATTAATTTACATCCTATGTTGTATTACAGACGTGACTCTCTGAACTTATTATTTTAAACATTTTTTTGTATATTTAGGTCACTAAAGAAGTAAACTACTGCGTAAGAAATATAGATGTAAGAAAAAATGAGAAAAAGCGGCCAAAAACAAGCAAAATATCAGATTTTATTTTTTTGTAATGTGTTCTACCAATTTTAAAAATCTGAAAATTGTCATAGTCATAGAAAAACAGTTTCAGTACCATATTTATTTTTTTCAAGAAATCCATATTTTTTGTTATGTTTTTATAATTTTTTTAAAATAAGAAACGTTTCTCAAAATTACAGTTTTTTCCTAAAAATTCTTTTGCTCACATAATGTTGTAGGGCTTAAAATTACCTTTTTTTTTAAAAAAAAAAAAAAAAACAATTTTTCGTCAACTAATAAGGAAGTTATGAAGAAAACACGTATATTTACGTTTTATTTAATTTTGAGGGTACTTTTGCACATTTTGACCTAAAAACTGGGGGATCTTCATTTTTTGGGATGAGAAACATCCTGAAATTTTTTCTCTATGAAATTCCACTGGGGCCATTTTGACTATCTTATCCGGCTATGCCCTTTCTACACTTTGTAATTTTGACATATCATGCATATTTGAGCAAGACTTATAAGTGATGGAGGTGACAGATTAGTTGAGAAAAAGGTTTCTTACTACTGTATTAAAGCTAAATTGTGATAGAATTTGAAAGATTTAATTAGGCATCAAAAGGACCCTTATCATTTCCTGCATCACATATAAGCAAGCTAAATACAAAAAGAAACACAAAAAATTAGATTTCCCTTATATGCAGTATCAGCTCTGAGCTCTTGCTGCCCGAATGAAGTATGATACTGACAACTTAAACACCTTCATTATTAAACCATACTTCTTAACTCTCATCAAACTTTTGGCGGGGAATACGATGAAGTATATATAGAAAAGTGCAACACAATTTCTATTTGTATTAATAAACTAATTGACTTTATTCAAAGTTAAAGTACCTTCATTGCTGTATCCTTCTTGTAATAGAGGTTTGTGTCACTGTCTGGAACTTTTCGTAGGAATCCAGAGCTTTCGATCCACAGTTCAAAAATGAGCCAACAAGCAACAACAATTGCTAAACTGCAGAAAGTCTGAAACATATGCAGCAACGTTTCAACTATTTTTATTGCAACAAAATTTTTAATTAGTTAAAAGTTTTAAATTGAATTTGATTTGGCAATCATAGTTTTAGCTAGTATATAATGGAGACTTGAAAAATACTCAGTGTAAGGATTTTCTTCCATAAAAGTGTAATCAATACTACTGGATAGTGTAAGGGGTTTTTAAAGGCTTCCAAATTAGCCTTTTTTCCACACTAAATGCAATTTACATAGCTAGCAAAGCCTTTTTTGGAGCCTCAAAAAGAAAGTGACCTTATTTTCAGCCAACTCCTGTATCCTGTACAGCACACAACAAAAACAACCAAAACTTCATTTTAAATTTTAAATAATAAGAAAAATACGTTGCTTACCAAGATTGGAGTACCCAAGACCAGTGGCATCGCACTTACAGCCTTCCCCGCCTCGTGGAAAAGCTGAACCACCAACGCGATACGCTTCCTCATCACCCAGACGAGCATGAGGATAATAACCTGAGAGAAACAAAAAATAATCAAAACTGTGTAATACACATTGCTACAACAGTGCTGGAAAAAACTTGTAATACTCAATTTTTGATTAAAGAATGTTGTTCAAATCCAGTGGCAAGACCTGTATTAAACAGATTTTTACCTTTGTTTTGCCTGAAGGTCTTGCAGTGTTTGTTTTACCCGTCGCTCACGCCGTCACCGCACAACTGCGACCCCGCAGTGTAACAAACAATGAATAACTCTAAGTGACCAGTGTAAATAATGTATAAATGTAGTTAATAAGAAGATAATACCCTGAAGATGCTGCACTGAGCAGCAAAATGTGCATCGGATACAACAAACACTGTAAGACCCATGGGCGGATTTCTGGGGGTGCCAGGGGGTCCCTGGCACCCCCTAATATTTGGTTGATTTGTTGGCAGTGACGGGGAAAAATATTTTCAACTAACTTTGATTGAGGTATTTGCATAAATTACAAATGTTTGTTATAAAATAAAATATGTAACTACTTGGAATGGGCCTTAAAACGGACCATTTAAATAGGAGTTTGATGTTTGAATTTGAGCGTACAATACTTCAAACGTTAGGTGAGCTGGCACCCCCAAATATTATTCCCTAAATCCGCCCATGGTAAGACCTTCAGGCAAAAAAAGGTAAAGAATGTTGATTTTGGGGCTAAAAACTGCCTAGGAACAAGTACTACAATTGAGAGCAAAAATAATTAGGCAGGCAGCAAAAACTGAAACTCATCAAATGTCTGCTATAAGCCTTGCAAAATAACTTGGCGGATGATACTTTGCTACTAGTCAGTCAGCTTAAATAATCATCTGATTTCATAAAACTTGTGACACTCGTTAACAGCAGGCAATAAGGTAAACAGTATTTTAGAAAAGTGACCAAGGTACTTGTTAAAAAACCCTTCCAGCTGTTTTTCGGCCATCCGCCAAGTTGTTTTGCGAGGCCATAACCATCTCTAGTACAAGGCCGCGGCGCTAGTAAATGGCAACATCGCGCCTAAGGGTTCAGCTGATTTGGTTATCCATACTCTCTTATGGCACTATTTATTGTTTACTTGAAACCAGCTGGCTCTGTAAGGGAAAGTCAATTGTTTTACTATGCTAAAAACCCTTGAGAAGCAACGTTGCCAGGTTGAAGGCCGCGGCCTTATTACTAGAGATGGCTATGGCGAGGCTTATAAAACTCGGCTGAAATGACTAAATAAAATCTTTTTGTTGAACTGTCAAAACTTTGTTTACACTTTTCAGGCCCTTTGGTATGTAAAGTGTTTACTTTAACATATTAAGATCATATACTTGATTATCTACCCAGACAAATAAAAGTGCTCATTTTGTCTGCAACACACTCACCTTCCTTATTTTGGGCTCTCGATTATAGAGTGTAGAAAACCAGATTCTCCATTTAAATTAGAATGCAATTTTAAAATTCAACATACCACAGTGATCTTTAAAAATAGGAAACATATTTTTCAGAAAGATGTAAAAATTAGTTACCTTTTCCTACTGAGTATAAATTGATTTTTGTCTAGTTATTGTGTGGTTAAGGATCTTACTTTTAGATTTCCAGCTGGATGATATTACAATGGTTAAAAATGCTAAGCTAATAGTACAAATAAAGTTCTTCAGTGAATTCATGATCACTAACAACTATGAAAATTTGTACCGATATTTAATCAGTCATCCTGATAAACGAGACATAAGTAAACAGCTGAAAATGACCTTACATATCCACACACACACCCTAAGGATATTTAAGGTCCCTGTGGATATATGAGCTTATATATCCACAGGGGCCTCCTCTAAAAATAACTGCATGCAATATTTTCATTATTGCTAATACTCACTGATATTATTGTTGAGATAATTGCATAGTAAAAGTAGCTGCTCTCTTTTCTTTGCTCAACCTCTGATCCATAAATTGAGTTATGTTTTTCTCTCCACATCACCCTATGAACACATGGTTTATCAACTAAAAAATAGATTAGTTGTTCACAGTGTACAAAATTTCTGCATGTGTATAAAATTAGTCAGTGATATATAAAGTAATTTAAATTAAATTTTTTATGTTTATTTTCTACAGTAAAGTCCAAAAACCTTGCATTCAACAATTCTGCAATCCAGATAGCTCATCCACCCTTATAGGAATAAACCTCGCATACTGTAACTGACGTACATAAGGTGGTTTTCTTTTTGGCGTCATGACTCGATAACAGCCTGATGGATTTTACCATTTCAGGTGTCAAATAAGAGGTATTTTTATGTAGATTTTTGTTAATATGATTCTGAATTCCAACAAAGGGCTTCTCTTGATTACAGAAAAGGACTAAGTTTTGGAACAGGCACTATCTATCGACACTAGACCAAACTCAATTCACTTTGTTTACTATTAAAAGATCTGAACATGGTTTGAAAATAGTTTTTAAGGCCAACCACAGATTGCAATGTTTGCAATTAAAGCTGCAACCGACTAATATGGTAAACCTTGAATTAAATACGATGTTGACTTATAATCTATATTTCTTGAGATTTCATCAGTTGTGATCTTATGTTAAATTGTGACTCAATTTACAAATAATTTATAGTTTTAAAATTTCTCACTCTTGGCCCTTATTCCTTTTAACTCATTATTTCACTAACTTGACATCCTAATGGTCCACATTACGCCTAGTTTGTGGAATTTTACAATTTATTGTTTTGTGTGTAATTTTTTTGTAATTTTTATTAAGAGTAATAGTTTACGAAAGCAAGCTAATAATGTCTAATCACAAGTTTACATACCACAAATATATTGTTCCAGCAATACTTGTAACAACAGCAGCAGCGAGAACAAACCAGACCACAAAGCCGGCTACGAAACGGAACAAGAACAGCAGTATCAGGGACATCACTGGAACAGGAAGAATTTTCTAAAACTTAGAATAGTGACTGATATCTATAAAGCCCAAACTATCTGTTACTTTTGAGGAACCCATAAGTCTGTCACCCATCAACCCTATACTTGAATGAGAAAGGAAGACTATTAGTTTTTTATCAAATTATCCTTAAGAGCTGAACCCCTGATGTGATTATTTGTTTTTATTTACAATTATTTGTTTACTTTTCCTTGCTAATTGGGGCACCATCGGCTAGAGTTGCGGGCACCAAATAGGGCGTGTGAGTGAGTGCGCTGCTGGCAAAATTATTGTTTATTATTTGTTTGAGTAGTTAATCAACTATATAATCATGAGTTAGTACACACAAATTTACATGTAAAAGGTCCTTAAAACATAAACAAAGTTTTGACAGCTCAACAAAACCATTTCAATTGGTCATATGTCAGCTGAGGTTTAGGAAACAACTTGGTGAGTTTCCAGTTTTTGCCGCCGGCCCTATCTGATGCCCGTGACTTTAGTAATCTTAATCAGTTGGGGTTTTAACTTTAAATAAATACTAAATCAAGATAGAAAGACTAAATAAAGAAAAGAGTTCCGGCCAAATCATTAGGCGGGTGAGTGAGTGCGCTGCTGGCGTTCAAAGTATGTTTTGGCTGATCATTTACCCACCTGAAGTTGTATGCCCTTTGTTTATGTTCATCTCCAAATCAGCCGAGAAAGTTCTCGAAACATACCCAGGTAAATGTGCCTCTCTCTGTTGGAAATATGTTCAACTAATTAACTGTGTAGAGGAGCGGAGTTATCTTTAACATCAAGTCATTTATACAGCTGGAGTTTCCATTTTTGCCACCCGCTTAATGATTTGGCCGGAACTTTAGATTTGCAGCCAATGTTAATTAAGAAAGGTCAATTTATCCCCTAATCAACGCAGTGGGAAAAGCCAACTCGTTGTCATTTATCAATATCAATTAGTGACGGATCCAGGGGGGGCAGCGGGGACGCCTGCCCCGGGCGCAGCCCTTTAGGGGGCGCCTGGCTCCGGTTAAGTAAAAATATAAAAAAATTCATTTGAAGTCAAATTTTTCGATTCGCGGCCGACAAATCTCTCAGAATCATCACTGCCGGAAAATCTCTATCGCATCGCGGCCGCCAAGCCTGTCTCTGTTTTTGTGACCGTCACAATTCTTGTTGTTTGATGGCAATAAAACCGCTCACTCGTCCCGCAGCCGAAAAAGCGCTCGCTCATTTCGTGGTCGGAAAATCGCCTGCTTGTTTAGCGGCCGGCAAATCTTTTGGTCTCATTTTGGACGACAAGTCTTTCGCTTTTTTCGCGGCTGTCACATCTATTGGCCATATCTTGTTCACATAATAATCAGTCGTTGCTGGCAGGCATATTTCTTTTTTGTTTCACTTCCGACAAGTATTTCGCTAATTTCGAGGTCGTCATTTATTGCATGACCACATTGCGGCCGAAAAATCTATCGTTTAGTCAACAGCTGGCAAGTATCTGTTGCATTACAACTACCACTTGCCCTTTTTCAGGGCTGGCCGGTTACACCTTTCGTGGTTGCATCGCGGGTGTCAAATTGCGGTCGTATGTCGTATAAAAACCACGACTGGCAAATCTCTCGTTCTTATTGCGGGCGGAAAAAATTGCTCAGTGTTTCTGTGACCAGCAAATCTCTTGGTCGCGTTGCGGCAGTCGAATAAGGTTGTATTTTACTTTACATTGATTGGGCTCAATTATTAGTTTGAGGAGGCAACATAGCCGATTTCACTGATCGGGCATTGTTTTGAAACAGTCAGGAAAGGTTAGAAAAAAAGTCGGAAGTTTCATATGTGAAATCTGGTAGACACCTTGCTTTGGTTTTACAGCGGTTGGTAAATTTATGATCACATTATGGTCACATTATGGTAATAACAGCTCTTGGTTAGGCTGTATCGTAGCTTAAGAACATCGGTTGTAAAAATCATAAGAACCATATAAAATAATATTATATTATAATATACGAGATAATATATTTCTTGAGTTTGGTGCCGGGGGAGGGGGGGGCGCCGAACTCCGTTTTTGCCCCGGGCAACAGTAAGTCAGTGTAGATCCGTCACTGATATCAATAACACCAAACACTTTCAATATCAGTTGTCAATGCTTAGAACTGTTTGTAATTTGTTTGGTAATTTTGATGGAGCAAAAATTACTTTGATAGACTAAGATCGGAGTAAAATAAACTTCATTAATTCTATGCATAATCCTATGCACTATTAAACTTACCGAAAGCTATTAAACATAAGTAAAGAATTTCCTTCCAGCATAAATGCAAATCTTCAGAAACTTCCTGGAAAAAAATCGGTACTATAACATTTATATTGCAAATTATTTCAAATCTAAAAGTTCATTAGACAACTATTATTACATATTTTAATTTAATAAAACTGCATAAAGTTTATTTGTATAATAATAACAGAGGCAAAACTGATGGGCTTGGAGTGCAATCCGGTTCTTGAGCTAATGGGAGATTTAACTAGTGTCGCGAGCACGAAATACGGCGGGTGAGTGAGAGCGCTGCTGGCGAAAGCAGCGTTATTTTGGTTATCAATTAGTCATATGATTGTAAGTTTACAAGCACACATTTCAAATGAAAGTTTTGCTGCAATTCTTATGCAAGATTCTTCTTTTTTCGTGCAAGATTCAGACTAGCAGGAATCAATAATAACTGTCAGCTGTAGACAAAAATAAAAATGATACGATACGTAGACTTCTGTTTTGTTTGTGTTTGTTTTCGGAGATTTCATAGGTTAATTCATTGAATTACGAAATTATATTCTATTTTTTGGTGATAAATTGTTTACCTCTTAATTTACATAATCAGTAAATTTTAACATATAGCCTAACGGTTTTTGTTTAATCAGTGAGGAATCTGTGAACATTAAGCCTATTTTTTGCATTCTCTCTATTTTGCCAGGTTTTTTTGTTTTCATCATGGAGTCAAGGGAAATCCAGTTAGAGCCGTCCAAGAAACGACGGTTACAGGGCATTTTTCAAAGTGACCTTAAGTAACAAACCAAAAAAGAGGTTGCATAAACGTTCTTGGTTTTGCAAAAAGTTCAGCCGACCAAAATATTCGTAAAGCTATTGACTTCAATAAAAGCCGAGAGCTGACATCAAAAATGTGTGGAATTAGTCCCCGGTCTGTTCAAAGGTGTGCCCAAGAATTAAAAAGAGAAAGTAGTGTACCTTCTAGAAAACTATTCTCCCGGGTTAACTGACAATGTGCGAATCCCGAGAGAAACGATTCGCACATTGTTAACTGACTGATTGTAGCGTTTTGGGGGGCAGTTTTGGGATATTATGACAGGGGAGATTTACCAACTGCTCAAAATGTCCGCATGGAACTTCAAGCTAGAGAGAATTGGCTGCACTGGTAGTGTCTGCTCCGTTCGACTGCTTT
Source organism: Flexamia atlantica (assembly GCA_035578135.1). NCBI lineage: Eukaryota > Metazoa > Arthropoda > Insecta > Hemiptera > Cicadellidae > Flexamia > Flexamia atlantica. The sequence goes on along the minus strand of JAQJVK010000002.1, from coordinate 35,794,434 downwards.
TACGTGCCCTAGTATTCAGGTACAAAAAAGCCAACGACGGACACAAATTCCTGATGGAGAGTAGACGCTGCTCTGCGCGGTCCTTGCGCAAAATGCACTCGCTAAAGCAGGAACCTATACATCTTTCATTGCTCTGTATATTTTAAAATCCTCTTTTACAAATGGAATAAAAAATTTTATCAAACTTATGATGACGTGTAATTTCGTGGAGTCCCGTACTATTGTTAATTTTTCTAAGAAAAATAAAGTGTTTGAAAAGTTTACAAAACACGTAACATATAAATTTACAAATAGACCCACAAGCAGTAATATTTTTTATTCTGAAAAACCAGATTAAATATTTTTTGAAGTCCATAAACTAGTTGTAAACATGGCCTAACCATTGATTATCCACATCGACAATCAATGTCGATATGCCTAATTGTCCTGTGTGAAACTTGGAACGGCTGAAATAATTGTGAACCAAAATCAAACATACAAGCTTGATAAATTGTTCGTATGAGAGGAAATTGTTTTTGTTTTAGGGACATTTTGTACAACTATAAGATTTTATATGATAAGAGTTATTTTTATAGGTCGGCCTATTTGTAGCCAATTAGAAAATTTAGGTTTTCGGCTCGGGTTTCCGGGTAAAAGACACTTGCAGTTGGCAATGCTGTTTTGGATCGCAGACGGACAAAGAAAACTTTTAATGAAATATTGCATCAAAAACTTGCATAGTGTAAAGTCCACGAAAAACACAAACAAGATGTTGACAACTCAACATAAACATTTAATTTTCTCTTTTCAGCTGACTTTTAGCAGAAGATTTTGTGTGTTTCCAGTTTTTGCCGCCCGCCGTATTTTGTGCTCGCGGCAATAAGCAGATGAATATAATACAAAAACATGAGATGAAAAAAAAACAAATGCCTGTTTGGAAATTTCAAAGCTCAGAAGCCTGGCATGAGCAAATTATTTTCAAAAGCTACCTTGTTGGCAATTTTTATTGTTCATCTTCACACTTGGCTCTCCTTTCACTCACCAATATATCTATTCTCCCAACTGACCTGTCAAAACATCTGTTGAAATCGGACTTAAAATCATCCAGATTTACTTTAGTACAAGGGTTACTGATTACTGTACTATGAGAGTTATTATTTACAGTACTACAAAGGGTTATTATTAATTTACTGTGGTACTTTAGTTATTGTTTACCTGGAAAAAGTCTCCCACTCCACTCTTTGAGAAAAATTGTTTGATTTTCGTGTCATTTTTGTTTGGGATACATCGATTGAAGACCTTGGTACTAAAACAGAATTACTGTTTGAATTTTTTTAATAATGTTGTGTGGAATAACTATTGGTACTAAAACAGAATTAATGTCTTAATTTTTCCAGTAATGCTGTGTAGAGTAAAAAAACATAATTTTGAAAAGCAAGCAATCCGCTATATCTAATTATAGTAAGAAATCCCTTCCAAGAATTGTGATAGGGAGTTCAAGAATCCAAATCACTTCATAAGTTGTTTCATAGTCTAAACTTTGATTCCAAATTTATAATTCTTCTTATATGGTAGATATTTGTTTTACTTTCTCCAAAATTAATAATTTTTTCTATTATATTTGCTTTTAACTTGGTCAACAATATATTAGTGGACTATTTTTATTGCTCTGCAACATTAAGTCAGAAAATTACTTCATGTAACAGAAATGAGTTAGATTGATATCTAATTAACTTACTAACCAGATTCAAATCAAAATAATGAGAAGCGCGAGATACTTACTAGCCAGGTTCCACATTGCAGTTTTCTACACACTTACGAACCGTGTGTTTCGGATCCACCAAAGCTTTTACAGGCCCACTTATCTGAACAAATCTGAAAATATCATCAATAATTAATATCTAACAGGTGCATACACGTATGTATCATCCCAAATTCATTAAGCTTTTATTTTGTGACTTTTCAATAAAGTTTCATCCAGATTAAAAATCAAATACACGGTGTTTTTTTTTTAAACGCAACCCATTTTTAAGATTGAATAATGCACATATAAATATGAAATGAGTGTTGTTTTATTGATCTTTACATTTTATACAACCTATTACTTAAATTTGATCACATTTTGTTTACATTATGTGCTCAAACAGTCCGCCATTGGCATTTGAATGAAGTTATGCTCTTTCAATCAAATTCCCGAACACGTGTTGTAAGGTGCCTCTTTGAATTTCTTGCATTAAATTTGTTATGTTTGTTTTGAGGTGCTGAATATCCTGTGAATTGTTTTCGTAGGCCTTACTTTTTATGTATCCCCAAATAAAATAATATAGTGTGGGGTCAAATCCGGGGATCTTGGAGGGAAATAATCCTTCACCGATAACATCAAGTTTTGGGTTGTGTTTTTAATAACTCACGTAAAAATGGTCCGATCTGAATGAAATTTGCCACACACATGTACAGTAGTGATTATCCTACGAAAACAATTGACAAGATATTCAGCACCTCAAAACAAACATAACAAATTTAATGCAAGAAATTTAAAGAGGTACCTTGCAACACGTAAAGAGGTACCTTGAGCACATAATTATAGCTCAAACAAATGTTTACAACTAAATGTGATCAAACTTAAATAATAGGCTGTATAAAATGTAAAGATCAATGAAACAATCCTCATTACACATTCAGATGTGGATTATTGTATCTTAAAAATGGGTTGCGTTTTTAAAAAAAACACCCTGTACTTACAGCCAACATAATATTACAGTGATAAGTAACTGTTTGACCTCGAATACATTCAATAGTATTACTGCACTTACTTGTAGTATCTATAAAAACAATACTTGCAAGATTGATTTTGAAAATACATAGGATTCCAAAATTCAAATATAATTTAAAATTTTACTTGAACATTAAAAAGTGGACCACATTAAAGTGGTTGAACATTAAAGTGGTTTTTTTAGTTATAAAATGTATAACTAAAAATACTCACTTTTTATCAGTCATGTCTTTGCCAAAGCACTGCAGAGCCGGGTCGGAGAGGGGGGTGTTCGGTCGACCACAGATGTTCCCACAATTGTCATACCCATTGATTACTCTGTACACCTCTCCATTCGCAATACAATATCCTACAAGTGCAAACTGAAACAAAAAGCAATTCAATTCCACCATGAAAATCTTTAAAATGGCAATAAGAATTCAATATTAAATTTTTTTACTGTCTTTAGTTATACAGTTGTATGCGTTTTTCAATCATACTTAAGATTTTTTTATGTTTTATAGAGCGCTTCTGATACTGTAATTAAAAAAATATCAATTACCTATAGCTGTTGGCGTTTGAGGCTGTTAACGATTAATAGCATCTAATTCTCTGGTGAATTTTAAGGAATTGTTTCTACGTTTTAGAGTAGATAAAAACAACAGAATTGATTTAGAGATAAATAGGAATATCAGTGACTTGTAAAGATAGACAGACAATTACTTATGAAAATTCTCAAGAATAATATCTTAAAGAAAGTTTTTAAAAGTAGTACCATATACAGTAATAATAGTTCAGAAATACTGTATATAACTACATACTCAGAGAACTGTAACTGAATAAATGAATAAATGAATAAATGAATAAATGAAATTTATTTCCACAAATAAAAATACATAAATAACATAAAACAAACTTGGAAATTTACTGACCACAATAGCAAGTTGTGTGGCCAGTTAAAAAAACTAAAAATAAGGTGAAAACAACATAAATATTGAGTCCAGCTTCAGTGTGAAAACAGCATTTAGACGCCACCTGTAATGTTTGTAAAATTATAAGTATATTTAAACTAAATTGAAATGGATCAGCAATTTAAATGCAAAATATTACAATAATAACAAAATTATTTTAGATAATGAGGGGAAAAAAGGAAAGAACATAAGTAGACTGATAACAGGAACCTAAGATAACACATTACTTAGAAATGAAATGTCCTCATTACTTAAAAGCCATTCTTTTAATTTTTTACAAAAAAGTGGAAGAGACCGTATGACTCTAATATTGACAGGTATATTATTGAAATATTTAGGTGCCAAGTATTGAATAGCCTGCCTGAAAATGTTTTTATTGACTTTAGGAGTTCTAATGTTACCGCGAGCAATATCTCTAGCAAAATACGATGAAACAGTATTCTCTCGATTGCCGCTTCTGATAAAAAATATTCTTAAAACTTTAAAAACAAACAAGTGTTGTACTGGCAAAAGTTTCAATTCAAGGTACAATGGATGAGAGGAATCCCTAACTTTTTTCTTTAGAATAATTCGTAAGAAATAATTTTGTGAAACTCTTATTTTATGTAACAGTGTTTTAAATGTACTACCATAACAAAATGAACAAAATAAGAAACAGGTTAAAACATCAAAATAAGAAAGATTTTCTTTCCATTTAATAATTAATAAATTTAATAATTTTTAATGCACCAAAGAGAATACAAATTTTATATATAATTTATTACATATGGTAAACTAAGACTAGTCTCAATAACTGTTTTAGGATTGAATATTGAGATAGATTAACTTACAAGTCCTATGGTAAAAACTATGAAGAAAAATAAGAAGAACGTATCAGTGCAATGCCTCTGAGATGTTTTAGTTGGACCATCGAATTCATCTTTCTTGAATGAACCTTCCATCTGAAAAAAATGTAGAACATACTCAATCAACGTTTCATAATTGACAAAAATTAATGATTATTTACATTTATGACAAACAGTAATAAGAATTGGAGAATTTTAGTCCTATCAACATTACGACCATAAAATTTATTAAACTAACCTACTCCAAACTCTAACACCAGGAGTAAAACCCTGTGTTTGATTGCTCAAATCAACAGGGCAAACAGTGTGGTGGCAAACTTATGTAAATATGAGTCAACCATTACGATGATTGAGTTTTTGGTGATGTGACTACATAACACACTTTTTGTATAACATTGTCAAAAAATACTTTGTCTTCTTCTGTTATTCTTCATAAATAATATAAGGTAGGTACTTATATCGAATTTTTAGTGTCAATAATGTTATAATTTTATTTATAGAATTATTGTTAAGTGGAAAAAGAATCCAGAAGGTCAATTTTATTCTTTTATATTCTCAAACATCAGAAATAAAATATATGTTTTTAAAACATAACTAAAATTACTTTAACATTTTTTTAGTTTATTTTTCAAATTATATTTATTTATTTATTTATTTTAAGGAGTGTTACTGCAGGATATTTACATTTTTAAATGCTAGTAACATAGAATATTTGATGGATGTAATTTACTTTCATTGGGAAAATATTTTTCAAAAATAATTTGGTTGTTAGAATGGAATGATTTTGTTTTTAGATACCTACTCACCTCTTCCCCAGCCACAGGCTCCACTTTGTCCTGACTGAAGCAGGACCCCATCGCCTCCTGCAAAAATAAAAAGTAGGATAAAACACAGTTTTGGGATTGTTTTACAACAATATATCACAGTCGATATATTTCAATCAATAGATCACTCAAAAGCAGACAAACATATTTTTATAAGTTACATTTTTACTAAGAATCAATAACTAAAAGAACAAATTTGTGACAGGAATTAGACCATTAAGGATACTACACAATTATAAATCATGTTTAGAATATTTCCGCTAGTATTGCCTGGCTTTAACTGAATTGCTTTAATCTCAATTTAATTATTTTTCAAATAACCAAAAATCTAAAATAGTTGATTCAGGTGTGATATTTTAAGAGCAAAACCAAAACAAATCTATGAACTTCAAAGAGAGCATTAATAACACAAAATTAAGTTATTCTAAAAACATAAAATCTCGATGAACAAAAGACAATTAATTACAACACTAGGCCGAAATGGAAACCCTTGAAGCCTGAAGTCACTTTACGGTTAGTTGAATGTTACTTGAGCTGTATGGTTGATAAGCTGTAAACAATAGATTGAAAAGCAACACTTTGTATCTGGTAAAGGCGATTGGGAAGATTAAATAGGGCTAGTTTAATAAAGCGTCCCATGGAATTTAGGATGTTTATTGTTGAGCTGCATTTTTAAATCTCGATTATTCAACAATACTCCTGCCCAGCCATTTTGTCTTAAGTGGGAATGTCCGAGAGGGACGAAAGCGGCATATAACGGCATCGTACAACTTATACTCTGAAGAATATTAGTGATATAGTTTATTAATGGACGTTGTCGATAACATTCAGCGTCCTACAGATTAACTCGAGTTTGCCTTTTGTTATTGTCATTGATTCATCCTCTTGGACTTCGGCCCGGAAGGAGCTGCCCACGCGGATACTGCAGCTGCCATTGTCTGAGCGATTTAGTTAGAGCTTGGGATAATGACGTTTCCAGTCATGGCCGAGCGATCCTCGCGTCACAGCTACAGCCGGTGACGTCAACAATGCGACGAACTCGAGGCTAGAGGCCAGAGTCGATCCGGCGAACCGTGTAATGCCAAGGTTATCGCCGAATACTTGCAGGGTCTGGTCAACAGGATAAGGAATGGGAATGTATTATTCAAAGGTTCCTCGTATTCCTCTCAAGATCGTAAAAATGAGAGGTCGGATCGATTATGTTTAAATATTTACATTTTGTGATGAAAAAGAATATTTCAAAATACTTCGACGACAATTTAATTTTTGAGTTTGGTTTTTACCTTCGTGGAAACATTCTAACAATGTGTACTTATTAAAAATTAGGGTTGTTTAAAGTTTGGCAAACATTTTAAGGAACAAACTCGGACAACATATTTTATTTCTGTTTAAATTACTGTAACTATAAAGTTAATGAATATAATAGAATATTACACGTCTCAGATAAGTTATGAGTCACGCGTTTTATCTTTAAACCGATCAAGTTAATGTTACCGTCAATTAATTGTTGTTGCAGTTATGGTTTAGTATGATATTGGTAGGCATTATATAATGTATTTATTTGTTATTTTTCAGGCTGCATCGCTTTTGCTCCACGGTTAAGGGTCATCTTGGAAACATCGCTTTTGCTCCACGGGTCAGCAGGTAGATTTCAGAACCGCCCGAAACATCGCTTTTGCTCCACTAAAGAGGGGCCTGCGCTCCCTCTCCTCCACGCATTCTCTCCTTCGCTCACCTCCAGGTTCTTACTTTAAAAATGCTTCAAGTATACCTTGTATCTTAATACAAGGTGCACTAAGCAAGGTGCAAGGTTGTATCTTAGTAAGGTATTTATACCTTACTTGAAAAAGGTTCTTACTTCAATTATACAACTTTTATTTTTTTTGCCTAATCGGAAACATTGAGATTTTTGAAAGAATGTTAAAAATTATACTGAGTTTTAATTAAGTGAAATGAGGTTATTTAAATGGTTTTTGCTTGATGCCCCTTCGAAAATTTACTACGGCTCGAATGTGGTTTTCTGCTCCATGCTCATGGCTAAAAGCTTGATCTTGTGTTAAAAGGCTACCCTGTTTCTAATCGTGCTTCATTGGATAAAATAAATTAAAAATGGATAAGACATAGTAATACTAATAATAGTATTTTATTTTGTAAGCTATTAATTTTAAACAATATTGTTTACTTGTTACTGTTACAGCTTAAGTAGTTTAACATTCTTTCAATTATAAATATTTTCGTTTAGACAAAAAAAGCAATGTTGCATTTACGTTTAGATGCAGTACTCAAGAATGAACTTGGGAGGTGAGCGAAAGAGAGAATTTGGGGGGGAGGAAGCGCAGGCTCCTCCTCGGCTGTGGCACTACTGCTACTAATTTTTGGCCTCTCTGGCCATGGCACGACTGCTCCTGTCATTAGAGGGGATTAACGAGGGTCAACTTGCTTGGTTCGAAATGGCACTACTGCTCCTCCCGCCCGGACAGGTAGTCGACGCCAGACAATGGGAAAACGGTAATTATATTGTCCCCGCGGACCCTCTGCTATGCTGCTTATTGAACTTGATCTTAGGAGATCTAACAAATTTAGGAAAGTTATTATACCTCTTGAGGAGCATGTTGGCGCTTGGCTGTTTACAATAAAAAGGTGTTTAAGCTGGACGTTTTTGTTTTGAAGGACAGCAAATAGAATAATTCAATGAATCTGCATTTTTTTCGAGTTAATGTCTTTTTCCGATCCCCAAACCTAAAATTTCGGATTGAATATCCTTTTGTTTGTAATAGGGGTGTGCGAGTAGTGAAGTCGTCAAGTTTTTGAAAATACTCGTAGGTTCCCGAGTTTTTTTCGAATCGAGTATTTTGAAGAGTATAAGTTAATAGTTATACTTTTGCATAATCATGATAATATATCAAAAATGATAATTATTAAAAAATAAGACAATTATATTTTAAAGACATTCGATACTATAAAAGTGTTCCTGAGTTAATTATTAATAAAATGTTCCTGAGTTAAAAGCAAGCCTATTTTCAAATTAAGTGACGATAATTAAAACCTAGTTAAGTGGATATAAGCCGTTAAAGTTTGATTTTTAACACCCCGTGTTTTAACATTGTTTATATGGGGAAAAGTGGTCATCCATTACGAAAAAACTAATTTCTCAGTGATTCTTCATCCAATCTCAACAAACAAGGTATCATGGAAAACTAGATAAAATGGACTTACTTTTATGTATCTTGCAATTATCTGTTTAAATTATCATTTTTCGTGAAATTTGGCATCAAAAAATTTAAATGGCCGCCATTTTGAAACCGTTTATAATATTTTAGTATACTTTTAAACGTAGATAGGGCCTAATAACATAAACATTTGTGCAAAATCTCAACGCTGTAGCTCAAACAGTTTGGTAGTTATGAATTTGCTTGTAAAAAACACATCCAGACAGACAGACGGAAAACTAGGCAGCAGAGACCCATGTTCCTATGGTGAAATGTGTTAGTGTTGACCTAAGCTATAACGCTATACATCTGACCAGATAATTACGGGACACCCTGTATACAGGGTGTTCAAGAAATGTGGGGCAATAATTTACGTAGTGATTCCTTGGGTCAAAATAGGCAAAAAGGTTTATATAAACATAGGTCCTAAAGTGCTTCGTTTTCCGTCTGTGTGTCTGTTTATGATTTTTACGTATTTAATCATATCTCACGAAGCACTTAACGTATAAATTTCAAACTTGGTATATGGGTAACCACTATTAAGAACTATTTTTGTAAGAAGTATCAAATTTCCACTTTGTACCATTTCAAAATGGCGTCTGTTTTTTGTTTTCATAGCTAAATATCTTAAAAACCATTAATTTTAGAAAAATTATAAAGTGACAAAAAAATTGCAGAATTTAATATAATTAATGCTGATATTAAGATTATGATAATCGGACCACTAATAACGGAGAAATTTTAACTTTTCTGCATAAAAACATGGTTCCTTAGAACATTATGTCTTACATTTGCATGTTTTTATTCGGAAAATTTAAAATTTCTCCATTATTACTTGTCCGATTCTTATAATCTGAATATCATCGTTAATTAATTAAATTTCGCAACTTTTTTGTCATTTGTATAGTTTTTCTAAAATTTACGGGTTTTAAGTTATTTAGCTTTGAAAACAAAAAATAGTCGCCATTTTGAAATGGTACAAAGTAGAAATTTGATACTTCTTACAAAAATAGTTCTTAATAGTGGTTACCCATATACCAAGTTTGGTTACCCATATACATTAAGTGCTTCGTGAGATATGATTAAATATAATCATAAATTATCACACTGACAGAAAACGAAGCACTTTAGGACCTATGTTTATATAAACTTTTTTGCTTATTTTGACCCAATGAATCACTACGTAAACTATTGCCCCACATTTTTTGAACACTCTGTATACAGTGTGTAAAAAAGTCCGGGAACGGCTAAATATTTGCACATTCACTCCAATGTAAAAAAACTACTTTGTGAAGTATTTACTGACTCTTGGCCCTCGGTATTTATTCACCTATATATTTATGTACCTACCCCGGATTTGAACCCCCTGGAATCGTACCACCTGTGCTCAAATCCATTTTGGCCGACCATTGAAATATACAGGGTCAATGTTCATTGATGCCGGTGACTTTTTAAATTATTTCTAGTAAATCAATAACGTTGGCTGTTCGTTAAATTATTACCTAATATTATTCTACGAATATGTCTTATTCTACGAAAATCGTTCGTTGCAAGGGTGACATAAGACTTTTATTCAAGTATTTTTCAAATTAATTAAACATTTAACGCAAGCCAAGTAAAAAAAGTCGCTTTTAGGTATCGTTTTTAGAGTATTGTAAATAAAACTAAAATTTTTAAGGGGGTGCTATACATATTCGCATCGATTCGCACCGATTCGCATCGATTCGCATCGAATCGCATTTTCTAGTTTCTAAGAGCCAAATGGCCGAGTGGACGTTGGTGTAAGCTATACATCACGTCACGTCGCGTCGCGTCCCAATTCGACCGATTCGGCCGTGTATGCTCATAAGAGCATTCGAGTCGGGCCGTGCCGTGACGTGACGTCTATGTATGTATAGCCGGTTCCATTTGATTACACAGGTTTCATTCACTTTGAAAATGGACGCGACGTGACGTGTATGTATAGCAGCACCTTTAACAGATGAATTGAGAAAGAAGTTCAACCTCAGGTGATAATGATCAATCCAGAATGTAATTGAACTCTTTGTAGAAGGGCGGAAGTACATTACAGTTTTCTTGCCGTGTGAAGGTTTCCCGGGAGGTCAACAAACATTTTCAAATGCCCTCGGCATGCCTCGGCATTCCTAAGTGGACCTGGTGGAATGCACCGTTCCTCCCTCTGTAAGTGCAATTGATGGGTTGTGGGCGTTTTTACTGGAAACAGTTTACTTTCTTTGATTGACGCATGTTCTTCGTATATTAATGAAGTACCTGGTGGACCGAGCCTTGCTCGGTGTTATTTCATGTTTACCAGTTCATCCAGTTACTATAAAATATCTCAATGTCATAAAATGTATCAATATAAACCTTTTTTATTGCTCCATGGACTCTTCATCCCACCTGCTGTATTTTCCCTTGATAGCTGTAGATTCCAAACAGCTGTTATTATTACTTCATTTGTTTACACTTTCCTTGTTTATTTTCGTTGCTATCACGGCAACCCATAAGGCCAATGTTAAAATTTAACTACTTTAAAATTCGATTTATTACGTTATTAGATTTTCTCTGGCCAAGTAATCTGCGTAAAAGACGTTTTTGAGTCATAAATTACTTATTTCCAGACTTTGAAAGAAATCCTCGGAGCCGTTTTTGAGATAAATGTGCAAGCATACAAGCAAGCACGCACGGCCGGACGATAACATTGCTCATATAAGAGTATAGGATAGGATAACTGTACCACAATTTGTTCCTAAGTACAATGGAGTTGGAAATCCTTCGCTTGTGGAAAAGTATTCCATGCTTTTAAGTGATCTATAGTAGTTCAAATTTAGACGAAAAATTCTCATGAGTCTTATGAGCTAATTTTCAGGAAGAAATAAGTCAGGAAATATTGATAAATTTATCCCTGAATCAATAATAAAATTTAAGGGTATTGCTTTCATTCTTTACTTAATAAGCCATGAAGAGCCTGCTGTACTACCCGCCATATAATGTTTAAGTCCCTTAAGAAAAATGTTATTTTCGTTGAACTATGATTGGCTTTGAACTTAAATTACTTTTTTACCTTAAATTGTATGATATTTTATACTAGAGATCGCATATTGGTATAAATTCAATCAAAAAATATCTGGGTTTAGTTTTTGCCCATTGCTGCAATAAAACTCTTGACTGAATTTGTTTACATTTTGTTGTTATTCCGTAACCAACTTGACAACTCATAAAGCAATCGTTAATTTATAGGAGGCATAACAGTCAAGCAGAAGTGACGGGGAATTTAAATTCCCGATTTCCCTCGATGTACCGCGACTACCTGCCCGGGCGGTTGGAGCAGTAGTGCCATTTCGAACCAAGCGAGTTGACCCTAATTAATCCGCTCTAATGATCGGAGCAGTAGTGCCATGGACAGAGAGACCAAAAATTAGTAGCAGTCGTCCCGTTCCCGGCTCCTCTGTCGTGGAGCAAAAGCGATGTTTCGGGAGGCTCTGAAATCTACCTGCTGACTCGTGGAGCAAAAGCGATGTTTCGGGAGGCTCTGAAATCTACCTGCTGACTCGTGGAGCAAAAGCGATGTTTCGGGAGGCTCTGAAATCTACCTGCTGACTCGTGGAGCAAAAGCGATGTTTCGGGAGGCTCTGAAATCTACCTGCTGACTCGTGGAGCAAAAGCGATGTTTCCAAAACGACCCTTAACCGTGGACCAAAAGAGACACACGCGTTTTTCATGTTATCCTAATATTTCCCTTATTCTTGTTTCAGATTGACTGGACCTGATAATCGTTATGGACCTTCTGTTTATATTAAGTCGAACATGAAGAGATCACAAGACAATTAATTGTGTGGGCAATTCTGATTGCATTGTGTGCAAATGTAACCAAGGTCATTAAATATTTTCTTCCTCTATTTTCTTCTTTATATCAGAGGATTTATCCGTCTTTTAAACTCAATATGATAAACTTGACCTTCTGAACGTTTATAGCATTGATTTTTAAAATTTTTCAGTGCAAGTTAAAACGGAAACAGAAGCGATGAGGATAAAATAATGCAGCATTTTATTTATACAAGACTTATATTAGAAAATATTAGTTTCTGAAAATCCTCATTATTCTAAGTGGCAACTCCAACGTAATGGATGAGGAAAATTACGTTCTATTCTTTTCGTGATACTTTACTGTAATTCATATAGCCTATTGATGTTATACTAAGTACAGTGTAAGTTGTTTAATGGGTAATAAAAGCTGACTTCCATTAGAGAAGTGGTAGGTAGACTAATGGCAAAAGAAAAATTAAACCTTTCAAACAGATTAATTTAACAATAACAGAGGAATGATAAATACAATTTCCTTATGTTTGTTTATTTCGGTGATATGTTTTAAGTAGCCTATTGTAAAGTCTTTTTGGACTTTGCAAATGTCAAGGATTCCCCAATAAAACTAAACTAATCACCTTATCATATTTTATCCTTTAATGTATCTCCCGACAATAGATGAACAGATAAGTGTATCCTCAATAAATCTCCAAGTAAACTATTGAAGGATGTGCAAGAAATTTTATTTTGTACGATCGGGGTCAATGGTGAATATTTAAGGTGATTCCCATCTCAGAAGACCCTATATATAACACCAAGATACGGTAAAACCCCACAGGTCAGTTACCCCGGTGGTCAACACGCTAGGAACATGGGATTTTCATACTTCAAAGCTTCGACCATATCGACCCCGCCCAAGTTTAACTCGCGTGCTTCATCTGAACAGCACGAGTGGTTTAATTTTTTATTAATTGTACCTGTATCCACGCTCTCACAACTCTTATTTAGATTGGTTTAAACCTTTTACTAATCAATGAGGCAAAATTCTTATGACAAACTGCGGTAAAACACTAAACATTTAGATCCGAAATTAACATAATGACGCTCCGGAATTGGTAATATGAGGAACTTTTGAACACTTGCTATTAATTATATTGTTAATTAATATTGATTTTTTTTATATCAAACCACCATTCTATTACAGCACACACTACTCGATGAACTTTAATACAGTCAGCCAATAGGCCTATAGCAATCTGAAATCTGAACAGCAACAATCATCATCTCTAGAGGCCACGAATCTGAACGAATCATATGTGGCCACGAATCTGATTGCCACATATTGCAAGTTTTTCTCAACCCCTCAACAATTCGTTTCTGGTTACGCAATTTGTAACAGAGACGGAGTTATGAATGGGAGAGACAGATCGCTGGAAATCAATACTCGAGACGCGCCACATGGACCGGCAGCTTCTCTGCGGGACGCCGCACAACGAGGTGCGAGTAAGTGTGCAAACAAAAGGAAATAGTGAAATTGTTAACATCAGCTTTAAGAGTCGTAAATCTTAAAACACATTTATTTCTTTATTTGATTCTCTCTCTTTATTATACATATAATATTGTTTTATTAATAATATTGGTCTCTGGCGTGTACCATAAATTTATACGCTATTGGTACCTTAGATTTGTATTTTGAAATTTTAAGAAACCTTTTTATACCCTTGGGCTTGTAACTATAAAACGCTATTGACTAGCTAATTAAGAATAAAGATTGGTATAGAATAGGATAGAACAAAACAATACGTGCTTACATACTCAGGATGAATGTGGAGGTTTTCAGATTTTGAAAAGAGAACGAAAAGCATTGACCCTAATTTCCTTTGCAAAACCCATCGAATTCCAATACACAGAGTCACTCCGACAGCATATCGCGCATTCATAAAGCAAATAAACCTTGAAATTACAGTAAAACGCTAGAGACAAGAGAATATCGACCGATCAGAGAGGACACGTTTGCCAAACACAACTAAACTGTTAGCATAGGAAGTAGACTGTAGAGGCGGCTAGTAGTGAGTATACACTTATATTTGTACCGATAAACAAAACAGTATCTTGTTCAAGTATCTGGCTATATTTTCTATAGAATTTTAGCATTCATTGATTTTACAGCAGAATATAAGAACAATTATTAAAACTATTTTAATTATACATGAAAAACTTGAAAGCAATACTCGGCTGCATAACGTGAGTTATTCTGTGATTTGCAACAGTTCATATCAAGTTAATAGACTATAAAGTCAATGTGTAATTTATATGGGCTGAACTCGCTGATGGATTAACATCATATTTTCCCATAACACTTTGTGGAAACACTTTAAATTACCTCTGTCTCCAATTTCCATATAAACTAAAACTTCAACAAATTCACATAGTTTTGAATCAATAATCAGTAAGTAAAATCAGAGAAGTTTTATCATAAAGACAAAATCGAAAGAGCATAAAGTTTATCGGAAGACTAAAAATAATCTCTTTAAATCTGCCCAAGTCGTAACGTTCAATTATAAATCTCCTCATTCGTTACAATTACTTATAATAAAGTACGTGAGAGGGGCTGAATTCTGTAAGTAATTGATGAGATCGTTAAAATATTATACAGCAGCAAATGAAAGGTCTAAGGTCTAAATCCTGTTTGAGAGGCTATATTTTACTCCCAGAGGTCTCGAGATACGCGTCGTCTCATTGGCCACTGAAGTGGTTAGTGTCCGGAACTGGATCGATTAATTGCTAAACAATCGTGGCATCTGTGTCAGGGGTCGCCCCACGCACGACACGGCAAACTGCACTGGACTGCACCGCTGGTCGGCAATGCAAACGCGCAAGGAAGTCATCTAGAGAAATTTTTGGAACCAAGTAGTGCATGAATGAAATATTCTAAAAATTTAAGGCAGGATTTTATTTTGTCCTGCCTTCAGTTTTAAGGCAGGTTTTTAAGAAAAAAAAAACAATTATGAATTGATTATGCAAGGTGAATGTGTATAATGACAACACAAATCCCTCTAAATGTATATCTGGGGTTTAATCGAAAATTTGCTAAAAGGGGTCTAGTGTGTCAGTTATACGGTGATATCTTTTAGCAACCCTGTAGTTACTTAAATTCATTATTCCGTCCAAAAGACCTTCTTTTGCCTTTCTGTAATTCAAGTTCTCAAAATTTTTCAACGTCGCTTAATCATTAATCATTCTTAATCATTCTCAATAAGACAGGTACCTCATGGAGAACGTTACCCTGAATATGAGTGAAGGATGAGTGTGATGATCGTGATGATAGAGGCGCGATCTTGTAGCCTTTTTACTGACTATGGTTGGCTTTTTGCTGATAAGATAATAAACACAGGGCACAAGGAACCTATAATTCCAGCATGCAGCACGGCATGGATAAGTGACGACAACAGAACACAACGTGTGCCACACATACAGGAAATAAGTCCCTTCGGACGGGAAGTAGGTGAAAATGTCCACATCACCCGCCACCAGCACTAATGGAAACCCCGTGTACAACATGGAGTGGTCGGCGCCTGATACAGCCAGGCCCTGCTAGGCCTATTGTGGCCGCAGGACAAAGGCTGGGGGCATCGCTACCATCGCTACCCAGCGACGCGTCGCATCAATCCCTGCCATTCATGCTGTCAGCGGCGATGACGCTACAAGGATCCACGTTGTAAAGGTTTCAGAGAGAACTTTGACACCAAAACACTTGTCTGTGTGATACAATTGACTCCGTATATTGAATAACTATCCATATTCGACTATTTCGAATGGGCAATTAAATACATACTGAGGTGTAACATTCGCCTTTAATGAACCTCACGGATGTTTTTCTGCTGCGTGCAGAATTAGACAAGTGTAGGTATAGGAGACCAGCGGGTTTTTCGAGGGAAAAGTGAACCAAAATCGCTCAAACACGCGGCAACGGATAACTGTGTAGTGATACCGTGCCCGCACAGTTAGCTGTACAATTAGTTACGCTTTCGTGAGCGTCCGCGGAATGTCCTGTGCTCGTGGCGTATTTGGCCAGTTCATTGGCCACTGTCTGGACATGCGGCCACACATAAGAAAACGTCTACACTACACTTCGAGTTCTTACGAGTCTTTCTGTGGTATCCGAAAACTGGTTTTCGGAAAGTAACTAAGTTACTTCTGTGACGTTACAACATATCTCGTCACAATAAATTAACTTAATTTTTCTAAATGATATACTAGCTACTTACCGAGATTTGTTGTCAATTTGAATAAACATAAACAATAACCTCATTTACAAATTTGACATTTCTAACCATATGATGTCTGAAACAATTTTTTCCTCACTCGGCCGCGGCACTGAACGAGACAGACCGCCTGGAGGCATAAGTTGTTTTTTTAGTTCATGTATGGTCCGTACGAAGTCAAATGACCTCCGCATTTTTTAATATAAATCAAGGTAGACGAACTCGGCAACAGCTAGTCTCTAAACCGAAAGGTAAGGACTCTCGGCTTAGCTAGACTTCTCTCTTTATACTTATTGAAATCGGGTGTCAAGTTATTTCAATAAGGATTCCATATATTAAAATTTGGTGATAATCGGCGACTAGCTGTTTCACCTGGTCTTATATGGAAAATTAATCAATCTAAAAGCGGTTTTATTTAAAAAGAAACGCGAATAAAGGCCCTATTTGTCCCATTTCACCTCATCTCAATAAATATTTGATTTTGTAAGATAGAATTTAGAACGTTCAATAAACCAAACTTTATTGTTATAAACTCATTTCTCTTTATTGAGTTTAAATAGAATAAGAACTAGGTAATTTAACATGCCGTTGGCAAAGAATCCTACCCTGAGATCAAAACATCCTACTTAGTATTATAAATGTGGAAGCATGGATGTTTGTGTGAATATCTGTCTTTCAACCACGTGAACAATGCTGGACCAACTGAGCTGAAATTTTTAGGAATAGCCTATATCCACTATATCAGAAAAGGGCATAGGCACTTCCTTTAAATCCCCTCGGGCTACGCCCCGTGAACGTCCTTAACTTCAATGTTTACATTTTATAAGGATGTAAACATTCAAATACTAACAGTTCAAAGAACAGAAGTAAGATCAGCTGTAATTGTTATCGTGAGCGAAGCCACGGGCAACTACTAGTTAATATATAAATAGAAGGATAAAGATCTTTTAAATCGTAAATCTGACCACACTTGGTTCATTTCACATCTGTGGAAACGTGTATGCAATTAACTCAAATTAAAAAATCGAATCGTTAATGAACCTGATATACGAACGTATATAAAATTAATAAAATTAGCGGTTTTTTTATTTCCGTTCTTGGAGATTGATATAAACATGACCTCAAGTAGTCCTAGCCTTTACCACAAACAAGGCAATAAAATGTAGAATGTAGATCCAGACTGTTGCGAAACCGGTACAGCAACCAAGGAAGTCACGTAGCTTGGTTGTGTGTAAAGCTAAATTATCACGGTGACTCATAAACAGGTCTTCCCTTCGTCTTTGACGTTTCAGTCTAAAACGCGGATACAGTAATATTTTTTACTCTCGTACAGTACAGTTAAAAATTCTTCAGTGATAGCCAAGTGAAGATCTACAGGTTCCGGCGAAGCATTTCTTACACTGCGGTTGTAGACAACCAAGGTAAGTTAAGGAGGTTAAACCCAGTTCAATATGGTTCTCCAATAAAAACTTACGTTTCTCAAGCGTAAGGCAGGTGTTAAAAAATGTTTAATTTTTGGATAAAAAAGATTCCAGAAATAAAAAAGAATAATAAAAATAAAAAAATAATAAAAATAAGATTTTATTATTACATTTCCCGAAATATTATTACATTCTCAAATGTGCGTGCGGAACTTCATACAGTACCCATTAAAATTTATCAATGTCCAAATTAAAAAGAACTTCCAACTGAAAGCACCATTTTTTCCAATAGGCCTAGTTTCCAAGTCAGCAAAACGCTGCAACGCCTAGTTCAGATCGTCTTCTTGGAAGTCCAAAGAAACCCGAAGCCACGAAGTCTGCTTAGGAAGAACACGTAAGACGGTAACCGGAGTGTGAGAACGGCGGGAGACGCCAAGGCCAGGCGGGTCTGCAGTGACCCTGGAGCTGACAGTAGAGCGAGAGCCGCACTCGAAACAAAGAGAGCCTGGCCGCAGGCCGCAGCACAATGAAGCAGGACTGAGGCTGCCATTGGACTGGGGGCGATTTGGCTCGATTTACGAGTCCGACTGAGCCGAGTTAACAGTCCGAGAGGGAACGGGACGACTGCTACTAATTTTTGGTCTCTCTGTCCATGGCACTACTGCTCCGATCATTAGAGCGGATTAATTAGGGTCAACTCGCTTGGTTCGAAATGGCACTACTGCTCCAACCGCCCGGACAGGTAGTCGCGGTACATCGAGGGAAATCGGGAAGTTAAATTCCCCGTCACTTCTGCTTGACTGTTATGCCTCCTATAAATTAACGATTGCTTTATGAGTTGTCAAGTTGGTTACGGAATAACAACAAAATGTAAACAAATTCAGTCATGAGTTTTATTGGAGCAATGGGCAAAAACTAAACCCAGATATTTTTTGATTGAATTTATACCAATATGCGATCTCTAGTATAAAATATCATACAATTTAAGGTAAAAAAGTAATTTCAGTTCAAAGCCAAGCATAGTTCAACGAAAATAACATTTTTCTTAAGGGACTTAAACATTATATGGCGGGTAGTACAGCAGGCTCTTCATGGCTTATTAAGTAAAGAATGAAAGCAATACCCTTAAATTTTATTATTGATTCAGGGATAAATTTATCAATATTTCCTGACTTATTTCTTCCTGAAAATTAGCTCATAAGACTTATGAGAATTTTGCGTCTAAATTTGAACTACTATAGATCACTTAAAAGCATGAAATACTTTTCCGCAAGCGAAGGATTTCCAACTCCATTGTACTTAGGAACAAATTGTGGTACAGTTATTCATTAATACGAAGAACATGTGTCAATCAAAGAAAGTAAACTGTTTCCAGTAAAAACGTCCACAACCCATCAATTGCACTTACAGAGGGAGGAACGGTGCATTCCACCAGGTCCACTTAGGAATGCCGAGGGCATTTGAAAATGTTTGTTGACCTACCGGGAAACCCTCACACGGCAAGAAAACTGTTATGTACTTCCGCCCTTCTACGTAGAGTTCAATTACATTCTGGATTGATCATTAACACCTGAGGTTGAACTTATTTCTCAATTCATCTGTTAAAGGTGCTGCTATACATACACGTCACGTCGCGTCCATTTTCAAAGTGAATGAAACCTGTGTAATCAAATGGAACCGGCTATACATACATAGACGTCACGTCACGGCACGGCCCGACTTGAATGCTCTTATGAGCATACACGGCCGAATCGGCCGAATTGGGACGCGACGCGATGTGACGTGATGTATAGCTTACACCAACGTTCACTCGGCCATTTGGCTCTTAGAAACTAGAAAATGCGAATCGATGCGAATCGATGCGATTCGGTGCGAATCGATGCGAATATGTATCCCCTTAAAAATTTTAGTTTTATTTACAATACTCTAAAAACGATACCTAAAAGCGACTTTTTTACTTGGCTTGCGTTAAATGTTTATTAATTTGAAAAATACTTGAATAAAAGTCTTATGTCACCCTTGCAAGGAACGATTTTCGTAGAATAAGACATATTCGTAGAATAATATTAGGTAATAATTTAACGAACAGCCAACGTTATTGATTTACTAGAACTAATTTAAAAAGTCACCGGCATCAATGAACATTGACCCTGTATATTTCAATGGTCGGTCAAAACGGATTTGAGCACAGGGGGTACGATTCCAGGGGGTTCAAATCCGGGGTAGGTACATAAATATATAGGTGAATAAATACCGGGGGCCAAGAGTCAGTAAATACTTCACAAAGTAGTTTTTTTTACATTGGAGTGAATGTGCAAATATTTAGCCGTTCCGGTACTTTTTTATACACTGTATACAGGGTGTTCAAAAAATGTGGGGCAATAGTTTACGTAGTGATTCCTTGGGTCAAAATAAGCAAAAAAGTTTATATAAACATAGGTCCTAAAGTGCTTCGTTTTCTGTCAGTGTGTCAATTTATGATTAGATTTAATCATATCTCACGAAGCGCTTAATGTATAAACTCCAAACTTGGTATATGGGTAACCACTATTAAGAACTATTTTTGTAAGAAGTATCAAATTTCTACTTTGTACCATTTCAAAATGGCGACTATTTTTTGTTTTCAAAGCTAAATAACTTAAAAACCGTAAATTTTAGAAAAACTATACAAATGACAAAAAAGTTGCAAAATTTAATTAATTAACGATGATATTCAGATTATAAGAATCGGACAAGTAATAATGGAGAAATTTTAAATTTTCCGAATAAAAACATGCAAATGTAAGACATAATGTTCTAAGGAACCATGTTTTTATGCAGAAAAGTTAAAATTTCTCCGTTATTAGTGGTCCGATTATCATAATCTTAATATCAGCATTAATTATATTAAATTCTGCAATTTTTTTTGTCTCTTTATAATTTTTCTAAAATTTATGGTTTTTAAGATATTTAGCTATGAAAACAAAAAACAGACGCCATTTTGAAATGGTACAAAGTAGAAATTTGATACTTTTTACAAAAATAGTTCTTAATAGTGGTTACCCATATGCCAAGTTTGAAATTTATACGTTAAGTGCTTCGTGAGATATGATTAAATATGTAAAAATCATAAACAGACACACAGACGGAAAACGAAGCACTTTAGGACCTATGTTTATATAAACCTTTTTGCCTATTTTGACCCAAGGAATCACTACGTAAATTATTGCCCCACATTTTTTGAACACCCTGTATACAGGGTGTCCCGTAATTATCTGGTCAGATGTATAGCGTTATAGCTTAGGTCAAGACCAACACATTCCACCATAGGAACATGGGTCTCTGGTGCCTATATAGTTTTCCGTCTGTCTGTATGTGTTTTTTACAAGCAAATTCATAACTACCAAACTGTTTGAGCTACAGCGTTGAGATTTTGCACAAATGTTTATGTTATTAGGCCCTATCTACGTTTAAAAGTATACCAAAATATCATAAACGGTTTCAAAATGGCGGCCATTTAAATTTTTTGATGCCAAATTTCACGAAAAATGATAATTTAAACAGATAATTACGCAAGCTACGTAAAAGTAAGTCCATTTTATCTAGTTTTCCATGATACCTTGTTTGTTGAGATTGGATGAAGAATCACTGAGAAATTAGTTTTTTCGTAATGGATGACCACTTTTCCCCATATAAACAATGTTAAAACACGGGGTGTTAAAAATCAAACTTTAACGGCTTAACTAGGTTTTAACTAGGTTTTAACTAGGTTTTAACTAGGTTTTAATTATCGTCACTTAATTTGAAAATAGGCTTGCTTTTAACTCAGGAACATTTTATTAATAATGAACTCAGGAACACTTTTATAGTATCGAATGTCTTTAAAATATAATTGTCTTATTTTTTAATAATTATCATTTTTGATATATTATCATGATTGTGCAAAAGTATAACTATTAACTTATACTCTTCAAAATACTCGATTCGAAAAAAACTCGGGAACCTACGAGTATTTTCAAAAACTTGACGACTTCACTACTCGCACACCCCTATTACAAACAAAAGGATATTCAATCCGAAATTTTAGGTTTGGAGATCGGAAAAAGACATTAACTCGAAAAAATGCAAATTCATTTAATTATTCTATTTGCTGTCCTTCGAAACAAAAACGTCCAGCTTAAACACCTTTTTATTGTAAACAGCCAAGCGCCAACATGCTCCTCAAGAGGTATAATAACTTTCCTAATTTTGTTAGATCTCCTAAGATCAAGTTCAATAAGCAGCATAGCAGAGGGTCCGCGGGGACAATATAATTCCCGTTTTCCCATTGTCTGGCTACCTGGCGTCGACTACCTGTCCGGGCGGGAGGAGCAGTAGTGCCATTTCGAACCAAGCAAGTTGACCCTCGTTAATCCCCTCTAATGATAGGAGCAGTCGTGCCATGGCCAGAGAGGCCAAAAATTAGTAGCAGTAGTGCCACAGCCGTCCGAGAAACAATAAATGTTTTGCGTCCAGCGGAAGCGAGATAACGATAACGATAGTCACTTCACGAGCTGAGTCCGCGTTGTAAGGCGGATAATGTGCTGAGCCTTGGGTTAATTTAATTTCTTTGGAAAATACTGCAGAACTTCAAGGAATCATGAACATGGTTTCTCTCGCAATGAAAGATTTACTTAAATAATAACTTACACCGACATCAGTCTTAAACTGTAAAATAACCTTTCATTCAATTATATATTTTTTTGTTTTTACTGATTCTTTAAAGCGTCCTTAAGAGTGTTGCGGATATGTTTTCATCGTAAGGGGTGTAATATTTAAAGTGCATCAATGAAGGTGAACGTGTAACATAGAAGGGTCTAGTAATTATGTAAACAAAGGAATTAGAGATATATCGTTTGTTTTCAATGATCGTAAACATGTTTTGGCACGGTTTACTACTTAACATCGCGTCCGTTTTAATATTTAAAAAAACCAATATGTGAGGAAAAGATGCTTTGTGGTAACTTATAGGATTTTTTCAGATTCAGGCAACCTTTCACAATCATTTTGTATAATTAGGTACCAGTATGTAACAGTGTACCTGATGTAATCAAATAGGTTAGTAAACGGAATTTATTAGATCCAATAATAGAAAACTTATCAGGACTTTCCGAGACCTTTCATTCAAGTATGGAGATGATGAGAGTCAGCGTGTCGGAGTTATGATTTTTTTATTTCAAAAGTTACGGGTAGTTTATAGAGCTATGTAAAGAATGTAAGGGATAACAATACCAATAATGGTGTAGAACACTTTAGAATTGTAAACTATTAAAATAATGAATGCTTTGACTTGCGAATTCCAAGATGACTATGTAAGCAACGCGACGCGACGGTCAGCCAGGAATGAGCGTTATCAACTCAGTTATCTCAACATGGAACTGTCCAAAGCAGATGAGCAGTTTGCAACGAGGTCGAGGCTCATCCACAAAACTATGTGCTCATCACATTTCAACTGAGGGTTTCAAACCTAAAACCTTTTAGGTTTAGTTTAAGGGTATCGTTTAACTATGTTTGTCAGGGAACATGGTGATCTATGACTGTGAGGAAGAAAGACTGAGAGGAAGAGGAGAAAGGGAGAAAGAGAAGTGTGACGGTAAAGCTTCTCAAAAGTAGATTTGTTTTTGAAAACTCGCAAAAAATCATTAGACGGTAGTATGATATGAATCAAACTATATTTTTAAATGTATGTTTTTTCGTGTGATGATGACTCATGAGTGAATGTTAATCCGTCTATAACATATATTGAAAATAATACAAAATTCATACATAGTAGTTAATTGCAAATATTAGGCATACAGTAAATCAATAACGATTGTAATGTTTTTAATATGCCTCTGGATCCCTATGATAGTTGCCAGCAGACTCTTCACGAAAAAATCAATAAATTAGAAGATGAGAAGTAATTTTAATCAAATCAGTTACTAATGTATACCAAACTTTTAAGCAATTTTCCTCTCTTTCTTAACTGGACATTTTTGTAGTTCCTCAATAACCTTTAATCATGTTTTGAGGTGGTCGTGATAGTAATATTAACACCTTTGTGATGTAAACAGTCTATTGTTGTGGTCGCACGTTTCAGTGTTTCAACACGATTGAATTGCATGGGAGTTTTATCAAACGGCGCTTTGTATGAGGGGAACAATTTAAATGTCAAGGTGTGACTGGACAATGACGATGGTCAAGAAGCCATTCACCCGCCTCCTCCCCCAAAATCAACCTTGTGTGTAAAATTACGGTTATAATATTTAAGACTCCTCCTCAGGATATTGTTGAGTAAGAACAGCAATTTTTGCTAGGGGTACTTATTTTCAAACAATGTAGTCCAACATGTAAACCCGTACCATGATACCCCCTTCCCGTATGGTTTCAATTTCAACTAATCGCTGACATCATAGCTTATGACTGAAATCATAGACTGAAATGTGTATGGGTCACTTACTAACGACTAGATAATATCATAACTTATTAACTGGTTCGAAATACAAGGGACATAGCATTGAGTATGATACATGATCACCGAAAACAGAATTATCTCAACAATCTCAATTTGAAAACCGATTATATAGTCGAGAATTAAAAATAAGGGCCGACATTACATGATTTGTGTTTACACACATTCTCGCTTTCACCAAAAGTAGTAAGTCTATATAGAAATGCCTAACCCCGAAAATATGATACCTAAAACGTTGTCAGATCAAAGAATGACATGAAAGGAACCATATTATTGTAAAACGTTGCTAACACTTAATTATTTTGTGTTTATCCTCAGCAAAAGGAACAATAAAGAACTCAGCCCCCCCCCCCCCGGTGTTACTATGCATAACAAATGGGACTTGTATAATCTCTTACAAGTCGGTACATTACAGGACTTAAATAATTAAGATAATTTGGTGCCTTTTAACTTGATCTGGATGTGAACTATTTATTTTATGCAAAATCTCAGTAAAATATTCGACCTATATTTATTTTTTACTGTTCTGACAATGAAACGTGCCTCATCCCCATCTGACAAGGGGGATAAGGGGACTGATATAGCCCGAAAACGTATTAATAATCAATGGTGACTTTTTGTGGCTTCACGGGGTGACCAATCCACCCACTACAATTTCTCCGTCAGGTGAGCAGGTTTGCCTCGGTGACTATATATTTCACATTGTAATTTTTAAAGTCATAGGCTCGTTAGCAACACAAAGCTGCGGACGGGTGAAACAGAGAGACGCGAAGACAAGGCCATGCCGCGGTTCGCATATCAATGGCAGTATGGCAGACATCATTATGTGATTGTTGTCGCCGACTCCTCCATTACTTCACTGGGTCATTACGGATGCCGAGTGACTTATCGACCATCGTGTGTCGTCATTACACACTCGTTGTGTTGTGTACTTATCGCCGGATATCGCTTTCGATCTTGTAATCGGATGTAATCGACATAAACGTCCTCGTTATCGTTTAATGAGGGTGGTTTGATGTGATGATTGGGCTTGTTTAACGAGTTTGTGACTGCTATCGATCGTAAGAGAGATTGAGTATTTTATCGTAAAAGGAGTATATTGGAACTATTATTGTATGTTGTTCCACACTCGTAAAGATTTATTCCTCCGATTTTTGTAATTTCTCTTTTATCAGTCTGTCTACGATGCATCAATGATTTTCTGATTTTTACGACCAGTTCTCCGCACAAGTCCTCGAGTTCTCAAGGACAATCTGTTAAAAAATAGTGTGTTATCAAAAGAGTAAGATGTTACCTTAAGATACAAAATGGTAACATGTACAGAAGCTACGACATATTCTTCAAGTTGCCAGCACATTTATACCCTGAATCGCAGTATATCGGGGAAACTCTTTTTGTGCACTAAGCAGAAACTTTCTATATTCTCTTTTTCATGTTAAAATTTTAATAACTATCACGTTTTTTTATTCGCGGGAAAAATTATATTACTTAGCCTCTTAAAAAATGATGAGCAGAGAAGTAAAAATGAATTCAGCTAACAGTTTATGTGGTTTATGCAGTTATATAATAAGCTTATCAATACAACATCTAGGCCTAATAATATTGACTTTTTCTACATTTATTAAAATACATTGGTGTCTCTATACGTTACAGTTGTTTGAAATGCTCCACGGCATCAAAATGCATCGCGTTTCTCCCTGGTGTAAAGTGCATCAAGTGCAACTCGTCAAGCCTTCCCTTGCACTATTATTCGTCAGCCATGTACGCTGTGTTCGAGTATAGGGTGTCCTGCAAGCAGGAAGCGCGGTCTGTTATTTTTGCGTACAACTCAATAATTAGCCATGTAATTAGCGTTACAGCTTGGCGTTGACATTTACGTCAGCTGCTGCTCTCACTAGATTACACTGAGGAAACCGAGAAAATCAAACGATAAGACGGTACGAGTTGGTTATTTTAATTAGGAGTACTGAAAAATGCGCTATGTTTTCTTCATTACTTTAATTAGGTTATTCATTTAGGGCCTAAAATGATTTGAATTAAACACTCTAATTCGATAGATAAGTTATAAATTTGTGGTTTACATACTTGCCCTAAAAGAATTCATTTTCATTGAAAGCCTATGTGTTTAATTTCGAAATCATCATCAGGAGTAAGTGCAAGATTTTGACATTTGAGCGCTTTGGCATTAAATTGTCAGGAGCCATTTCTTAAGTTTAGTGAGAAAATCATCTACTACGGGTTAATTTCGGGTACTGTATGTCTATTCGACGATATAGATATAGCTGATCAACACTGACAAAACAGATTGGTACTATGTATTTAAGTCAAAAGTACATTTTACTCATTTCCATATGGTGATATCTATAACACAAATTACGTTTGATCTCTTTGAGTTTGGAAACGTTTAAAAAGACACGTGTTTAAAAATCAAACAGTGGTTTTAGCGAATTTCCCCCCATAGGGTAATTTTTCCCCCCCGCCTACGGTAATAGCTATTACCGTAGGCGGCATGGTAAGACTTAAGCACGGGACCACCGTAACTTTTCATTTTGATGCCCCCAGACCCCAAAAACACCGTTCGTTCATTTTCATATATATATATATATATATATATATATATATATATATATACCTGCCCGTAGGCGCGATAACTTTCGTAAAAAAGGTCCGATCGCGATGAAATTTGGTACATACGTCTAGAGTAACATTTATTACTTCGAGTTCGAAAACCAGCGCGATAAGTTAACTCTAAGGAGGGTTTTTTGACAAAATAAAATTTATTTTTAGGATTTAATATCTTTATATTATTTTCTTGTAAATTTAAGTGTCAAAATTGGATTCAGCTTAAAAAATGAACAATTTAGCATTTTGAATTATTATTCTACGTCAATCCGTTGCTGAGATATTGAAAGTGCTAAATACAGTACATTGTCCAATATTATTTTAATTTTACCCTCCAAAAAGTATAGTTACCCTGATTTGACAGATTATAAAAATACAATTCTGAACATATGATCAAATTTTCAGTGATGAATATTTTATTTGTGTTTATTTTGAATAGTTAGAGTTCCTTGATCAAGATTTTTTAGAAAATATATACTATACCAAAAAAATATAAATTATTTTTAAATTTAATAAAGAAAGTATGAGCATTTGGAGGGGGGATGTGTGTTGGTCTAAACTGCCTGAAAATGTAGCATAATATTATGTTATGTTTACAATGATGAGGATTGATGATATGTTTTATTGAAATTGGCTGGAGATCCAGGTCTGCTATAACAGGGGTGTTTACTGTAATTATAAAACTGACCATATGATTGAATTTATTTTTTTCATGAGATTAAGTTATTTGTTTGTTTTGAGTGTTTTGAATTTATTGATTATATGTTTGTTGACATTTATATACTATAACAAGATTACTTTTTTTTTAATTAAAAGACTAAGAATTATATAAAATACAAAAGTGTATGCGTTACCGGTACAAATGAAAACCAATGTGGTCTCCTTGTTAATTTTCCTCATGTTTAAAGCTCATGAATGATTAAGTTGCTCACATATACAAAATAAATCCTATGGAAATTCGCTGAGTACGCAGGTCTGCTGCGACGGGGGTATTTTACAGTAGTGTGTTCATGCAAGTGCATGGATAGTTAATCTCACTTTCAGATTGCCTCACTATCAGTCAATAATTAGCGATACGGAGTTGTTATTGAATCATATCGATGTTAGTATCTAATTAGAGGTAGCATGGGATACGTCGTCCAAACACGGATACGCCGCACTTAACTTTTTGATCATATATCAATTGTGTAAATGTGACAGACATGCTATGTGTTAAAGTATTTCCTTGTTTTCGTTTACCCATGTTTCCCCCCAACTATATGATGTGAGCTTCTTACTGACTACAAAAAAATAGGGTGAAGTGGGGTAAGTGTACGCGCCAAAACGACTAGTTGCACTTTAACTTACAATAACTTCAATTGTATTTCAGATATCTTAATGAAACTTGGTGAGCAGAAAGCTTGGAATGTTTTGTGTATGTGATATTTTTTTTAATTGTAAATTATTAAACTTTTTTTTATATAAATTTTTTTATAAACTGATGTCCTGTGCGTACACTTGCCCCTGAAATCGGGGTAAGTGTACGCACCCCCCTGATATTTTTATTAACTCACATTAGGTGGAATCTGGGGCAAGTGGAGCATAGCTTAGAATCTGCTGATTAAAATGGTTTTTTATTTGTTAAATTAGCTCCAACCGTTCAGGAGTTATGAACTTTTTTGTGGAACTCCGCATACAATTTTCGTGAAACGGCTAATTGGTACATTTACAATTATTATTATTAGTGTGTTAATAAATTATTTTAAATGAATTAAATGCTGAAAAAACTTATTTAATATCTCACAAATAATGGTAGGCTAGTTAGAATCTAGAAACACAATTTTAAATATGCGTATACAAATCTTACCTGGAGGTGAATTCTGCAATGTAAATGACTTTTTTTTAAATTCCGCCAAATAATTCTTAAGTAGTTCATATTAGGCTACATGACTATTTCACTAACACTATATTTAAGGAACTGTTCACTTGCTTTGAAAATACTTATTATTAACATATTTACAGCTAGTTTTTTGTTATTTTTTTTATTAAAAAAAAATAAAAAAAATTAAAAAATGTTTTTTATTTTTTTTATTTAAAACACAGGTCAAGTGTAAGGTTCAAAGGTTAAATCAACTAGAAAGATGAAATTAGGAGAGTAAAACTTGTCCCTAACATGATAAGCCAATTTCCATTGCATTTAGGGCTATGTACACTTACCCCGGGGCTGGAAGTACACTTACCCCAACCACTGTTTGGCCCGGGGAAAGTGTACGCCCCCCCCTTTTTTTTAACAATACATTTTAGAGATACATAAACCACATTTTTGGATTCCTCTTACAAAACTGCATCAGTGTACCAATTTTCAAATTTCTATTCCTATTTTTTGATTTTATCTGATTTTTCAAAATTTGAAGGCGGTACTTTCGTAGTAAGTAGAAATGCAAAGGTGTTTTAAAACTTAATTTTCATGTATAAACAATTATAAATACTGATTTCTGACTTCAGAATCTGAAAGATCACATTTCAAATCACATAAAAAGATGAATTAAAAATTTTTTTTTCCATTTATGGCTTATTTATAGTCAACGCGTCCACTTGCCCCGTGCGTACACTTACCCCGCTTCACCCTAACAAATATACAAAAAGGTTTTGTGTGAATCTTAAAAAAACTGATGGAGACTGCTGAACGTAACCCCTTTTCCGCTCACAGATCTACAGTCTACAGTCTATGCGAAAGAAAATTTCCATATAACTATGTATATGTTGTCCTGTAAAATATTTCTTGGAAAAAAATATTTTTGACTTTACTTGAGAAAAGGATAGTCTACGGCATTGTGAAGGGTCCGATTTCCGATTGATAACATTGTGATACGTACAGCACTCCAGTTGTGCGTGAAACTATGCGAAACAACTTTAAAAAGTGTTTTCCTCAAAAAAATATGTACTTTAGGAATTAGGCATTTCAATTTCAAACATCATGCATATTCCACATTTCCGTGAAAAGAAGTAAAACACTCATCTCTTAAGCACTTTTCTGAAGTATTACTAAGAAAAGCATAAGTTGAAAGTTTCTATGAAATTTGAGCTGAGGAACCCATTTCCTCGCACAAAGAATACGAGAGTAGGTATATGGTTGCCTCCCTCCCTTCGCATTCAGCTTTCACCCTTTCGGAATCACCGGGTCAAGATTTAGTTTTTTGTACGGATGAGCGGGCGAGGCTGCCTATTATACAGTTCAGGGCCGCAGATGAGATTAGGCATCTGGAATCCTTCATTAGTCGGCCTTGCTGTCCAAGGAGCCTCTCACGATCAAATCTTTGTACCATCAAACTGAGTGAATATATGTATATATAAATCCTTCCTAAAGACTCGAAAAACTTATTAATTATTCAGATGTGATTTATCCAACTTGGCCTTCTTTATGTATAATACGTTGTAAATAGTAGATTAAGTTATTAAAATAAAATTTTGTTTACATTTTATTATTTTATAATATTCTCTATATATTTATAAAAGCTAGTAAGCTTTATATTTTATAAAAAGCTTGTTGGCTTGTATGGATGAAGTTTATGGTCTCGGACACCGTTTACTCGTTTGCCACGAAATTTGATAAATATGTAAAATTTCAAGGGGAAGGTGTTTAAGCCATCAATTTAGTCCAAACTCAATTGGGTTCCTCGGCAGAGGCTCGAAAGGGACCCCATAATAACCTAATGCAAAAGATATTATTTACACTTGAGCAGGTGATCTTTGGTAGGGTAAAGTCGTCAAAGGCATGACGTCTGCCGGGTTCAGCTAGTAGTTTATAGAATAAAATAAAATAATATAGGCCTAATATGAATAATATATAGGCTATATACCTACACTGATCATAATGTAGGTACTAAGTAAATCGGGATTTTGTATAGAAGAACATACATTAAATTCGAGTAAAAGTATAGAATAATGTTTGTTATCGAATATGTCACAAAATATAACAGATCTTTTAGAACATAAAAAATTAAAATACTTAGTCAATACTAGATCATATTCACTATAAGAAATTAAGTTATATCTATGTAGCCTATTTCAGATTTACTATTTCGTTTTGTACAAAAATGTACAGGAAAAGTATTAGTCCTCCCCAAATGTGCAAGAAAATTATTTTTACTATATTATAGTAAAAATCATGAAACATTAGATTTTAAAATTACCGCCTTACCAGTGATCAGAAAAGCTGGGCTCTCCTCAGGCGAACTGATTCCTTCTTTTCACAAAAACACAAGCAATCACTGTAGATAATTACAAACCATTAACGGTAAGCAGGCCACTGCCACAACACCGGTCACTAAACCACGAGCAACGGAACAAGACGTGCAACGACTGCCGCGGCCGCGTCCGCTCTGTCTGCCTGTCTGCCTTCCCTTCCAGACTCCTGCAGCAAAAACCCGTAAACCGACCGGTGCGCGTGCGCACCACCCGTCGCCATGGCAACGCGTCAACAAGTGAACAAAAAGCCGATGGGTAAAGAGAGTGAATAGTTAATGTTATGCGAAACATTCCAAACATGACACTGTGGCCTAAATTGGAATTCTTGAAAGTGCTATGAAGTCCCTTACTGTAAGGCAGGTTTTAAGCATTGTAAATAGTTTATAATCAGGATCCCCTTCAACTTCAACATCTACAAAACTTGTAGTTTGTATCCATACAAGCTCCTGAAGTTTCACATAATATGTGATATATTATTTTGAAAAATAAAAACAGGCCTATATTATTAAAAGTTCTGCCCCTCTACGGATTCTAAAAAAATTAGGCTTAAAATAAAACTGAAAATTGCTATTTGGTTGTTGCGCTAAAAATAACAAACAGGTATATGGCTAACTTCTGGACACTTAGTAAACCTGCATACTCCTTTCCCAATTTTAACCTAACGAGAAGAATGTTTAACCTTATAAATAAAATTGTATATCTCGCTTATTTTTCAACACATCTCAACAATACTTGGTATGTGGCTTTATCTAGTTGAGATGTAGGCCTACCGCCAAAAATCTCCCAGTTTTACATTTTTGTGGCAGCAAACCTGCATACTATCTTCCTTCTTGTTAAATGCTTATTTTGGAATTTAATTTGATTTATTTTGATTTGAGGGTCCCGAGAAATGATTTATTTAAGCATATTTGAAATTTGCTGAGTATGTAGGCCTGCTGCTAGCTGCAACAGTGTTATTTTATACACTCAACCTTAATTGTAGAAGAAGTCTGCTTGCTAATGAAAAGAATTCCATGCCTATAACCTAGATGTTATGATCTTTGTGAATAAAACCAAACAAAATTTGTTACAATTCAATTTTTGAATATCATTATTGTTATTGCAAAGAGAATTCGTCAATGATCTAAAAAATTATTATATTTTAAGACAATAATTTTTATCAAGTTCTTAATTTGGGTTCAGAAAAGGGATGGGGACAAGTGAAGCTGTTGATAGGGTTGTGTCTTCAGTGCTTCATGCCTTTGACAGGTCGCAGTTTGCAGTTGGTGTGTTCTGCGACCTGTCGAAGGCTTTTGAATGAGTGAGCCACAATATTCTTCTTCAAAAATTGGAGTTCTATTGTTTGCAAGGGTCAGCATTGCAATAGGTTAAAAGCTATCTTTCTAACCATTATCAAAGAGTAGTTTTAGAATCTGGTAAGTCTTACAACAATTTTCTCCAAATCAACCAAGGTGTTCCACAAGGCTCTAAACATGGTCCTCTTTTCTTCCTAACATCCTAACCTACATGATTCAATGTAATACCTAACCTACAAGGTCAATGATTTACCTTCAAACATTAAAAACTCTCAGATAGTAATGTTTGCCAATGACACAACTTCCATTTCTTCAAATTCAAACAAAATTGAATTGAACCGTCTATTGTGCCAGGATATTTCCCAGATGGATGGTTGGTTCAAAGCAAACTCTCTTCAATTAAATATAAACAAAACTCAAACAATTCTTTTCCACTCTAATTATAGCAACAGCTGTCGGACTGACTCTTCATTTTTGGACTCTAACATATTTTAAATATATCCTGTCAAACCAAGTTCTTGGGTCTTGTTATAGACAACAACCTTACCTGGAAAGAGCACAATGCATTGCTACAGGGTCATCTTAGTAAAGCCTTTTATATTATATAATTTCTTTCAGTTAAAGTTGATATAAATACTCTTTTAGTAGTCTACTATGCATATGTCTATTCATATCTGTCTTATGGTGTTATATTCTGGGGGGAGAGTGTGGGAAGCAGTAAGCTTTTCACCTTGCAAAAGAAAATAGTAAGAAAAATATGCAATTTACCCTTTGTTCCTCTTGCAAACTGGGTTTCAAACAACTGAAAATTCTCACTCTTCCTTCCATTTAAATTATTTAAAATCATCCTGTACACCAAAACAAATCTTGATAGCTTCCTTTCCAACAGTCAATTCCATACTTATGAAACTAGACATAATGCTCTGGTGTTTCCTGGACATAGAATTGCAGCCTTTGAAAAACTCCCTAAATATGCTGGCATTAAACTTTATAATCATTTACCTGCACACTTAAAACAAGGGATGTCTCTTGCATTTTTTAAAAAAAAGTTGGGCCATTTTTGTTACAGAAAAACTATTATTCTGTAGATGAATACAAAAATGACCAATTTAGAAATGGTGTTTTTCGACATTTTTTTAATATTTTGTGGTTAAAATAAATCAAATGAATGTTGTTTTTATATTGAATTTTGTAACTTTTTGTGTTCTGTTTTGCTCTCTATGGTAAGCTTATTGTAATTTTGTATATACATAGCTGTATTTATGTTTTAGTTTGAGTTTTAGTATTGACATGTCATCAACCATGTATATAAATGGTGTAATGTGATACATTGTAAATAAATAAATTGAGGTATCTTGGTTACATTCATCCTAAAGGATCATTCAATCGTTAATAGTGTACTAAAACCATTACTAGTTTATATTTTATTTTTATTAGTGAATTTTGAGGGAACATTGCAGTTACTACTGCAAGTTTCCTCTAATTTGGTGCAACAAGCTTATTTAAGTGGGCAGAGCTGAGCTGCTTTGATTGGATAATAACTCCACTTTACGCTTCCTTTTAGCACACACATGCAGCTGACTCGTCTTTATAAAGGAGCAAAATAAAATTCAAAAGAAATTATTTGGGGGAATTGATATAAAGATATTTCTTATTGAATAACGTCTTCTCGAGACAAAATTAAATTAAATTAAAGAAGCAGTTGTGAATGTTTATATTTTCAGATATCTTTATGGCATTAATAAATATTACCCGTGGTTTCACCCAGGTTCAAAATGATATTGAAATATTTTCACAACAAGAGTCTATTTACATTGGTCGTATATACATGTAAAATATTCTTAATATTTTTGATAAAGAAATAATTTTGTTTTGTTAAAATCAAGCAACTGGTAGTTAGCTTAACAAATGGATACCTTGTTACAGCTGACTTACATAAAAAGATGAATATATTCACAAACTTTCACTCTTATAATATTAGTAGGATTGTAATAAATCTTAATCTCAAACTACTACAGTATTAAAGAATGAACTAAAACTTATAAAAAAGTAGTTTTATCTTGTCCTTTCAGAATAGTATATATTTAATTCAAAAAATGTTTGATTTGATTATTTTTATTAAAGTCAAATATCAAATGTATAATTAATTCCATAAGCGAATTGGTCCCCTCCAAATATTTTGACCTAGAAAAGGTTAACATGTCTAGTGAGGATTTATTTTAAAGCTTGAGGTCAGAGGATAGGGGGAAATTTCAGAAGTTTCAAAAATTACCTGTGTTCTTCCCTACTGCCTGTCAAAGATTCTGTAATTTTCATTGATCTAGTCTCTGGAACTGCTACGGTGTTTCTATTACCTTTTTATTAATATACCAACTAGTGTAAACACTGCAAATTTATTTTGTCATTTTGTAGTGTTTTACTTTAAGGTAAGAATAACTAAGAGGGTTCATGCTGGAGCCAGGATGCAAACATACTCATTTCATCGCTTGCAAGACGGTTCAAAGTAGCTAATCAGTAGCTCCCAGTAGCAGGTATGCAGATTTGCAAAGACTCTCAATCTCTGAAAAAACCTCAGTAGGCCATGTCGGCATCAAATTTTATCTTGCCTTGTCAAGTTCATTATGTTAATAAATAACTTCATTTAAACTTAAATTAAAGCATTAGTTCAACATTGTTCTTATAGTTTCTAATTCAACTTTGTTTTTATAACCTGTATGAGTTTTTGGAGTTGTCTTGAAATTATAATAATTCTGAACCTTTCTAATCAGACACCTCCCATTCTCCCAATTATTTTCTTCCCAATCAGATCCGTCCTGAAACTTTATGGGCATCTTGACAAGGTCTACACTCTGTATGGGTCAACAAGTGCTACAGAATGAAAGAAGAAGATGTAAGACTCTACAAGGGCAAGTCCCTCATACGATCTGAATACTTGTTTTAACATCAACTTTACTATTACTCAAGAACATACTTAATGACCTAACCTTGACTCCGCTTGTCTGCCCTTATTTGGCTTCCCCATAATTCTGCTTGTAGTTATTTACTTATTTGTTTTATTATATTTTTCGTTCCATCATTTAAAAAAAATATATATTTATTTATTATTTATTTGTGATATGAATATCACTTTCTGTAGATATTCTTGGAAGGCAATTCCTCTTAATTAAAACTAAAAACTGTTTGCTTGATAAAATCTTAAGTATTTCTTTTAGTAGCTGGCTATCCTATTTGATTTAATCTTTTTAATTATAGTATATTTTTTATTTTTTTCATTTTTCTAGTCAAATTTATTTTCTACTTTAGAGTAAGACACTTCTTTCTTTGAGATAAGAACAAACTCACACACAGGTCTTTTATATGACCTATGTGAGAATGTTTTTCCTGTAATGTAAAAGTGTATTTTATGTTAATATGTTCTTGGAAATAAATTTGATTTTGATATGATTTGATTTAAGTTCAGGTGGTAATTTCCCATCTGTTTTGATGTTAGTGTTTTAAAACCATCTCTAAAGAGGTAAAGTTTAAAAATTGCCTTGAGAGATTTCGATTCACAAGAATCTCTCTCTGGTTAAGTTACAAAGTTCTTCCAAACCACTGTGGCAGGGGGCCGTGGGGCAATGTGGAGGGAGCGAGAGAGTGAAAAGTGTGGGCAGCATGTTCTGACAGTAGTATCACTAACTACTAGGAGCTGGCAAACAAGAGATGGCACAAGTCGGCCATGTGAATGGATCATTATATATTCATTTTTTTCATTATGTATCCGAAGTCAGTAGCCTCTTCCCTATTCGGGGAAATTCGCTAAAACCATACAAGGTGAAGAAAATTAAAACAACACATTAATGCATTAAATAATTGTTTAATGGTAAAAGAAATTTTACAATATCAAAGCCCCATTTAGCAGTATAAGTTTGATTTTTCCTATAGACTTTTCTATTGAAACAGTGACATGTAATATAATATAGAAGAGGTCTTCATAATACGAAACTAGCTATTATACATGACTTACACAAGAGGTTTGATAATTTACAGTAGATAATGTTCAGTAATTCATCATTATTTTTACAGCGTAGATTACAATTCAATTACCTTAGAGTACATTGTACAAAACTGACTATTTAATATTGCTTTTTCAAAGGTAAAAGATGAAAGCTTTTTTGTGTCTAGTTTTTATGAGTATGTACTGTACTTTGTTCAGTGATCAGCTTCAGTTATAAGCAGAATATACATGATATCAAACACTGTACAAATACACGACTAAGATATTACACTTGACAAATTAGATTGACTTAAAATTCTCACTGCACTGGAATGGTTAAAGCGACATTGAAAATAAGAACATGATATTTGATTGTTTCTTAGGTTGAATAAAAAAATACTATAGTGATCCTTTTTTTAATAAAATCGTAACTATTTATGAGAACTCATATAAAAAAGTGGAAAATAAATTTTCTAAGCTGTTAAAATGTTAATGAAAAAGATATTACCTGATTACAAAACATTTAAAAAGGTACAGTAATACAGTGAAACTCTCATTTCCAACCTTAGGCCTCCAACCAACCAGCTCATTAAGATATATATCCGACCATCTGCCATGACAAGCAAACTGGCTGTACAAAGCCTTTTTAAATTATAAAATTTTGCTCTATTGTTATTTTATTCCTCAATGCCCTGATTGTGGGTACTTGCTAAGTATCATTTATTCATTGTGGGGATTTTCAGTGTTATTTTCGTCCCTTTTGCCCCTTCATATAGTCCTTGGT
The DNA here is from genome assembly GCA_035578135.1 of Flexamia atlantica. NCBI lineage: Eukaryota > Metazoa > Arthropoda > Insecta > Hemiptera > Cicadellidae > Flexamia > Flexamia atlantica. The sequence continues at coordinate 35,756,991 of JAQJVK010000002.1, read as the reverse complement.
AATGTTTCCTAAAGGCCAAACCTGGCTTCATTTTAAACTCAATGGACATGAAGGTTCTTCTGTATCAATTCCAAACACCGAATATTGTTCATAAACAAATTGCCTCATAAACCATTAAAAGTTACATGGGAAAGGACTGTTAACTACCAAAACAGCAAATGAAACACAACCCAAAAAAGTCATTTTAATGCTCGCTTAAAAAAAGGAAAGATTTCAATTTGATTATATTATCAAAACTGGATTCCTACAATTGAAGTAGGTAAATAATATTTTGTCACTTTTGTGTATAGCATTATTTACTGTCTTATTGAAACTAAATCACAGTAAAAATAATCACAGCAATAATATCAATCATCAATATTTTTATAGAGAACAGGAAAAGCAAATTTAAATTATATTTTAAACCTATTTTTCACAACTCTACACACTAACACGCAATTGGCATGGATTTCAAGTTTCTAAACATATATTTTTTTATTTGAAATGGCAGACTAATAGATATAATTCATTAGAAAACACTACATAATCTATAATTAATTGTATTGTCAAAATAGATGGACACAAAAATAGCACAGTTTGTTAAGATGTATTTTAAGTATTGAAACATACTACAGACCCCTGGAATGAATTATGGTAACAAACTAAATATTTTTTAATAATAATAAAGTTAAGATCAAGTATTTTTTTTGTTTGTTAAATCATTGACTATATAAGTCAATGGTAAATTTTCTTTCTAGCAAAGATTTTTTGAAATGATTTTGGAAGAATTTCACTGTCTCACAAGCTAAACTGTAAAATATGAAACCTTCCACGATTATTAGACCAATTTTTCAATCTCTACTACCTTTATTATTTAAAAAAATTGTCTGAAATGTTTACCGAGGTACTTCTTGTAAATATTTGAAAGTAAAATATTCCTGTGAGAAAGATTCATGTAAAATAAAGTAATGTAAATTTTAAAGCAGTTTTAATAATGCAATTGCAGATTGCCCAAAATTATTGAAAACTTAACATGTCTTACCGTTGACTATATATGTCTTACTGCAAAATTTTGTGAGTTCCAATTAAATTTTATCAAAATTAAATCAAGGCCAAATTTCAAATCAACCAATCAGGAGTAAGCTTTTTCAATAAAATAGCATTTAATCTTAATTTGAGCACAGACTGTGATTGCCATGTAACATTACAGTTTAAAAAAAATTGGTAATTGAATCACATTATTTCAAATAATCAAATTTATTACTTCTACTACAAACACTGAAAACTAACAAATCTTACACAAATAAAGGAACATGGTACTAATACGATATGGTAACTTCAACCTCTGTGTCTAATTAAAAAAATAAATAATATTTAATTTTAGTACTATGACTAAGCAATGTTTCAACAAAATTTACCCAGATATCTTAAGTACACGAGATGTGTACTATCCAAAACTGAACTGTTCCAATTATCACACACTAAGTAGCGGAAGTTGCGACTCGGTTCGACTTAGAAGATGTTTGGAGTGTTTGTGTAGTTTCTATCCCAATAACCTCCCGCATACAGCCAGTCATCGTGGCCAGTGTATGGATTCTGACCTTGGCAGAACCACCTACAAAGAAAACATTATTTGTAAGCAAAGAAGTTGTGTCAAATACCAAACGGTGAATGCAAAAAGTTGGAGCTCTCTATGAGAATAATTATGAAAAAGTAGCAATAAACTAACACACTGAATGGTGCAACATTTTACATTAGCCAATGTTTAGTGCTTGTAAATCTTATGTCGACTGACATGATTAACTTGACATGTACTGAATGGTGGTAATTTTTTAATTTTTTATGAAAAATAAAACACGGTAAAAAGATAATTAATTCTTTTAAATCATGACAATACTCTTAAAAAATTTGCATTATAATCAGTATTTTAGTCAATCATCGTTATTCATGGTCATTTACATTGGTGGTACAGTGAATAGTGTCAAGACAAAACAAGTTAACTTAAAACAAACAAACTAAATACTAAATAAACCTACCGAATACAAATATTTTTGTACCAACAGTAATCTGTGGGAGGTGGAAAACTCTCCTAATGAATAAAGAGCTAAATTTATAATATACTCCTTAAGCATTGTCTTAAATTTTGTCCAATCATTTTCTTTTTTTTGTCGTAAATTTTCAAATTTTTAAAATGTTCTTTGGTTGAGTCAGTTTCTTGGCAATAAAAATTGTTTCAAATACATATTGACCGTGCGTAAACTGTGAAAATTTTCAAATTTTTTAAATGTTCTTTGGCTGAATTGTCACGTATAAGTTTAAGCATAATTATTTTAATAGCCTTTTTCTGTTGCTTCAAATTGCTATCCATATTTAATTTTTTTGTACATTCACGTAATGCTATACTGAATAAAAGATGAGAGTGCACATGGGCAAAATATATACCTTCTTTTTAATGTTTCCAGATTACAATACATTGTCCCAGCTTCATTAAAATTATGTAATTATTTGTTGAATGGAAACAAATACCTTACAAATATGCCATTCAACATCAAAAAGGATAATTTAAATGGGTTTACTTCAGGCCCCTGTAGGTAAATGTAGGTATGCAGGAACTAATTTGTGGTTATGAAATAAGTATCGTCCCATGATTAACATTTTTAAATGTCTTCAAACTGAATATTAAGTGTTGTAGATGATTTAACAGTGTTGCACCAAAAGGGGACAGAGTGGATCTAAATTATAGGCAGGGGTACATCCCAGCTCTTACATGAAGTGCAATAGACATGACAAAAGTTACCTCGGTATCCATTCTTGGCCCTTTTTGTTTTTCCTTGCCTTTCTCGTCTCCCTTTGTTTCTCCTCGAGCCTGGTTTTCTCTGCCGCCGCTCCATCCAGATCCCCCTGTTCCAGTTTTCTAATGTCCGGCCGCAGCCTAAAATTTGATTTTAAAAACTTTTTAATGAGTTTTTCCAATGGTTTCATACAATTAAAATTAATATATTTTTTGCTGGCTTGAATAGCATTTGGGAGTAATATACAAGATAAAATTTGACACAGGAATATTTACAATAGGGATTATAAATTTCTAAAGATTTTTACTAAAGAGTAACAATAAGTTAATGTGATTCCAATAATTTTTCTCCTAAAACTCAGTGGTTCAAAGATTGAGTGACTCTCAATTGACAGATCTGATATTTTTTCAAACTATTACTGATGAACTGAATAATAACAATTTAAAAATATATAAATATACACCTTGGAAAACTAAATAAATGAAAACTTTTAATCAATCTTTGAGTATTTTAGTAATTACTGTACTAATAAACATGGTAAGTTTTATACCTGCTATCACTTGGGCAAAGCCGTTTCTCCATTCCAGGCTCCATCTCATTGAGGGTCATTGCAAAATATGTGAACTGGTAAAACTGAAACATTAACATAATGTATTAAAATACATCTAATTTATCCTGAAACCAGCGTAAACAGATATAAAAAACCCTATTATCTTATCCAACAAGAGAAATTATTGTAAATTTCCTAAATTTATTAAATTATCATACCCTATCCCAATAAACTTTGTAAATTTTGCATAATCTGACCAAGTAAATGTAAAAATCATGCAAAGGCATTTGAGAAAACTCTTTAATACTGTAGGAAAACATTTTTAGTACTAAAACACTATAGACTATTGTTGAACAATTTAAAATAAAGTATAACGCACGCTTCAAAACACCATCAAGCTATAGTACCAGAGACATATTTAGGATTGTACCACACTCAAAATTATCATACAACTATGCCTAAAAACACTGCCTGAAATGTATAAACTGAGCCAGTACACCTTTTGAAAAGTTAAACAGAGTTTATTTTTCTAAAACGATTTACAGTGACCAAAAATAAACTTTTTCAAAGTTATATAGGTGGTAGATTCATCTGGAAAACCTAAGCTTTCTTTCCACTTCTTTGCTAAAGTGGAAAATAATAAAATCATTGGAGTAGGTATATTTTAATCCTGCTGTATATAAATTAGCTTTTCAATAAGTTTTCTTAAACTGAATAGGCCTTGCCATTCTCAAACAGGCTATACAAAATTCACAACAGCCATTTAACCTCTTAATGCATGATGGCGACATTTGTGTACACCTATTTCCTTGCCGGGTACACTAGTTCGACCAGTCTCCACCAGATTGCAGTTCATTCCCTTTTTTGTTTTGTTCATCTTTTTGATTGTTTTGTTCATTTCTTTTTTTCATCTGCAATTTTAAAGTGAGCTGGTAGTGAAAATCAGCTTTGCCTAAAAGCGTTTATAAAAGTTTTACAAATGACTGCTTTATATGCAACAAATGATAGTTTGATACATAAAAATTATGATTACTTCCATAGTTAGTTCTTACTGAAATACTGATTTACTGAACCGCAGTAAAACAGTTCTCACCCAAGATGAATAGAAAAAAATAGGTGGTCCCGTAACAAGCAATTTTTCTTGTGACATATTCATGTCTACTCCCAGTTGTGATTTCTGAACTAAAACACAATTCAAGAGAAAACAATTTGATGTCGTATCTATTTCTATATCAGCTGGGTAGTGATCACGTGATGACAGGCAGGGCCGCCGACAGACATTTTGAGACCCGGGGCAAAGTTTGGGAGCGAGGCCCCTCAATACAAAAAATCGTAAATAAAAAATACTTTTGTCTGTTAAATAGCTAAATTTAAATCTGCTGATTACAAAATTTTTTATCTAAAAATGTTGAATATCTTAAACTGTTCAGTACAAAACAACTACATCAAAGGTCTGTACTAAACTTATGATTTATGAATTTTAAAAATTTAGAACATTAAAAACAGTAAAAGTAAGTAGGCTACAATCCTTTTTAATATGATTACTGAATAACACATAACTTTGGATTAAAAGCACTAGACTAAAAATTTATAAGCCTGTACTTGGGGGTAAAAATGATTTAAGAAACAGTTTTAAGATATTATAAAAATTGTTCACGGACTACCTAACTACTATAAATAAACCACTTGACTTGTTTTCCTTCTATTGTCCAAGTCCCATAATGCCTGTGGAGCGTGTGACGTCACCAGGAGACCATTTTTCCGTTTGTATCCTAGCCCTTGCCTATTACTATTGGGTAAAAGTATAGCCTAAATCAAAGGTGTAGCAATAACTACTCTGATTGGCCAAGATACTTTATTGTGCTAGCTTGAGGCTACAGACGAGCGCATTCTTATGGTCTGCTGATGGCATCACGATCTGGATCTGCTTAAAGTTTTGTGTGAGAAAACCTGTATTTCTTTGGACCTTGGTTCATAGCTAGCTAAGCTCAAACTCAGATGAGAAACGAAGCCGAAGTTGTTAATCACTGGAAAAAATTCATGTCACGTCTTGAGTCGTGATTGTTATTACTATTATTCTTAGTTAAAGCTAGGAATCATTTTCCTTGGTCCATCGTAGGTCTGTACAAAAAAAGTTTTGTAATGAATTTTAGGGTGCAGACGATTGGTATTGGACGATTGCTGAGCTCGGTACGGATTTAGTTAATGTGAGGTCTGGAGCAGGCCGAAAGCCGCGTTTACACAATACAACTTGTTTTATGAACTTTAATTTGTAAAACATGTTTAATACAACTTTTTTTTTTTTTTTTAACTCTATCTTGTGTTTTAAAACATGTTGTAAAGCAAAAGTTTACAAAACAAAAATATCTCTCGATCTTTCCAACTCGGCTCGGGAAACCTGCAACCTGTTGTAAAACACGATTTTTAGTTTTAAAACACGCTTGTTGCACAACTTGTTTAATAACTTTCATTGCTTTCTTAAACATGTTCAAAACAATTAGTATAATTGTTTGAACAACACAACTTTATAAAGCAAGTTGTATAGTGTAAACGCGGCTTAACCTCGGGGGCCCCAGACGAGACGTAAGAAAACCAAATGAAATTGTAGCCTATCAAAACAAGACGAATGAATAGTTAGGTAACTTTAATTTATATACTTTTTTAAGTACTAAGTTTCTTTTGTATCTAATACATTTCATTTTGGTCTCCTAAATTTAAAAAATTTAATATTTAATAATCCTCAAAAACATTCTCAGCTCAAAATGTGGCCCCCTTCCTTTTGTGGCCCGGGGCAATCTGCCCCCTTTGCCCCCCCCCCTCTCGGCGGCCCTGATGACAGGTTGAAATGGAACCACCTGGTTTTATTCTATTTATCTCGGTTCTCACCAGCCTAGCAACATAATAGTTATTTCTGTATTAAGAGCAAAATGGTCTTTCTTGCTTGAGCTAAACACTTACCGCATGACTGCGTGACACAAAGCATAATTTAACGAAAAGGACAAGGACACTTTATGCCACTTTATTTTTGCAAAATACATACAACTATTTCCTGCAACTGCACTTTTTGAATTCTGAAACGGTGAATACACCGTTCACCGCCCTTACACACCTAAGGTACACTTACCTTTGTTTCTTGAAGCTGAGTATGGTCATTATGATTTTGAGGCTATAAACAAGTCAAGCTCGGTCACATCAGCAGAAGCTCTACAGCCAAAGACAGTGATTGGCTGGAGCATGTAAAGTAACAATCGATAAAGTAAAGCAAGCGATAAAGTAAACAGCTGGTGAGCGATAAAGACTTTATCGCTCGCTCCTCAGTACTGTCCCCAGTCCTGTTACTAATAAACCGCTGTTTTATGATTGGTTTTCAGTGTGTGAACTGGCAAATAAGGCGGTTGTAGGAAAACACTGTAAACATATGGAACGTACATCGGCGCTGTTCTCGGGCCTCGGCTCGCACTCCCACAGTGTGGTGGAGTTGGGGATGTCGATGGAGTAGGTGGAGTCGCACTTTGGCAGGTCCCCCCCCTCCGCGCCGTCCTCACACCCCTCGTCTGGCTGCAAATTCACATTTTATGTCAACTTTTGAATACTACGAAACCAAAGAAAAAATGTAAAACTTTAAATACTATTAGTTTATACTTGTAAAATATGAAAGTGAATAAATGAATTTATTTCCTCTTAATAAAATACAGATTAAATTATGAAATGGCTTGGAAATTAACTGACCAATGGGGAAGTGTAATAAACGACCAAAATATACTTTTACACAATGCGAAGGTACCTACTGAGAATTAGTATGTCGAATCTTTAAGATATATTTTTATTATTTTTATGAACGAATTTCATTCTGGATGGCATAAAGCCAAAATGTGGTGTTTCCTGTCTAAAATGAGCAACTTAAGCCCCATGAAATTTAAATTTGCTCCCTCACATTAGTGTGCTGTGTGAGTGAGTGCTTGTTTTATTTTGTGAGTAGCATCCAGACTCTTTGACAGTAAACATATGAATATCAATAAGTCAAATCTGTTATTGAGTCTTTATAACTGTGACTCAAATTTTAATTTTCACCTAAATTCAACTCAAATAAATGACCTTGTAAGTAGAAACTAACCAAGAATTACTTCAGTACTTTGAACTATGCCTGAGTTGAACTATACAATACTCAAAAGAAAAATCTTATTCCCATAGTTTTACAAAGTTAGCTTAGGTCAAATTTTCTCGATTTAATTATTGATGGATGGAAATAGGTACTTATGGTAACCTAACTTTAAAATCTGGCGTTTAACAAATCTTTTTACACCAAATCATAAATCAAAAACAAAAAGACATAGCTAATTCAATTTTAATTCATTTTAATTTAATTTCAATTTAAATTTAAATTCAATTTTAATTTTTATTTTGTTCAATTTTAATTTTATTTGAAATGGAAATTGTATCTCACCTCTGCAACAGACATAGACATTGACTTTAAACTCCCTTTGAAGCTATTTAATTTTGCAAGAACCTTCTTAGGTGTGTGAGCTGGACTCTCAGAGAAATTTGGAGGTTTTCCATCAGACCTAAAAGAATCAAAATTCAAAAGTAAGTCAATAAAAAAAATAAAAAATAAGCAAGCAAAAAAAAAATAAAATATGCAAGTCAATAATTTTTGTCAAACCTTCCTGTCTTTATTCTTCTGACAATCACTTTTGTAAATTATCCAATTTATTTACTACTGTCAATACTGATCCATTAAACAATGATGAAAACAGTTATTTTTTTCATTTTTCTGATTTTTTGCTACAGGTAAATTTAAAAGAGAATGAACAACAAGACAAAGACACTTTAAATAACTTCTTCAAATTTTGTAATATGATGCAGTATGTATCAAAATGTGATTACAGGTAATTAGTATTGGAGGTAAACAACACTAATTCTAAAAGTTCAATTAAATAAGATCATTATTGATTTTTACCTGACGTTCAAAAGTTAGTTACTGAAATAACTTATTTAATAAAAGTTATTAATTTACCTGAACTTATCTGCATTTTCTTTGGCATAGATCTCGTAGGATGCAAAATCTGTAACTTTGATGAATTCTGTCCATTTTCCATAAATAAAGTAATATTTCTTCTTCCTGTTGTAAAAAAACAGCGGTTATTAGTATTTAAACATTAGTACTATTGATTATTCAAGCTATAAGTAAATCCTTAAACCCGATTTCCTATAAAATCAACCTCAATACCAAAAACTATTGTAGCCTGTTTCAGCCACTTGAGTTATGAATTAATAATGTTATGCAAATAGTGGCAAGGCACAGAGAAGAATCTAACAGAGGTCGCTTTTAAATGGGTTTTCTGTTGCTCCCAAGTGCTTGCTAGTTACAGTTAAATCCAGTTACAGTTAAGTTACTAGTTACTAGTTACATCCAGTTACTAGCTATAGTTAACTTAAATTGGGAGAGGGTAGCGACGGTGCTGCTCTCTCGCAGCATTAAATGGTAAACTTTTTTATAAGTCCTCAACACCAGCAACACCAGTTGAGCGCAACATTAGAATTAAGATACCTCTGTTTGATTCTCCTCTGTGGGCAAGGTCTGAATTAAGACCGTCCTTGATCAAAACCGTCCTTGATCAAAATGGTAAAAAATTCCACTTACATTAGTTTACAAAAATAAAAACAAATAGTCAAAAAGTACTAACTGCTTATCCATTATAAAGCCTTCAACTCTGTGGAGGTCCTTTGAAAACCATCCTGCAGGCTTAAAAGTGAGCACAGCCCGATGTCCTGAAAAATTAAAAACAATTTATAGAATTGATAGATTTATGCAGGTGAAAAATATTTTTATATGCCTACTGTATTGGATAACCAAGCTGGATAGAAAAGGTTATACAAAGATCAGCTTACATCGTTTACTTTTGCCATGCTACCTTTTTAGTTCAGAGTTTTTATTCAACTTTATTAAAAGACAAGATATCATATTTAATACTGAAGGCTACAATTTTTTCAGTGACTATTAGTTAAATATTACAATGTGTATGTTTTTTTGAAATTTAATTAGATAAACTCACAAACAATAACGATTCCTCTGCTATAAAACTATTATTGGGGAGAAAGTGCTGAAACTAAACTATGGAACACAAGTAAGTAAAGATGATTTTTTCATGACAGGAACTAGCGGGAAATATGTTTTCCGAAAAAATCATCACATGCTGTTTGGTTAACATTCTTCAATAACTTTGAAAAAGATTCATAGTCATTGCTATTGGAAACCCCCCCCCCCAAAAAAAAAAAAAAACACAGAAAAAACTCTTTCTAAAAAAAAAAATCTTTTACTAAATCGTACACATTATCCCACCAGAGAGCAACATCTGATACCCATCACTTCATTTCATTTATTCATCAGTTAAAGACATAAGAGTGAACAATATTAATATTAAATCGACAATTGTCACTTTGGAAAATTCACTCAAGATTTATGGAGTATATTAATAGCCAGAATTGTGGATTCCAATCACAGTGGAGAACTACTGAGTTCTGTAGTTCTTCAATGTTTCATGAATTTTCAATTTTACAATCAAATGTGAGAACGGAACTCTGATGATCCGGATTCTAAGTTAAAAACAAATCTCATTTATTGGTTATGCAAATGTTATATGAAGAACATTGATATTTTTACAGCATCACCTGTGCTGTGATTGGTGATCTCCATGGTGCCATACTGTTCTATCCACAATTTGCCAACCATTACATTATGTACACAGCAATTGACATTTGTCCATGTATAGGCCTCTCCCCACCTGCAAAAATAAATGTCATTATGATTGATAATGAAACAGATGAAGCTCTTTCTTTTCCTTTAGTATCTGATATTTATTTAAACTATTTTATAATACCAAGGTAAAAAAGTAAGTGTGGGAGAAATGAAATGATTTATGATTATTTCACTTTGCCAAAATGGATGCAATATAAGAGGTGATTCAAAGCCTTGGCCAGGAAATTTTTTTGGGGGTGGGGGTTTGAGCTCCACAATTACAGGGAGTGAAACAAATAACTTTCTAACCTTTCATTTGAATGCAATTTCAAAATTTTCGGGGAGGGGTTTTGACCCCCTGACCCCCCCCTCCCCCAATTGGCTACGGCCTTGGGGTGACTCTCCAAAACCTCTCACCAAAAAACTGTTTCTCTTTACTTTAATGTTAAACACAGTTGAAAACTTTTAAGATAGTTTTAGTTTAATATCCATCTTTTAGCCCCTGAGCTGTGCGATTTAAATAGTAAGACTAAATTACTTACATCAACCGTCAGAACAGCTCAAAAAATACTGTCGTCGTGTTCAGGACATGTTTCAACGTTTAATACGTCATCTTCAGCTGACTAAAAATGTGAGTTGAAGTTGTGAGGATCTGCATCCACGTAGTCAGTAGATGGCATCGTCAATAAATAATCACAATCACACATAACAAAGACACGAAAAACGAGACGAAACGAAAAACAGAACATTAACTTAAAACTACAGGCCTGTTAGAGCAAATGCCACGACACGTCGCGCCGGCGGTAGAGGACAGACTGGAGTTTCCTTGTGCATCTGATGTGTCGTTGTTATCTGTAGGGCAGGGGTCAGCTGATGGTCAATTGTACGAAAGGAGCGTATTGAAAATCGAATGAGAGCTAAATTGTAATTTATCATTAATTATTATTTCAGCTTGGGTGTTGCTCTTAAAACGTTTGTATATCTCAAACTCCTCCAAAGTATCCATCTTTCTCCCTTTCCTACAACAATGCAATATGTCGAGACTGTCATCAATGTTGCCGATAGAATGATTATTATCTATTAAGTGTTGGCCAAACGTAGATTTTTGTTTATCCAACCTATGATTGGGGCGGTGTTCTTTAAATCTTGTGTTGAATCCGCGTCCAGTTTGGCCGACATAAACACTTGGGCAATCAGCACATTTTAGCTTATAAACACCGGTTCCATTGTACTTGTCCATTTTGCCTTTGTTTACACTCAAAATATGTTTTGTACGGTTGGAGGTACTAAAAGCTAACTTTATATTATGCTCTCTTAAGTGCTTGTTTAGGCCGTGATGTATATAATGGCTGTACTCGACAGTGGCATATTTTGTTGTTTGATTAGTGCTAGATGTTTTATTAGAGATGACACCTTTGTCGATTTTATTCTTATGTTTGTGGATAAGTCTGTCCACTATATTGCTACGGTAACCATTAGCAGTGGCGATTTGTTTTATTATATTTATTTCTTTATTATATTGCTCAACATTTAGAGGAACATTTAACAATCTATGAACCATAGAATTGTAAGCACCCATTTTTTGAGAATGGGGGTGGTAAGAGCTAGCGTGGATTGTCTGGTTGGTAAATGTAGGTTTTCGGTATATAGCGAACTGTAATTTATTATCACTTTTCTCTAAGGTTAAATCAAGGAAATTCAGTTTTTTACCATCTTCAATTTCGAGTGTGAATTTTAAAGTTGGGGCCAGTTTGTTTAAATATGTATGTAGCAGATTTAGTTGCCTTGAGTTGCCGTTGTAAATAATGATTGTGTCATCCACATATCTACGGTAGAACAACATTTTTTCTTTGTGTTTATTTTGGTCAGACATGATGTGCTTGTTTTCAATATGGTTCAGATAAACATCAGATAGGAATCCAGCTGAAGTCAGCTGAAGATGACGTATTAAACGTTGAAACATGTCCTGAACACGACGACAGTATTTTTTGAGCTGTTCTGATGGTTGATGTAAGTAATTTAGTCTTACTATTATAGTTTTAGTATTAAGAGTTAAGAAACATCAGAACCACAGAATGGAGATTGTAAATTGTTTCTTTAAATGACATGTTTTTTGGTGGGGTTTTTGTTATATTTACTAACTATTGGACTTCTACCCACCTCCAGGTTTATGGCGATAAGTCTGTCCGTCCAATCAGTGATGACTTTTTGAAAAAATCCTCTTTTCAACAATTAAAAACACTAAACATAACATATAACACATGACACAGAACATAAAACGCCAAAAATGTATACCCGACGTTTCCGGAAACCATAAAAACGTTAAGGGTTTTATGGTCCAATCAGTGATGATTTTTTGAAAACTCCTTGCTGATTGGACGGACGGACTTATCGCCATAAACCTGGAGTGTGTAGAAGCCTAATAGTTAGAAAATATTGTAAATTGTCTTTAGTAAGTACTCATCAGTGATGTGAATAATTTTAGATAAACTCCTTTGTACTAGTGAAAGTGCCTTATACTTAGTTAGTGAAGAAAGTTTTCTTTTTAATCTATTTGGAAACCTACTTCAACTAAACTTAAATCTCACAGTAAAACTCTTAAATCTTCATTCAGTTCTAAGCTGACCAACCTACTCTCATTGTGAATAAATTATATTTAATCCCTTCATGCCAGCAAATCTCTTAGAGTAATAGTCACTGAATAATACTACTTTATTTTTAATTCGGTTAGCTAAAATCTGGGGCACCAATTATTAGGCTGGTGTGCACTGCTAGCAAAATTAGCATTTCACATTTTTTGGGTACGTTAGTTAAAGACTTATATTTTCAAGTAAAGAGTAATGAGTAATGACACATTTACTTTGCTTAAGTTTGTGCTGCAAGCTCAATAGCAAGCAGTTTTAACTACTTCCAAGGTTTTTTAGTGCCTGGTTTCTGGGACCTGATTAATTCCAGGTTCATTTGTGTATCTATGTACAAACTTCAACAAAATTAAATGTCCAAAGCAGAAGCCACACTTTAAAAGTTTTGTAAGGCAGTTTTAATTTGTGAAACAACTTTCAAGGAAATATTGCAGCAATAACTTGCATTGTGTAAATGGCCCTGAAAAACACATACTCCTTTTGACAATCCATCAACAAAGTTAGTTACTCTCTCCGGCTGGAGTTTAAGTAGATGATTTTAAGTACAGTTTTCGCCCACTTTTGTGCTCCAATTAAAAATTAATTTTATATCATGGCAGGTACAACCTGTTTTTGTTTATGATTCAAACTAAATTAGATAAGCAACAATACAAAACCACTCTTACTTGGGTAGTTCAACTGTAACTACTCCTTTGGGTTGGATTTCAACACTTTTCCCCCAGAACTTGAGCTTGGGATGAATTGAGCCATGGAAGATAAAGTGTTCACTGTCAGCGTGGAAGGCGGAGACCGGGGGGTGGTGACTCACTTGCTCACAAACAACCCTGTGACAAACAGCCTTAATTACTCTCACACTATTGAATTTTCTTATTTAATAATACCTATTTTATAAACCTTTATTCTATTTGTTAGTAAAAAAACGTCATCCCACTTGTTTGTAAAAAAATTGCCAATGACTTTTAAACTCACTAAGCTGAAGCCAGAATTGTACTTAAAACAAAGGTTTGCAAGGGACAAATCATTTTCTTCATTTGCTCATTGCTCAAATGCTCCAGTTTCATCAATTCTAGAGACAAGATGATTCTCAATCTACGTTATTTTAATGTATTTTCACAGCCATCTTGCTACGAAAAATCTTAATGGTGTAGTCCAAATGGTTCCCGATGGTTTCTAGTTCATATGATTTACTTACCGAACCCTTATCCTATCTCAATAAGCAACCTGAACAACAAGCAATCTGAATAAGTTGTACTTTTGTTTTCAGACTGATTATCCCATTCAAGTACAACTGTGCATTTTGATAGAGAAAGATTTTCTACTTTTACTAATAGACAATTTTACAACAATGCCTCAACCTTCATCAGACCATTTTGGTGAAGGGTACTAAAAATATAAAAAGTATAATTAGTAGAAAAATTCAATATAAAAACAATATTATGATGTTGAGGAGCAGGGTTAATATGAAGGAAAATATTGGGTTAGTAATATTCTAACTATGCAAGTCATGAAAACGGATGAAATACCTAAACTCGGGTCGTTCTAGTTCGTAAGTTTCCCCAAGTAACGGGTTAAAAGGTTTTCCAAGTCGTTCCCAGTTAGAAGCCAAAGCACTCACAGCAAATGCAGCCACGTACTGAACAGATAACAAAGAAAATATACTCATTACAATATCTCCATCTCAAAACTTATAATATTTAATCAATCATTTTTATATAGTTAAACACTGTTATACCAGTAATCACTCTAAAACAGATAAAAGAGACACGATGGTTGTGGTAGTTTTTCCTATGATTTCATAGGGTAGGTTTATTTAGGTAAATTCAAATCTTAGTATTAAAAAAATGTAAAAACTATTAGAAAGTTGTGAAAATCAAACATAATCTAACAATTTTAGTTCATTCATCTACACAAGAACATTATTTACAAATCAAAGTGGGGAAAGGTTGATTTATGTTCTGTATCTATTCTCAAAATCTCACAAAAATAACTTGCTAGATAAACCTCATGTAAAATTTAATAGAATGTTTAATTTCAACAAATATAAAGTAGTCAAATAAAGAGACTTTTTGATAAGTTTTATTGTAGACTGAGTGGGTTTATCTTTTACTTGGAATAATGTTGCTTGGATTAAGGACACTGGTTTAAGCTACACGTGGAGCAGGAAAGTCATTAGTGTACTTCATGCACAAATCAGGCGTTGTTCTCAGTAACACAGACGGTGCATGGAGTTGGTTAATTGTCTTGTTCCACAACTTCCAACGGAATTAATATGCCTGTTGCCTCTGTTGTGAATGTTTTTTAGTTTTCTCCTTTTCATGTGATGTAATATTTTGTTCAAAACTGTAACGATCTTAGTATTTAAATTAATTTATTTCCAAATGGGAATGTAAAGAGTGAAATTTTCTCGGATTGTTACTATTTGTTGATAAAAATAGCCTCTGAGTTTAAATATTTTCTTCATGGATTTATTTGACATTAAGTTAAAATTGTGCGTAAGGAATTGAAATTGTAAACTATACAGTGAACCAATGAGTAAATTTTATTTATTCAAATTTACCTTAAAAATGAGGTGCATACATTCACAATCAATCCATAAAATACCAGTAAAAAATGTCAGGTCACAAACAAGTCTGTGTGTTACCCCAAACCAGCACTATGTACAAAAGAATTTATTGTGCCTTTATGTTGACTGATATTTTAGTTGTGTGGCTTCTCAAACACACCATCTTAAGAGTCTAATGTTCCTCTCAGTTATCATCGTTTCCTGATCTGTTCAAAGTTACATTACAAAAATGCTAAATCACAATATGACTCAAACACTTGTTAACACTGCTTTCCAGAGTACTTGAAACTGTGTGCTACACAACATAAAAATCTTGATTTAATGGATACAAAGAAAATTTACCTCCCAACTTAAAAATATCTTAATCATGGTCCCTAAATCACGACATAAGACTCAAACACTTGTTAATGCTGTTTTTCGGCATACGTGAAACTGTGTGCTATACAAAATAAAAATCTTTATTTAATGGATACAAAGGACATTACCTTCTACCTTAAAAATATTCTTAATCATGGTCGCTAAATCACAACATAAGACTAAAACACCTGTTAATGCTGCTTTTCGGTATACGTGTTGTGTGCTATACAAAATAAAAATCTTGATTTAATGGATACAAAGGACATTACTTTCCAACTTAAAAATATTCTTAATCATATTCCCTGGTCATGGTCCCTTAAAGAGCAAAATTCCAAAAGCTAATTTTGGCTAAAACATTAAACTGAAATGAGAACAGGCGAAAAATTTTTTTTAGGTTACACCTGTTTGTAAATGTTAGTCAATCTGAATGCATCTCTAAAAAAACCTATGTGACAAGTAACTAAACTTTTCACCTTCAAAAATATGGTTGGGAAATGAGATAACTAACATGTATTACGGCATCACTTCATGCTGCAAAATTTTCACCTAGAGTAAGATTACCTGCATGCGAGCGAGAGGGTCGCTCTGCTCGGCGGCGTGGCGCAGGAGGTGCGCGTACTCCATGTACTCCACCATCCGCTGCAGGAAGCTCAGCGGTTCGTTGAACACGACTGGCATCGCGACGTTACTCAGCTCCTTCCCGATACTCGTCTTTAGAACCGACCACAGGCTGAAGTCGTTCCGGTGAAGCATCGGCTGCGGCAGACTCCGTCTGTCCACACACCGAGGCCAGTGGTGGCAATTTAATTAAGTCTGATTTTTACATCCTTAAAAACGTATAAGATGTAAAAATATACGTTGCATTGAAGTACCTCAGTACTTGCACTTGCAATGCATGGGCAGATTTCTGGGGGTGCCAGGGGGTGCCCGGCACCCCCTTGATTTTTGGTGGGATGTGGCAGAAATAATGTTTTCTAGCTAAATGTTTTCAAGCTAAACTTATTATTTTTTCATAATTTAATCCAAGTTATTTTTGGTTTTCGGTTAGGTTTAATTGGTTTTCACCTCAGGCTTTAGTTTAAAATTTTTACTTGTTAAATTTTATTTTGAACTCGAGTCAAAGTGTTCATTTCTGCTTCAACCAACAAATTTAAAACGAATATAAGTTCAAACAGGCTTCAATACAATCTGTTTTAAAGCAGAAATAACATTTTATAGTTTCTCAAAATTATTTTTGATTATCAATAATAGTAAGCCTTTCCTATCTGATTTTATATTAAAACCAGAAGTGGATGGTTGCTTTTCATAATTGAAATCACATACATAGCACATACATAAATGTAAATGTAATGGGTAGCTGCTGAACAAAACATAAAGAATTTTAAAAAGGATTATACGTTAGGTGAGCTGGTACCCCCAAAGATTATGGGCCAAATCCACCCATGTTCCAATGAAGTTCTGAGGAATGTCCCTTATTTAATTAAAACTGATTTTTGGTGATCATTTAGGAAGTTATCTATCGAGATTTTCACAAGAATTTGCAAGTGATGGCAGAATATTTTATTTTTCAAAATAAAATACGTTAAATACATTACATTACATTAATACATTAAATTACAAATTATTATGTAACAATACAATGAACTGTTCAAACTGATAACACACAGCCTTTTAAGTATGACAAATAAAAATATAAGTAGATACTGGTAGGTCAGCAATCTAATCGAAATAACAGACTGTACAACACAGGAAGCGATGCTATTTTTCATTTATTTATTGAAGGGATGTTGTTTGTGTATTTAATTATTTTTATAAATCAGGTTTGCAATTACAAAATTGTATATTAAAAAATGTATTACATTTAATTACTAAACTAATTAATTCAAACAAATTTTAGGTTGTAGAAAACTGTTTTAAGGCTTTGTGAAAGATGTTATAGTCACTTTTCGTTATTCACACATGGTTAATTGTTTGGTATCTTTTTAGAAGGTAAAAATCTCATTAGTGTTGGTTTTAATAAATATAAAAGTTTGAAGAACTCTTCATTTATGGAAATCTCAATTTCAGAATCAGAATTTTCAGACTAGACCGCAATAGATATGTCTGTAAAATTAAAATTAATTATAGTGGTTTCCAATTTGAAAATATGAATATAATTTTTGTTGCTGGTTAAATGGTTAAATAAGAAGACCATCGAATTTTAGGCCAATTTAAATTGTCAAATTTGTAGTGCATGATAGTTTGATGGAATTACTGTAATGATTATTTTTCGAAATGCTTTGTAATATAAGTAAAAAAAATTAGTTAAAAGTGATTAGATTTAAGTGCAGTGTATATAAAATGCTTCATATCAAAAAGTCAAAATTAAAAAATAATCTTATTAAAAACAACTTTTACTTCCCGTCTGTATGCTTATTATGTGTTAAAATTGATCCATGAAGTACTACAGTACTAAATATTAAGTATTTGCTGAATACTTTTCATCATAAAAATGTTGTTAAATTTATTTTATAAAACAGACCACGTACCACACTACTTGATGCTAGAGCAAACTAGGTGCTAACATCTCATCATCTGAGCATTCAAAGGTGTGGCATAAAAAAACTGAAAACTTCAAAACCACATAAATCCAAGCTGATACGCCAATTAGAAAGTAATTAGCTGCCATGTATATTAAATTTAAAACTGAACAAAAATGATATGACAAATATTCTATGATAAAAGCCCGGTAATAAATTATCGAGCTGCTAAATTACTTTACCAAGCAAAGAACAAAACGATTATCAGAAAGACCTTCTCTCACCTAGACTTGTGAGCGGCGACATTGCTGTTTTCCATTGTACACCAGAGAGCAACATTAGCTTCTTACACTTTACAACAATAATTCACAACACTGGACTTGCGTCCATTCGTTGTATTGTTTAAAGCACTTTCCCTGTTCGTCGAAATCAATTAATGCTGCCAAATCCAATGAAACCCAGTTTATCAACTAGTCTAATTAGAGTAACCTGTAATTTGATTCAAAAAATTGCAATATGTTTATAAAGGAAATGATGAATATAAAATTAATAAGATACCCTTACAACAGAATCTTTCTAAGCCCGAACACAGATAAGGTCGATAAGGTTGACAGATTATGACTATTTTGTATTGCAGAGAACCTGTAACTTGTCATGACTAAGATTCTATCAGTTAATTGTGTTACCATATTAGGTTTTGAATTTGTATTTCTATTGTAGTTGGTAAAGCGAGGTCAAAATTGCCTATTCTTTCCGTATTATCTGACTTTTTTATACATACTTGACTACTAGGTGAGTTTTATATTTTCCAATGATAGATTGAACTAATCACCAATTCAAATATGATGATCCTGGCTTTGCACCAAAGAAATGCAGTTTGACTTTAGAACTTCAAACCATGCCCTTATGTTTAGCTGCTAACAAAGAGAATCGAACTTGATGACTTGATCCAATGTCGACGGATAGTTCCATCACCAATTGATTGTACCTGGATGTTCTGAAAATTCAGAGCCCTTTACTGTATAAGCGATAACCTTTATTAAAGTTTTGACACTTATTAGTAAATAAATGAGGTTGAGGCTGTCTACCACTTAAAAAATAAACATTTAAATTGACACCTTTAACATCAAAGTATGTCTACCTGTTGTTGACTCTTAAAATATGATTTTGAAATCCCAATTTTTAAGTGTTTTAAATTTTACATTATCCTGGTAGATTGCCCTGTAAGTACAGTACACCTCGGATTATCCAGACCTCACATTATCCAGATCCCGGATTATCCGGACCGGTCTATCAGAGAAATTAAAAAATTAAAATCACGGCAAAATCATAATTTTAGCGAGTTTGCCGGTGAAATGCGCCTTCTAAAAGTGAAATACAAATGTAAAACATTAATGTACGCATTTGGAATCACAATAATTGAAGAAATCAACAGTACATTACAGCATTTTCGTGAACGTAGTTTTCTGGATTGGTACTTCGGGCCCTAGCAGTAATCAACAAAAGCGTAGCCTACGGCAATTTTGCGAGTTTGTTTCTTGCTGTCATTTGACGCGTTACGTTATTTCTTAAGAAAAGTTACAATAGTAAGTTTTAAGTCACATAAAGTTTCGTCATAATTATTTCTAGCTTGAGTTATTTTGAGTTATGATTATTTAAACTTATTAAATTAAATATTTTAATCTGGAGTTTTATTCCAAACCTAAACCGTAGGTACGGTAAAAGTTAACATTATACTCGTATGATCAATAACAAAATTTAGTTCTTAAATTTGATTCAAAATTAAACCCTCTTAAAATTTGAAAGACTAACATGTTGTACAGGCCTGATAAGACGTTTGCACCATCAATTTAGCAGGGGCTAAGGTTCGCGATCGCTATTAAGGCTATATTGTAATGACCTCGGATTATACGGATTTTTTGCTATCCGGATCGGTGTTCCGCCACATTAATCCGGATAATCCGAGGTGTACTGTAATAATAATAAACCCGCTGTATGCTATAATACATAGCCTAGACACACTCTGTATAGATTGACATATTAATCAATTTATTATTAATTGATATTCTGTATATTCTTTCCGAAAATTCCCCCTAAAATTTTTAAACTCAGGTAATGAGACTGAACACACTTCTTTGTATGCATTAAAAAATCAATTAAGTAGCAATCAAATTCACAGAGAAAGAGGAAGTCTCAACATTCCAAACTAACTTTAAACTTTTCAAAATAAAATTGGTTCAACCTGGAGAAAACTGAACAATTATTACACTTGCTACTCAAAGAAATCTACGTAGACCTGGAATGAAGGGAGCAAATATTAAACTAAATGTCTTATTTTAATCATACGAATCATTATTAAGGAAATCCCCCAAAGTGAAAGGTCTCGGACACTTTCCAAATTTTAAGGTGCAGTATCTAGGAACCGCATTTCTGTGCAGCTGGTCCCTCCCTAATGTCGTGTTGGCAATTTTGCTATGACGGATTTCGAATTTGATCCACAGTTAAAGATAAATCGTCTTGAGTAAGGGAAATTAATATTCAGAAATATTGCTTGATCTCAATCAAGTTCAGTTGTATGCTTTTTTCTTATCACGCCATGTGTTTAAAAAATACAGATCGTTTTAAATATATGATTTTTCTCTTTTATTTCATAACAGTTGTTCAGATAAAAAAATATAAAGACTTTTATTATGAGTTATGTTTATTGAAATGCGCATTAATTATCATATTAAGAGAATGGAACCTATCATGTGAATGCCGAAACTGCGACTGAACTGCTAACAGGTTGATACTGAAGTATTGCGTGCTCGCGTGAATGGAACGAATGAAACGTAGGCCCGTCATGAAATCTAACAGCTTTTACAGAAACGGGTTTCTTCTAAAGCATATCACACACAGTTTCTTTAAAGGCCCTACTATAAAAATTAAATTGGTGATTTATAAAGGAACTAAGCTTCAAGTCAATTTTAGCGTTAGCGATGAGTAAAAGAACAATATGTATTCAATTTGCATAATTGGTGCTTCAACAAAATGTCCGGGATTTTAAATTAAAATTCAATAAATCGTTTTACAATTTTGTTTTCTGAAAATGTTTTGCTGGATTTAATTGTTTGAACTGTAATACTGACGATCAATAATATATTTTTATGAAAAAATCTCGGCTTTACGCCTGATCTTCGATACAAAGGAATCCTTCGCCCACCCAAAAGGACAATCAATACGTAATAGCGATCAATATCGTCGATCAATGACACAAAATCGGTAAAGTTATACAAGTTATAAACATAAATTCTCCTTACACCCTACAAAATCCCTTAAAAGTCTATCACAAAGCACCAGAACACTCAATACACCACTGAAATATAAGTTACTTATAAATTATTGACGGATCCCTCACGGCGGTGCACGCATGCGCCGGGTGGGGGTGGTGTGGTGGGGTGGGGAGGGAGGGGAGGGGTGGTCAGCTGACGAGGTCCGGGTCGAAGCCAGATTATTGTACCACCCCCCTACCTGCCTCACTTGCTTACCCCAACCCGGCCAACCGAATAATCCTTCCGCCTACACCGTGTCGTGATTTATCCGACCAAATCTTGTTGTCGCCACCGGCAAAGCAAACAGTAATTTTACGAAAAGGAAGAGCTAAAAAATTAAAAAACATGCTTTGTAAGCTTTGGTTTTGGGTATTCTTTAAATTTGATATGAGAAGTTTTTTTCAAAATATTTTGAGTTATGAAATTATTTTAATCATGTTGACAAACCTTTGTGTGTCTTATTATGATAGGGCATTATATAAAATATTTATAGCCCCACGAATTTGTATTGGTAATGAATTTTTAAACAGGAGAGACACCAATAGCTTAGTAATCAAAAGTTCAAAAGACCGATTAGTTACCGCTACACCTGATGACATTTTTCGGCTTCCCGACACCAAACGTTTGATCAATATTACACCCCTGTTGTGATTTTGTTCCTGGCATCGTGACAAACACAGTGCAGGTTGAGGGGGGACAAGGGGTAATGACGCCATTGACGCCATGAAAAAAATCAATTTTATCCATAAAATTGATGTATGTAAACATTATTAACTTTTTATGTATTTCTATTTGTTTAATCATGAAACTTTATCCCAAGATTTTCATTTACATTTTGAGAGAAAAGGTCTGCACAGTCACAGTGGCGGGATTACCTCAGTCGTCCTGGTTAATCCATTAGGCTAAATGATATTACATTACCCTACGCTTTTAGTTTTTCTTAGTTTTAGCTAATTTACTGTAAAAATAAAGTAACTTTGCTTGTTAACGTTACAAGTCCCTATTCACCCTATTCGCATTTTAAAGTAGCAAAAATAAATATGTGGTACATTTATTACCTGCATGGATCTTCATTATTTGGCAAATAAAACAGCAATAGACAATTAATTATTATGTTTTCCCAAAAAATATAAATTAGGTTTTTTAATTGCTCCCTGGATTATAAAATTGTATCAACCCTCTCAATTAGTGTAACACACTGCAGAGG
Organism: Flexamia atlantica; assembly: GCA_035578135.1. Classification (NCBI taxonomy): domain Eukaryota; kingdom Metazoa; phylum Arthropoda; class Insecta; order Hemiptera; family Cicadellidae; genus Flexamia; species Flexamia atlantica. The sequence continues at coordinate 35,734,335 of JAQJVK010000002.1, read as the reverse complement.
GAAGCGTGCCTACTAACATGATTTAATAAACATGACAATTTGATTATCGATGGTCACGTTCAACCCCACGGTCACCGTCCTGAATTGTAAAAACATTAGGCTTCTTTAAAAAACGCAATTACTTAGCAAAGGGTGACTCTATCTTCACGGTACCTTTGCATTAATTTACATTAATTTGCCTTAAAGTTTAAGTATCTGTAATTAACCTTATTGATAATGAAAGTTTTAAGACAGTAGGCCTGACTAAAAATATCACAGGGTCCGCAGTTTTAAACTAATGAGGGTATAGATACCTAAAATGCATAAACCTGGGGAGATTTCTGAAACAAAAGTGTTATAACCCAGTGCCGGGGGATAGCAGCTACTAGTAGTCAGGGCTTCGCCACTCTATTGTCCTCGGGCTCGGAAACCTGCTGCTGGGTGGGCGACCGTGTGACGTCACCGGGCTGTTACCGGCGCTCGCCGTATAAACACCTATATGTAGCACATTAATATAATTTTACTGTATATCTTGCTTAATGTTAAACATATATGGTTAAATCTTGGCATGTGGCTTCATATAGTTCAGATCTATTGGGTAGTGACATAAAATATCCTACTATTCTATCGGTACCTGCCGTATTAAACACCATCGTAGGAAATAGAGATTAGGCTAAATTATTTCGGGAGTTAAGTTATTCACCCTAACCTAATAATAATCAAGATTTTTTTAATTTAGTACAATTCATTATTTTGGTAGTTAGGTATGTCCGCGGTTGAGACGTGACCGGGTTTTAGGTTAAAAAGTCCTCGGTTTTACATTGTGACCGCTATTCTTGAATATATGTACTTAGCAGGTAGTTTTCGAACTATCGTAAAAACGGTGTTTTTATTATTTGTTCATAATCATTTTTATTATTTATATTATTTATTCATAATTAGTTTGGGTTTGCACGTAATATTTGAGTAAGATCCGAACTTTAATTAGATAATCACGTTTATATCTTGGGTCTTGGACTTAGCAAATAATACATAAACCGAGTTCTTATACTCTTGTCCTGCAATTTACTCGAAGTGATATGGAGGTCCCAAATAAATACAAAACAGACAAATCAGAGATATATTATATTACCTTTATGTTTCACCTATTTGGCGGACTGAAGAGCAAGGTCTTAAGTACATATCGTTGCATATGGAGTGTGGGATGACGACCCCAAAGAGAATACCAAAAAACGTACCAGATCAGGTTGAAAGTCGGCTTTCATTGATATAAATGCTTTCTTATGGAGCTAAATGAACGGTAGTTAGGCTAAAAAATATAGTCAATAAATATGAAAAGCGTTTTTAGGAATGCATGGTTCGCTTTATTGTTTTAATAATCAGTGTGTGATTGTCAAAGTGCCCGGTGACGTCACCTCGGATGAAATATTACTGGATCGCGCTCTCAATGGACGAAAAACGTGCCAGCCTCCCAGGCCGTTGAGTGGCAAGAAGGTCTTAACTGGCCGCCGCGCGTTAAGTCTTTACATCAGATAAGTCTCTCTGTGACCTTCATATGTCACTATAATATGTCAAAAGCTATGTGAGTGGGAAGAATACATCTTAAAGAATGCTAACATGTAATTTATATGGTTTGAATAAAAAGAAAACGACTTGTTTTCCTTTAAAATTATCGGAAATACCCGTTTCTTAACAAATTTTCAATTTCGAATTTTTGAAAGGGGATCTTGACGTTGAGACTAGGTAAACATTACATTTTTAGAAAGATAAAACTCTGATAAACTAGTTTTGTGTATTAAATTACCAAAATAAAATTAATATATATTTTATCATTACTGAACTTGAATTTCACCCACCGCAACCTTGTTAATGAGGAAACGCTGATAATTTTGCTTCCAGAATATTAATTTTTGACAAAAGCTTCACTCTAAAAATACTTTTGTATTTTCCTAGTACCTATTGTATTTTTATTTCACTTCTCATTTTATATAAGCTTAAAATTATTATCAGCAATTGTAAATAGGAAGAACCCTACGGAAATAATATCGACAACACTACTTCCTTCTTATCTATATAGGAAGAATGTGAGTTTTTTAATGTTATATTTTATCCTCCCTTTTTTGACAGTAAAAATTCAATATTCACAAATAGGTGTATGATAAAATATCTAAGAAGTTCAATGATATTGTCTTAAAAGATAAGGCGCATCAGTTTTAAATATTATAAACATTTTCCGTAAAAATAGAGGAATATATTTCCTAATTTAGACATAATTTTTAATAATAATAAATTAACAAAGATAAGGGACAATGTGTCAGCTGGAAATGATTAAAAATAAATATTAAAGATGTTGATTCAATGTAGGGAAGTCTGCTGGCGTAGTAAGACAATTGTCGGCCCATGCGTTATCATATGAGGACTTTCTTATTCGCGCGCCCTCTGATAATTAATTATTTAAATTAATCTTTAGCAAAAACGAGAAAGCCTACAAAAACTTTTTTGAGACAAAAAAAATAATCTCTGGAATGTTATCTAAAACTTTGTTACTTTACCTGACCAAAATATAAAAAACTTCCTCGCTTACTACTTTTTTCATCTCTTTTTTTAATAGCTTCAAAAACATTTTGCGCTAAACAAATTATTAAAATCTATGCAATTAGCTTTTGGAATCACAATGGTTACCACAAGATTCGTAATTTCAAGCTGTAAAATGTGATATAAAATTACATTTGTTTACCCAGTTTATTGTTTGGCAAATGCCAGTTTGATTGAAGCGCTGTTCACTCGAATGGCGTCGGGGTCCCGCCAGATTAGACCTTTTTGCCACCCAGTGGTGAAAACGATGGCACGGTTTTCGCCTGACTTAAGCATTGGGAGGCGTGATACAGTTATATTCATCCGAGGACGTCACACGGTCGCCCACCTGGCAGCAAGTTTTGGGGCGAAGTGGTGGAGCCCTTACTAGCTGATCCGGTGCACCGGAATTGCGCACCAAGTTACAATCCCCAAAAAGGCTCTCAATCTATGCGCCGGAATTGTGCACTTGTCCGGTAGGTACCTGAGTCCTCAGCGGCCGCCGTAATAGCAGTGGAATTTGTGACTCATGTCACTCTTGTATGTGACAATGTCCTGGGACTTCCAAAATTTGTACTTTGCACCCTTCCATACGACCCACCCCCTTGGACCAGTAACCGGGGAATTTGCGGGAGAGCATTCTTTACTGTTCAGTTTTAGTTTAAAGGTCACACAATTCTGTGACTACCTCACAGGTACTTACGTTGATAGCACAGCCGCTATATTTCCCCCTCAAATTTGGGCTGCACGCACTGCTGATTTGTGGCGAACAACAAATGCGTGTGAGTTTTCACTCTCGATTCATCCCCTCGCCCCAACCAAATATATACATATTTAAAAAAAAAACAAATGTATGCAGACAGACACTTATGTCCGGCTCAACACCTGCGATGCCCCCAAGAGCAAAAAGAAAACTTGTGAGAGAAAAGCCTTCGTTTCAAAATTCATCACCTGAGTCAATATGAAATTGACCTGCTAATGTGTTGGATATAAAATAGCAACCACTATTTAAGTTTAATAAATGCTTGTTGATTAACTTGTTGTTATCAATGTTAACCATTGTTTAATAAACCGAGAGATTTCTCGGAAGAGTAAGTGCGCAATACCGGTGTGTGTTCAGGGGCTGTCTCTCGACCAAGTGCGCTATTCCGGTGACTACCTGAATTTTAGTGCGCAATTCCGGTGCCCCCAGCTGATCTTCCTGGCCCTCTTTATAACCTACGGTATGATATGCTTTATCTTCAGGCTAAAACTAACTCTAGGCCATATTGAAAATAAACAAATCAACAAATTATTATAATTGCAATGGTTATTAATATTGAGTAAAGTGTTAGTTTAATTATTTGTTCATAACAGGGGTGGGACATATTCCTTCCAGAAGCTTAAAATGTTTTTATCTAAATCCAAAATAATTGTTTTACTATTGAATTTTGCCTGCACATATTATTTCTACTGCTGATTAAAATAATGTAAAACACTTTCGATGAACCCGTAAATTGATTATATTTACCAATTATATATTTTATATGATATTGATGATATCACTCTCCCCCCAAGAGATTCGCCTGCCGCGATACAGATACTGCTACAAGGTCGTCAGACAGACATATAGAGTATTATCGTGAGAAGACGACAATATTCGTATGCAACATTATAACATCGAGATTTGTTATCCGTGATGTGAATATCTCACTTAATAAGTCATACTAGCCACGATCTGACGACGATGACGATGACGATGGAGGCAATATTGCGAACTCTATTTATAATTATAAATTAATATACACTGTTGTTAGTAAATGTTATCAGGAGTTTTTACTATCCGGACCCGGATCTCCACAAAACCTTATCCGGATAATCCGGGGTGTACTCGCCACTCGCTGACATAATTAGAATTTTAACATAATTTATTCAATACAGGTTTTATATTATTAAGTGATAACTGATAATTATTTTGAATATTAAGTATAATTAAAAATGGAATCAATCTGTGAAAGTGCATTTCTATTTCGTCTTGGCCGATGTTTTGGCCGATGATTCGCGTGATCGGCTTTTGAGACTGTCCTAGCTTAGGTAACATTTCTCACCAGCCTTGTTTTACCCACGCTTAAATAAGCGCATTTGCCTCTGGGAATGTTGATGTTATTAGGACAACTCCCACCAATTACTCACGATAACAATTTTAACGTAATAGGAAAATAGCCATTCCAGGTTCCGTACGGGACAGTTATATAGACCATATTCACAACTTGTTTATGGACTTTAAAAAACATTTAAACTGGTTTCAAAGGATAATATATGATTCTACTTATTTGTTGAGCTGTCGATTAATATGTTATGTGTTTTGAAAACTTTGCAAACATTTTATTTGTTTGGAAAAATTAACAGTAGACAAGTTCCTTACGGGACACCACAAAATTTCATGTCATCATAGTTTTGGTAAAATCTTTTATTCTACTTGTGAAAGAGGTTTTTAAAATATAAAGAGCCATGAAAGACATATTTCTTAACCACTTAACGTTAATTATTAATATTTATCAATGCTTACTTCAGAATTACATCGAAGTTTTCTGGTTCCGTTTCGGACATGTAAAGGTTCCATACGGGACTCATACAGGGGCGTTTCCACTATGCCTCATATGTCGTGCAACATTGCATGCGGCGTTGCATGCATCTTGCCTCTTGCAACATGCGTCTTGCATCTTACCATATAACCTTGCCCCTAGTTGAAACAACCAACTAGTCTGCCACATGAGCGTTAGTGTAAACAATGCCGGTTGTGCGTAATGTTGAAGCTGTTGGTGTAGCTGCAGCTTTATAATAATTATTTTAAGTTGATTTGAGTTGCTCAATTGCAACTTGCTCAATTGATTTTTATTTGATTTTCTCAATTGCATGAGTCGCTCTCCACAATAATGGACATTTTTTATATTCGTTGCAAATGTCAGTCGTTTTTGCGGCACTCCACTCCATCACTATTATTAAAAAACACCTGTTTTGAAGTCAAAAAGCAAGACGCAAGTAGGTAGCGTGCACTGCTGTCTGGCAATGAGGCACGGATGGGGCAGAGTGCTCCCCGTCTCCGATGGGTAGCACGTGCACCTACTTGCGTCGACACTTGCAACTATTTTGTAGCATGCAGCGACGCATGCAACGCAGTGCGCCTAGGCGCATGAGGCAAGATGCAAGAAAATGGGGCATAGTGGAAACGCCCCTTACGGCATACGAGGTTTCAAATCAAGTACAGTACTGGCATTGTTACTTCATTAATATACATACCGAATCAAGAACTTATTTGGGGGTATTTTGTGTTAAAAGTTTTTGTAAAATGCTCACATTATGTATGACATTTTTATTCCAAAAAATGACTTGATTTAGGTTCAAAACTTAGGGACAGATCAACAAAACAAACAAAAATTAATGATTAATAGTAGGGTTTAAGTTGGAGGACTAAAATCATTAAAAATGAAATGTTAAGAGTTTTCTTACGTGGATTGCAATATAATTACTGTTTTCGAAGGAATTTTCACAAAAACAAGTAGGAAAAAATCTATTTCAATCCTCCTGTTATGGGGCTCTTGCTATTCTGGAATGGCTGTAGAAACACCCTGTCACGATGAAACCTGAATCAGTGATTTAAAAAAATAATTAGAATATTATGGTATTTATAAAAGAAATATGTACAGAGAATAATTTGTCTAAAGTGCAAGCTTAGAGATACCACTACACCCAGTGAACCAGATAATTTCCCGAAGATAATTACTGAAATTTCCAAAAATCCCCAAAGGTTTCGAGGTGGAGGGGGGGAGATATTACATCCCCATATAATATGTCCAGGCGGGTGCGCCAGTCCCTGTCCATGGCCATCTTGACGGTTGTTTCTTTTGTTTCAATAGGCCAGTCTTCACTCTGCTCTGATTGGTTGTAGACCAATTGATTGGTAATTGATGTTTGATCATTTTATGTTATCAGAGTACATATTTGAGTTTTTGTATTTGTTTTCAGCATTTTGTGATTTGACTACTTTCACAGTTTCTCTGTTTTAGATATGTTTTATGTCTAGACCTTCCTGGATGTTTGTTATGACACATGTTTGTTCTAGGGTTCTCTCCTTATTTTTGATAACAGATTCCTTTTTTAAGGAACAACAGAATAAGGAAATAAGAAAGGATCAGGAATAACGAAGGTTTCAGTTGTGAAACTAGTTTTTACTAATCAGCGATGGGAAATTTCTGTTGGCAAAAATCAACTCAACTCAAGAATAAAAAATAAAATTTCAGCATGCTTTTGAAGAGTTACACAATTGGTTTTCAGTAAATAGGCTTCTGCTAACTAGTTCTAAAATACAAATTGTTAAATTCTAAACTGAACAAAATAGAGGCAGCTCAGAATTTAATTTTTCTTTTTGAGGTAGTTCTTTACTGAATTCAGTAGGTTTTTCAGGAGTAGAGATTGACCCAAATTTAAGCTGGAAACCCTGTATTATTAAAATTATAAAAAGGTAAAATTCAGTATGTTTTCAAATGATTATTATGGGGAAGGTTATTACAGGCTCTTTTTCCCTCTCGTAAGCTAATGAATTTTTGGGGACATCTTCTAATGCCAACAAAAATTTCAAGATGCAAAACAATACTATAACTATGACATTTTTTCCAAAAATAAAATTGTGTAAATTTGTTTATAAAGTTTATAGTTTATTAACTGTAACCTTTCTATGTTTGATGTTTGAAAAAATAATTTGGACAGTTCAGAAAATTTACCACATTAATGCGGTATTATTATTATTATTATTATTTTATGGCCAGCATTGGACCAATTAAGTCAATTAATGCGGTATAATATACGATTTTGCAAAGACTTCCAATATCCAAGACACTGCTTGAGACTATTTAAAAGAACTCTGCTATATATGGGTAAAAAACTTTTTAACCATTTACCAAGCAATTTAAAATCCATAGTTGAGGAAAATAAATAAAATTGTGATGGATAAAATTTTTTTTTTCAATCGAGAAATAACTTATTATTTAGTTTATACCTGATAGAGCATAGTAATCTGTTTTATGTTAGTAAAATTTTATTTTCTGTATATTTGTAGAATAATTTTTCTGCATTGAAAGTTTGTTGTAAGGTTGCTTGTGATTTATTCTAAGATGCTGACAATGTCTTATATTCTGCGCTAGCCTTGCTAGCTTTGTAAGAATGAACTGACAATAAAATTATCCTCATTCGTACTCTTAAATCTAACTAATAACAAGATAATACTTTTTACTCTTAAATCTACATTTCAGGCCCCTTTCACACGGAGCAGTTTTGATGCAGCTGCTGCCTTGCGACATGGAGTCTTGTGATCCACTGCTGACTCAGTTTAACATGAGGATCAGGATCACACTGCATGAAATTACCATGAAACACGCTGCCGTGTTGTGTGAAAGCGCCCATTATGTTTCAAACATCTATGAATCACATGGCTCCTTGTTGCATAGCAGCAGCCGCATAAAAATCACATTGCGTGAAAGGGACCTTAACACTTTACAGTACTGCAAATGTATTAGGCAGTTTCTTAATAAGCTATATCATTATTATTATATTAACAACCAAATAAATATTTTGTGGCATGAAGTAAAATCTCCCACCTGTATATTGACCCACTTTTTATTAAACTTGAGAACTAACAAGAGATTGATAAAAACAATCTAAATATGCTCTATCAAACACTTTGGCAAGCATGCCTACAGCAAGCAGCTCATAAATATGTTTAATTATATTCAGGCAAAGCCTGCTGAATATGGGTTCAGTTGACTGAAACAACATTTTGTTTGTCAAGAAGATCGAATCAACATGCTCACCAATTTGTTTAACCATGTACGGTGGGCATTTGAATCGACAGTAAAAACAGGGTATTGATAGATTGTACTCTGATATTATTATCAAAATCAACCTTTCTAACTGACACAAGGTTTTACACTAATCTTAACAAAACATAAAAAATAAGTGCAGAAGAAATTCATGCAGGTGTACGTACTGGATGGAGCACAGACCTCGCTGCGATGCGGTGAGTGAAGTGGGCTTTACACTCAAGAGCCGAGCGGAAGGAGTGGATGGACACTAGTGTCGCCACGCTCGAGGTGGGCGAGGGAAAACTGACCAGAGTGTCGCTGTCTGACCCCGGCGTCTGGGCAGTTATCAGAGTCTCCGTGTCGGAATCTGGGGGCAAAATGTTAACAAGTGTTTTGTGTTTTTATGTGCTTTCTTCCGCCAGTGACATATTTTAAATGTTTTGATCAGGAGCGGTCCAAACTCGGGTCTTGGTAGACCTTTATTTTATAGCGACCTCATGTTAGATAGCATCATTATTTCTTAGGATGTACATATTATATATATATATATATAAACGGTGTTTCTAATGTCTTGGAACCTCAAAATAAACAAAACATAACATGGTCCCGGGCTTAAGTGTCACCGTGCCGCCTACAGTAATAGCTATTTTCCTATAGGGGGAATTCACTGAAAAAAGTTGTATTTTGGTAAAGCATGAGCTACGGCCAAAACTATATGACGTAGACCCTTGATCTTGGTGTCGAGTTAAAGCTTGGAATCTCATGATATGCACTATGGTGGTTTGGTTTTGATGTATTTTTGGGCTCAGGCACAGGATCGTCAGAAATGGACCCATGTCAAGGAATTTTTGAAGTACTTTAGGTTTTAACCCAAAACAGTTACTGTGGTTACTAGAGAATGCAGTACTTACTAAAACAAGAAAATAATCTCCCAAGCAAAGCCAGGGTTATCAGCTAGTCATAATATAAAATAATGCTTAACATAATCTCTAAAAAAGAAAAATATGGTAATTGATAATTTTATTAGTATTTTACTTTTATATTGTTAGTTCCTGTTGCTAGGCAAAAATTTTCAATTATTTTATTCCTTGATGCTTTGTGGATGTGATTGTCTACTGTTCTATTTTCGTGAGATTTTTTACAAATTGTAATAGAATTAGTGCATTCTGGAACCAGTCTTGTAGAGTTTGTTTGTAGCAGTAGCATTAAATTTATACAACACAGAGTTGTAGTAAGTAGACTTTTTATTTATTTTCAGGAGCCGAGACGAATCTCATTTTCCTTGAGGACGAGACGACGTGACTTTCTCCCCCGGAGGAAACTCCTGATTGGAGGAAACTCCTGTTTCTCTTGCTTACTTGGTCCCTGGCCCCAGCCCCCGGCCCAGTAGAGACTTACATCTCAACTATCTCAGGTAACTAACTATACACTAACATTTAATCCACACACTTCAGTATTATTCACTTTTCTTTAGTAGTTGTCAATTATTTTTATTTACATACCATATTCTAAAACTTAATTTCTTCCACAGGTCCGGACCTGATGAGTTGGGGTGCTTGTTATCCCCCTGAAAGGTGCACTCACGTTTTAGGTGTATCTCAAACTATTTCCTGACGTGCAAATAATACACTTGACGAACAGACTAGTAGACTGAGTGCTGACCACGTCTCTACAACGTAGTGTGGTCACCTGTCTGAATAATTTCAATGACTTACCTACACCTACAGCGGGCAGTCCCCGGCCATACAACATCGTCTTCCTCAGGTAACTCCTTTATTTATGTGATATATGGTTTGATACTTCTATAATATTAAACCTTACAGTTTATTAACTTAAACTTTATTGTATAACTGGTTTCAGAATGTATAGCTTTATTTGATACTTGTAGTTGCTCTGGACTTGTTGTGAGTTTAATCAACATTGGTATAAAAGATCTAATGTTATTCAGCAGATTCTGTTTAAGTCTCTGTAATTAGTATTGCCAGTTTTTAATAAGTAAATCTGGCAAGTGAATCACATTATGTATAGAAATTATGACTGTCGTAGTCACTTGCTGTAATTTGGAACTCTTTTAAAAGTGCCCAGGCACTTCATGAGGTGCCCAAATCATGAGGTAGCAAGTTTTGTTATGAAATTGATATTGGCATCACTCGTAAGGTGGTTTGAGGCATGGGCCAACAATAACTTTTGGGGCCTCCAGTTCAGAACTTCAGCTATTTACAGTGAAACAGTTTTATCGCTGAAACTCGATGTAGAGTCCATTTTTAGGGTCAAAATCACTAAAAATAGTATTTAACCCTTTTAGTGCCGAGGATCTCGTAGCGAGATGTGCCTACTAGGTACCGCTAGTGCCAAGGATCTCGTAGCGAGATCCCGTGTCTAACTGCATTAAGTACTAGGATCTTCTAGCGAGACGTTTACATTTTTATACATATAAAATATTATTCGCTTTTACTGGCTGGAATTCGTTCCAAACGCCTTTCTACACACCAATCCTTCGTTTCATGCCACTTTTCTCCTGAACTGTCTGTATGGTAAGCTGTAATGACATACTGAAATGCAAACAGCTGTTGGTAGATAAGTAAACCATGCATTTCGTATGGCGGAGATTAACTTCGATTGTGTAATTTTAATTTTGTGAATCTTTTTAAATGTTAAATGTTGTTTCTAGTGTAAATATGGAATACGAATAGTGTTTGAAGTAAGTTGCTTAGTGACGTTGTTAAACTCTGCATCATTGCAAGGTTATCGTTTTATTTTGTAAATTCATAACCTGTTACGTTAAATTGATGTTACATTGATACGTGGTTTTTACTTGTTTTTTACGTAGTTTCACACAAAACTAATAATAGTTGCATCATATTAAACTAATTTTTAATAGTGTAAACATAACAAATGAATATAATGCAAATAAAAAAAATTATAAACTTTTATTTGTACCAGAAACTTGAAATTTGTCTTTCTTCTAGTCATTTTTAAATAATACAAGTATTTAGAAACAAAGAGAAAAAGATTTGTTAAAAAATGTTATTAAATGAACTTTTGGTGAATTTTTTCCCAAACGCTTACATTTTTGCTAGAAAAGGCCTGGCACTTCTTGCAGGTAAAAATGAAAAAAGGTCTGGCACTTCATGTACCTACATTAATTTTTTGTTCCGGCACTAAAAGGGCTCAATTATTTATTCACAAAAATGCTCTCCCTACTGTTACTAAAACATACAAAAACAATTAGCACTTGACAGCGAAAACAGGTAAAGAAATCTGGAAAAGAACAGTACTTTAAGTCAGCTCAGAATCTAAGCTAAACTAGAAAACAATATCCCGGATCTTTTTGTGTGTTGATGAGTACCAAATAAGATGTTGTTTGGACAGGCATGACACTGTCGGGACAGTTGCTGCAAGTCATGAAACCACAGTCTGGTCAGCGGCCCATAGCAAACAAGACTTTGCTTGAATGTCTAAACCTTTTTGACATAAACCATTTCATATAGCTGCTCAAAGGTGATTATATTTTTGCAGGTTCATGATTTTAGATTCATTTGCACGTTCTTGGGATGACAAAAAAGTGGCTTGACCAAAATATTCTCTCTTTGAATACGTCAAAAACCAAATTCATGCCTATTCCTCTGTGTAAAATATCAGATTATAATTTGCAAGACCTTATTATTCACACCTGTGGGAATTATCGTGATAAACTGTTCTTGTGCTTCAATTGAGAACGTTGAATCTTATAAATATCTAGGAGTTATTTTCGATTACCGCCTTAAATGGTCAAGTCACATTCTTTTTATCGACAATAAAATCAGGAAATATGTATTCGCCTTTAGACAACTTAATCAATTCTCAATGAAAATTAATTGAAAATAGTTTATTATGCTTACGTTCAATCACTCTTATCATTTGGGATAATAGCTTGGGGCGGTTGTTTCAAAAGTACTTTGGAACCACTCAACGTTACGCAAAAATTGATTTTTAAAACTGCCTTTGGAAAGTGCAAACGTTACCTGTCTGATGCCTTGTTTCTAGAAACTTCTGTTTTAACCATCAGACAAATTTTTGATAAAAGTATTTTAGTTCACATTGTTTATAATTTTAATGACATTTTTCAGGTCATATCTCACACAACACCAGATATTTCTTCTAGAGTTAAATTCGTCTCATTGCAAATTGTCAAAACATTCTCTTCAACGAATTCATTTTACATTTCACATATTTGTACCGCAATATATGCAATTATTTTGAAAACCTTGAATTCTTCGATTCACCAACAATCAATATTTTTAAAAAACATTTTAAAAACTGGTTGCTCTGGATAGGGGCAAAGGCCGACCTTATCATTTCGGCGGTCTATCAGCGAGCTGACTCATCGACGTAAGCTTGACTTGACCACGCACACACACACACTTGACCGTTGCACTGCCACTCGCTCCCCCTGCCATCGTCTCGCTCTTCCCCCGCTCCCCAGTCACTTTATACTTCATACGAGGGAGCCGTTATCATCATTCCTTATTTTCACTTTCCTTTTTTACGCCATTAACAACTATTATTAAACTTAAACAGTTATTTTTATTTTTTATTTTTATGTATACGTGTATGCGTGTTCGTCAATTATGTGTTCTGTGGATTTGTGTCCTCGACGACATCTTCCAGATGTAATATCTTTAAAACCCTGAATTGATATGGATATGACTATGGCTGCTTAGACAGCCGAAACCCGGGTTATCTAGAACGGACAAGAGTACAGCTGTTGACAGAAAATTGGTATGTACCATATATTATCATAAAACAGTTGTGGTGGCTTCAAAAATGAATAAGTTATTTTTCAAATTTATATATCATTTTATTATTAACGATTCTCTACTGTTTACTAACTCTTTTTCCAGTCTAGCTTTCATGCATTTTTTAGTGATAAAAATTATTAATTTTCCGTTACCAACTTTTTTAAGGACGCAACTCAAAGCCAACGCACAGGCATTAGTGCCCATGTCGGCTTATTCCCACAATCTATTTTACAGTTAAATGTTAAATTATATCAATCTGACTTTTTCATAGCATGTAAAATTTTTTAGGTATTTTTTTTATGTCAGAAAATGCATTATAAGAAGTTTTTGCTATTAACTACAAATTATGTGCTGTAAACATTGTAAATATTTGCACTGGAATAAATAAATTGTTCATTCATTCATTCATTTACAGCCATGTTATAGCTATTTAAGACTTTACTAGAAAAGTTGGCCGAGATCCCAATACTGTAATTATTATTATTATTTCTCAATGTATTTGAGTATTAGTGTAATCATATGAGAACAATGCAAACTGATTGGGTGAAAGATAAAAAAATATGACATTAAAGCATAACAAAAAATTTATTTCAAAAAAATTATCATTGGGCTAAAGAAATACAACAAAATAAAACAATACTGCAAAAATACAATAAAAAATCATAATTGTAAAACAACACTTAAATACTGATCACAATGTAAGAATTGTACTAAAAGTTGTATGGACACAAGCAAAAAAAAACTCAAAGATATTTATTAAAATTTTTTTTATATTTAAAATGTGAGTTTTGTAATGCAAATATTTCAATTTAAAAAAGTGTACACAAAGAGCTAAAACATTATTGTTACAATATAATCAAACAATAAGACATAAATTACAATAAAAACATAATTGTAAAACAATACTTTAACCCTCAGGAGGGGGCATGTGGAATTTTCCTCCACGTGTAACTTTTTTTGTGAATAATAATTGTTGTCAAGGCTGACTTTCTACTCCTCCTAACTCTTTCCCTGAACATTCCCAATAGACTAGACGATATCATCAGTATATGTTTTTGCTAGTCTGTGTTTTAAAATATTTAAAAATTAAATAAAAATAAAATAGTTTAAAAGTAACATTAAAATAATAATGTGTTAAGAACTGTTAGTACAACTTTTAAGCATAAAATACCATTTATGAAGTGGAAAAAACGCTCAAATAGAATGATTATTTAATGCGGAACAAAACTCCATAAGCGCCCTCTCTTGTTTCAAAGTTTAAGGTGCCCCTTGGAGGGTTAAAAGACTATTCAGAATAAAGCGTTTCATTCCTAAAAATACTAATTCACATAAGTAAACCAAGTAGTTTTGTTCAAATGAACATCACAGTCAACATGATTTATTTTACGCCATAAGAATGGCACTCAAAAATCAAAGTAATGTGATGATCAACAAATACTTAGATATCTTTATCTTAAAGCTAAATGAAATTGGAATGCAATTACAAGAGGGAATATAATCTTAACGATGAAAACCTAAAAATTAAAGGCACAATTTAAGGCACACCACAAACCTAGAATAGGTGTAGACTAACCTGCTTCAAAGGCATCATAAAATTCATCATCTGATGTCACATAAGAGCGGCGACTGTGAACGCTCACTAAAACAAACAGAATAATTGATTAGTAGCAAGAAAAGTATAATCAACTACATAGAAACAATTTTTTTAATGGATTCCTAAATGCACTGAAAGTTCATGTCAAAATTACTATACTTTACTCTGTGTAGCATGATTGCATGCTTGGGTTTTAAACAAATGTTATTTGATTGTGATGATTTAATAAATTACATTTAATTACATTTGATGAATAACATGAGTGACAGCTGATCAAGCAGCAACATCTCTGGGCAAATGGGATAAAAAAGAGTGAATACTGATTTACGGCAGCCACGGCCCCAAGCCCAGATTTCTGTGTGGCTCCCTGAGACCCAATTCCTGACTTCCTGAGAGGTAGTGACTTTTTTGAGCAAATTACTTTTTTTAGCATTCTGGAGCTTAATTGTCCCCTCTAATTCACTCTTACCTTATTTTCTATTGTCTGCAGCCCCCCCCCCCCATCAGTATGCGGCCCTAAGCCCAGGCCAAGAGGGCCTACTGGTAATTCCAGCACTGGTTTTTGAAATAACTTCGCAATGATATGATGAGTATGGTTAGTATTTTGTAGAGGTGTGCGGATATCCGAAAACTCGGATCGGATTCGGATCAGATCGGATATCCGAATCCGATCCGAGGGTTTTATAACTATCCGGTAAGACTGACTAGATATCCGACTATATCGGATAGACTGCATTTTTTGGGGTAAATTGTAAAGAAAGATCAAATTTTCAAGTAAGGAAAGTCTTCCAAACAAAAGAAGTCACTGCCGACGAAAGTACATTAGTGACAGAAAACATCGCGGAGCAAAGACGACGCTTTGAAATGCGACGGTTGCGATAGTGGCTAGAACAACGCCTCAACACGATGCGATCATGTAGTGGTATGCATCAAGCGATGTATTTCGGTTGCCGATATTGCGACTCGTGAATACTCATGATTAGATCGAGATCGTTGTATACGATCAGATTACTGCACAATACCCGACACGATAACAAACATTTTCTTGAGATAAATTCTTGTATCTTAGCATTAAATCAGTTAACAAATAATAGTACATCCTGTAATAGTTCTGTCTCGATTAGTATTCGTTACCGACGAAACATCGATTGGTATGAGGGAGAATCGCAATCAAGACAAATCAGTGTTCGCCATTGACCGGCAGTGTCGACAGTGTTCAACAGTCGTCTTGAATTTCGAAAACGAAATATCCCGTAAATACCCCATAAATAAATAGTCGTGGTGATGCTTCGTACGACTATTTCAGGCCGTAAATATCTTAAGTGGCCTGTTGATACGATAAAATAAAAAGCCTACAATAATTTTGGGCTGTCAAAGATTTGGCGAACCTGTTCATTCATTGTTTTGTCTTTTCATCTCACTTCATTTTTGAATGTCGTCTGCTTAAAAGCTGAATTAACTCAAGAACGTCTTTCATTCAATCGCCAGATTACTTTATTTATCAATTAAACAATTACCTACCTAGAAATAGAGAGTTGAACGATCACAAATAAGTTTTTATTTTACTGTAATATTAATCTTTGACGATTTAAGCCTCGTCAAAGCCGGCCGGCCGTATTTTCAATACGTGATTAAAATGGACATTCTTAGATAACGGTACAATGTGACTTGACACCTACGTCTATGAAAATAATTAGTGAGTTTGCTTGTTGTTTGTGATATAAAACAAATAGACCTTTGTTCTAATTAAATGACCAAGCTTCAATACTGAAACTTGAAACATTGAAACTTATCTTGAAATTTAGGTTAAGTTTACTGCTCAGACTTATTTTTTTTTAGTATTATTGGGTAGTGAATCAAAATCTAGGTTATCAGGCATCAATGCATAAATAAAAATGTAAAGCTTTCTTCAAATATGAGGTGATTGGTGAATCAAGTTTTATATTTAATTCTTTTGTCTAGTCACTTAGGCCTAGTCCCTGATCAAATAAGGAAAGAATAAAAAGACAGAGGCCTAATAGTGGACAAATTTAGGTTACATTGAAAAAGGATTTTTTAAGTTGCAAATCCCGAAATTGATTTAGGCCTAATAAGCTTATTCAATTATATACTACCCATGCTTAAGGGGAATCAATGAATTTCTAAATTCTTAACAGATATTTAGATGAACCTTTGCATACTTTAATAATTGACATTTGGCCTATATGGGAAACAATATATCACAACAATCAATAACACAACCCTATCAAGGCAAATCTTACATTACACATTAGGATAATATGGTAGTTCCTTGCAATTACCTTAGGCTTATGAGAAAACTTAAATCTGCTCATTACGCCGTGCTGTAAATATCCGAATCCGGTATTATCCGATCCGAACCTGTTGTTATCTGATCCGAAACCGATCCGAACATAAGCTATCCGATCTGAATCCGATCCGATCCAAAAATTCACTGTCCGCACACCTCTAGTAATTTGTAACTTCAATTTTAACATTCGATGCTAACAATGTTTAGAATTTTATGATTTTCCTTCAATACTACACCCTAACACTTGAGGTCTTACTTATGAGAATTAATCTGAAGTTTCCAGAACCATGCCAAACTTCTTAAGTTACATTGAGTACAACACAGATGACTAGTGGCAGTTGAAAACAGCGATACATTTTAAAAGTTTTTTCACCACACTACGATGGAATCACCTGTTTCAAACATCAAACGCGGACCGAAACACACTGTTTGTCGCCACAGGACCAAAAACGTTTGGGGCCCTAGGGCCGAAAGTCGACTGATTGTTTATTTGCTTCAAACAACGTCAGAACATCACATAATTATACGGCATTCATAGGTTCCAAAGACAGGATAGTTGCGATCATATGATTTTCATAACTGTGTTTGAATCATAATAAAGAAGTTGTATCGTCACTCATAACTAGGAGTGGGCGTGTAGTGGATTTTGAAGTCGAGTCGAGTATTAAGCCAAATACTCGCGTATCGAGTCGAGTCGATTCAAGTAGTTGTTAGTGAAAAGTAATGAAATCTTAATTTTTTTTAAGTATTTAGGTCTTTGAATTACAATTAATTGAAATGTTTCTTCAATTTTAATTATAAAATTGGTCTACTTTATTTAAGCTTATGTTTTTACATTTTTCTTGGAAAAATAAAACTCTGATATTCTAATTCACCTACATTGCATAAACCCTTCTTTTAAATGAATAACCTGACTATGCGAAATCACTCAAAACAACAAATCATTTAATGTAACATGATCACAAAATAAATTTATGTAGAATATGCATGGTTGTAAAATTTAAGCAGAAATAAGATTTAATTATTAGCCTATTATTTTAACAATCAAAAACAGGTTTATATTTTTCCTAAAATAATTGTTGGCCCTAATTAAAACCTTAGCCAAGAAATTGTGGAAGAAAGAATTAAAAACATCAGGTAGGAGAGCTATGCCCAGTCATTTGTTTACTTCTCTAAACCCAACCCTTGCCTGACTGCTGATCTGCTTCTTTATCCAATCACTTGAGCACAAGTGACACAGCTGCGACAAGATAAGAATAACATATCCCCCCATACAAAAATCACACACCCTTAACTAATTGTTTTATGAAGTTTTATATGTTGTATTCACTTTACCAATGAAGTCCACAATTTTCTTTTCATTTTTACAAATGAAATGAGACAGAAATGAAGGCTCTGTATCATTTAAAAGATAAAATATGATTACAAATTTGAAGTTGTTAAGTACAAGGTCAGAGCTAAATATAGCTGTAAGTTTTCAATTTCCGAATTCTGAGACATCTCTCAGAATCTGTATTTCTAGATAACTGTCAAAATCCATTCTTCTATGAGTTAATGATATATTGTCGAGGTT
Organism: Flexamia atlantica; assembly: GCA_035578135.1. Taxonomy (NCBI): domain Eukaryota; kingdom Metazoa; phylum Arthropoda; class Insecta; order Hemiptera; family Cicadellidae; genus Flexamia; species Flexamia atlantica. Next base: position 35,715,689 of record JAQJVK010000002.1, on the reverse strand, counting down.
ATTGTTATGAAAAACTCGTGGATGGCTGCAAAAAACGATAGCGCATATCTGTCGGTCGCGGATAATCGGCAGATGTAGCTTTTCAAAACTCGCGATCTGCCACGAAATACGATCACGCGTATTTGCCGATCGCCGAAATCGGCAAATATAGCGTTGCTTAAGTCGCGGTCGGCCACGAAATACGAGCGCACGTA